>CM018049.1:19334481-20827123 GCA_008638375.1 Nyssa sinensis | reverse complement strand
GCTCAGCTGGAGCCATGCGGTAAGGTGGAATAGAAATGGGAGTGGTGCCTGGGATGAGCTCTATAGTAAACTCTATCTCCCGTCTCGGCGGTAGGCTAGTCAAGTCATCCGGGAAGACATCCGGAAACTCATCGACTATAGGTGGCAATACCCTCTCCGTGGTCCCACTATCATCAGCTATCAAACTCGCCAGCATATAAGTGTAACCTCCCCAGCTCTTCGAGTCATATAGGGGTGGTACTAGAAAATCTCCCCGATCCCCAGTGAAGTAAAAACAATCTCCCTCGGGGGTACATACAGTCACTCTACCCCTGTAACAGTCTATGCTAGCTTGGAATGCAAATAACCAGTCCATCCCCAATATAATGTCAAAGCCAGTCATATCAAGCACAATAAAGTCAAAGGAAAGGGTGCGGTCAGCTATCTCAATAGAGCAATCTCTACAGATCCTCGTCAAAGTCACACTTCCCCCAACAGGGGTGTCAACACGCAGTGGTGGATCTAATCGATCTATGTGCAACCCCAAAGTCGTAGCAAGCATGGTGGATATAAATGAATGTGATGCACCCGAATCAATGAGTACACTTGCCCATGAACTGAATACTAGGAATGTACCTCTAACCACTGATGGTCCCGAAGTAGATGCCTCCGGTGTAGCCACTGCATATACACGGCCCTGTGTAGTCTGGCTCTGTCCACCTCCTCCCCTCGGTCCCTGCTGCCCTCCTCCCCTCGGTCCGGGAGCTCTAACACTCTGTGCTGAGGGTACAGGCTGGGGATATGGCACTGGAGCTCTATAACCCAACTGAGGCTGTGGTGGTGGCACCTGAATGTGCTGATAATACTGCTGTCTAGGTGGACCCTGAGATGTCTGCCCCTGAGGACAGTTGGCCCTGACATGGCCTGACTGATAACAGGTATAGCACAACTGTGGAGCTCTCGGCCCCTGACTCTGCACCGGCGGTGGAAATGACGCCTGGCTGGACCTGGTCCCCTGTCCCAAGCTGGGGTCCCTCTGAGGGCAAGTGGCCACCCTGTGGCCAGGTTGTCCACACAAATAACATATAGGGGGTCTCTGTGATCCTCCCCCTCGAGGGGTAGCAGGCATGATAGGTCGGGAGGCTAAAGGCTATACGGGCCCCGGTGGTGTCTGTACAGAAGAAGTATTAGCTCTATACCTCTTCTGTGGTCTCCCCTCAGTGTAAGTCTGGGCGGGGTACAGGGTTCTGTGCTGATGTTGTCCTACTCTGGGTCCTGGACTCTCTGATCAGTCTAATGTCAGCTAGCTCTCTCTCTACTCTGCTGGCCCTGAGCACTGCATCCTCATAAGTATCTATATTGTGACCTGCCAGACTGGTTCTAATAGAGGTCTTTAGCCCCTTGAGAAAATAGAAAATCCTCAGTGGCTCATTTCCAGTGATATGTGGGGCAAATCTCCCCAAGGCAGTAAAGCGGGACTCGTACTCAGTCACTGTCAAGTCCCTCTGAATAAATGTCATAAACTCCTCCCTAAATCTGACTCTAGCCGCCTCAGGAAAATAGTGGTCATTGAACATGGCCACAAACGCATTCCATCCCTCACCAAATCGGTCAATCCGGTCTGCAGCCACTTGCCACCACTGGCTGGCTGAGTCTGTAAGCTGAAATGTAGCGCATCTAATCCGCAGGTGTGGCTCTACTATCCCCTGCGAATCCAAAATCTGAGTGATCTGTCTCAGCCACTCCTCAGCAACTAACGGGTCAAAATGCCCGGCAAATGTGGGTGGCCTCATCCTCTGGAACACCTTCATCACGAAGGTGTCCCGTGTCTCTCCCTCAGTAGGTCTCGCCCCCTGAATAGCACGGAGGCACTCCTGGAACATGGCTGCCATGTCTCTGGCACTAACAGTCTGCTCGACCTCCTCTACTGGGGCAGGGGCAGGAACAGGTATAGGATCAGATGCAGGAATGGGCATAGGGGCAGGTGGAGGAGCAACAGTCTCCTCGGCGATGCTATGCGCAGGAGCGGCAACTCTAGGCCTGCCACGTCGAGGTGGTGCAGTCGCTCTAGGCCTACCCCGTCTAGAGGGTCCAGCTCTTGTAGGAGCTTTCTTTGGTGGCATGTCTCTAAAAAAAAACCAAGCAAAAACAAATTAATACTTCCCCTCACATTCACACATGGCATAAAAAAAATGAAGTACAATCATGTCATTCACTCACACTACACAAGAAGCAATCATAACATGTCTTAGCATACACATAATAAGTCATTGCACTTCACCTAACGTTCACATATAAACAAAATAAAAACAAAAGTTTCAAGTCATATATCATGGACTCATGGTGTTCAACAACACCCCACGGTCTCTAGGTATTCGAACCCGGAGCTCTGATACCACGTTGTCACGCCCTGAATTTCCGCGAACCCGGGGAGCGACTGAACGAAATAAAAGAAAAGAAAAGAAAGGTCAACGCAGTAAACATAAGTGAAATGTCCCTCATTATGCTTCAAATTTTCCCCCAAGATAAAAATTTAAATTCTTGTCCTAATTAATGCTCCAATTAATTTAAATCATGTTTAAAAATGGTCCTTGAAATAGCCTTACAGTATCCTCAAAAACCCCCTTAAAGTAATGTCTAGGATGCCCCCAAAATGTCCTAGGACATAGTTAAAAGATGGTCAAATATCAACCCAAGTTTGGTCCTAGTGGATGCCCAAATATGGCTTTGAAATCTAGGTCATAACATGGCCAAACATGGCCCAAACAGGTCCCTAAAACAGCCCAAAAGGGGACCCAAACATGTCCCAAAAATTTACCAAACATGGGCCAAAATAGTGTTCAAATATAGCCCAAAGGGTGCCCCACAAATAGGTCAAACGATGGCCAAAAAGGGTGGTGCAACAGGGCTGGACAGCAGGGTGTGGCAGCAGGTGGGACAGCAGGGCAACAGGCCAAGCCATGGCAGGCAGCGCACGGCACGCGCGCAGGGCGCGGCGCAGGCGCGCGCGCGCGGGCAGGGCGCGGGCAGCAGGCGCGCGGGCAGTGACTTGGTGCAGTCTGATTCTCTGATTTTTTTTTCAGAGTTACTGTTCCGGACAGAGAGCAAATTTCTCTGTCCAGCAGTCCAATTTTTCTCAGTTTATTGCTCCAAATTTTTCCATTTTTTCCAAATTCTTTCCAAGTCCTTTAAACCTCTTTTCCACCCAGTTTACAGCCCATTTTTTTCCAGCTTTTAAGCCCCCATTTTAGACATCTTTTCCCACCATTTCAACGGTGTTTTACACCCATGTCTAGTGTTCAAGTTTTTCCGAAAATTTGGGCATAATTTCCTTTTTTTTTTTCCAAGGCTTTTCCACCTAATTTTCACAACATGTATGAATATAAATTCACCAACAACCCACCCTCATACGGTGGCCACAAATCCATCCAACCAAAACATGCATTCTCTATATCCAACATATCCATGTAAAATATAATTAAACTACAATCATTATACATTCATTTGATTCACAACTCATGCATATTAAAACGGCCCAAGGCCTAAAATTTACACTTGTTCCAATACAAAACAAAATAAATTGGGCTTATGCCCATACATCCAAAAAGTGCCCCAAGGGCCAAATCTTCAATTTAGTCTATGTTTTCCCATCCTTCAAGACTTGAAGAAATCTCAAGTACCCGCGGTCTCATCTGAAACATATTGCCCACGAATGGGTCAGCTCAACTGCTGGTATAATGTAATACTAATACTAGAAACAAATTTAAGGACGTGGCGTGTGCAAGTGTACATTTCAAAATGTGTAATCCCATTTTCCCCCAATGTCATGCAATGTCCATATGCGTGACGCACACATGCAACACTATACCACCCATGTCTCGCTTCACGGTTCTTCCCCGTTGGCATGCAAGTACCAATATATGTCTCGCTTTACGATCCGGACCTCGATGGCATGCGAGTACCAATGGCCAATTTTGGGTTTTTCACCACAGGATCTACACCCTCATAATGCATAGCACTTCATGCTCAACTCACACCATGTGTCCAAGGAATTTCACCATGCCAAAATGTCATGATCTCATCATGCAACTCTATGTGACAATTTGTCAAATACATGGTGTGCCCTTTTTCAAGTCATGCCATTTATTCCACAAAATACATAACTTAAAACACCCAAAATATCATGTTCATCACATATATATCATGCCTAAAACATATCAACAATTATTCAAGTCACAATCTCACAATTCCCACAATTTATAAAGAACATAAACATTCCATCAAGTACTAAAGCACAATTTCATCTTATGGTCCAAACCACAAGATGTGTCAACATGCATATAGGTTTAAACATTGTAGCAACACAATCATAATCATGAAACACACCTAAGTCAAGGCAATAAATCATCAAACACACCAATAACACAATATATCTCTAAACTACCAACTCTAAGCTTTTCAAGGAAACTAATTCTTATGTGGGTTCCTAATCTCAAATACACATCCTAAATAATCCAACAACATGAAAAAATACAAGAAAACTTAAATCTATTACTAGCTTAGCACTACATCATACCTAAAATCAGTTTTTCTTAAACTGAGAAGGCTGTACTTTCTGGATGTCTAAACTGTTCGGTGAGTATATAGTACTTATTGAGCTGAACACTTTCTCAGAAGGAAGTTTGGCCAAATTCCTCCTCGAAATGTGTGTTCCGGCAGCTTGAAAATATGGGTTTTTAGGGCTTTTCTCTCCCTCTCTCTATATGGACGAGATCTCTGATATTTCAGAATGTATATATGATAAGGATGAAGTGTATGAGCTGTATTTATAGTGGGGAATCAAAGGGGCAAGGGAAAATGACCATTTTACCCTTAATGAGGCCGTAACCCCGTTACTCTACAGCTCATTCCTAAATGCTTCAAATTGAAATTCTGTTTTAACCAATGTTCATAAAATTATTTTAAATGAAAATTATTAGAAGGAAACATTTCCATTTGAGGTCGGCTTAAACCCGTTCCACCCGGGTCACCCGAATACCCTTTTTGTCCAATTCCGGAAACCATTTCCGTTTTGGCTGATTTTCATACAGCGGATACTTCACATTATTCTAAGTACTTTACTCTTCTATGACACACTCTAAATATGTTTCTAAATAGGTCGTTCGGTGAAAACAATGTAGAAATACACTTTACCGGTAAAACCAACAAAAATTTATAAACTATGCATGCAAAGTGTTCTACCTCAAAAACGAAAAATTTACCCTCATTTTTTGGATCTCTACATGCACTCCAAGAATGGTGAAGAAGTTGAATTTTTAGGTTCTTATGCAAAAGATTTGATCTATATGTGCATCATGAACACGAAGAAAACCTTTTGAAAAAGTTTAGAAACACTCTATAATATCAGACAAAAGTCCTAACATGAAATAAAGATCAAATCTTTATATAAGATAGGTTTTGGAAAGAAAATTGCATTGTTTAAATCAAGTTAGGAAACTGATCTATGCGACATTCGTTCGAACAAAAAAAAAAAAAAAAGAAATTTGTGAGAAGCAACTATCAAACAAACACCTACTGGAATTTTCATTAGAACGAACTTTGGGTTCGTTCACATGAACTTATTTCGTATACGTAACACCCTAACTTCAAATAGTGACATCACACTCATATGAAGTCTGATTGGGGCGTTCTACTGATCGTTGCGAAGCTATTGAAATCTACTTTCATATAAAATTGGTCTCACCTTAAAATTTAAATTTTTTTTTGAGTTATGATCAAAACACTAACGATAGGTCATTCTAAAAATTGTTTTCGAAATCCATTTTGATTGACCTTCTTTAAAAAAGTCATGAGATTATTTTTAAATGTTGAAAAACATTCAAAGAACACTTTTAAGCTTTAGAAAAATGTTTTCAAGTCAAATCTAAATTTAAAACATTTTATGCATGATGTGAGTGTGAACCAAATCTAATGCATATAAACCATTACTTTTGCTTATTATTGTGAACATTGCATTTGCTGAAACTGATCATGATGCTCGGATGCTTGAATGAACAAAAAGCTTAAGAACACTACTTATATGACTTGGACACATTACAAATCAATATAGTTTTGTCAATACGGATTAGCCAACACATAAACTAATACTCCTAGCAAACTCCCCCTTTGGTAATCTATGACAAAACTATCACAACAAAATATATGAGTACTAAAGGAATAAAAAATGTAAACCTCCAAAAACCTGAACGAAAAAGGTTTACAAATTTGAACTAAGACTCATGACTGTTGCAATGCTACTCTCGCCTTTATGATGTTGAACACTTGTTAGACTTGCAAAATAGCCACTAAGCCATACCTCGTGAAACATATTGAAAGATAGAAATAAATAACCAAATGTAACACAACTACGGAAGACATAAAATATACAGGTGTAAAATATGAAATCATAGAACTTTTCAAAATAATGCATCAACTAGAGGTAAAAACTATGATCTCATAAAACAAGACAAGTGTGTGATCTCCCCTAAAATTCTCCCAATATCCACTCTCCCTCACTATGTACCCCCAAAACTTCTCCCCCTTTTGTCACGGGAGTCAAAGGAATAAAATGTCAATGAAAATCATGGAACACTGTAAGGTGAGACATTATCAATATAACACACATGCATATATAGAAGAAATAGAGCGATAAAACATGAAAATTTGAAAAAAAAAAAAAAAACTAAAGCTTTAATTACAATGTTAAATCTAATATCCCCAAGAATTCAAAATTTTAAAAAACAAATTTGGGCACATGTATTAGAGGCAATGATAAATGTTCTTCAATTTTTTGATTTCCACATTTAATTCTAGAACACTTAATCACATTCAAGTTCCCCCTCAACACATTCCCTCATGGTGAATTAACATTGGAAATATAAATTTCATTCCATGAGTTGTCCTTATCTCAGTTCATTTACTACAGTATTGGATGATTTAATAGATAATAAGTGGAAACAACTATAGTGAATCACCTAGGTGATGTGAGACCATTTTTCTCCAACCAAGTTCCTCCATAATTCAAGCCAACTTGCAAATTTTCAGACTTTGTTGAATGCTTTTTGCATTCTTCAAAGTGGCTTTCACACTACTGAGTAGGCAACTATTTTCAAAGGTACACCAATTCATTTGATAGAATACGCACTATCCCATAGGTAGCCCTTTCTTTGCACACTAAAAATTTAACATTTTTCACTTTTGTGCAATATTTGGTCTTTTTGACTATTAACCTAAGTTAATCTTTTTAGCCATAGACTCATTGTAAGTTAAATATGAGGTTGTTATGCTCAAACATCTCAACAAGTCCTTCTTATGAAACAAATGTGCATGTGTAAGTGCAATGAGAAATAGTGTCGCTTGAAAGATTGAATGCAACTAAGTATAAAAGATTACAAGTGAAGTATAAGAATCAAAAGATCATGTATCATAGTCTCAAATACTCAATGTGCATAAAAAAAGAATTTTTCTTTTAAAAATTCAGGGATATCAAATTAACCATGCTATTTAAAAGAAAAATCTTTTTGGATTTTTTATTTTTTGAAAACAAAGAAAAGTAAACTAATCTAGGAATAAAAACAAGAAATCCTAAATACAAGTCATAGACCTAGGAATAGAATAAGACAATGATATATAACCTAGACTATGAATGTATGAGAAATTATTTTTGAAATTTTCTAATGCTTTTAATGAAAAATAAAAAAAACTACAGCCTAAGAAAATTTAAAGCGAAAAGATACAAAGCAGTTCATAGGGTAATACATGGTAAGCATGAAGAACATGAACCCTAAACTGCCAGTCTCCCACCTAATCACGTAGGTGAGGAATTTACTTCTCCCGAAGAAGAAAATTATAGAATGTGCCTAGAGCAATAGTTGTCAAAATAAGATTGATTAGTGTTATGAGTTTTAACAGCAATATGAGTTTCATCCCTTCAATTTATCCTTTCTAATCCAAATTTTCCTAATCCTCTTAGGTGGATTAGGTTTAGACTCTACTTTATATGGCTTGGTCTTGTTTTGTTTTGTTCTTACATTTGAGTTATTTTTTGACTTTGTTGCATTAGTGATCTGAATGAATTTTTCAACTAAACTCCTAGATTTCTGAACAAAAGTGTTCAATTGCTGCTTTTAGTTAGACAACTAAAGATTTTTCTCATTTGGCATATTTTGTGCTTGGTCCTTCCTAGCAGTTCTACATAGTTCCTAGAGTAACAGTCAACCATGCAATAAGAACACCTTGCATTGATAAGTTAACATCCTTGACCTATAGTTGCCAAGGCCCTCTGTGCACATAGGTCACTTGCCATGCCCAGCTCAGAGGAGTACCCTCTTATATATGTCAAAGTAACATATGTCGACTGACAAGAGAAGACACTATCTCTTACAAGTTGAGCTACCTAGCTGCACATGCCCATGCGTGCCCCATGTGCGCTAATGTGTGTCTATGCGCACTGCCTTGTGCTATGGCCACCTAAGACATGCACCAACTTTGATATGGGTATGGCCCACTTAACTCAGATATAAAGGAGAAAAAAAAACTATAAAGAAATGAAAGTGGAAAAGAAATGAGAATTAATTAGTAGAAGGTTCGTCAAAATAATTGATTAGAGGCTAAGGTTTAAGGGAAAATACTTTAATCCCAAAAATCCTTTAGTTTTCAGAGTATGTGGTCCCAAGTCCAATAGTGATGAAGTGACACCATCATTTTATTCTTAATGACAAAATTACCCCACTTTCCCACTTATAAAAACAAAGAGCTTCTTTTCAATCCACGTTTCTTTCCATCAAACCTGTGCCCAACCTGCCATGTCATCACTTTTTGCTTTTGAAATTTTAAAATTAAATAACTTACAATATATAAGTCCATTTTTTATAAAAATTATATATTTGGACTCTAAAAATCGAGATCTATTAAAAAAAATCCCATATTGCATAAGAAATTCTGTGAAAAAAATCGCGTTTTTTAAAGGCATTGCCAATGAATTGTTAAAGGGTTGGTGGGTATAAAAAATAATAGCCCAAACAATGCAGACAAAATTTGAAAAGTGCTAGCTCCAGGTGTAGTGTTTTCTTCTATTTAAACTTCTATGTTGGCATAGCAATACACAATATGTAATGTAACACCAGTTTATTGTGATAAAAAGATAAAAGAAACGATGCAATCATTATAGCAAACTTTAATTCCAAGTACACTGCATGAACTTTCATATGAGATTTACATAAAGGGAAAACAATTAAGAAGGGCTTTGTTCCAATCCATATAACACACCCTTGAATCCATTTAGTTTCCCTATCCTAAAATAGTTTCTTACGTAAGTGGAATTATTCTTAGCACATTTTGTTTACTGATTGTGTTGTGATCAAACGCATTCCACATTTCTTCCCTAATTAATACAACAAAAATAACAACAAAACACATTCAACATTTCTTCTCTGATTAGAACAGATAAAACCAAAAAGGATTAAAGATAAATGCATATTAGCAATGATATGATATGATAGTTAGACTAAGTGATGACGCATTTGAAAATGAATTTAATATTACATTATTTTAATTAGTTTGTTTGTTTTTTAGAAAATAATTGGCAGGAACTTCCATAATATTAACTAATGGTTGGATTCTAACAATTGAAGCATTAATAGCTACCTCTTCATTGAGTTCATACTCAATTTTGGATTTTGTAATTCCTTTAGTTTATTATTTTCTTTATCTAATTTTTTTATTTTATCAATGTTGGAGTATTACTACTTTCCTACGGAACAAAAGTTGTTTGATGCATTGTTAAAAACATATGTAATGCTTTTTTTATTTAAGGAATTTCTCAAATTTCTCTGTTTTGGGATAGAGACGTTTCTCCATTCTAGGACAGAGAATATTCCTTGTTTTCATTTTTTGAACAGAGAATTTTTGACGATTTGTTTTAAAAAATATAATTTTTTTTTACAGAATTTCTTATACAATATGAATATTGTTTTATAGATCTCAATTTTTAGAGTCCAAATATATAATTTTTATGAAAAATAGACTTATATATTGCAAGTTATTTAATTTTGAAATTTATAAAAAAGTTAAGTGATGATGTGACAGGGGAGCACATCAAGGTTTGGTTAATGTTCCATGTTTTTTGAATTTTTTCACTAAAGGAGTATTTTTGTCAACAAAAAATTTAAGGACTTTTTGGGTTAACACTTTTAGGGTAGGACTGTCACGCCCCAAATTCCAGCGAACCCGAGGCGTGAGTAACGAGACAAAAAGAAATAAAGAAATAAAATAATAACGAAATGAAAGATAACAATGACATTTTTATACATTCCGTACACAGTTCTAATACATACATAAAGTCTGGTCCGTTGGTTCACAATATTCAAAATGAAATACAGTCTCGGGCTTATGCCCTTACATAATATCACAAGCGCCCATCGGGCCCAATATAATCCTCAATCAGACCATCTCTATATCCCGCACAGCTGGAACATCATCTGAAATGTTTGCCCCACTAAAGGGGTCAGCTCAACATGCTGGTACAATATAATGCTAATGCAAGAAACAAAACTAAGGTCGTGGCATGTGCGAGTGTACAGTTATTTCTATATGGCATTTTATATCATAATGACAGTATATGAACAGTATACAGTACATGAGCAAGATGCGTGACACACCCATGCAACTCTATGCCACCCATGTCTCATGATACGGTCATTCTCCGCTGGCATGAGTACCGCCACTTATGTCTCGCTTCACGGTCCGGAATCCGTCAGGCTCGCAAGTACCTAATGGCCGATTTTGGGTTTTTCACCACAGGATCTGCACCCTCATAATGCAAAGCACCAAGTGCTTACCCACGCCATGCCCAAGGAATCACACCATGCCAATATGCTCTAATCTCATCATGTCATAATGCAATCCCAATGATGCATTTCAGTCATACATAAAACATGCTTTCAAGTGTACAATTCATAACATCGACAGTTCTTCAAGCAGATAATTCACACACCACGTTAATACATGCGATATACTCATAATCATCATTCAACTAAACAAGATAGCACATAGCACGTAAGCATGTAAACACTCGGGCAAACATGTGAACAATTTACACAGCAAAGCAAGTATTCCTAATCTCAATTCTATTTCTTACTTAGCACAATATATCGTACCTGGTAATCGATCTCAAACCGAAAAAGTATACTCGTAGTCAAGTGAAACCACCGTAAGAACACTGAAGGTCAGGTCACCTTCTCTTTGCCTTTCCGTGTCCCTAAAATTCATAACATGAAACTCAGTTTAATCGTCACTTGAATTACGCTATTCATCAAATTTTACGTCTTTATCTTATAAGCTTCTACTTTGCTAAATTAAACTCTACTGTTGAATCCGGGACGTTGAAGAAAATAAGTTTAGGCTTTCGTAGAATTCAATTTGGGCATCTGGGTCAAAAAGGGCAAAACAGTCATTTTGCACTTTACACGGGTCCTTACATTTCGTGATCTCTTTTCACAAATCGGACTCCACGGTTGAGTCCGGAATGTTCGAGATAATAAAATTCCACTATTTGTTTACCTAATTCGGAATTCATTTGATTGTATTTCAATTCAGGGGTATTTTGATAATTTTACACGTTGCTACGTGTCTTTTATTTTTTGGGACCCCGTCTCGTAAAACGGACCTCACCATTGGTCTCAGAATGGTCGAGATAGTCAAAATACACCTATGACTTGTCCCATTTGGACTCCGGGATGTTTTTGAATATTTAATTAATTAATTAATTTAATTAAATAATTAATTAATTTAATTAATATTTTATTAATATTTTAATCAGGTGGGTCAAAGTGTAATTTCTAACAGTTGGGGGGTCAATTCGTAATTTCTGAAAGTTCAGGTTAAGGTTCAAATTCAAAAGGTTCAAATTCCAAAAGGTTCAAATTCCAAAAAGGTCCAAATTAAAACTAGTTTAATTTGTTATTCTAAATTAGGTTAACCAAACAGGGCTTATCCAGAACAGGGATAGGATATCCCTGTTCCTATTTTAAATTTAAAAGTTTTTAATTTCTTATCTCCGTAACCAAACGCCCCAATTGGTTTTTAATTTAAAACCAGTGGGCGACACGTGGCAGGGGCGGGTCAGCCCAAGCCCGACCCGACCCTAACCGACCCGACCCGGACCCGTACAGTCATCATCTCCCCCCCCCGTTTTTCCGGTAGGGTTCCGGCAGCCTCCGGTCACCTTCTCCGGCGACGTCGCCGGAATTTCAGGAAAATCAAGTTTTCAAACTTGATTTTCTTGGTGTTTTTGATGCCCCTTCCAATCCCAAACTATTCTAAAACATTTTTGGAACCCTTTAACATCATTTTGAAGCTCTTAATCACAATGAAAAATCAGATTTCCCCCCCCATGGCCGTGACCTGCACATCCATTTTTCTCCCTCATTTCTCAACCATTTTGGTTGATTCTTGTCCCTAAATTCTCCATATTTTATGCTCTATAAGTTCCAACAATTAAATCCAAGCAATAGGCTACAAAACAAGTTGGAAAATTGAGAGATTTTCTAGAGAGAGAAAGCTTACGGTTATGGGTTTCCAGCCCTGTGATGGTGCTCCTCTCCTCTTGCTTTGCCTCTGTTCTCCCCTTTGGCCCCCTTAGCTTCCTTCTTTCTGCTTCTCTTTCAAAAACCAGAGCACACACCTCACTCTCTCTCTTTCCTTTCACTTTCTCTCTCTACACTTCTCTCTCTCTCTCTCTCTAAAATCCCACGACAGGTCTGTTCTCCTCCACCCTCTTCACTCACTTATACACATCTATACATGCAGAGCACACTCACACACTTCCAACAACTCTCTTACACACACCATGCCTCCCATGCCTTGTTTGAGTGTATCACACTCAAACTTACACACACACACAACCGGGTACACACACCCACCTCACATAACCTGATATATATATACATATATATATATATATATATATTTACATTTAAATATACACTCATCTTGTACACATATACACACACAATTAAATTTAAATTATATGTATATATATATACACATATATACATACATCCATCATAATAATACTAATAATAATAATAATAATAATATTAATAAAAAAAATAATAATAACAACTTGAAAATTTTATTTATTTAAAAAAAAATTTTTCAGGTTGTTACATCCTTCCCTCCTTACAGAAATTTCGTCCCGAAATTTAAAATAACTAAAACAAAAGAAAATACATCACTAATCAAATAACTCGGGGTATCTGGCACGGACCTCGGCCTCACGCTCCCAAGTAGCCTCCTCGACCCCATGATGGTTCCAACGAACCTTGACCAAAGGGATGGTCCTGCCTCGCAAAACCTGGTCCCTCGAGTCCAATATCTCTACGGGTCTCTGGTCATAGGAAGCGTCCCCCTCTAGCTGAAGATCTACCCAATCAAGTACATGTGAGGGGTCGGGATGGTACTTCCTCAGCATCGATACATGAAAAACGTCGTGAACCCCAGATAGCTGTGGTGGTAAGGCTGGCTTATAAGCTACCTCACCCACTCTCCCCAGAATCTCAAAGGGGCCAATAAATCGTGGCGACAGCTTCCCACCACGTCCAAATCTCCTCAAGCCCCGTCTGGGAGATACCTTGAGGAACACATGGTCCCCTACCTCAAATGCCAAGGGCCGCCGCCTCCTATCCGCATAGCTCCTCTGGCGGCTCTGAGCTGTCAATAGACGCTGCCTGATCACCTGTATCTTGTCCGTGGTCTCACGGACTATATCGGGCCCCAAGGCAGCTGTCTCTCCCACCTCAGTCCAACATACCGGGGAGCGGCACGGCCTACCATACAACGCCTCAAATGGTGCCATCTCTATACTGGACTGATAGCTGTTGTTGTAGGCAAACTCGACCAAGGCGAGGTGATCCTCCCAGCTACCCCTGAAATCCATGACACAAGCCCTAAGCATGTCCTCGAGGATCTGAATGGTACGCTCTGACTGGCCATCGGTCTGGGGGTGAAAGGCAGTACTAAACTGGAGCTGTGTCCCTAAGGCCGTCTGGAGACTCTGCCAAAACCGGGCAGTGAAACGTGGGTCCCTATCTGAAACAATGGATACCGGTACCCCATGTAGTCGTACAATCTCTCGAATATACAACCTACTGAGGGTATCTGATGAATCAGTCACTCTGATAGGCAAGAAGTGAGCAGACTTCGTCAGCCTGTCCACGATAACCCAAATTGCATCATGGCCCCTCGGTGACCTAGGAAGACCCATCACGAAATCCATAGTAACGTGCTCCCACTTCCACTCGGCCACTGGCAATGGCTGCAACAATCCCCCAGGTCTCTGGTGCTCAGCCTTCACCTGCTGGCACGTGAGACATCTCGACACGAACTGCGCCACATCTCTCTTCATCCCTGCCCACCAGTACTGACGGCGCAAATCGTGATACATCTTAGTGCCCCCTGGGTACACTGCCAGACGTGAGTGGTGAAAATCTCTAAGGACCTCAGCCCTGAGAGACTCTGGGATAAAAACTCTACCCAAATACCTTAGACTAAGGTCAGAATGCACCGTCCATCCCACAAATCCCTCGGGACTAGCAATCCGTACTCTGATCTGATCTGCCTCAACATCCACTAGCTGTGCCTCTATCACTCTAGTCAAAAGGGTGGGCTGTGCACATAAGCTGAACAGTGTGGCCTGTCCCTCAAACTCAGCAATATCTAGATCAAACTCGCCAATATCTCCCATCATCTCCCACTCCCTGATGGCGATACTGGCAATAGTACCCCT
This sequence comes from Nyssa sinensis, assembly GCA_008638375.1. NCBI lineage: Eukaryota > Viridiplantae > Streptophyta > Magnoliopsida > Cornales > Nyssaceae > Nyssa > Nyssa sinensis. The sequence continues at coordinate 20,812,320 of CM018049.1, read as the reverse complement.
CGACCTCTTGTTGAGTGCATCAGCCACCACATTGGCCCTCCCTGGGTGGTACTGAAGGTCAAAATCATAATCCTCCATGTACTCCATCCACCTCCTCTGCCTCAGATTCAGGTCCTTCTGCGTGAAGATATACCTGAGGCTTTTGTGGTCAGAGAATACCTCGAATCTCTCCCCGTATAAGTAGTGTCGCCAACTCTTCAGTGCAAAGATGACGGCAGCTAACTCCAAGTCATGTGTGGGGTAGTTCCGCTCATGGTTCTTCAACTGACGAGAACCGTAGGCTACCACTCGGCCATCCTGCATCAATACACAACCTAATCCCTCTCGGGAAGCATCACAGTACACAGCATAGCCCACTCCCCTCTCAAGTATGATCAAAACAGGCGCTGAAGTCAACCTCCTCTTCAGCTCCTGAAAAGACTGCTCACAGTCCTCTGTCCACAAGAATCTGATGCCCTTGCGCGTCAGACGAGTCATCGGCGCGGCAAGACGGGAGAAACCCTCCACAAATCGTCGGTAGTATCCGGCCAACCCCAGAAAACTCCGAATCTCAAATACACTGCTCGGTCTCTCCCAGCTCATGACAGCCTCAATCTTGGAGGGATCCACAGATACCCCTCCACTAGATACTACATGTCCCAAGAACTGTACCTCTCGAAGCCAGAACTCACACTTCGAGAACTTGGCAAATAGCCGATGCTCTCTCAAAATCTGCAGTACAGTCCTCAAATGATAGGCATGCACATCCTCGGCAGGTGAATACACTAAGATGTCATCTACAAATACCACGACGAACTGATCCAAGTAAGGACTGAAAATGCGGTGCATCAAGTCCATGAATGCCGCTGGGGCATTCGTCACTCCAAAGGGCATGACCACAAACTCATAGTGACCATAGCGAGTGCGGAAGGCTGTCTTCGCTATGTCCTCCTCCCTGACCCTCAACTGGTGGTAACCCGATCTAAGATCAATCTTCGAGAAGCATCTCGAACCTCTCAGCTGATCAAATAAATCGTCGATCCTCGGCAACGGGTACTTATTCTTGATAGTAACCCGGTTCAGCCTCCTGTAATCTACACATAGTCGTAGTGTCCCGTCCTTCTTCTTCGCGAACAGTGCCGAGGCACCCCACGGAGAAGTGCTAGGACGGATAAACCCCTTCCGCTGTAGATCAGTCAACTGCTCCCTCAGCTCTCTCAACTCAGCTGGAGCCATGCGGTAAGGTGGTATGGAAATGGGTGTAGTACCAGGAATGAGCTCTATAGTGAACTCGATCTCTCGTCTAGGGGGTAAACAAGTCAAGTCACTCGGGAAGACGTCGGGGAACTCATCCACGACTGGGGGTAACACAATCTCTGCAGTCTCAAAATCACCCGCAATCAGACTAGCCAACATATAACTATGGCCTCCCCAGCTCCTAGAATCACGCACTGGAGGAATCAAGAAATCCCCCCGATCCCCTGTGAAATAAAAGCAGTCTCCCTCCGGAGTGCATACAGTCACCCTCCCTCTGTAACAGTCTATACTCGCCCGATAGGTGAACAACCAATCCATCCCCAGAATCACATCAAACCCAGACATATCAAGTACAATAAGATCAAAGTGGAGAATACGATCAGCTATCTCTATCGAGCAATCTCTACAGATCCTCGTCAGTACTACAACACCCCCAACTGGCGTACCAACATGCAACGGGGGGTCCAACCAAGCTATATCCAGACCCAAAGACATGGCAAGTGCAGTAGAAATGAATGAATGTGATGCTCCTGAATCTATCAATACACTGGCCCATGAACTGGATATGAGAAATGTACCTCGGACTACTGACGGTCCGGCAGTAGAGGTCTCCGGGGTGGCTACTGCGTAGACTCGGCCCTGTATGGTCTGGCCCTGCCTACCTCCCCCTCTCTGTGTCTGCTGACCTCCTCCCCTAGGTGCTGGAGCTCTGACGCTCTGCGCGGAGGGTGTAGGCTGATGATAGGGCGCTGGGAGTCCCTGAACTGACTGTGGCTGTGGCAGAGGCACCTGTGTATGCTGATAATAGTGTGACCTCGGCGCACTCTGCGAAGTCTGCCCCTGAGGGCAGTTGGCCCTAACATGGCCAGGCTGCTGACAAGTGAAACAAATCGGCGGGGCCCTCTGACTCGGTGCCGGTAGAGGTAGTGGAAATGACCCCTGACTGGATCCGACACCCTGTGCACTGCTGGGTCCCCTCAAGGGACAGTCGGCCCTCCTATGGCCAGGCTGCCCGCAGGTATAACATGTGCTAGGTCGCTGTGACCCTCCTCCCCTAGGAGTAGATGGCAAGGCAGGACGGGGAGCTACCGAATGAAGGGGTCCGGCTGGTGGCTGTGAGGAAGAAGTACTGGCTCGGTACCTCTTCGGCTGTCTATATGTCGGGGCAGGTGTAGAGGTCTGTACTGTGGGTGCCCTGCCCTGTGCTCTAGTCTCTCTGATCCCTCTAAGATCAGCCAGCTCTCTCTCCACCTTGGAGGCCCTGATCACTGCCTCCTCGTATGTCTCTATAATGTGCCCAGCCAGTCTGTCCCTGATAGAGGTCTTCAACCCCTTGAGGAAATTGTACACCCTCAAATCCTCATGTGCAATAATGTGTGGGGCGAACCTCCCCAAAGCAGTAAACCGTGACTCATACTGAGCCACTGTCATGTCCCTCTGCAGAAGTGCCTCGAACTCCTCCCTAAACCCCACTCTGGCAGATATCGGGAAGTAGTGGTCATTGAACATGGCCACAAATGCATCCCATCCCTCTCCAAACCGGTGCAGTCTGTCAGCAGCTACCTCCCACCACTGACTAGCCAGGTCTGTAAACTGAAATGTAGCGCACCTGATCCTTAGATGGGGCTCAGCGATCCCCTGTGAATCCAAAATCCGGGTAATCTGTCTCAACCACTCCTCTGCAATAAGTGGGTCTGGCTGCCCGGCAAAGGTAGGTGGTCTCATCCTCTGGAACACCTTCATCACGAAGGTATCCCTGGTCTCCCCGCCAGTGGTCCGCGCCTCCATCACGGTGCGGAGACACTCCTGCAAAAGAGCTGCCATATCTCTGGCGCCAATCATCTGCTCTACCTCCTGTGCTGGGGCGGGAGCAGGAATAGGGGCAGGGGCGGGAGCAACGTCCTCCTCAGCTGCACTATGCTCTGGTGTGTCAGCCGGGGCAACGACCTCCTCAACTATATCGGGAATAGGGGCAGCAGCTCTAGGTCTGCCACGACGAGGCTGTGCGGCGCCTCTAGGCTGGGTAGCACCTCTGGGCCTACCCCTACCCGGTCTGGGCGGTCCAGCTCCCGTAGGAGCTCGTCTGGGAGGCATATCTACAAGTCCAAGAGAAAAATTTCAATATCACTTTTTCATATTCAATATATGGGCATTCAAGTGTGATCCTAATCATGTTCCTATCAATGGCCTATGCTTCTACAGGTAGTACACATAGCATGTTATGATACTTATACTTAACAAGTTTTTTTTTTTTTTTTTTTTTCACACATCATACATGTCATGCCTCCAACATAGCATAAATTAGCACGTAGTCACAATAAGTCATGCATCAGGACATATAAAACCACATAGTACACAAGATCCTATCACATGTTGCTAAAGGTTTATACAAAGTCTCATTCTTTTCTCTTAGGGTCTCATGGTGTTAAACAACACCCCACGGTCTCTAGGTATTCGAACCTAAGCTCTGATACCACGTTGTCACGCCCCAAATTCCAGCGAACCCGAGGCGTGAGTAACGAGACAAAAAGAAATAAAGAAATAAAATAATAACGAAATGAAAGATAACAATGACATTTTTATACATTCCGTACACAGTTCTAATACATACATAAAGTCTGGTCCGTTGGTTCACAATATTCAAAATGAAATACAGTCTCGGGCTTATGCCCTTACATAATATCACAAGCGCCCATCGGGCCCAATATAATCCTCAATCAGACCATCTCTATATCCCGCACAGCTGGAACATCATCTGAAATGTTTGCCCCACTAAAGGGGTCAGCTCAACATGCTGGTACAATATAATGCTAATGCAAGAAACAAAACTAAGGTCGTGGCATGTGCGAGTGTACAGTTATTTCTATATGGCATTTTATATCATAATGACAGTATATGAACAGTATACAGTACATGAGCAAGATGCGTGACACACCCATGCAACTCTATGCCACCCATGTCTCATGATACGGTCATTCTCCGCTGGCATGAGTACCGCCACTTATGTCTCGCTTCACGGTCCGGAATCCGTCAGGCTCGCAAGTACCTAATGGCCGATTTTGGGTTTTTCACCACAGGATCTGCACCCTCATAATGCAAAGCACCAAGTGCTTACCCACGCCATGCCCAAGGAATCACACCATGCCAATATGCTCTAATCTCATCATGTCATAATGCAATCCCAATGATGCATTTCAGTCATACATAAAACATGCTTTCAAGTGTACAATTCATAACATCGACAGTTCTTCAAGCAGATAATTCACACACCACGTTAATACATGCGATATACTCATAATCATCATTCAACTAAACAAGATAGCACATAGCACGTAAGCATGTAAACACTCGGGCAAACATGTGAACAATTTACACAGCAAAGCAAGTATTCCTAATCTCAATTCTATTTCTTACTTAGCACAATATATCGTACCTGGTAATCGATCTCAAACCGAAAAAGTATACTCGTAGTCAAGTGAAACCACCGTAAGAACACTGAAGGTCAGGTCACCTTCTCTTTGCCTTTCCGTGTCCCTAAAATTCATAACATGAAACTCAGTTTAATCGTCACTTGAATTACGCTATTCATCAAATTTTACGTCTTTATCTTATAAGCTTCTACTTTGCTAAATTAAACTCTACTGTTGAATCCGGGACGTTGAAGAAAATAAGTTTAGGCTTTCGTAGAATTCAATTTGGGCATCTGGGTCAAAAAGGGCAAAACAGTCATTTTGCACTTTACACGGGTCCTTACATTTCGTGATCTCTTTTCACAAATCGGACTCCACGGTTGAGTCCGGAATGTTCGAGATAATAAAATTCCACTATTTGTTTACCTAATTCGGAATTCATTTGATTGTATTTCAATTCAGGGGTATTTTGATAATTTTACACGTTGCTACGTGTCTTTTATTTTTTGGGACCCCGTCTCGTAAAACGGACCTCACCATTGGTCTCAGAATGGTCGAGATAGTCAAAATACACCTATGACTTGTCCCATTTGGACTCCGGGATGTTTTTGAATATTTAATTAATTTAATTAATTTAATTAAATAATTAATTAATTTAATTAATATTTTATTAATATTTTAATCAGGTGGGTCAAAGTGTAATTTCTAACAGTTGGGGGGTCAATTCGTAATTTCTGAAAGTTCAGGTTAAGGTTCAAATTCAAAAGGTTCAAATTCCAAAAGGTTCAAATTCCAAAAAGGTCCAAATTAAAACTAGTTTAATTTGTTATTCTAAATTAGGTTAACCAAACAGGGCTTATCCAGAACAGGGATAGGATATCCCTGTTCCTATTTTAAATTTAAAAGTTTTTAATTTCTTATCTCCGTAACCAAACGCCCCAATTGGTTTTTAATTTAAAACCAGTGGGCGACACGTGGCAGGGGCGGGTCAGCCCAAGCCCGACCCGACCCTAACCGACCCGACCCGGACCCGTACAGTCATCATCTCCCCCCCCCGTTTTTCCGGTAGGGTTCCGGCAGCCTCCGGTCACCTTCTCCGGCGACGTCGCCGGAATTTCAGGAAAATCAAGTTTTCAAACTTGATTTTCTTGGTGTTTTTGATGCCCCTTCCAATCCCAAACTATTCTAAAACATTTTTGGAACCCTTTAACATCATTTTGAAGCTCTTAATCACAATGAAAAATCAGATTTCCCCCCCCATGGCCGTGACCTGCACATCCATTTTTCTCCCTCATTTCTCAACCATTTTGGTTGATTCTTGTCCCTAAATTCTCCATATTTTATGCTCTATAAGTTCCAACAATTAAATCCAAGCAATAGGCTACAAAACAAGTTGGAAAATTGAGAGATTTTCTAGAGAGAGAAAGCTTACGGTTATGGGTTTCCAGCCCTGTGATGGTGCTCCTCTCCTCTTGCTTTGCCTCTGTTCTCCCCTTTGGCCCCCTTAGCTTCCTTCTTTCTGCTTCTCTTTCAAAAACCAGAGCACACACCTCACTCTCTCTCTTTCCTTTCACTTTCTCTCTCTACACTTCTCTCTCTCTCTCTCTCTAAAATCCCACGACAGGTCTGTTCTCCTCCACCCTCTTCACTCACTTATACACATCTATACATGCAGAGCACACTCACACACTTCCAACAACTCTCTTACACACACCATGCCTCCCATGCCTTGTTTGAGTGTATCACACTCAAACTTACACACACACACAACCGGGTACACACACCCACCTCACACAACCTGATATATATATACATATATATATATATATATTTACATTTAAATATACACTCATCTTGTACACATATACACACACAATTAAATTTAAATTATATGTATATATATATACACATATATACATACATCCATCATAATAATACTAATAATAATAATAATAATAATATTAATAAAAATAATAATAATAACAACTTGAAAATTTTATTTATTTAAAAAAAAAATTTTCAGGTTGTTACAAGGACCTTGTGCTGATTAAGCACTTTATGAGGTACCTATTACCCAATCCTCTAAAAAAAATTATGGCCCGCATTATTAAGAATCATCTGAATCAATGATTACATATATGCGCGCGTGCGCGCACACACACACACACACATATATATAAATAATCTATTTATTGATATGAAAAATACATTAAAACTTTTGGATCATATAGAAAAAAGAACAATGAAATAAAGACAAAACTTGTTTTTTAACTTGATTCTTCAACATCTTCGTCTCTATATATTACAGCGTTGTGATTTATTTTTTGTTGTAGCGTTGTTTTTTTATTCTAGTGGGGTGGGATAACTCTAGTACCACCACCCCATTGGTATAAGTTATATCTTACTTAGGTGGGATATAAATGGTTCATGAGATATAAATATACAATCCAATGAAAGACACCAAATATAGGATAGGATAACATTTATCCTATCTAACCTTCTTATCTCGCCGTTTAAAGATGGCCTAAATTCATGTAACACTGAAATTATTCACCCAACAAAAGAACAATTCTCTAAATTCGAAATCTATATATTATTGATAAAATATGTCTATTAAGAGTCTATTACATCATATATAAAGAGCTAAACGACTGGTAATTTGAATAAAAAACTACTAATTCTTATATTTCCTATATTAGTCTTAACAGAATTAGAAAACTAAGATATTCAGGAGAAGAAAAAACAAAATTAGGACATTTTGCAACTGAACCAATATTAGGAACTAGATAAGAAAATAAGAAGATAGTCAGAAACAGAATTTCATCTTGACTTTCTTAGGTACAGTGATTGAAAATTTTAAACTTTTTATAAATAGTAAAAACAACCAATTAAAGGTCTAAACGAAGGAATTTGACCTAAAAGTAGATTCAATCATGGTCATAGGACAATGAGTTTGTTCCGTCTCATCATTTCGGGTCAAAAGTATGGATATTAAGCCATAAAAAAATGAATCTAAAAAAATTACATCTACTAATACTTTGACTTGTAATGGAACTTGAGATGTTCCATTGTTCCAAGAAATCATTAACCATTTGTTGTACATCAAAATTGGAATGATAAATTCAAGTTTGCTAGACATCCAATCGGTATCATAAATAATGAACAGAAGTTGTAAGTTTGAAATGGTTTGAATGTTAAATGTCTTATTATGAGCTAGTTTGGATAGGATGTTTATGAAGAATAGATTTTGAGTAATAGATTTTAGAGAATAGATTCCGAAGAATTGATTATAAGTGTTTAGATGAGATTAGTTTATGATAACTGGGCCCGCACGGCTTTGTTCTTCTAGGGAGGAAAAGACTTTGTACTAGAAAGAGAGCAGTCTGACGCTTATAAACAACATCAGTTCTCGACTCCTAACCGATGTGGGAGAAAGTGGGCACATCAGCTGCTCCCCCAGTTGGGACTGGTGGAACAGGGGAAGAGCATGCCTCATTCCCACAGATAGGGACTGGGGAAGCAGGGGAAGAGCAGGCCTTGGGAACTGGGGGAGCAAGGAAAGAGCAGGCCTCATTCCCACAGACAGCGCCAAACTAATGCTGCACTTTTTCGCGCACCGTAGGCTCCCTAGCCCAATATTGTCCGCTTTGGGCCTGGACCCACACGGCTTTGTTCTTCCAGGGAGGAAAATGCTTTGTGCTAGGAAGAGAGCAGCTTGGGGCTTATAAGAGACACCAGTTCTCGACTCCTAACCAATGTGGGAGAAAGTTGGAACATCAATAACAAAATAATTTATTGAGTATTTGATAAAAATTATTTAGAAACGATTTTAAAGCATAAAAGTTCATTTTGTCCTTTCTATTATTAAAGAATATTAAGTGTTATTTGGTAGTATGTTATAAAATTAAATTTATAAATTTTAATAAATAAATATACAAATATATTTTATATATAATAGAATTAAAGAAAATATATAAAATTATTTATATATTATATTATTAAATATAGTATAATATGAATAGGAGATTAATATTATATATATATATATACACACACACACACATACATACTGCTATCACATATCTATAAATATCTATGTATATATATATATATATATATATACATACTGTCATTATATATATGGCAATGCACATGAAACATGGGTGATAATGGTGTCACCGCACAAGAGACAATAATTTGATTTTAAAATGGGCTGGGTTTTTGGTAATTTTAGTAAACTTTTATGGAAAACTAGTTTGAGCAATTTGGATTCCTCCCTGGACGCTGCTTTACTTAGCGTTCATCTAATGCCAATTTCGGACCTCTCCCGCGCAATTTTCAACCACCAACACTCAGCAAAACAACCTGTGGCGCGATTTTTCTTGTTCCAATGCTATGTTGAGCCAACGCACCTGTTGCCCAAACATATATTTTTGTAACGAGTAAAACAAGCACAAAACCTCATTTTTGAATGGGAACCTAAAGAGAGTGGAAAATGAAAAAGAATGAAATAAATTGATGAATTTTGGTTAAGAATCATGTATTTAGGAACCAGTTGCAAGTCTCGACCATGGAGGGTCGAAACCATGTTTTGATTAGTTTAAATGCTATCAGACCTAAGCTTAACCAAAATGACAACGTTTTGGATGAGTTTAAAATGTTTTAAAATTAGCATTTGAAATATTTGGCAACAGGGTTAATTGATTAAGGAAACCAGGAATGGGGATATCCCTATACTGGATATCCCCAGAAATTGAGAATAAGGGGCAATTGGCAAACCAAGGGTACAAATGAAGTTTCAAAAATTAAAGTTTTTCCCAGAACTTTTGAATAACTATGTTTGACCTCAAAAAATTTTGGAAAAAATTTATTTATGCTTCTAAACTTTTAAATAATTATATTTTGGTCTCTTAACTGTCTAAAATTACAAATGGACCCCAAAATTTAATTAAAATTAAAAAATGACCCCCAAATTTTAAGAATGTTTTCAAAAATATCCCTCTAAAATAACTAAAATCCTTTTAATTATATCCTTATTCATAAAATGATGAAATTAAAGCCTATTTAAGATCTCGAAAAGGCTAAGCTAACATTTTATGATGTTCTAGACTCAACGACAAATTTCGTTTTACAAAATTAGGTACCAAAAATATAGATACACACATATAATGAATAATTACAATAATGCCCCTAGTAATATTTAAAGCCATTTGTTAAGAAATGGCTACTCAAAATTTTTTTAGCATTTCGAACTCAATGGTGCAGTCCATTTTAGCAAATAACATGCCAAAATATAGGAAATACAAAAGAAAGTAATTTTTTATAATTATATCCCTAATAATAAAATATGCTACCAAATGAATGCGAATAAGGAAAGAAAACTTACCTTAGGATTTTGAGGATCCCTGAATCCAAAAATAGACTTCAATTGAACTAAAAATATTAGCTAGGTGATGATTTAAGACTAAATATATATTATCGAGCCCAAAAAGATTATTTCTCAGGGACAAAAAAGGGAAGGGAAAGGCACACGACTAACAAGGAATCCAAGACTGAAGGTGAGTATTTCTTCATTTGGGAATGTGAAACTTTTAATGCCTCTGTTTTAATAAATTTCCTATTTTAAATGCCAATAGTTTACAAGTCTTGCTAACAAACATGTTCATTGTCCAAATTTGAAAAGTGTTGTTATGTTTTACATTTCTAGTTTAATTACTTCTTGTTTATACAACTCTCATTTTAAGCATGTCTATTGATTTTATTTGAAAATCTATATTCTATTTGCTCTTGAAGAGTAATTATTTGAACAAGTATTTCCTAATTTCACAAATGGTAACATGTACAAGATAATAAGTACATAAGCACCCATGTTAGTGAGATGCTTCACGACCCACATTGTGTAATGCCCAATAGAAGGTTAGAGATCTCTCATGTGTTTAGGTCTATAAAATAGAATGTCGTGTAAAACTTAAAATCTGGGTCGACACAGATTCATCGTAAAAGTGATAACAAGTATGATGAAGAAATGGAAAAATATTTTTTGAACCTCTCATTTACATGATAATGATTTTATTCCTCCTATTTTACATGGAACCAAATTATTTGAAACTTATTGTCACATATTGGAAAATCCTGTCAAGCATTTATTGATTTGAAAAGCTTTTACTCAAATGATTCTTGAAATGTTTCCAGTATAAGTTCTACGTGTTAAATGCTTATTGTTCAAAGTTATCAATCAAATGTCATGAATTATAATCCATGAAAATATGTACAATCGATAGTGATTTGTTCAAAGATGATATTTACTTCAAAACACTACCAATTGAAAACCCATGACAAAATATTAAAATTACTTACTGAGCTTAGTGAAGCTCACAACAAAATACCAATATTTTTTCAGTTGACGATGATGAATGGGAGCTTGCTTACTTAGCATAGCTACTACTCTATGACTTTTGCTATATTATGCAGTGTAAATAGTAAGGGGACAAGTAGGCCTAAGATAGAAGAAGAAAATTTTGAAAGACAAGTTGCGAAGGCTAGAAAAGACAAGTTAACCGAATGAAATTGTGAGTTTTGTAATAGTAAATATAGTATCACCATCTTAGTATCATTTTTTGTAAAACAATATCAAGTAATGGAATATGATTAGTTGTCTATCAAGTTCGGGGTAGATGGACATGCTTTTGGTGATTGACACTTCTGTAACACTTCAGTTTTTAAATTTTTGTATGGGTTGCATTCCACATAAGGCAGGGTGGGGGATGTGATAGCGGGAGAAGAAGAAGAACTTGCATTACTTTGTTGGCAATTTTGGGTAAGATTTGACTAAAATCGATCACCTGTTGAAACCCCAAATGATATAGAATAGGAAAAGAAAAGCTTTCTTCTTCATTATTACCATATTTAATTACATATTTATTATACACATTTAATGTTCTTTTAAAATTTTGGATAATAAGGATAATCACAATCCATCTGTGAATATTCTATCTGATCTCATTATGTCCATATAGTCCTATTGGGGCACCATTATATCTCATACTATATCAACATATCCCATGATGCAAAAATGCAATGCATAAAACCTACATGCATAATCAAAACGTCCATTCACATCTCAAGGAATTGAATAGCAGAATCCAAGTATCATCACATCTATAATACACATATATCTAATAATAGATATAGCACAATACTTACAATAGTCAAACTATGAAGATCCCATAATAATGATGTTGTAAGAGTCAATTAATGCATAACTATGAAGAAATATCACTTAAGTTATTCATGTTTAAATATTAGATATCTTACGAGTTCATAAATTAACTCCCTAGGCCACCTTGACCCTTAATACTTTGGTTGCATGTCAGTTCTATAACTTTCCTATTGTCACGCCCCGGATTTCCACGAACCCGGGGGTGAGCGGAATGGAAAATTAAAAGGAATAAGTACTGACAATTAAATAAATTCAATTAAAGCCTCACATGGTTGTGACATATGATTAGGAGTGTCTTATAATTTGTCCAAAATGGATCCCTACTTGGCCCCATGAGATAGCCCAAAAGTTCCTCAATTTGGCCCCAAAAAGTAAGGTCAAATATGGTCTACAATGGCCTTGAAACGTGGCCCAAAAATGTTCCAAAGGTTGCCCAATTTGGGCCACAATCATGCCTCAACATAGCTTAAAAAGTGTTCTAAAAATAGGTCAAAAAGTGGCCAAAAGGTAGCTCAAAAGGTGGCCGAAAGAGGACGGGACAGCAGGTGGGACAGCAGGGCAACAGGCCAAGGCAGGCAGGCACGCGCGCGCAGGGGGTTGCACGGCGCGCGCGCAGGGGGCGCAAGGCGCGCGCGCTGGCAGCGCCCGGGGCGCGGCGCAGGCGCGCGCGCGCGGGCGGCAGGGCGCGCGGGCAGTGGCTGGGCGACAGGGCTTGGTGCAGTCTGATTTTCTGATTTTTTTCAGAATTACTGTTCCGGACAGAGAGCAAATTTCTCTGTCCAGCAGTCTAATTTTCTCTATTTGTTGCTCCAAATTTTTCCATTTTTCCAAGTTCTTTCCAAATCTTTTAAACCTCTTTTTCACTCATTTTTCAGCCTATTTTTCCCTAAGCTTTTTAAGCCATTTCCTACCCATTTCAGCCCACTTTTCCCTAATCTCTAGCCCCCCCATTTTTGATACTTTTCTCCCCCATTCCGAGGTTGTCTCATACACTTATCAATTGTTAATCTTTCCAAAATTTTGGGCATAGTTTCCTTTGTTTTTTTTTTTTTTCCAAGTTATTTCCTTCACCTAATAATCACAAAATATAGATGTAAAATTTCATAAACATCCACCCTCACTCAGTGGTCACAACTTCCATCAATTCATATATATTCGTCTAAGATGCATTTAAATGAAATATTAAGCATTTACTTGGGTCTCAACCCCTACAATTTACAATGGTCCAAAGCCAAAAGTTTACATCTTCTTCTGAGTATAAAACAAAATAAGTACATGTCCAAAAATAAATACAACCAGTTGGGCTTATGCCCATACATCCCAAAAAAATGCCCCAAGGGCCAAATCTCCAAAGAAGTCTGTGTCCTCCCGTCCTTCAAGACTTGCACAAGTCTCAAGTCGCCGGGGTCTCATCTGAAATGGTATCCCACGAATGGGTCAGCTCAACTGCTGGTATGATCACGAGCTAATGCTAGAAACAAATCTAGGACGTGGCATGTGCAAGTGTGCATTTATAAACCATGCATTTCCCTTCCCAATGATCAATGCAATGCAAGGCATCATGTATGACACACACATGCAAACTCTATGTCACACCCATGTCTCATGATACGGTCCTTCCCCGCTGGCATGAGTACCGCCCAGTATGTCTCCTTTTCGGTGCGCCCCCGATGGAATGGAGTACCAACGGCCGAAATTTTGGGTTTTTCACCACAGGATCTACACCCTCATAATGTCCGGCACCACGTGCCACCCACACCATGTTTCCAAAGAATAATCTTATGCCAAGATGCCATAATTTCATCATGCACATTCAATGAGTCATTTCATTAAACATATGGTGTGACCCTTTTCAAGTCATGCATTCCACCCCACAAAATGCATAATTTTTACACTTTCAAAACATCATTTACATGCATATACTATGGCTACACACATCAAGATACATTCAAACTACAAAAGCACTATACTAGCAATTCACAAAGGTCATGCTAAACTTTTCACAAATTACTAAAATTTCATAAAGCTTCCCCATCTCAACCTATAACATTTTCTTCATGACATCAAGTAATTTTTCAACATAAATACACATCAAAACATAGCAATCTAACACATAGACAAGCCATATGTTATTCATCATGATAAAACATCAATTAAATCAAAGGGAATAAAAATCCCCAAATTTCTAACTCTAGATTCTTCAAAATAACACCACTTAAATAACTTTCTAACCACAAATACATCTCTAAGCAGCTCAAATAATCCATAGAAAGGTAGGAAAAGCTAGATCTATTTCTAGTTTAGCAAGAAACCATACCTAAATCAGTTTTCCTTAAACTGAGAAGGAAGCACTTTCTGGATGGAAAAACTGTTCAGTGAGTATCTAGTACTCGTTGAGCTGAACACTTTCTCAGAAGGAAGTTCGGCCAAATTCCTCCTCGAAATGTGTGTTCCGGCAGCTTGAAAATATGGGTTTTTAGGGCTTTTCTCTCCCTCTCTCTATATGGACGAGATCTCTGATATTTATGAATGCATAACTGATAAGGATGAAGTATCTGAGCTGTATTTATAATGGGGAATCAAAGGGGCAAGGGCAAATGACCATTTTGCCCTTAATGAGGCCGTAACCCCGTTACTCTACAGCTCATTCCTAAATGCTTCAAATTGAAATTCTGTTTTAACCAATGTTCATAAAATTATTTTAAATAAAAATTATTAGAAGGAAACATTTCCATTTGAGGTCGGCTTAGACCCGTTCCACCCGGGTCACCCGAATACCCTTTTTGTCCAATTCCGGAAACCATTTCTGTTTCGGCTGATTTTCATACAGCGCATACTTCACATTATTATAAATACTTTACTCTTCTATGACACACTCTAAATATGTCTCTAAATAGGTCATTCGGTGAAAACAATGTAGAAAGGCACTTTACCGATAAAACCAACAAAATTTATAAATTATGCATGCAAAGTGTTCTACCTCAAAATGAAAAATTTACCCTCATTTTTCGGATCTCTACACCTATGGTCAATTTTATTGTAACCTACACCTAGAGTATCTGTTTGCCTAGACAAATGAAAAAAAAAAAAGATCTCTTAGACTTTAAAAACCCTAAGGAGGTCTTATCTTAAAGATTTCATATCATTTAGATGTCTTTTAAACTCCTAAGGATATTTTTATAATTTTTCTAACAATAGTTTCATGCCTATCGAGACACTGTCTCACAAAACAAACCTTGGAAATAGATCTAAAATGTCAAAAAACCCTATGGTAGGTCATCTTTCATTTTAATTTCTCTTTTAGATATATGTTCTATGCCTAAGAACATTATCGTAATTTTAGAAATTTACGTGAGACCGTCCTATGTCCCATTTTCTTAATTCTAACATCGTATTTTGATTTAGAGCATCCAAAAACCTTGAAAATTCCATTTTTAGATCTTAATTAGCTATTTAATTACTCTATTTAATTCTAGGAGCATTATTGTTATTTTACCAATTTTAGTGGGACCCCACTTGGGTCCCAATTTACTTAATATGACATCATATTTGAATTTAAGGCGTTTTAGAACCTTGGACACGCCCTTTCTAAAATTTAATTTCCATAATTAATACTGAGGGTATTTTTGTCATTTTATATATTTATGTGAAACCTATCATCGTGTTTTCGAATGTCCAGATAGACCTCACTATTAAGTCCAGAGCACCCAAAAAACATGAGGTATGCTCCTTTTTGAATTAAATTTTTATTTAGATTTAATTTTATTAAGGAATGGTGTTTTAGTAATTTTTCCCTTTTTTCCCAAAGAACCAGTTCATATTTGAACCAAAACTAATCTAGAACCCAACCAAACATAGACCAATTCTTAAGAATTAGCCAAACTTGGCCTCGTGGCCACACAACCCTTCAGGCCCTAAGATCCAGTTGTCCAACTTGAACTGTTTGACCTAACCCTGTAGACTAGGGTTCGATCTAGTTGACTTTTGACCAAGTCAACCCAGTTGACAAGTCAACCTCACCGATGCTAGTCGCCTTCTTTGACAACGATAGCTAAAAAACTGAAAACATTTTTTTTTTTCATGCGATTTTCGATGCCCTTTCATTCTAAAGTATCCTACACATCATTTAACATTGTTTTATATCATTTTTGTGCATTGAGAAGTGCAGAAGCAGCTCGGCTCCATCATAAAATACACCATTCAATAGTTTCTATGAGAAGAAAATAGTTATGCAAATGCGCTAGTAAGGGGGACCCTAATTTGATTCTAGATAGTAAATGCAACCTAGATGGGGGTGAATAGGTTGTCCCAACTCTTTTCCACAAATATACCAGCTAACAATGTATGCAATCAATTCAAATCAATTAATCACTACAATTAACCAATTAGCATGATAATCTATTCAAATTAAGTGGCAGCATTCATACATCGATTTAACTTTAAAATTGAAAGCAAGTAAAGAGTTTAGAGATTTGCAAATAGAGATGATGACAAAGGAACGTGGAAAACTCTGGGTTGCTTTACCCAATGAAAAGTCTACTATGAAGCTCTGATCAATTACAACTCTAGAAGACATGGACCTAACTCCCTCTAGCCACATTTCACTCATCCAAGTTGGATCAGTCTTGAATCCTCAAGGCCGCTTCTCTGGTGGGAACTTTATTACAATTATAAACTCCACGTGATCTCAAACTTCGCTGATCGCCTGGTGCTTGAACTCCACAAAAATAAACTATGATGATGGTAGGTATGAGATTTAGGCTCTAACCATGATTTGGATCAAGTGTGGATACAAATCATGTGAATGCAATTTGGAGAAAAAGAGAAAAACTCATACAAACACTCTCAAATTGATTAACTCACAAAATGAGAATTTTGGGTGTTTTAATACAAGTTTGTGGATCTCAAAATTTCATTAAAAACAAAAAAAAAAAAAAAGAACTATTTTAACACACGACTCGTTCAAACGACCAAAATTAAAGAGGCTACTAGAAAATGTGTGGGGCACGAGCCTTTCAATTTTATCGAACGAGTATCGAATGAACACCTTTTGGAAAACTCATGGGAATGAGGGTCGAACAAGCATTTTTGTTTACCATTCGAACGAGGGCCTATTCGTTCGAACAACCAATAGAAATCCAGAAGTGATGGATAGTGAGGAAAAAACATCCCCAATACAAAGTGCAAAAACGAGATTTTTCAAATAGGCCTTAGGGAGTATTTTTCACAATCTAAAAACAACACACACATGAGAGAAATGATAAATATGTAATGCATGATATGAGGGTGTGAGATCTAAATTATAACAAAGCCCAGTATACCTCTTGTAGACCAAGAAGATCAGTAGATGAGCATGACAATGAAGATTGAGTCTTCTTGTGAGAGGAACGGGGGATTGAGAGAAACTAAGTCTAAGACTAAGTTACAATTACAGCAAAACAATTTTGTCAACGCAGATTAGTCAATTACCACAAAGGACCCCTAGTCCTAACAAACTCCTCTTTGACAATTCATGACAAAACTGCACCAATAATATAAAAATACAAATCAGCTCAAAATATATAATTTCCCAAGAGCCTAAAAGAAAGGAAATTACAATGTTGACATAGTATTCTAGACTATCCTGACACATGATCTTTCTTGAAAGAAGTCACTCTTGTTTCCTACACAATACCAGTAAACTATACCACATGAAATCATATCAAAGGATATAAAAAACTAAACATAATGAATCACAAAAATAGAAACATATATCAAAAAGTTCATGTGCAGTAAACAAAGGACTAACAAATCACATCAAGAAGCAAAATAAATGACTATTTATCTCAAGTATACAAAAAATATAGTAAAAAATCCCCTTTTCTATATGTACTCCTTCTCACTAAGTGCCCAACACTACTCCTCTTTTTTTGTCACGAGATGAAAAATGGAGTATGATCAATGAAAAACAACCATAAAAGAGAGAATACGACATAACAACATACATGTATATACAGATAGAAAACTAATGACAGCTAATGAGATAAACATAAGAAAAGATATGAAATATATATATCCAAAAGAAACCAACTATCTAATGTTTATCATCCAACACCACAAACGAAATATAAAAGTTATCAAATAATGTATCTGATGAACAAAAAATATAGATAAACCTTACTACAAAAGATCATTCATCACTCAGCAAAAATATAAACGGGATCATTGATTGGCACCAACAGGTGGTAGAGGAGGAAAATAGCGGCCAACAGTCTCGGATAAGTGTTGGAGGGCCATCTCCTCCGTCATTGGTAGAAAGAAATTGGCTTGGATCCTTGTGTAATGGTCCTTGAGGTTAGCTCCAGTCCGTTGTAGAACTCATCCAAATCACATGTGTCAAAAACTGATATACAGAGGATGATGATGCTCTTGTAGTCTTATGGAATCCCAATCCTAAAGGGAACCAGTGTTGTAAAGGAGTCTGATCTACAAGGTAGTCCTCCACTCTAAAATGATCATCCCACTGCTAGGGGGGCTGCTCTTATAAAGACCCGAAATTTTTCTAATATATGAAATATAAAATATTGAGAGTAATGCCAGTAAAAAGAAAAAATAAATGCATTGGTGAATTATATAGCATGAATATGCTTATGCAAATATGGGTTAATGTGTAATTAAATAAGTTAAGTGTTTTTAACTTAACTATAAAGACAAAAAAGGGCATGAAATGAAAAGAAGCAAAAAAGAAATAAGGAGGGGCAAAAGGGAAATTTTACCTCAAGTCCTTAGTTGGCTTATAAAGCAATGCCCACACATACCCAAAACATAGACTAGACACACACAAGTTTGCGTGAAAGATAGAGAGAAAGAAGGAAAAAAGGGGAAAAGCTAGGGTTTGGAGAGATTATTGAAGAATCATCAATGAAGTGGAGATTTCTTAGAAGATTGAACAATTAGGACTTGGACATTTCAAATCACAAGCTTGAAGTTGGGGATTTTGAAGAGTCTCCCCAAAATCGAGAGAGCAAAGTTAGGGTTTTAATCCAAACACCAAGAGATTGAGGTAGGAATTTCTAAATCTAGGTATAGAGCATGTGTAGGTAAATTTTCATTCATCTATTCCATCTCATGTCATGGAATTGATTGTTTTTGGTATGAGAGACCATGTGTTGCATGCATGTTGAATGTTCATGTATTGGGTGAATTATTGTCATTGATTAACTTATTTTCTTGTTATATTGTTGTTTATACGACTCCCGGTTGATTACAAAAAGATTTGCATGAAGAAATTACAATGTGAGTTTTGTGTGTTATATACATGAAATTACTTTTTGCACACCATGTGTTTGTAGAAATGCTTCAATGACTATTTTTGTTAGTAAATGATGTCTAGACTTTGTTGTAGGAATGATTGATTTTATTAGTGGATTTAATATGAATTGTGGACAAGAAAGTTAATAAATTGACATTGGAATGATGAGAATGGGACTTGGAAAGGAAGTGACATTTAAGGATTTAGATCTTGGGAACTTGAATGGAATAAGGCAAGCATAGCTTCTAAATATCTTGTTCATATGTGATGTAATTCAATATTGCTACATGTGTGAATAACTGATGCTTCTCTTTCAATGGCTTTATGCTTTGACATGAGAGAGTTTGATTATCTCTTGAGTGTTTATTTTATTGATGATGCATGTTCGATGATCACTTGGATATCACTACACATGCACAACCATACACGCAACACCACAAGTTCTTACCTTTGTTTAGATTTCTCCTACTAGGGTTATTGTATTGACCCCTATTAGATGTAGGAGGGGACAAGGAATTGGCTACAACTTGAAAACTCATTACTAAGACACTTTTGGGAAGACCCCTATTTTTATTTACTTGAACATCATAAACTCTTTTGGAAACTTATTTGAATGTATATTTCCATGGAATAGGCTATGTATTTTTTAGTTTAAATGTGTATAAGCTAGAAGCTTGATGGTGATGTAAATATTACAGAAGACTTGACTTGTCTTTCAAATTTGTAAGAATTGTAAAGAATGGAACTTAAACTTAAATTTGAAGTATTGTTTGTTGATGAATGAAAGTGGCATTAGATGTTTAATGAATGATAGGTGATGTATTGATGTTGAATGAAATAAATATGAATGTTTAAGACATTAGAGAAATAGGTTGAATCAAGAAAAATGACCAAAACTGTCACGACCCATACCTCACGTTGGATGAAGTTATGGTCCATGACCGGCCACTGAGGCCTCATACAGAATCGAATGGGTTGTATAACAGATAGTTTATTAATAGAGCAGAAATGTAAAATTTTTAACCTGTCAGGTACACATCAAACTCATACCAACCATATTCGGCTAGAGCAAATCTAAGTTTAATATTACAAGTTATTTACATTTACAACTGGACAACACATAAAATGGCCATTGTATATATACAGAAGCCTACATAGGCTCAAAATAGATATTTTCAAGTTTCGCTATACAATTTTAGAAACTCTTCTTCCTTAAGTTCCCTCCTATCTTAAGCTTCATTACCTCAAAAATTGGTTAGGAAATGGGGTGAACTAACAAAGCTCAATGAATAATACCATTGCCTTGTCATGGGTCTTTATAGCAAAAGAAATTTAAAATAAAACCATGGATATCAAGCATTACTGAAACATTTCAAATGCATTTTCAGAAATAAAATTGCTATTTAAACATTTGAATAGTAATAAGTAACCCAATAAAGCTTATAATGGATATCAAATGTCATTTAGCATGCCCATTACAACGGTCTGAACAGAAGAATCTGCGTCGACTGGGATTCTGAACAGAATGTCATATATAATGACAGTCACTTATAGTGACACTGAAGAGATCTCTGGCTTACTTAGAGGCCTACCGACTCTTGGTCCCCCAATAAGGACATAACAAAAGGGGCCCATGTAATGGCATCTACAAAAATACATTCTAAATTATGTGATTATTAAATGACAGACAGGAAGATGGTAATAAAATAAAGTATATGTTAGCATGTCTAAGATTTTTGTAACCTGGAGATAAGTTATCTGACCTAGTTTGGGACATATATATGAGGAAAACTTTAAAGAAGCCTATAAATGCCTCGTGGCATATGAATTCTTATGAACAATCGAAGATGGGTCAATGCAAACAAAAAGGACTGGGATTTCTAGTATGATTATCTCTAATAACAGGCAAAGGTATTCACATAAATGGCTTAACCAACCACAAATAGAGATAAGGAAACATGGAAGTGAAAAGATTATAACACGTATATGCTCGAGAGTTTATTTACTCAAATTTGTTAAAAGTTGGAATTGTAATTAAGTACCTTAAAAGGGAACCTCGATACTGATATAAATGGAAATGAATGAAATTTCTTATGTTTAGAAAACAAAGCAAATAAAACCATGGAAGACTAGATTCGTGAGCAACCTTAAAGACTGTTTAGAGGATAGTAGGTTTTCTGGTAGCCTAAAGTTGTGCAAGTGATGAGTTATTAATCTAGGTGTTTAGAAAAATGAGGGAACGATAATGAACAAAATTTCAAGGATGAAATTTTTCCAAGGGGTAAAGAATGTAAAAACCCAAATTTTTTCTAATATATGAAATTTAAAATATTGAGAGTAATGCCAATAAAAAGAGAAAATAAATGCATGGGTGAATTATATAGCATGAAAATGCTTAAGCTAAGATGGGTTAGTGTGAAATAAAATAAGTTAAGTGTTCTTAACTTAAGTGAAAATACAAAAAATGGCATGAAATAAAGAAGAAAAAAAGAAATAAGGAGGGGCAAAAGAGGAATTTCACCCCAAGTCCTTAGTTAGCTTATAAAGCCATGTCCACACACACCCAAAACACACACTAGACACAATTATTTGTGTGAAAGATGAAGAGAAAGAAAGAAAGAGATAAAGAAGGAAAAGGGGAAAAAAGCTAGGGTTTGAAGAGATTATTGAAATATCATCAAAGAAGTGAAGATTTCTTGGAAGATTGAACAATAATTAGGGCTTGGATACTTCAAATTACAAGCTTAAAGTTGGGGATTTTGAAGAGTCTACCTAAAATCAAGAAAGCAAAGTTAGGGATTTCATATAAACACCAAGAGATTGAGGTAAAGATTTCTAAACCCAGGTATAAAGCATGTCTAGGTTGATTTTCATTCATCTATTCCATCTCATGTCATGGAATTGATTTTTTTTGGTATGAGACCATGTGTTGCATGCATGTTGAATGTTCATGTATTAGGTGAATTATTGTCATTGATTAACTTCTTTTCTTGTTATATTGTTGTTTATAAAACTCCCAGTTGATTACGAAAATATTTTCACGAAGAAATTAGAATTTGAGTTTTGTGTTTCATAGACATGAAATTACTTTTTGCACACCATGTGTTTATAGAAATGCTTTAATGACTAATTGAGTTGGTAAATGATGTCTAGACTTTGTTGTAGGAATGATTTGTTTTATTAGTGGATTTAATATGAATTGTGGATAAGAAAGTTAATAAATCAACATTAGAATGATGAGAATGAGACTTGGAAAGGAAGAGGCATTTGAGGATTTAGATCTTGGGAACTTGAAATAAATAAGGGAAACATAGCCTCTAAATATCTTGTTCGTATGTAATGTAATTCAATAATGCTACATATGTGAATAATTGGATGCTTCTCTTTCAATGGTTTTATGCTTTGACATGGGAGAGTTTGATTATCTCTTGAATGTTTATTTTATTGATAATGCATGTTCAGTGATCACTTAGATGTCACTACACATGCACAAGCATACACGCGACACCACAAGTTCTTACCTTTGTTTAGATTTCTTCTACTGGGGTTGTTGTACTGACCCCTACTAGATGCAGGAAGGCATAAGGAACCAGCCACAAATTAAAGACTCATTACGAAGATTCTTTTGGGAAGACCCCCATTTTTGTTTACTTGAACATCATGAACTATTTTGGAAACTTGTTTGGATGTATATTTCCATGGAATAGGCTATGTATTTTTTAGTTTAAATATGTATAAGCTAGAAGCTTGATGGTGATGCAAATAATACTTAATACTTGACTTGTCTTTTGATTTTGTAAGAATTGTGAAGAATGGAACTTGAACTTAAATTTGAAGAATTGCTTGCTAATGAATGAAAGTGACATTAGATGTTTAATGAATGATAGGTGGTGTATTGATGTTGAATAAAATAAATATAAATATTTAAGACATTAGAGAAATAAGTTGAATCAAGAAAAAGGACCAAGACAAATTTAGTTTTCAAAATAGGCCAAAGCAGGGGACCAGGCCTAATCGGCACTAGGAGGTGGAAAACCCCCCCTTTCAGTGTGCCGATCGACCCTCGGAAAGGGGCCTGGCCACATTTCTTCCCATTTTGTCGGTTTGGCTTCCGGACCGACTTTTCACCAACTGATTTTCCTCTAATGGATTATTTAACTTAAATAAGGGTATATGAACATGTTTTATATTTAATTATCTCACCTTATAGTGGCTTGGAAATGGGGTCACTCACCTCACCCTGGGTGTCCTTGGTTTCGGGACATGATAACTCATGTGGTTATGGCTGTTGCTGCTGTTGTGCCTGATTCTGCTGCTCATCTATGACATCCTCATCTTCATCATCACTATCACTCTCGAGAGGACCAATGACATAGGCCTAAGACTGGGACCGACTCCTGCTAGTGAAAGAACCATGCTGAAAAGCCATTATGTCGAAAGAAAAAAATGGAACATTCTTGGCAACACATATCCGAGTGATAAGGCTGTCAAATAGAATAATAGCCTTCTGACAACCGAAGGCAAAGGAATCTATGACACCTAAGATGTGAGAGGCAACGTCAATAGAAATGGCAGTGCCTATGGTCTACAACAAGCGGCCATGAGAGAATGTCAGCGTATTCATGTGGCTGACTCACTATAATATGTTACAGACGAGTAGGTTAAGGAACCTGTAGTCCTCATGGAGATAGCCCTACTCTAGAGTGGTATTTTTCAGGAAGAAGACCTCAGACCCATTAACCTTAAGGGTATAATCAACGAGCTCAGCAATCAAACCATTGGCTAGGGTCCCAAAGGGGTAACCAAGTTGAGTCTCTCTCTCCTAAAGCCTAATGTCTCGGCTATTAAAGTAAGCGTGAGAGAAAAACGAACGCCCTTGACATACACAAAACATGAACCTTGGGTTGAACGAGCACCAAGGTTCGAGTAGATCTCTTGAGTCACCTACTTGTTGACCGGACCCACGATAGAGTGAATTGGAAGCCACCCCCTTGACTCAAAGATACAAAAAGTCATAGTCTTACATATCTGGTCTAGTATTTTGACCGCTAAATCCAAAAAGGGCAAAAGCAAACCACTACAGCCCAGGTCCTAACAATATGAGTCAGAATAAGATCAATACAGATTAGCATAAGACCCAACTGAATATCATATGAAAAGATATCCGTAGATATGGGTACACTACGAAATGACATGATGACGAAATACTAGGATAGATAACATGTTATGACATGGAAAAAAAAAAATTTTTATTTATTATTCTTGGTTATTAAATTTTTTATTTTTTATTATTATTGTTATTATCATTATTATTATTATTAAAAATTGATGAATGTATGTATGTGATGTGCATAATATACATATATATACATGGGTATGTATATATATGTATATATTTATTAAATTGTTCAATGTGTGCATGTATATGGGTATGTGTATATGTATGTGTAGCATGTATGTGTGTGTGGAATATTATATATATACATGTATACATGTATGGAAAGGTGTGTGTCCAAGTGGATATGAATATGTATGAGTATATATATATATATATGGCAGTGTGTGGGTTGTGCAACAGACCTGAGAGGGTGTGTGTGTGTGTGTCGGTGGAGTAGTGTGTGTGCCTAGTGTGTGTGTGATAAGTGATATATATATATATATATAGCTTACATAGGGCAGCTTTGCATTTAATGCAAAGCTGCATTTGGGGAGAAGCAAAGAGGCTGATACAGAGAGAAAAGGGTCAAGGAAAGGGGCTAGAGAAAGAGAGACGTGTGAGACTTGATGTGTGAAGTGTATAAGGGTTGGTCTCGGTTGGAAAGAAAGAAATGAAAGAAAAGAAAACTGAGAGCAAGGGAGAGAGAGAGTTCTGGAAGGGAGAAGAACTCTGTGAAGCTTGATTTATGCTTGGAACCAGAAGGTGGAAGAGGGCACGGCTAGAGAGAGAAACAACAGGAAAAACCGTGAGTGATCCTTTCTGTTTTGATTTTTTTTTTTAAAGCATGAAACTTGATTTAATGCGTATGATCTTAGAGAGCATGATGTAGGGTTTATAATGCAAAAAGAATGAGATGAAATGGTTGAGAAACTAGGGAGAAAACCTAGGTTGCAGGTCACGGCCATGATAGGTGGGTGTTGTCATTTTATGTATAGAACCTTGTTTAAATGACCTAGAAATAATCCCTTTAGGTGCAGAAACTTTTTAGGGTGAAAATGGGGATCGAACCATGAACAAATAGTCACAAAAATGAAGGGGAAAGAGTCGGCCGGAGGTTTGACCGAGGGATTGACCCTCTATTTCATGAAATTCTAAAGGGTTGAATCCAAAATCGACTGTAGATATGGAATCCTTGGGAGAAAATAAGGAAAACTGCATTTTAAAAACCTTAAAAAGTCGCCGGAAAACAGTCGCCGGCGCCGGAGAACGGGCCGGAACCCTACCAGAAGCTCACCGGAAAGTCGGGCAAGAAGGGTGACTGTGCGGGTCGGGTTCCGGGTCGGGTCCGGTTCGGGCGGGGCTGAACCGCCCCTGCCACGTGTCGCGCTGATGTTTTAAATTAAAAAGGGATTGGGTCTGTTTGGTTACGGACTTAAGAAATCAAAGATTTAAATTGAAATAGGAACAGGGATATCCTATCCCTGTTCTGGATAAGTCCCTGTTTGGTTAACCTGATTGAGAATAGTAAATTTGACTAATTTTAATTTGACCTTGAACCTTTTGGAAATTGAACCTTAACCCCAAAACTCTAGGAAATCTGATTTTGAACCCCAGAACTTTGATTAATTATGTTTGACCCCCCATGAATAAAATATTAATAAATTATTAATTAAATTAATTAATTAATTAATTAATTAAATTAATTAAATATTCTAAAATAATCCAGAGTCCAAATGAGACAAGTCATTAGTGTATTTTGACTATCTCGACCATTCTGAGACCAATGGTGAGGTCCGTTTTACAAGACGGAGTCCCAAAAAAATAAAAGACCCGTAGTAACCTTTAAAATTATCAAAATGCTCCTGAATTGAAGTACAATCAAACGAACTCCGAATTAGGTAAACGAATAGTGAAACTTTATTATCTCAAACATTCCGGACTCAACCGTGAAGTCCGATTTGTGAAAAAAGGTCACGAAATGTAAGGACCCGTGAAAAGTGCAAAATGACTGTTTTGCCCTTTTGAACCCCGGTGTCTGAATTGAGTTCTACGAGAGCCTAAAATTATTTTCTTCAACGTCCTAGAACCAATGGTAGAGTTTAATTTAGCATAATAGAAACCTATGAATTAAAGACATAAAATTTGATGAATAGCATAAATTCAAATGACAATAGACTGAGTTGTAATTTATGCTTTTAGGGACACTGACAAGACAAGAGAGGGCGATCTGATCTCCTGCATTTTCATTTGCCGGTTCAGTTACATATAGTGCACGATCTTCTAGGGTTGATACCAACCCATCAGGTATGGTGTTTTGCTAATGTTAGAAATGAAGTTAAGTTAGGAATGTTCTGTGAATGACTGGCATGACCTATGTGTTTATGTGGAATGTGTTCACTTGATGATTTAGAATTGGTTGTTCACATGCTTACATGTTACTTGTACTTTATGAATGTTTAGTGAATGATGAACGTAAATCATGACATGTGTATATGTTGATTATATGAGATATGCTTGCATGTGGAATCAGCTGGTGATTTATGTATTTATTGTCTCGAGCATGCTATATTGTGGAAACCATGTTTCATTGACATTGCACTGGCATATTGGCATATGATGAATCCTTTGAGAACATGGCGTGGGTAAGCACGTGGTGCTTTGCATTATGAGGGTGTAGATCCTGTGGTGAAAAACCCAAAATTGGCCATTGCATTGGTACTCTGTGCCCAATGGGGAGTACCCGTAAATGAGACATGGGTGTGGCATAGAGTTGTGCATGGGTGTGTCACGCATACCATTCATATATATTACTGCGATGCTTGAATGTCATTTAGAAATAAATGTACACTTTGCACATGCCGCGCCTTAGCTTTATTTCTTGCATTAGCACTTCATCATACCAGCAGTTGAGCTGACCCATTCGTGGGTAACATTTTTCAGATGAGGACCCTCCAGCTACATGAGACCCAGTGATGCTTTGATAGGGGGAAATACTTGTTATATTTTTGGTCCGTGGGACCTATGTTTTGTAATGTAAGGGCTTAAGCCCGAATGACCTATGGACGATGTATTTATGTTATCTTATGTATTGATGGGAATGGACTCATGTTTAGTAGATTTATTTACCTTGTCCTTTTATTTATTTTATTTTCTGTCTCGTTACTCGCATCCCGGGTTCGTCGGGAATTCGGGGCGTGACAACGTGGTATTAGAGCATAGGTTCGAATACCTAGAGACTGTGGGGTGTTGTTTAACACCATGAGACCCTAGAGAAAAGAATGAGACTTAGTGTGAGCTGTTAGCAGCATGTGATAGGATTTTATGTGCTCGTGATTATGTGTCTTGATGCATGCCTTATTGTAATTACGTGAAAAGGTGATATTGAATTTTTCTCTTGGATTTGTAGATATGCCTCCTAGACGAGCTCCTACGAGAGGCAGACCACCCAGACGGGGCAGGGGTAGAGGTACACCTAGAGGTGCTGCCCAGCCTCGTCGTGGCAGATCTAGAGATGCTGCCCCTATTCCAGATGTAGTTGAGGAGGTTGTTGCCCCAGCTGCCGCACCTGAGCATAGTGCAACTGAGGAGGGTATTGCTCCAGCCCCTGTGGAGGAGGTGGGGCAGACTATTGGCGCCAGAGATTTGGCGACCATTATACAGGAGTGCTTCCGTGCCATGTAGGAGGCCAGGGCCACTGATGCCGAGGCCAGGGCTGCTGATGCCGAGGCCCGGGCTGCCGATGCCGAGGCCAGAGCGGCAGGTGGAGAGACCAGAGACACCTTCGTTATGAAGGCGTTTCAGCAGATGAGGCCACCATCATTTGCAGGACAGCCTGATCCTTTGGCGGCCGAGGAGTGGCTGGACCAGATTGTGAGGATCCTGGACTCACTAGGGATTGTTGAGCCACACTTGAGGATCCGATGTGCCACCTTCCAGTTCACCGGGCTAGCGAACCAGTGGTGGAAGGTATCTGCGGGGAGGATTAGCAGATTTGGGGAGGGGTGGGATGCATTTGTGGCCATGTTCAATGACCACTACTTCCCAGCGACTGCTAGAGTGGGATTCAGGAGAGAGTTTGAGACCTTACTTCAGAGGGACATGACCGTGACACAGTATGAGTCCCAGTTTACCGCATTAGGCAGGTTTGCCCCACACATTACTAGACTGGAGGAGCTGAGAGTCTACCATTTTCTAGAGGGGCTGAAGACCTCTATTAGGGATCGACTGGCGGGTTACATCATTGATACTTACGAGGAGGCTGTGATCAGGGCCACGAGGGTAGAGCGAGAGTTGGCTGCTCTTAGAGGGATCAGGGAATCCCGGGCTCAGACCAGGCCAGCTACAGCACTGACACTTACACCTGCCCAGCCTGCTATGACCGCCCCAGCTGATTCTGGTAGGAGGCCACTAAAGAGGTTCCGGGGCAGTACCTCTTCTCCATCGACATCCCAGAGGCCTATACAGTTTTTAGTCCCCCAGCCCACTATGTCTATCACTCCTCGAGGAGGGGCACCACAGAGGACCATTACATGCTACCAGTGTGGACAGCCTGGCCACAGGATGGTCGATTGCCCACAGAGAGATCCTAGTCAGGGATCAGGGACTGGGCCGAGTCAGATGCCACTTCCACCTCCGACTCAGAGTCAGGCCTGGAGGGCCCTACTGGTGTGCTACACTTGTCATCAGCCGGGCCATATCAAGGCCCACTGTCCTCAGGGGCAGACTTCCCAGAGCGCAGCGAGGTCCCACTATTTCCAGCACACCCAGGTGCCTTTACCCCAGACACAGTTAGGCTATAGACCCCCAGCACCTTACTATCAGCCAGCGTCCTCAGCATTGAGTGTTAGAGCCCCAGCCCCGAGAGGGGGAGGACAGCAGGGGCAGAGAGGGGGAGGCAGACAGGGTCAGACCGTACAGGGCCAAGTGTATGCGGTTGCCACCCCAAAGGCTTCTACAGCTGGGCCATCTGTAGTCCGAGGTACTTTTCTTATGTTCAGTTCATGGGCTAGCGTGTTGATAGACTCTGGTGCATCGCATTCTTTCATATCCACTATATTTGCCATGACAATGGGGTTGACTATAGATCGGTTGGATCCACCGCTACGTGTTGATACCCCTATTGGGGGTAGTGTGACATTGACTAGGATCTGTAGGGGTTGTTCACTTGAGATAGCTGACCGTACTCTCTGTTTTGACTTTATTGTGCTTGATATGACTGGCTTCGATATTATTCTGGGTATGGATTGGCTGTTTACTTTCTGGGCTAGTATCGATTGTTACAGGGGGGAGAGTTACGGTGTGCACCCCTGAGGGGGATTGTTTTTATTTCACGGGAGACCGTGGGGATTTCCTGGTACCACCCTTGTACGACACTAGGAGTTGGGGAGCCCATAGCTATATGTTGGCTAGTATGATTGCAGGGGATAGTGAGGCTACAGGGGTTGTGTTACCACAGGTGGTAGACGAGTTTCCCAATGTTTTTCCTGACAGCTTGATTAGTTTGCCACCGAGGCGGGAGGTAGAGTTTACCATTGAGCTTATCCCCGGTACTGTACCCATTTCTATCCCACCATACCGCATGGCTCCAGCTGAGTTGAGGGAGCCGAAGGAGCAGCTGACTGACCTACAGGGTAGGGGATTTATCCGTCCTAGCACTTCTCCTTGAGGTGCCTCAGCACTCTTTGCGAAGAAGAAGGACGGGACATTACGGTTATGTGTAGACTACCGGAGGCTGAACCGGGTGACTATTAAGAACAAGTACCCGTTACCCAGGATCGATGACTTGTTTGACCAGTTGAGGGGTTCGAGATACTTCTCGAAGATCGATCTTCGATCGGGGTATCACCAGTTGAGGGTGCGAAAGGAGGACATAGCGAAGACAGCCTTCCGCACTCGCTATGGTCACTTTGAGTTCGTGGTGATGCCATTTGGTGTGACGAATGCCCTAGCGGCATTCATGGACTTGATGCACTGTGTTTTTGGCCAGTACATAGACCAGTTCATAGTGGTGTTTGTGGATGATATTTTGATTTACTCACCTTCTGAGGATGAGCATGCCTTCCACCTACGGACTGTGTTACAGATCTTGAGAGAGCACAGGCTGTTTGCCAAGCTCTCGAAGTGCGAGTTCTGGCTTCAGGAGGTGTAATTTCTGGGCCATGTTGTATCTGGGAGTGGAGTATCTGTTGACCCTTCTAAGATTGACTCTGTTATGAGCTGGGAGAGGCCGAGGAATGTGTTTGAGATACGGAGCTTCTTGGGGTTAGCAGGGTACTACCGCCGTTTTATGGAAGGATCTTCTCGCCTTGCAGTGCCGATGACCCGTCTGACGCGCAAGGGCATCAGGTTTCAGTGGACCGACTACTGTGAGCAGTCATTTCAGGAGCTGAAGAGGAGATTGACTTCAGCTCCAGTCCTGATTATCCCTGAGGGAGGCTTGGGTTATACTGTATACTGTGATGCTTCTCGAGAGGGATTGGGTTGCATACTGATGCAGGAAGGCCGGGTAGTAGCTTATGGTTCTCGCCAGTTGAAGAGCCATGAGAAGAACTACCCCACCCACGATTTAGAGTTAGCTGTCGTCGTCTTTGCACTGAAGAGTTGGCGACACTATTTATATGGGGTGAGATTTGAGGTGTTCTCGGATCACAAGAGCCTCAGGTATATTTTCACGCAGAAGGATCTGAACCTTCGATAGAGGATATGGATGGAGTATCTAGAGGATTACGACTTTGACCTTCAGTACCATCCTGGGAAGGCCAACGTCGTAGCTGATGCATTCAGTCGGAGGCCGAAGAGCACCTTAGCCAGCTTAGCCATTAGAGAGTGGGACATGATGGGAGCTATTGGAGAGTTTGACTTAGAGCTTACCGAGTCTGAGGGACACGCCACTCTATTCAGCTTGTGTGTACAGCCTATCCTTCTAACCAGAGTTATAGAGGCACAGTTGCTGGATACTGAGGCCGAGTAGATTAGGGCACAGATTGCTAGCCCTGAGGGATTTGAGGGATGGACAGTCCATTCTGACCTTGGTTTGAGATACAGGGGTAAAGTCTTCGTTCCCGAGTCTCTTAGGACTGATGTCCTTAGGGATTTCCACCATTCATGCCTACCGGTGCACCTAGGGGGCACCAAGATGTATCATGATCTGCGCCGTCAGTATTGGTGGACTAGGATGAAGGCAGATATGGCACAGTTTGTGGCTAGGTGTCTCACGTGCCAGCAGGTGAAGGCTGAGCACCAGAGGCCTAGGGGTTTGCTACAGCCATTACCGGTAGCCGAGTGGAAGTGGGAGCATGTTACCATGGATTTCGTGATGGGTCTTCCGAAGTCACCTAGGGGCCATGATGCGATTTGGGTTATTGTGGACAGGCTGACGAAGTCCGCCCATTTCTTACCGATCAGAGTGACTGACTCATCAGACGCCCTCAATAGGTTGTACATTCGAGAGATAGTGCGACTACATGGGGTTCTGGTATCCATAGTTTCTGACAGAGACCCACGTTTCACTGCACGGTTCTGGCAGAGTTTCCAGATAGCCTTAGGGACCCAGCTGCAGTTTAGTACTGCCTTCCACCCACAGACGGATGGCCAGTCAGAGCGCACTATTCATATCTTGGAGGATATGCTTAGTGCCTATGTCATAGACTTTAGAGGTAACTGGGAGGATCACCTTGCCTTGGTCGAGTTTGCCTACAACAACAGCTACCAGTCCAGTATTGAGATGGCACCATTTGAGGCACTGTATGGTAGGCCGTGCCGTTCCCCGGTATGTTGGACTGAGGTGGGGGAGACAGCTGCCTTGGGACCCGAAATAGTCTGTGAGACCACGGGCAAGATACAGGTGATCAGGCAGCGATTGTTGACAGCCCAGAGTCGCCAGAGGAGTTATGCAGATAGGAGGCGGCGGCCCTTGGCATTTGAGGTGGGGGACCATGTGTTCCTCAAGGTATCTCCCAGACGAGGTTTGAGGAGATTTGGGCACGGTGGGAAGCTGTCGCCACAATTTATAGGCCCCTTTAAAATTCTTGGGAGAGTTGGTGAGGTGGCTTATAAGCTGGCCTTACCACCGCAGCTATCAGGAGTCCATGACGTCTTCCATGTATCTATGCTGAGGAAGTACCATCCCGACCCCTCATATGTATTAGATTGGGTAGATCTTCAGTTAGAGGGGGACGCTTCCTATGACCAGAGACCCGTGGAGATATTGGACTCGAGGGACCAGGTTTTGAGAGGCAGGACCATCCCTTTGGTCAAGGTTCGTTGGAACCATCATGGGGTTGAGGAGGCTACTTGGGAGCGTGAGGCCGAGGTTCGAGTTAGGTACCCTGAGTTGTTTGATCAGTGATGTATTTTCTTTTGTTTTATATTATTTTAAATTTCGGGACAAAATTTTTGTGAGGGAAGGATGTTATGACATGGAAAAAAAAAATTTTTTATTTATTATTCTTGGTTATTAAATTTTTTATTTATTATTATTATTATTATTATTATCATTATTATTATTATTAAAAATTGATGAATGTATGTATGTGATGTGCATAATATATATATATACATGGGTACGTATATATATGTATATATTTATTAAATTGTTCAATGTGTGCATGTATATGGGTATGTGTATATGTATGTGTAGCATGTATGTGTGTGTGGAATATTATATATATACATGTATACATGTATGGAAAGGTGTGTGTCCAAGTGGATATGAATATGTATGAGTATATAAATATATATATGGCAGTGCGTGGGTTGTGCAACAGACCTGAGAGAGTGTGTGTGTGTGTCGGTGGAGTAGTGTGTGTGCCTAGTGTGTGTGTGTGATAAGTGATATATATATATATAGCTTACATAGGGCAGCTTTGCATTTAATGCAAAGCTGCATTTGGGGAGAAGCAAAGAGGCTGATACAGAGAGAAAAGGGTCAAGGAAAGGGGCTAGAGAGAGAGAGACGTGTGAGACTTGATGTGTGAAGTGTATAAGGGTTGGTCTCGGTTGGAAAGAAAGAAAGGAAAGAAAAGAAAACTGAGAGCAAGGGAGAGAGAGAGAGTTTTGGAAGGGAGAAGAACTCTGTGAAGCTTGATTTAAGCTTGGAACCAGAAGGTGGAAGAGGAGGGCACGGCTAGAGAGAGAAACAACAGGAAAAACTGTGAGTGATCCTTTCTGTTTTGATTTTTTTTTTAAAGCATGAAACTTGATTTAATGTGTATGATCTTAGAGAGCATGATGTAGGGTTTATAATGCAAAAAGAATGAGATGAAATGGTTGAGAAACTAGGGAGAAAACCTAGGTTGCAGGTCATGGCCATGATAGGTGGGTGTTGTCATTTTATGTATAGAACCTTGTTTAAATGACCTAGAAATAATCCCTTTACGTGCAGAAACTCTTTAGGGTGAAAATGGGGATCGAACCATGAACAAACAGTCACAAAAATGAAGGGGAAAGAGTCTGTCAGAGGTTTGACCGAGGGATTGACCCTCTATTTCGTGAAATTCCAAAGGGTTGAATCCAAAATCGACCCTAGATATGGAATCCTTGGGAGAAAATAAGGAAAACTGCATTTTAAAAACCTTAAAAAGTCGCCGGAAAACAGTCGCCGGCGCCGGAACCCTACCGGAAGCTCACCGAAAAGTCAGGGAAGAAGGGTGACTGTGCGGGTCGGGTTCCGGGTCGGGTCCGATTCGGGCTAGGCTGAACCACCCCTGCCACGTGTCGCGCTGATGTTTTAAATTAAAAAGGGATTGGGTCTGTTTGGTTACGGACTTAAGAAATCAAAGATTTAAATTGAAATAGGAACAAGGATATCCTATCCCTGTTCTGGATAAGTCCCTGTTTGGTTAACCTGATTGAGAATAGTAAATTTGACTAATTTCAATTTGACCTTGAACCTTTTGGAAATTGAACCTTAACCCCAGAACTCTAGGAAATCTGATTTTGAACCCCAGAACTTTGATTAATTATGTTTGACCCCCCATGAATAAAATATTAATAAATTATTAATTAAATTAATTAATTAATTAATTAATTAATTAATTAAATATTCTAAAATAATCCGGAGTCCAAATGAGACAAGTCATTAGTGTATTTTGACTATCTCGACCATTCTGAGACCAATGGTGAGGTCCGTTTTATGAGACGGGGTCCCAAAAAAATAAAAGACCCGTAGTAACCTTTAAAATTACCAAAATGCCCCTGAATTGAAGTACAGTCAAACGAACTCCGAATTAGGTAAACGAATAGTGAAAATTTATTATCTCGAACATTCCGGACTCAACCGTGGAGTCCGATTTGTGAAAAGAGGTCACGAAATGTAAGGACCCGTGAAAAGTGTAAAATGACTGTTTTGCCCTTTTGAACCCCAGTATCCGAATTGAGTTCTACGAGAGCCTAAACTTATTTTCTTCAACGTCCTAGAACCAATGGTAGAGTTTAATTTAGCATAATAGAAACCTATGAATTAAAGACATAAAATTTGATGAATAGCATAAATTCAAATGACAATAGACTGAGTTGTAATTTATGCTTTTAGGGACACTGACAAGACAGGAGAGGGCGATCTGATCTCCTGCATTTTCATTTGTCGGTTCAGTTACATATAGTGCACGATCTTCTAGGGTTGATACCAACCCATCAGGTATGGTGTTTTGCTAATGTTAGAAATGAAGTTAAGTTAGGAATGTTCTGTGAATGACTGGCATGACCTATGTGTTTATGTGGAATGTGTTCACTTGATGATTTAGAATTGGTTGTTCACATGCTTACATGTTACTTGTACTTTATGAATGTTTAGTGAATGATGAATGTAAATCATGACATGTGTATATGTTGATTATATGAGATATGCTTGCATGTGGAATCAGCTGGTGATTTATGTATTTATTGTCTCGAGCATGCTATATTGTGGAAACCATGTTTCATTGACATTGCACTGGCATATTGGCATATGATGAATCCTTTGAGAACATGGCGTGGGTAAGCACGTGGTGCTTTGCATTATGAGGGTGTAGATCCTGTGGTGAAAAACCCAAAATTGGCCATTGCATTGGTACTCTGTGCCCAACGGGGAGTACCCGTAAATGAGACATGGGTGTGGCATAGAGTTGTGCATGGGTGTGTCACGCATACCATTCATATATATTACTGCGATGCTTGAATGTCATTTAGAAATAAATGTACACTTTGCACATGCCGCGCCTTAGCTTTATTTCTTGCATTAGCACTTCATCATACCAGCAGTTGAGCTGACCCATTCGTGGGTAACATTTTTCAGATGAGGACCCTCCAGCTACATGAGACCTAGTGATGCTTTGATAGGGGGAAATACTTGTTATATTTTTGGTCCGTGGGACCTATGTTTTGTAATGTAAGGGCTTAAGCCCGAATGACCTATGGACGATGTATTTATGTTATCTTATGTATTGATGGGAATGGACTCATGTTTAGTGGATTTATTTACCTTGTCCTTTTATTTATTTTATTTTCTGTCTCGTTACTCGCGTCCCAGGTTTGTCGGGAATTCGGGGCGTGACATAACAATAATGAATACCTAGTATGGCTCTATGTCAAAGTGTACTGATTAGCAATCCACTACTCCTAAGATCTAGATTAGCGTAAAATAAAGCTATAGAGTGAAAATGGACAAAAAGATTGACTGACTCAAAGAATGGATGAAATGCCAAAACGATCAGTCAAATCGAAGCTTGTGATGCGTAGATCACCGTAACAGGAGCCGAATGTGAAAATCAAGACTCCTGATGATGGAATATGAAGGAGAAAATATTGGAGAATGAAAGAAATTGAGAGAAAATGTGAGAAAAACTTAATGGATTTGCGAACTTCAAAAGTTCGTGGGTTTGTTCGAATGAGGCACCCTTCTCGCCTAATTTAAATGCACCTTCATTCAAACGAGGACCTGAAAGTACCACTCCCGCTTCAAAACAAAGTGCCATGCACTTGTTCTAACCATACCAACTCAAAAATAGGGGAATTTTAACAAAATAGACAAAGAGAAGTCTAAAATTCACATGGCTAACCAAATTTCCAAAATTTTTGAATTGAAATCAAATTAAATGAGAACATTTTAAGTGCATTAAAAGTGATGAAAAGTATCATAAATTTAATAAGAATTTCACAATTAGCCTTAGAACACTTTAAAAAATGCAAGCTCACCCTCTACACACTTTCATAAGAAAATTAAGCTTATGCATTATGTTCATCCATGAAACATTCTCTTTTCAAAGTTATCACAATGGTGTTGAATGATTTAACCTATAATAAGCACAAACAACTACAGGCATTAACTTAAAGAATTTTGATACATTTCCAACCAAGAACTCCATATCAACAAGTATTCACAAACAAACTTTGAATTTTGCAACATTCTTACTTTTACAAGGAGGCTTTCACACTATTGAGTAGGCAACTCTTTTTAATGAACATCCAATGCTAACATACACACTAACCTAAAGGTGGCCTTTTCCATCCTCTCTAATGAAATTTTCACATTTTTCTTTTCTTTAAGAGTCATTTGTCTTTTAGGACATTATGAATTCATCCTAAGTCAATCTTTTTAGCCATGCATTTATTGATGGGACGTATTTTAACAAATTATGAAAATGTCCTTATGCTTAATATAGTTATGAAATAAGCTATAAAATTTTTAAAATGCCTATCATGCGGTTTTTTATGCCTCTAAACTCAAACAAAGTTTGTTTTCAAGAATTTAATTATGAAAAAATTCATTGTTAGGTTTTTCAATATTTGAAGCCCAACTTTAGGGCAAACTATATTAAATCATGTTTAATCACTACTAAAAAGGAATTACACAATTACACTCTCATGCATAACACAAAATTAGGGATTGGCTTTCATGAAAGTTAATAAGCTTGACAATGTGTGTAGG
This sequence comes from Nyssa sinensis, assembly GCA_008638375.1. Lineage (NCBI taxonomy): Eukaryota > Viridiplantae > Streptophyta > Magnoliopsida > Cornales > Nyssaceae > Nyssa > Nyssa sinensis. Next base: position 20,775,102 of record CM018049.1, on the reverse strand, counting down.
AAACTCAACAAGGAAAAAAATCTGATACTAATTGACCAAGGTGAGTAATTTCAGATCTTTAAACTGGAGACTTTTCACAAATTTTTCTATACAGTAAGAATTTTATTCCTTCTATGCAAAAATATTATATTTCATTATATGTTTTACAAGTATGTGTACTAATTATTTCAAAAACCCTTGGATAGAAATATTTGAAAGGCTATGTTTTTACATACATGCAGTTATACGAAGCTTGTAGGGGGCATATGTCAACAATGAGGAAAGTCCTTGACGGGGGACTTATAATAGGTCAATAAGTGGCCTAGAGATCTCTTTTGTTGTCACCATGTGTGACTAGGTCATGTGTTGACCTCTTGTTTAGAATCTGAGCCGACGCAAGTTTTTTTGTTATGATGTCTTGTTCGTATTGATATGCATGCTATGACACAAAAGGATATGACATACGATGCTATAAAATATGATGTTATAATTCTGAAAAATAATATGCAAAGTTCTTATTAAAGCATGTTTTAAATTTCTCAAGGTATGTTATATCAACGTATGATGAAAGTTTTTTTTTAAAGCAAGTAATTCCAAAATTTTCAAATGTGTTACTGAACTACCTATGTCACATTCTGGACCTCATCTAGTATGCAATTTGAGGTGTAACTGACCACCAAGGACTTTAGAAAGGAATCGAATAAGTTGTATGATATTTTTTTCTTTTATTACAGAAGCGTCACATTTACAAATACATTAACAAAATAGATACAACTACTTTCTATCAAACCATGCCCCCATTTTTTCCTTTTAACCAACACTCGCTATCACTTTGGTGAGATATAAACAAGTGTCATTTACACCTCTCTTACAACCATCTTTATTGATAATAGAGATACTAAAGCTCGTGCTAATAGTGTTGATGCACCTATATCACACATAGCATTGTACTCTTACCTTATCATTTTACGGGGGTGTTAAAGTTTTCTTCAACAACAGCAACTTATTCTCTTTCCCCCGTTAGTGTCACCAATATTGACAACCACTGGAACACTTTATATTACTTTATTTCATTTCTTTCTTAACTTGTTATTAGTACAAATTCAAACCAACTACGATTTATTCTCTCTCGAGCTTTGTTAAGCCTCCCTCTATCTTTATCTTTTCTTATCTTGCAAAACCTAAGAGAGATGAATAGGGTGAGCTAAACCACTAAGTTCAGTGAGTAAGTCTAGCCTCTACCATGGGTTTTCAAAGTAAATCATTCATATACACTATGGATAGTAGAGAAAACAATATAGCATTTGAAAATATAGTAGCTTTATAACACATTTGGAAACACATGCTTTATGAACTCGCTTTCTACTTCTAATACAACTTATATATCATAATCGTAGTATATCTTGAAAAAATTAAAACATGCTTCTAAAATAGTGCTTGCATTTCATAAATCAAAATCATAGCTTTATCATTGTATTCTTTGAGAAGCTTAACATTCTTTGAGCATAGCAAACATTTTGTATTCATCGCTTTACATATCATATCATAACATAGCATGTCCATTAGTATGAACAAAACATCATAGCATAACAAAAGAACCCGTGTTAACTCAGATTTTGAACAAAAGGTCAACACATGACCCAATCACACATAGTGACAACAAAAACAGATCTGGCCCATTTATCAGCCTATCAAAGGCCCCCCGTCGAGAACTTTCATCATTGCTAGCATGTGCCCCCAGCAGGTTTTGTATAATGGCATGTATATAAAAACATAACTTTTCAAAGCATTTATATTCATGGATTTTCATAATAGTTAGTAAACATGTCTGTAAAGCACATTTTCATAGCATAACGTAGTGTTTTTCCTACGTAGCAAAGAATATAATTTTTACTATATAGAAAACAATAGTAAAGTATAAAATATCACCATTCCAGAGTTCTAGAATTTCTCATATGTCCTCTTGATAGTTTACAAACCTTTTGTTCCGTGCATAACTTAAATTATAGGAATTTAATCATGTTCTTCAATTTTCATACTCTTGATTGGTCCCTAATATCCTTGTGTTAGTTATACCTGTTTATTCGAAGCTTAACAATAATCATTTAATCAAAATTCTTGAGCTCATCTTGGCTTATTAGCCTTAGGTGTATATTTTAAATAATTTGTTTAACTTTTCTAAGCTTACTCTAAACTTAAACATCATTTGTCTAAGTCATGTTGTTTAAACGAACCACAAAATTAATTTCAGAATGTTTAAAAACTTTAGGTAAGACTCTTTCAAATTTTAGTGCCCAATTTCACAATTAATTTTGGTTTTAGACTTTTTTTAATATCATATTGTTTGGGAACTAATTTTCCCAAATGAACAACAATTTAGACTCAATGTCGAAAAACTCTAAGATAGGACCTTTCAAAGTTTGCATAGCCATTCAAGAAATTTATTTAATTTATTATGACATATTCGTAATTAATATATAAAAATATTTTTCAAAACTTATTCTTCTAAAATTGACCCCGTATTTGAGTCTAGAATGTTGAAAATAGTAAAGATAGTCATTTTCCGACAAAAATCACTTTGCTTTTCTATATTTAAAAAATTAAAGATATTTTTAAAAATACTTTATTAAAACTTTGGGTACTTTTGTAATTAATTAAAATATAAAGCCATTTTGTAATTATGAAAAGGTTCAGGGACTTTTTGTAAATACATAAAAGTTTAGGAGCATTTTTGTAAATATCAAAAAGTTTAGGGGTTGTTTTGTAAATACTGAATAGTTTAGGTGCTTTTTTGTAAATACAAAAAATTAAGGAGTATTTATATATATATATATATGTATATATATATATATCAAAAAGTTCAGGGGTCAAATTGTAATATATAAAATATTGGTTACCAAACAGGTTAGAGCCCCTTAATACTGAGTTTAGATTTATGAAATCCTTAATTGGATCTCTCTTAAACCCATGAGCGAATAATCTAATTAATTTCATTTCCATATCCATTCTAGTACCTTCATCAAAATTTAAATGTAATAAATTTCAATTTAGTATGCGTTAGTTACCCTAAAGGTTTTCAACCAAGGACATCTTAGTAATTTTGATGATCACAAAACATTATCCAATGGGCTATTGATTTATCCAAGTGACAATGCAAATAGGTTATTTATGTCAAAGAAGATTTTTGACCAAGAAAATAAAAAAATTTCATCAAGCTAAAAGATTCCACTCGAGAATATGTTCCAAAGCAAAATCAAATCAAGAGGAATGCTCTTATGATGATTCAAGCAAGGTAGACTCACTCAAGCCCATGGACCCAAGTGAAGACTTTCATTTTTCCTTATTTTGGGTTTTGAGTTTTTGAGTGACATTAGGATTAGATTGATTATTGGTCGTAAACTCTCACTATTTAACATGATCATCTAAGGACTCACCTCAAATGATTTTTTCAAAATATAACATTTAACTTAAAGTTTTGAAAGATCAAAAAATTTTGACAAAAGTACACTGAGAAAGAAATAAGCTAAAAGACACTCATTGTCTAAATCAGTCGACCAGTTCTTGGAACCAATCGGCTGATTCTTAAAGCTTATTTGTCACACTAATAAAACTAGTCGACTGATTCTTAAAGCTTATTTGTCACCCTGATAAAACCAATCAACTGATCCTAAGAACCAATCGACTGGGTAATGTTTTATAAAATTGCCTCAACACACTGTCTAAATCTGTCGACCTCCAAGCAAATTCAGTCAATTGTGTTTAAAATAAAAATTAGTGTACAAACAAAACCAAGTTGAATAATTCATAGAATTAGTCGACTAAATGACCAATTGATAAATTGTCTAAGCACACTGTTTAAATCAGTCGACCTAAAGGTTATATCAATCGACCACTTTTCAAAGGCAAAACAATATACAAATAAAACCAGTCGACTAATTGTTCTTAACCAAACCTCAAACCCTCTGGACAAATCAATGACCCAATCAGTCAACCAGTCCTCATTGCAGTCGATTGATTCTGTCGATCTAGAAATCATAAATTCAAATTTTGAAAAGCAACGGTTATATACATAAAAGGGCTATTTATAAATAGAAGTTTACTAAGGCATTCTAAGCCATCTCTTATAACCTTACATTATCATATCTTTGTTATTGACTTAGATTTACCATCTTCCAAATCTAGATCTAAAAGTTCTAACCATCTTAAATACTCAGAACTTACACCTGATCAATCTTTAGAGAGTGGGCATCTTATTATACCAAAACTACTCTATAAAAGAGTGTTATTTGGTAAACATCTTTGTATTATCTCATTCTAGTGAGAGTTGTGGGTAGGTGCTACCTGGTGAGGCAAAAAGGCATATTTTGTTAGGATAAGAAGGTTGTGGTCTTCGCTTTGTAAAGGTTTGGTCTCCACTTGCAAGGAGGTCACTATAGAGGAAAAACTCATGTGGGGATACTTGAGTCAAGGACATAAGAATTTTTTCGAACCTCGTAACTACTGTGTTTGTTCTCTTTCTTTCTCTTTGCTCTTGTTTATTTATTGTGCATTTATAGCATTAATTTTTAAAAAATGAAAAGAAATCAATATTTGCGAAATACCCTATTCACCCTCCTCTAGGGTAAATATTTGGGCAACAAGTGATATCAAAGCCTTGTCTCTTGTAAAATAGAGTTAACACTCTAAGAGAAAAGATATGGCAAATATTCTAGGGACCATCTTTGCTAAAAGAAAATCAACAAATAGACCCCATCTATTCAATGGCCAAAACTATACCTATTGGAATGCTAGAATGAAAATTTATCTTCAAGCCTTAGACTATGAGATGTGGAAAGTAATTATAAATGGACCTCATATTCCCATAAAGTCCAAAAGTTCTACTAGCACCACCAAGGTTGCTAAGGAAGAACAAGAATGGGATGAAAAGGATCTCAAACTCATTCAACTTAATGTTAAAGCAATGAGTAATCTATATTATGCTTTAGATGCAAATGAGTTCAATAGAATCTCCAGCTGCGAATCTGAAAAGGAGATATGGGATAAACTTGAAGTTATCTATGAAGGTACAAATCAAGTCAAAGAATCTAAAATTAGTATGCTATTTCACAAGTATGAACTGTCTAGAGTAAATGAAAATGAGTTTATACCTGAAATGTTCACTCACTTTACTAACATTATCAACCCTTTGAAAGCTCTTGGCAAGACCTATACTATGTTGAAATGGTAAGAAAAATGCTTAGGTTTCTTCCACGAACGTAGGAAGCCAAGGTGGTGGCCATTCAAGAAGCAAAATAGCTCAACAAACTAAGCTTTGATGAGCTTCTTGGATCCCTCATGACTCATGAGTTTACCATAAAAAGTCATGAAGAGGAAGATAAACCAAAAAAGAACCTTACTCTTAAATCCTTATCTCATGCAAGTGAAGATAAAGAAAATTAAGAAGATGATCAAGGAAGTGATGAGGATGTTGCCTTTATCACAAGAAAATTCAAAAGTTACCTAAGAAGGAACCTCCAACTTGTTATGAATGTTATCAACTAGGACATATAGAAGTGAAGTGTCCTCAACTCAAAGAAGAAGGAAGAAGATCCAAGAAGAAAGTAATGAAAGCTACTTGGGATTATTGAATGAGGAATCAAGCGACCAAGAAATAGCCAACTTTTGTCTCATGGCTCGTAAGGATGAGGTAAATTCTAATCTTGACTCATCTCCTTCCTATGAAGAATTGAAAAATGCCTTTGAGGAATTGCACGATGAACTTGAGAAAATCTTTTTTAAAAACAAAGATCTTCAAAAGAAAATCTTCTTTCTTCAAATCTCAAATAATCAAAATGATATCTTAAAGAAAGAAAATGATTCCTTGATTTTGAAAAATAAGGATCTTGAGGAAGAGAATTCATCTCTCAAGAAAAATGCAGATGAACTAAATTTCACCATTAGGAAATTTACTAAGGAAAGTGAAATTTTAGATAAAATTATCTCATAACAAAGATTTGTTTTTGATAAAACAGGTTTGGGATACAATGCTCATACCAAACAAAACTCTTATCAAAACTTCTTTGTAAGAGCCTCTAGTTCAAACACAACCACTTATGCACAATTTCCTAGAAAATCTAAAAAGGGTATGAAAGACAAAGGAAAATGATTTGGGTTCCAAAAGAAACTTCGTTACCTAAGACTAACCCTCATGGACCCAAGAAAGTTTGGATACCAAAATGAGTTACTTGAGTTGATTTTGTAGGTATGCTTGAAGTTCTCCTCAAGTAAGGACAAACAGTTCCTTGATAGTGGATGCTCAAGGCAGATGACCAAAGAAAAAGCCAAATTCACATCCCTCACTTCAAAAGATAGTGGATATGTGAGCTTCGGGGATAATATAAGAGGTAAAATCACTAGCATTGGAAGTATAGGGAAAAATTTCTCTTTATCTATTGAGAATGTGCTTCTTATTGATAGCTTAAAACATAACTTATTAAGTATTAGTCAACTATGTGATAAAGGATATGTTGTAGTCTTTAAAGCAAATAAATACATAATTAAATGTGCGTACAGTCATAAAAATATTATATTTGTTGCACATAGGGATAACAATATCTATTGCATCAATTTTGATGATAGTGCTTCACAAAATGTACAATGCTTTGCAGCCATAAATGAAAATAGTTGGTTACGACATAGAAGACTGGGTCATGGAAGCATGGACCTAATCTCTAACTTGTCTAGACATGAATTAGTTAGAGGTCTTCCCAAACTAAAATTTGTAAAAGATAGTGTATGTAGTGCTTACCAACTAAGGAAGCAAGTGAAATCTTCTTTCAAAAAGAAGGACATCTCAACAAATAGTCGATTACAACTATTACATTTGGATCTATTTGGACCAACTAGAGTCTCAAGCTTAGGAGAAAAACATTATGTCTTTGTAATTTTGGATGACTATTCAAGATATACTTAGGTATCATTCCTCTCTTACAAGGATGAGGGACATGAAGCCTTCACAAAATTATATAAAAGAATCTAAAATGAAAAAGGAAACTCTATTATTAATGTTAGAAATGATAGAGGTAAAGAACCTGATAACAAAAACATAGAGAAATATTGTGATGATGTGGAATTGGTCACAATTTCTTTGTTCCTAAAACACCTCAACAAAATGGAATAGTTGAAAGAAAAAATAGTCACTTCAAGAAATGGCCATAACAACATTTAATGAACATAACATTCCTAAATATTTCTAGGCTGAAGTAGTAAATACAGCTTGTTATGTAATGAATAAAGTAACTAATAGATTAAAACTAAATAAAACTCCTTATGAACTTTGGAATAGCAAAAAGTCACTTATTGGTTACTTTTATGTATTTGGATGTAAATGCTATGTCCTAAATGATAAAGAAAACATAGGAAAGTTCGATGCTAAATTCGATGAAGGGATCTTCCTAGGATATTCCAACATAAGCAAAGCATATAAAATCTTTAACAAAAGAACTCTAACGTTAGAAAAATCTATACATGTGTTTGATGAATATTACCCTCACATTTCAAAGAAAAACATATATGATAATGATGTGCAAATAATTCAAGTACAAGTCAATTACTTCAAGACAATATTGAAGATCATCAAAATGAAAAAAAAAAAAAAAAAAAATTAAATTGTAACTCAAGATGTCGAATTAGACTCCTTTAAAGAACAGAAGTTTGTCAAAGATCACCCTAAAGACCAAATCATTGGTGAGCCAACTCAAAAAGTTGCCACTAAGGCATTATTGAGAAATGTATGTAATAATCTAGCATTTCTATCCCAAATTGAACCTAAAAACATTTAACAAGTTAAAAATGATGTCACTTGGATACTAGCTATACAATAAGAATTAAATCAATTCGAAAGAAATAACGTTTGTAACTTAGTTCCAAGATCTAGAAATCAAAGCATAATTAGAACAAAAGGGGTATTTAGCAACAAGAAAGATGAAGAAGGAAACATAACTAAAAACAAAGTTAGGTTAGTAGCCCAATGATACAACCAAGAGGAAGGGATTGATTATGAAGAAACTTTCACTTTGGTTACTAGATTAGAAGCCATAAGAATGCTACTTGCTTTTGCATGTCATAAGGGTTTTAAGCTCTTTAAAGTGGATGTCAAAAGTGCATTCTTGAATGGATTCATTTTTGAGAAAGTCTATGTTGAACAACCTCCAGGATTTGAAAACCATGAAAAGCCAAACCATTTATACAAACTAGTTAAGGTTCTTTATGGCTTGAAGCAAACTCCTAGAGCTTGGTATTAAAGACTTAGTGGTTTTTTCACTAAGAATGAATCCACTAGAGGAAAAATAGATACCAACTTGTTCATTAAAACAAAAGGAAAAGAAATGTTTATTGTGTAAATATATGTTGATGACATTATATTTGGCTCAACAAATGAAGATTTATGCAAAGACTTTGCCAAATGTATGCAAGACGAATTTGAAATGAGCATGATGGGAGAATTAAATTTCTTCTTAAGATTACAAATAAAACAATCTAAAAAAAGAACAATTATCAATCAGTCCAAGTGCATCAAAGAACTTCTTAAAATATTTGGAATGGAAGAAACAAAACCCATAAGTACTCCCATGAGTGCTGCCACTAAATTTGATAAAAATGATAAATAAAATGAAGTTGATATTAAAACAATATAGAGGAATGATTGGAAGTCTCCTATATCTCATAACAAGTTGACCATACATTATGTTTAGTGTATGTTTGTGTGCAAGATTTTAATCTTGTCCTAAGGAATCACATCTAAAAGCCATAAAAAAAATATTTAGAAACATTTTCAAAACAACTAATATAGGGTTATTTTATCCTAAAAACACCTCATTTGATTTATTAAGTTATTCGGACGCTAGTTTTGCTGGTTGCAGGATAGATAGAAAAAGAATAAATAGAACTTGTCATTTCCTAGGAAATTCACTTATATCCTGGTTTAGCAAAATACAAAATTCAATGCATTGTCCACTACTGAAGCAAAATATATGTCAGCCTAAAATTGTTGTACTTAAACTCTATACATGAAACAACAGCTTTAAGATTTTAAGCTTAACTATGATTTAATATCAATTAAGTGTGATAATACTAGTACAATTAACATTAGTAAAAATTCAATCCAACACTCTAGAACCAAACACATCGAAATTAGACATCATTTCCTTAGAGATTGTCACATCCCGAACCCCACCCTCACGGATGACGAGGACGTGATGCCAGTCAACCGCCTCGCCGGTTTACCGACCTACGACACGACCAACCAAAGGCAAATTCTGAACTTTTCGGTGAATTGCACTCCGACTGTAGGGTTAGATGTAGCGGAATTTAAAACCCTTTTTTTTTGTCAAGGGAATGCAACTCATGTATCCACCATAAGGGTATGTACCACAGAGCAAGTCTAAATCCAAAACAGCTAATAGTTCTAAGTTCAAAGCATATCTATAAGCAGGCATATAACAACAGAGCAGATCTAATATCTCTAGAGTACCATTCATTCCCATTAGCCATGTCTATATATCCAGTGCATATAAATCAATTCAGCCGTATCATAACACTTACTTGAATAAACAGATTCAATCCACAATAATCCAGTCACCACAGATCTGTGCCATCAGATCCTCTACTTGAAGCATCACTCAGCCTATCATGTCATATCATAGGGCCTTCTCATCCACTAGAGATAATTCCTGAAAAATGTTAGGGAATGGGGTGAGTTTCGAAAAGCACAATGAGTAACACAGGTTCCCTGTCATGGGTTTCAAACCCGTTCTTGTTTATAAATCACAAGGATAGTTCAATCACTTTAGAATAGCAGTTTTGTAAATCTACTTTGAATGTAGTTTAAGTAGAGTAAAATGGGACTGAACTAAACAGAACAACAATTCAGGACGGACGGAACAATACATGATGCCAATGTATCAACAAAAGTATAGGCAATTAAATCAAATGATAAAACAGATCAGTACCGAGGGGAACACAACAGAGCATAACAACAAGATGTCAATTAGGCACATAATCAAGCCTACTTATGCCAGACCGCTCATAACTGGAATGGTACCAAGAGTTAGACACAACATAGCAGAACAAAACCAGACAGACCATATAATGGAACAAGACAGACCAGCAAAACAATAGAGTAGGACGGGACAAATCATGCCACGTGTAATGCAGTACAAAAGTTTGCATTTAAAAACATGCATTCAGACAGTATAACATTCAAAACTGTACAGTGCATCAAAATACAATATCTAGACAGTAATTTATACACCAGGTCAGAAGTTCCAAGTTACTCACACGGTATAACATACAAACTGTGCAATGCATTAAAATACAATAGCTAGACAGTATAACTTATACACCAAGTCAAGAATCTAGACAGATCATAACGGAATCGAACGGAACAAAACATCAGTCAAAGCAAGACATATCATCAACGGACAGATCATAACAGAACTGGACCATATATCAATCAAGACAGATAGATCATTAACGGATGGAACATAACGGAATCGGACGGAACAAAACATCAGTCAAAGCAAGACATATCATCAACGGACATATCATAACAGAACTGGACCATATATCAATCAAGACAGACAAATCATTAACGGACGGAACATAACGAAATCAGACGGAACAAAACATCAGTCAAAGCAAAACATATCATCAACGGACAGATCATAACAGAACTGGACCATATATCAATCAAGACAGACAGATCATTAACGGACGGAACATAACGGAATCGGACGGAACAAAACATCAGTCAAAGTAAGACATATCATCAACGGACAGATCATAACAGAACTGGACCATATATCAATCAAGACAAACAGATCATTAACGGACGGAACATAACAGAATCGAACGGAACAAAACATCAATCAAAACAAGGCATATCATTAGTGGACAGATCATAACGGAACTGAACGGAATCAATATATCAATCAAGACACAGGCATATCATGAACGGAACTGAACATAACAGAACTGAGCGGAAACACTATATCAATCAAACACAGGCATACCATGAACGGAACTGAACAGAACAGGTCAAAACAAGACAGGACAAGACGCTAATTAGGCAGGACAAAACAAAATCATGCCACATGTAATGCAGTACAAAAGGTTGCAGTTAAAAAATATGCATTTAGATAGTATAACATACAAAACGGTACAGTGCATCAAAATACAGTATCTAGACAATGTCAGAAGTTACTCACAAACTTTTGCTTATCCCCATATACAGATAATCTGATAACCTCCAGATATTGTCTCAGGCATCTCCACGTACATCCTGAATAATCATCATCAATCACAGACAGATCAAAATTCATCCATTCAGGTCTTATTCGTCATCTTAGGTGTCTATCCGGTTACCTAAGATAGCCTAGTAGCTTATCGCCCTTCCATTGGGTCTCACCCTAGGCTATTTCATTTTTAAATTAGGCTTAGCAGTTATCAGGATTCTAATATAAGTCATTTAGACTTCAATCGTTACCAGTCAGGTACTTATTCAACCTCAGGGGCAAAATGGTAATTTTTCCATTCTTGGCCCGGACCCTGTCGTGGTCCTCAGAACAGTCTTTATATCTTAAATATAAAGTTCTAGGCCTTTTGGACTTAAATCATTATCAGTTAAGTACCTATATATCCTTAGGGGCAAAATGGTAATTTTACCATTCTTGTCCCGGACCCTATCGTAGTCCTCAGGATGTCCCATATATCTTGTATATAAGTTTCTAAGTCCTTTGGACTTCGTTCGGTATCTGCTTTTGATCATCGAGACACATCGGTCATTTTTCGTTTTACGCGTTGACTGTTCCGGAGTCTTATTTAGCCCTTCTGTGTTTATAATTATACTTATGACAATTTATCAGATCAGATTGACCTTTATTCGACCTCTACTTTGCACTTAATATGCTCAGGGGTATTTTGGTTATTTTATGTTTCGCAAGATTCTGACTCTAATCCGTCATTTAATCATGTGTACAGTTTCACCAGTATCTGGGCTCCTATCGGTATCAGTTTCGTCCCAATCGGACTTCATTTAGATTTCGTATAGCATCAGGGGCATTTTGGTAATTTTACATTTTATGTGTCTGTATTTTTCAGGACTTTAGTTCATTAAACGGACCTCACCGTTGAGTCAAGAATGCCCGACATAATCAAAATAGACTGTCTGATATTTTTATTTGGGCCTAGGTACCATCAGGGGCAGTACAATCATTTACCACTTACATGTCTATATTTTTCAGGACTTAATTTCCCAAATCGGACTCTACCATTGAGTCCAGAATGCTTGAAATAGTGAAAATACACTATTTATTTAATTTATTTGGACTCCGTGTGACCTATTTAATGTCCAGGGGTAAAACTGTAATTTTACCTATTTAATAAAATAATTATTTTATTATTTAATTAATTTTTTAGGGGCTTAAATGAACAGTTTTTCCAAAATCTGGGCCAGAGTACAATTTCACAAAACAGTTGGGGTTAAACCGTAATTTCAGAAACATTTGGGTTTTAAAATTAATTCCCTTAATCATTCTTTAAATTGGAACTAACTAATAATTAGTAAATTAATTATTAATTATACAGGGTCGGGGTGTAACAGAGATCATGTGCAAAATAGTAATGAAATTCTTGAATTCATTGATACAAACCACCAATTAACGGATATATTCACCAAACCACTCCAAGAGGAGAGATATTGCTTTATTAGAAGAGAACTACGAATTATTGAACCAAAATATTTGGGTAACTAAGTGATACAAATCACTTCTGCTCAAATCAGTCAACTGTCTTCATAGACCAGTCAACTGATAATAGAAAACAATAGACCAAAAGGTGCACTGAAGCCTTAGGAACAAATAAAAATTGGCTACTAGTCAAAACAATGGACCTACCAATCAACTGAATGGGTAAAACAATGGACTGATCAAAAGTTTAAAATGAAGGTCTTTAGGTACTGGTTAAAATAGTCGACCTACCAATCGACCACCCCAAAATTAGGGCAACAACCAGTCAACTGATGTTAGAAACCAGTCGACTGATTTGGTCGAATCTATTAAAACTAAGCAAAATTTAAAACATTTCAAACTCGCGCTCTTGCAACCATTCGACTTCTCTTTCTCTCAAACCTCTCAAAACCGTCCAAATTTTTCCCCAAACCTCTCGATCTCTCTTCCATGGCTCCTAAAACCAGAAATCCAACTTCTAAATCCCTAGGAAAACGTCCTAGAGAAGATTCTGATGCCGAACACCAGATAAAATCTCACCATGACACCCAAGTTTTCCTCAACACTAAAATCGTACAAAAATTCAATGATGACATCAAGCATAGACACATCGAGTACGGTGATACCATCAACACCCCTTTCTTTGACTCTAAATCAATTCTCATAGGTACTCACTTTGATTACTTTGGTTGGACTAAGTTTCTCTCTTGTTCCAACACTCAATACACATGACTTCTTCAACTTTTCTACGCCCACTTTGAGATGCCTAAGGGCCTCAATGCCTCTTCATGGGTTCTTGACCATCCCATCTCTCTCAAACTCAAAAATGTTTTTGAAATCTTCAACAATCATTAAAGGGAATTCCAGGAATTCACTACCAACACTTGGTTAGTGCGTAAGGGATTTGATCCTCGCACGCCCATACAACAAATATGTGGTAACCCTGACATCACTAAGGCATTTAAACGCAAGGCCTCCCAACTCACCTTCGAGTCCCTGTCTCATCCACCACATCATCACCTAAAACATCCTTCCACATGCCGATGGATGAAACTGTCTCGTACATAGATGTATTCGTCATATAGTGCATCATTAATCACAAAAAGGTCGACATCCCTCATATCATCATTCATCACATGAATGACTGCCTAAAAAAGAAACAAGGCATCCTCCGTTATGGAAACCATCTCACCACCATCTTCAAACACTACGATATTAACCTTGGTAGGGAAATCGACTTCTACACCCCCCATTCACACTGACATCTATTCCAAAGGTACCCTGAAATCTATGGGATACAAGTCCACTGATCAAGGATAGGACCCTAAATTTTCTCCTATCACCGAGCCAACTCAAGAGACTCTTTCTTCCACTCGCCCCACTCCATAGACCACCTCTCCTCCTCCTTCCCCTTCTACAGTTCAATCACTGACTCTTCCTCCATCCTCACCTTCCTTAGGGAAATGGATTCTAGCCTTCGAACCCAACTTCGGACCATTGAATTTAATCTCTCCAAAAACCTATCTGACATCACACAAAGGATAGAGGCAATAAAGAATGATGTTCACATTCTCAAAATTCTAGCAGACTCTTTTTACGAGCACAATGAGAGAAAGCACAAAGAAACCAAACTAAAGGTGCTCAAGGTCAAGGACACTCTTCACCAACTTCCCAGGCACATGCCACCTCCCCAACAGCCTTAAGTCATTTTTTTTATAATGACAAAGGGGGAGAAAGAATAAAAGAAATAGGAAGAAAAAGAAGAAAGAAAAGATATAGAAATAGAAAAGAACATAGGATTTTTTTGTGTTTTTGATTCAAAATCCTTATTGTAATTGTTCTTCTTTTCTTTATTCAAATACTTGTAATTCATGTTTACTATTAAAATCGATCGTGCATGAATAGAAAAGCATATTTTGTTATATCCTTCTTATGTGTTATGGGCAATCTTTATTATTGATGATAATATTCAAATGCACAAAGAAAGTATGAAAGATGATATAAATCTCTAACAATAAACTACAAAACTTCATGTTAATAGGGGGAGATAGAAAAGAATGCCATTTTAATATGATCTACTTACTTATGACATGAATTCAAATTTACAAATTGATAAGGAGAGCATATATGCAATAATTCTATTATCTATCATATGTACTATTTATTCCCTATTTGCAAAGGACATTGTTTTGTCATTATCAAAAAGGGGGAGATTGTTAGCCCTAAAGGCTTTCAACCAATGGCATCTCAGTAATTTTAATGATCATAAAACATTATCCAACGGACTAATGATTTATCCAAGTGAAAATGCAAATAGGTTATCTAGGTTAAAGAATATTGTTGATCAAGAAAATGACAAAAGTCTATCAAGCTAAAAAATTTCACTCAACAGTATGTTCCAAAGAAAAATCAAAATAAGAGGAATTCGCTCATGATAATTCAAGAAAGGTAGACTCACTCAGGCCTAAGGATCCAAGTGAAGACTTTTATTTTTCCTTATTTTGGGTTTTTGAGTGATGCTAGGATTAGATTAATCATTGGTCGTAAACTCTCACTATTTAAAATGATCATCTAAGGATTCACCTCAAATTATTTTCTCAAAATAACACATTTAACTTAAAGTTTTGAAAGATCAAAAGATTTTGATAAAAGTACACTTAGAAAGAAATAAGCTAGAAGACACTCATTGTCTAAACCAGTTGGCCAGTTCTTGGAACCAGTCGACTGATTCTTAAAGCTTATTTGTCACACTGATAAAACCAGTCAACTAATCCTAAGAACTAATCGACTAAGTAATGTTTTATAAAATTTCCTGAACACACTATCTAAATCAGTCGACCTCTAAGCAAATTCAGTTGGTTGTCCTTAAAAGCAAAATTAGTGTACAAACAAAACTTAGTCGACTGATTCATAGAACTAGTCAACTGAATGACCAATTGATAAATTGTCTAAGCACACTGTCTAAATCAGTCAACCTAAAGGTTATATCAGTCGACCACTTTTCAAAGGCAAAGTAATATACAAATAAAACCAGTCAACTAATTGTTCTTAACCAAATGAACCTCAAACCCTCTGGACAAATCAGTTGACCTAATCAGTCGACCAGTCCTCATTGCAATTGACTTGTTGATGATTCAGTCGATTGATTCTGTCAATCTGGCAATTGCAAATTCAAATTTTGAAAAGCAACGGTCATATACTTTAAAGGGCTATAACTAGAGGTTCTCTAGGACTTTCTAAGCCATCTCTTACAAGCTTACATTATCAAATCTTTACTATTTACTTTAGATCTACCATCTTCCAAATCTAGATCTAAAAGTTCTATTCATTTTAAATACTCAGAGTTTACACCTGATCAATCTTTAGAGAGTAAGCATCTTATTGCACCAAAACTACTCTAGAAGAAGTGTTATTTGATAAACATCTTTGTATTATCTCATTGTGGTGAGAGTTATGGCTAGGTGCTATCTAGTGAAGCAAAAGGGCATATTTTGCTAGAATAAGAGGGTTGCAGTCTTCACTTTGTAAAGGTTTGGTCTCTACCTACAAGGAGGTCACTATAGTGGAAAAACTCAAGTGGGGATACTTGAGTCGAGAACGTAGAAAGTTTTTCAAACCTCGTAACTGTTGTGTTTGTTCTCTCTCTCTCTCTCTCTCTCTCTCTCTCTCTGCTCTTGTTTATTTACTCTACATTTACAACATTCATTTTTGAAAAAACGAAAAGAAATCAATATTTACTAAATACCCTATTCACCCCCCTCTCGGATAAATATCTGGGCAACATTATATAAACCCATATTCATTATATATGTGTACATATATATATATATATAATTATTTTCTTATACAAAAGATATAATATCTCACTTGTAAGGTAGAGTTGTAGAAAGCTCGTAAGCCTCTTACTGCTTCTCTTCTTCTTTTTTGTATTGTTCCTCTCTCTCTCACACACACACTCTCTCTCTTCCCTTATTTTTGATGGGTGTGTGGGTGTGTTATATGCATAGGTATTTATAAGGGAATAATTCCTTGGCCACCAAGTTTGATGACATCATGTGTGACATCATCATATGATATCATCTTTTTTTTTTTAGTTGTTTTTGTGGGATATTACAACATATGTTCTCAAAATATTATGTTCATTATCTACACTATCCATGGTATATGCTTGAAACCCATAACGATGCTCTAGATTTATTCATTTGTTTTCAAGCTGACATTTGTTTTCAAACACATTGTCAAGTGACGAAATGGAAAATAGAAGAAAAGTAAGGAATGAAGAAAAATCTAAAATAAGCCATTATCAAAATAAATAAAAGTAGATATCTGATAATATGTTGAAATGGCCAGATGATGATCATTTATGTTTTTGTGTGAAGAGATAATAGTCCACCTATGGACTTAGGTTATGCACTAAATAATGTATACCCTATGAGTACTCAATAATGCTCTTTTTAAACTATGTACAATGGTTATGTTCTAGTAAATGCTATGGTTTGGCCTTTACTATAGTTAGTCTGGATCTACATGTAAACATAATGAAAAAAAGTACGCTATTTTAAAGCCTTTGTCAATCACATTCCAACTCTTCAAAAGGAATGAGGATTTTGGATGTAACACTTATTTTGAAGGACCTTCTACTAAAAATAAAGAGATTAGTTTTTTCAAAAATATGAATTTTAAAAAATATGTTAAAAATATATGAAGATTATAAAATTTAATTTTAAATGACATAAGTAGTGACAAAAACTCCGTATACCTGAACACATATTTACACTAGCATTGACCAGTGTTATACATGGGTTATTGCAAAAAACAAAATTGACACAATTCAAAATTTGCACTAAAAAACCTACTTACTATTAATACAAATTTTAAATTCTACCTAAACGAATATAAAGCAATACCAATGTCAAATAAATTAAGTTTGCTATCTTATAATGTGAAAGTAAATTGACCATAGATTAACTACATCATTTCTTTTTCTCTATTAACAGTATGTCGGTTCCATTCATGTTTAGTCAAGTAAATATTTAATTTAAATAGATTTTTTTATCACAATTTATAAGATTTAGTTTATTTGATAAATTCAAATTTCTTTCAAAAAAATAATTTACGACTTGAACGTAATTTTTTTTTTTTACTTCGGGTTTGTGAGGACCAGGGGTCCCTTGTTGTAATTAGCTAATCTGTGTTAAAAAAACTGATTTATGGGTAATTGTAACTTAGTTCTAGGCTTAGTTTCTCTCTACCCTCGTTTCTCTCACAAGAATACTCATGCTTCATTGCCATAGTCATCTACTGGTTTTCTTGTTTTATGAGAGGTATACTGGACTTCATTACGATTTGGATCTCACACACTCACACATCATGCATTGCATATTTGTCATTTTTTTCTCATATGTGTGTTGTTCTTGGATTGTGAAAAACACTCCCCATGGCCTATTTGAAAAACCACGTTTTTACACTTTGTATTGGGAAAGCATTTTTCTTCACAGTCCAAGGCTTCTTGACATTTTGTTAGTCGTTTAAACAAATAGGGCCTCATTTGAACAAGCAAGAGAAAGTGCTTGTTCGACCTTTATTCGATTAACTTATGGTGGTTTGTTCATTACTATATTTGTTTGCACATCTCTAGACTCTTTACTTTCTTTCAATTTTGAAATCAATTCATGCATGATTGCTTCCATTAAATTTGAATAGATAAACATGCTAATTGGTTAATTGTAGAGATTAATTGATTTGAATTGATAGCATACATTTGTTAATTGGTAGATTTGTGGAAAAGAGTTGAGACAACTTATTCACCCCCCCTCTTTCGTTTAGGTTGCATTTACCATCAAAAATCACACTAGGGTCCCCCTCAAAGTGTTATTAGAGCCTACAATTTAAGGCAATTGATTGAGTCTTAAATTTTATGAAAATGGATGGTATGTGAAAAGACGGGTTTGTTACCCGACCTCCAGTTGTTTGATGGGTCTAACTATGCGTATTGGAAAGTTCGTACAAGAGCATTTTTAAAAGCTATAGATGAACGTGTGGAGCTTGCTATTCAAGAAAGTTGGACCACTCCAGTTAAAACGGCTACAGCCGAAGCCCCATCTATACCCAAGCCCTCAAACACTTAGAATGAAACTAAACGTAGAGATAGTGGTTATAACACCAAGGGTTTGAATGCTATTTTTAATGTGGTAACTCTCAAATATTTTTTCCGCATCATGACATGTGGAACCTCTGAAGAGGCATAAGACATCTTGAAAACTACCCATAAGGGTACTTCCATAGTGAAAAAGTCTAAGCTTCAAATGCTTACCTCTAGGTTTGAGTCTCTCTAAATAGAAGACTCTGAAACATTTGTTGAATTTTATGCTAAATTAAGTGACACTGTAAATTCTTCCTATAATCTAGGAGAGAAGACAAAAGTTCCTAAAATTTTTAGAAAGATTCTGAGATATATACCTAAAAGATTTCAACCAAAAGTCACTACTATTGAATAGAACAATGATGTGGATGCTCTAATTGTGGATGACTTGGTAGAATCTCTTCAAACCTTTGAACTTACACTTAAACAGTCTAGGAAGTCTATAAGCCTAGCTCTTAAGTTTGTCCAAGAAAAAGTGAAAGGTGAAGTGGACATAGACCCTGAGTCCCTCAATGAGGAAGACCTTGCATTTTTTGGTAGGAGGTTTAACAAATTCTAAAAAGGTAGAATTTCAAGTCCCAAAAGTGGCCAAAATTTAAATAGGAGGCCTTTAGGAAGTTCTAGTAATACAAGAGGCAAGGTTTAAAAAGGTTCCTTAAACAATTATAGGAGGAAACCCTTAAATCAATCCTCCTCCAAACCCATTGAGTGCTATCATTGTTATAACTATCACCACATAGTTACAGATTGCCCTAATAAGAGAAGAGAAAAATCTAACAATATAAGGGAAATGAGAACTACCATAACCGATGGTGAGGAAAAGGAAGAATGAGAAGATAGTCAGTTTTTTCCTTTCACTATCACTTCTAATATCCTTGAAGGTTCTACATCCTATGATGATGATGAACAAGAAGATGGTTGTCACGACCCGAAACCCACCCTGTGCAGATCTCGCATCGCGACCGCCACCCTCAGGCCCGAGGACCCTTGGGCAAAGGCTCATATAAGCAGCGGTATCGAATAGATGTGCGACATACGTTTTGCAGAAGCGTGAAAAACTTTTTCTTTTCTTTTCTTATTTAAATTTACGCACATTCGTCTGATACTGCCGCTCTTACATAGCATACGTGGTTACACATTCAGAGCATAACTAAAATATTACAGACTTATATCATACAACCATCAACGTTAGTTACCCCGTAGGGTTTATACATATTTTCATATTGTATCTTAAACATAAGTGCTATTAAACATTACATAACTTCAAAAGGAAGCATCTAATCACATCTCCATAAGCCAGTAGATATACCGTCTTCAAAACTGGACTGCTGTCAGTCACCTGAAAGGGGGGTCCGAACAAAGTCCGGGTAAGCTAATCTTAGCTTGTGAGCAATTCCAACATTCGTCATGGGGTTTCAATCAACAGTGGTTTTAGCTCATAAAGGTTTATAAATCAATCATTGTCAATTGTTCATATCTTTTGAACACAGAATATATGCATTCATAAAACTCATAGCTTTGAAACATTTAAAACATTCAAGCTAACATATGCTTTTTCATATAAAACTTGTAACTCTGAATACAAAATATATGCATTCCATAAAACTCATAACTCTGAAACATGTAAAGTGTTCAAGCTAAAAATGTGTTCTTCTTTAAATAGAGTATATGCGAACTCACACATGTAAATATGAAAATGAGGATTAAAATCTACTTTCATTTTTCAAATATCTTTTCTTCTCACTTTTACTCTTGGAATCTGTTTCGAACCAGACTCCCGTTTTACTCTTGTCGAGATATCTCTTTGCCTGTGGGATTAGATCCTGCTACCAGGCATTTGACAATCCATTGAATTCCGTAGAACCCAAAAGCTTGTCGGCTCCACAGGATAATAGAGTCCCTTGCGAACTCCAATACCCTGTCTTGTGCTTATGCACAGTTATCTTGTACTTCAAGAAAACTACTTTTATCTCATGGCTTCTTCTCATAAATACTACTTAAGAGTATTCAAACACAAAGTATCTAACTTTATAACAGAACTTTTAATTCTCAGAATATACGAATTCAGAATATATCTCAGAGATTTTGTAATTTAATAAAAACTCAACATGCTAAGGCATATTTAAAGGAACTGTAAATAAATCTGTTAGCAGAGTAATTTAAAACAGAAGGCATATGAAAACTGAATTCGATATTCAAATACTTTTCGTGACTTGAACTCAAAACTTCTTTGAAATCCGTGAAGTTAAATCTCTACTTCGAATGTAGGGTTACTCACATCGTGCGTTAACTTGGCCTTATTGAGAAGCTTTACTCTTCTTCCTACTCCTCCTTATCCTAGACAATTTATAAACATTTCATAAATCTCACATGAATTTAAATTACCTTGGTTCTAATCTTAGACGGTGTAATTTGAATTCGAATTTCAACCTGAGTCAAACTATATTACTTTCTAAGTGTTTTTCATGACAACTTAAGATTACCTTTGAATCCACTCATTCAGAGTCTCAGTATCTTCTTGTTTTTTCAGCTTAGCTTCGGCAATCATCGCCTTTGTGGGCGATTTGTGCATAAAGGGCCTGACTGAAATCACCTCAGTGGATTTGGCAATTCTCATTTTCCTCTCAATCACCTTTTGCTGCCATAACAGGTCTTGCATAAAGGCTTGTTGTTTCGGATCCTTAGCCCTTTGGGCCTTGTTCATGATTGTGAACTTCTGTGGTTGTGCTTCCATAATTATCACCTAAGAACAATTTATGAGTTAGAAATTTTATTCTAAGGTTGATGTGTTGTCGTGTCTTTTCGTAATTCATGTCCTCGTATACGCCGTAGATTAGTACTTTGGCCTTACTTTAATTTATAGTCATCTAACAGATGCTATTCAAGGAATTTTATGTCTTTTTATTTTAGACATTTCTTTTGGTCGAATAGACTCTACCATTAAGTCCAGAGCGTCGAAGAAAGTCAGTTTAGGCTTTCCTAACATTTAATTCTGACTGTTATAGGTAGAAGGACAAAAAAGTCGTTTATCGTTTAACGTCTCATTTTTCTGTACTTCGTTTCGTAATTTGGACTCCATTATTGAGTCCGAGATGTCAAAGAAAGTCAATTTAGACCTTCCTTGGTTTTAATTTGGCTTTTGGGGCACTAGGGGTAATTTGGTCATTTTACCCCCCTTACGTGTCTTTATGTTCGGGACCTCATCTCGTGTCGTGGACCTCACCATTGGACTCAGAAGGTCCGAGATAGTAAGAATACACTAATAACTTGTTAATTTTGGACAAGGGGTATTTTGGTCATTTATCCCTTTACGTATCTTTATTTTTCGGGCCCCATCTCGTAAAACGGACCCTACCATTAGTCTCAGAATATCCAAAATATTTAAAATTCACTATTCATATGTTCAATTTGGATTTCATTTGCTCTATTTATGACCCAGGGGCAAAATAGTAATTTAACTTTATTTATTAAATAATTAAATTAATTATTTAATTATTTTTCTAGGGGCCTAATTGCATAGAATTTTCATCAGGTGGGCCA
Source organism: Nyssa sinensis (assembly GCA_008638375.1). NCBI lineage: Eukaryota > Viridiplantae > Streptophyta > Magnoliopsida > Cornales > Nyssaceae > Nyssa > Nyssa sinensis. The sequence goes on along the minus strand of CM018049.1, from coordinate 20,752,677 downwards.
CAGTGGGATTTCTCATAGTTTTGGGGTCAATCCGTAAATAAAAAGAGTTTTGGTTCATTAAATTTAATTTAAAACAGAAAACCAGTGGGTTCGATCCAACTTTAAGTGAACCGGTCCAGTCCGTTTGTAAACCAACCGGTTCAGTTGGTTTACACGTAATGTTGACGTCAGGATGACGTCAGCCCTAATGTTTTAAATTTTAAAACCTAAGGCAAAACGACACCGTCCTACTTACCCATTTTATGCGATGGGTTGGGTTCCGACCCGAACCCGATTTGACCCGAACCGTCACTGTTCATCTTCTTCCCCATTTCTTCCCCAGTGTTGCCCTAGTTGCAGGTTTTCATGTTTTTCATTTTCGTGATGTTTTACAAATCCATTTTCTCTGTTTTCTTTTCTAATAAACTCCTAAGGTCGTAAGGCATTGTTCTGCATTGATTTAGAGGCTCGAATTAGGCTCAGTTGCTCGGTCCAAGTTTCGATAACCAGAAATGTAACTCAACTGTTAACACTCATTTCTCGATCATTTTTCATGGGGTTTAGCTTGTTTTGATCCCCTATTCATGGGGATTTAGTTTCTATTCATAAAAGTGGATTTAATCACGAGTTTTAAAGGTTTGGGTTGTAAACCCGTAACCTGCAAGTCAATGTTTGGAGGCCATTTCTTGTGATTTTTGGTCGCGGATTTATGTTTTTGGGATGCTTATAATGTCTACTTGAGGTCCCTATACACCAAACACAGTTTGGTGATGATGAAATCAGACCTGCTTCAAGCAAGGTCTTCCATGGCCGTAGCTTCTGGGTCTTATGTTTTTAAGCGTTTTCAAGCTTAGATTTCATGCTTAAACGAGTCTAAACATGTTCTACACATCATATATACAAAATGAAGGCTTAAAATAGTTTATACATAGGAAAATTCTAGAGAGAGAAAAATGATGGTTTCATGAATTCTCACCTTTCTCCTTCGGTTTCTTTCCTTTTTTCCCTTGCTTTCCTCCTCTGAATATCCCAGAACTCTCTCTCTCTCTCTCTCTCTCTCTCTCTCTCTCTCTCTCTCTCTCTCTCTCTCTATGACCGATCGGGTGGAGATTTTGGTGTGTACACAATGTATGCTCATATGTATAAGTGAGAAATTTAATGGCCATCACTTCACTTAATTGCCCTTCACTTCACCCTCTTACTCCATCAGATCAGCAGCCATACCTCCTCCTATTCCTCTTCACCTAATGATATATAATATACACATATAGTACATAGTTACCTTACCCCTCTTAATTACATGTTTCTTCTCTTATATATATATATATATATATATATAATACCTATACACATTGCACCACACACACACGACTGATCTAGGTGCTCACACACACACACACACATATCTATATATTTAATTAATTTCTTATGTTTAAATAACTTAACAAATTAGTTATTCAATTAATTATATTTTATAAATTAATCATCACATTTTATATCAATTGTAACTAATACTTAATTTCTCATATTAATAAATTAATTTTATTAAATTAATTTATCATATTCTTAAGGACATAATATTTACTCTCATTTTTCATAACCTCGTAATACGTGTCACATTACCCGACATTCTCGGGTCGGGGTATTACAATGGTGATCAAGAGGGTGGTGACAATTTTGAGAATAGTAAGAGTGAAGCTGAAGGAGATATTGAGGTTGTTTATGAGCAATCATTCACTGAATCTCTCAATCTCAAAAGGGCTAATATAAAGTTGATCATTAAACTCAAGATGTGTGAGAATGAGAAAAATGCTTCAAAAGTTGATCAAACCATGTTCAGTCAACTCAATGAATGCAATGCATGTTTCTTAGAAAAGCTCAAATTCATGGAGTAAGAGAAGAACTCATTGATTGAGGAGGTAGGAAGCCTTAGGTCTTCTTTAGAGGCAAGTGAAAATGAGAATAAGGACTTACTTTCTAAAGTTCAATCCCTTGATCAAGAACTTAAGCAAGCTAAAATTGTGAAGATCGTTCTTAAGGAAAGGTCTAATAAGTTAGGAAACTATCCAAATCAAGAATGGTAAAAACTTGGCTATGATAGATTTTCAGATCCAAATAAGTCATCATCATCCACTTGACACATTTGTTCTTCCACTTTCAAGTTAGTGGTGTTTGTTCCCTCCAAGAAAAAAGGAGTAGAGCTGCCTCAATCCAAAATTCAACCTCAACCATAACACAAAGCCTTTATTTCATTTTATAGGTTTGATGGTCACTCAAGGAAGTTGTGTACAACTGCTAGAAAGACACAAACACAACGTCAAATTGTGTCAAATGAGCAAAAATTGAAAATAAGCTTAATGAAGCAGCAGTTAAATGCTTACTTTCATAAATCTAGGAGTTTAGCTGAAAAAGTCATTCAAATGAAAAATGCAAAAATTTCAATAGCTAACTCCAAGGTTAGAACTAAGCAAAATAAGACCAAACCACATAAAGTAGACTCCAAACACAATCCTCCTAAAAAAGTTAGGTGAATTTGGGTTAGAGAAGACAAATTGAAAAGTTTTGAAGTTCATACTGTTGATAATGCTCACATCACTGATGAATCCAATATTGGAAGTGGATGTACAAGGCATATTCTGTAATTTTCTTCTTCTTCGGGAGAAGTAAATTCCTCTCTTATGTGATTAGGAGAGAGTCTAGCAGTTTAGGGTTCATGCTCTTCACTCTTACCTTACATTTTCCCTATGAGCTGCTTTGTATCATTTTGCATCAAATTTTCTTGGAGTTCATCTTTATATTCTTCCACAAAAATTTGCAAAAAGAGGATGTCATCTACCCAATAACCTTGGTTAATCCTCGTGATTCCATTTATTCCAACATTTATGGTTTTCTTCTTTGGATTTCTTGTTTCTTCTTTTTTTCTTCCTAGTTAAGTTCATTTCCTTGCTTTGACTAAAACAAAAATCCAAAATGATTTTTCTATAGTTGACTTGGCTAGTCTTAATCCCTAGTTTTGAAAGAAAAATGATTTTTGATGCACATTAAGTTCTTGAGACTATGAATAGTATTCTATATTTGATCTTTATTTCTCATATAGCTTTGGTGACTTAATTTTAGACAATATCTCTAGCTACTCATGATCTCATTGTCCTTATTCTTGCATAATTCATTTATGAGATTGACTTGTTGATTAGTTGGATCAAATGGTTTTATGTTTATCCTTCAATAAATCCATGGTTAGAAAGATTGACTTAGGATGAATTCAAAATGTCCTAAAAGAAAAGTGACTATCAAAGAAAAATGTAGAAATTTCATTAGAGATGAAGGAAATAGCTACCTTTGGGTTAGTATATATGCTAGCGTTGGATGTCCTTTGAAAAGAGCTACCTACTCAACAGTGTGAAAGTCTCCTTGCAAAAGTGAGATTGTTGCAAAATTCAAAGTTTGCTTGTGAGTACTTTTTGAGGTAGAGTTCTTGGTGGAATTGTATCAAAATTTCTTAAGTTAATTCACTATAGTTGTTTGTGCTTATTGTAAGCTAAATCATTCAACATTGTAGTGATAACTTTGAAATGAGAATGTTTCATGAATGAACATAATAAATATACTTAATTTCCATGTGAAAGTGTTTAGAGGGTAAGTTTGCATGTTTCAAAGTCTTCTACGGCTATTTGTGAAATTCTTGTTAAATTTAGGACAATTTTCATTACCTCTAATCCACTTAAAATGTTCTCGTAAATTTGATTTCAATTCAAAATTTTGGGATTTTGGTTAGCCATGTGAATTTTAAACTTTTCTTTGTCTACATCTTTTATTAAAAATTCTCATGTTTTTTACTTAGTTATGTTAGAAAAAGTGTAAGGCACTCTATTCTGAAAAACAAGAGTGGCCTTTTTTGGTCCTCGTTCGAACGAAGACATTTTGGTTCGAACGAAGTTGCATTTAAAATAGGCAGGAAGGGTGCCTCATTCGAACAAATTCCCATTCGTTCAAAGGAAGCTTCATCCGAATGGAAACCATTTCGTTTGGAACGAGCCCCTGAACTATTGAAAGTCACGAATTTGTTTCAGTTTCTTCAGATTCTCATAGCTTTTCATCCGAATTCTCTCTTTTCCCCCATTTTCTCCTTCATAGTTCATCTCTGTGAGTGTAGATTTTTCTATTCCACTCCGGTTACATTGATCTACATAACATAGGTTTCCATTTGATTGATCATTTTCAATTTTCATACGTTTGTTAAGTTGGTAAGCCTATTTGTCCATTTTCATTCCTTTGCTTCATTTTGAGTATTGATCTAGATCTTAGGAGTAGTAGTGGACTGCTAGATCAGTACATTTTGACTTAGTCCATACTAGGTTTTCATAGTTGTTATTTTCTTAGTATTTAGTCATCATGTCATATCGCAGTGTACCCATATCAGCGGATCTCTTTACATATGATATTCAGTTAGGTCATATAATTGTCTTGTCTTGATCTTTTTTCTGGCTCAGGTTGCTAGGACCCGGGTTATAGTGGTTCATTCTCGCCCCTTTTAGATTGAGTAGGCCCTAGTACCGGACCAAATACGTGATACTATGACGTATCGGATTTTTGATTCGAGTGGGTGGTTGTCCCTTTTCTCTATAGAAGGTCTGGTCAACAAGCCCATGTTTTGAGAGTTTTACTTGAACTTCGGTGCTTATACAACCCAGGGATCTTGTTTTGTTTATGTTAGGGGCGTTCGTTTTTCTCTCATGCACGCTCACATCGCAAAGACATTAGGCATTAGAAGAAAGGCTCAACCTACTTACCCTTTTATCCCCTGGACTAATGGTCCCTCTACTGAGCTCATTACTGCTACTCTTATGGTTAATGGGTTTGAGGTCTTCTTTATGAAGAAGGTCATTCTAGATGAGGGATATTTGCACGAGGACTACAAGTTCTTTAACTTGATAATCTGTAGTGTTTTACAGCCGCTCAGCCACACTAATACGCTGACCTTCTCTCATGGCCGCATGTTTCCTTTCTATTGATGTCGCCTCTCACATCGTAGGCATCAAAGATTCCTCCGCCTTTGATCGTTGGAAGGTTATCCTTCCGTTCGGCAGCCTTTACTCGGATATGTGCTGGCAAGAGTATTCCTTTCTTTCATTCTGACACAATGGTTATTCAGCCTGGTCCTTTCACTAACAGGACCTTGTCCCAGTCTCGAGCCCATGTCATTGGGCCTCCCGAATATGATAGTGATGACGGAGATAAGGATGCCAAGGATGAACAGCAGGCTTAGGCACAGTAGCAGCAGCAGCAGCCATAGCCACAGTTGTAGAAGCAGCCTCATAGCAGCAGGATGATCAGATCTGAATGAAGGATTATCTCATTGATCAGACTCCACCATAGCATCAGTTCCCTCCAAGACTGGGATTCCAAGATACTATAGGAACTTCCTCATCTACAGCCGGCCAGCCTCTAACACGTGCAGACTTGAATGAGTTTTACAGTCAGATTAGAGCTGATCTCGAAGACCACTACACGAAGATCTGGGCCGACTTCTTTCTGCCGATGATGAAGGAGATGGCCCACTAACAAACTAAGCTCTAATGCCTATCCGATGTTGTTGGCCGCTTCTTTCCTACTCCTCCACTTCTTAGCGGCAATCGGTGATCATGTTCTTGTTTCTATTTATGGGTGATGAGTGATATTTTGTAGTGAGGTTTATTTGTTTTTTTCTCTCATCAGCTACATTGTTTGATAGCTTTACATCGTGGTTTGCATTGTTTATATATCTTTTGTGTTGATGGATAATAAACATTAGATAGTTAGGTTCGTTTTGAATATATATATTTCATGAATTTTCTTGTGTTTATTTTTTTGCTACCATTATTTTTTCATCTCTATAAACATGTATGTTGTTATGTTATATATTCTCTCTTTTATGATTGTTCTTCATCGATTATGCTTTCTTCTTACTTTTTGTGACAAAAAGTAAGAGTAGTTTTGGGCACTTAGTAAATTGGAGTGCACTTAGTGTGGGGTAATGTACTAGTTGTTTATATCCTATTATATGATTTCAAGTGATATAGTTTAGTGGTATTGTGCAGGAAAGTGTACGTGACTTATCTCAAGCAAGATCAAGTCTTAGGATAGTCCAGAATACTAGGTCAAAATTGTAATTTCCTTTTTTTTAGGCTCTTGGGGGATTATAAATTTTGAGCCCTTTTGTATTCTTGTCCTATTGGTGCAATTTTGTCACAGATTGCCAAAGGGGGAGCTTGTTAGGACTAGGGATCCATTGTTGTAATTGGCTAATCCGTGTTGATAAAACTAATTTGTGTGTAATTGTAACTTAGTCCTAGGCTTAGGTTCTCTCAAGCCCTATTTCTCTCACAAGAAGACGCATACTTCTTGTCAGACTCATTTACCGGTCTTCTTAGTCTACGAGAGGTATACTAGATTTTATTACAATTTGGATCTTACACATTCACACATCATGCATTGCATATCTTCATTTTTCTCATGTGTGTGTTGTTCTTGGATTGTGAAAATACTCCCTGGGGCTTATTTGAAAAATCATGTTTTTACACTTTTTATTGGGGAAGTATTTTTCTTCACAGTCCAAGGTTTTTGGACATTTTTTTGGTCGTTCGAATGAATAGGCTTTCGTTCGGACGAGCAATAAAAAGTGCTCGTTCTACCCTCATTCGATTGAACAATTTTACTCATTCCCATGAGTTTTCCAGAAAGTGGTCGTTTAACAACATTGAAAGGCTCGTGCCCACACATTTTCTAGTAGCCTCTTCAATTTTGGTCGTTCGATTACTTGTTCGAACGAATGCTAGTTCATTCAAACAAAAAGGCCGCCTGTTCGAACGAGCCGTACGTCGAAACATATCCTTTGATGTTTTGAATGCTATTTTGAGATCCACGAACTTGTTTTAAACTTTTAAAACACCCAGAATTTCATTCTATGAGGTAATCAATTGGAAAGTGTTCTAGAAGCATTTTTTTTTTCTTCTACATGTTGCATTCCCATGATTTGCTTCCATACTTTGATCCAAATCATGGCAACGGTCTAAATTTCATATCTACCACGATCATAGTCCATTCTTGTGGAGTTTAAGCAACGGGGAATTGGCGAAACTTGAGATCACGTGGAGTTCATGATTGTGACAGAGTTTTCATCGAAGAAGCGACCTTGTGAATTCAAGACCGGTAGGAATCAGAAGAGTGGAACAGGGCCAGAGTTTTCACCGAATACCACCATCGACGCTCCAATCTCTACAACCACACCCAACTAGCAAGCTCTGGAACGACAATCTTTGCCTCTAGGATCTCACCCGCGGGAACACTGCCCTAAGCTTAGATCGATGATGTCGAAGATGATCTGAGCGCCACTGTCATAGCTCATTCCTTTTTTAAGCCGAAGTTTAGATCGATGATGTGGAAGATGATTGGAGGTGGCTTCCATGATCAAGACTGAATGGCCTCCACCGAGATTCGACTTGGATGTTCATCAAATCGAAACATACAAGACATAAATCTTTTTCTATAATTTGTTTGATCTGTTAATAGTTAATGCCAATGGTAATAATTAATCTCTATTGTGTGAATTAATTTATTTCTTCATCTTTTTAATTCATTATACTTGTCTTATATAGTAGTGGTTGCATTTAACTATATATATATATATATATATATATATATATAAATGGTGAAGAGTTACTTGGAGGCATCAATGCTCCTAAGCACTTTTTCTCTCTTTGAGTATTAATTGAACGTCATTTGGTTGCATTTGGAAATGCCGTCTTTAGTGAACAATCCTCCTCTTCTTCAAACTATTCCAGCATGATCGATAACTGTAGAGAGAGACGTTAGGAAATGACTCTTTTTGTATCTGTTATATGTATAGGAGTTTCGAGATGGTGATTCTCAATTTTTTATGAAAGTGTAAAATTGTACAATTTAAGAATCTGTAAAATTTTACATTTTTTCACACCTAGTGAATTTTTAATTATTGTGCTTCAAATAAAATGTTTTACTACCTTTAAAGCCTTTTCGACCGTCCAACATGTGGTTCAAAAACTCAATAAAATTAATAATAATTTATAATTTTCTCAATTTTTATGAAAGTGTAAATTTTACACTTTCAAGAAATTGTGAAACTTTATATTTTTGTTACGACGAAATTATTTAGTGGAAAATTGTAAAATTTCACACTTTTGTAGAGATGAAATTTTATAGTTTCTAATTGATTATTTTTTTAAAAGATTTTAGATTCAATATGAATCTTGTTTGATAGATCTCGATTTTTAGAGTTCAAATATATAAATTTTATTTAAAATGAATTTATATATTATGAGTTTTTGAATTTTGAAGTTTTTTCTTCACTGTTGGACTTTTTTACGGGATTCAATTAGACTGAATTGAAAATGTTGAAAGGGTATTCTAGTCATGAAATAATTGAAGGACTTGTGAGGTTAACATATTTGAATATGGATCTTATAATAATTTTTATACTTTCTATGGACTTGTGTCCAAATGACCCTTTCTTTCCCATTTCTTCATAGTCTTATGTGGATTAGGTGGTTATGGTTTAGTACGATTTGTGCCTATTTTTTTAGATGTGGCTACTTTTTAAGAAAAGTTTCATAATTCACGAACAACTCTCATTATTAAGTGGCTAATTTTAAGAATTGTGCTAATGTTATATAAAAATTACTAAAACAAAATACTATAATAAAGTAAAATCTTGTCTTCAATCGTTAGTTACATCTTCTGAAGATAAAAATCTTCTCCTAAAAGGATCTAAGGTACCATCTGAGATGGAAAAATTCTCGCGCACACACGCCTAAGTAAAATTCTTCCTTCCCCCATCGTTGTACTCAAAAAGAAATATTCTCCTAAAATAATAGTAACAAATTCTATTACTATTTGTTTCTTTAAAAAAAAGCTGTTCACTATTCAAATTTTTTTTTACATTTATTTTCCCTTCCAAATAATTTTGTAATTTTTTTTTTATTTAAATCAACCTGTTTTTATCAAAGTCGTTATTTTTTTTTTCATTATAAATTGCTCAACTATAAGGTGAACTCATCTATTTCTTAAAAAATTCTATACCACAAAACTAACAAAGAAAATATATATGTAGCCAAACGCTCACAATGATTGAACCAAAAAATGGTGTGAGTAAAGCATGAGAGAAACTATATCAGAGTGATAAACACCACATTTGTAAAACTCTGCATCTAAAAAACACATCTTAATCGTCAAGTATTGATTTACTGTATTTTTGAAACAAACCATGACCAAGATCAAATGTTTTAGAACAATTATACATCAACAAAGGGTAAATAACATATCATCAACAGAGTATTTCATAATTTCAGTGAAAATACCAACATAAAAATGAAGTATCTAAAACATATAACCATTGTTTTAAAACATTTGTGAAACAAAATCAAGTCCAGAATTAGATTTTTTAAGAAGAATTGACGATTATGAAAAAATAACAAAAAACCGAAAGTAAAGTTTGTGTTGGCAACAATTTTCAACAATGGATAGTAGACGAACACAAAGAAAACGCATCTTTGGCTCTCTATCCTTTTTTACAAATACCTAAGTTACATCTACATATATACAAACATACAGAGATACGTGTATAAATATAAGAAATTGAGAAGAAAAAAAAAACAAATATAAAGTATAAACACCATATTTTCAATATCAACATTTTATAAGAAACCCTGTATCTAAGAAACACAACTTAATCATCAATTATTGATTTATTGCATTTTTTAACAAACCAAGTCCAAGATCGGATTTTTGGAACAATTATATATGAACAAAGGGTAAGTAACAAATAATCAATAGTGTATTTCATAATTTCAGTGAAAAGACAAACATAAAAATGAAGTATATAAAACATTGTTTTACCACTTTTGTGAAACAAATCCAAGTCCAAAATCAGATAATGATGTTTGCAACTTACATTCAACTGGATGCCTTGAACTGGTTTGTACGTGGTTTTAATGATGATTTTTTAAAATATTTTACTGAAATTTGTACGACTATTGTCTTTAATAATCGCTCAAAATTTGATAACAATGAAAATTTTTAAGATTGAAGAATGAGACTATGGCCGATTATAAGATTGGGTGAAGAACGTAAAGGAGTAAAAAAATTGTGTACTTTGGAATTTTCTTTGGATCGCTTGAAAGATAGTGTAGAAGTAAAATTGGAAAATAAGAAAGGAAGGAACCAACGTGAGGGGGGAGTTATGGACTTGGAAAATAAGGAAGTAATGTAGGGGGGTATGGACCAGGGTTATGTAGGGGTCTTTTTTAGTTATTAAAAAATTAGATAATAAGAAAGGAAAAATATATTTGAAAAAAAAAAAAGAAAGAAAAAAATATCTAACTTAATAATTTTATTTTTGGAAATAAATGATTATTTATGTGGTTTTTTTTAGTTATTAAAAATTTGAAAAATAAATAAGGAAAAGTAAATTTGGAAAAAAAAAAGAAAAAATATCTAACTAAATAATTTTGTTTTAAGAAATGAAAAAAGAAAAGTATTGAATTGAATTTTTTTATTTAATTTTAAATTTAATTAAGAATAAAAGAGGTGAAGAAAAATGGGGGGAGTTTTAGAGGAAAAAAAAAAAAAGGTGTCACCTTAGCACTAGATTATAATAATATATATATTTATGTTTGCACATAATCACATATTTAGTCTCTGACTCTGTGCCTGTCAAGACCATAGCTTCCTCGGCATTCTAAGCATACTTATAAGCTTCCTAAACATTCATTACTATCAGAGCAAGAAAGGAATAAAAGGGAGAAAATTTTCTATGAAGAAACGACTGATTCTTCAAATACTCTCGCATTTAAAAAAGCCATAATTTCACACACACACACACACCGAGAGAGTAATGCATTCAATCCCGAATTAGTGGGTGGTTTCGTTTCTGTCCGAAGTGAAGAGCCTTTTGGAGATTTCTACAGAAGGGGAAGAAACCATTCACCATGAGAAAGAAAACATGGATTTTTCAGAGTCTGATGATTATGGAATGCTGTCTGAGTATGTCTCTCTCTCTTCTTTCTGACACACCATTTTCTGTGTTTTTCTTATTCTTTCTTCTTTGTTCAATGGCCCGGCCTGGCTGTTTGATAATCATAGTTTATTATCTTATAGGCTGATGGTTTTATAATGTTTTTCCACTGTTCTTCATTCCTCTATTCGAACTTTTTATGTTCAGAACTTGGCAGTTGCAGGCAACAGATGCTGTTTGTTTATACCCATAATATATCTTTTTTTCTAATGGTTTTCTGTATATATCATATGTATGTATATGTGTATATATTAGCAATTTTGTATAGTTTCTTTTTTTATTTTGATTTTAATTAGAAAAAATTTCTATGACATTTAGCTCTATAGCTATGCTTTGCCATCTTGTTTCTTCTTTTGTCAGAATATATTTTTATTTTTAGGTATATTTTGTGTGCCTTTGTTGCAAGTTGCAATCTGTTCTTGGGAGAGCATAGATCAGTCTCACAATGTGTGAAATTTTTGGGGTGAAAAAAGAGATGAAAATAAAAGCAAAATGAGAGGAATCACTGTCTCACTGTTCTTGGAAGATAGTCCCAACAAGTAAAGGATATTGGTAAGTCGCGGCACTCTATTTTTTGATAGATGGGCGCCCTTCTTGTGAATGGACAATCGAATGACTAATTGACTATTCATTCCAGCCTGTTATCAGTGGTAATTTTTACTTTTCAAACCCCTGGCTACCAAAATGAGTGCACACAAATTAATAGTTCAAGTCCCCTAACTCAAGCTATTATTCAATGAGCAGGGACCATTGGTCCTGGCCAATGAGGAGCAGTCACATGTGCTTGACTTTTTTGCACATATGGCAACTCTTCATCGGCGAATGGTCCTAACTCAATGAATAATTTTTTCTCTAATTCTATTGATGGGTCGTTGGATGTGGGTGGACTACGGCGTAATGAACTAAGTTTGTGAATCAAATCAATCATAATTTGTCAACTCCACAGTAAGTTTATTTTGTCTCCTCAAAACTAAACAACTCATCCACATGACTGATGACAAATTGTGATTGGCCTCCTGCATGAACTAGGTTCATACAAGAATTTCTCTTCCAATGATTCATTAAGAGAATTGAAAATTCTAGTTGGAGAGAGGATCCAAATATGTTAATTATATATATGCATATGCACAATTTTGGCAATTTTTATATCTCATTATTTCCTTGTACTTTGGAAGCTGAAAGCTTTGGCTCTCAAATAAAAAAAAAATTACAGAAAGCCTAGTGCTTCCCAAGAAAATGGTCTTTCTGGGTAACTAAACCAACCAGAGGGACAAGGAAAATTAAAAGAAATAAATAACTATTCTTGTTGTGTAAGTGGGAGAACAGAAGAAAGGGGTGGAGGGGGGAAACAATAAAAAAGAAAAAGGTTTTTGAGATGCACACTTTGCTTAGCAAGTTCACCTTAGTTGATGATATGAGATTCCCAAAACCATTTGATGTACAGTTCTTGATCACACGGATGTTATTAAGGATGGCCGTAAGTTGTAACAGTTAAGTGAACATAGGCAGAACAGTACAATATATAACATTCCAACACAGGTGCATGGTCTTGTGCATAGAGAAGTTTTGCCATCGTCCGGGTTCATGGACCAGAGGGTTCATTGACCTAGTTCGTGCCAAAATTTCTCCCCCATGACAACATTACCAGTATTTGTAGATGTCTTCCCCCTCCCCCTTTTTCACTTCTTTTGTTTTAGCAATTTGTGTTTATGGATGACTTCTCCACAGTGTCGAGAGCCTCGTGCACTAGGCTAACCTTTTGTAACTGTTGTAACATGAAGAGCTCACCTTTATAACATATTTACTCGTCAAGGTTTTATTGCAATAACTGTTGTTCGATAATTAAGAGAAATTTCACAATAGATCACACAAATCATGGATTTTTTAAAAAAAAAAAATAGAATAATTTTTTAAAATATAGAATTGTCTAAAATTGTAATTAATCCCCCACCATAGCCTAATTTAGATTGTTGCCGATGGATTTGGTACTATGACTATCACTCTCCATTAGTAGTTACCGTTATGTTTGAAGTACGATGTTGTCTCTTTATGCTCGAATAGATTATGATGCATGTTCAATTAGAAGTAATATTATGTTTCTTTTCTTTATTTTCTAACTTGTTTCTCTCTCTCTCTCTTTCTCCCAATGCATTTACTTTTACTGCGAAAAATAGTTTTTTCGATAGAGGCAATGGTGCAAGAAAAGGCAGAGACAGCAATTCCAGTCACAAGCTTATCACCTCCTGAGGGCAACACAACTTTCCTTGATGGCACAACTTGGTGCGTAGCCCTTCCCGGGGTCTCCCAAATTGATTTGCAGAATGCATTGGATTGGGCATGTGGGCTGGGTATGACAGATTGCAGTCCCATTCAATCTGAAGGCCCGTGCTTCAAACCCGACACACTTGTCTCCCATGCCTCGTATGCTTTCAACAGTTACTACCAACAAAATGGAAATTCTGATATCGCTTGCAATTTTGGTGGAACAGCCACTTTAACCAAAAATAACCCGAGTAAGTAAATTTTCTGCTGTGAAAAAAAGGGTATTTTGTTTGCACTTTATACCCTCTACATTAAAGCTATGGCTGCAATGATCTCTAAGATCATTTCATGGCACCACATAAAAGTGTCACTGTGTGATGCAAGCTCAATTCTGCCAAATCACTCTTGTTATGATCTTCTACCTCCTAGGTTGCTAGCGCGTTTGTTTTGGGTACAAAATGTCACGGGTTCAAATCCTGTCTTGTGCACACTCCCTTTTCCAAAAAGATCAAAACATTATTGGGCACTAGACTTAGATTTATTGGATTTGTTGCTAAAATATCGGTATTAAACCTGAAACTTCCGGCAGATATGCTTCGTGAATTCTCTCCTAGATTTAGTTAACCAAACTAACTACCCATCCAACATGCTATATTTCAATACTAGTTGGCAACATAAACAATGCTGTCAATTTTTAGGAGAAATTTGTGATAATATATGATTGTTATTTCATATTTGCATACTAGGACAGAAGTAACAAATTTCAGCCTCACCCTTTTGTTTGTGCTGAAAACACTTGTTAAAATTGACAAACAATGGGTGACTGGCAAATTTCATTCTTTATATAGAAAAGACACATACTTTTGAATTTGCCATTTTGGTAGCTCAACTCAATCTCATTTTTTTCCATTACAGGCTATGGAAAATGTGTCTATTCTACATCTGGGTAAGTTTATTGTTTACACAAAGTTAATTTATAATGGACCACAATTTTTTTTTTAAGGTTTGTATTTATGCACTGCTCTTAGTTCTTGTATTTATTTATTTATATACATATATATATATATATATGTATTGTGTTCACTCTTCAGGTCTCTTAAATCTTCAGCCCCTCCCTTGTCAAAGTACAAACAGAGCTTTATTGGATGGAAATTTGTGGGAATTCTGCTGCTTTTGTACTTGAGAAGCTGAGTAAGGGTGAGGTTATTATACAACAATGCTCAATCAGGAACTATTTTTATGAGATGATAAACAAAAAGAAAAAGGTTGAGATTGGAGTATGCTTAGACAAAGAGCTTTGAATCTGTGGTTAGATTACCATTTTGTAATTGTGATTTTGTGAAGACATACCTTCCTTTATTTTTGGGTTAGGAATCTATGGCCATGCAATTTTCTCTTTTTCTTTCATTTTATTTTTATTTTTTTTCTTTCATTTAGGAATCAGATGCTTCTTGCCTCTCTGTGATTCTAGTCTTTCCCATTTCATTGCTTCTCAGCCCAGAAAATTAACTTGCATAAATCAAACAGTTGGGTACCTCTTTGACCCTCTTATAATTAGTATTTAATAAATTAATAATTTTTAATATTTAATAATTTTTTAAGAAATCAACTTGATTTTATGATAGATAATTAATAACTTTTTACTTAATAATTAATAATTTTTTTATAATATTAATTATTAAAAAGATAAAAATAGTTATATATGTACTTATATATATATATATATATTCTATTTATAATATGTCTTGATAATTATATTTATTAATTTTACATAATTGAAGTCAAAATTATTGTAAATAAGAAAAATTATAATATCAAAAAACATAACGTCTTTACTTGAAAGACATTAAGAGTTTTTTATGTCATAAGTTGAATATTATATTAATTTTTTTTATAAAAAATTAAAATGTCATTAAAAATTGCATATAAAGTATTATTTATGTATCGAAAAACATTTATACATAAAAAACATTTATTGGTTAATAAAATATGATAAAATTTAATAATTAATAAATTTTTAATTTCTCATGTCTATTAATTATAAGAGAATTGATTATAGATAGAAAATAAGAAAATAAAAAGGAAAGTAAGAAAGTTATATTTAATTTTTAAATATAGTTTTTTTTTAATTCTAATTATATTAACGAAATTTATAATTCTTAATCTCGATATAAAAAATAAAAAAAAAGAGGAAGGATTAAATGGGTACTGGTATAATAGCATTATCACTGTTCATTCTCAAAAGAAAAAAAAAAAGAGTTGAGTTTAATTTCTCACTGGGACAAAAGGAGGGGTTAGTAAGAATTTTAACTATTGATTCTAATGATTGGCTCGATTTTTTTAAAAAATAAATAAATCACAATAATTAAAATGTGTCAGGTTTAGATAGTATTGTAGAATTTTTTATTTTTTAAAAATTGAATATGCGGTTGATTATGAGTTTTAAACTTTGCTGTTAAAGTTATATCTTGTTGATTAGTCTTTATGGTAATTAACCTTAAAAAAAAATGAAGAGGAAAATTATTTTCTTTTCCCCTGCGCTGTATCAGCTAACTACACAGCCTAAATGAGGAGACTAACCTCTATATGATAATCCAGGCCGACCAATGGCACTACTTTTCACTCGGATAAATTATATTGATTTTTTTTAAAATTTTTATAATTATATAAATATTTTTAAAAAATCTTAAAATAGCACTAACTCTTTCACTTTTATGGACAAATTACGAACACATCTCTTAATGTCCAAATTTATTTAAAGATGACTAAAGTATTGCTATTATTTCATTTTTCTTGCATTTTTTTAATCTTTATAAAAAACATTTAATTTTTTATTTTAAATAAAAATAAATTTAAGAAAAATAATTTATATATTTTTAGTCAAAGAATATTTTAATTAATATTTATTTGAAAATAAAAAAAAAAAAGTTAGAAAATAATTGGCCAAAAGTTTTTAAAAATGCAAACAGCAAAAACGAATGAGACAATTAGGTCATTTTGAAATAAAAATTAACTTTAATTTTTAAAAAACATCCGTTTAGTTACATTTTCAAAAACAGATTTATAATTTCAAAATGCGAGATACGCGTTTGGCAAACTAAATTCAGAAGATATTATTAAACATTTTTTCATATTTTTTTAATTTTTTAAAATTTAGATTATCATATTTAAATGCTTTTTCACAATTTTTAAAAATTAATTACAAAATTTTGAAACATATTTTAAAACTATTTTTAAAAAAATTATATCTAAATCACTATCCAAACGCAACCGAATATTTGTAGTTTGTCAATAAAAATAAGAAATATCAGTATTATTTCAAAAATTTTAGAGAATTTTATAATTATAAAAAACTTTAGAAAAAATAGTATAATTTATTTATTTTTTATTTCTAACGATTCTGCGATATCGTATACTACAAGAAAAATATCATACCTTTTAAAAAATTTGTTTTAAATTTTTATCTCAAATAATAATAATATAATTTAAAGTATTATCAAAATTTCACTATCACATTTATCATAGATATTTGGAATATTAGTAACAATTGACAAACAATTAAACAACAAAAAATTTGCAATTAAGAAATACTAATATCAATCATAAAGTATTTATACTTACAATCTAAGAACACAATATGTTACCATACGTGTTCGTATCATATACGATTATTTATATATATATTATATGTATTAATTAAATCACAAATATTAGACGCTTATAACAAACGTTAGTATTTTTCCTTACACTTTAGGATTGTGGGCCCTGCTGTAGGATCTTGGTGGGTGAATTGATTTGTCATTTTCATGGGCAGCGCCTGGACTGCCCATCCAGTTGTAAAATCAAACTTACACCTTATACGATGACTGATGATGGACTCTGTGTCTCTCTCTCTCTCTCTCATCTTTCTTTTTCTCTCTCCAGTCTTGGGCAGTGTTTTCTGCAAGGATGTCCTAATAAAGAAAGAACGTTTCAGTTTCAGGCCAGCCTTTGTTTCTAGGCACGCTATTTCTTTCAAACAAACAATGCTACTTGCTCTATTTTTTACCAAAAAAAGATAAAAATAAATATAAATTAAACGATATGATAGTATTTACTAGTTGAATAGTATATCATTAAATAACCATATTCAATATAATATTTTCAACTATTCAGTAAAACAATTTTAGATAATTAATTTTGGTAAAAATATTTCTTTTTTCATCTTAAATACGACCTGATGCTGCACTTTTTGGCCCACGAGAGATTCAAGCTAGGCTCTCTGCGAAATATTTGAAACAGAAGATCAGAGGACCACCGGGTTAGCTCTGGCGGTAGCCGCTCCAATGCTTAAGTTAATAAACTGAATTGAAAGACTTGTAATGAAAGCCAAATAATGAGTATGAAAGTAAAGCGTACCTTAAGGGTTGAATTTATAGGTAATGGCTTTCCCAAGTTGATTAGGATTTGGAACCATGAATATAGGGATTGGATCTTCGGAGATATTAGTTACCTTGTTGAATATGGCAACTTAATGTGGCAGTTTCCTTGTTGGAAACAGTTTCCTTATTCCCTGCTCGGAGCTTATTGAGGCGGTGATAGGATCTGATTATTGATTTGCTGTATTGTAGGCCTGCATCTGCATATATTTAGCTTTGTAGGAGAGCTGCCTTGCTTTGATACTATGAGCTCGGTTCATATGGGTTATGCCTCTGATTGATCGAGGATGAGGTGTACGACATGAACTGAATGACCGAACATAAGTCATGTGATCCGAGCATAAACCGAATGACCGAGCATAGGTCATATGACCGAGCATGAACCGGATGACCGAGCATAGGTCATATGACCGAGCATGAACTGAATGACCGAGCACAAGTCGATCTGCACTTACACTGTGTCATGAAGTGGTTGGTGTGTCACATAGTGGTATATCAGTTACTCCCCCCCCCCAAGCTTTAGTTGGAGCTCGGGGCGTAACTAAGGTTTTATGAGTGCCCGAAAAGTCACGCGTTCTGTCTTCTCGTTTTCCTAGACGTCCGTTGGTACATCATTTATTGCGCAGCTGGTTTTTGGGTTTCTCAAATCATTATTGTTGCGATACTCGTCGTGACGGTTCGCCTGGGTAGCCATTACTCTCCGAATGCATATAAAAGGGAGAAAAAGCCTTGTACGATTCTTTACTGTCTCTTGTATTTTGAAAGGAAATATATTTTCTGCCACTTGTCGAACCAGCAAGCTAGCCTGTGAAGATTTCCGTTCATCCGAAGTCTCTTACTTTTATTCAGGTTCGGTTTTGGTATTTTTGTTCATCTTTTCACTTTCTTCTCTTCTCCTTTTGGTTATTTTGGAATGTCGACTTCTTCGGCATCTTCTGGTGTTGGTGATGGGTCAGGGAGCCTCCCAGAGGCTTATTCCCTGTCGCGAACCCTAGTTAGGGGTAGTAGTTCCTTGGGGACTAGGTCAGAAGAGGCTCGTTCTAGTCCCTCAGTTAGGATTGTTGACGCCTTCTCAGAGTCTAGGAATAGAGAGGGTGAGGTCTCTGGTCGGTCTTCTCAGGGAGAGGAGACAGAGAGCACTGTAGCCTCCTCTTGGTTAGAGGTTATAAGGGAGAGGTATGACATCCCTTTAAATGTTACCCTTAGGGCTCTCGATGATCTAGATTACCCTTGGGATGTTCGGGAAGGAGAAATTTGTGTTTACACTGCCTGGTTCGAGATGGGGCTACGCCTTCCTTTCCCTAGGTTGCTTAGGGATTTCTTTTGTTGGTTCAACCTCTGCCCAACCGACCTGCTTTTGAATAGTTGGAGGCACCTATTAGGGTTTATGGCTTTGGGTCGTCTGAACGGCGTTGAGGTTTCCTTGGATTTGATTCGTAGTAAAATGGACCTCAAGTACCTGAAGGCGGAGGGCCTCTACTACATGTCGTTTGACAGGGGTTTCCGACCTTTGTCTTACGTACCGTCCCCCAATAAATTTTGGAAGGATCGGTATTTCTTTGTTAGTGGAGAGTGGGAGGTGACCGACCCCGAAGACCAGTTCTCCACGTTCCCCCGGAGCACGGGGTTTATGGGTGAGACCCCCTTTTTCTTTTGTAATTTTGCTCTGTGCTTGTTTCTGTGTTTCTTGACTAACCATTTGTTCAAAATTTCTTTGTGCAGATAAGAACATCAAGAAGAGGCCTCAATTCACCCCCGTTCTAAAAGATCAATACAAGAGGCTCCTTCAGACTCCCAACAGGGACTACCGAGCTATTCTTCACTCAGGCTCCACCAGGCCTCCCAAGGACAAGAGTGTTGTCGATGAAGTCCTTAAGTCGGTTGCTTGGTAAATGGGGGTCTTCAAAGAAGAAGAGGGTGGCGAGCCAGCCTCCTTCTGCTGCGTCTTCTTCGAAGAAGACGAGGACGACCGACCCGTCCTCTTCTGTGCCTCCCAAGAAGAGGGCTGTCTCTTCTACTTCTCCTTCTTCCCGACCTCTTCTGAGAGGTGTTGTGATCAGGGAGCCCACCTCTACCCCCCAAAAGGGGGTGGTGATCAGGGAGCCCTCTTTTGCCCCTTCAGAGGGGTGTGGTGGCACCCAGGCCTGTCCCCTCTTCGGCTCAAAGATCTCAACCGAGGGGAAAGGCGAAAGTAGGTGCTGAGATGCCTGATGGATACAAGGCCGTCCATCAAGCCATTGAAGATTTCTGGGCGGAGGCCCCTCGAACGGACTCTCCCTTCCTACAGTACCAGGAAAGGTACTGAGAAGACAGTGATCGGTGCCATGAGGGCCCATTTGAAGGTAACGACCGACCTTTCTTTTTTGGTGCTTTCTTTCTTTTCCTCTTTACTGATGTGCCTCTTGTTTTATTTTTGCAAACTTTGCATAACTTGCCCGCTTTGATAGAGGCCACAGTGGATCTGTAGGCTGTGGAAAGGCTGGAAGAAGAGCTGGATGAAGCTCGGCTACAGCTCGGCACGGCCCAATCTAAAGTCACCTCGGCCGAGGACGAGCTCAAAGAGGCGAAGAATTGTCTCTCAATCATGGAGTCTGAGAGGGATTCCATTAAACTTGAGAGGGACTCTCTTCGGTCTGAACGGGATTCCCTTCTTCAGGACCTGTCCAAGCTGAAGGAGGAGAACAGTGCCCTTCAGGACTCTGTTGCTCAGAAGGTTGAGGAGGCCAAGGTTGAGACCGAGGCCAGGCTGAAGACCGAGCTTGAGAAGATGGGTGATACTATCGCGCAGCTCGGTTATGACAACTTCAAGTCCAAGCTTCTCGCCAAGTTCCCGGATATTGACCTGTCTGGGATTGACGATGATGATGAGGACTGAAGACGGTGATGAGGACGATGGATCTGCAAGCCCTTTAGTTTCGGGAAATTTTTGTAATCCTATTTCACCTCTTTGTAACCGAGCTTGCATTTTAATGAAAATATCTTCTCTTCAGATTTCTGTCTTTTTCTTGAATGTTGGCGATCTTTGGGTTTTGCTCTAAATGTGAATTAATGTCTTGTTATGTGTAAGCGGGATCTGGCCTTTAAGGTTTGTATTTTGACATAAGTAAACCTGCTCGGCATTCAGAGTATTGCTTTTTACCGACCATGGTTTGTCTCCCGAACTGACTTATGGTAATCCCGAAATAATATGTGATAACTTATGTAATTTGTACCGAACCCTTGATATTGGATGGGTTTTGAATCATGAACTTTCTTCAAGACAGATAGCTAAAATAATGATCAAGCAATCTGAGCACTAATCATCAATGTAAAGGCCTGTATAAGACAATTATTCTGATTACTGAGAGCAAAACCTGAGCTTCCTTGCCAAACAAAGGGACTTGTATTGTACGGATTTCTGATGGCAAGTATGACTGAGCACTTAGAGTTATTCTGTCTGTTTGTAACTTTTGACACATAGTTTAGTGCACTGTAATAGATCAAACATTAGCCTTGTATATAAAGATGGACCAGACATGAGGTCTGTACATTAAGATGGACCAGACCTGAAGTCTGTACATTAAGATGGACCAGACCTGAAGTCTGTACATTAAGATGGACCAGACCTGAAGTCTGTACATTGAGATGGACCAGATCTGAAGTCTGTGCATTGAGATGGACCAGACCTGAGTCTGCGCATTAAGACGGACCAGACCTGAAGTCTGTTCATTGAGATGGACCAGACCTGAGTCTGTGCATTAAGATGGACCAGACCTGAAGTCTGTGCATTAAGATGGACCAGACCTGAAGTCTGTACATTAAGATGGACCAGACTTGAGTCTATGCATTAAGACGGACCAGACCTGAAGTCTGTTCATTGAGACGGACCAGACCTGAGTCTGTGCATTAAGATGGACCAGACCTGAAGTCTGTACATTAAGACGGACCAGACCTGAAGTCTGTTCATTGAGATGGACCAGACCTGAGTCTGTGCATTAAGATGGACCAGACCTGAAGTCTGTACATTAAGACGGACCAGACCTGAAGTCTGTTCATTGAGATGGACCAGACCTGAGTCTGTGCATTAAGATGGACCAGACCTGAAGTCTGTGCATTAAGATGGACCAGACCTGAAGTTTGTACATTAAGACGGACCAGACCTGAGTCTGTTCATTGAGATGGACCAGACTTGAAGTCTGTACATGGAGTTATTTCACGGAAAAATAAAAGGAAATTACTTTATTGATAATACTTTCGTAAATGTTTCATATTCCAAGGTCTGGGAACAGGTTTCCCATCCATGTTTTCCAACCAATAGGTGGTCGGTCTTACTGTTTTGGTGATTTTGTAGGGGCCCTCCCAGTTAGGCGATAACTTCCCCATGGTGGGATCCTTGGTATTCTGGAACACTCTTCTTAGGACGAGGTCCCCAACTTGAAAGCTGGCAGGCCTAAGGCCAATTTTTGAGCGGCTAACCATCCTGTGCTGATATGCTTCCATTCTGATTACGGCCTGCTCTCTCCTTTCTTCGAGCAAATCCAAGTTTTCTGCTAGTTGTTGGTCATTGGTCTCTTCATCGAAAGCTTCAGTTCTCAGGGTAGGCATGCCGATCTCAACAGGGATTACCGCCTCGGTTCCGTAGGCGAGTGAGAAGGGGGTTTTCTGATGTTGGAGTTCTCCTGGTTGTTTGGTAGGCCTAGAGTGCCGTAGGGAGTTCCTCGACCCATTTCCCCTTAGCTTCTTCTAGTCTCTTCTTGAGAGCATCTAGAATTGTTCGGTTAGTGACTTCGGCCTGTCCGTTCGCTTGCGGATGACCAGGGGAGGAAAAGTGCTGGTTGATGTTTAGGTCTTGGCAGAACTTCTTGAAGATTTTCCCAGTAAACTGTGTGCCATTGTCTGAGATGATTACGTGAAGTATGCTGAACCTGCAAACTATATTTTTCCAAGTAAAACTCTGGACCTCTTTTTCAGTGATGCGAGTCAATGGTTCTGCTTCAGCCCATTTTGAGAAGTAATCAATGGCCACCAATAGGTATCTTCTGTTCGGTGTGGCTTTAGGCAATGGGCCTATGATGTCCATTCCCCATTGCCGCAAAGGGCCATAGGGCTGGTGATGGGGATGAGCTCATGTCGTGGCTAATGCTGATAAGGGGCGAACCTCTGGCATTTGTCGCACTTCCGGGTGTATTCCTTTGCTTCCTTTAGCATTCCAGGCCTAGTAATAGCCTTGAGTTAGAGCTCGGTGCGCTATGGTTCTTCCTCCGTTATGATTTCCACAAATTCCTTCGTGAATTTCTACCAGGACGTACTGAGATTCCTCGGGTGCTAGGCATTTTAACAATGGCTTGAGTGTAAGATCTTCGGTAGAGCTTTCCGTTAAGGACAAGATACCGAGCTTGCTCTGATGCGGATTCTTTTTGCCTTATTTCTGTCTTCTGGGAGGAGTCCTTCTTCCAGGTACTGGAGTATAGGAGTCATCCAGTTCTGAGGCTGTTCTGTGATTTGGGCGACCTGGATCTCCTCGGTGCTAGGCCTCGGCTGGTGAGAGAACCTTATCGTTGAGTCCACCCCTGTCTTCATATGGGATGCCATGTTCGCCAAGGCATCGGCTCTGCTGTTTTGACCTCTTTCTATTTTTTGGATCGAGAATGCTCGGAAGGAATGTTTCAATAAATTGACTAACTCCGAATATCGGAGCATTCTCTCATCCTTGACAGCGTATTCTCCTTGAACTTGATTAACCACCAATTGGGAGTCAGAAAATACCTCGAGGTTCTGCACCTCGCATTCTTGAGCTAGCTTTATCCCTAGGATAAGGGCTTCATACTCTGCTTCGTTGTTGGAGGCTTTGAACCCCAAGCTAATTGCCCTTTCGGTCGTAAGTCCATCAGGAGAATGTAGTACCAACCCGGCTCCAGCACCTCGGTCGGTAGATGACCCATCAGTATACAACTTCCAAGTTCCCATATCGTCGAAAAGTTGTGCTTTGCTCAGTAGTGCGGGGGTGAATTCTGCTGACAAAGTCTACTAAGGCTTGCCCTTTAATTGAGACCCGTGGAACATAGGACAAATCGAACTCCCCTAGTTCCACTGACCATTTGACCAACCGTCCTGATACTTCTGGTTTTCTTAGGACGGTTTTCAGTGGGTAAGCAGTTGGAATTTCTATGGGATGTGCTTGAAAGTAGGGTCTGAGCTTTCGTGCCGATACTATGAGTGCCAAGGCTAGTTTTTCAATCTCGGGGTACCTCTTCTCTGTGTCCAGTAATGCCTTGCTGACATAGAAGATGGGCCTCTGCGCGCTCCTGTCCTGTCTGACCAGTACCGAACTGACAGCGTTCTCAGAGACTGCAAGGTAGAGAAGCAGCCTTTCCCCTTGGATCGGTTTTGACAAGAGCTCGGGCGAGACTAGGTACCTTTTGAGTTCCTGAAAGGATTTTTCACATTCGTCAGTCCATTGTAAAGATTTGTTACCTTTCAGAGCCTTGAAGAATGGTAGACAACGATCCGTGGATTTGGAAATAAATCTGGTAAGAGCTGCTATTCTGCCATTCAGAGCTTGGATGTCCTTCTTGGTCTTCGGAGATTTTAGTCCGATCAGAGCCCCGATTTGGGTTGGGTCTGCTTCTATACCTCTATGAGAGACTATGTATCCCAAGAATTTCCCTTTTGTTACACCAAAGGTGCATTTTGAGGGGTTGAGCTTCATTTTATACTGTCTGAGAATATCAAATGTTTGGGCTAGGTGCTGGAGATGACTGCTCTTCTTTAGGCTCTTGACTAGCATGTCATCAATGTAGACTTCCATAGTACTGCCGATAAGAGGACTAAACATCTTGTTAACAAGACGTTGGTATGTGGCTCCGGCATTCTTTAGTCCGAACGGCATCACTTTATAGCAATAGAGACCTCGTTCGGTGATAAATGAAGTTTTTTCCTGGTCGGGGGGATGCATCTGTATTTGGTTGTACCCAGAATAGGCATCCATGAAGCTCATGAGCTCGTGCCCTGCAGTTGCATCGACTAACTGATCTATTCTTGGAAGGGGGAAGCTATCCTTAGGGCATGCCTTGTTAAGATCTGTGTAGTCGACGCAGACTCTCCACTTACCATTCTTCTTCTTGACCAGGACAGTGTTGGCCAGCCAATCAGGATAAAATACCTCTCGTATCATGTCGGCGTTGAGCAGCCTTTGAACTTCATCGTTAATGACCTGATGTCGCTTTGGTGCGAGTGGCCTTCTCTTTTGCCTCACTGGTGGATGGTCCGGGTCCACCATTAATCTGTGTGTGATAAGGTCAGGATCTATTCCCTCCATGTCCTTTGTTTCCTAGGCGAACACAGAGAGGTTTTTCTTTAAGAATTTGACCAACTCATCTTGCTCGGTATTTGTCAGGTCGGGTCCTATCTGCAGGTAACATCCCTGATCTTCCGAGCTGACCAGGACTTTAATAGGTTCCCCTATAGGCTTAGCTCTGCTTTCCCTTCCTCTGGGGCTTAATGGCTCGTCAATCCTGGAGGGATAGTCTTCTGCCTCGTGACAGCAAGGGTGTATTGCATCCTTGCATTCACGGGCGTGCAGTAATTGCTATTTAGGGGCCTTGGCCTTGAGTGCGAGGGCATGGCATTCTCGGGAGGTCGGTTGGCATCCTCTGATGGAGTAGACGGTCTGATTGTGTACGTACTTCAAGCATCGGTGGAGAGTCGAAGTGACTGCTCCCATCTCGTGCAGCCAGGGCCTCCCAATTATGACGTTATAGGGAGATTTGGCTTTTAGGACCATGTATTCAGCTATCGTGGTCTTTTGCCCATCCCCTTCTCCTGCAGTTGTGGCTAGGTCGACCCTTCCCAATGGAGTGTTGATGTTCCCGTCGAAGCCCGCCATGATTATACCAGTGGGCTTAATGTCATTGGGGTCGAGTTTCATATGCTTAAAAGGGTCGTAGAATAGTACGTTAGTTGAGCTCCCAGTGTCAACAAGGACTCTCCGGATTTTGAAGTTGGCGATCTTGAGGGAGATGACTAGGGCGTCACTATGGGGACAATGAACTCCTATAAGGTCGTGATCCGTAAACCGGATTTCAGGCACAGGCTTTAGCCTTTTTTCCAAGTTAGCGACCTGCAAGATGTTGGGAGCAGACTTGGCCTCCCGAGCATAACGTTTCCTCGACCTGTTAGAAGTGCCTGTTGCAGGGGAAGCTGCGTGTAGGACAAAGATCACCTGGTTGTTCTGTCGCGGGGGCTCGTTCCTACCCTCCTTCTGTTCTAGCTTTTGGTCGGCCTTCCTCTGCTGGGGTCATTCGTCACGGGGGTTCTGTCCTCCATCCTGCTTGACGAACTCTTGTAGCCGTCCTCTCCTTATCAGCTGCTCAATCTCATGCTTGAGAGCTTTGCAGGTATTAGTTGTGTGCCCTTGGTCCTTGTGAAAATCACAATGTTTGGTCTGATCTCGGTAGCTGGGGTCTCCTTTCAAAGGTTCCGGCCATCTCAGATTTTCTCGAGATCTGACTTGCTTCAGTATGTTGTACGGAGAGGTGTTTAGAGGAGTAAAGTGGTTGAATTCCCTCAGCCCAGAATTGTAAGAGGTTCTGGGGGCCCCCCTTTTTTCTGGGCTCCTGGCTCTTTTCCTAGCCGAGCTGGTATCCTTCCTTTGGTCATCCTTCTTATGACTATCTTTCTTCTGGTCGTCCTTCTGAGCTTGTTCCTTGACCTTTCTAGAGGTGTCCCTAGCCTCTTCTAGGTTAATGTACTTCCTTGCACGGTCCATGAGTGCCGCCATATCCGCAGGAGGATTTTTGGTCAGGGAGTCTCTAAAGCCTCCTTGTGCAAGACCAGCGGCCAGAGCAGCCACTAGGAAACCGGGGCTACAGTCTGTTACCTCAGTCAGCTCGGCATTGAAACGCGCTATGTACCCCCTGAGTGATTCTTCCCTTGTTTGCTTTATGTTTAACAGGAATTTCGGACCCTTTCTTAGCCTCCTGCTAGTCATGAATCTGTCCAGGAATCTTCTGCCAAGCTCATAGAAGCTAGACACTGAGTTTGGCGGGAGGTGGTGGAACCACTTCAGGGCGGTACCATTGAGGCTGGTCACGAACGTTCGGCATAGAAAAGCATCAGAAGCACCGTGTAAAGCCATGGTGTGTTGGTAGTGGGAGAGGTGGTCCCCTGGGTCCCCAGTCCCATCATAAGGGGTGAATTTGGGGACGATAAATTTCTTGGGTCTTTCTTCAGCCATGATAGCATTAGTGAACGGGGTGGCTGACCTCCCGAGCAGTCTGGCCAGCTCGTCCTATTCCGGATACTGGGCACCTCTTATAATGGCTGTGCGGTCCATTGATTCAGCAACTTCTTCGGCTCTTATTGACCCCCTTGGCAAGATGGGCTGGTGTGAGGCAGGTCTCATGACTTTAGGGCCCACGTGAGTAGGCTGATCTTGGCCTATTACTGGGGGGTTGTTCTGATTCTCTTGTACTGGTGGTGCAGGAACCACTCGAGGTGGTGACCCTTGTGGAGTATGGTTCACTCCCGAGGCCCCAAGGATAGGGATTCGGGTGGTGCTTCGATAATGGACCTCTGGGATAAAGGCGGGAACTCCTCGGCCGGCTGCCGTTGACGGCTGGGGATCTCCATGAATATCGGCAGCCATAGGAGGTTGCACCTCCTGAGTGTTTGTGGCAACAGGTGGATTTCGAAGATTGGTTTCATGATTCTGGGTGAACATTGCCTGGGTCTTGGACATGGTCAAGAGTTGTTCTCGTAACAACTGGTTCTGCCGCCTAGTCTCGACAAGCTCCTGTTGTACGGGATCAGTTACTCGCCCTCTTCCTTGTCTGGCAGTCGGTTGAGGATGAGGGTTTTGAGTATTCTTCCTAGGTCGCAGGTTGGGAGCCATGATCCTTTGGAAAAAGGATGAGCTTTGATTAATTAGAGCACTTGGTGATTGTCGTTTCCCACAGACGACGCCAAACTGATGCTGCACTTTTTGGCCCACGAGAGATTCGAGCTCGGCTCCCTGCGAAATACTCGAAACAGAAGATCAGAGGACCACCGGGTTGACTCCGGCGGTAGCCGCTCCGATGCTTAAGTTAATAAACTGAATTGAAAGACTTGTAATGAAAGCCAAATAATGAGCATGAAAGTAAAGCGTACCTTAAGGGTTGAATTTATAGGTAATGGCTCTCCCAAGTTGATTAGGATTTGGAACCATGAATATAGGGATTGGATCTTCGGAGATATTAGTTACCTTGTTGAATATGGCAACTTAGTGTGGCAGTTTCCTTGTTGGAAACAGTTTCCTTATTCCCTGGTCGGAGCTTATTGAGGCGGTGATAGGATCTGGTTATTGATTTGCTGTATTGCAGGCCTGCATCTGCATATATTTAGCTTTGTAGGAGAGCTGCCTTGCTTTGATACTATGAGCTCGGTTCATATGGGTTATGCCTCTGATTGATCGAGGCTGAGGTGTACGACCGAGCATGAACTGAATGACCGAACATAAGTCATGTGACCGAGCATAAACCGAATGACCGAGCATAGGTCATATAACCGAGCATGAACCGGATGACCGAGCATAGGTCATATGACAGAGCATGAACTGAATGATCGAGCACAAGTCGATCTGCACTTACACGTGTCATGAAGTGGTTGGTGTGTCACATAGTGGTATATCACGACCTAAGGTGGAATTAGAAAAAAAAAAATTAGAAGGGTTAGAATGTTTTTTGAGAGAAAGTTCTCAAAGAGGAAGACGTTGAGTAAGGAGATTTTTTTTTTTAAATTTGAGAAATTTTTAGTACAAATACCTATTTCTCAAAAATGAAAGAAAAATAAAAAGTTTGTATTTCTTATCCATATTCTTAAATTTTCTTAACAATCAAACAAAGTTTAAATGAAAAGATTTTAACAAGAAAATATCAAAATTCATCAAATAAATGATAAAGAAACTTTTCTTAGCATCCAAACAAATACTAATTTTTTTTTTTTTTTTGAGAAAACATCAAAACCCATCGAATAAATGACAATGAAAAAAATTTAACCCAACATATTCTTTAAGATAAAATGGTTTATGGGTTGGACCAAAATTTTGAGATAAAAAATGAAAGAAAGATGGATAAAAATTGAGCTGAACTAAAACTTTATATGTACAATTTATTTATTTATATATTTTTCAAACTTTAAGGGCCTACAGCCATACTCTAGTTCCGTTCTTGGATACGATAACATTGTATCATATCAAATTATAAAATAATATTTATAGAATACAATTTTATTACATCTAAAAATATTTGATAAATATAATCATTAGTTTCTGTAAATTACAAATACCTTTCATGTCTCATGCTTCTTTTAGTAAGTAGGCAAAATCATGTCATTTTTTTCAAAATTTTTAAGTATATATTTATTCTTATAAAAATAAAAGAACATTTCTTTCTAATTATTAGAATCGGATTAGATCGATTGGTTCAACCAAAAATCAGACCTCCTTATTGTTCAGTTTTAAAACCGTGTTGAAACAACTTGTGCGGAAGTGACTGGATGGAGCAACATTTTATTTGTTATTAAATAAAAAATACAATGCATGGGGCTTGAAATGTGGTGAATTCTGTAGTGATAATTATATTTATTAACTATGTATAATTAAAATTAAAAGTATTATAAGTAGAAAAAATTATAACATAAATAAGCACAAGAAATAAAATATCTCCTGTTCAAAAGGAAATTCAGAGCTTTTTCAAGATTTAAGTTGAATAATATATGTATTTTATTTAAAAGATAAAAAAAGTTGCATATAACATCTTCTTTTTGTATGAAAAATCATACATAATAGGGAACATTTTAGGTTAATGAAAATATGGAAAAGTATAATAATTAATAATTCTAATAGTTAATAAATTTTTTATTTCCCATGCTTATTAATTATAAGAGAATTGACTGTACTCCTATTATGATCCTTAGGTGTGACCCCCACCTCCAGTAAAAATGGTAAATTAAGACAATAGGATGAAAATTAAATCAATAAGACAACTTTTGAAGATACTTTGAGCAATATGACATGACATGACCAAAACTAGGGTAGAAACTAATTTAACCCAACAATGGGCCATAACTCTGGTTGGATCATCATCCCAACAAAGGGTCTAAATTAAACGTAACCAAGAGTCAACCTAACTTAACTTAGGTTCGTGAGGCTAATGAGTTAAGTGATCCATATATCATTAACCTAAGAATGAAACAAAATATTACATTAAATATCAGAAATTATTTAATAATTATAAGAAAAATAAAAGAAAATACACAATATATTTTATGAGTCATGTGACCTACACATGACACTGGAGACCACAAATAAAAACACTAAAGTGTGTATATAAGTCTATATATATATATATATGTGGAAATATATATTAAAAAATAAGAAAAATATACATTTACATATAACACATCAATGCAAGCAATATTGGGAGACTACGCAATTAGGCTGTCATGCCCCGAAACCGAGGAGGCCCGGATGTGAGGTGAGTGACCTCCTTTTCGAGCCACTCTAAGGTGATATAATTAAATGTAAACATGTTCTTTTATCCTTATTTAAGTTTCATTAGAGACAAATCAGGTGTCAAAAAGTTAGTCTGGAAGCTAAACCGACAAAATAGGAGGAGAAGTGGTCAGGCCCCTCTCTAAGTGCCGATCGGCACATTGAGAGGAGGGTTTTCCACCTCTTAGTACCGATCTGCACACATGTGTGTCAATCAAGATTGGTCCTCTACTTTGGCCTGTTTTGAAAAATTCTTCATATTTTGTTTTCTTTTCTTAATTCAACCTAATTCTCAAGAGTCAAAAGCATTTGTTTTCATTCCAACCAACATCAGCTACATCACCTAAAATTCATTAATCATATAATAGTGCTTTCATTCATCAAGTAAAAATGCTTCAAATTCCAAGCTCAAAATCTCATGCTTTATAACTTCAAGAACAAGACCAAAAGGAACTATAAGTCTCACAATGAGTACAACATCATTTCACATCTAGTTATATACATTTTGAACTACAACTACATGTTTCATTCCCAAAAATAAGTATGCAATTAAGCAAGCTCCTCATGGGAGTTCATGATATCCAAGTGAGCAAAAATAAAGATTATTCCATAGGAGATTTTAATAGTTCTTCAGATTCTACGCAAAATGACCTATTTCAAATATATACATGTTTAAAGTATTCAAAATACAAGTCATTGCAAATTCCCACATATAGAGGGTCATCCAAACAAGCAAAAAGATAAGTCATTCAAAAGTGCTCTTCAACTAGCGATTGTCTCTTTGCCTACTCGTGCATCTAGTAAGGGCCAGTATAACAACTCTAGTAGAGGAAATCTAAACATAGGCAAAAACATGTAGTGGCACGTGTATGCTTGTGCACGTGTAGTGACAATCAAGTGCTCATCAAACATGCTTTGTAAACAACAAGGATTCAAACAAATAGCCAAGTTTTATTGTGCTAGAGTATATAAGCATTACAAAGAAGCATTATCAAGGAAAGCAATATACATCATTCTAAATTTATTTCATTCTATTTGAGTTCTTTCAATGACTCAAAATTTTCATTTCCATCTCTCAAGTCTCAATCCAAAAACTATATTCATAGTCGGGCCTCGGTAAGGCTTGTGTGTTTTACGAGCTACTAATCTGATGAAGACATACGACCACCCGCACCGGTTTAGGGCTCGCAATCCAAAGAGAGACACCATCCTGAACACTAATCAAAATTTCAAGTAAGCACAATCTCACCACGTTCAAAATCACACAATTGACATGCCCCAATTCTAGTCTAATGCTCATATCTTTCCAAGTTTTTATTTTCACATTTTCAAGGGCTTATCATTCATGTTTATATTCACAATTCATCATATGTTCATCAAAGAGGTTAAACATTCAAGTAATTCCATCCAAATATTCATAAATTTACATCAAGCAAACATTGAAGCATTTTGACAAACACTTGGTGTGCAATCACAATATCAAACATAATACACATAAAACCCCCTATGTGATTCCGCCAACCAAACCTTTTCGCATTCAACTGGGAGTTATATCAACATCAAGATAGAATAAAAATAATTCATTTCATAACAAGAATTCAACCAATACATAGATTTTTAAGGTACATGCAACATATGCCTAAATATGCAAAAATTAACAATTTTATAGTAAGATATGAGATAGATGTATGGTAAACCTATCTATACAAGTTTTATATCTAGGTTTAGAAATCCTCTACCTCAGTTCTTCAAGTGGTGGTTGAAACCCTAAATTTGTTCTTGATGATTTTGGCTAGGATCTTTAAAATCCCTAACTTCACTTGGTACTTATAGGTAGAATAGGGTTTGTCCTTCTTCAACCTTCCAAAAGATGTCCCAAATCCGTGAAGAATCTCCCAAATTCCTTGTTTTCCCTTTCTTCCTCTCTTTCTCCCTTTCTCTTATCTTTTTTACAACAAATGGGAGTGTGTGTGTGTGTTTAGTATGTGTTCATGGTGTGTAGGTGTCACGCCCCGAATTTCCCACGAACCCGGGGCGCGAGTGACGAGACAGAAAGTGAAATAAATAAAAGGACAAAAGTAATTAAATTCAATAAACATGCGTCCATCATCATCCATACACAAAATAACATAAGATATATCGTTCAGGAGTCATTCGGGCTTAAGCCCTTACATGTCAATATACAAGTCTCATGGACAAAATATAACAAGTGTTTCCCCTTATCAAAGCATCACTGGGTCTCAAGCAGCTGGGGGGTCCTCATCTGAAAAATGTTGCCCACGAATGGGTCAGCTCAACTGCTGGTATGATGAAGTGCTAATGCCAGAAATAAAGCTAAGGCGTGGCATGTGCAAAGTGTACATTTATTTCTAAATGACATTCAAGCATCGCAGTAGTATATATGAATAGTATGCGTGACACACCCATGCACAACTCTATGCCACACCCATGTCTCGTTTACGGGTACTCCCCGATGGCTACGGAGTACCAATGCAATGGCCAATTTTGGGTTTTTCACCACAGGATCTACACCCTCATAATGCAAAGCACCACGTGCTTACCCACGCCATGTTCTCAAAGGATTCATCATATGCCAATATGCCAATGCAATCTCAATGATACATGGTTTCCACAATATAGCATGCTCGAGACAATAATATATAAATCACCTAACTGATTCCACATGCAATCATATCTCGTAAAATTAACATATACACATGTCGTGAGTCACATTCATCATTCACTAAATATTCATAAGGTACGAGTAACATGTAAGCATGTGAACAACCAATTCCAAATAAACGGTAAACACATTACAAATAAACACATACGACATTCAGTCATTCCCAAATATTCCTAACTTAACTTCATTTCTAACACTAGCAAAACACCATACCTGATGGGTTGGTATCAACCCTAGAAGATCGTGAACTATATGTAACTGAACAGACGGATGAAAATGTAAGAGATCAGATCGCCTCCTCCTGTCCTGTCAGTGTCCCTAAAAGTAGGAATTACAATTCAGTCCATTGTTGTTTGAATGTATGCTATTCATCAAATTTTATGTCTTTAAATTCATAGGTTTCTATTCTGCTAAATTAAACTCTACCATTGGTTTTAGAACGTTTAAGAAAGTAAGTCTAGGTTTTCGTAGAACTCAATTCGGACACCTGGGTTGAAAAGGGCAAAACAGTCATTTTGCACTTCACACGTGTCCTCACATTTCGTGACCTCTTTTCACAAATCGGGCTCCACGGTTGAGTCCGGAATGTTCGAGATAATAAAATTCCACTATTTGTTTACCTAATTCGGAGTTCGTTTGACTGTGTTTCAATCTAGGGGCATTTTGGTAATTTTAAGGGTTACCACGGGTATTTTATTTTTCGGGACCCCGTCTCGTAAAACGGACCTCACCATTGGTCTCGGAATAGTCGAGATAGTCAAAATACACTAATGACTTGTCTCATTTGGACTCCGGGATGTTTTTGAATATTTAATTAATTTAATTAATTTAATTAAATAATTAATTAATTAATTTAATTAATATTTTATTAATAATTTAATCAGGTGGGTCAAAGTGTAATTTCTAACAGTTGGGGGGTCAATTCGTAATTTCTGAAAGTTCAGGTTAAGGTTCAAATTCAAAAGGTTCAAATTTAAGGGGTTCAAATTCCAAAAGGTTCAAATTAAAACTAGTTTAATTTGTTATTCTAATTCAGGTTAACCAAACAGGGGATAGGGCTAAAACCGGGATAGGATATCCCTGTCTCTATTCAATTTCAAATTTTTGATTTCTTACCCTTGCAACCAAACGGGCCAAGTTCCCTTTTAATTTAAAACAACCACGCGACACGTGGCAGGGGCGGTCCACGCCCGACCCGAACCGGACCCGACCCGACCCGACCCGACCCGGACAGACCCCCCTTCTTCCCCCGATTTTCTGGCGAACCTCCGGTAGGGTTCCGGCGTCTTCTCCGGCGCCGGCGACCCTTTTCCGGCGAGATTTCTTCAACTTTTTAATACGGTTTTCTTCGGTTTTTCTAGGGGATTACGTATCCCGAGTTGGTTTTCCCTTGCATCACTCGGAACCCTTCGAAATGACCAGAACCGTAGCTCCGGCCACCCCAAACCCAGATTCCGGCGAGCTGGTTTTTCACGATTTTAAGCTTGGTTTTCAATGGTTTCAACTCCCACCAATCTCTAATGGTTTTCCACACTATCCAGCAATACTTCCATAAGGCCAAACCAACGTTTTTAAGCCAAAAGAACATGAAACCCGAATATTATCCCCGACCTGCAACTCCCAGTTTCTCTCTCATTTCTCAACCATTTCTTCTCATTTTTTTTGCAAATTAATCCCTACATTATGCTCTAAAAGGTTCTATAATTTAAATCAACTGAAATGCTCTAAAAAAATTTGAAACAGAAGTGACCCACTTACCCGAACCTTCGGCCGTTTCTCTCTCTAGCCGTGCCCTCTTCCACCTTCTTGCTCCGAGCTTAACCCAGCCTCCACTCTCTTTCTCAGAACCCTGTTTCTCTCTCTCTCACCTTCTGCTTCTTTTCTTTTCTTCTCTTTTCTTCTCACCCGAGACACTCCCCTTTTTCTTTCACTCCCTCTCTCTATATCTCTCTCTAAATCCGACCCACTCTCTGGCAACCCCACTGCCACACACAACTCTACTCACACACTCCATCCCCCACTCCTCATTGAGTGTAACACACTCAATCTACACACACCCACACACACAACCGTACACACACAATCTGTCTTATATATATATATACATATATATATTTACATACTTAAATAAACACACTCACTTGTGCACACATATACATACACATTTAAATAATTTAATATGTATATATATATATATATATATATATATGTTCACACATATATTACGCACATCACATGCATACATTTAATCACATGTACATAATAATAATAATAACAATAATAATAAAAAAAAATTTTCATTCCAAAAAAAAAAATATAAAATGAAAACGATTACTTAAATTAAAAAACAGGAAAATTAATTTAAAAAAAAAAATTTTCCGGGTCTTTACAGTAGGGAACTGGCTTTATAAACCAAAAGTAAGACAAGCAAGTAAATCTCCTTTTTTACCCCTTCTTGTTCTTAAACCTTCTTTTACTTTCCATGTCCCTATTAGTCTTTTCACTTAACTTTTTATTTTCTCCATTAAAATTTACTTTTTTATTTTTATTATTTATTATTTTATATTTTCTGAATTTGAAAAAACATTTGGGTCTTTACATAGGAAACTAAAAATGAAAACACATGGAATATAACCATTACACGATGGTCAAGATGGGAAAACATGGGAGATATGTGTACATTACTACATGAATATTTATTGACACAAGTCGCATAAGATAAATATATACTCATGTATATACGAACACATACATAAATCCATATTTACATACACACTTGTGTGTGAAAGAGATGTGTACTAGGGTATGTGAGCAACTATGTGTGCATGGGAGGTCTAAGTAAGAGGTGTCAACCTCTTATAGATTAAGTAAAATGGCATAAGAGAGAAGGGAGGTATGAGGTGGGCATCATCCTTAATTGTGAAGCAAAGAAATAAAAGCTTGTTGGAGAAGCCCTTGTTGGGTGGTGAGCTGCAGTAGCCCTAAAAGGCTGCGTGCAGTAGTTAAAAGAGAGAGAGAGAGAGAGAGAGAGAGAGAGAGAGAGAGAGGAAGAAAATGAAACCAAAAAGGGGAGAAGAAAAAGAAGTGGGTTGTGGGCGGCTCAACCAAACCACAGAGAAGAATGAGTGGTCCCTATGCCAAAGAAGAAGTCTTGGAACAAATGAGAGAAAAGCTGGGTTCTAGAGAAAGAAATTCAAATTTTTATACTCAAATCAGGTTTAGACTCAAAACTCTTGATTTCCTTAAGTTTTTGTGAAGATTATAGACATGGTAGATCAATTATTTGGGTTTCAGTGATCTGAAATGGTGAGTTCAATCCTGGACCGTTATTAACAAAAGCTCGAAAACCTACCCAGGAAATAACTTAAACGAAACTTAGTTTTATGAAGAATGTCTTAAACTAGGGTGAATAAAGAACACAAAACAAAAAGAATTAAGTGATTTGGCTCAAAGATGAGCCTTTAACAATAGGTTGTAAGTAGATGGAATAATTGGCCACCTTGAAAAAACAATAGCTAAACTTTGATTTTAGGTCATGGAATTTTAGCCCATTGAAAAAGAAATCTAACGGACCAAAAAGGGACAAATTTGGTTAGGAACGAGAGAGAACCGACTTATTGTTGAAGGTCGACAGAAAAATGGGTCTCGCCGGAAACCCACTGTGATTTCCTTGTTTGACGACAAAAAGTGAACCAAAATATGATTTAACACATGAAATAGGAAACTAGGGCTGAAATGGTTTGAACCACTAAGAAATTTCACTGGAAAATAGTAATCGGTGATCGTCGTCGTTAAAGAGGGTGACTAACGACTCACCAAAGAAGAAGACCCTATTCGAGGTCTAGGTCAGCAGGTTCAAAATCCACCCAAGTAATTAAAAGGACAAACCGAATGATGTCGTTTTAATTAGGGGAATGTTGACATCACGCTAATGTAGTGGTGACGTCTTGGACAGGTATAAACCAGTCGGTTCTTGCCTAAATTGGACCAGTTCAGTTGACTCATGACTGAACCGTTCGGTTATTAATAGAATTGAACTAGAATTCTTCCTAATTAAAGTTTAACCCCCAGATTTTAATAAAATTCCATTTAGACCCAGAAAAATAATTAAAAAATATTTTAAAACCCCTAATTAATTAAGAAAAATTAATATTTTACCCTTTAACAAAAAATTAGTCAAACGAAGGCCAATTAAAGTGCAAGAAGAGTCTAACCAAATATTTTTGGGCTTTCTAAATTCAATGACAGTTCGATTTATGAAATTAGACCCCGAAATATACGAACATGTAAATTGAAATAATTTCAATTGCGTCCTAAATAATTAATTAATCTATCAATTGAATACCGATGACTATGAATATACCTACCTTAATATTTTTCGACGCTTCGGACTTAACGGTGGGATCCGTTTCGTCAAAAGAGGTACCAAAAATACAGATACATAAAAATGTAAAATTTTCAAACTGCCCTTAGTGTTGTATAAGCTACTAGACAGATTGGAAAAAATTAATTTTTATAGTTGATTAGGAAAGAACACTAAAACAAATTGAAAAATAATGAATACATCCCTAAGACTTAATGAAGCTACAAAAAGAGTATAAAAAAAGTAAAGAATAGCCTATATCAACTTATATTAGAGGCTCTAAGTCTGAAAATGAACTCCATTTAAGATAATTTGGTACCTAAGATACGAGATACGAATGGTAAAATTACCGAATTACCCTTAAGGCTTAATTAAGGAACCATATGAACTCAAAAAGTAAACGTAAGGCTACTTTATAGTAAAGGACCCTCTGAACTCAAAGATAAAGTCGATCTAGGCGAATAAAGTGTCAAACCATGTAAGACATGTAAAAGAAAAATGGCCAAAATGCCCCTAACGGTTAAAGTAAACCACATGATGAACTATGAAGTGTTAGGTGTTAGGAACCCTAGTTGAAGACCAGGAAGAAATCTTAAATAGTAAGATTAAGTCCAGAAGAGGCTAAAAATATTAAATAAATGGACAATGAAACTGAGACATGCAGCAATAAAGTATTAATGTGTTCTGGTTCATGATTTAGGATCACTAACAGGGAAATAGAGATAAGATGAATACCAAAGCAAGTCAAGTAAGCAAGTAACTATGGACTCTGGACCACATGTAAGTAACATTGAACCTTAAAATGGTGAATTTTTCATCAAATGCAGTTCTTTATACCTTTATGACATCAAATGTAAGTTCTTTACAACTTATGAAATCACATGCAGATCTTTTACAACTTTATGATATACTCAGATTACCATGCTAAATGTTTTAACTACATGTCTTTAAATATTTTACATGATATAGATAGTTTAAAGATTTTTTTGCAAGCATGTTTTAAGTATAAAGTGTTACTGCCTTACAACCCATGTTGGGGTTTAAGAACCAGTAGACTTCCAGATAAGTCTTATATAGCACATGACTCAACCAGGAGTTTAGTATCAGTAAGCCCAGAGCTTTAAATTACCAAAGAGTTACCATGTGACGACCCATGGTCCCAATGGACAAATGTTATGAAGATGTTTGGCATGTATTACTTTACCAAGTTGCTTTTACAATATAGATTTTCATGATATCATGTTTTATCTTACAAAACTAGACTGACATGAACTCTTGCTTGATATAACTTATTTTGCAACTCATAGTTATATGCAAATGTTTTAAGAATGCAAGTAGCTTTCGGTACAGCTTCTTTTTAAATGTTATCCATGACAGTTTATGAAAAAAATTATAAAAGGGGTTTCCAGAAACCCATAACAAGGGACTAATGTTACTCACAAGCTTTTCACAAAACTCACATGATTTTATCTTGTATATTTTTAGGAATGACTGAGAAGTTTACAAATCCAGATGATAGTAAGCTCTAATGAATAGAAACTCTAGCTAGAAGATGATTAGTATCCGAGCCATGAAGATAGCAACCTAAAGTGACAAATAGCATATTGATGTGAGAACTTGGTGTAAGAATAGAATGTGAACGATATTCACCGATGATGTATTAGTTCATATATTCATGTGTAATGTAATATTAGACTCATAGTAATATAACTCTGATGTTATGTTACTTATGCTCTGCCAAGTGTGACTACATTTAAATAAAAAAAATTATAAACTCAAATTCCATTGCATGACTTGATATGATTGAATGCAATTTATTTAGATATAAAAAAAGACCTTCGGTTAGACATGTCATCAATATGTTAAACAGAGTTAATGTATTGACGAAGTGCCTAACTGGTCAATCATTATCTCTAATCCACATAGAATAGAATTTAGGATGTGACATTAAGAGCCTAACATCAAGTAGTGGCAAAAACTAATACAAGCCAAAGGTAAGTTATTTAATTCGTAGGCATTATTTACCCGTTCGAGGGAGATAGAATCGCGGGAAGAGCCACTCCTTTTTTAACGCCGTTATTTTCTACCACGGGAGGGAATCGCAAGAGGAGCCCATTGTTTGGAAGGCCACCTGCTATCCCAAACAAGCTCTTAATATCTCTCTTTATTTGAAATTTAGTTATTAATATATATTGAAATTTGGAGGCCCAACTCCCAATTAGCTCATCCTTAAAACCCAGGTGTTAAGGAGAGGTAGAGAGGACCCTTATATACAAACCAGAGGAGCTAGAGACGGGCGATGTGGGACACTCCAACACGCCTCCTGGATTACATCGCGTGTCTCAGCGAATCCCAGATGGGCGCGCCCCGACTCCTCTAGCCCAAAGTTAGGCTCTGGCCTGGCTCTGATACCATATTGAAATTTAGAGGCCTAACTCTCAATTAGCTCATCCTTAAAACCCAGGTGTTAAGGAGAGGTAGAGAGGACCCTTATATACAGACCAGAAGAGCTAGAGTCGGGCGATGTGGGACACTCCAACACGCCTCCTGGATTACATCGCGTGTCTCAGCGAATCCCAGATGGGCGCGCCCCGACTCCTCTAGCCCAAAGTTAGGCTCTGGCCTGGCTCTGATACCATATTGAAATTTGGAGGCCCAACTCCCAATTAGCTCATCCTTAAAACCCAAGTGTTAAGGAGAGGTAGAGAGGACCCTTATATACAGACCAGAGGAGCTAGAGACGGGCGATGTGGGACACTCCAACAATATAAAATTGAGAATATTGTCCCTCATTCATATACATTTGTTTTTCTCATATCTTTAATCTTTTTTATAAAAAAAAGTATAAGTTCAGTAGGAATAGAAACTTATGAATACATATAAATTGAGAATCAGCCTTACTCGCAGTGGAAATGTCCTGAATTTACAGGAAGACTTGGCCCAACCGGAAATGTGACACGTACCTATTACCAACTCAACACATATATCGCCACCAACCCAAAAGCGCTAAAACAATATTTCTCATGCACGTACGCACCCAAATCTTAGAGTAATACCAATACAATGTCATTTGATGTGTCAATTTTATAATATGATATTGACGTAAAAGTTACTGTTTCAATTGGGTATTATTTGGCTTACTAAAAACTGACAATGTCTTTTTTAATGTTATATTTTGCATTAAGAATGACTAATGTTAATTTATGTTATATCATGAAATACACTAACATATGTTAAATGAAGGTAGGGTTCACGTTATTTTTTCAAGTAAATGTCAAACAGAGATAAAGCACACTCTAATTTTTCAGGAAAAACTAGTAGTTGTGTTAAAAAAAAATTTCATTTTAGCATTATTGTAAAGTTGTCAAAATTTGACATTTTTATATTGTAGTAATATCAAAATATAGATTTGAAGAATTGCCATGTCAACAAAAAGCATCATAGTATATCTAATACTTGTGTTTTGTAACCAAGACTCTCCTTTATGAAAAGCTCTTGGATGATACTAGTACAGTGATGTGACAAAGTATTTTTTTTAATGATACACTGTCATGCGTGATATGATTTGTCTTTTTCAAGTGAAACACAATATATATAACATATTGTCATTAGCAAAAATATATTGCCATATAATAGCCCAACCCACTGAATAATATCTCCCCCTTCACGTGGATGTGAGATGAACACGCTTTCGTCCAACAGGTCATACATAACTCTCTTAAAATACTAAACAGTTTCTAAAATAATTTATTTTAATTCAAAAAATTTAATATATATTTTTTTTATCTAAAAGATTAAAAAAGAAACTTTTAATACAAGAAAATTTAATTATTAACTTTCATCTTAACACCGTTAAAAAATGATATACCACAAACAGACACACCAATCACTTTGAGACACGTGTGCCCACTGAGTTAACAAATCTCGATCCTACAGAGCTGACGAATTCGATCATACAGAATAGCCACAAGCCTTCAGGGTATTCTCATATATGTCTATCATACAGAGCAGCCACAAGCCTTCAGGGCATTCTTATTTATGTCTATCATACAGAGCAGCCACAAGCCTTCAGGGCATTCTTATTTATATATCATTCAGAGCCGATAAACTCGGTCATACAGTACAGATTGAAGCCTTCAAGGCATTCTCATATATACATCTTCCAGACCTTCCGTTCTGGACAATATTTATTCAACACTTCATATGGATCCAATCTTATGGTTTCCTTAACAACTGTCAAGCGGGGAATAAGGAAACGGTCTTCAATGCGGAAACTACTATTTATTATTATCTCCATCTACGACTCAAGGATCCAGAAGGTAACTACAATCTCCGATGATCATATCCCTATATTCATGGCATCGAATCCTAATTAACTTAGGAAAGCCACGACTTATATATTAAACCCTAGAGGTACGCTTTTATTATGATGCTCATTCTTTGGCTTTCAATACAGTCTTTCAATTCCCTTACTTACTTAAGCATCAGAGCGGCTACCGCCGGAGCCAATCCGGTGGTCCTCTGATCATCTCTCTGAGTGTTCTACAGGTCACGGAGCCCTCACGTGTTGCGAGTCAAAAAGTGCAGCATCAGTTTGGCGCCGTCTGTGGGAACGACTAATCTCCAAAGTGCTCCACTCATAAAACTCATCTTTTTCCCCACCGAAAAACCATGGCACCAAATCTCCGACCACGACAGAATGCTCAGAATGCGCAAAACACTCAACGTCAGCCGCCTGCTCCCCGCATAAAGGGGCCAGCGGCCAATCCTATGCGACAAGAGATCGAAGCCATAAAACAACACAATGAACTGGTGCAGGAACAGCTGCTTACCATCACTAGAACGCTGGCGACACTTACACAGAACCAAGCGACGGGTTCTCCTAGCCCGCCGGTCAACTTCGCTGCAGAGACGCAACCTCCTATTGCTACTGAGAACACCGAACCCCATGCGCAGGCCCCAACTAACCTGCCTGGGCACCCCTCCGGCGTTGCTCGCACTGGTCGAGAACCACAGCCATCGACGGTTCCTGGCTGGGGAACATCCGCTTTCATTCCCGACGTGCATTACCGAAGCACTACTCGAGCCCCAACTCCTAGCGTTTCGGAAGCACCGCCGGCACCGTAAAAACCTTATCATGCAGCACCAGTCCCTCCAGTTCGGATTCCTCCTCCGTCCGAAGGGCGTAATCAACCCTACTACCCTAAAGTCGAGGCTGTCAGACAGGGTTCACAAGATGTCAGAGTCAAAGACCCGCGGAGGGTAGAGGAAATTGCTGAGTCAATAGACCAGATAGTCACCATGAGGGGACCTCAGCACCCTCCAGAACAAGACGAACTGGCCAGGCTGCTCGGAAGACTGGCCACTCCGTTCACTCACGCTATCATGTCCGAAGAGAGGCCCAGAAAGTTCATGGTGCCTAAGTTCACTCTCTATGACGGATCTGGAGATCCAGGAGATCACCTTTCTCATTACCAGCATACGATGGCCCTTCACGGAGCTTCGGATGCTTTCACGTGCCGAACGTTCATCACCAGCTTAAAGGGAACTGCTCTGAAGTGGTTCCACAACCTCCCCCCGAACTCCGTTACCAGCTTCTACGAGCTCGGAAGGCAGTTCTTGGACAGGTTCATGACCAGCAGGAGGCTCAGAAGGGGGCCAGAATTCCTGCTGAATGTAAAGCAGACCAGGGAGGAATCCCTCCGAGCCTACATCGCACGCTTCAACACCGAACTCACTGAGATCACGGATTGCAG
Organism: Nyssa sinensis; assembly: GCA_008638375.1. Classification (NCBI taxonomy): domain Eukaryota; kingdom Viridiplantae; phylum Streptophyta; class Magnoliopsida; order Cornales; family Nyssaceae; genus Nyssa; species Nyssa sinensis. Next base: position 20,709,619 of record CM018049.1, on the reverse strand, counting down.
CTCGAAATTCCTCGTAGCAGCCCTTACGGCCGGGCTTGCCCAAGGTGGGTTCAGAGATTCCTTGAAAAAGAGCCCTCCATCCGATATGGCGGCACTAATGGATCGGGCCAGAAAATATATCAACCTGGAAGAGGCCAACCGCTCAGCCCAGAAGGGCAAGGATCAGACCCAGAGGGATAATCCGAAGCGGGAGGATCACAAGAAGGAGGATCACAGAAGAGACTCCAACAAAAAGAGGGCCAGGAGCCCAGAGAAGATAACAGCTCCCAGAGCTGTGTACAACTCCGCACCAAGGGAGTTTACCAACTTCACTCCCCTGAACACCACTCCGAACCAGGTACTCCGGCAGATCAGAGATCGGGAAAACCTGAGGTGGCCGGAGCCAATCAAGGGAGATCCCAGCCTGCGGGACCAAAGTAAGTATTGTAATTTCTATAAAGATCATGGACATACAACTGACTCTTGCAGGACCCTCCGATATGAGATAGAGCAGCTCATAAAGAAGGGACGTCTTCGGGAGTTCGTCAAGCAGGACGGACGATAGAACCCCCAAGAGGACAAGCCTCAGCAGCGGCCAGATCAGAGGCCCGAACAGAGGCAGGAGCAAAGGGAAGGACGAAACGAGCCTCAGAGGCAGAACAATCACGTCATCTACGTCCTCCATGCTGACTCCCCTGTTACAGGAATGTCCAACAGGGCTAGAAAAAGATATGCTCGGGAGGCCAGAACCGCCCCAAACATCCTGCAGATCTCCAACGTCGAAAAGAGGCTCAAGCCAGGACCGGAGATCCAGTTCACCGAGCAAGATCTAGCAGGGGTACACTGCCCTCACAGTGATGCCCTCGTTATTACCCTCAGAATCGCCAACTTCGAGACCAGAAGAGTCCTGGTCGACACTTGCAGCTCAGTCAACATTCTGTTCCATGAACCGCTTAAACAGATGGGCATAGACCAGGACAACGTCAAGCCCACCACTGTCGTGATGGCAGCTTTTGATGGCAACCTCAGCACCCCACTGGGGAGAGTTGACCTTCCTACCACTGTAGGAGAAGGTGAAGGGCAGAAGACCACCATCACGGAATACATGGTGCTGAACATGAAGTCTCCCTACAACGTCATAATCGGGAGACCCTGGTTGCATCAGATAGGGGCAGTCACTTCGACCCTTCATCAGTGTCTGAAGTACGTCCACAACCAGAGCGTACACTCGGTCCGAGGATGTCAGCCAACCTCCCGAGAGTGTCACGCTATTGCCCTCAAAGAGAAGCTCCAAAATAGCAATTATAGTACACTCGGGACTGTACAGATCCGGTCTTCACTCACACTCCCGAGGTGGAAGATTGCCCCTCCAGCGTTGAAGAATCCCTAAGTCCAAGGGGACGTGACAGCCGAGCCAAACCTGTTGGCGAGCCCATTAAAATACTGGTTAGTTCAGAAGCAGAGGGGCGTTACTTGTACATCGGCCCAGACCTTACACATACCGAGCAGGAAAAGATAGTCAGGTTTCTGAAAAATAACCTTTCTATCTTTGCTTGGGAGACCAGGGACATGGAGGGAATAGATCCTAATCTAATAACTCACAAACTGATGGTAGATCTGGATCAACCTCCAGTCAGACAGAAGAGAAGGCCGATTGCTCCTGATCGGCATCGGATTATAAACGAAGAAGTCCAGAGGCTGTTGGACGCCAGGATGATACGGGAAGTTTTCTATCCCGAGTGGCTAGCCAACACCGTGCTTGTTAAGAAGAAGAACGGCAAGTGGAGAGTCTGTGTTGACTATACAGACCTCAACAAAGCATGCCCCAAAGACAGCTTTCCACTGCCGAGAATAGACCAACTGGTTGACGCCACTGCAGGGCATGAACTTATGAGTTTCATGGACGCATACTCTGGATACAACCAGATCCAGATGTACCCTCCAGATCAAGAGAAGACTGCCTTCATAACCGAAAGAGGACTCTACTGCTACAGAGTGATGCCTTTCGGTTTGAAGAATGCTGGAGCCACTTATCAGCGGTTGGTGAACAAGATGTTCAGCCCACTACTCGGTAGCACCATGGAGGTTTACATCGACGACATGCTGGTAAAGAGCCTTCAGAAAGACAGTCACCTCCAGCACTTGGCCCAGACCTTCGATCTCCTCAGACAACACAGGATGAAGCTCAACCCCTCGAAATGTACCTTCGGAGTTACGAAGGAAAAATTCTTGGGATACATCGTCTCTCAAAGAGGTATCGAAGCAGATCCCACTCAGATCCAAGCCCTGATTGGGCTGAAGTCACCAAGAACCAGAAAGGAGATTCAGGCACTGAACGGCAGAATTGCCGCACTGAGCAGATTTATATCCAAGTCCACCGACCGCTGTCTACCTCTCTTCAAAGCTCTAAAGGGCGGCAAGACTTTGCAATGGACAGAAGAATGCGAGCAGTCCTTCCAAGAACTGAAAGAGTATCTAGCTTCTCTAGAGCTCCTGTCAAAACCAGTACAAGGAGAAAAGCTGCTCCTGTACCTTGCAGTCTCCAAGAACGCGGTCAGCTCCACACTAATTAAACAAGACAGAGGAGTACAGAGGCCTATATTCTACGTTAGTAGGGCACTACTTGACACGGAGAAAAGATACCCAGAAATAGAGAAGCTGGCCTATGCCTTGGTTATATCAGCTCGGAAGCTTCGACCTTATTTCCAGGCCCATCCAATCGAGATCCCAACTGCCTATCCCCTGAAGTCAGTACTGAGGAAACCTGAAGTATCGGGAAGGTTAGTAAAGTGGTCTGTGGAGCTAAGGGAGTTCGACATAGCATATGTACCCCGGAACTCCATCAAAGGGCAGGCCTTAGCTGACTTCGTAGCCGAGTTCACCCCGGCACTTCAGATCAAAGCATAAGTCACCGAGACTTCGGGAACCTGGCTGCTGTACATTGATGGATCGTCAACCGATCAAGGATCAGGGGTAGGTCTGGTGCTACAGTCCCCCGATGGGCTCACATCAAAAAAAGCAGTCAGCCTGGGATTCAGAGCTTCTAATAATGAAGCCGAATATGAAGCCCTAATCTTAGGGATGAAACTTGCCTTGGAATGCGAGGCTCAGAACCTGGATGTCTTCTCTGACTCCCAACTAGTAGTAAGCCAGGTCTTGGGAGAATTTGCCATCAAAGATGACAGGATGCTTCGGTATTCCGAACTGGTGAGCCACTTGAAGAATTCCTTCCAGACGTTTACCATCCAGAAAATTGAGAGAAGCCAGAATTGCAGAGCAGATGCTCTAGCTAACATGGCCTCCCGCCTCAAATCTGAAGCAGACTCCACAATTAAAATCTCTTTTCAGCCAGGATCCAGCATCGAGGAAGCACAAGTCATTCAAATTGACGAACAGCCCCAGAACTGGATGACCCCGATCCTCCAGTATCTAAGGTCTGGTCTCCTCCCAGAGGACAAAAACAAAGCCAGGAGAATCCGAATCAGAGCGGCTCGGTACCTGATCCTGAACAACAAGCTTTACAGAAGGTCGTATTCTCAACCTCTGCTAAAATGCTTAGCCTCAGACGAATCACAGTATGTCTTGGTTGAAATACATGAAGGAATCTGCGGAAATCATAATGGGGGCAGAACTATAGCCCACCGAGCTCTATCGAAGGGCTACTACTGGCCCGGCATGTTGAAGCAGGCTAAAGAATATGTTCGGAAGTGCGACAAGTGCCAGAGATTCGCCCCGTACCAACATCAGCCTCAGCACGAGCTTATCCCGATTCCTAGTCCCTAGCCCTTTGCTCAATGGGGAATGGACATTGTGGGCCCGTTACCACGAGCACCTCCAAACAGGAAGTACCTCTTGGTGGCCATCGACTACTTCTCTAAATGGGCCGAAGCCGAGCCTTTAACGCATATTACAGAAAAGGAAGTCGAAAGCTTCACCTGGAAAAACATTGTCTGCAGGTTTGGCATACCACGTGTAATTATCTCGGACAATGGGACACAATTCACTGGTAAAGGCTTCAAGGCATTCTGCGAAAATCTCAACATCAGGCAGCACTTTGCCTCTCCAGGCCATCCGCAAGCAAACGGGCAAGCAGAGGTCACCAACCGAACAATCCTTGATGGGTTAAAGAAAAGGTTGGAACAGGCCAAAGGAAAATGGGCAGAAGAACTCCCTGGAGTCCTTTGGGCCTACAGAACAACCAGAAGAACTCCCACCTCTGAAACTCCCTTCTCACTAGCCTATGGAACAGAAGCAGTAATTCCGGTTGAGATCGGTATGCCAACTCTGAAGACTGAGGCCTTCGAGCAAGAATCCAATGATCAGCAGCTGATGGAAAACTTGGATTTGCTCAAAGAAAGAAGGGATCAAGCCAGCATCAAGATGGAAGCTTATCAGCAGAGAATGGTCAACAAATCCAAGGTAGGACTCAAGACAGTCAACTTTCAAGTTGGAGACTTCGTCTTAAGAAGAGTCTTTCAAAACACCAAGGATCCTACCATGGGAAAGTTGTCACCAAACTGGGAAGGCCCCTACAAAGTAACAAAGGTCGTTCGACCTACCACTTACTGGCTTGAAGACATGACTGGGAAACCTGTTCCTAGGCCATGGAACGTAGAACACTTGCGGAAGTATTATCAATGAAGATTTCTTTTTACTTCCATAAACTGTTCATCTATTAATGCACAGGCCTCCAAAGCCTGGTCCATAATGTACGAGTTTTCACTCGGTCCATCTATTAATGCACAAGTCTTATGACTTGGTCCATCTATTAATGCACAGGCCTCCAGAGCCTGGTCCATAATGTACGAGTTTTCACTCGGTCCATCTATTAATGCACAAGTCTTATGACTTGGTCCATCTATTAATGCACAGGCCTCTAGAGCCTGGTCCATAATATACGAGTTTTCACTCGGTCCATCTGTTAATGCACAGGCCTCCAGAGCCTGGTCCATAATGTACGAGTTTTCACTCGGTCCATCTATTAATGCACAGGCCTCTAGAGCCTGGTCCATAATGTACGAGTTTTTACTCGGTCCATCTGTTAATGCACAAGTCTTATGACTTGGTCCATCTATTAATGCACAAGCCTCCAGAGCCTGGTCCATAATGTACGAGTTTTCACTCGGTCCATCTATTAATGCACAAGTCTTATGACTTGGTCCATCTATTAATGCACAGGCCTCCAGAGCCTGGTCCATAATGTACGAGTTTTCACTCGGTCCATCTGTTAATGCACAGGCCTCCAGAGCCTGGTCCATAAGGTACGAGTTTTCACTTGGTCCATCTATTAATGCACAGGCCTCCAGAGCCTGGTCCATAATGTACGAGTTTTTACTCGGTCCATCTGTTAATGCACAAGTCTTATGACTTGGTCCATCTGTTAATGCACAGGCCTCCAGAGCCTGGTCCATAATGTACGAGTTTTTACTCGATCCATTTATAAATGCACAAGCCTTCAGAGCTTGGTCCATGATATACAGATCTTAAATATTTGGTTTATTCTCTAGATACGCAGGCCTGCAGAGCCTGGATTACTCTTATATACAGGCCTTCCGAGCATGGTCCGTCTCCAATCTACATATTCTATGATTCAGCCCATCCACAGACAGAAGTTCCGGGCATCTACAAACTAAAGTTTCCTAGATCAGAACACCTTAGATCTGACACTTATAATTATTTGGTTTGTCTGTCAAACAAACAAGTACTATGGTTCCGACCAGGGGTAAAAGTACTTCGATTCAGGCATTTTTTCCAAGTTTCTTTGATTTATTTTCAGAACAATCAGAAATGCACAAGCAAGCGTTTAAGCTACAAAAGAGCACAATAACAGAGAACATCAGATCTGAGAAGAAGAAATCTAATTTTATTGATAATTCAGAAGATTTACATCAATACAAAGACACCACTACAGAAGCTATTACAGAAGCTATCACAGAAGCTACGCTTGGCAACATAACGACTCTTCTCCTGGGATGATAGAGGGGCACAGGAGCCAAACTTCCATTACCACCGCTGACAGGCTCCATTTGAGAGGAAGAAGCCCTGAACCCCAGTCTGCATCAAGAAGTGCCCAGGGCCATTTCATCATCACTATCACTGGTCCCATGACCAACGGACGATGAAGGCTCTGGGCCTCAAGAGACTTTTCATTCTCCACCTTTGTAATCGGCATAACGCCCCAGCCAATTCAAGCAAGGGTTCCTGCCAAGTCATAAAGGGGAGGAGGCGGCCCCCATTCATCTCCCTCAGAGCAGTTGTCACTGCCAAGTTACAAGAGGGAGGAGGCAACCCACCTTCAATCTTCTTCTTCACACCGTCTGTTTCACCCCAGCCACTTGGAGCGAGGGTCTCTGACAGGGCGTGAGAAAGAGGAGGCAACTCGCCTTCATCTTCATCACCAACGCTCCAGGCCTCGGTTGAATCAGGGAGGGGCCACCACCAATCGGAGAAATCTCGACCGAATGCCAGAGGAAACAAGAAGACTTGTATTTCCTTCAATCCTTCCTTGGAGACTGAAAAAAGGGGAAGGTTAATTCTCCGCCACGGTTTAATTATTCCTAACTCAGGCAAAGAATCATCCATCATCTCCGGACGAGTAGAAAAACTCCGGCAGCATATAAAGATCTCTCTTACAAACGATTCGGGGAGCAAAAGGGTTGAGCGCAACCGTATGCCCTCGTTTTCATATATATAGACACTGGAAGACCAAAAGCCACCCAGTTGAACCGTCACAACGGTTAAGCGAAGTGCTAGCTTTGAAATCCCAAACGACGGAGGTGCAATAAATGGAGTATTAAACCACCCTCTCGGGAGAAACAAAAGGTAGGGCCATACACGTAATACACAGGCTTTTAATCTTTTCCACGTATATGACGTGACGGTTTCTCCATGTCATTAACACTTAGAGGGCCACGTGTACAACAGAGGTCCATCAACTATGACGTGTCGTGATTTCTAACAGGTCTAGAGGCAGAAGTTCTGATCAACCAAACTACAATCACAAGGTATCCGCTTATTATTATGTCTCCGGATTCAGAGCGGTCAGCTTTGAAATACTTCAAAAAAGAAGTCTCCAATTACTGACCTAAGACAAGTAAAGAAGATCGGAATACAGCTACCTACAGAGGAAAATCTAATCTAGAATACACTAAACTCCAGAGCAGCGCTACTAGCAACTCTTACCACTATCAACTACATGTTGAGGCACCATAGAGCAACAGAACTCAAGACATGCACAAATACTACAGAAACAATATAACAAAGGAAACGAGCATTAACGAAAAGATTGTTCCATTAACAAATGTATGTTCCAAATACATTGAAAGATAGCAAAATATTCGTCCTAAGCCTGATCAGTAGGAACAGGATCAGCAACCGGAGAAGGATCAGCAGGAGCAGTATCAGCCACCTCGGTCGGTACAACCTCTTCCGTGGGATCGGCAGGGAGGACATCAGCCACTTCACCCTGGATGAAAACCTCTGAAGGTTCAGATCCAGGCGGCACAATGGAGGAGACGTCTAGGTCAGGAAACTTGGCAAGAAGCCGAGAGCGGAAGTTATTAAACCCAAACGTAATCAAACGATGGGCCATTCCTTCCAGCTTCGACCTCATCTCCTCCTCATTGTCCATCAATGCCTGCTCCACGGCTTCATCGAGCTATCTACGGTGCTGGTACCGCAAGCCATTCAGCTCCACCTGCAACCTCTTCGCCCGCTCAACGGCAAGGTTCCTCTCCGACTCCATCACTATCAAGGAGTTCTGACACTCCTTCAACTTCTCCGCAGAATCGTGAGCCTCCGACCGAGCAGTACCAAGCTGGAGTCCCAGATCGTCCAGATTGGCCCTAAGTTGGTCAAGCTCCTCCACAGATGGAGAAACCTCCACCAAAGCAGAAAGGGTATGCGGGGTCTGCATAACACAAAGAAAACGATTCAACACCAGTATAAACGCTTAAAGGTAAGAAAAGTATGGGCCTGACGAGCTCACCTTAACCTGAAGAGCGGTCAAGTCAGCAAGAAGCTTCCCCGACGCCTGAGGCTTAATTTTAACTGAGCCTTTGGCCCAGAAGTCACTCAGAATCTTCTTGGCCCCCTGACCAGCAACATCAGGAGCCACCGATGATGATGCCCCCTTACCCGCTCGACGAGACGGGATTGGAGGAACCACCGTGATAGGGACAAGAGCCTCTTCATCCCTTTCAGTAGGCTCGGGAGAGGACAAAACTAGCCTCTGCTTCTTTGGAACAGGAGGAACCACTGGAGAGGAAGCCTCCCCCGTCGCCACGGACGGTGATGGCCCGGACTCCCACTGAGCCATCACATTATCAGCAATCTCCTCGACACTGCCCCTGGCAACCATTAATTTATCAGGGTTGACAATGGAAGAATGGTCCCTAATGCTGGGCTTCAAGAGCTTCTTATATTGCTTCTGAATCGAAGAAGAGAAGTCTGGTCTCTTCCACGCACTCTTAACTGCAAAGCAAGCACAGAAATTGATCAGTGCAACAAATTGGCAAACAAAACGGAGTCAACACAGCCACGGAAAAGTTGAGCCTCACCCCTTGGCCCAGTGGTTCGAGGGAATGTGGAAGGTTGACCCTCGAAGTTCTTGAATTCCCATCCTCCTTTAATAAAGAAGTACCATTTCTTCCAGGTCTTGTTGGAGGAGGGCACAGAAGTAAGGGATCTGAACCCACTATCGAAAGACATATAAAAAAGACCCTCCGCCTTTTGAAATTTTAGATCCATATTGCTACGGATCAAGTCAAGGGACACCTCGACATTATTCATATGCCCTAACACAATAAAGCTCAACAGATGTCTCCAACTGTTAAGGTTCAAGTTTGCGGGGCAAAGGTCAAACCAACAAAAGAATTGTTTTATTATATCAGGAAAGGGGAGTGTAAGACCCATTTCAAACCAGGCCAGATAGGCACAGATTTCCCCCTCTCTAACATCGCCCGGGCGATCCTGAGAATCTGGGACCCTGACAGTTACATTATTGGGAAGTTTGAACTTCGCCCATAACTCCTTCAACATACTTTCAGTAATTACACTCTCAACCTCCTCTCTGTGACCAGATTGACCAGAAGTCTCACCAGCCCTATTCGGGGGCTCATCAAAAGCATCAACAATCCTAACCCCCGAACTAGAGGGAGGATCTACCAGCCTATTTTCATCAACGCTCACTAATTGCATTTGAGGATCGGTCTCAGAAGGACTTCCCAAACCAGAATGTGATTCTAAGCCAGACATGGCGAACAAGAGAAAGAAATGAAACAAATGAGAAGGAGTGTAGAAGGAGACTAAAAGTCGAACCTGAGATCAGTAAAGGATTATGAACACCAGGTAACCTCCAAACTTCAGGATATGTCAAATGGCGGTCTGGTACTGTAGAAGTAAACGCAGAAGAAAGGTATGAAAGACCTTTCCCTCTCTTTATATACACATTCGAAATATGAGCCTTCCAAGACGAGCCGACACAACGGTTGAGAGTAATGATGAATTTTCAAGTATCGGCTGCGCAATAAGTGACGCGTTAAACCGACGTCTTGAGAAATGGGAAAGCAAAACGTATGACTCTTCACAAAACCCTCAACCCTAGTTAAAACCCTAGCTTTTAACAAGGGCTCGGGGGGGGAGTAGCTAATATACCACAAACAGACACACCAATCACTTTGAGACACGTGTGCCCACTGAGTTAACAAATCTCGATCCTACAGAGCTGACGAATTCGATCATACAGAACAGCCACAAACCTTCAGGGTATTCTCATATATGTCTATCATACAGAGCAGCCACAAGCCTTCAGGGCATTCTTATTTATGTCTATCATACAGAGCAGCCACAAGCCTTCAGGGCATTCTTATTTATATATCATTCAGAGCCGATAAACTCGGTCATACAGTACAGATTGAAGCCTTCAAGGCATTCTCATATATACATCTTCCAGACCTTCCGTTCTGGACAATATTTATTCAACACTTCATATGGATCCAATCTTATGGTTTCCTTAACAACTGTCAAGCGGGGAAATAAGGAAACGGTCTTCAATGCGGAAACTACTATTTATTATTATCTCCATCTACGACTCAAGGATCCTAGAAGGTAACTACAATCTCCGATGATCATATCCCTATATTCATGGCATCGAATCCTAATTAACTTAGGAAAGCCACGGCTTATATATTAAACCCTAGAGGTACGCTTTTATTATGATGCTCATTCTTTGGCTTTCAATACAGTCTTTCAATTCCTCTTACTTACTTAAGCATCGGAGCGGCTACCGCCGGAGCCAATCCGGTGGTCCTCTGATCATCTCTCTGAGTGTTCTACAGGTCACAGAGCCCTCATGTGTTGCGAGTCAAAAAGTGCAGCATCAAAAAATATTATTGATTCAATTAAAATAGCCTTCAAAATATATTTTAGAAAAAAATACTAAAAAATATATAAAGTAACTTCTTCTATCCAAAAAAACACAACATTTTATGAAGTGAAAATTTCTTTTTTAGAACATCTAAATAAATAAAGAAATATTATTTTTTTATTGAATAATGTATTTTATCAATTATTTAGTATTTTTGGTATTAGGATGGAAGTTAATAACTGAAATTTTTTGTATTAAAAATTTATTTTTTTGGATCTTTTAGATAAAAAAATGTATCATGAATTTTTTAGATTAAAAAATTATTTTAAAGGCTTTTTAGTATTTTTCCCTTTAAATTCAAAGAAAGCAAAAATTATAAAAATATCCAAAAAGAGAGAGCAAAGGAAAGCGAGATCTATCACACGTACAGATTTTTCTTTGATCAGTACTCTCCTCATTCAGAAAAATGGCAACAGCTATGGTGACTACTCTTCCACGATTCAATGGGTTATGTGGAAATGCTATCATCCTCAATTGCGAGTATTAAAAATTTGAGATTTGATTAATATGTATAATGTATGTATAGGCGTAATTGAATTTGTAAGAAAAATGAAAAAAAAATTTCTTTTTTTAAAATAGTTAAAAACTATTATTTTTTCTTCTCTCTCACAAATAGAAAGTTCATTTTTCTTGAAATGGAGACACTAAGAGTAGTTGCATATATAGTGATTAGATATTACGCGCTTATATATATTTTGTTTCAAATTCAGAAGCTTCAAATGTATAATGTTAATTTTTTATTTTTTATTTTTGGGTTTCTCTTGTTGGTCTATGCATTGGTTTTAGATGTCCTTCTTTTCTGCTTCTTTAGTGTTTTAATTTGAATTTGTGAGATTATAAAAAATGTAAAATATTCTTTCTTTTTCTTTGCAAGAATAGTGCATTAGGTAAAGATTATGGTGTTTATTATTGTATTATTATTCAGAGACTGATCAATGGGTAAAGGGTGGTTCACTAAAAAAGTAAAAAGTGGTTCAGTAAGGATGTCAAATCAATTTGAAGGTAAATTTGAAAAACAAAATATTTTTCTAAAGAATATGAAAAAAGAATTCATAAAAATTAGCATTTATATTGTCTTTAATTCTTTTTATTTGAAAATTATATTTTTTTTCATTATTTGAAATCTACATTTTGACATGTAGTCTCTGGATCTTCCATTGCTTCAAAATCTGCAACTCCTCTAAACGTGCTCCAACACTGGTTGCAAAACTTGGATCTTTTGTCGTAAATCATCTAATTGGTTTGATGTTGTGTGAACTAGCCCCTTTGTGATGGATGAAATGCTGCATCAACACGACGAAAAGAAACATGAATTTCTAAGATTCCAAAATGCAAAGATAGATGAAAACCAATAAAAGAATGAGATGTCAAAATTGACATAGCCTCTTTTATTCATTGGTTTTCACCATCTTGATTTGTTTGTCATTGAAAAACACAATGACTAGCTTTCATAATGCAAAAGATGTATTCGTTATATCAAATCTAGAAATAAAAAAGAAAGGAACAGAGTTGTTCATGGGGAAAATGTTATACTTCATAATGTATTTCATCTCATCAAAATTTTGTTTATTTTTCTCGAAACATTTGCGTTTCTTAATAAATCGAAACAAAAAAAATTAAAAAATATCAAAATTTACATATTTTCATGTAAACAATACTATTTTCATGAAATCATACAAAAGTTAGTAGGAAACGTATCAAAATAATAGAAACATTTTTTTTGAATCAATATTAATTCTAAAAGTTGGTATTGTTTTTCAAATAGAATAAGGGATTGAAGGATTAAGACTCAAAATCATAAGAAGATATTTGGATATATATTTTTTCAAAAACAATAGACAAGGTAGAATAGTAGTGAAAATAAAAAGTAAATAAATAATTTATTTTAATACTTAGTTATTAATTATAACAGACTTAAATTGTTATTTGTTTTACTTATTGATTAAAATATAACTTGCATCAATTTTTTTAATTTGTAAATATTATACAATATATATTTATTATGTTATGGTATTGTATTTAATTATAATAATTTCAAATATCTTTATAAAATATATATATATATATAATAATAATTTCATATTTGATAAAAAAAAATTAGTTCTAATTTTTTATGCTAATTTTTAATTAGTAAAAAAGTTATTTGGAATTAATGATTAATTTTCATTTATATTTTTTTCTTTCAATTTCACTTTAATATCTTCTTATGTGAATAGATACGTGAGAAATCACCAACTCATCAAAAAAACTTAAACTGTTAAAAAATGTATAATTTTATTATTATATTCACTAATAATGTGCAACCTAAAACATGTTCAATTAATTAAGTGTGTTAGCTATTCTAACTCCAACATGACATATTCTGTTCTCTTGCACTCCTCTTAAATGTCTCTACAGTTGGAGTACATATATCACATGGGGGCTGCGTGAATAACTCTCCCTTTATTTAATTATAATATTTATTTTTGTACATTCACATATTTTATTTCATGTTTTCAAGTATTTTTATATATTTTAATTTTTTTTTTATCATTTTTACTATATGTCCAATATATTTTTGAAATAATAACACTTAAAAAAAAAATTTGATCCTTGCATGTCCTTATAAGTAAAAGTCCAATTAACCAACCTTATGTACTTTAAATTTAATAATCAGTGGAATTCTTTGTTAATGTTTAAATAACTAATGAAAAGAAGGGAGTATAGAAGACAGTGCAATATTTTTTATCTTGTTTGGAAAAAATGAAAGAGAAAAAATGAATAAAATATTTAATTATGCGACTAAAAAGGTTAAAATAAGAATCATATCTTTGTAAAGAGAACAAAATGGGCTTTTAAACCCCTTTGTCTTCTATATTTTTCTTCTTTGTTTTTAATTTAAAGATAAAATAAATTCTCATTCCTTCTCTTTTATTTTCCTTTTAACTCTTTTAATCCAAACACAGTAGCTAAAGACTGAACTTCATTCTATACAAAGTTAAATTAATTTTTTTTTTTTCAGTTGACTCAACACAACTTTGATTATGGGATATGATTGCTACGTATAATACACGAATCAATTAAATTGTGAAGAATTTACCTCTCCGACGGACTCTAATATCCTTCTATCCTAAGTAATAGTTTTATTCAATGATTCAAATAAAAGCAAAGTGTAAATGAGACAAACTTTGCCATTCAATCCCCAAAGAAAGGGCAAACCAACTTCAATGGTTGAAACAATTTCATACATGCAGATACTCCATTGCATTCTTATTCTTGCAAGTAGCTAGGGAGCTTATTTTTACCACTTTCAAGTCGCAATACCATTGTATCAAGGCTGCCCTCCAATTACTAATGCCATAATCCTAGCAACACCACAACTAGCTTTAGCAATCACCATATGGTGCCCATATATGTAGATTAATAATTTAAATAATGCATTGGAATTTATTTAAATGCTAATAATTATTCAAGTTCAGAAGTAATTAAAATGCTAACTTAAATATTCTCAGAGCATGAAGGGAAATAGAGGGGAAATATAAACCAAAACCTAGGAAGGAAAATACTAAGAATAATACGTCCATGAAGTCAAACGTCAACTAGCAGCTCACATCACTGTGCAACCATTAGGATTCTCATCACTGAAAATGTCACAGGGTGGATAACCATGCCGCGGCGGCGGTGGTCTGTGTGGAGGCTCTGACAGATAGTAGTGATATGATGGTGGTGGTGACGGCGGCGGCGGCGGGGGCCCAGGTGGAGGTGAATGTGGCCCTTGCATCATGTACCTTGGTGGTGGTGGTGGTGATCGCAGCGATCCCAGAGGAATGCGTTGCATGTACCTTGGTGGTTGTGGTGGCGGCGGCCGCGACGACCCGGGAGGAATACTACTTGAAGATGGTGGAGGGCCATGAGGCCCGTACATATAGTAATTGTCATCATAATGATCCCTGAAGTTCAACCTTACACATCTGGACTGGATTAAATCAACATTTTTCATTCGCCTGATTCGCGACAGTTGGTCAAGTTGACCAATATAGCCATCCAATGGTGAAGGTTCTTCACCTTGCGGTGTAGCAATTTGCATCTCTGCCTTCTTTTTAGCCTATACAAGCATTATAAGTGTAATACCAATAATAAGAAAATCAATAACTTTGGGACGTTTAAACGACTTCAATAGTCATTACTTGTACTCAAACATAATAAACCAAAGAGAAATAATCGATAAATCTAGATACATTCGAGATCAAATGAAAAGATGAACTACATTTATCTTTTTTTTTTAAAACAAAATATTCAAAACATATATATTCCGATTGAATGCAAAGAAAATAAATTAAAAATATAAATTTCAAAAAAGAAAGGATATTGAAATTCATTACCAAGCATATTCATTACAAACAAGACAGTTTTACATTCAAATGAAATTATCTATTGTTTATAAGATATTATCTTAAAAAGAAAAACAAAACAAATTAGAGGTTTTAAATTCTAACTCAAAGATTTTAATGGAAACATGACAAAGGTTTTTAAAATATTATATTTATGAACAGTATCATTTCATATATGTGTGTGTGTGTGCGCGCGCGGAGTGTATTCACATGCAATGGAAAAAACCTCCTTGTAACAATTTAAAAGATAAAGAGATATACCTTAGGAACAATCACAGAGTAATCCATCGAAGAAAACTTAAAAATCCCACAATCGAATGAAAGAATGCCTTTTTGTTGCTGGCAAAGAGAGTGATAAAAGTTGAAAAGAGAGAAAAAGGCATGCACTCTTGGACTATTCTTTATGAGAGGAAGAAGTGAGTAATTAAGAATGTGTATGTATGTGTATATATATATATATACTAAACAAACATACATCAAAATTAGAAATAAATATTGAATGAGTTGTCATGAAAAAATCTTATGATTTCAATATCATTTGTTTCTAGTAAGTTTCTGTTTAATTTAAATTAAAAATGTCAAATTAATAATATTTGACAACCGTGAAAAGAGGATTTCAGAAAGATTAATTTAAGTGAGAGTTACTATTCAAATAACTACTTCAAATTTTTATGAAATTGATTAACCCCATGGCCTTCTTATTGATGATGATAATAAATGAAAATTTAGATTGAAGTTGAAGAATAAACAATTAGTTATGATATGAGCATTTTTACAAGATCACAATAATGTTAATGATATAAATTTTTTTTAAAAAGTAGTAAATTGTTCTTATGAATAAATTTAATTGTATATTTGTATCCAATTTAGTACTTTGTTTACGTTTTCAAAACAAGATTTTTAATTTTAAAACGCGGGATACGAGTTTAACTATTAATTTTAATTTTTTATAATTTAGATTATTATATCTCAATATATTTTCACGGTTTTTAAAAAATTAATTACGAAATTTTTTAAAAATTATATCTGAATTACTATCCAAGCGCAACCTAATTTTTTTAAAAGAACAATAAATTATTTTGACACAAAAAATAAAAATAAAAAAAGGTAAAAAGTAAATTATTCTCTGAAAAATGAAAAGTTCTTGTGGTGAGTCATCCTGAAGTGACTTTCTTAAATAAATTAGATATTATTTTCACCCTTATCCATAATATAAAAAAAATTACCTCACCAATGCCATTCTCTAAAAGTTAAGATAAAAAAGGTAAAAATTATAGGACTATGATAAGAAAAGCTAGCTGTATATGCACCACTCTCCGGTAACAATGGATATATAGCTAAGGTAAAGGTAAACTGATTAGGACAATTTCGGCAGCCATGTAAATAAAGATGGAAAGTGAGTAATACACAGCTCATTTTCTTCTTTCCTTGCCTGCACTGATGAGTAGGGGCAAAGTTACATCCATATTTTAAAAATCATTCACTTTTAAATTTTCCTATATATCTATTTGACTTCACTCGGGCTTCTTCCTCGTTTCAGCGAAGTAAATATAATATATGATTTATGTATAAATTATAGGATAAATAATACTTACTTCTTCTGAAATTTTTGACAATTATATCGATCTTTTATGAGGTTTCTCAAATTACATTGACATTCTATACTTTACCTGGCAATATACTAATATCCCTTCTAATCGATTTAAGATGAAGTTCATCTACTTTAATTAATTCATCTAAAAATTGTGAGATTTTCTATATTTGCAAATAGCTTTATTCAATTTGATAGATTCATATGTTAAGATACTACATAAATTATGAATGAATTGAAGCTATTAATTAGGGTGACACTATTGCCATTGGTTCCCCCACCCCCCGGCCTGTTTTTTAATTAGTATCCATACTAACAGAATTTGTATAACTTGACAACACAAAGTGTGTGTCATTTAACTTTTTCATTTTTAAAAATTAAAAAAATAATTATTTTTAATTAAAAAATGTTATTACGATCATATGTCAGCCCAATGAACATGTCTCCTGAATTAAACACATTATTTGTCAATTGGAATTAGCATGGTTGGTAATTCATTATTTTTCGAGAGAGGAGTTCATGGGTTCTATTCTTACCATTTCTATTAGAAAGAAATGTATAGTTTATTTCTTGCTTCCAACTTTGAACTATGTTTTAATACTGTAATTTTATAAAATAATGATTTATTATACAATACACCTAAGGAGAAAAAAGAAATAAACATATATACCACTTTTTTTCTAATGACTTGACACAGGTGATCGATATGTAATGTCAGAATGCCCTTTTGCTGGCCAAGAGAGTGATAGAAGTTGAAAGGAGTGAAAAGGGCATGCCCTATTGGACTATTCTTTACGAGGGGAAGAAGAGAGTAATTAAGCATGTATATATAACAAACAAACATACTTCAAAATTAGAAATAAATATTGGATAAGCTGTCATGAAAAAAATGTTACGATTTCAATATGTTTTTGTTATAGTGAGGTTTAATTTGTTGAATTTAAATTGAACAGGTCAAATTGATTATCTACTTCTGTATTAGGAAGGTCTATCAAAAACTATAGAGATTTCATATTGACAACTGTGAGAAAATATTTGAGAAAAATTAATTTAAATGAGAGTGACTATTTAAATAACTTCACAATTTTAGGTCGCTTTATAATTTTCCACCCAATGTTCACTATAGGCTTCCCTCAACTCCTAACCATCCCTAAACCTCTTAACCAAATGAGATTTATGTGTGGGTTTTAGGATCCCTGTTTATCCTTTTCTTAGGTAGTTTTTTCATTTTTTAATTTGTGTCCTACCCAACTTCAGATCAATAGCTAGTGGTCACTAATGGGGTTTCTAGTTTTGGCTCACCAGAACATGGTGAGAATATATCTTGACCTACTTAGAGGTATCATAGACTTGAAGAAAGGGAAGGATGGACTGCATTATATGTCATTTGATTCATGCTTCAAGATCGTCTATAATCTACCAATGTCAAATAAGACCTGGAATAAGTATTATTTCTTCGTTAGAGGAGGTTAGGAAGAGGCCCACCATAGCAAAAGTAGTGAGTCAATAGAGGTTTTATTATGACTGTTCATTATTATTTTTTTGTCTCTATCCCTTTTAAGTGTTGCTTTCTATTACTTTCCTTTGGGCATTATTGCAGGTAAAGGTGCTTTGAAACCTCCAGAACTTTCCCTAGACAGAGTCTGAGCCAGTTTCTCCAGCCAGTCCACCACCTTCACTTTGAGATCTTAAACCCTTCTAATCTTGATGTTGTTTTCATGGACCTTCGAAAAGAAATCTTCACTAGATTCAAACCGAAGTAAAAAAAAGAAAAGGTCGACAGCGACTCTTCTAGTTGTTGATTGTTTGAAAAGGTTGCTACTTTAAGACGAGTCCTTATTTGAGAAGACTATTTCTAAAGTGAAAGTTAACAACATTCCTTCCATACTGGAGGAAGTGGCTAGGGCAGAGCATGAGCTCCCCCTATTAGAGAAGGTGCCAAAGAATATAATCTTCAAGGTAGACAAAAACCAGCCACCTCCAGCCTTGAAGATCAATTCTCGTACCCTCCCAACCATGGATGATTCCATAGGCTAGATTGGGATGAGGGTAGGATGCTTGTCCCCGACACGATGGAGGGAATGGACACATCATGGCACTCCATTTTTGTAATATCCCGACCAGAGTTCGGCAGAACCCGACCCGAGTTGGACCGGGCTATGATGTATAATCCCGAGCTGTACCCTAAAGTTACTATGTAGATAAAATCTATGCACCATTTAAAATCTTGTGAATGGTGGGCAGTCAAGGGTGCCGCCGCATCGAAAGCCCGATTTTTACGGGACTACGTGCATATATTAAAATGTATAATGTAGATAGATTGCATGTATACGATTATATATACATGCATGTATACGTTTATATGTATATATATAACTTTATATACATAAATGTAACATTCTATATATATATATATAAAATATGAGGGAAACCATGTGCGGCAGCCGCACATGGTTTGTAATGAAGAAGATATATATATAAAACAGAAATGAAACGAGAAGAAGGAAATCTGTGGGTAGAATTGAAAACCAGTAGAAACATTGGAACGTTGGAGGGAGAGTTAGTGGCTGCATGCAAGCAGCCGTGCATGAACAAGTGTAATGTGCATGTGTGAGGTGTTGTCCGTAGCTACAGGTGGCAATGCCACCAAGTATAGAATCGGTTAAGTAGGAATAAAAGAGAGAAAGAAATTGGAGAGAGAAATTGAGTCATATAGAAGGAGAACGAAAATTTAGAGAGAGAGAAAGAAAACTGATTTTGGAAGCAGTTGGAGAAAACCGGCAAACAGGTACATTGTTAGTTAAATTATGTCCATTTATATATTCAGTAGTTATTGTTTCTGTTAGAATTAATGAGAATCCGAAATAGGAAAAGAAAACCCAGAAACTAACTTACTGCACACGGTCAACAATGGTAGATTTTTGTATGTCGAATTAATCTTAATTTTAAGACTGGAAACGAGTAGGAAACAGTCTCAGGAATCCAATGCAACAAAAACAAAGTGAAACAGTTAAGAATTGGCCATTTTATGGCCAATTATCCTTCGCCGGTGTAGTGGCCGGACAACCGATTATGGGTGTAGAAACCGGCGACGTTTGGGAACCAAAACCAGTTTAAAAATAATGCTTGAGATTCTAGAAATGATGTGATACGAAAACAGTGAATTTTGGGCTTCAAATCAGTGAAAACAGTGAAGAAAAACGGTGCAGAACTTGCACCGGCGCCGGAAATGGTACTGGAGAAGACCACCGGAAAAACGGGGGGACCTGTTTTGGTTTTCTTGGACCGGTCGGTTCAGTGGGAATTTAAACCGGTTTAGGGTTTGAGCCAGTGAACCCACTGGTTCAGACCGGAACTGTTGGAATTTGTGAACCAACCCCAAAAGTCTTAAACAATTATATTAGTGCCCAAAACAGAAAAAAATGATTAAATATTATTTTAAGAAATTACAAAAATACCCAAGTCCTAAACTAAGTCAAACATAGTCCAAACGAGATGAATAAATAGTCAAAGTTTATTATCTCGAGCCTTCTGAAACCAATGGTGAAGTCAAAATTTTGAAAAGAGGTCCCGAGAATAAAATACATGTAAAGTGCAAAATGATAGTTTTGCCCTTTTCAATCCGGACGTCCGATTTAAGATCCGTAAAAGCTTAAACTTATTTTATTCGACGTTTCGGATACAATGAAGACATCTAAATTAGTAATCGAGATACCGATAGCCAAGATTAGTATATTTGAATATAGAGTATGGCTCGACTACAGTTATAGACTAAGTTTGTTTTCAAATGACAGGCACGTCAAAAGATAAAGGGAATGAGACTTAAATTAGTTGAACCACTGAGAGTCATTTTTGAGGTAAGTAATTCTGACGCTTTAATATGGGTTATTCCAAGCCAGTCATGTTATTTTTCATATGCTGCCAATTTGTACTCCATTACCACCTGATGCACTTGATTTGAGCCAATCGACTTGTAGATATCAGTTTACCTGATTTTGGATTGGACTTGCTTGCTTACATCATTTTGAGTTTGATCATTGATATTTGAGTATTATTGCACCATCGTACCATGACCTAGTCTTGAGATACATTTTGTTGATTCCACACACTTCGTGTTTTGTTGATTGTGATATCAAATGTTTGGAACGATTGTACATCTTGTGTGGGATTTTGTTGGTCATGATATTTGGTATGTACTCGGGGTTGTGCTCAGTCACAATGACCCATCCATTCACAGATTGCGTGGGGGAAAAGACCCATTGGGGTCTGTTGTGTCATACGGACCTGTATTGAAAAGAGCTATAACGCTTTTCAAAGAGCCCGAGGAACCGTGGCGGATCTGAGCATGCGTTTTAGTGGGGTATGCCGGGCCCCGGGTGATTCATGCATATCTGGGTTGTTTGAACTCGATGTTGATTTATTTTTGTTTTCATTGTATGATCATATTTTTATACCCTATGAAATGATCATATTGTTGCAAGCATGGTATATCTTTGATTGGCTAACGTATTGTTGTGGCAGCAATCCATCATGATAGGCCAGATCCCAATTTCAATTGGCTTGTTATTAACTCTTATTTTATATTGTGGGATATGCCTTTTGGACCCTCGGGTCGATACTTTGTACAGATTGGTGACTGGCTACGTCTTCATTATTACCCATTTGGCTGTCTGTTATTCCTTGTTCTATCATTTCATTGGACAAACCCGAACCCATGTTAAAGCCAGGAAATTTCTTATTGGGCTATTAGCTCACCCCTCCTCCCTTAAATTTTTCAGGACAACAAGAAGTCGGGGAACCCTCAGGCGCTCCAGGGATTTAGACGCTGCTAGTTACTGGTAGCTGTTTTGGCGAGTTTTGCATTAAGTTAAATATTGGCAGGTCTTAATACTCCCATGTCACCACGGTCCTGTTTGTTGGTGTTGTTTTTGAAGGATCTGTATTTAAACACTTACAATTTTTGGGCATGTACCAAATGGTGAACTGACTATGCTACCAGATGTATTTAATGATCATAAATTATTTTGCTAAAACTTTACTCAGTATTTCAGATCCTTTTAACGGGGAACGGCCCACGAGCCGCAGACCCGGGTCACGGATCCCTAATCCGCATAGGGTGGGTTTGGGGTCGTGACAATTTTGGTCTAGTTGCCCAAATCAAGGTTTCCTCCTATTCTCTTTTCTCATTATTTTCTTTTTTTTTTTTTTCTTCATGGGCTCATTTACTTATACATTATTTATGATTTCTTTACACGGAATACATGTGATCGCTAATCTGGGCCATATTAAATATGAGTCCCAAGATTTGGAGGGCCAATAAAAAGTTTAGCTAATAGATGCCACCGAGTCAACAGCTCAGATTACCAAGCTCCAAGAAAAGCTAGAGGCTTTTGAGCTGGCCTTAACAAAAGCTAGATCTTCTTTTGAGGAGACTAAGTAGAACTTGGAGGCTATTGAAGGAAAAACGACCGTTCGTGAGACAAAGGTCAACTTTTTTATATTAGAGCTCGAAGGTGAATACGCTCAAAAGGGCTTAGAAGAGGCCAAGACAAAACTGGGGACCACTTGGAGGAAGTTAGCTGAATTTGAAGAGAGGCATAAGGCGAAGGTAGAGGTGGCCAAGGCTCAATTTAGAAAGTAGTAGGAGGTTGAGGTCATCAAATTGGGGGCAAAGGTTAGTCTCCAATGAATTATGTCTCAAAAATTTGGCCAAGGCTCTTCCATATTTTGACCCTTTGGTGTTTGATGAAGTAGATATTGAGCCTGAAGAACTTGAATATAATGACAAAGAGGTCGAAGGCCAAGGCTATTACTGATGTTGTTATCGGAGTGAATCCCTTAGCTACTTGAGCTTGGACTTCTAGACTTATTTTCTCTTTTCTATCTTTATTTGTATATGTAACAAAAGCCCACTTATCAATTAAGAATGATTTTTTGCTTCAATCGTGTCTCTTTCTTCCACTAACTCTTCAACTTCTGACTTATGACTTTTATCCGAATCAATTATGTAATCTATTCGAACAATAATTCATGCGTTCAGTCTTAAGGGATCATAAATGTAAACTCAAAGGATTAAACCTTTTCCAAGTATAGTAGGTCGGGATGTGTATTTCTCTTTATACTCGGGTGCAAGTCTTTATGTTATTATCAAGAACAATTCGTGATTTTCCAAATTACTTGTAAAAATTTAGACAAGTTTTCAAGCCAATTTCGATCATACGGGTTATGACACCCTTTGCCCTTGGTTTTTAGAATTTTTTTTCTCGGTAAGAATGACCTATTTATAAAGCTTTGCACAAAATTTTTAGGTCAATTTTGTTTATTCGAACTATGACATCCTTTACCCATAGGCTCTAGAATTTTTAGTTCAGTAAGGCTAACCTGTGACATTTGTAAAGTTTTGCACAAGATTTTTAGGTCAATCCCTAGTGCTCTAACACCTGTATTTCCAAAGGCTTATGATTTTTGGCAAAAAATAAGAAATTCAAATCGGAAGAATGAAGACTCTTTAGAAGAAATACTGGACAAAATTTTAGTAATAATACTTTCACAAGTGTTATACATTACATGGCCTTGGTATTGACCTTCCTGTCAGATCTTCTAGCCAATAGGTAATAGGTCTAACTACTTTCGTCATTCTATAAAGGTCTTCCTAATTCAGTGACCGCTTTCTCGAACCGATCTCCTTAGTATTGGTGAAAACCCTTTTGAGGACCAAATCTACGAGTTGAAAGCTCTTTGGGCTAACAGCCATGTTATAGTGCTTTGATACCCTCTGTTGGTATGCTTCCATTCTGATCTAAGCATGCTCCATTTCTTCTTTAATAAAGTCCAAATTTGCTTGAAGTTGAGCTTTATTCTATTTTGGATTATACATCTAAGTTTTGGGAGAAAGAATTCTGGTCTATACGAGTATTACTACCTCAACTCCATAGGCAATAGAAAAAAGGGTTTCCAATATTGGAGTTCACATTGTAGTTCGATAGGCTCGCAGAATGCCATGTTTCTCTTTTACCCACTTTTCCTTGGCAACTTTAGAGCTTCCAAAAGAGCATGGCGATAAATCCAGGAGCTCGTTAAAGCATTGGTGAGTTCTGAAGAAAAAGGGCGCCATCTACAGCTCGGTGCAGACCTGTCCCAGTCTGAGTAAGAGGAGATGATCGAGTTCCTAAAGGATAATCTATCAGTCTTCGCATGGGAAACCAAGGACATGGAGGGAATAGACCTAGCTCTCATCTCTCATAAACTGATGACTGATCCGAGCCATCCTCCAATCAGACAGAAGCGAAGGACTTTTGCCCCCAAGAGGCAAAAAATCATCAACGATGAAGTCCAGAGGGTGTTGGACGCCAAGATGATTAGAGAAGTGTTCTACCTAGAATGGCTCGCTAATACCGTCCTTGTCAAGAAAAAGAACAGCAAATGATGAGTCTGGATCGATTATACCAATCTCAACAAGGCATGCCCTAAGGATAGCTTCCCTTTCCTAAGAATCGACCAACTAGTTGACGCGACTACTGGTCACGAGCTAATAAGTTTCAAGGATGCGTACTCCGGATACAACCAGATCCAGATGTATCCCCCAGACCAGGAGAAGACATCCTTCATCTCAGAATGAGGTCTCTAATGCTATAGGGTGATGCCGTTTGGACTGAAGAACGCTAGGGCCATGTATCAATAGTTGGTGAATAAAATGTTCAAACCTCTGATCGGTAGCACGATGGAGGTTTATATAGATGATATGTTGGTCAAGAGCTAGAAGAAGAATGAACATATCTAGCATTTGAGGCAGACCTTCGACATATTAAAGCAGCACAAGATGAAGTTAAGTCCTTCAAAGTGTACCTTTGGGGTCAGTAAGGAGAAATTTCTTGGTTTCCTTATTTCGCGAAAGGGGATAGAGGTAGACCCCTCATAGATCAAAGCGTTGACAGAACTGGAGCCATCGAGGTCCAAGAAGGACGTCCAAGCCTTAAATGGCAGGATCGCTAGCTCTAAATAGATTCATTTCTAGTTCCACCGATCGTTGCCTCCCGTTCTTTAAAGCTCTAAAGGGAAATAAAGCTTTTGAATGGAACTCTGATTGCGACAGGGCCTTCCAAGAACTTAAGCAATATATGGCATCCCTAGAGCTCCTATCTAAACCAGTACAGGGGGAAAAACTCTTTCTATACCTCACGATGTCAGAGAACACAGTGAGCTCTGCGCTTGTCCGGGAAGAAAGGGGGATTTAGAAGCCCGTATTCTACGTCAGTAAGGCACTTCTAGGTTTTGAGAAGAGATATCCTGAGGTTGAAAAGTTGGCATTCACCCTGGTAATGTCTGCTTGAAAGCTCCGACCTTATTTTCAAGCGCACCCTATTGTGATCCCAACATCCTACCCTCTGAAGGCAATTTTGCACAAGCCTGATACCTCGGGACAGCTCGTAAAGTGGTCTGTGGAGCTGGGGGAATTTGATATATCGTACGTACCCTGGACCTCCATTAAAGCTTAAGTTCTGGAGGATTTCGTCGCAGAATTCACTCCAGCTCTGCAAGGCAACCCCAGGTTAAACACAGGCGCAGCGGTATGGTAGTTCTACGCAAATGGCTCATCTACCGACAAAGGCTCCGGAGTTGGCATTGTACTCCGATCTCCAGACGGGATCACAATAGAGAAAGCGATTACTCTAAGGTTCAAAACTTCGAACAACGAAGCTGAGTATGAAGTACTGATCCTTGGTATGAGGCTGGCTTTAGAATGCGAAACTCAGAGTCTCGAAGCATTCTCTGATTCCCAACTAGTGGTGGGCTAGGTCCTAGGCGAGTTCACAGCCAAATACGACAAAATGTTCAGGTATGTAGAATTGGTGAACTCGCTGAAGAAATCATTCTCGAATTTCGCTAACCACAAAATCGAGAGAGGTCAAAACACCTGAGCCGATGCCTTAGCAAACATAGCCTCTCACCTCAAACCTGATGGGGACTCCGAAGTCGGTATTTCTTGCCATGCTGGGCCAAGCATCGAGGAGGTTCAGTCCACACACTCCTCGAAGCAAAATCAGGACTGGAGGACTCCTATCTTCCAGTACTTGAAAGAGGGACAACTTCTTGAAGACAAGAATCAAGCTTGGAGTATACGGATCAGAGCAGCACGGTATCTTATCCTAAATGATATGCTCTACCACAGGTCTTATACCCAGCCGCTCTTGAGAGGCCTATGCCCAAAGGAATCTGAGTACGTCCTGGCCAAAATTCATGAAGGGATATGCGAAAACCATAATGGAGGCAGGACCAGTCGCCCATTGGGCTCTGAACTCAAGGGTACTATTGGCCCGGCATGCTCAGAAACGCTAAAGAGTATGTGAAGAAATGTGACAAATGTCAACACTTCATCTCGTATCAACATCAGCCACACTATGAGCTCACCCCTATTGCTAGTCTGTGGCCTTTTGCCCAATGGGGGATGGATATTGTAAGGCCGCTGCCAAAGGCCCCCTAGAACAGAAGATATTTGCTTGTCGCCATCGATTACTTTTTCAAGTGGGCAAAAGCGGAGGCTTTAACTCACATTATCGAAATGGAGGTGAAAAATTTCACGTGGAAAAACATTGTCTGCAGGTTTGGTGTACCCTGCGTTATCATCTCTAACAACGGCACCCAATTCGTCAGGAAGGTATTCGAAAAATTCTATAGCGACTTGCATATTAGCCACCACTTCTCCTCACTAGGGCACCCCCAGGCTAATGGGCAGGCCAAGTCACCAACCGGACGATCCTCAATGCCATCAAAAAGATGTTGGAACAGGCCAAAAGAAAATGGGTCGAAGAGCTCCCGAGAATGCTCTGGGCATACCGAACCGCAAGAAGGATCAACTGTCGAAACGCTGTTCTCACTCGCATATGGTATCGAGGCAGTCACTCTTGTCGAGATCGGCATGCCCACACTAAGATCGAAAGCCTTCAACCAAGAAACCAATGATCACCAATTGGCAGAAAATCTCGACCTATTAGAAGAAAGAAGAGAGCAGGCTGGAATCAGGCTGATGAGTATCGGCGTAGAATAGCCAAGAGCTTTAATCAGAGGGTGAGACCTGTGGTTTTTCAGCTCGGCGACCTTGTTCTAAGGAGGATTTTTCCCAACACTAAGGATCCTACCATGGGGAAGCTCTCCCCGAATTAGGAAGGGCCCTACAAAATCGTTAGAATTGCCAGGCCCATGACCGATGGGTTAGAGGATATGTCTGGTAAGACAGTTCCTAGGCCTTGGAATATTGAGCACCTGAGAAAATATTATCAATAAAGCCTCTCTCCCATTTTAAAAGTGTTTCTCAATTTAATGCACAGATCTCCAAATCTGGTCCATCTCAAAAGATTCCTACGAGCACTAATGTTGTAGGCATGGTCTCAATTTAATGCACAGATCTCTATATATGGTCCATCTCAAAAGACTCCTACGAGCACTAATGCTGTAGGCATAGTCTCAATTTAATGCACAGATCTCCAGATCTGGTCCATCTCAAAAGACTCCTACGAGCACTAATGCTGTAGGCATAGTCTCAATTTAATGCACAGATCTCCAAATCTGGTCTATCTCAAAAGACTCCTACGAGCACTAATGTTGTAGGCATGGTCTCAATTTAATGCATAGATCTCCAAATCTGGTCCATCTCAAAAGACTCCTACGAGCACTAATGTTGTAGGCATGGTCTCAATTTAATGCACAGATCTCCAGATCTGGTCCATCTCAAAAGACTCCTACGAGCACTAATGCTGTAGGCATGGTCTCAATTTAATGCACAGATCTCCAGATCTGGTCTATCTCAAAAGATTCCTACAAGCACAAACACTATAGGCATGGTCTCAATCTAATGCACAGATCTCCAGATCTAGTCCATCTTGAAAGACTCCTACAAGCACAAGCACTGTAGGCATGGTCTCAACCTAATGCATAGATCTCCAGATCTGGTCCTTCTCAAAAGACTCCTACAAGCACAAATGCTGTAGGCATGGTCCCTATTTAAATCACAAATCTCCAGAGGTAGTCCCGCTACTTCCTTGTTACCTTGTTTTTATGCAAGTGTTTTTCTTCTAAATCCCCGACTGAGGGATAATGCATTCAGGTCTAAGGTCTTATCAATTGTCAGGTCTGAAGATTTATTAAGTAACTTGTTTTATTGCAAGTGTTTTGCTTCTAGATTCCCGACTGAGGGATAAGGCATATAGGTCTGAAGTCTTATCAATTATCAGGTCTAAAGATTTATTAAGTAACTTGTTTTATTGCAAGTGTTTTACTTCTGAATCCCCGACTGAGGGATAGTGCATTTAGGTCTGAAGTCTTATCAATTATCAGGTCTGAAGATTTATTAAGTAACTTGTTTTATTGAAAGTGTTTTACTTCTGAATCCCCAACTGAGGGATGATACGTTCAGGTCTGTAGTCTTGTTCATTATCAGGTCTGAAGCATGATTAATTGCCTTGCTAAATTACAGGTATTTCAGGTCTATGCGATACCAGAATCATTAATAGAAGAACAAGCGATAAAGAATAATTTCCTTTCATTAATAAAAGCCCCAAAGGGTTGAAGGTTACAAAAAAAAAAAAAAACCTATTCTATGTCGGCAGGGGCCACTTCTGAGATAGGCACGGCATCCTCGACGATAGCACCCTCAGTTGGCTGGACCGGGGCAGGCTCAAAAGAGGTTGGTGTTGAGTCTTCTACCTCTACATCATCCACCCCGTAGATGTCCAGGTCGGGGTAGAGCTTTTGGATCCTCTTCCTAAAGAGAAGGTACCCAGTGTCTACGAACTCACACCCCATCCTATTCACCTCATCCATCAACTCTTTCTCCGTCTCTACCTTGGCCGCTGCTCGGGCCCCTTCCATACTAGATTCCAACTTTCGGGCTACCGCTGCCTCTGCCTCATTGAACTCTTTCTTCAGTGTATCCAGGCAGAGGACATACTTATTCCTCTGAGACTGCATAAGGTTCATGCCAGTCACAACTTCCTTGTATTTCCCTTCAAGGGAACTGCATTTCTCTTTTAAGGAATGAACGGCAGCTCAGGAAGCCACAAGCTCAGCGCGGGTGGTCTCCAGTTCGGCCTAAAGATGACTCACCCTTTCAGAGTCTTCAGGGTGGCCCAGAATGGCGGCCATCGCCTGAGCAGCCTGCAAGCGATAACGGGAGAGTTAGTAAATATAATAAGAAGTAAACAATGACAAAAATCTCTCTGCAATGACACTTACCTTCGCGTGGCCCACCATAAGGTCGATGGTGATCTGTCGTGGGCTCAGACCCCGGTAGGAGGCAGACCATGACCCCTTGAAGGCAAGCCTCACAGCCTTTGCTCCCGAGGACGCGCTAGCGATAGAGGAGGGAATGATGTTCGGCCTCCCCATGCTTCGGGGTGCCGAACCCGCCTTTGAAGGTGGAGGTAGGGACGATCTCTTGGGGAGAAGTCGGAGGTGTAGAGAATGAGCAGGAGTAGCTGTGGACACCTCCGAAGGCACAACTGGAGAGGCTTCAGATGTCTCGGTGTCTGTCCTTCTTTTCTTCTAAGGATAAGGGACAACAGTAGTAGAAGAAAAGCCCCTGGTCTTCTTCTTGGTGCTCGGCATGTAACCGGATAGCACTGAATTCTTCAGTTCGGTGGCCCTATTCTTCACCAACTTCACATCCATCAGGTTCTGTAGGGAAAAGATCTAGTTGTGAGGTCGGTGGAGAGGGTGCAGCAGTCAGCCGATATTTTTCCTGGAGCTCTAGGGTAAAGGTTGGCCTCCTCTAAGCTTTCTTATCTGCAAAACAACATGAAAAATATGAGGAAATGGTATGTTAATCAGAGAGAGAAAAGGAATGAAGAAAAATTTCCATGTACAGATCTGAAGTCTCACCCTTAAAACCAGTGTGCCGAGGAAAGAGACTCAACCGGTCTTTGAAATCTTCATGTTCCCAGCCTTCTCTGACAAAGAAGTACTATTTCTTCCATGTTTTGTTGGAAGTTGGTACCGAGGTCAGGGGTCGGAACCGTTTGTCGAAGGACATGTAATAAAGCTCCTCAGACCTGAGGTACTTCATGTCCATATTGCTCCTAATGAGGTCTAGACCTACCTCAACCCCGTTCTTATGGCCTAATACTAGAAAGGCTATAAGCTGCTTCCAGTTGTTCAACTCGGCGGGGCAAATCTTGAACCAACAGAAGAATTCGTTCAGGAGGAGATGTAAGGGAAACCGTACGCTGATCTCAAACCACTCAAGATAGGCACAGATCTCCCCCCGTCTCGATGTCCGAAGGATGATCGGACTTCTTGGGAACCCTACAGGACACGTTTTTTGGGAATATATACTTCTCCCTGAGGGTTTTCAATACTTCTTCAGTGATAGCACTTTCCCCTTCATCTCTTTAAGATCGGCTCGAGGTACCAGCCTCTTTGTTCCTGGGCTTGAGGTAGGCTTCAACAAGCACCACATCGGACTCACTATAGGATTCATGACCAGAATCATCGGAAGAGGAAGCCCTATCATTGCACATTTCTATGTTTTCTCTAATTTCCCTACCATCTGAATGAGTGTCAGAATCCGACATGATAAGAAACAAAAAATGATGGAAGGGAGTAGAAGGAGAATAAAGAAAAGATTAAAACAGAAGGGGAAGGGAAATTACCAGCCCGTCGGAAAGAAGGGGGTCAGATGACGGTAATGGTCTAGAAGATGCCAAAAATCTGACACGGTAGCCAAAAATCGCACACGATAGTCAGAAATCGCACAGAAATACTTCGAGGATATGTAGAAAACTCTAAACAGAAATCAAATAATCATCTTCGCTATTTAAAAGAGGCGGTAGAGATAGCTTTTAATGTCTCGAGAACCGAATGACGGCTAGATAATAAATCATCTCGATTGTCGAAATGACACTGTGCATGGTAATTTTGCCATTGCGGCTCCTGTCCCCTTAGGATACGGAATGGAACATTAATGGTTATACGCATGACCCTTCAGAAACCCTATCCTGAGTTCTGTACGCGTGCTTAGAACTAAGGCTCAAGGGGGGGAGTAACTGATACGCCAAAATAGATGGACTAATCTGAACTTGACATGTGTCTGGATTTGTTGTGTGCAGGTCACGAAGTAACTGGCTATACCGATCTGACATCGGATCAGCAAGCTCGAAAGAACTACTTCTCAATGGTACCGAACTCAGTGATACCGACTTTGTCGTCATCATCATTTTGGACTACTGACCTCGGAACGATGAGGCAGGTAGCAGCGTGGAATAGTGAAGTAGGTAGCAGTGATGCAACTGTGAAACAGGTAGCAATGTGGAACAGTAAGGCAGGTGGCCATCATGGGACTGCCACCGTCCAGACAATAATGAATCCCAGATTTCACGATACCAAATCCTACTCACCTTGGAAAACAGCCATAATATAATTACCATCTTTAAGGTACACATGAGATAGACATAATCTTTCATCTTCTTATCAGTTGAATTGACTCTTTACTGATTCTATCACCGGAGTGGCTACTGCCAGAGCCATCCCGGTAGCCCTTTAACTCCTTTTATTTTTAGGTCTCATACCAACAAAGAACGGAGACGCAGAAGATCAGAAAAGTGCAGCATCATTGTGTAACTATAAAAGAGGTTGAGAAGGTAGGTTTGTATCTTTCTTTGGAAAGAGAGAGATGCTTCTTTTTTTTTAAAGCATGTATTTTTCAGCCAGACAATAGATGTGCTGGTGCCTTTTGGGAAGCAGGTTTGTAATTAGTAACAAACTTTTTTCTTGTGAATAGGCAATGCATCAATACTTAAGGCACGAGGTTGAATGATAACTGATACTTGATGAAGTAGTTAGTATTTTACTAGTGAATTTGGTATTTCTAGAGATTGATTATATTTTTTTTTGGTGAAATGGTATATTTGAAGCTATGAACTACATTATTTGTGGATTGGGATGATAAACATGTTTTGATTTGGACACTTCTACTATAACTATTATTTATTTGAACAACAACTACATTGAAAGGCCTTGGGCTTCTTTTTTTTTGTTGGTATTTTAGTTTTCTAATTTTGTTCGAATTAGTATTAGTAGTTTCTTGTTTTACAAGATTAAAGTATCAGATTAATAGAGGAATTAGTAGTCTCATATTTGGAGTAATATTATTTAGCTTTATGAATACTATTTATGAGTTATTCTTTTGTTGTGCAAGTAATTTTTGAGTTAATTTATAAAAAATTAGACGTATTTGATTTTCTTTTCATGTGTGACATAATAAGTTTGGTCACTTTACAACTAGTTTCTTAGATGATCTTCCGCCAAAAATATCCTGATAAAACGATAGTTCCTGACTCCAGATCATTTCTCTAAATTATCCTGATAAAATGATTTCAGTGTTCACCAAGGATACTGATAAGAATTCATTTATGTGAGAAAGGTGTTTTTGGAAGCCTCTTTCACCATCTTTAACTGAGAAAAATGGTGTTTAACTACATATAAACTCTTATCATAATTATCATAATCCGCACAAGTTTTATGGATGCCAATTGGACTCGGGTCCACATGACTCAATGTCCAACTTCTTCAACTCATTCACATATGTTAAGTGCTAAGCTCTCTACATCACCTTTCACATACAGGGAATGGATCGTGCGACCAGACGAGAAGGATTGGGACAAGAGTACTATATTAAACTACTATCAAACTAACATAGTAGCTCACTACAAACCCATAACTGGTCTCGTCTATGCCCTATACTATTCTATTACACTAGATTCAGCATCTGTTACCATTCACGAGAACTAATCTTATCACGATGTATAGGCCATCCAATTTGTGTTGTACTCACAATCATATCGATTGACATAAAAACTGACACGATCGTCCAGGCAATGAGTCACAACACAATAGTGTATTACAAAATCGTCTTCCCTAACTGCTTACGTTAATCCAATTGAACTCAACTACTTTTCTAGACATGTCCCACCGGACCGCATTAATCACGGCCCTTTAACAACATGCTAAAGTAGCAATATCAAGCTCTTTTTTCATAACATAGTCCTAGGTCACAAAAGACATATTTGAACTCAAAAAGATTCTCAAAGCTCACACAGTGACAAAACAGGGATACATTCATTCATTCTATTTTTTAAAGGTCACATCAATAACATATACAATATATAATGTATGCTATGGCAGAGCTTCCACTCAATTAGGCATGTCAAACTCATTCTCAAAAGTATATAATGCCATACGAATCTTAGTCTAGTCACTATCTAGCGCATATTGCTATCTCAGCGCCCCTCGTCACTATCCCAGCGCCTAACCCGAACATTCCAACCCAATCGCTCTTCTAGCTCCTATCTAAAAGTTCGCATTTGGCTTTCTTCAGGTTACATAAGGTGTGTGGTCGACCTTCATACTTGATTCTTTAAAAGAATCTCATCTTGACCCTCATTGTCAAGGCGACATATATGATACAAATGAATTCTCCCTCCAACCAAGAATTCAATATCTCATCTTGCTCGCTATCTAAGCACTAAGGAGATTGCTCGTATGAGAGAGCCAATCAAAACTTGTTGACATCTTTCATGTATACTCACAACAAAAAAAACTTATCTCAATATTAACAAAAAATCATATAATTATGAAATAATGTCACATGGTGTCCACTATATCAAATCTAAAATAAACCTAACTATTTAACACAAGCTGTAAAATATCAGTAAGTATGAGCTTAGGTGTAACACCCCGATCCCGTGAAATTAATAATTAATTAATAATTATTAATTAATACCGACTTACAGAATGATTTAGGGAATTAATCATAATCTCGACGGTCGCCATAGACCGATTAAATAAAGAAAATGTCTGGAGGGAAGGGTACCTTACCCGAATCCAAATTACTGATTAATTCGGTGAAATAACGTCGTTTTAATACTAACGGAACCCAAATTAGCTAACCCGGGAAATCCTGAATGATTAATAAATGACACGGAACCTCTGACACTGAAGATAACGGAAATAGAAACTGACCGGAAGAAACCGCGTCGAAAAAGGAGCTACGGAATGAAAGTTATGTAGCAAACACTGAAACTGAATTACTGCGCAGCCAAACAGGGCCTTAACCAAAAATGTGGAAAAAAAGGGGCCAAATGGGAGGCCAAGGGAATTGAACCCTTGACCTTTGAGAGGGAATGAATTTTTCTCAAAAAGCTTACCAACTTGGCTGCCATTACCTTGTGCACACATATACAACTAAATTGTATATATACTCAAGTTGTCCCAAGCTGCCACCCAAAGCAACCAATGAGATTACATGCAAACCCCATATGATGGATTAAATCAGCTCCCCTCAGCCCACGTCACCCCATGACCCTACTGATTCTCTGATGTGGGCACACACATAAATGGAGATGTATATGTATATATTACATACCAAAGACTGATAGTTCATAAAAGTCATAATATTTGCTAGGTAAAGAGGAGAAAACAGACCTGTCTTTGGGGTGAGGGCCATGGACTGCATGAGTGTGTCCATGACTTGTGGGTATGCAAGCTTGTGCTTGCCTACGGTTTACATGGAGACGCACCAAAGGACAAAGGGGGAACTGAGGCACGACTGACTGAGGCATACCTGAAGTGCCAAAAATCCGGAACTGAGCCATTAATGGCAAGGAAAGCTACTGTTTGAAAGAGGTACAACTCTTTTTAAACTAGAAAATTTTCTGTTTAAGTTGATATTGTTTTGATGGTTTTGGATCTGTATAAACTACACATATAGACTACTGAGAGACTTTAGAACTGTTCTAAATTAATTAGGAGGGTCGAATAGGGTAGAAACACCCAAAATCTGTAAATAGCCACCATGGATGGACCTTGAGTTGTAGGTCTGATTCGACCTCCCTAAAACCAAGTTTTGATGGTCTAGAAATGATCTAGATACTGACAGGGTCCCAAATACACCAACCCGCGACCCTAGAACACTGACTTGGACCCTCAAAACCGAACCTGTGAGTCTCGGCCATGGAACCCAAATTCTGTAACGGGCTTTTAAACTGAAAATCAACAATGGAGAATTGAAGCCCCTGTTCTAAGGGTCACAACAAGACAAGAATTGTGCGATTTGGTTGAGAAATAAGGCCCCACGACCGAACTGAAACTCTGTACGATAATCGGCTATACAGAGCTTAATCCGTGGATTCGAAGCATGAAAATGATGCTATGTTGTTGGAATCACTCCCAGAAATGTTTTGGAATCAAAACATGTTGAAAAACGTGCTTGAAATAGCACGAAATTGAGAAAAATCAGGACTGGTATTAGGGCAACAGTGCGTAGAAAACTTGGGGAAGATGGAGTTGACTCGGCCGAGTTGACCGAGCCAAGCCGAGCTGACTCGGACACGTGTCACCTCAAGACCGTGCCACTGTTTTAATAAAACTGCACCGTTTTGATGTTTGATGTTTTAAGAATTGGCCTGTTTGGTTACGGGTTTTAAAAATTAAAATCAAGTTTTGGGAATAAGCCATCCGTGGATAAGGGGGGCGATTGAGGTTAAATGGAATATGTAATTCCGGTTTTCTGAAGGGTCAGAACCGGTTGGTTTTTAAGTGTTTTG
The DNA here is from genome assembly GCA_008638375.1 of Nyssa sinensis. Taxonomy (NCBI): domain Eukaryota; kingdom Viridiplantae; phylum Streptophyta; class Magnoliopsida; order Cornales; family Nyssaceae; genus Nyssa; species Nyssa sinensis. Next base: position 20,674,660 of record CM018049.1, on the reverse strand, counting down.
AACCGGTTCACTTGGTAAACCCTTGAACCCTGTGGGTTGAACCCCTAATTTATGTAATTATGTTTTAACCCCCAAATGATTTCTGAAAATTTTGGATTTGCCCCAACAGTTCTGAATATTGCACAGTGGCCCAGATTTTGGGAAAATTATACATTTAAGCCCCTGCTAAATTAATTAAATAATAAAATTATTATTTTATTAAATTGGTAAAATTATAATTTTACCCCTGGACATTAAATATGTCAAACGGAGTCCAAATAAATTAAATAAATAGTGTATTTTCACTATTTCGAACATTCCGGACTCAATGGTACAGTCCGATTTTGGAAATACAGTACCGAAAAATACAGACCTGTAAGTGACAAATTACTGTACTGCCCCTGATAGCACCAGACCCAAATAAAAATAAAAGACAGTCTATTTTGACTATGTCGGGCGTTCTGGACTCAACAGTGAGGTCCATTTTATGAACTGACGTGCCGAAAAATATGACACGTGAAATTACCAAATTACCCCTGATACTGTACGAAGCCCAAATGAAGTCTGATTGGGACGAAACTGATACCGATAGAAACCCGAACACTGGTGAAACTGTATACCCGAATAAATGACGAACCGGGGTCAGAATCTTACAAAACGTAAAATGACCAAAATACCCCTGAGCACTGTAAGTGCAAGATAAAGGTCAATCTGATCTGATAAATTATCGTAAGTATAATTATGAACACTGAAGGGTTAAGTAAGACTCCGGAACTATCAACGCGTAAAACGAGAAATGATTGATGTGTCCCGATGATCTAAAGCAGATACCAAACGAAGTCCAAAGTACTTGAAAATTCACATATAAGATATATGGGACATTCTGAGGACCACGATAGGGTCCGGGACAGCAATGGTGAAATTACCATTTTGCCCCTAAGGCCAAATAAGTGCTTAACTGATAACGATTGAAGTCCAAATGACTTAAATCATAATCCTGATGACTGCTAAGCCTAATTAAAGAATGAAATAGCCTCGGGTGAGACCCAGTGAAAGGGCGATAGGCTACTAGGCTATCTTAGTTGATCCGATAGATACCTAAGATGACAAATGAGACCTGAATGGATGAGTTCTGATCTGTATATGATTGATGATTATTGTTCAGGATATACATGGAGATGCCTGACGTATCTGGAGGTTATCGGATTGTTTGTGCAAGGAGATAACCGTAACAGTTTGTGAGTAACCCTGACTCCTGAACTGGTGTATAAGTTCTGTCTAGATACTGTATTTTGAAGCACTGTACTGTTTTGAATGTTATACTGTTTAAAAAGCATATATTTAATGTACGATATGCCTTGACTTGATTGATATATTATTCCGCTTTGTTTCGACATGTTCAGTTCCGATATGTCTTGTTCTGATTGATGCATTGTTCCGCTTTGTTCCGACATGATCAGTTTCGATATGCCTTGTCCTGATTGATATATTGTTCCGCTTTGTTCCGACTTGTTCAGTTCCGATATGTCTTGATCTGATTGATATTGTACCGTTTTGTTCCGACTTGTTCAGTTCCGATATGTCTTGATCTGATTGATATTGTACCGTTTTGTTCCGTCATGTTCAGTTCCGATATGACTTGATCTAATTGATATTGTACCGTTTTGTTCCGTCATGTTCAGTTCCGATATGTCTTGATCTGATTGATATTGTACCGTTTTGTTCTGTCATGTTCAGTTCTGATATGACTTGTTCTGATTGATATTGTTCCGTTTTGTTCCGTCTGTTATGATCTATCCGTTTCATGGTCTGTCCGTTACTGATATGTCCTTGTTTTGACTGACGTATTGCTCCGCTTGGTTCTGTTATATTCCGACCGTTAATGATCTGTCTGTCTTGATTGTTTACCTGTGACTTGAACTGGTGTTTTGTTCCGTCTGATCTCGTTATGTATCGTCCGTTAATAATCTGTCTGTCTTGATTGATACATGGTCTAGTTCCGTTATGATCTGTCCGGATTCTTGACTTGGTATATAAGTTACTGCATAGATACTGTATTTTGATGCACTGTACGATTTTAAAAGTTATACTATCTGAATGCATGTTTTTAAATGCAAACTTTTATACTGTATTGTACGCGGCATGATTTTGTCCCGTCCTACTATTGTTTTGTTCGGTCTGTCTTGTTCTGTTTTATGGTCTGTCTGATTTTGTTCTGCTATGATGTGTCTGACTCTGGGTACCATTCTGATTATGAGCGGTCTGGCATAAGTAGGCTTGATTACGCGCCTAACTGATATATTATTGTTATGCCCTGTTATGTTCCGCCCAGTACTGATCTGTTCTAATATTTGAATTAATTGCCTATACTCTCGTTGATATATTGGCATCATGCACTGTTCCGTCTGTTCTGATTTGTTGTTCCGTTTAGTTCAGTCCCGTTTTATTCTACTTAAACTGTATTCAAGTAGATCTATAAAACTGTTATTCTAAAGCGATTGAACTATCCTTGTGATTCATAAACAAGACCGGGTTTGAAACCCATGACAGGGAACCTGTGTTACTCACTGGGCTTTTCGAAGCTCACCCCATTCCCTAACATTTTTCAGGGATTATCTCTGATGGATTAGAAGACACCATGATATGACATGGTAGGCCGAGTGGCACTTCAAGTAAAGGATCTGACGGCACTGATCTGTAGAGACTGGATTCTTGTGGACTGATTCTGTTATTCAGGTGAGTGATATGATACGGCTAACCTGATTTACATGTACTGGATAGATAATTATGGCTCATGGAAATAAACGGTACTCTAAAGATATTAGATATGCTCTGTACTATATGCCTGATTTTAGATATGCTCTGAACTTAGAACTGTTAACTATTTTGGATTTAGACTTGCTCTGTGGTACATACCTTTATGGTGGATAAGTGAGTTGCATTCCCGTGACACAAAGAAAAAGTTTTAAATTCTGCTGCATCTGACCCTACAGTTGGAGTGCAATTCGTCGGAAAGTTCAGAATTTGCCTTTGGTTGGTCGTGTAGCGACCGACTGGCAGTCACGTCCTCGACATCCGCGTAGGGTGGGGTTCGGGATGTGACATTAGGAGTACCTCTTTTCGTGCAACTCTATCTCAAACATGTGTAGTGAAAAATAATGTCAATATGTTTTGTCACGACCCCAAATCCGGTCCATGCGGATCGAGGGTTCGTGATCGGCCACCGAGGCCTTTTTGCCAATAATCATAATTACCTTTAATCAAACGCAGCGGAATAAATTTTTTTCTTTTTCTATTGCGGAAGCGCTAATCAATACTCAAGTCAACATCAGTCATCTATTTCTACATTCCATAGCAATTACAAAAGTACATGATGTAATTTTTCCAAAGCCTGCTGATGTCATATTCAATATACAGTCCAAAGTTTCCAAAAGTAACTACATCATGACTAGCAAAATCCTATTACAAAAAGGGTCCATAGCTTTACAAGCTTCCAACTAGTTTGACTGAACCTGCTATTTCCTGTCCGATATCATCACCTGAAATAGGATAAAAATATCCTATGAGCTCAACAGCTCGTGAGTATCACAGCTCGTAAGCATTCCATAACATACCAGGGGTTTCAAAACTACTATATAATTCAATATATAAATGTCTATGATCAGATATCATATGTCATCTTAATTTATAATATAAGATAACGGTATCAAATTTACTTCCAATAAATCTCAATATAACGAAAATCATAAATCGATAATCAATAACATAGTTCAATAAATCAAAATCACAGTTCAATATCATGGTTCAATTCCCAAATTCATAGTTCAATAATTCAGATTCATGGTTCAATAGCCCAAATTCATAGTTCAATAAATAATAGTTCAATATCTGAAATTCATAGTTCAATAATTTAGATTCATGGTTCGATTTTCAATACTCATACTCAATGATATATTCCACTTCTATGGTCAGCAAATTAGAACCTCGCTGACTGAGATCGATGGGCTAGCTAGTTCGATATGCCGTATCAACACCGGCTCACCACAATATACCTTGTGGGAGGGTTCGATAAATCACAATCTATTCGATAGTGACCAATCATAGAAGAGTGTTCTATTCAAGGCATCAAATTTATATTCAAATCGTATCCAAAATAAAGAATCATCAATAGCAGTTCAATTATTTCAAATCAAGGTTCTTTATTTGACATTTAGTTCAAACAGTTCAAACATTTGTAAGAATATCGTAAAACATTTGAGTATCTTTCGAACACATTTTCTGAAGTCAAAGAAGACAATATAGTTGTCAATAGATCATTCAAACGTATACAGTATAGTTCAATAAATCATAAAAGAGTTCAATATTTATATCTATACTGAAATTGTCTACCTCAATATGGTATGAAATACTCACCTGAATTCCAAAGACTTAACTCCAAAAATCCTTCCTTTGAAGTTCCCTAAAATCACATTTCAAAGTCCGGTCACATTCCATAATATTACTCTGATTTAATTATCATTAATTCTTTTTCCTATTTTAGTTACATTTCTTGGGTAGCTTCTTTAAGTTTTAAAGTTTGATTCTATTACCTTATATATTTACGTGTCATATTTTTCTGTACCTTATTTCATAATACGGACCTCACCATTGAGTCCGGAACGTCAAAGAAAGTCAATTTGGACTCCCTCTGACTTCCATTTGGTTTTAGGGACATTAAGGGTAATTTGGTAATTTATACTCTAACGTGTCTTATTTTTTTAGAGTTTTGTCTCGTGAAACGGACCCCACCATTGGGTTCAGAACACCCAAAATAGTCAAAATGCACTATTGGTTTACTTAATTTGGACTTCATTAGACTCATTTTGAATTAGGGGCAATTTTGAAAAATTTAATATTTTATAAATTTTCTGGTTTGGGCAACAGTGACATTTCCTAAAACATTTGGGGTCGGTTCACAATTTCTCAGAGTTGCGGTCTGAACCAGTGGGTTCATCAGTCAAAACCCTAAACCGTTCTGACCCTTCACTGAACTAACCGGTTCAGTTAAATTCAGAGAACCAGAATTCAATAACTACTCTGTCTACCTTATCCACGGTTTGGATAACCCCAAACCTAATTTCAATTTACTATCCCTGTTACCAAACAACCCAAATCCATTTAAAATCCTAACATAAAACGACACAGTTTCACTGCCCGTTTTATTTCCGGTCGGGTCCCTACCCGATCCGAACCCAAACCCAGTTCCTTTTAACCCGAAATGCCCCACGACATTCCGGTCATCTTCCGCTTCCTCCGGTGAGCAACAGTAGGGTTCCGTCACCATCTCCGGTGACGGCAACCTGTCCCGATCAGATTTCTCTCCCATTTTCAACGCCAATCTCTTCCTTTTCTCACCACGATCTCATATCTACCCTCTATTTCCATCAAAACCTTCCCAATCTTCTCGGATATGGGTTTTAACAGCTCTGGCCGATTTTTCGGTGAGCTGATTTTCTCTTATTTCAAGCTCGGTTTGTCAATGTTTTTCACTCCTTTCTTCACTAATCATTTTCTGCACATCATAGCATTATATTTAGGCCGTTTAAATAACATTTCTCACATAAAATATCAAGGATAATCCTTGCTACCCGTAACCTGCAACTAGGGTTTTCTAGCTCAATCCGTGACCATTTTTGTTGATTCCAATTGCAATTTAATTCTCTTTTCATGCTTTTTAAAACTCTATACTTTAAACTAATTAACATGCTCATAAGATCAAAAACAAAGTGAGACCCACTTACTTATACTTTCTGATTTTCTCTTTGTGGGTTGCTTCTTCTCCCCTTCTGTTCCTCTTCTATCTCTTCTTCTCCTTCCTCCTTTGATTTCTTTCTTTTATGTTTTCCTCTTTACTCACGGATGCACACACACACACACACATATATATATATATAGATATCACAAACTGCCTCTTTCTCTCTCTACTCTCTCTCTACCTTATCTCTCTCCTTTTGCAGCCTTCATTGACTTCTCTTTTTCTCTTTTCTGAGAATGCAGGTTTGCATTCAATTGTGTAAGATATTTGTATCTTATATATATATATATATAATATATATATCCACACCCACACATATACTTGACAACACACACACACACTACTGTTCACCTATATATATATATATATATTTATATCTCTTCTTTTATTGTTATTATTATTCTTATTATTTTTTATTATTATTATTATTTTTATTTTTATTTTTATTTTATTATAGTCCGGGTTTTTATGCCATGGCCCGGGTTTACCGGGTCGGGTACCGGCTAACTCGGGTCGGGGTATTACATGTTTGGTTCTCCCATTATCGCTATTGGTCTATCAACCCACTAATGAGCCTAAGCTTCTAGCCTAGTGGCGAGTCCGCACGGTTTTGTCCTTAAGGACCCTAAGTCCAAAAGACACTACAAAAAGGGAAAGGCATCGCCCTTTCCTCAAGCTTGTAAAGCTTATTAATAATGTGGAATAAAGTTGTGACAACGCAATACTTGTATATGTTAGAGCTGTCATACAATCATAGTTGATGAACATATCATCCTGCCTACACGACGTTATGTTAAGGCGCTACTAGAATCTCTACAACCAAACTACTGCCTCAATTGCGATGACCAACCGTCTATTTTTGACATCACTTAGATATAAAAAAAAAACTAATTAACTAAAGTTCAATGAGCAAACAATAAGTCATTTTTATAGTTTGACCATTTATACGAGGAAAACACTAAACTGCTTCAATAATTTGACCATATATATGAGCAAAGTACTAAGCTGCTCCAATAATTTGATAGGAGCAAAGCACTAAGCTTCTCTAATAATTTGACCATCAATAAGAGCTGCAAAAATAATCAAGTACATATCCTAATGCATTTCAGAATCTCAACTGCACTCAAATAGAAAATTTCACAAAAATATCTCTTTCTTTACAATCCAATTGCAATAATCAAAACTAAAGTATGCCCCTAACAATCTGTCAATAGGTTAGGACCGTGCTAACAAAATCGTTTATAGATTTCTCAAGACAAAATGAGAAATCCTTCAAGGTAATCTTCATGGAACTCAAATCTAAGTATAGTCTACTTCACCTATGTCCTCCTCAATACAGGACAACCACCTCCAAGTGGTGACAACTAATTTCATATATGTTAGCAATTGCACAAAAATAAAAATGTTTTCTTTGCACTGTTCGTAGCTTTATTGATCATCATGAAGCCAATTGCTCGATGAAATCTAAGGTTCCACTGAATTGACAATTGCTTTTGGTCACAAGTGAACAATTCATCAAGCAAACTTTGTGCTCATTGTTCATTAACCTTAATGCCTAAAATTGCATAGACGATTACTTTAGGTCACAAATGAACACTTGAGCAAGCATACTTTGTGCTCTTTACTCATTGACCTTGAAGCCCAAAAATTGATTCACGAAGAATCATCGTCCAATTCTCTATAGAAGAGATAATTTCTAAGCTCATCTAGAAAGCTTCTAAGATCTAACATGTGCGACAATCATTGGAATAAGGAAGATGGAAACAATTTTTATCACTAAGGAGAATCTCTCTATATAGTCAATATCCCATTTGGGATATGTCATTTTCAAAAAAGATAGGACATAATTATTAGTTAATGAATCCTGCATAAAAAGAGATCAACCATTCTCAAAGTTTGATTTTTTGCTAATTAGGTCAACTTATCACTCATAGCAGTCATCCATACACTATTATCATAAAAAACTTTTGTCTCTATATAAGAAGCAATATTTACTTAAACATGTGGAGCAATAGTAAAAATTTCTCCCTTTAATCTCACAAAGACGATGAGAAAAAATTTTAAATTTGCTTCTACACAACTAAGGATCTTAAGAATCTTCCTCTAGTGGTACAATACCAACTAATGGTACACTCCCACTAGGGGGAAGTCACTCCCACTATCCAAAATATCATCGGCGATTCTAGAATGAGATAACAATTTCCCACCCTCGCCGAGAGATGATGTGACTTCCATAGATTTCATTAACCCAGAAATATAAAAATAGGTAAAAAATTCACCAAAAAATAATTTGGACTCCCAATAGTATACTAATTACTGATATATAATTTTAATCACAAATATAGCTCTCTAAAGTTTTTTAAAAAGCATTTAAACAGGTTTTTGCTACTTTTTTGTAATAAAAATTAATTTAAACTAATTTTCGAAAGCTAAAATATTACAAAAAATACATAACAGGGTTACAAATTCAGTGAACGAGGCACACTCTCCAGAGGTGTCAAAAATAGGCCCTAGAAGATGATGTAGGCACTCCCACGTGTCCCACCGAGAGTGGGGGTTGCATTTCTCTACAATTCATCTTCTCCAAAAAAAAGGTTTGGTCATGACTGCTGTCAAACTTTGGAACCTTATATCTCACTCATTTTTCAACGAAAAATTATGTACCTTATATCATTGGAAAGCTTTGGAACAAGAAACATATCGATATAAATTTATTGCACAATAATCGAGGTTTTATAGATCGTATTAAAACCTAAAGATTCGAATTAAAGTTATATTTTCTTAAAAAATCAGAAGTTTAAACTCAAATCTCTCACAAATTCGATTGTGGATCATCATGAAATTTTAAGGGCTACCTAGTAGTACTATGTACTACCTTAACCCGAGTTAGACGGTATCTGACTCAGGTTGGACCGGGCTAGGACATGTGACCCCGAACTTGAAGCTAAAGTATGACATGAATAAAATTTAAAAATGAAATTGAAATATTGCATTATCCAACATATTGACGCAATAATTATAAGCCATGAATAAAATGTAAACATGGATGAACGATAGTCAATTGTTCAATAAGTCACAAGACTCAAGAAATGACCAAGACGAGGCGACCTCGAAACAGAAAGGGGAAAACTTAATAAAAGGAGAAATTGAAATTTAAAATTGAAACAAACTATATTTAAAATACAGGAAACTAGGAAAGAGAGAAATCAGGAAAACGAAAAGAAGAAATTAGAAAAGTAAAGAAGTAAGTAGAAGCTGGTGGAATAGTGTAGAAAGATGAAGAAGAAATGAGAAGCTGAAAGAGAAAAAGTGAAGGCTACCATTCTGCCGTTGTCACGACCCAAAACCTACCCTATGCGGATTAGGGGTCCATGACCGGGTCTGCGGCTCATGGGCCATTCCCTGTCAAAAGGATCTAAAATACTAAGTAAGGTTTTAACAAAATAGTTTATAATCATTAACATATCTGGTAGCATAGTCAGGTCATCATTTAATACATGCCAAAAGAACATAAATGTTTTTAAGTACAGATCCTCCAAAAACACAAACTGATAAGACCATGGTGATATGAGAGATATTAAGACCTTCTAGTATTTAACTTAATACAAAAATTCGCCAAAAAGCTACCTGTAGCTTGCAGGCGTCTAAACCTCCTAGATGCTTGAGGGTCCCCCTACTTCCTTTTGTCCTGAAAAACATAAGGGAGGGGTGAGCTAACAAAGCCCAATAAGTAATTTCCTAGCTTTAACATGGGTTAGGGTTAGTCCACAAGAATAATGGAATAAAGAAACAACAGGTAGTCAATAGCCAGTCACCAAGATGTACAACAATGACCCTGAGGGTCCAAAAGGCTTATCCCAAAATAAGATACAAGAAGATGATAATAAATCAATCAAAATGGGATCTAGCTTATCATGATAAATCGCTGCCATAACAAAACGTTAGCCAATCAAAAATGTATCATGCTTGCAATAATATGATCATTCACAGGGCATAGAATATCATCAAGCAACGAATGCAAAAATATATCATCATCGAGTTCAAATAACCCAAAAATGCGTGAATCACTCGGGGCTTGGCATACCCTGCTAGAATGCACATTCAGATTAGCCTCTTTATACCGGGCTTACTGAATAACGTTAGAGCTCTTATCTCTTAGGTCCCGAAGGACATACAAGACCCCCAAATGGTCTTTCCCCCACACAATCTGTGAATAGATGGGTCATTGTGACTGAGCACAACCCCAGGTATATACCAAATATCATGATCCATAAAATTCCACATGGGATGTACAATCATACAAAACAATTGATATTACAATCAATGAGTCATACAGTGTGTGGAATAACAAGATTTCTATTAACAGGATATATCACAAGATGAGGATATGGCATTCATGATAGTATAATTATGCTCCAGTATCAGTGATCAAATTCACAATGATGTAAGCAAGCGGGTCAAATCCAAAGAATAGGCATAACTGATAACCACAAGTCGATTGGCTTCAAATGAAGAAATCAAGTACATTAGGTAGTGATAGAGTACAAATTGGCAGTATGTGAAAATAACGTGACTAGCTGGAAATAACCCATATTAAAGCATAAGAGTTACTTACCTCAAAAATTTCTTTCAGTAGTTCTATTAATTTAAATCTCCTTCCCCTTCCCCTTGGAGGTTCCTATAAATAAGAAATTTAGTTATTATTAACCCATCTCAATTTTTTAAGGTTGATGTTAATGTTCAAGATTTATTTAACTCTCTCGGTATTACTTAGTATATTTTTAAGGTTGCTAAATTTAATATATCGGCCTTCAAAATATTTTATTTGGGTAAACGGACTCTACCGTTGAGTCCGGAACATCCAAGAAAATAAATCTAGGCCTTCGTGGCTTCTCATTTGGCTTCGGGTACCCTTAAGGGCAAAATGATAATTTCATATTTTATGTAACTTAATTTTTTAGAATCCCGATTCACAAAAGGGACCTCAGCATTAGGTCCAGAAGGTCTGACATAGTCAAAATACACTACTTGTTTATTTAATTTGGACATTGGGAAATTTTCCTATTTTTAAATAAATTAAATAAATTAATCTAATTTAATAAGTCAATATAAAATATATTTCTATCAATAAGGTTAACCGTAACAACAGTGGCTCAGTGGTTCTTGGGCTTGTGTTTAGGACTTAGGCTTGCGGGGGTCATGAGTTCAATTCGATGGAACAACAGGTTTCCTCCTTTTTTTCAAAGGTTTCCTAGTCCAAACAGCGGATAGGAGTAAATCAGGGATACGTTATCCCTGTTCTGTATGCCAACATCAATTGAATTTATTAAGTTCGTAACCAAACAGCCAGGTTTGTTTTAATTTTAAAACATAACACACCCAAAACGGCGTCGTCTAATTAATGCGGTGGCTAACTCGTAGGCCTATACGTGTCCGAGCCAACACGCCTGTCTCGAACGAGTTGGGCGAGTTGACCCAGTCGACTCGTCGTCTTCTTCATCACCTAGGGATACTGTTGCTCTAATACCAGTTTTCAAATCTCTTCAATTTCGTGACTTTTTAGGGTGTCTTTCTTTTCTGTTTTGAATGGTGTCGACTACTGAGGGTCTAACCTATAGTTTGGCATTCATTTGAGAATTCAAATCAAGCTCTAGAAGCTATGGTAACCTGTGGTGGTCTCGACCTGCAATTGCTACATAAACCCTTATTTCATCACCAAATCCTGTGAGGTTTGGCTTAGTTTGACCTTCATGGTAAGGGGGTTCGATCCTTATTCTAAAAACAGGGCAAGGGGTGTATTTCAAGGATTGGGTTTCCAAACCCGTGACCTGCAACTTCATTTCCAATGGCCTTCCCTTGAGTGTTTGGGTCGCAGTTTAGGGTTTTTGAAACCCTCATGAGGCCTATGTTAGATTTAAATCATTAAAAGCAAGTTTTATGAATGTCATTTCAGACCCGTATTGTTGAAGGTCCGAAAATAGAGGTCATGCATGGTTTTAAGGCTTCTCAAGCCCCTTGACCCTCTCAGTTCATTCAAAACAGTTCTTGTGTGTTAGATTAACTCATGCATGCAATTTATATGGCTAAATAAACTGAAACAGTGAGCAGAAATCAAAGGAAAAGTTTGAGCTTTTGGTGCTTTATACCTTGGGGGTTTCTCTCTTTATCGTGGCTCAGTTTTGACCCTCTCAAGCCCCTTTGGATCAGCTCAACTCCCTTCCTCTTTGTGCACCTTCGAGCGGACACACACACTCACACACTTGTATTTACACACACACACACACATTCTTCACTCACAATGTCCCTCTCTCTTTCTCACAATCTCTCACGCACACACACTGTTTGGTCTCCTCACGGTTAAAGATGCAGCACACACACACACATACACACTTGGACAATGTAATCACAATGCCCTATATATATATCAAAAGAGGATTCTAGAGCCCTTAGCTGCTGCACCCTATATATATATATATATATATATATATATATATGTTCAGTCTATAGCTTGCCTTTCACTCAACCACCATGGTACACTCATCATGCTGCACACAGCAGCTCATATATGAGTGTATCTAAGGTTAGGTCTGCTTGTTACCTGTAGCAACCCAGCAGCCATCATACCCCATATATATATATATATATATATATCTACACATATACATATATATATATATAAAGTGTTTTATAATTGTTTTATTTTAATTATTTGTTCTGGAGTGTCCTTTTTGTGTATATATATATATATATATTTATTTCATGTGTAAAATATAACACAAAATTGGTTGGTAGCCCAATGGTTATTTTTTTGGGTAACAAGATGCTCGCCTCACTTGGTCAAGGGTTCAAAACCCATCCATTGCAATTTTTGGTATTTTTGCCATGTTTTGCCTTAAGGCCTTGTTTGGCTATTGGAAATCTATGTTTTTAGCTTTTTACTTTTTATCTCTCTTTTTATTTCTTCTTATTTTTATAATATTAAAATTTAGCTATGACGATTAGATCAACACATTAAATTCTAAAAAAATACTTTATTATATTAATTAATTGATAAAATAAGTTCAAGGTATTGCAGTCATGTGTGCATGTGTGATGAGTATATATATATAAATTACAATGAGAAGAAAAGAAAAGGAAAGAAAACAGTAGAAGCTGCTGGAAGAAACAATTTCCAACAACTGAAATATTTGACCAACGAAAGCTGCCTTTGTGCATACAATATATACATATGTGTAATATTGTATAATATATATATATATATATATGCTAGAAGTTGTCCATGGAAGCTCTTGGAAGAAGGAAGTTGCAAAAATTTGAAGAATTCTAGGCCAAGCTACCTATATATATATATATATATATATATATATATATTAGTCTGTAGAAAATTGGAGAAGAACCACAACCTAAAAACAGAGAAATAGAAAGGGAGTGAGAGACTAAGAAAGAGAGTAAGAGAGAAAGAGAGACTGGGGAGAGAGAAGCTGAGGCACAACAGGAGAAAAGGTGGAAGAAGAAGGAAGAATCCTGGAGAAATTAGGGAGCTGGAAAAATGGGAAAAACAAGTACAATTTCATTTGAGTTACAGTCATTTGTTTTTAAATTGTTGTAGCAAATGTTGGAATTAATTAGGATCAAAGATCTTAAGAAACTGTTAAGATAATCACGTTGTAACTTCGGTCAAAATGGTAGATTTTCATAGATTACACCAAACATAATTTGACAACTTGAAATGAGTAGGAAATGTTAGGATTCTAAAACAATTTGAATGACAGAAAATGATTCAGAAATGGCCATTTTATAGCCGAATTATTCCAACCAGTGGAATGCCAAAAAACTCATGTAGGTGTTAGAAAACCAGGTTATTTGGAGGTTAAAATTGTTCTAAAAGATTTGTTACAGTTCTAGAATTAATTTGGTGTAAAAACAACAAAAAACGAATGTCGGAAAACGTGAGAAAAATGAAGGAACTGCAAGCAGTTCTGGTAACCGGCGTTGGAATCTGGTCGGAGAATATGACTGAAAAAACGTGGATTGCTTATATAGATGGACCGGACCCTAGGGTCAGGTCTGGTCGGGTCCTGACCCGACCAAACGCAATAATGGTAAACCGATACTGTGCTGTTTTGGGCTAGGCTTAGGAAGGAAAAGAAATGGGGAAGAAGGAACTGTGGTTCCGCCGACTTGAACCCCCAACCTGGGATGCCCTAAGCACTTAAACTCTCCTTGCAACCCACTGAGCCACCCTTGTTACTGTTAAATATTTTGACCAAAATGTTATATATTAAACAGTTATATAATAAATGAAATGAAATTAAGTTATTAATATAATAATTATAAAATAAAACGATGTCCAAACAAAATGAACATATAGTGTATTTCAACTATTTTGAACGTTCCGGACATAATGAAAATATCAGATTAGACATCCGGAGACTTCGGGGTGGTCCCACCATACGATAAAAAATTACCAAAATGCCCCTCATATATATAAAGCCTAAATAAAGTTCAAACTTGACAAAATTGATACCAATGGAGGGCCTAATAAATTTAAACTCATACATATGACTAGATAATGATTCAGGGTGAGCATACCATAAAATATGAAATGACCAAAATACCCCTGAGCATAGAAATTACAAAGTAAAGGCCGAATGAAGGCCAATCTGATAAAATTAACTGTCGTAAATATAACTATGTAAAGTCAGGGGCTAAGTAAGACTTTCAAACAGTCAGAATATAAAAAAAGAAATGATCAATGTGTCTCGATGATCAAAAATAGATACTAAATGAGATCCAAAAGATTGGAAAATTTATATACAAGACTCGATAATAAATTATAAAATAAAGAATGCATTCTTATGACTTAATGAGCTTACCAAAAGTAGAATCATGAAATAGATACTGATTCAATGTGCTATATATTTTGATCCATGATTATAGGAGCATTCAAATGACGGGAAATGGAACAAAAGCCATGGAAAAGATATTATTGGATGGAAATGCAATGTTAAGAACTCAAGGTAAGTAATACCCGATCTCTACATGTAGTACATTCCTAGCCATCTCACAGTTTTTCTATACGCATTTGTACTCTTATTTGTTATATCAGATTCTTTATGATTCCACTATGTGATATTGCTTCCCAGCGGAATAGCTTAGCCATGATGTTGTATCTTGCTCTTGATTTCCATATCATTTGATGATGTTATATCCTGATCATAAAATTTCGTACATGTGTTGTACGTAGGGCCGAGAGAGGCCAGATATTATTGTTCTCGGCAGCTTGGTAACATAGCCGTAAAAAGCTATAGTTATATTATGTTGCCTTGAACCAGTTATGCTCCACATTCTTCCCTGTGGAGTAGCATGATCTTGCTATTTTATCAGTGACAGATTTGTGCTCAGTCACAACTCCATTTGGATGCATAGAATTGCCCCGAGAGAGGGGTAGCAGTTCCTTGTCCTGAGAGAGGGGTAAAAGTTCCTTGCCTTGAGAGAGGGGTAGCAGTTCCTTGTGTGGGGACTAGTTGTACAGATTGAGGTCAGTGCTTACACACACAGGTAACCGGGCCCGTCGATTATCGTATCCACCAGATTTGACATCACTATCTTTTTATTGAGATTCATTGTCTGATCATATTCTTATATGAATGATCAGGTAATCGATCAGCGTTTATTAAGTACGTTCTATGATTATTTGAGATTCATTGACGAGCTCTAGTTTTTATTATTCTTGATCAGTGATATTCCTTAATGATCCATGATTGTTACTTTGATTACTATTTGTATCCTTGATCATTGATATACATTGATTAGCTATGATTGTGTTTGTTACTCTTGAGCAGTTGATATTCTTTGATGACCTATGATTCTTGCTATGGTAGTGATTGGATATTATATCCTTGTTATTCAGTTTCCTTTCAGATCTTATACACATTGTAGAGTAGGGAACTTACTTACTGAGCTTGTGTAGCTCACTCCTATTTATGTATACTTTTTCAGGGACAGATATAGAGGACAGACAGTAGGAGACTCTGGCTAAAAGTTGGACATTTTGAAAAAGTAAAGGTAATAGTAGTACAATCTTGTAGTGCTCTTGTGTATTCACGTCCTAGGGATGATGTGATGATTAGAAATTTTACAGACCATACTTTTATATTAGCTGACTGGTATGAACATGTGACCTTTTACTTTATTGTCTTCTGTTGTAGTACATGTTAGTTGCACTAAAAGTAGTGTAACAGGATGAGTAGGTCCGATTCGGCGAAAGGACCGGATCGGTTGGTCGCGATCCGCTAATCAGTACAGGATGGGTTGCGGGTCGTGACATATTATAAAGAACACATCCACCATGGCAGATCGTTCAAAAGGTGTTCTTATAATGATCTTTTAAAAATCAGCCATGTAGGTTTAATGCATGATTTTCTTTCTTAATAAATACACATGCATACAAAACATATATCTACGAACACAAAACCTGGCTCCGATACTAACGAAGGAAATACATAATAAACACAAACGGGTGTTAACCCGGTTACCTCTTTAGATCAAGAATAGCCGAATCGAAAGAGGCGACTTGTATTACGAGCTTTCTTAAAACACCACAAAGATCCTTAAAATGTTGCAAGAGATCTTCCTCGTCAAATAGGACGATTATAATATTGAGTCACCTATATATTTTCACAATCCAAGATCAATGACACTATGATGGTTATCCAAGAAGAATCTCAGAGAGAGCACCACTCACGTGATCATTTTGGGAGACTACTCATGGATGAATTTATTACGCTTAACCAATGCGTATATGTTTATATCTCATGACCACAACTAATGGGATAACCGCAAGGTTTGCGTAATAATATCTAAGTCGATCAAAACAATTAGAACGGATAAGAGTTTTAACCACATATAAACTCTTATCATAATTATCATGACCCGTACAAATCTTATGAATGTCAAACAGACTTGGGTCCATATGACCTAATGTCCAACACAATCATTAAAAAAAAAAGCAACTTTGTTAACAGTTCAGAGTAATTAAGGCTTTTTTATAATGGATGTTCACAATCCATTTCATGGTCAAAAAGACAACAAGGTACCCACAAAAAAACCCCAATGAGAGAAAAAATTCATTCCATGATTTGAAACAAAGATGGCAAACTACATTTTTTTTTTGTTTTTTGGATTGATTAAGCTATGTCCAGTCTCCAAATGTAGTGAAAGTTATCAAACAAGTCTAAGATACTTAGGAAGTTCAGTATCTTCTCTAATGTTAAAGAGATTTAGCAGTTTATTTGAAATTTAAATGCTGTAACTGTGAAGACAGCCATACGTCTACTAATAAGTTACTTGGAAAGACTTGCTTGCCTTTGAATTTCTCACTTGTCTTAGAGCTTGTCTTTTTCATGGCTTCCACTTGCTCCAGTTGGAAAATCTCAAAAATAAGATTTAAATGCCCTTTCATGGAATAGAAGAAAAAGAACTGCTTTTTGCATTCTAGCTCCCAAGCCAATCCCTTGTTTTGATATGCCAATGTCATGTTTCCTTCTCCATAATGAATTTAAGGAAGAAGTGATGATCCAAGTCTGGGATTCTTTTCTTGAATACTCGCTAGGCTCCCTCCTGACCATCAGTTTTGAAGTTAATGCAAGTGTGATTGCCATATAAGAAAGAACATTATTGGGAATAAGTGACTAGCCATGTCAGTCCAACTGGGTGGTTAGCATTTCTAGCATTTCTCAGGATGATAATGCCAAAACTAATTAATCATGTCAAGTGGGTGAGCTTAGTAAACTAGGTTTGCAGTGCACTGTAATTCTTTGGTAAAATTTTACGAGCAAACTCTATGGCCAAGCAAGTCTATAAAACCAATTGGGTCCTGTGAAGTTTAGAGATGACATGTTCGGCCAAAAAAATGCAGTTTTCAAGTTTGAGGTCACACATATTACGTAAAAACATTTTTGGTTGTATGTTTCCTAATCTTGTTTTCTGTTGTGATCAATAGGTACCCGGAAACACATTGCATCCAGAGATGAAGAGAACCTAGAATTACTCATTTGAAATATAGACACCACTGCAGAAGCTACAAACAATTTCTCTTATTCAAATAAGATTGGAGAAGGTGGCTTTGGGCCTGTTTACAAGATAATTTCAATTGCACTTTATTAAAGCGTTATGGTGGACATATGAGAATATTAAGATGGTGTCTTGAGTTCTGAAAACAAGAAACCTTCCGAAACAGAAGGGTTGGTACACCCAAATTTTTGGTAATTTGTTTCAGTTTTTGGGGTTATTTTATTGAGTACCTTTCTTAGGGATCATCTAAGGTTTTGAGTAGAAATTGTGGCAGCTATATTTCTTGTGCTCTGTTCACCATCAATAGATTATTCTTGTTCTTCTTCGCCTGGGACTAAGGCCTGACCACGTAAATTCTGTCTCTTGTGACTACTTTGTGTTTTGTTTGCTAATGATTTTATTTGTTCCCCATTTTGCTGCTTTGCCGTAACAGAAAGTATGCTGTCATGGGTCTTTCAATACAAATAATCTAAACTCAAATATGAAAACCCTCGTGTGAATTACCATAGGGTCAGCCATCAACTGGACAAGAAATAGCAGTGAAGAGGCTCTCGGAGAATTCCAAACAAGGACTCAATGAATTCAAAAATGAGGCAATCTTGATTGCCAAACTACACCGTAATCTGGTTTGGCTTTTGAGATATTGTATTCAAGGAGAAAAGAGGATGTTAATCTATGAGTATATGCTAAACGGAAGCTTGAACCTTTATTTTTGGTTTGAACTCTTCACTTCTCTTGTACCTTAATTGAATTTCATATTAGACATAGAAACAAATGTGTAGTAGCTAGTCAGAGAAGTTGTCTCTAATCTCTATTAAGTCAAAAATTAATAAACCATACATAAACCACTGTTATTTTGATTTGAAGCAGGTCCAGATAGCACAAGAAATTCTCTCACATGGAGAAGGCACTTTGATATTATATTGGGCATTGCTTGAGGGCTTCTTTATCTTCATCGAGATTCAAGATTGACAATTATTCATAGAGATCTCAAAGCTAGCAATGTGTTACTAGACAACAAGATAAATCCTAAACTTTCAGACTTTGGTATTGCTAGGACTTTTCAGGGAGATCAATTACTAGCAAAAACAAGGACAATGGTTGCAACTTAGCAAGTACCCAAAGAAATCGTCCAAGACCTGCTTAGGTTCTATTTTTACTGAGTTCTTTGTCTCTTGTAATACTTCGCAATGGTTATATGTCTTCGGAGTATGTAATTGATGAGCTCATTTCGGTCAAATCAGATGTCTTTAACTTTGGAGTGCTTGTTTTGAAAATAGTGAGTGCCAAAAGAAACAGACAATTTTGTGGTCCTGACCATGATCTCAACTTTCTTGGGCATGTGAGTTCAGATTCAATGAGGTTCTTCTCTTTTTCCTCTTTGGAATTTTCTGTAATGGAACTCCCTAATGTGGTTTTTCAGGCATGAAAACTATGGATTGAAAGGAAGGCATCTCAGCTAGTAGATCAACTGCTTGATGATTCATTCCCAATATAGGAAGTATTAAAATGCATTCAAGTTGGCCTCTTGTGGGTGCGACAATGCCCTGAAGACAGGCCAACAATGTCATCCATGCTCTTAATGCTAGACAGTGAGAGTGCAATGCTACCCCAGCCCAAGCAACCTGGCTTCTATACAGAGAGAAACCCTGATGAGACAAACATTCAACTTTTCAGCAGACAATATTCAACAAATAAGAAGACTGTTACCCTTGTGGTGGGTCGATGAAAAAATTCTACTGTTGCTACATATTTGTTTGTCACAAGACATGAAATTTTTGACAAGGAACAGGAAAGATCACCACTCCAGCTGCACATCTTTGATCCCAGAGTATAGGATGGGACTGTATGTTTACATTTTTCAATTTTAAATTTTATATTCAAGTGTTTAACTTTTTAGTAGTTTATCCATTTCTGGTGTGCCTTTAAATAAGTTGATTGTAAATGAATTATAAGATTTTGATTGGATGAAATTTTCTTTCTTTTGGAATTGTTGGGGGTTCCATTACATCCCTAGGTGCAGATTCTTAGGTTTTTATAATGTCTCCATCCTTTAGTTTGGATTCCTAAGATTATTAAAGTTGTACTGCATCAATTTTGTTCTTCCTACAGCTTTTCCTAAAAGATTAATTATTCTAAATGGAATTTTTAAGCAATATTGGTAGTCTCAGGACAATTCACAAGTTGAATTAGTTACCCAAAAAAAAAAAAAAAATTGGTTGGAAGTTGGAGTCTTGGAAGTAGGTCTCTCAACGGACCAAGTCTGGATAGACTTACTAAGATTCGGACCTAAACTTATTAAATTTAACAAGTTCGGACTTGGACCCAAATTCCCTGATACCCGCCCCATAGTCGTTGGAAGCAAATGCTCTGATATTTGCTTACTAAAGCAGAGCTCTACTATCAATGTAATATTTAATCTCCAATCAAGTAGTCCCAAAATTGGCATTTTAAAAAATAGGATGCTAGTTAATTTTCTATACTATCTATATCTATATTATCTAGTTCATTATGTATAATCATTTATTTATAATGTAATATTTTTGTTCTATTTGTATTATTATTTTGTTTAATGGAAATGATATTAGCATTGCTTATACAAAAACATAAATTAGATGTCATTAAATTATTATGTACCACTATTTTATACAAAAATATACTAATATTGATATAATATAATATAATATACTTTTTCTTTTTTTTTACAAAAATATACTAGTAACAGTAACAATACAGAAACCTGAGATTTTCTCTATCACCCTCACACATCCATTAAATGTAAATTTCTCACATTCTTTTGTAATTAATTTTTGAACTTAAATTTCTGAAAACATTAATATTCACATATAATTTACGCCTGATTGATTATTCTAACTATAATTTTTCATATACGATAAGTAATATATTAGTCCGGTGAAACCGGTGAGAACGTCCACCCAGTCATAAAAAAATAAAGTCTTCCCTTTACTAGTCTTTGTCCACCTTGTAAGTTGTAACACACTTCATATGGTAGGTGGCGTGCTGGTCATTTCTTCATTCACCAAGGATACTGCTGAGAATTCACATTCGACAGAAGGGCATCTTCGCAAGCATCCCTTTAAGAAGAAAGGGTTCACGTGGCCGTCCGTACGGTAGTTCTGGCAGCGCTTTCTCCATATTTAAGAATGATGTTCGTATCTGTTGAATGTTCGTATCTGTTGAAAAATCTTTCGCCGGTATTATCAAGCGGCCGAGATCAGCAACGGTTCCGCTACGCTAGTGAGAACTGAAGGAGACATTGATGTGCCTTTTCTCTTGGAATAAACTAAAAGTCATCAGCAGGTTTGGAAAAATATTGCTCACTTGCACTTGGTGGGTCAGCAATAAATATGATGGAACTATTTCAGCTGGGAATATCCAGGATTGAACGTGTTAAAGAAGTAGTTAGTTGTAACTAATTAGTTAGAGTTAGTTTCTGATGTAACTAAAGTCTGTTAGAGATAGTCTCTGTATAACTGTAGTTAGTTAGGCTTTCATATGTATATATAGAAATAGTCAATAGGTTGTACAACTTGAGATACAGATATATGAATTGATATTCAGCTCTCTCTCTTCTGTTTTTCTTCATGGTATCAGAGCATTATGACTTGCGTCAGTATCTCATTATTTTCGAGATCTCTCTTCCTCACGTCTATCTCTCTAACCTGCGCATTCTCTCTCCCTCTTACACCTCTCAACTTTCTCTCCCTTTCTGGTCAGTAAATCGCCTGCTCATCGCCGATCTTGTCGCCTGACTCGTCGCCGATCTCGTCGCCTGACTCGTCTCCGATCTCGTAAGTCGATCTCTGGATCTGTTCATCGCCGATCTCGTCGGTCGGTCTCTGGTTCTCGTCGGTCGATCTCTGGATCTGTCCATCGTCGAACTCCCTTTCTCCGGTGGTAAGTCACTCTTTCCGATCTCTCTTTCTCAGAGGTTTGAGTTTCAAGTTGTCTTAGAAAGAATCTGGTCAATCTGATCATATCCACCAACAGGAGACGGTGATGTCACTCGTGTCTCAGATCTGATTTTACAACCTATTGGCTATTTCTATATATACATATGAAAGCCTAACTAACTACAGTTATACAGAGACTATCTCTAACAGACTTTAGTTACATCAAAAACTAACTCTAACTAATTAGTTACAACTAACTACTTCTTTAACATCCCCCCTCAAGCTGATGGGGCTTGGTTGCACCATGAGCTTGCGAACAAGAAGCTGAAATCTGGCAGTAGGCAAAGATTTTGTAAAGACATCTGCATTTTGATCCTTAGAGGAAACAAAGTCAACAGTAATAACACGCTGCAAAACCTTCTCGCGAATAAAATGGTAATCAACTTCAATATGTTTTGTGCGAGAGTGAAACACAGGATTTGAAGCAAGGGCAATAGCACTCTTATTATCACACCATAATCTGGGAATAGGAAGCTGAACATGAAGCTCTTGTAAAAGAAGCTGAAGCCAACATAATTCTGCAGTTGCCTGTGCCAAAGCCCTGTACTCAGCTTCGGTGGATGAACGAGCAACAGTAGGTTGCTTCTTTGCAGTCCAAGAGACAAGATTAGATCCTAGATAAACACAGATACCAGAAGTGGAGCGACGATCTAAGGAGTCCCCGGCCCAATCAGCATCAGAATAAGCTTCAAGCACTAAGGGAGAAGCATGAAACGAAAGGCCATAAGTAAGAGTGCCTTTGATATAACGCAAAATCCGTTTAACAGCGATAAAGTCCTTATTTAAGGGATTATGCATATGTTGGCAAGCTTGATTGACAGCAAAGGAAATATCAGGCCTAGTGAGGGTCATGTACTGAAGGCTGCCAACAAGACTACGATATAAAGGCGGATCAGAAAAAGGAGAAAGAGCATGTGGAAAAGAAGACTTAGAGGCAGAAGGAGTGGGAGAAGGCTTGCAATCAAGCATCCCAGCTTTATTAAGAACCTCCAATGCATACTTGTGCTGCGATAGATGCATAGAATCACCCAATTGATGAACTTGAATCCCAAGAAAATAGTTCAAAGAGCCAAGGTCTTTCATAAAAAATCGTTGACTAAGAGAGTCAATCAGCTGAGTAATATGAGGGAGATTTGAACCAGTAAGAAGAATGTCATCCACATATATTAAAAGAAGAGTAAGGTGTCCAGCAGAATGAGAAATAAAGAGAGAGGGATCAGCTTTGCTAGCGATAAATTGGCAGTGGCTAAGTAGAAATGAAGAGAATGTATCAAACCATGCCCTTGGAGCTTGCTTCAAACCATAAAGGGCCTTATTCAATTTACAAACATAATGAGGAAACTGAGAATCAACAAACCCCTGAGGCTGAGTCATGTAAACATCTTCGGATAAAGTACCATGTAAGAAGGCATTGGAGACATCTAATTGTTTAATGTCCCATTGATAATGCATAGCCAATGACAAAACAATGCGGATAGTTGGTTGCTTCACAACAGGACTAAATGTCTCGGTATAATCAAGCCCATATTCTTGTGTGTACCCTTGAGCTACTAAACGAGCCTTATGCCGAGCAATGGAACCATCGGCATTAGTCTTAAGTTTAAACACCCACTTGCAGCCCACTATATTCTTATCAAATGGAGGGGAAACTAAAGTCCAGGTCCTTTGTTGTTGAAGGGCATCAAACTCAGAGTGCATAGCAGCCTTCCAGGGAGCAGATTGAGCGGCCTGAGAATATGTTCGAGGTTCAGAAGGAAGAGACTGATTAAGAGAGGCTGTGAGAGACAAAGGATGGCGAGTCCATCGTCGAACTCCCTTTCTCCGGTGGTAAGTCACTCTTTCCGATCTCTCTTTCTCAGAGGTTTGAGTTTCAAGTTGTCTTAGAAAGAATCTGGTCAATCTGATCATATCCACCAACAGGAGACGGTGATGTCACTCGTGTCTCAGATCTGATTTTACTTCTTTAATTTCTCAGATCTGATTTTACTTCTTTAATTTGCTTCTTTGGTATCCTTGAGTGTGCAAATCTATGAAAATAGTATTGAATCTCCACTCTTCAGCCATTCAACAGCCTTCAAACCGAACAGAATTGCAGATCGCTTCTTCTCTATATCTTCTCTTTAAACGTTCTCTCTCCACAAACACAGATCCATTATCCATTTTCTGTTTCTAACTTTTCAATCGATCAATCCTTTGCCAGTTTCAATAATGGCATTAGATCCTCTTCAATTTCTGATTTCAAATCTCAATTCGATTGTCACGATAAAGCTAGATTCCACCAATTATCTCACCTGGAAAGCACAGATCAGTGCCGCACTCGAGGTTTATGATTTACTTGGTTATGTTGATGGTTCAATTCCTATGCCATCAGAGAAGATTGCAGTCACCACTGAAAATGCCACAGAGATGGTCACAAATCCAATATTTACTGAATGGAAGAAAGCAGATAGACACCTTCGAAGTGCGATAAATGCCATAATTCATCCATCGTTGCTTCCTCATGTGGTCAATCTACAACATGCGTTTGAAGTATGGAATGCTCTGGAAAAGCGATTGAACTCACTGTCCAGGTCTCACATTGTGCAGCTCAGAAATGATTTTCAGCGAGTAAAGAAAGATGCTGCAAAGTCGATGAAGAGTTATCTTGATGAGATCAAACAAATTACTGATAAACTTGCTGCAACAGCAAATCTCATCTCCGATGAAGAAATTGTTTTCGTCACTTTGAAAGGACTTCCAAGAGAGTATGTCTCCTTCAAAACAGCTATTCGAGCAAGAGAAACACCAATTACGTTTGAAGAGTTGTCGAATCTTCTTCTTAGTGAAGAAATTAATATCTCAATGGATGAACTTGAGCTGAACTCTCAAATTAGTGTATCTACAGCACTTACTGCTCAGAAAGGAAGCAATCAGAATTATCAGAATTATCAAGGCCATTATCCTACCAATAGAGGTAATTACAGAGGAAGAGGAAATTATTATACCAACAATAGGGGCAATTACAGGGGCAGAGGCAGTGCTAATTCTAATCGTCGCCAATTCAATCTAAATCGTAGTGGTAATGGCCGAGCTCAATGGAACTTCAACTCAGATTTTGGATCGCCAGAGGTTCGATGTCAGATTTGTAATAAACCTCGTCATATTGCAAAAGATTGCTGGTACAGAAATGATTTGCATTTTCAGCCTCAGACTCAAGCACTGATGGCTTCAAATGAGACTCCATCTACTGATCAATGGTTCTTCGATTCTGGAGCAACTCATCATATTACATCTAATGTTGAAAATTTGCATCAACCAGAGCAGTACAATGGTATCCAAAAGGTAGCAGTTGGTGATGGTAAGCATCTGAACATTAAGCATAAAGGAGACGGTATTCTTCCTACACCTACAAATCAATTTCTCTTGAAAGATATTTTACATGTTCCACATATCTCAGCAAATTTACTTTCAGTACATAAATTTGCACAAGAGAATAATTGTATCATTTCATTTTCCTCCTCTGAATTTGTGGTACAGGACGTCAACTCGAGGCAAGTTCTTCTTCGAGGGAGTAGTCAAAATGGTCTCTATCCTGTATGCAACATTACCCACTCCTCTCCATCATCACCTTCGGCTCAAGCTTTTCATACTTCTGTTGCTACTTGGCATAACAGACTCGGTCATCCATCAAGCCAAACTCTTCAACATCTTCATCGTAAGCTTGGTTTTTCTTCATCTTTAGCTGCTGGTAATAAACTCTTTTGTGAAAGTTGTAAGGTCTGTAAAAGTCACAGACTGCCTTTTCAAACTTCTTTATCTCAGACCACTGTTCCTTTATCTCTTATTCATAGTGATTTGTGGGGACCTTCTTCTATTGTTTCAATAAAAGGATTTCGGTATTACATTGTTTTCATTGATGATTTTTCTAGATTTTGTTGGGTATATCCTTTACTTTCTAAATCTGATGTTCCTACAGTTTTTGCCCAATTTAAAACCTTAGTGGAAAATCAATTCTCCACCAAAATTAAGGTTCTCAGAACTGATGGAGGTGGTGAATTCATCAGTAATCATATGGCAACAATTGTTCTAATTAGTGGCATTCGTCACCAACGTACTTGTCCTCATACTCCCCAACAAAATGGGATAGCTGAAAGGAAACACCAACACTTAGTTGCTATGACTCGAACTCTACTTAATACTGCCTCTGTACCTTTTTCTTATTGGGTAGAAGCTTTAATGACTGCTGCTTATCTTATTAATCGACTACCTACTCCTGTTCTTCAAAACTTATCCCCTTATGAGAAGCTTTTTAATACTCCACCCAATTATTCTTTATTAAAAACTTTTGGATGTCTTTGTTTTCCTTGGCTTCAGCCCTATACAACTAATAAGTTGCAACCTAGATCAAAACCTTGTTGTTTTCTTGGCTATGATTCTCAGGCTAAAGGATACAAGTGTTTGGATTTAATAACCAAGAGAGTCTATATTTCACGCCATGTTGACTTTAATGAACAACAGTTTCCTTTTGCTTCTAGTGTATCTTCCCTAGAACCAGCTGTATCCGATAATTCTTCCTTTTTGCCTTCACCCGCAACATATTCTCCTATTGTCTCACCATCTTTACCAGCATCTTCCTTGCCCATTTCCCCTCCTAGTCCTCCTGAGTCTTTACCATCAGCTCCTTCTCCTCATTTCCCCCACATGGTAATGCCTTCACATTCTTCTTCAACTCCGTCTCTCTCTACTAATCCAGCTCCTTCTTTCCCACATCCAACTTTGCCTTCTAATTCCATGAATCCACTTCCCTCCTTTCAGTCTTCTCAGTCTAGTTCTCATCACTCGCCTATTGAGTCTTTACCTGTTGCTCATTCTCAACCAATCTCTTCCTCATCACCTCATATTTCAATTCCTGTTAATATGCACCCTATGATTACTAGGTCTAAAGCTGGTATTAGTAAACCTCGCCATCCTTTGTCTCTCACAGCCTCTCTTAATCAGTCTCTTCCTTCTGAACCTCGAACATATTCTCAGGCCGCTCAATCTGCTCCCTGGAAGGCTGCTATGCACTCTGAGTTTGATGCCCTTCAACAACAAAGGACCTGGACTTTAGTTTCCCCTCCATTTGATAAGAATATAGTGGGCTGCAAGTGGGTGTTTAAACTTAAGACTAATGCCGATGGTTCCATTGCTCGGCATAAGGCTCGTTTAGTAGCTCAAGGGTACACACAAGAATATGGGCTTGATTATACCGAGACATTTAGTCCTGTTGTGAAGCAACCAACTATCCGCATTGTTTTGTCATTGGCTATGCATTATCAATGGGACATTAAACAATTAGATGTCTCCAATGCCTTCTTACATGGTACTTTATCCGAAGATGTTTACATGACTCAGCCTCAGGGGTTTGTTGATTCTCAGTTTCCTCATTATGTTTGTAAATTGAATAAGGCCCTTTATGGTTTGAAGCAAGCTCCAAGGGCATGGTTTGATACATTCTCTTCATTTCTACTTAGCCACTGCCAATTTATCGCTAGCAAAGCTGATCCCTCTCTCTTTATTTCTCATTCTGCTGGACACCTTACTCTTCTTTTAATATATGTGGATGACATTCTTCTTACTGGTTCAAATCTCCCTCATATTACTCAGCTGATTGACTCTCTTAGTCAACGATTTTTTATGAAAGACCTTGGCTCTTTGAACTATTTTCTTGGGATTCAAGTTCATCAATTGGGTGATTCTATGCATCTATCGCAGCACAAGTATGCATTGGAGGTTCTTAATAAAGCTGGGATGCTTGATTGCAAGCCTTCTCCCACTCCTTCTGCCTCTAAGTCTTCTTTTCCACATGCTCTTTCTCCTTTTTCTGATCCGCCTTTATATCGTAGTCTTGTTGGCAGCCTTCAGTACATGACCCTCACTAGGCCTGATATTTCCTTTGCTGTCAATCAAGCTTGCCAACATATGCATAATCCCTTAAATAAGGACTTTATCGCTGTTAAACGGATTTTGCGTTATATCAAAGGCACTCTTACTTATGGCCTTTCGTTTCATGCTTCTCCCTTAGTGCTTGAAGCTTATTCTGATGCTGATTGGGCCGGGGACTCCTTAGATCGTCGCTCCACTTCTGGTATCTGTGTTTATCTAGGATCTAATCTTGTCTCTTGGACTGCAAAGAAGCAACCTACTGTTGCTCGTTCATCCACCGAAGCTGAGTACAGGGCTTTGGCACAGGCAACTGCAGAATTATGTTGGCTTCAGCTTCTTTTACAAGAGCTTCATGTTCAGCTTCCTATTCCCAGATTATGGTGTGATAATAAGAGTGCTATTGCCCTTGCTTCAAATCCTGTGTTTCACTCTCGCACAAAACATATTGAAGTTTATTACCATTTTATTCGCGAGAAGGTTTTGCAGCGTGTTATTACTGTTGACTTTGTTTCCTCTAAGGATCAAAATGCAGATGTCTTTACAAAATCTTTGCCTACTGCCAGATTTCAGCTTCTTGTTCGCAAGCTCATGGTGCAACCAAGCCCCATCAGCTTGAGGGGGGATGTTAAAGAAGTAGTTAGTTGTAACTAATTAGTTAGAGTTAGTTTCTGATGTAACTAAAGTCTGTTAGAGATAGTCTCTGTATAACTGTAGTTAGTTAGGCTTTCATATGTATATATAGAAATAGCCAATAGGTTGTACAACTTGAGATACAGATATATGAATTGATATTCAGCTCTCTCTCTTCTGTTTTTCTTCAGAACGCACAATTTAATCAATGAGACCAGAGTCTGCGGAAAAGCAAAAAGCTTTGTAGAGTTGTGAATTTAAAATTATCTTTGATACCCAATTCTTTAGAGTACTTGGAGATTAGCGCAGTGCCCATCATTAATGTTGTCCATTTCAATGCAATTTGTTTTCCTTCCTGTTGCGTGTTATATTACTGCAATAATTTTGGCACTTGCAAAAATCTCTGAAGCAGCAGAGACGATCACTAGATACGAAGTAATCAATGATAGCATGACCTTAGTATCTGCTGGAGGAAAATTCAAGCTTGGCTTCTTCCGTCCCGGCAATTCAGAGAACCGATACTTGGGAATATGGTTCAACATCCCAACACAAACCATTGTCTGGGTGGCCAATAGAAATAACCCACTCAATGATTCATCCGGTGTTCTCAAGGTAGGGGACGATGGTAATTTGATCCTCGTGGGCCATACAGAAAGTATAATCTGGTCTACCAATATCCAGAATATGTCATCAAACATTATTATTGCACAGCTCTTAGACTCAGGAAATCTTGTTTTGAGAGATGAGAAGACAGAAACTTATGTTTGGCAAAGCTTTGATTACCCTTCTGATACCTTGTTAGCAGGCATGAAGTTTGGATGGAACTTGAGAACTGGTTTGAACCGGAATCTGACATCGTGGAAAAGTGCAGATGACCCTTCTCCTGGTGACTTCTCCTCCGGTGTCGATCCTCGTGGACTACCACAATTTGTCCTTCGTAAGGGTTCTGCTAAACAGTTCCGAAGTGGGCCATGGAATGGAGTGCAATTTAGCGGGATCCGTATCACAGCTAACCGCCTGTTCATCTCCAAGTTTGTTGCTGATCCAGAAGAAGTTTATTTTGAATATGATCTCTACAATAAATCTACCCTGACAATTTTCATGTTAAGTTACTCTGGTGCACTCCAACGCCTTGTATGGAGCAGTAGTAGCGTTGGGTGGCTTGTCATGCATACACTGCCCAATGATCAATGTGATAATTATGGCCAGTGTGGTTCTAATGCTATTTGCACTATCAGTGATGCTCGGGTCTGCAGCTGTTTGACTGGATATGTACCTAAATCATCACAAGATTGGGATGTGCTTATTTGGTCTGATGGCTGCATTCGGACAAACCCATTAAATTGTCCCAGGGAAGAGGGATTTATAGCGCTTGAAGGCATGAAATTGCCTGACTTATTGCAGTTTTGGATGAACACCAGTATGACTCTCAAGGACTGTAGAAAGGAGTGCTTGAAGAATTGCTCTTGTACAGCTTATGCTAATTCAGATGCTACTGGAGGAGGAAATGGTTGCTTACTCTGGTTTGGGGATCTCATCGATATCAGAAAACCTACAGAATATGACAGTAATCAGAAACTTTATATTCGGGTCACGGCTTCATACCTAGGTACCAATTTTTTTCTGCTTTTCCAAAAAAACAGAAAAAAAACATTAAATAGATTTGGCTAAACTCTTATCTTGTTGAAATTGATTCTTAAGCTTGATTTGTTTTCTTAGTGTCAAAATGGGATTCCAGGAAGAAGATGATGCTAGTTGTGACCGTCACCACATCAATTGCTTTAGTAATGTTTTTCGGTGTCTCTTACGTCATTTGGAAGAGGAATCAACAAGGTAAGTTTCCCATCCATATATATACACACGTGTATGTACATACGTACGTATGTCTATACATACACACGTACATATATACGTAGGGATGTAAGTGAAGATGGTGTTCAACCTCCTAATAAGGTTGAACCTAAGGATGAAATAATACTACCCTCATGCAATACCAAGTAAACTAGTATAAACAATGCGATACTTTCTAAATTTTTATCTCTAAACTCTTTTTCAAATGATGTGACAACACTAAATTAATTATAATTTAATATACAATTAATATAAGACTTCTATCTCATTTGGGATACACATTTTGATATTTGACCATAATTATGGCTTAAAGTAGAAATTGTCAAATTAGGTTGCTGCTCACCCACTTGACCTTTTTGTAGTTGGATGGAAAGTTCAAGTATAAAATGACAAGTAAATCACTTTCATTGAATTAAAAAAATTAATAGGGGTATTTTTGTAACATTGAGTCCCAAGTTTAAAAACCATTGTTAACAGTGATTATAGTTGACAGCATTTATCTTCTTTTTTTTTTTTTATAAAATATATATTGAATATATAATTAAAGATTTCACTTTCATTGAATTAAAAAAATTAATAGGGGTATTTTTGTTTATCAGATAGTCTAGGGTTTTTTTTTTTTTTTTGTCTATATATATATATATATATATATATATTGTTGCATATCTAATTTATTCAATCAAATGAAAGCATTATTTGTTTGCTTTTCTTCTTAAAAAGGTTACATGGTATCAAAGTCTCCTGTCGCAATACATTGCAACCACTAAAGCTGCAGCACTTTGGCCATTGCACCTCTATCTTCTTGCTGCATCTCTCTCTCTCTCTCTCTCTCTCTCTCTCTCTCTCTATATATATATATATATATATGCACTAGTTCTGTCGCATCTTTCTCAACTCCAATCTAATTATTGTTTTAATTTAAAATAATAATAATATACTCTCACAGCTTGAACATGTTTTAATGGGTTTGACGTGCATTGCTGCTGGAAAATTCAAGAAATGATTCATTGAAGCAAGTGGGTAAACTTAGCAAACTGGATAGTAGCCCATTAATTGTATGTTGAAATTTTATATGTTATATGCCTGACCAACTAGCCCCAAAAATTTGGAACTTAATCCCTTTGCCCCGTTTGTTAATTATGCCCGTAGACACGCCCGCAATCTTGTCATTTGCTATATCGTGATTAACAGGTACACGAGCAAAGATTGAAGCAAGGGATGAGGAAAATCTAGAATTACCGGTTTTCAATATGGTCACAATTGCAGAAGCAACTCATAATTTTTCTTATAGAAATAAAATTGGAGAGGGTGGCTTCGGACCCGTTTACAAGGTAATTTCAACTCCATTTTTAAAGCCGCTATAGTTGGAGGGGGAGGGGGGAAACCAAAATAGCAAAACCCAAATATTTGGCATGGTGATTGAAAAATGCAGGGTCAGTTATCAACTGGACAAGAAATTGCAGTGAAGAGGCTCTTGAAGAGTTCCCAACAAGGTCTCAACGAATTCAAAAATGAGGTTATGTTAATTGCAAAACTTCAACACCGGAATTTGGTTAGGCTCTTGGGATACTGCATTCA
This sequence comes from Nyssa sinensis, assembly GCA_008638375.1. Taxonomy (NCBI): domain Eukaryota; kingdom Viridiplantae; phylum Streptophyta; class Magnoliopsida; order Cornales; family Nyssaceae; genus Nyssa; species Nyssa sinensis. The sequence goes on along the minus strand of CM018049.1, from coordinate 20,642,875 downwards.
AGGAGAAGAAAGAATGTTAATTTATGAGTACATGCCCAACGGAAGCTTGGATTCCTTTATTTTTGGTTTGCCCTCTCAACTCCTCTTAATTATATTATATTGAATTTCATATGACATGGAAAAATTATCAACCAAAGAAATCACGTAGCAATATTAATTTTTGAGTCTACAATTGAATATACTGAATACTAACCTCTTAAAATATGGCTCACAGCTCATCCAGATTACACAAGTAATTTTCTTGTATGGAAGCGGCGCTTCGATATTATTCTTGGGATTGCTCGAGGGTTTCTTTATCTTCATCGAGATTCAAGATTAAAAATAATTCACAGGGATCTCAAGGCCAGTAATGTGCTTCTAGACAGTGAGATGAATCCAAAAATTTCAGATTTTGGCTTGGCTAGAAGTTTTGGAGGAGACCAATCATCAGCAAAAACAAGAAGGGTGGTTGGAACTTAGTAAGTGCTCAGTGTTTTTCTAATACACGTACCTGCTGAAGTTCAATTTTTATTAATTTCTTTATATCTTTCATAATGGCATGCAGTGGTTATATGTCTCCAGAGTATGCAATTGATGGGCTCTTTTCAACAAAATCAGATGTCTTTAGCTTTGGAGTCCTACTGTTGGAAATGGTTAGTGGTAAAAGGAACAGCCAATTTCATCATCCTGACCATGATTTCAACCTTCTTGGACATGTAAGTTCTTCAATTAAAGTTGCTCCTCTCTTCTCTTTGCAAATTTTTTACAATGTACTTACCTTGTATATGCTGTTTCAGGCATGGAAACTGTGGGTTGAAGGAAAAGCCTTTGATCTAATAGATCCCCGGATGGAGGAATCATTTCCAATGACAAAAGTATTAAGATGCATACAGGTTGGCCTCCTGAGTGTGCAGCTACGCCCTGAAGACAGGCCAGCAATGTCACTTGTGCTCTTAATGTTGGATAGTGAGAGTATGTTGCCTGAACCTAAGCACCCTGGTTTTTACACAGAAAGGAGCCACGACGAACCGAAACCTCCGTCTGCTGGAAGAATTTGGACAACAAATGAAGTGACTAATACTCTGATAGAGGGTCGATGAAAGTTTAATTTTTAATTCATGTGTTTGTCTGAAGATCGACATACAATGCGTAATGATTTAAAAAAAGAGCAACTTAGCAGCATAATAAGTCTTTACTAGCTGGCGTCTTGATCTGGGACCTCTCAGATGGTGGGTCTTGATCATTTCATCTTGATATTATGTTGCATGGTAAGATCTTAGTGTCCAGTGGATGATATTGGTGAAAAGTTACTGAAGAGGGGAGCTCTAGCAATATTATCTGAAACGTGGATTGTTAGGGTATTATTATGGTATTATTATTATTTTTTAAAAAATAAAATACATTTATTTAAAATGTGATATATTTTTTTTGATTATATTTGTAATAATATTAATTGAATACATGTATATACGTAGATATAGACCGAAAAAATTCTTGTTTGTTGTATGAATTTTTGAAACTTTTGATATTTTATATTGAAATATTAAATTTTACATTTTAAATCACGACTGACTCACGTTTTAAATTATGCAATTCAATTTTTCCATTTTCCCCCATTCTTTGACTTTTGCTAGCACTACATGTTTTACCATACAGTACTCTTATTTATTATAAGTTTGAATTACTAATTATCTTTTACTTTCTCTTTCCATTTCTCGAATTCCCTTCAGATTGAAGGGGCAGTTAAATAATTGAGAAAAATATTTCATAATTGTTTCTCCGGTTTCAAGAAATTGAAGACCAGAGCAAAGCCAAGTTTTGAATTAGGCAGGCTATTCCAGTCCACAAGTATCTAAAGATTTTATTTTTATAAATAAAATTACGAAATTATTTTTAATTAAAGATGAGATCATAAGTCTTAACGGTAATTTATTAATCTCATTATTTCCATGTAGAGTATTTAATAGGCATGAAAGTGGATGAGACTCAAGAACTTTAGCGTGAAATAGAATTTGATATTAGAAAAAAAACACTAAAAAGTCTTTAAAATAAAATTTTTATTTCAAAATAATTATGTTAAATTTTTTATATCTTAAAGATTCAAAAAAAAAAAATTTAATACAAAAAAAAATTAATTTTTAACTTTCATCTTAACACTGTTAAAAAATATTACTGATTAGATTAAAATAACTTTCAAAATATATTAAAAAAATACTAAATAGTTCATAAAACAAATTTTTCAATCCAAAAAAAACTTCATATTTTTTATTTATCTAAAAGGCTTAGAAAAAGAACTTTCACTTCATAAAATATTATTACTTTTTTGGATTAAAAAAATTATTTTAAATATTTTTTAGTTTTTTTTTCTTAAAATTTATTTTGAATGTTATTTTAGTCTAACCAGTATTATTTTTTAACACGGTTAAGATGAAAGTTAATAATTGAACTTTTTTTGTATTAATTTTTTTTTTGGATGTTTTAGATAGAAAAAATATATCATAAACTTTTTAAATTGAAAATTTTATTTTAAATTTTGTTTAGTATTTTTCCCTTATTGAAGGGTGAATAGTAATGCTAGAGTTTCCAATAATATTTTCTCAAATCTTAGATTTTAAATGTGTCAGCTTATCATTGAAAATATTAAAATTTGTATTTAATGATTAACTGTCACGTGAGTTGGGAAAAAATATTAAAAACTTTAATATTAGTGTAATCGTAAATATATTCGGTGCTCTTAAATAGCTAGGCTCCAACATTGGAGTACCATGTGAGTTATATTTCACTTATTATAAATTTAGTTCACATTTTAGTTTACTATCAAAGGTAGCATCATACGTAATATCTCCTGGAATACTTTCTCGCAACAGTAATTATTTTTATTTTTAAATTTTAATATCAAATTTTATATTTTAAATTATAAAACATTAAATTATTAATAATAAATCACATTTACATTTCCTAAAATTTTTTATAATTACAAACAAATCTTATTTAATTTGATTAGTTACATTGACCTCTTTTATAATGTAACATTTTATAATACTTTTATCCCTGAATTGCCTGTTCATTTTTTGATGACATCACCAAAATGATACTTTTGGAATTACAATTTAACCAATTTTAATAATAAACCAACTCTTATATCTCTTATTCAAAAAGTAAATTTACATTTTTGCTATCATCACCGGTCATTCAACAGAACCCATTTTCCTCCATCTGCAACTCCAAACTATGATTCAGAATCTCTTCCAATGTTCTCTCAGTTTGGTTGGATGATGGAATGAAGGCATGCAAACACACGCCAATTCCTGCTTTCCTTCGTCTATTGTCTTCCATTGATTTTCTTTTGAAAGAAAATACAACTCTCAACGTTTGATCAGGGCCATGATTGGAAATAGGTAAGATATCATGATGGATTCAGGGCATGCAAGTGTTCAGCCATTCCAACCTATAAATCACAAAATCCATTGCATTTAACACCACAAATTAGTAAAGTTGCAACAAGAAATTAAGATCTCATGGGTATGGGTATGTTTCAGCCGTATATTCATGGGCATCTCAGCCATTCTCACCTATAAATCACACACACAAAAGATTTATAATGCACAAATCTTAAATCTTTCTTAATTTTTTATAATATTGCCACACCTTCCAGCTCAGATCTATGCCATTTGTCGGTCCATCCCATCTTTGCTTGAAAGTGAGAAATGGACTTGCGAGAGAGAAATGGAGTTCTATAATATAATTAAATTACCAGTGACTTGACTCTTCGACGTATTCGTGCCTCTACATCCTCTTGCATACACAAATTCTCACTGTTTTGGCATGATGTACTTGGTTTTCTTAATGAAGTCATTTGCATGTTGTGAAAACCTTATTTTCTAAATGATAGTGAATTTGAAATGTATTTTCTTAATTCCAATGGATTGTCATGATGATTACTCAAGGTGCAGTTGAGCTCACTACTCTAATTCTACCCTTTTCAGGTGATCAGTGAGCATATTAGTATTACAGATTAAAGCAATGATCGGCTTAGAGCTTGAGACTTTTTTTTATGTAATATATGGTATAGCTAGATGTAGAGCAACTTGGATATGTTGTGTAACTATAAAAGAGGTTGAGAAGGTAGGTTTGTATCTTTCTTTGGAGAGAGAGAGAGATGCTTCTTTTTGTTATAGCATGTATTTTTTAGCCAGACAATAGATGTGCTGGTGCCTTTTGGGAAGGAGGTTTGTAATTAGTGACAAACTTTTTTCTTGTGAATAGGCAATGCATCAGTACTTCAGGCGCAAGGTTGAATGATAACTGATACTTGATGAAGTAGTTAGTATTTTACTTGTGAATTTGGTATTTCTAGAGATTGATTATAATTTTTTTTTGGTGAAATGGTATATTTGAAGCTATGAACTACATTATTTGTGGATTGGGATCATAAACATGTTTTGATTTGGACACTTCTACTGTAACTATTATTTATTTGAACAGGAACTACATTGAAAGGCCTTGGGTTTTTTTTTTTTTTTTTTGTTGGTACTTTGGTTTTCTAATTTTGTTCGAACTAGTATTAGTAATTTCTTGTTTTACAAGATTAAAGTACTAGTAGTTTCTTATTCGGATTAATAGAGGAATTGTTAGTCTCACATTTGGAATAATATTATTTAGCTTTATGAATATTATTTACAAGTTATTCTTTTGTTATGCAAGTAATTTTTGAGTTAATTTATATAAAATTAGACGTGTTTGATTTTTTTTTTTTCACGTTTTCAAGATGTGACATAATAAGTTCGGTCACTTTACAATCACTTTCTTAGATGATCTTCTGCCAAAAAAGAGAGTGCAAGTTGGTTGTTTACTTGTTTCGGACTCTCCTAATTATAGTCTTTCCCTTCAGTTCTCTTTGTCCAACTTGTTGCACTTCTCAGATAGTCAGACGGTAGTTCCTGACTCTAGATCATTTCTCTAAATTATCCTAATAAAATGATTCCAGTGTTCACCACCAAGGATATTGGTGAGAATTCATTTATCTAAGAAAGGGTGTTTTTGGAAGCCTTTTTCACCAACTCTAACTGAGAAAAATGGTGTTTACATCTATTAAAATTTCTTTCATTAGTATGCATGGGGCGATTCAGACATTACAATTAAAGAGATCAAATTGAAAGTATTAAAATTTAAAAAACATTATGTACATAAATAAAAAAATTAGAGAGACTTAGACTCTTCTTTTATTTAAATATTCTAATAAAATTAGTAATAAAAAATAAAATATCAAAATTTTAGACCATGTGGCCCCTTATACCCCTTGATAATCAATGCTAGTATGATTTAAAAGACACAGAACAGAGACGGTTACGCTACGCCAGTGAGGAGACTTTGACGCTTGGCATAGCAAGGGACAATTTGGACCACGGTGATAAGCCTTTTCCCTCACAACAATCCAAAAGCAGTCAGCAGATTTGGTAATATATTGGTGACTTGCAGTTGGTGGAATTGTCCCATATACAGTGTCAGCAATAATGGAAGTGTTTGAGCTGGGAATCCGAATGCCCGAGATTGATTGACAATTTAGATCATCGAGATGAGAGGCGGCGAAACACCAAAGCTTTATGGAGTTGGTCTTAAAAGAGTTTACAATCATCTTTGTTACCTTGGTTTAAGGTGCGACATAGGCAATAAGCATCATTAATGTCGTCCACTTCAATGCAATTTGTTTTTCTTCCTGTTGCATGTTATATTACTGCAATAATTTTGCTGCTCGCAGAAATCTCTGTAGCAGCAGACTCCCTGAGCAGATACCAAGCAATCAATGATAGTACAACCTTAGTATCTGCCGGAGGAATATTCAAGCTTGGCTTCTTCAGTCCCGGCAATTCAAAGAACCGACATTTGGGAATATGTACAACATCCCAACACAAACCATTGTCTGGGTGGCTAATAGAAATAACCCACTCAATGATTCATCTGGTGTTCTCAAGATTGGGACGATGGTAATTTGATCCTCGTGGGCCATACAAAAAGTGTAAGCTGGTCTTCCAATATCCAGAATGTGTCATCAAAAGTTACTGTTACACAGCTCCTAAGACACTGGAAATCTTGTTTTGAGAGGTAAGAAGACAGAAACTTATCTGTGGCAGAGCTTTGATCATCCTTCTGATACCCTGTTAGCAGGCATGAAGTTGGGATGGAACTTGAGAACTGTTCTGAATCGGAATCTGACATCGTGGAAAAGTGCAGATGACCCTTCTCCTGGTGCCTTCTCTTTTGCTGTCGACCTTCAAGAACTTCCACAAACACTCCTGCGTAGAAATTCTGTTAAGCTATTTCGAGGTGCGCCATGGGATGGACTGCAGATTAGAGGAGACAGTCAGGCCCAACCGCGTCTTCAAAACTAATTTCATCAACAATTCAGAAGAGGTTTCCTACGAATTCGATCTCTATGATGATTTAACAACGTTAGTGTTAAATTATTCTAGTGTACTCCAACGAGTTTTATGGAACAATCAGAGTCTGAAGTGGCTTCTCATTAAGAAACATCCCAGTGACTCGTGTGAAAGTTATGGCCAATGGGGTCCTAATGCTATTTGCATAGTTAATGATCCTCAGATATGCAGCTGTTTGGCAGGATACGTGCCTAAATCATTACAAGATTGGGATACGCTAGTTTGGTCCTGCGGATGTGTTCTCAAAAACCCATTAAATTGTCCAAAGGGAGAAGGTTTTATAAAGCTTAAATGTGTGGAAATTCCTGACTTGTTGCAGTTCCGGATGAACACCAGCATGACTCCTAAAGAATGTAAAGTGGAGTGTTTGAAGAACTGTTCTTGTACAGGTTATGCTAACTCGAATACTACTGGAGATGGAAGAGGTTGCTTGCTCTGGTATGGGGATCTGCTTGATATAGAACAATTCCCAGTTTCTGGTAATCAAGATCTTTATATTCGGGTTACAGCTTCAGAACTAGGTAACTTTCTTTTGCTTTTTTTCCACACAAATAATACACCAAGCAAGATTTGGTCAAAGAATTTTCTTTTTGGGATTGACTATTCAAATTTACATCTATTCGTGGAAGAAAATGCAACTTGTGTTGTTGACGGTGGCTGCTTCTCCTTGCATCTCGCATCATTTGGAAAAGGAGAAAAGAAGAAAACAAACACAAGGTAATCTTGTCTTTCAATCCCCAGAAAATACATAATAAACACAAACGGGTGTTAATCCGGTTACTTATTCAGATCAAAAACAAAGAAAGTGAAAGCGGAAAAAACGACTTCTATTACGAGCTTTCTTGGAATACTACGAATATCTTTGAAATGTTGTACAAGATCTTCCTCATCAAATAGGACGGCTACAATATCGAGTCGCCTATATATTTTCATGATCCAAGACCAAGGGTACTATGATGGTTATCCAAGAAAAATCTCAGAGTGAGCGTCACTCGCGTGATCATTTGGGAGACTACACATGGATGAATTTATTACACTTAACCAATGCGTATATGTTTATAATAGAATAACCGCAAGACTTGCATAATAATATCTAAGCCAGTCAAACTAATCAAAACGGATAAGATTTTTAATCACATATAAACTTTTATCATAATTATCATGATCCACACAAGTCTTATGGATACCAAACGGACTCGGGTCCACATGACTCAATGTCTAACATCTTCCACTCATTCACACAGGTTAAGTACTAAGCTTTCTGCATCACCTTCCATATATAGGGAATGGATCGTGCGACCAGACGAGAAGGATCGGGACAAGAGTACTATATTAAGTTACCATCAAACTAACATAGTACCTCACTACAAATACATAACTGATCTCGTCTATGCCCCATACTATTCTGTTATAATAGATTCAGCATTTGTTACCCTTTACAAGAACTAATCTCATCACGATGTATTGACCATCCAATTTTCATTGTACTCATGATCGTATCGATAAACATAGAAATTGACAGGATTATCTAAGCAATGAGTCACAACACAATAGTGTATTACAGAATCGTCTTCCCTAGCTACTTACGTTAATCCAATTGAACTCAACTGTTTTCCTAGACATGTCCTGTCAAACAACATCAATCATGGCCCTTTAACAACATGCTAAAGTAGCAACATCAAGCTCTCTCTTTATAATGCAGTCCTAAGTCACAAAGGGCATAGTTGAACTCAAAAAAGATTCCTAGAGCTCACACAGTGACGAAGCAAGGATGCATTCGTTCACTCTCTTTTTTAAAGGTCACATCAATAGCACATACGGTATATAATATATGCAATGACGGAGCTCCCATTCAGTTAGACATGTAAAACTCATTTTCAAAAGTATATAACACCATACAAATCTTAGTCTAGTCGCTATCTAGTGCCTGTTGCTATCTAAGCGGCCCTCATCACTATCTCAACGCCTAACCCGAATATTCTAACCCAGTCGCTCTTCTAGCGCCTTTCTGAAATGTCACATTCGGCTTTCTTCAGGTTTAATGAGGTGTGTGGTCAACCTTCATACTCAATTCTCTAAAAGAATCTCATCTTGACCCTCATTGTCAAGGTAACATATATGATAAAGATGAATTCTTTCTCCAACCAAGAATTCAATATCTCATCTTACTCGCTTTCTAAGCACTAAGGCAATTGCTCGTATGAGAGAGCCAATCAAAACCTGTTGACATATTTCATGTATGCTCACAACATCAAAAAATTATCTCAATATGAACACAAAATCATATAATGATAAAACAATGTTACACTGTGTCCAATATGTCAAATCTAAAATAAACCCAACTATTTACCACAAGATATAAAAATCACTAAGTATGAGCTTAGGACCACCTCCTTTTGCGTAACTCTATCTCAAACTTGTGTAGTGAAAAATAATGCCAATATGTTTGGTTCTCCCATTATCGCTATTGGTTTATCAGCCCACTAACAAGCCTAAGCTTCTAGCCTAGTGGCGAGTCCGCACCGTTTTGTCCTTAAGGATCCTAAGTCCAAAAGACACTACAAAAAGAAAAAGGCATCGCCTACACTTATATCCCTCAAGCTTGTAAAACTTATTAATAATGTGGAATAAAGTTGCGACGAACGCAATACTTGTATATGCTAGAGCTGTCATACAATCATAGTTAATGAACATATCATCTTGCCTACACAATGCTATGTTAAGGCATTACTAGATCGAATCTCCACAACTAAACTACTACCTCAATTGTGATAACCAACCGTGCATTCTTGACATCACTTAGATATCAAAGAAACCAATTAACTAAAGTTCGATGAACAAACACTAAGTCATTTTTATAGTTTGACTATCTATACGAGCAAAGCACTAAGCAGCTCTAATAATTTAACCACCTATATGAGCAAAGCACTAAGCTGCTCTAATAATTTAACCATCAATAAAAGCTGTAAAAACAATCGAGTACACATCCTAATACACTTCAGAATCTCAATTGCGCTCAAATAGAAAATTCTATAAAATATATCTTTCCCTACTAATCCAATTGCAATAATTAAAACTAAAGTATGCCCCTAACAATCTGTCAATAGGTTACAATTGTGCTAATATGATTGTTTATAGATTTCTCAAGACAAAATGAGAAATCCCTAAAGGAAATCTTCATGGAACTCAAATCCAAATATAGTCTACTTCACTTATGTCCTTCTCAATACTGGACAACCACCTCCAAGTGGTGACAACTAATTCTATATATGTTAGTAATCACACAAAAATAAAAATGTTTTCTTTGGATTGTTCGTAGCTTCTTTGATCATCATGAAGCCAATTGCTCGATGAAATCTAAGGTTCCATTGACTTGACAATTGCTTTTGGTCACAGGTAAAAAATTAAGCAAGAAAACTTTGTGCTCTTTGTTCATTAACCTTAAAGCCCAAAATTGCATAAACGATTACTTTGGGTCACAAATGAACACTTGAGCAAGCATACTTTGAGCTCTTTGCTCATTGACCTTGAAGCCTAAAACTTGATTCACGAAGAATCATCGTCTAATTCTCTATAGAAGAGATAATTTCTAAGTTCATCTAGAAAGCTTCTAAGATCTAACATGTGCGACAATCATTGGAATAAGGTAGATGGAGACAATTCTCACTACTAGGGAGAATCTCTCTACATAGTAAATATCCCCTATAGGATAGGTCATTTTCAAAAAGATAGGGCATAATTATTAGTTAATCAATCCTACATAAAAGGAGATCAACCATTCTCAACGTTTGATTCTTTGCTAATTTAGCTCAACTTATTACTCATAGCAGTTATCCATACACTATTAGCATAGAAAACTTTTTTTTTCTATATAAAAAGCAATATCTACTTAAACATGTGGACCAATAGTAAAAATTTCTCCCTTCAATCTCATAAAGATGATGAGAAAAAATTTTACATTTGCTTCTACGCAACTAAAGATCTTAAGAATCTTCCTCTAGTAGTACAATCCCAACTAATGGTGCACTCCCACTAAAGGGCAAGTCACTTCCACTATCCAAAATATCATCGGCGATTCTAGAATGAGATAACAATTTCTCACCCTCGCCGAGAGATGGTGTGACTTCCATAAATTTCATTAACTCACAAGTTAAAGATCTTTTAAGTTTTCTCATTGCGCAACTCAATTTAGTCATTCCTTAACTTGGGGTATTCAATTAAAAATCTAATAGCCCTTTAAACTTTCAAAAAGAATATTTTAAAAAACTAACATTTTTAAAACTTAGGGCTAAGTTTTCACAAAAAATAATAAATAATTTGAACAAATCACATAAACCCCAAAAGGTGATAAGCCCTCCAAATTAGGGTTTGCACCATTCTCAATCTTAAAGGAATTGACTATTAGGGCACTTGGTTAAGGATATAAGTCACGAAACATATTTGCGCTATCATCAACCTAACCGCATTTAACAAAATCCAATTTCCTCATTTTTCTCACTTAATTGTCTTGAAATAATCAGACAAGTACTCTCGCTTATAGTTAGTGTGAAGAATTTTAGAATTCTTCATTTTCGACACTTAACCTCTTGACATGCTTAAAGCAACTAATGCTTGAGTTAGGTGAGCAATCATAGCGCAAGTAACAAAGTAAGAAAATAAGAGGTTCTACTATGTGCCTAATTTTCATAACATTATGAGTTCGCATATGCTATTAGGATTGACTCTAGTGGATAAGGAGCCGGTTTACCTTACAAATAAGGTTTCTTATAGGCCTTTCCAATCAAATAGGGTGTACACATTGATAGACTGATTTTTGTAAGTAACCTCATCTGGTCTTTTCAAGCTAATTTAGCCATCCACTCTAGTTTTATATGTCTATGTTATTGTTTAAAAAATAACATCGTGGAAAACCATAAAGAGATAAGTTCGAAATTATCAAATAATCCGATAAGATAGAGCCACTATCATACTCATATGATGAAGCTTCTTTTAACATAGAAATCAAATTAATCAATCTACATTGAACTATTATTTCACAAAGAATAAATAGTTCCATTCAGTCCCAAAGACTGAAATTTAAAGATGAGAAAAAGACAAAAATCAATTAAATTGGAGGTAGACCAAACGTCTAGTCAAACACCAATATCTAATTATTTTATCATAAGGCCATATGTTATTGAAAAGAATTAATCAACTCATTCTTGTGGTGATTAATTCTTATGTTATCACTTGTACATAATGTACAAAACACTATGAGCATTGTAAAGTTGCACTTTTTACATCCCATTTTATGTCTTTTACTTAATCCCTTCTCTATTTTAAATAAAATAGTTAACTTTGACTCAGTACAACTATGAGCAAAATGATCCTTTTTATTCTTAAATAGAAACTCATTCTATAATATATCTCATTATCTGTCTTGCATGTCCCTATGACACTTGACTTTTTTGCCTACTTTTAGCGCAAGTTTCTCAGTCCCACCCTACTTAGTAACTTTTCATTGTCTTTAAACATAAACCCAAAAGCCTTGTTTAGCCCACCCTGGGCGACATGGTTGGCTTAGGAGTTTGCCTCTTGGCAGTCTACCTTTTGTCTCAAGATGACGCATTATTTTGAAAAATATTTTTATTTAAATAAGCAGCGTCATGTTGGAATTTAAAAAATATTTTTAAATATGATTCAGGATAAGTTATTGCGAGAATTTGCTTCTCAATCAAGGCAAGTCTATATTTGTCATGAAACGAATTCAAACAAATTTTCAACGAGGTTTATGTATATGATGCTATACATAATAAATCGCATTTAACAACTTAATTAATTATGACAGACTTTCGTGTCTCAAGGTATTGGACTATTTTTTCTATTGTTTAAGGTTTACACATATGCTATATGTGTAATGTGGTCATTCTAAGTATTTATGTTGATCAAGTCGCCATTCACATTTGTTGAGGTTATTTCACAACTATCATAATGCGCAGGGTGACATTTAAGCATATATTCATTATATTATTCTGTTACCAGAAATTGAATTAAAAATATTATTCTATTATATACTATAAGATCGAAAATTTTGCTAGACTCATAATAATCTCCCATCGATGTAAACGGAAGTATATTTTTAAATAATTTCAAGTAAAATAATTTTGAATTAAAACAAATTTAATTCATCCATACAATGATTTCTAAATTAAAATAAATTTAATTCATCCACATAACAATAATAATCAGTGAGCATATTCTAAAGCGCATGAACTCCACTTGAGCCCAATTGGCATTCTAGTACATCATGGCAAGATAATTTATAGATATATGAGTTTGTAGTGAAAACACATCTACTTACAAGATTTTATAAATAAATACATCCCTTTCCAAAATTTATTATTTTGTAGAATGATCTACTATATCAATCTACTAAAAGCAATAAAATAAATGGGAATACCACGCCAATATCTCATATATCACAAAATTAACCTTAAAATCCATATATCACAACAAACAAGTGTACTAGAACATCAATTAAATAAGTACATTCAATCACAACATACATCCACAAACATAACAATATAATGGGTCTTGATGGATGACTTTACCACACCTCACCACAATGAGAGTAGGTATTTGGGTCTCATAATTAATAGGGATCAATATTATGCAACAATAATCTGCTAAATAATTATCCACATGGTAATTAAAACAAAAACAATTCACACATAATGTAATTGGTCATAATGTTGAGAGCCTTTCCAAAAATTTTTCACGTTTAAAATAAATCTTTTGAAAATTTTAACCAATTTTTTGGAATAAAAAACTAATTTTTAAAGCCCCAAAAATACAAACAATAGGTAAAATATTCACTAAAAAATAATTTGGACCCCCAACAGTATACTAAATACTGATATGTAATTTTAATCACAAATATAACTCTCTAAAATTTTTAAAAAAAGTATTTAAAAACATTTTTGATACTTTTTCGTAATAAAAATTAATACAAACTAATTTTCAAAAGCTAAAATATTACAAAAAATACATCACGGGTCACAAATTCAATGAGTGAGGCACACTTTCCAGAGGTGTAAAAAATAGGCCCTGGAAGATGATGCACGTGCTCCCACATGCCCCGCTGAGAGTGGGGGTTGCATTTCTCTACAATTTATTTTCTCCAAAAATAAGATTTGATCATAACTGCTGTCAAACTTTGGAACCTTATATCTCACTCATTTTTCAATGAAAAATTATATACCTTTTATCATTGGAAAGCACTTGGAACAAGGAACATATCGACATAAATTTCTTCCACAATAATCGAAGTTTTATAAACCGTATTAAAACCCAAAGATTCGAATTAAAGTTGTATTTTCTTGAAAAATCGTAACTTTATATTCAAATCTCTCACAAATCCAACGGTGGATCGTCGTGAAATTTTAAGGGCAACCTAGTGGTGCTATAAAAAACACATCCACTATGACGGATCATTCAAAAGGTGTTCTTATAATGATCTTTTAAAAATCAACCATGTAGGTTTAATGCATGATTTTCTTTCTTAATACATACACATGCATACAAAACACATCTCTGCGAACACAAAATTTGGCTCTGATACCAACGAAGGAAATACATAATAAACACAAACGAGTGTTAACTCGATTACCTCTTCAGATCAAGAACAACGGAAGCGGAAGCGGAAGCGGAAGCGGAAAAGGAAGAGGTGGCTTGTATTACGAGTTTTCTTAGAATATCATGAAAATCCTTGAAACGCTGCAAGAGATCCTCCTCGTCAAATAGGACGATTTTAATATCAAGTCGCCTACATATTTCCACGATCCAAGATCAATGACACTATGATGGTTACCCAAGAAGAATCTCATGATCAGAGAGCAGCACCACTCGTGTGATCATTTTGGGAGACTACTCATTGATGAATTTATTACGTTTAATCATTGCGTATATGTTTATATCTCATGACTACAACTAATGGAATAATCGCAAGATTTGCGTAATAATATCTAAATCGATCAAAACAATTAGAATGGATAAGAATTTTAACCACATATAAACTCTTATTATAATTATTATGATTCGAACAAATCTTATAGATGTCAAACAAATTCGGATCCACGTAACCCAATGTCCAACACAATCATTAAAAAAAAGCAACTTTGTTAACAGTTCAGAGTAATTAAAGCTTTTTATAATAGATGTTCACAATCCATTTCATGGTCAAAAAGACTACAAGGTACCTACAAAAAAAAACCCCAGAGAGAGAAAAGATTCACTCCATGATTTGAAACAAAGATGGCAAACTACATTTTTTTTTTTTTTGGAATGATTAAGCTATGTCTAGACTCCAAATGTAGTGAAAGTTATCAACCAAGTCTAAGATACTTAGGAATTTTAGTATCATCTCTAATGTCAAAGCGATTTAGCAGTTTATTTGAAATTTAAATGATGCAACTGTGAAGATAGCCATACATCTACTAATAAGTTAATTACTTGGAAAGACTTAATTGCTTGCCTTTGAATTTCTCACTTGTCTTAGAGCTTGTCCTTTTCATGGCTTCCACTTGCTCCAGTTGGAAAATTTCAAAAATAAGCTTTGAATGCCCTTTCATGGAATAGAAGAAAAAGAACTGCTTTTTGCATATTAGCTCCCAAGCCAACCCCTTGTTTTGATATGCTAGGAGCAATTTTAATGTCATTCTGAATGTCATGTTTCCTTCTCCATAATGAATTTAAGGAAGAAGTGATGATCCAAGTCTGGGATTCTTTTCTAACATACTCGCTAGGTTCCCTCCAGACCATCAGTTTTGAAGTTAATGCCAGTGTGATTGCCATTTAAGAAAGAACATTATTGGGAAGAAGTGACTAGCCATGTCAGTGCAACTGGGTGGTTAGCATTTCTAGCATTTCTCAAAATGATGATGATAAAAATAATTAATCATGTCAAGTGGGTGAGCTTAGTAAACTAGGTTTTCAGTGCACTGTAATTGTTTGGTAAAATTTTATGAGCAAACTCTATTGCCAAGCAAGTCTATAAAACCAATTGGGTCCTGTGAAGTTTAGAGATAACAGGTTTGACCAAAAAAATGCAGTTTTCAAGTTTGAGGTCACACATATTACGTAAAAACATGTTTGGTTGTATGTTTCCTAATCTTGTTTTCTGTTGTGATCAATAGGTACCTGGAAACACATTCCATCCAGAGAAGAAGAGAACCTAGAATTACTCATTTTCAATATAGACACCATTGCAGAAGCTACAAACAATTTCTCTTATTCAAATAAGATTGGAGAAGGTGGCTTTGGGCCTGTTTACAAGGTAATTTCAATTGCACTTTGTAAAAGCGTTATAGTGGACATATGAGAATATTAAGATGGTGTCTTGAGTACTGAAAATAAGAAACCTTCCGAAACAGAAGGGTTGGTACGCCCAAATTTTTGGTAATTTGTTTTAGTTTTTTGGGTTATTTTATTAAGTACCTTTCTTAGGGATCATCTAAGGTTTTGAGTAGAAATTGTGGCAGCTATATTTCTTGTGCTCTGTTCACCATCAGTAGATTATTCTTGTTCTTCTTCGCCTGGGCCTAAGGCTTGACCACGTAAATTCTATCTCTTGTGACTACTTTGTGTTTTGTTTGCTAATGATTTTATTTGTTCCCCATTTTGCTGCTTTGCCGTAACAGAAAGTATGCTGTCATGTGTCTTTCAATACAAATAATCTAAACTCAAATATGAAAACCCTCGTGTGAATTACCATAGGGTTAGCCATCAAGTGGACAAGAAATAGCAGTGAAGAGGCTCTCGGAGAATTCCAAACAAGGACTCAATGAATTCAAAAATGAGGTAATTTTGATTGCCAAACCACAACACCATAATCTGGTTCGGCTTTTGGGATGTTGTATTCAAGGAGAAGAGAGGATGTTAATCTATGAGTATATGCCAAATGGAAACTTGAGCTCCTTTATTTTTGGTTTGAACTCTTCACTTCTCTTGTACCTTAATTGAATTTCATATTAGACATAGAAACAAATGTGTAGTATCTAATCAGAGAAGCTGTCTCTAATCTCTATTAAGTCAAAAATTAATATACCATACATAAACCGCTATTAATATGATTTGAAGTAGGTCCAGATAGCATAAGAAATTCTCTCACATGGAGAAGGTGCTTTGATATTATATTGGGCATTGCTCGAGGGCTTCTCTATCTTCATCGAAATTCAAGATTGAGAATTATTTATAGAGATCTCGAAGCTAGCAATGTGTTATTAGACAACAAGATGAATCCTAAAATTTTAGACTTTAGTATTGCTAGGACTTTTGGGGGAGATCAATTACTAGCAAAAACAAGGACAATGGTTGCAACTTAGTAAGTATCCAAAGAAATTATGCAAGACCTACTTAGGTTCTATTTTTACTGAGTTCTTTGTCTCTTGTAATACTTCGCAGTGGTTATATGTCTCCAGAGTACATAATTGATGGGCTCATTTCAGTCAAATCAGATATCTTTAGCTTTGGAATACTAGTTTTGGAAATAGTGAATGCCAAAAACTATAGACAATTTCATCATTTGGATCATGATCTCAACCTTCTTGGGCATGTGAGTTCAGATTCAATAAGGTTCTTCTCTTCTTCCTCTTTAGAATTTTCTGTAATGGAACTCCTTAATGTGGTTTTTCAGGCATGGAAACTATGGATTGAAGGGAAGGCATCTCAGTCTACTTGAAGATTCATTCCCAATATAGGAAGTATTAAAATGCATTCAAGTTGGCCTTCTGTGCGTGCAACAACGCCCTAAAGACAGGCCAACAACATGCTCTTAATGCTAGATGGTGAGAGTGCAATGCTACCCCAGCCCAAGCAACCTGGCTTCTATACAGAGAGAAACCCTGATGAGACAAACATTCAACTTTCCATCAGATAGTATTCAACAAATAAGAAGACTGTTACCCTTGTGGTGGGTTGATGAAAAAATTCTACTGATGCTACATATTTGTTTGTCACAAGACATGCAATTTTTGACAAGGAATGGGAAAGATCACCACTCCAACTATACATCTTTGATTCTAGAGTATAGGATAGGACTGTATGTTTACATTTTTGAATTTTAAAGTTTATACTCAAGTGTTTAACTTTTTAGTAGTTTATCCATTTGTGGTGTGCCTTTAAATAAGTTGATTGTAAATGAATTATAAGATTTTGATTGGATGAAATTTTCTTTCTTTTGGAATTGTTGGGGGTTCCATTACATCCCTAGGTGCAAATTCTTAGGTTTTTGTAATGTCTCCATCCTTTAGTTTGGACTCCTAATATTATTAAAGTTGTATTGCATCAATTTTGTTCTTCCTTCAGCTTTTCCTAAAAGATTAATTATTCTAAATGGACTTTTTAAGCAATATGGTAGTCTCAAGACAATTCACAAGTTGAATTAGTTATCCAAACAAAAAATTGGTTGGAAGTTGGAGTCTTGGAAGTAAGTCTCTCAACGGACCGAGTTTGGATAGATTTTCTAAGATTCGGACCCAAACTTATTAAATTTAACAAGTTCAGACCTGGACCCAAATTCCCTGAGACCCACCCCATAGCAGTTGGACGCAAATGCTCTGATATTTGCTTACTAAAGCAGAGCTCTACTGTCAATGTAATATTTAATCTCCAATCAAGTAGTCCCAAAATTGGCATTTTAAAAAATAGGATGCCAGTAAATTTTCTATACTATCTATATCTATATTATCTAGTTCATTATGTATAGCCATTTATTTATAATGTAATATTTTTATTCTATTTGTATTATTATTTTATTTAATGGGTATGATATTACCATTCTTTGTACAAAAACATAAGTTAGATGTCATTAAATTACTATGTACCACTATTTTATACAAAAATATACTAATATTGATATAATATAATATACCTTTTTTAAAAAAATATATACTAATATTGATATAATATAATATACCTTTTTTTGAACAAAAATATACTAGTAACAATATAGAAACCTGATATTCTCTCTTTCATCCTCACACATCCGTTAAATGTAAATTTCTTACATTCTGATATACCATAAAGTGACAGACCAATTCCCACATGACATGTGTGCCTACTGAATAGCCAAAGCTCATCCATCCAGAGCAGTCTTGAGCATATGACCTTCAGAGCTTATTGATCGGAAGCCCATTCAACCGTCAGTCTCACCTCAAGCTCGGAAGGTGTTATGAATGCTCACAAGAGGGTTCCGAGCTTATTGCCTCCTTAAGCACTCTACCGAGCTAAGGATAAGGAAATAGAAGTCAACAAGGAAACTGCCACTTTCAGATATCGTTCAAGCGCAAAGTCCAACATGGTAACTACCATTTTCTGGTGATCAAATCCCTATTTTCATGACTCCGAATCCTAATCAATTTAGGAAATCTACAACCTATAAATAAATCTTTAAGATACACTTTTTGATTCATGCTCATTCAATTATTATTACTTTCAGTCTTTCAACTCAGTTTTATTGACTTTATCATTGAAGTGGCTACCGCCAGAGCTAACCCGGTGGCCCTCTAATTCTTTTCTTTGAGTGTTCATCACGCAGTAGAGATCGGAGCCCCTACCAACCAAAAAGTGCAGCATCAGTTTGGCGTCGTCTGTAGGAACGACAGTCGTTTCTTACCAAAAGTTCTCTTCTTTACCAACAAACTCATTCTCCTTCTCATTGGAGGATCATGGCTCCCAATCTTCATCCAAGAAAGAATGCTAAAAATCCTCAAAACCCTTTACACCGGTAACCTGCGGGAAGAGAAAAGGGACAAACATCTGATCCCATACAGCAACAACTCGATCGAGTTCAGCGACAGACTAACATGATGTAGGAACAACTCCTCGCCATCTCCAGAACTCTAGCGCAGCTTACCTAGAGTCCTAGGGGCAATTCCCTTCATCCTCCCGCCGGCATGGCTAATACTGGGGCACAGCCTTCTGCCACCACCATGAGCGGAGCACCCAACGAAGAGGTCCAGTTGAGCAACCGGCGTATCCCTAAGACACCACTCGTGTGAGAGGAGACCCCCAGCTATCAGCCGCTACCAGCAAAGGGATACCGGCCTTCAACCCGACTATCCATTACCAGAGTAGAACGAGGGTCCCAACTCCGGTGGCTTCTGGGCAAACACATCACCCCACGAATTTCAGCCTTAGGTAGTACCAGTTCCCCCACTTCAAGAACACCAAAATCCTCTTCCTACCATGGGACATGGCCGACCTATCTATATAGGCACTGAAGCTGCAAGGCAAGACTCGCAACAACCAATCTCGCCTAGGGATCCACGGAGGGCCAAAGAAGTTGCAGACTCTATGGACCACACTGTTGTCGCAAGAGGAATTCACATCCCTCCACAGCAAGACGAGCCTGCCAGGTTGCTTGGAAGGCTTGCCACACCATTCACCCTTGCTATAATGGCTGAGGAGCGGCCAAGGAAATTTGTTGTCCCACAGTTCACCCTTTATGATGGAACTGAGGACCCAGGGGACCATCTTTCACATTATCAGCACACCATGGCACTACATTGAGCCACTGACGCTTTCATGTGCCGTACATTCGTGACCAGCCTCAAAGGCACTGCTCTGAAGTGGTTCCACCACCTCTCTTAAAACTCATTCGTCAGCTTCTACGAACTCAGTAAGCGTTTCCTCAACTGATTCATGACCAGCAGAAGGTTGAGAAAAGGTCCAGAGTTCTTACTAAATATAAAGCAGTCCAAAGGAGAACCCCTTCGAGAGTATACTACATGATTCAATGTCGAGCTAACGGAGATTACAGATTGCAGCCCGAGCTTTATGGTAGCCGCTCTGACCTCTGGTCTTGCTCAGGGGGGCTTTTGGGATTTTGTAACAAAGAGCCCTCCCGTTGACATGGCAGAGCTCATAGGAGCGAGCAAGGAAGTACATAAACTTGAAGGAAGCGAAGAATACCTCCCAAAAAATTAAAGAACAAGCTCAGAAGAAAGATCAGAAGAAGGATTCCAATGCCACCAAAAAGAGGGTCAGGAGCCCAAACAAAATAACGGTGTTTAGAACTCCAAACAACACTAGCCTAAGGGGGTTCACCACCTACACTCCTCTGAATGCCTCTTTAGCTCACATACTTCGGCAGGTCTAAGCACGTGAAAACCTAAGGTGGCCAGAGCCGCTAAAGGGCAATCCTAACAACAGGGACAAGAACAAGTATTACGATTTCCACAAAGACCACGGGCATACAACTGACAAATGTCGGGCGCTCAAACAAGAGATCGAGCAACTCATTAGGAAAAGTCAGCTGCAGGAGTTTATCAGGCAGGATGAGAGGCAAAACCCACGAAATGACAGGCCGAAGTAAAGGAGGCATGAACAGAGGCCAGAACAAAGGGATGAAAGGAATGAGCCCCAGTAGCAGAACAACCAGGTTATCTTCATCCTCTATGCGGACACCCCGACCACTAAGACGTCCAACCGAGCAAGAAAGGATTATGCTCGAGAGGCCAGAACTACTCCTAGCATCCTTCAGATTTTCACTATTGAAAAGAGATTGAGGCCAGTACCTGAGATCCAGTTCTTAGATCAAGATCTTGCAGGGGTGCATTGTCCTCATAGTGATGTCCTAGTAATTTCTCTCAAAATTGCTAATTTTGAGATCCGAAAAGTCTTGGTGGACACAGGGAGTTCTACTAACGTACTATTCTACGAACCCTCAAATAGATAAGCTCAACTCCAATGATGCCAGGCCCACTGTCGCAATAATGGCGGGATTTGACGAGAACCTCAGTACCCAACTAGGAAGGATTGACCTTCCCACCACAACAGGGGAAAAAGATAGACAGAAGACCACGATCTCATAGTATATGGTGCTGAATTCCAAGTCCCCCTACAATGTTATAATTGGAAGGCCTTGGCTCCATCAAATGGGTGATGTCACCTCAAACCTCCACTAATGCTTGAAGTATGTGCACAATAATGCGGTCCACTCTATCAGAAGGTGCCAACCAACCGCCCGGGAATGCCACGCCCTTGCACTCAAGGAAAAGGCCCCCAAATAGCAATTACTGTACTCTCATGAAGGTAGAAGCACAGACCTTTCCCACTATCATGAGATAGAAGAGTGCCAATCCAGAATTGATAAACCTCTAAGCCCTAGAGGAAGAGACAGTAGGGCCAAGCCCGTGGGGGATCCTATCAAGGTGCTAGTCAGCTCTGAAGACCAAGGATGGTACCTGCAAATAGGTCTAGACCTGACACCATCTAAGCAGGAAGAGATGATAGAATTCCTCAAGAGCAACCTCTTAGTGTTCACTTGGGAAACTAAAGATATGGAGGGGATAGATCCAGACCTCATCACCCATAAGTTGATGACAGATCCTGACCACCCTCTAGTGAGACAGAAAATGAGGATGCTCACTCCAGAGCTACACCAGATCATTAACGAAGAAGTGCAAAAGCTACTGGATGCCAAAATGATAAGAGAGGTATTCTATCCAGAATGGCTTGCCAACACTGTTCTGTTCAAGAAGAAGAACGATAAGTGGAGAGTCTGTGTCAATTACATAGACCTCAACAAAGCCTGCCCCAAAGACAACTTTCCACTCCCGAGAATAGACCAGCTAGTCGATGCAACGGCAAGACACGAACTCATGAGCTTCTTGGACGCCTATTCTAGATACAACCAAATCCACATGTACCCTCCAGACCAAGAAAAGACAGCTTTCATAACCGAGCGAGGTCTCTACTACTATAGAGTGATGCCATTTGGTCTGAAAAATGCTAGGACAACCTATCAACGTCTGGTCAATAACATGTTCCGTTCTCTGATCGGCAGTACAATGGAAGTTTACATAGATGACATGCTAGTCAAAAGCCTGCGGAAGAGCAGCCATATCCAGCACTTGAGCCAAATGTTTGATATCCTAAAATGACACAAGATGAAATTAAACCCCTTAAAATAAACCTTCGGTGTAACTAAGGGAAAGTTCTTAGGCCACCTTGTTTCCCAGAGAGGTATTGAACCAAATCCTACCCAGATCAAAGCTTTGATCGAGCTAGGATCACCAAGGTCCAAGAAATAAATTCAAGCTCTTAACGAGAGAGTTGCAGCTCTGAATAGATTCATCTCCAAATCAACCGATCGTTGCATACCATTCTTCAAAGCTTTAAAGGGAAACAGAGCGTTGTAGTGGTCCGAAGAATGTGAAAAAGCCTTTCAAGAACTAAAGGAGTACATTGCTTCCTCTGAGCTCTTATAAAAACCAATCCTAGGAGAGAAGCTATTCCTCTACCTAGCAGTCTCAGAAAACGCCGTTAGTTCTGTACTGGTCGAGCAAGATAGGGGAATTCAAAAGCCCATATTTTACGTAAGCAAGGCACTGTTTGACGTAGAGAAAAGATATCCAGAGATTGAGAAGCTGGCCTGTGCTCTAATAGTCTCAGCATGGAAGCTCCGACCTTACTTCCAAGCACATCCCATTAAGATCCCAACTGCCTATCCATTAAAGTCAGTACTACAGAAGCCTGAAGTCTCAAGGCAATTGATCAAGTGGTCAGTGGAATTGGAGAAATTTGACATATTCTATGTTCTACGGACCTCCATCAAAGGGTAAGCATTGACAAATTTTGTTACTGAGTTCATCCCAGCACTACATGATAAGGCACAGATCAGTAAGAGCTCTGCCACATGGCAACTCTACACTAATGGCTCATCCACAGACCGAGGCTCTGGCGTTGGCCCAGTGTTACGATCCCCTGAGGGACTTACAACTGAAAAGGCAGTAAGCTTGGGATTCCGAGCTTCCAACAATGAAGTAGAGTATGAAGCACTCATCCTTGGGATGAAGCTGGCTCTGGAATATGAAGCCTAGAACCTCAAAATTTTCTCTGACTCCCAATTGGTGGTAAGCCAAGTTCTAGGGGAATTTTCCATCAAAGATGACAAAATGCTCCGGTATTCAGAACTGGTTAATTTACTGAAGCGATCATTCCATGAATTCACAATCTAAAAAATTGAAAGAGGACAGAATTCCAAGGCTGACGCTTTGGCAAATATGGCTTCTCATCTTAAGCTAGAGGGAGATTCCACTCTAAAAGTCTCCCATCAACTAGGGCCAAGCATAGAAGAAGTTCAGATTGCCCAGGTTGCCGAGCAAACCCAAAATTAGATAACCTCCATCCTCTAAGACTTAAAAGGAGGGTTGCTCCCCGAAGACAAAAACATAGCCCGAAGAATTTGAATTAGGGCAGCTCAGTACCTGATCTTGAACGAGAACCTTTATCGCAGGTCCTACTCTCAACCCTTGCTGCGATGTCTGACTCCAGAAGAATTTTCATATGTTTTGGCCAAAATACACCAGGAAATCTGTGGAAACCATAACGGTGGCAGAACCCTAGCCCACCGAGCTCTAACACAAGGATACTATTGGCCTAGTACGCTGAAGCAAGCTAAGGAATATGTTCGGAGGTGTGACAAGTGTCAACGATTTGCTCCATATCAGCACCAGCCCCACCATGAGCTCATTCCAATAGCCAGCCCATGGCCCTTTGCTCAGTGGGGAATGGACATCGTAGGGTCATTACCAAAAGCCACTCCGAATAAAAAGTACATCCTAGTTGTTATCGATTATTTCTTTAAGTGGGCAGAGGCTGAGCCCCTAGCTCACATCACAGAGGCAGAGGTCAAAAGCTTTACTTGGAGAAACATTGTTTGCAGGTTCGATATTCCACGTGTCATCATTACAGATAATGGTATACAGTTTGCCGGGAAAGTTTTTAAGAAATTCTGCCAAGACTTGCACATAAGTCATCATTTTGCCTCACCAGGGCACCCCCAAGCCAACGGGCAAGCAAAAGTCACCAATCGAACAATTCTTGATGCCCTTAAGAAAAGGTTGGAAGAAGCTAAGGAAAGATGGGTTAAAGAACTCCCTCGTGTTCTCTGGGCCTATAGAACCACAAGAAGAACTCCAACCTCTAAGACTCCATTCTCACTTGCCTATAGCTCAGAAACAATAATTCTTGTTGAGATCGGTATGCCTACCTTGAGGACAGAAGCTTTCGACCAAGGGGCTAGTGATCAGCAGCTTGTAGAGAACTTGGACCTACTTGAAGAAAAGTGAGACCAAGCTAGGATCAGGATAGAATCATATCAACACAGGATGGCCAATAGCTCCAAACTATGGTTAAAGCCCCTCAGCTTCCAGGTTGGGGATCTCGTCCTAAGAAGAGTGTTTCTAAACACCAAGGATCCCACTATGAAAAAACTATCACCCAACTAGGAAGGCCTTTACAGGGTAACGAAGATTGTCAGACCTACCACATACTGGTTAGAAGATATGGCTGGGAAACCTATACCCAAGCCATGAAATGTAGAACACTTACGAAAATATTATCAATAAAAATTTTTTCTTTCCTAAACGCCTCCATCAAGTGTTCTCATCTCAATGTACTAACACCTAAAAATCTTGCAACCTATGTAAGAGTTATAGGTCTGGTCCATCTTAATGTATAGACCCCTAAAAACCTTGCAGCTTGTGCAAGAGTTATAAGTCTAGTCCATCTTAATGTACAGGCCCCTAAAAACCTTGCAGCCTGTGCAAGAGTTATAGGTCTGGTCCATCTCAGCATATTGACCATTACAATCCTTGGAAACTGTCTCAAGTATTACAGATCAGCTACCTCTGGAGGGGGACCTGGCACCCAACACAAGCAATGAGGGCTTAGAGTATCTTACAAAGGAGATTAATCAGTATTGGTTCTTAGGTTCAAATTAACGTTGCTCAAGCTATTACCAGTATTGGTTCAATTATTCGGTTATCTCTAGTACTGAGGACGGAAGACTTTTTAAGTTACTCTATTACACAGTTACGTGTGTTTTTTGGTTCACCTAGTACCAATCTTGAGTCAATTATTACAAGTCTTCCTGTTCGGTTATTATCAGTCTGAGGTGCAAAAGTTTTGATTATAAGAGATCTGCCCAATTATTGATTGATTAAATGCAAGTTTCTCTGCTCGGTAGACATCATCCAACTCATGCTCATTTAGAAGATAAAAGGGGAGATCTGGAGTATGACCAATTCCTGAACATTCTATGTTAATGAGGTTAAAGTTTGAAGGGCTGGAGCCCAAGCTTTAATGATAGAGCAGAGACGGAATGGGACAGTACTAAAGATCTACTTGTTTCATTGCTAGCATCCACAATAGTATACAAAATCTTCCAAGTGTAGCTATTCTGAAAAAAAACCATTCACAAAGAGTGCTCAGACACACAAGTTCAAGAAAGGGTGATATTCATTGATATAGTTGAGAATACATCAGTAAAAAAAAAAAAAGGTACAAAAGATGCAACTCCTAAACTACAGGAATGGCTAGGGCATCCTCATCTTCAATCCCAGACAGGTCGAGGTCAGGATACTTCGAAAGGGGCTTGGACTTGAAGGCATCATACCCATGTTGCATAAGCTCCTCGCCCATCCCTTCGACCTCGGCCTTCATCTCTACTTCGGTCTCAACCTTGGCAAATTCAACGTCTTCCTTGATCTTTTGGGCAGTAGAGGCTTGGAGCTCATCATTCTTTTTCTTAAGCTCTTCCAGTTGCCGAACAAGTGAATCCCTTTCAGATTCCATGACGGAAAGGGAGTTGCTCGCTTCCTTAAGCCTCTCTTCTGCAACCGAGGTGTTTGATTAGGCTGTTTTAGGCTTTTCATCCAGTTCATCCTGCAGTTTCTCTACCACTTCTGGATCCACTGTGGAGTCCATAAGGGCAGCAAGGCCATGCATGGTCTACAAAACACCAAGCAAACAGGTTAGAGCAAAAGAAGTAATAAAGCATAAAAAGGGAGGAAGACAGTACAAGATTTACCTTCAGTTGGATACCCAACAGTTCTGTTATGGTTTGCTCTACCATCTGCCCCTTATACCTCTGAGGGCCCTCCATCCAGAACTCATCAAAAGCCCGTTTGGTGGCCATGTAGCCATCGGGCCTCTATGCAGGGTCTATGGCCGACCTCCCATTCCCCTTCTTTTGGACTTCAGGGGCAGGAGTAAGGGCAGGTGCAGGGGCAGGCTCGGCTATGACTATCCCTTTCTTAGCCAGAGCTGGAGCAGGAGAGTCAGACCGAAGCCTCATCCTCTTGGCTTGAGGAGGAGCAGCAAGAGCAAGGGCCTCTACCGTCTTCTTCTTCGGGGCCCATTTTGTTAGCAGATACTTCTTCATGTTCTATGCTCAGCCCTTGCCCTGGTCAGCTGCCATCAGATTCTCTGGCGTGAGAATGGCTCTGAAGTCTCGGTTACTGGGCTGGAAGAGCCTGTGGTATTTTTCCTGAAGGTCAACCGTAAAGACTGACCTCTTTCAAGCACTTTTATCTGCACAGAAAGCATAAACACAGTGGTTAGACAAACCGTTAGAAGTGAAAAAACAAGAAAAATAGAATTATGATAAATAGAAAGGGGTCTCACTCTTAAACTCGGTACTCTGGGGAAATGTAAAAATCTGGTCCTGGAAGTCCTCAATCTCCCATCCTCCTCCTACGAAGAAGTACCATTTCTTCCACATTTTATTGGAGGTCGGTACAAAGGTAAGGGGTCTAAACCCCTTATCAAAAGACATATAGAAAAGGCCTTCCGACCTCATATATTTAAGATCCATATTGTTACGGATCAATTCTAGGGTTACCTTGATATCGTATAGATGACCTAGAATTATAAACCCTAACAAGTGCCTCTAACTATTGACGTTTAGGTCGGCAGGGCAAAGGTTGAACCAAATGAAGAACTGCTTGACTAGATTTGGAAGAGGGAGCCTCAGCCCCATTTCAAACCAGGCAAGATAAACACAAATCTCCCATTCCCGGACATCAAAAAGGCGATCTAGGGAACTAGGAGCCCTACATGTGACATTTTTGGGAAAGTTTAAAGAAGTGTTTAGGCCTTCTAACATGGCCGGGGTTACGGTGCTTTGCCCTTCCTCCCTATAAAAAGGCCTGTCAAAGGCCTCCCCCATTCTATTCCTTGGTTCTACAAATGCGTCTACAATCTTAACCCCAGAACTAGAGGGGGACTCTACTACCCTACTTTCGGTAAAACTACTACCTTGGGATGGCACAGTCGACTCCGAGGAGCTTCTTGTGCCATTACTGATACCAGAAGACACAATGGAAGCTACCATTGTAAACCAGAAGAAAAATGGATGACAAAAGAGAAGAAGAATCAAAGGAAAAGAGGAAATAAATAGAAAATAAACAAAAGGGAAGCAGGCTAAACCTGAAGATAACCATAGATAGAGGCTTCGAACAACGAGGATCACTTTAAGAATTCTCTAGTTTCTTTGATTTAACGATGGTAGTATCTCTCTCGAAAGCAATAAGAAATAATGAAGGGAAAAGGGCGTACACATGCCCCTTCCCCCTTTAGATAGGTTCGTAGAAATTGGGGCCCAATCAACTGAACCGTTATGGCTGTTAGAGGCAATGATGGCCTCGAAAGCCCAAACGACGGGCTGCGCAGTGAATGTCATATCAAATGGTCATCTTGGGAAATGGGAGGACAAAACGCTTGGCTTTGAGGAAACCTCAACCCTAGTTACGCGTATTGCTAAACTAAGGCTCAAGGGGGGGAGTAGCTGATATACCATAAAGTGACAAACCAATCCCCGCATGACACGTGTGCCTACCGAATAGTCAAAGCTCATCCATCCAAAGTAGTCTTAAGCATATGACCTTCAGAGCTTATTGATCAGAAGCCCATTCAACCCTCAATCTCACCTCAAGCTCAAAAGGTGCTACGAACGCTCACAAGAGGGTCCGAGCTTATTGCCGCCTTAAGTATTCTACCGAGCTAAGGATAAGGAAACTTGAGCACTTTCAAATATCGTTCAAGTGCAGAGTCCAACATGGTAACTGCCATTCTCTGGTGATCAAATCTCTACTTTCACGACTCCGAGTCCTAATCAATATAAGAAATCTACAGCCTATAAATAAAACCTTAAGGTACGCTTTTTGATTCATGCTCATTCAATTATTATTACTTTTAGTCTTTCAATTCAGTTTTATTGACTTTATCATTGGAGTGGCTACCGTCGGAGCCAACTCGGTGGCCCTATGATTCTTTTCTTTGAGTGTTCATCACGCAATGGAAATCGGAGCCCCTACCAACCAAAAAGTGTAGCATCACATTCTTTTGTAATTAATTATTGAACTTAAATTTTTGAAAACATTAATATTCACGTGTAATTTAAGTCTGACGGATTATTCTAACCGTAATTTTTTGTATACGATAAGTAATGAGTATGTTAGTCGGGTGAAACCGGTGAGAACGTCCACCCAGTCATAAATAAATGAAGTCTTTCCCTTTACTAGTCTCTGTCGACCTTGTAACACTCTTCATTGGTCGGTGGCGTGCTGATCATTTCTTAATTCACCAAGGGTACTGCTGAGAATTCACCTTCGACAGAAGGGCATCTTCGCAAGCATCCCTTTAAGAAGAAAGGGTTCACGTGGCCGTCCGTACGGTAGTTCTGGCTGCCTCTTTGACCATATTTAAGAATGATGTTCGTATCTGTTGAAAAATCTTTCGCCAGTATGATCAAGCGGCAGAGATCAGCAACGGTTACGCTACGCTAGTGAGAACTGAAGGAGACATTGATGTGCCGTTTCTCTGGGAATAAACCAAAAGTCATGAGCAGGTTTGGAAAAATGTTGCTCACTTGCACTTGGTGGGTCAGCAATAAATATGATGGAACTATTTCAGCTGGGAATATCCAGGATTGAACGCACAATTTAATCAATGAGACCAAAGTCTGCGAAAAAGCAAAGCTTTGTAGAGTTGTGAATTTACAATTATCTTTGATACCCAATTCTTTAGAGTACTTGGAGATTAGCGCAGTGCCCATCATTGATGTTGTCCATTTCAATGCAATTTGTTTCCCTTCCTGTTGCGTGTTATATTACTGCAATAATTTTGGAACTTGCAAAAATCTCTGAAGCAGCAGAGACGATCACTAGATACGAAGTAATCAATGATACCATGACCTTAATATCGGCCGGAGGAAAATTCAAGCTTGGCTTCTTCCGTCCCGGCAATTCAGAGAACCGATACTTGGGAATATGGTTCAACATCCCAACACAAACCATTATCTGGGTGGCTAATAGAAATAACCCACTCAATGATTCATCCGGTGTTCTCAAGATTGGGGACGATGGTAATTTGATCCTCGTGGGCCATACAGAAAGTATAATCTGGTCTACCAATATCCAGAATATGTCATCAAACATTACTATTGCACAGCTCTTAGACTCGGGAAATCTTGTTTTGAGAGATGCGAAGACAGAAACTTATGTTTGGCAAAGCTTTGATTACCCTTCTGATACCTTGTTAGCAGGCATGAAGTTTGGATGGAACTTGAGAACTGGTTTGAACCGGAATCTGACATCGTGGAAAAGTGCAGATGACCCTTCTCCTGGTGACTTCTCTTTTGCTGTCGACCTTCATGAACTTCCACAAACACTCCTGCGTAGAAATTCTGTTAAGCTATTTCGAGGTGCGCCATGGGATGGACTGCAAACTAGTGGAGACAGAGCGAAGCTCAACCATGTCTTCAAAACTAGTTTCATCAACAATTCAGAGGAGGTGTACTACCAATACGATCTTTACGATCTTAATGATGATTTAACAACGTTAGTGTTAACTTATTCTGGTGTACTCCAGCGTCTTATATGGAACAATCAGAGTCTTGAGTGGTTTCTCCTTACGAAACATCCCGGCGACCCGTGTGAAAGCTACGGCCAGTGTGGTCCGAATGCTATTTGCACAGTCAATGATGCTCAGGTATGCAGCTGTTTGGCTGGATACATGCCTAAATCATCACAAGAATGGGCTATACCACTTTGGTCTGGTGGGTGTGTTCGCAAAAAGCCATTAAATTGTCCAAAGGGGGAAGGTTTTATAAAACTTAAAGGTGTGGAAATTCCTGATTTGCGGCAGTTTCGGACGAACACCAATATGACCCTTAAAGAATGTAGAGTGGAGTGTTTGAAGAACTGTTCTTGTACAGCTTATGCTAACTCAAATACTACTGGAGATGGAAGAGGTTGCTTGCTCTGGTACGGGGATCTGTTTGATATGAGACTATTTGCAGAATCTGCTAAGCAAAATCTTTATATTCGGGTTACAGCTTCAGAACTAGGTACCTTTCTTTTGATCTTTTTTTCGCTACCCAAATGATACACCCAGCTAGATTTGGTCAAATCATTTGTTTTTTGGGATTGACTATTCAAATTTACATCAGACTCGCCAAAGAAAAAGCAATTTGTGTTGGTGATGGTGGCTGCTTCAGTAGCTTCAGTGTTGCTTCTCCTTGCATCTTGCATCATATGGAAAAGGAGAACACAAGGTAAGCTTGCCTTTCAACATTGGAAAAATAGCTTTGTTAAGAGTTCAGAGTAATTAAGGCTTCTTGACAATAGATGTTCACCAACCATCCATTCCATGGTAAAAAAGAATACAAGGTACACACACACACACGAGAGAGAGAGAGAGAGAGAGAGAGAGACTCGCAAGCCAACCCCTCATTTTGATATGTCAAGACAGTTTTCAAATTACTGTCAATATTTTATTCTGCTGTCATATTTCCTTCTCCATAAAAAATTTAAGGGATAAGTGATGAGCCAAGTCTGCAATGCACCTAGGCAAAAAGAAAAAAATAAAAAATGCTTTTCTTACATACTCCCCAGGCACCTCCTGACCATCAGTTTTCAAGTTAATGCCACTGTGATGGACGTTTAGGAAAGAGAATTGTTTGGAAGAAGTGATCAGCCATGTCAATCCAACTGGGTGATCAGCATTTCTAAGGATTATAATGATCAATAATTCATTAAGTCAAGTGGTTGAGCTTAGTAAACTAGGTTTGCAATGCACGGTAATTGTTTGATAAAATTTTAGGTGCAAAATCTATTGTTAAGCAAGTCCATAAAACCAATTGGGTCTTGTGGAGTTTAGAGATAACAGGATTGGAACCCATATGTGGAGTTATATCATCCATTAGTTCTTATTACATCACAATTTTGCTTTAATAATCATTTATATCAGGTACGCAGCTTTCAAATTTGAGACCACACATATGGCCATAAAACATTTTTGGTTGTATATCTCTTAATCTCGTTTTCTATTGTGATAAACAGGTACACGGCAAGACATTCCATCCAGAGATGAAGAGAACCTTGAATTACCCATTTTCAATATAGACACCATTGCAGAAGCTACAAACAATTTCTCTTATTCAAATAAGATTGGAGAAGGTGGCTTTGGACCTGTTTACAAGGTAATTTCAATTGCACTTAATAAAGGCGCGTTACAGTGGACATATCAGAGTATTAAGATATGTTTCGAGTTCTTAAATCAATAAATGTTTTCCAAAGCCAAAGGGTAGATAGGCCCCATTTTTTTGGTAACTTGAAAAGTTTTTTGGGGTAATTTTGTTGAGTCCATTTAGGATATCGAGTAGAAATTGTGGCAGCTATATTTCTTGTGCTCTATTCACCATTAGTATATTATTGTTGTTCTTGTGGCCTCAGGCCAGACCATGTAAACTCGATCTCTTGTAACTACTTTCTGTTTTGTTTGCTAATTATTTTATTTGTTCCCTGTTTTGCTGCTATGCCCTAACAGAGGGTATGCTGTCATGCGTCTTTGAATACAAATAATCTAAACTAACTCTGAAAAATCTTGTGTCAATTACCATAGGGTCAGCTATCAACTGGACAAGAAATAGCAGTAAAAAGGCTCTCGGTGAATTCCAAACAAGGACCTAATGAATTCAAAAATGAGGTAATCTTGATTGCCAAACTACAACACCGTAATCTGGTTCGGCTTTTGGGATGTTGTATCCAAGGAGAAGAAAGGATGTTAATCTATGAGTATATGCCAAACGGAAGCTTGAGCTCCTTTATTTTTGGTTTGACCTCTCTACCTTTCTTACACCTCAATTGAATTTCATATTAGACATAGAAAGAAGTGTGTACTAGCTAATCAGAGCTACTCTATGTTAATCATTAAGTTCAAAATTAAATATACCATAGATAAACCTCTGTTTATATGATTTGAAGCAGGTCAAGATAGCACAAGAAATTCTCTCACATGGAGGAGGCGCTTTGATATTATATTTGGCATTGCTCGAGGGCTTCTTTATCTTCATCAAGATTCAAGATTGAGAATTATTCATAGAGATCTCAAAGCTAGCAATGTGTTACTAGACAACAAAATGAATCCTAAAATTTCAGACTTTGGTATTGCTAGGACGTTGGGGGGAGATCAATTATTAGCAAGAACAAGGACGGTGGTTGGAACTTAGTAAGTATCCAAAGAAATCTTGCAAGACCTGCTTAGGTTCAGTTTTTTTCACTGATTTCTTTATCTCTTGTAATACTTTGCAGTGGTTATATGTCTCCTGAGTATGTAATCGACGGGCTCATTTCGATCAAATCAGATGTGTTTAGCTTTGGAGTACTAGTTTTGGAAATAGTGAGTGGCAAAAGAAACAGACAATTTCGGCATCCAGACCATGATCTCAACCTTCTTGGGCATGTAAGTTCAAATTTAAGGATGTTCTTCTTCCTCTTTGGATTTTCTATAATGGAACTCCTAATGTGTTTTTTCAGGCATGGAAACTATGGATTGAAGGGAAGGCATCTCAGCTAGTAGATCAATCACTTGAAGATTCATTCCCAATATCAGAAGTATTAAAATCCATACAAGTTGGGCTCTTGTGCGTGCAACAACACCCTGAAGATAGGCCAACAATGTCATCCGTGCTCTTAATGTTAGACAGGGAGAGTGCAATGTTGCCTCAACCCAAGCAACCTGGCTTCTATACAGAAAGGAATTCTGATGAGACAAACGATTCACTTGTCGAAACACAACATTCAACAAATAAGATTACTGTTACACTTTTGGTGGGTCGATGATAAAATTCCATTGATGCATTCCTTCAGCTTTTGGTGGATAGTTCACAAGTTCTATGGTTGAAAATTGAATAGTTACAATAAAAATAAAAATTTACATTTGGTTGGAAGCTAATGCTTTGATGTTGGCCAACTAAAGCAGAGCTCTATTATTAATGTGATATTTAATCTCCAATAAAATAGTCCAAAACTTGGAATTTTAAAAAGTAGGATGCTTGTAAATTATATAGTATATGATGTTGCTCTTTTTTTTATCAGAAGGGCCTCCTGTTCTTCGTTACCTGTTAAGAATCTGATATCAGAGAGTCATCGGGAAGGCTCCGGTAGTAGCTGCCTGATGATAAAGTTAGTAAATAAAAAGAAGCTGTAATTAAAAAGAATAATTGAAAGTATATCTTGTGGTCTTATTTATAAGTTGTAGATCTCCTAAGTTGAGTAGGATTAGGAGTCATAAAAGTAGGGATTTGAAAATATTCGAAGATAGTAGTTGCCATATTGAACTCCGTTTTCTCATTGTGAGGTCGGCAGGCTATGGAAGGTGGCGCTGTGTTCTAGACCATATACCTCTAAACCCTCTATGCCAAGTTGATCTGGATAAAGTGATTTCTTGATTTGTAGCCTGACGAGCTCTATACAAACACATGTCATGCGTTGGATATGTTTGTCACTTTATCGTATATCAGGGACTCCCCCTCGAGCCTCAGTTCTAAGGAACCCGTGTAGAACTGAGGTTAGGGTTTTTGAAGAGTCACACGTATTTTCATAAATGCATCGTTTTATATTTCGATAAAATAGTTATTGATGGGATAGTTATAACCTCATCATTGCGCTAGCCGTCGATTGGATAACCGAGGCCATTATTGGCCAATTGTAGATTAGGATTTCGGGGCCATAAATGTCGATCTTCCTTGGGCTATCTTACAAATAGAAAAAGTTTCCTCAATAAGAGTCTTTTACGTACTCTCTAACATACCAAGTGTAGTTTTGAGCCAAAAAAAAGGCCTCAAGGCGATTTCTAGTGTACCCGAAGATCATTCTGGCGATCATCCTTCAAACTTCTGGTCAGTTGTGAAAAAATACCTTTCCATCTTTTTCGTTTCTGTTTTGTCTTTTTTTTTTTTTTTTGCTCTTCTTCTCCTTTTCTATTTTATTTGTGAGGATGTCTACTTCCGATGTTTATTCAAGCACAGGAGAAGAAGAGAGGGAAGTGGTAGAAATAGGGGATCAAGGGGCATTAGGCCCTATTTCGGGTGTTGAAGTTGAGAATGCTTCAGGTGACAGTTCCGGAGTGCTTTTAATTGAAGCGCACCTCGAGCCTAGGGATAGAGAGGTCGGCTCGTCGAACAGACTTCATGTAATATCCCGACCCGGGATACCCGGTCATATGGCAAGTATTACGAGATTATGAAAACTTATGTGAAGATTTTTACACTCAAAAGAATAATTAATTAATTAAATATACGAAATAATTATTTTAATTACAAAATGAATATTGAAATGCACCATTACATTTACATGGAAGGTAAATGGTATGTACGTATATATGGCCAATTATGTATACATGTACGTATATATATATGTATATGTATATACATGTATGTAAGGATAATTTAAATAAATATTTTAACACACATTTATATCAACATGGAAGGTGTATCATGTTTGTATAAATATATATATGTGATCCAATATGTATGCATGTATGTATATAATTAAATTAAAAATATATAAGTAAATATATGTAAAATTGTGAACAGTAGTGTGAATAGGTGTGAGTGTGTGTCGGCTATTATGTGTGTTTGTGTGTTGGTGTGTTAGTGTGTAAGCTATACATATATATATATATATATAATATATAATATACAATCTCAAAATATCAACCCCAAAATATCAAGCAAAAATCCAAACTAGTTTATGGAAAGCTGAGAGTGTAAGAAGAAATTAAATGAGAAGAGAAGTAAAGGCTAGAAGTAGGGTGGCCATGAGGTCAAGAGAGAGAGAAAAGTTAGAGAGAGAGAAGTCGGTTGTTCTCTTTAAAAGCATGCAAACCATGCTTGTTTCTTGTGAAAGAAATCAAAGGGAAGGAAACTAAGGAGCTAAGGAAGAATCAGAAGTAGGAAAGAGGGAGAAAAACAGTGACCAAAAATGTAAGAAATATGCAAATTATCATTTTTTCTCTCTCTAGAATTTTGCATTATTAGGAACTGTTTTTGGGTTGTATACGATTATAGGATGCTAAATAAATGTTTATAAGATTGTTAAGCATGATTTTAGGCCATGAAAACAGTGAAAAACACCTAACCCACGAAAAACTGCCATTGAAGACCTTGCCCATGGCAGGTCTGAATCGATTTCCTTCAAGCTCAATTTGGCTTATCAGGACATCAAGAAGACCCTAAGGGTATTCTAAAAACCTATATCCGCGATCACAAAACTAAAGAATCGACCTCCATAAAATGAGTTACAGGTTTCAGTTGTTGAAACCAACCTTTCGAAACCACACCAAAACGGGTGTATTAGAATGGAAAATGGAACTACATGAAATATGAATCACAATGAAACAAATCCCAAGGAATTTGACTAAGAAATAAGCATTTACGAGCAACGTACAGGTTTGATTATCAAACCTTTAAACAAGCAAAACAGAACCCTTTTGATTCCCAAATGAATGCCAAACCCTTGCCTTATGTTCCAGAAATGAAATAAGTTGAAAACAGTCAAGAAACCTTGATCCAAACTTCACGAAAATGAAGAAAATGGAAATCGGGATTTAGGGCAACAGTGGGTTCGACGTGGGGAAGAAGACGATGAGTCAACTCGGTCTTAAAACCAGGCTGAGTCGATTCGGACACGTGGCAGCATCTGAGTTTGCCACCGAATAAATGAAACGGCAACGTTTTGTTTGTTTAAAATGCTAGGGCTAACGTCATCGTGACGTCAGCAACACGTATAAAACCGGCTAAACCAGTTGGCTTACTAACGGACCGGACCGGTTCACTTAAAATCCAACCGAACCCACTGGTTTCTGGTTTTAATTCAAATAAAATAAATCAAGACTTTCTTTATTTACGGATTGACCCCAGAACTTCTAAAAAATCCTACTGTGGCTCAACTGATGAGAATTTTATGCAATTAAACCCCTAGAAAAATAATTAAATAATTATTTTAATTATTTAATAAATAAAGTAAAATTACTATTTTGCCCCTGAGTCATATATGAAGCAAATGAAGTCCAAATTAAACATATGAATAGTATATTTTGACTATTTTGGACTGTTCTGGATCCAATGGTGGGGTCCGTTTCACGAGATGGGACTCTAAAAAAAATAAGACACGTTAAAGTGTAAATTACCACATTGTCCTTAGTGCTCCTGAAACCAAATGGAAGTCAGAGGGAGTCCAAATTGACTTTCTTCGACGTTTCGGACTCAATGGTGAGGTTCGTATTATGAAATAAGGTACAGAAAAATATGACATGTAAATATGTAAGATAATAGAATCAAACTTTAAAATTTGAAGAAGCTACCCAAGAAATGTAACTAAAATAGGAAAAAGAATTAATGATAATTAAATCAGAGTAATATTATAGAATGTGACTAGACTTTGAAATGTGATTTTAGGGAACTTCAAAGGAAGGATTTTTGGAGTTAAGTCTTTGGAATTCAGGTGAGTATTTCATACCATATTGAGGTTGACATTTTCAATATAGATACAAATATTGAACTCTGTTATGATATATCGACATATGAAATTGTTTTCCTTTATAGCCTTTGTTTAACAGTTATACTGTATACGTTTTGAATGACCTATTGACAACTATATTGTCTTCTTTGACTTAAGAAAATGTGTTTGTAAGATACTCAAATGTTATATGATCTTCTTTCTTACAAATATTTGAACTGTTTTAACTAAATATCAAATAAAGAACTTTGATTTAAGTAATCGAACTGCTATTGATGATTATTGATTTTGGATACAATTTGGATATGATTTTGATGCTTTGAATAGAACACTCTTCTATGATTGGTCACTACCAAATAGGTTGTGATTTATCGAACCCATCCCATAGGGTATATTGTGGTGAGCCGGTGTTGATACGGCATATTGAACTAGCTAGCCCATCGATCTCAGTTAGCGAGGTTCTAATTTGCTGGCCATAGAAGTGGAATATATCATTTTGAATATGAATATTGAAAATCAAATCATGAATCTAAATTATTGAACTATGAATTTGGGTTATCGAACCATGATTTTGAATTATTGAACTATGATTTCTCGAACCATGATTTTGAATTATTGAACTATGAATTTGGGTTATCGAACCATGATTTTGAATTTTTGAACTATGATTTATCGAACCATGATATTGAACTGTGATTTTGATTTATTGAACTATGTTATTGATTATCGATTTACGATTATCGTTAAATTGAGATTTATTGGAAGCGAATTTGATACCATTATCTTGTACTATAAATTAAGATAACATATGATATCTGATCATTGACATTTCCATATTGAATTATATAGTAGTCTTGAAACCCTTGGTATGTTATGGAATGCTCACGAGCTGGGATACTCATGAGCTGTTGAGCTCATAGGATTTTTATCCTATTTCAGGTGATGATATCGGAAAAGAAATAGCAGGTTCAGTCAGACTAGTTGGAAGCTTGTAAAACTATAAACCCTTTTTGCAATAGGATTTTGCTAGTCGTGATGTAGTTGCTTTTGAAAATTTTGGACTATATATCGAATATAACATCAGCAGGCTTTGAAAAAATTACATCATGTACTTTTTGTAATTACTATGGAATGTATAAATAAATGACTAATGTTGACTTGAGTGTTGATTGACGCTTCCGTAATAGAAAAAGAAATTTATTCCGATGCGTTTGATTAATAGAAATCAGAAAAGGCCTCGGTGACCGATCACGAGCCCTCGATCCGCATGGGCCGGAATTGGGGTCGTGACACTTCATAAGAGAGAGGAAGATGAGAGTGCTATGACTGAGGGTATGCTAGATGCCCTTAAAATGAATTTCAATTTTCCTTTAAATGTCTCTTGTAGGATACCGAGGGCTGTAGATCGCCCATCGGATATTGAGAGATGAGAGATCTGTGTTTATATCAAATGGTTTGAGGTCAGTGTACATTTCCGTCTCCACCCTCTAGTGAATGACTTTTATAGCTGGTTCAAGATCTACCTTGCTGAACTGAATATTAACAGTTGGAGACAGTTAATGGCCTTTTTAGTCCTAGGCTATCAAAACAAAGTCGAAGTAGATCTAAATCTCATTAGAAGTAACATGAATATGAAGTACCTGAAGTCAGAGAGGATGTTCTATATGTCCTTTGACAAGAAGTTCAAGTTATTAACCTCGGTACCTACTTCTAACAAAACATGGAAGAAGTAGTACTTCGTTGTCAATGGTGGCTGGGAATATGAAAACTTTGAGAATCGGAACAACTTCTTTCCTCGACACACCAATTTTAAGGGTGAGCCTACAGAACTTTAGATGCTAATTTTAACACTGTAATCTCCTTCTGACTTGACTGAAGCTTTTTCTAAATTTCTATTGTCATAGAGAAGAAGGTTTGGAGAAGGTCGATTTTCGATCCTGACCTACAAGAAAAATACAGGAGACTTCTTAAACCTTAAGACCGTCCTCACGACAAGGTCCTTACCCTCCAGAACTTCATGGATGCCGGACTGGTGAAGGATAAGTCAGAGATCCTAAAGAAGACCGTCTTGACAAGCTGGACGCTCGGATCAGAGAAGGTTGGAAAAATGTCCACCTCTGTTGCACAAGCTCCTTCTTAGAAGAAGATGAGGACTGAGGTAAGGGGATCCAGTTCCCCAGAATGTACGATCTCGAAGGAGTTGGCTCTACCCATCATACGGTGTGAGCTTCCACCACCTCCAGTCTCCATAGCATGCTTTGGATCCCGAGAAAAAAGGGAAGATGGGCGCAGTGCCTCCAAGGGTAGCCATGGCTAAAATCGGAGAGGTAGACATAAAGAGGGCCTACGAGGAGGCTTGGAGCTCGGTTGTCGGTCGCTTTAAGGGTCTAAGGCCTCAGAAGATCGCCAAGGACCTCATGGTCTTTCATATGAGGGGTAAGATTGTCCTAACTTATGCCTTAGTCAATTTCATATCTTTCCGTGACTTTTTTCTTTACTGACTTATCTAATTTTTATTTGTTCGTAGGTGGTTCATGCCAAGGCTACCATTATAGACTACCTCGAAGAATCAGAACGGGAAGACAAACTTCAACCTGAATTGGACGAAACTAGGCTTTAGCTCGGCACCGCCTCCTTTGCATCTCTTTCCTTTGAGGAGAAGCTGAGGAGTCTCTCACCACTGTTGCTATTTTGGAGTCACAAAAGAACGTTTTGGCTTCAGAGTTGGAGACTCTGAAGAAAAAGAAGGAAGAAGCTGACGTTGCTGATACTCAGAGGCTTGCCACTAGCGTGCAAGTGGCGAGAGATGAGACAGAAAAAGGCCCTTAGGGAAGAGGTGCAGAGACTTGGTAGGGAGTTTGCAGATCATGGGTATGAAACTTTTAGGAGAAAGATCCAAAAGTTGTATCCTGACCTCGACATCTCAAGCGTAGATGAAGTTTCAGTGGATGAACCTACGACGAGTCATCCTGCATTGTGTGCGTCGCTAATAGTGTATTGGCATTCTTTAGCGACGAATGTAAAGCGTTGCTATAAATTTATTTCTTTACTTTTAGTGGCGCCTTTGTGTGCGTCGCTAAAAGTTTTTTTTTTCAACCATACTTGCTTTGTTTTATTTGTTGCTTTATTCTTGTTTGTCCTGCGTCACCATCTCCCTGAACAAGAACCCCGCTATTCTGTGTTCGTCGATTGACCTCACGTTCCCTCGTGTGAAATCGAACACCATCAATAATTAAACTGGTGTAGCGGGATATCCTTTGATCAAGACCATATGCCAAGGAATATAATTGATCGTACACCTCAAGAAATTGTTGGTGGCGTAATAGTTTCATCTATTAATTCAATACAAGTACAAAATTAATTGAATACAAATGTATTAACTAATATAGTTACAATTAATTGAAACCTATTCTTACACGTTCTCCGAACCACTTTGGAAAAAATTTTGTTGTCTTTGCTCTAGATCAGAACTTGATACATGTTCTCTCTGAAGCTCGATCGTATGCTCAATGCATAACATGAGATATGTTATATGTAACTTAACATTTGTGTACTAACATAGTATTGCAATGATTTCGATAAACTTACTTAAAATATGACAATGTTTCATCACAATTTTTGAGCATGGTATATTGGGCTTTTTCCAAGTCTTGAGGATGACACCATTCATATATACGGGCACCTATTGGCCGCAACCGCACATTCTGATTAAACACCGCAAGGCCAATTCGTTGCTGCCCTGGACATCTATCAAAATTTTACTCTTGACGATTAAACCTTGTCTCAATATCTTCAAGATGCATAGAGCAGAAGGTGAGACATTTAGCATCAACGTAAGCCTCAGCAATTGACCCTTCTGGTCGTGCTTTGTTACGTACATATTGCTTCAATGTGTGCAAATATATGTTTTAATAATTAATCAGTTATACAATAAAATAGTTAGGATGGATAGATAACACAATTCATAAAATTAAATGTACCTTTCTATTGGATACATCCAACGGTATTGGACAGGTCCGCCAATTTTTGCCTCATAAGGCAAATGCACAGCTAAGTGGACCATTACATCAAAGAAAGCTGAAGGGAAAATCTTTTCCAACTTACAGAGGATCACGAAAAAATCCCTTTCGAGCTTTTCAAGTACTTCCAAATTCAACGTCTTCGCATATCATTCTCTAAAGAAACAGCCCAACTCAGTTAATGTAGTCGATATGTCATCAGTGAGATATCCACGTAGTGCAACCGGAAAAAGTCATTGTAAAAGAACATGGCAGCCATGGCTCTTCAATCCGAATATTTTTCTATTTATAACATTTACACACCGAGATATATTCGATGCATATCCATCTGAGAACTTCACCGATTTAAACCACTCACAAATCCTTATTCGTTTTGTGGATGATAACGTATACTGTAGAGGAGGCACGATATATTTATCACCGTTACGTATTAGGTGCAACTCTTTTCGTATTCCCAGCTCCT
The DNA here is from genome assembly GCA_008638375.1 of Nyssa sinensis. Classification (NCBI taxonomy): domain Eukaryota; kingdom Viridiplantae; phylum Streptophyta; class Magnoliopsida; order Cornales; family Nyssaceae; genus Nyssa; species Nyssa sinensis. Next base: position 20,601,348 of record CM018049.1, on the reverse strand, counting down.
GCAAGTCCAACCGGGCTTTAACAGTATCCTTCGTCTTCCCTTCAATATTCATTAAAGTTCCCAACACATTATCACAGATGTTCTTCTCGATGTGAATAACATCCAAATTGTGCCTCAACTTAAGGGTCTCCCAGTACGCCAAATAAAAAAAAATGCTCTTCTTCGTCCAATTTATCTCTACATTAGTACGCTTCCTCTTCTTAGTACCTGGTATCTTCCCAAACCTTACTAGTTAGATGAGTGCCAATTGCGCCAACACTTCTTTGCTAGACAACAATGGAGGTGACAATTTGTGCTCAATTTTTTCATCAAATAGATGCTTCTGCCGATTTCGCCAACCATGTGATGGCGGTAGAAAACGACAATGGCACATGTAGCATATCTTCTTTCCATTGGACAAATGTAGGGAACATGCATCCTTATTGCAAACCAGACATGCCAAATACCCCTTAGTGCTCCACCCAAACAAGTTCCCATATGTTGGAAAGTCATTTATGATCCACAGTAACGCTGCATGCAATTGAAATGTCTCATTCTTAGAGACGTTGTATGCCTCCACTCCCACCTCCCACAATTCTTTCAACTCGTCCACTAAAAGACGCAAATACACATCAATTTCATTATTAGGAGACTTCGGCCCTAGAATAAAACACAACATGAAGATAAATGGTTCTTTCATACATTTCTACGGTGGCAAGTTATACGGCACAAGCAACATCGGCTACATGCTGTAGGCATTACTCATGTCACCAAACAGATTGAAACCGTCGCTAGCCAGCCTAAGTCATACATTACGCTACGCGGCTCATTTGCAAACTATTCGTGATTTGTATCAAACTCAGCCCAAGTTTGAGAATCTACCGAATGCCTACATACGTTTTTCTCAGTAATACGCTTTTCCTTATGCCACCGCATATCTTCTGCTGTCTTCTGAGACATGTACAACCTTTGTAGCCTAGGTTTTAAGGGAAAATATCTCAGCACCTTGTGCGAAATTATCTTGCTCTTTCCTTCATTCAACTTATACCTGGGTTCGTGGCACACCGTACACTCCATACATTGTTCAGTCTCTTTCCAAAATAACATGCAATCATTTTTGCAAGCACGTATGAGAATATACCCGAGGCCCAAATCTCTTAATATTCTTTTCGCCTCGTAATATGATTTCAGAAGGGTCTCCCCAGTAGGAAGCGTTGCTTTAATCAATTCAATGACCATATTAAATGATTTGTTACTCCAACGGTTGATGGTCTTAATATGAAGGAGTTTCTCGAGAAAGTCTAGTTTTGAAAACTTATGACAACCCAAATATAACGGCTGCCTTGCTTCTCTTAACAACGACTCAAACACTTCTGATTGTCCCGTGTCACTCCTGTGACTATTCGCCCCAGTTGTAGCCCCTTGCAAGTCTACCAACATTTGCGGCAAGCCTTCGTAACCAACCCTAACATTATCACCAAAGCCATCATCGTCGTCTTCTTCTTCATCCTCAAATACCACTCATACGTCACGGTGTTCCCCGTGAAATTCCCAACACGTATACCTCTTGTCCATCCCGTGTAGAAGGAGGTGCTCTTTGGGCTTATCTATGTGCATATAATCCCTATTATTGCACCTCTTACATGGACATCTTATCCTATTTCTCCCATCTGCAAATGCACGAGCAAACTCAATAAATCTTTGATCCCCTTCACATACCCTGGCAAATGCCTGCCCCTCAACTCCATCAAACTCTTATCCATTTTCATCTACCTAATACAAGTCAAAAATGATACTCATTATAAATATGAAACATGAATCCTATCAACTCTAACTTCTTTCTAAAGGGTAAGGTGGTCCTATCTCATTCGTGAATGCACAATCTACATTGTAATCAGCAACAAATGAAATGCTTGATTCCACTCGGACAAAATTTCAACAGCATCTCCCTACGGTTCTCCAAGTATACGAGATAGACGTTAGCATGCCTAAATATATACCCAAAGAACAATAGGAGATCGTGCTGAAATTTTGTCATAGTGAAATATTCAAGCATGAGCTGTTGATTGTAATTCAGATTTATGCATTCCCGAATTGTCCTCTCTGGACAATTTAAGAATTGATTTTCATACACACGAGCCCAATTACAAATAAATTTCGCAACAAGATTCACATGTGATGAAAATGACTCCCGAATGAGGTTAGACTTACATGAATGCAATTACATAATTGGTTTCTTAATCATTTAATTATAAAAAGGGTTGATTCATGGAATTAACACTAATTTATGCTTGTACTTTCTTAGAGAAATAGATAATTATATTCCAATATCAAAACAAAATTACTAATAACTTACACTGCTGAGTCAGTAGGTTTGACTATATTCAATCACATTGATGTGATTGAATGGCCACTATAATACTGCCGAGTGACAACGATGAAAACTAAAAGCTAAAAACAAGAAGGCAACTACATCAATTTGACCCCTCACAAAAGCAAGTAAATTAATATAAAACCCAAGTGGGTACCTTCCTTCCTTTCATCTCGACTTCATTCATTCATTCATATTCTTTTAAAATTTGATTTTCAATTCAATTCAACTAGCAGATAAGCGAACTAAACAAATAAAAAATTCATTAGTCAACTTGAAAGTTTTTTTATTATTCTTTTACTTCCATGCTAAAACAGTGCCTTATAGTTGGCCCAAGGTATTTGCCACCCTTGCTTGTTGTCATAAGACAGGGTCATTAGGCCAACACAACAATTTATGAAAAGACTCACTTCAGCTTTATTTGCAGCCAAATCAGAAGGTGATCTAAAACTAAGGATGATACAGAGATATGGAAGTAATTATCTTTTTTTGCCTAAAATGATGGCATGATATTTAGTTAAGACCATGAGTTTAAGTTTTCTCTCATCTTCCTTCAAATGCAATCCTAAAAATATAAAAGTTTGTTAAATATATTTAAAAATTATTATCCTTTAACATGTGAACAAGTGAATAAAAATAAAAAATAAATTAAGCATATTAAACATTTCTCTAAAAAATTAAGTAAGGAAAGAGATTTGATTTCAATTAAGTCTATCGATTTTCTTTAAGTATTTTTGTGATTTTATTAAGTTACAAAAAATACTTCAATTTTTAAGAAATTGAACAAAAAAATGTACAAGAAATAACCAACCCATCTCTATTACAACTCACACAAAGAGACAAAGACATACATAGTTAATATTTTGACAAAGACATGATTAATGCTACTTGATTCTTTGATAAATTGGTAATTCTTCCTGCCAAAACCACATTTTAAGGTTTTTGGTCAATTATACTTGGGAACAAAAAATAATTGCAAATTAAGATTATCCCAGGTTTCTTGCCCTTTTCTTAATTTGTTTGAGATTTTCAAAAGATTAGTACAATAGTTGGAGTTTTAGATATCATTCCTAAATACTTAAAATTTTGATTAATTGTAATTAATTTTTTCCACATTTGTTTTAAAGTGGTTTTGAATACTTAATTTTCAATGATTGGCTTAGCCATAAATAACAAAGCTAAAAGGGGGGAAATATTTTTTTTTTAGATTGCTATGTAATATATTGTCCCTTTAAATGCAAATCTAACAAATTTTTTTTTTTTGGGGGGGGGGGGGGGGGTATTTATTGCAAATCTAACATTTTTAAGAATTTTTTCCCTTAAATTTTCATTTGTTGTCTTTGATCTAGGAGCAACTCTAATAAGGGAAACATTATTAGAACCAAATGAAATAACTATCAAAAAATAAAATGACTTTCCAATTCTCAATTTTTGTATTCTAACAAAGATTTATTTACTTCCACATCTCTATATGATTGGCAAACTATTCATACCATCCAAAATATGAAATAAAATAAGTTCAGAACATGTGGCTTAAACCAAACAAAACCCAACACCAACTACTATGACGGAAAAGGAAAAAAAAAATCTAATAGGGAAAAATGCACAATAGAACTATTAATATCTATCAAAAAATCAAATAGATTTCTTAAAAACTTATTAATAATTAAAAATTATTAACTTATTAAATATTATTTATAAGAGAGTTAATTCATATATTTTATATTAAAACACTATTATAATATTATTTATATAACATATCTTATACATGACAGCTTGAATCAATTTGCCATTTTTATTAACATTTTATTAATATTCCTTACCCAAAAGTGAAACATCTTATTTCATATATACTATACAAAGAAAGTTAACAGAATAGCAATAATATTCTTACTAGCAGATTATATGAAATTGTTTTTCCAACCTATTGCATTGCTCAGGAATTTTAACATCTTCCATGGGATTGAGTTTTTCATGCAATCTGATTGTTTGTATACGTGTGTGTATAATATATATACACACACACACACACACACACACACACCAATATATACCAACTCAAGAGAAAAAGCGCATCAAACTACCATCCTTATTTACTAAGCCATTGTCCTCTTGAAAAAGAACAAGTTTCTATTAAAAATCGGTCCATTAATTCTCAATTTGGCTAATATCTAAACACTTTAATGCTAGAGAGAATATTGAAATCAATCGGTTAGATAAGTTTCAATGACCCAAACAACCAAATTTATGAAATATTTAAGTAATTAGGTACTTTTTAATTATGTAATTGAGAAACCCTTTTTTAATAATAAATTTTAAATTGATAAAAAAAAATCATTTTTCAATGATCGAAATAACATGAACAATAATTTTCAAATATATTAATTTATTAAACTCCACCTGCGACTCAATAATTCAATGAGTGATTCAATAAATTAAAATATCCTAACTCCATTAGTAATTCAGTATTATAAATAGAGGCCTATTGATATAATCCTTTTAAATATCTTCTACTTCTGAATCAGAATACTTTCTTCCCTTCAATCAAAAGTCTGGAGCACTCATTAATCACTACCCATTTCAAGATATTCACTCGATTGATCCACCAGATTTCAAGACAAAACAAAACCTTCTAGCAAGATGATTAGATAGCCAGAAAATCATATAGTATAGAAATAACATGCATATACAAATGAAAATACATTACATTACTTTGGATATAATAAACACACAGCTTTACAAAGATCATCGGTTTCTTTGGAAAATTAGACAAGAAAAATGCAAAATGAAATACAGATCAGAGAAAAATAATAATCAACCTAGCCAATACAAATATAATTTTTCAAAATAAAAAAGAAGAAAATATGAAAATAAGCCATATCAAAAGGTAACGGGAGGCGGTGGAAGCGGTGGCGCGGAGAACGCACTACAAAAAAATAGGCCTTTCACAACATTTCACATTCGCCGCTATACGGTTTAAAAACTGCCATTAATTACATTTGCGGCGTTTTTGCGGCGTTTTATCTTTTTGATGCCAATACCTCTGTCGTAATTTTGTTACGGCACTTCAAGAAATGCCACAAATTATTTGTGGCATTTTTAGTGGCGAATTGATTTGTCGTTAAAACAAAAAGTGTCGTTTGATAAATATGGGTATAAATGACGCATTTAGTGGCATTTTTCTAATTGTCATTAATTTGGTGGCACTTTCGAAGCCGCCGCTAATAGACAACATTGTGACCATTATATAAACGCCGCTAAAGCCTTTTTCTTAATGGCATTTAACAAACGCCACAATTCTAACAGTTTTTGTGACCATTTTACAACCGCAGCAAAAACATTTGTGATGCTTATCGTTTCTGACAATTCTTTTACCGCTACTAAAATGTGGCAAAAAATTCACCTTCTACAACCGTCGCTAAAAGCATTTAATTTTGTGACAATTCTTTAAACGTCGCAAAAAAAAACTTATGGCGTTTATCTTTTGTGGTAGTTTTTTATATGGAGAAAAATATTGCTGCTAATATACTCCTAATCGTAGGAATGATCACTTTTTAAAATGATTTAAACCTATTCCTGCAAAATTTTAAATATATTCACTAATTAAGTGCACTAAACACTCAATACATCAATCCACACATAAGATGTCTTACACCAAAACTCATCCATTCATATAAAACCAAATTAAAATCTCACTTGACATTACCAACTCAAATCCAAATTAATATCCATACAAATAAAATTCAAGATAGATAATCTTCCAATATCCAAGTAAGATAGTCATCAAACAAGTAACAAATATAATAGTCATCAACAACCAAATAACTAGGAAAAAAAATTCCAGAAGAAATGTCTCAAATAAGTAAAAAACATACTAATTAGAATGAACTCCAACTCCCAAGCAACATTAACAACAACCCATGATAAAAAACAACAATCCAACGAGAAGCCCAACATCAAAGACAATAGTACGTCATTTACTCATTCTCGTTAACCTGACAGAATGCAAAATAAATAAATAAATTAGTTTATACAAGCTAATATTTAGTTACAAAATCATGATATTAGAAAAAATAACACATACCCTGCATCTTATCTAACTTTTCTTTCATATGCTTAGAGTCTCTCCTATTCTCATCATCCTGTTTGCGAGCAAATAAAGCAAATCGGGTGGGACCTAAGCCGTAAGTCCTCACACGACCATGCCTTTCTGGTCCCTTGATATTGGAGAAACCTCCTCACAAAAATCTAATGATTTTGAAGATTCTGGTACTTGTGAAAGTTGTTCGTTGAACTTTTCCTGCAAAACTCTCATAGTTAGTGAATATAGTAAATAATAAACATCATTTTCATACAAATATGACATTTTTCTATGTGCATAATATGTTTTAAACATACAATTGTATCAGTTGATGTCTGATCAACTATTTTTCTTGGTATGTGTTTGAATAAACATAGTAATTCGATTTGGTTCCTTACGAGTAATTTTCTTCAACTACATTAAAAGATAGTGTAAACATTGTATTAAATTAAATATGTATAAGTACACAATATAATAACTTAAAATTTCCTTACAACTTAATATTTTATTTTACCTTATCCCGAACATGGCAATGGGCCATTCTTCTAGTTGAGCGACTCATTTTGTGTAAGATAGATAAATAAAAAAATTACAGATAACTAGTATTTATAAGTTTCATACCCTTGCATACTAGATATTCTCACTGATTTTCTATTACCCTGACGATACAGTACATTTAAAACTTCATAATGAAGATGCTGAAAATAATAGTCAATAAGCCAACATATCAATTTCCATACTTTCCTTCCTCAATCTCATCAGGAGTATGTCGCAATATGTCAAAGGAGTAATATGTACACTAGTAATAACACCCTCATATCATAGTTATCCAAAGTTCTTTATGCAGAAGTGTTCATGTTTAAATTATTTGAATTTTAAAAAGACGAGTGTTTTAATGTCAAAACATTTTCCAATTATTTGCAAAAATAAATAAAATAAAATTACATACTCAACAAAGCCAAGTAATTGTATTAGGTTCAACTAAGTCATATTCAAACACTCGTCTTTTTAAAGCCTAAAGCGACAACTTTAAACGAGGTCTTTTTATTAAATAATTTTTTTTCAATATTACTATAAAAAAATTATTTAATATGTATTCTTCTTTCTTTATGGAGATGCAAAATTATTTTTGTAATCGAGTTTTGCTAATATATTGTTTTCAATTGATAACATGCCTAATCCACTTATTTTTGTAATCAAGTTTTGCTTGATTTTTCAATTGATAATATGCTTTGTTCTTTTGTTTTTGTATTTTATTTTTTGTAATATAATAATGTGTGTCTGCATATATATATATATATATATATATATGTTATAACATGAAAAAAAAAAAATTTTATTATTTATTTTTGCAATTGTTAATTAATTATTTTTATTGTTATTATTATTATTATAAAAATTATTGGATGTATGTGTGTATGTATATATATATATATGTATAAATTTAAAGTATTTATTTAGTATATGTGTATACATGTGAGTGTGTATAAAATGTGTAAATAAATATGAGTGTATGTAAACATAAATATGTGTGTAAAACCGTGTGTGAGGTGTGTGTGTGTGTGTAACCGGTTGTGTGTGTGTGTGAGTTTGAGTGTAATACACTCAAACAAGGCATGGGGTAAGGTGGTGTGTGTGAGTGGGATTCAGGGAGTGGGAGATGCAGATTTGGCAGAGAGTGGTTGGTCTTGGGGAGAGAGAGAGAGAGAGAGAGAGAGAGAAGAGAGAGAGAGAGAGAGAAATATAGAGAGAGAGAGAGAGAAGAGAAAAGAGGTGTATTCTCGGGTGGGAAAGAAGAGAAGGAAAGGAACAGAAAAGAGGGAGAGAAATAGAGCTCTGAGGGAGAGTTTGAGACTTGGTTCGAGCTCGGAGCAAGGAGGTGGAAGAGGGCACGGCTAGAGAGAGAAACGGCCGAAAAATTGGTAAGTGGGTTGCTTCTGTTTCAATTTTTTTTAGAGCATTTCAATTGGTTTAAATTGTAGAACCTTGTAGAGCATAATGTAAGGATTAAAACGCAACAAAAATGATAGAAAACGGTTGAAAAATGAGGGAGAAAAAGGGAGGTGCAGGTCACGGCCATGGGGGGAAAAATCTGGTTTTTTCGTTGTGATTGGAAGCTTCAAAACGGTATTAAAAGGCTTCAAAAATGTTTTAGAATAATTTGGGATTGAAAGGGGCTTCGAAAACACCAAGAAAATCAAGTTTAAAAACTTGATTTTCTGAAATTCCGGTCACCGGCGCCGGAGAGGGTGACCGGAGCTCCGCCGGAAAAACGGGGGAAGAAGGGGGGTCTGTTCGGGTCGGGTCGGCTCGGGTCCGGTTTGGGTCGGGCGTGGACCGCCCCTGCCACGTGTCGCGTGGTTGTTTTAAATTGAAATGGAATTTGGGCCGTTTGGTTGCAAAGGTAAGAAATCTAGAAATTGGAATTAAATCGAAATCGGGATATCCTATCCCTGTTTTAGGATTAGCCCCTGTTTGGTTAACCTGATTTAGAATAACAAATTAAACTAGTTTTAATTTGGACCTTTTGGAATTTGAACCTTTTGAATTTGAACCTTAACCCTGAACTTTCAGAAATTACAAATTGACCCCCCAACTGTTAGAAATTACACTTTGACCCACCTGATTAAATTATTAATAAAATATTAATTAAATTAATTAATTAATTTAATTTAATTAATTAAATATTCAAAAACATTCCGGAGTCCAAAGGGGACAAGCCATTAGTGTATTTTGACTATCTCGACCATTCTGAGACCAATGGTGAGGTCCGTTTTACTAGACGGGGTCCCGAAAAAAATAAAAGACCCGTAGTAACCTTTAAAATTACCAAAATGCCCCTAACTTGAAACACTGTCAAACGAACTCCGAATTAAGTAAACAAATAGTGAAATTTTATTATCTCGAACATTCCGGACTCAACCGTGGAGTCCGATTTGTGAAAAGAGGTCACGAAATGTAAGGACACGTGTAAAGTACAAAATGACTGTTTTGCCCTTTTAAACCCCGGTGTCCGAATTGAGTTCTACGAGAACCTAAACTTATTTTCTTCAACGTCCTAGAACCAATGGTAGAGTCTAATTTAACAGAATAGAAACCTATAAATTTAAAGACATAAAATTTGATGAATAGCATAAATTCAAATGAAAATAGACTGAGTGAGAATTTATGCTTTTAGGGACACCGACAGGCAAGGAGAAGATAGTCTGATCTTTCCACATTCTCACTACGTTACGAGTGCAGTTTGCTTGGGTTGTGACTGACCCGTCAGGTATGGTGTTTTGCTAATGTTAGAAATGAAGTTAAGTTAGGAATATTTGTGAATGACTGGAATGACTTATGTGCTTATGTGGAATGTGCTTACTTGATGATTTAGGGTTGATTGCTCACACGTTTGCATGTCACTTGTACTTTATGAAAATTTAGTGAATGATGAATGTGAATCATGACATGTGTTTAAGTTGATAAGATGAGATATGCTTGTACATGGAACTGACTGATGATTTATACGTTATTGTTCGAGCACGCTACATTATTGATAACCATGTTCATTAGGATTGCATTGGCATATTGGCATATGATGAATCCTTTGAGAACATAGTGTGGGTTGAGCATTGCATTATGAGGGTGTAGATCCTGTGGTGAAAAACCCAAAATTGGCCATTGCATCGGGGAGTACCCGGAAAAGAAACATGGGTGTGGCATAGAGTTGTGCATGGGTGCGTCACGCATACCATTCATATATTGCTTCGATGCTTTGAATGACATTTAGAGATAAATGTACACTTTGCACATGCCACGCCTTAGCTTTATTTCTTGCATTAGCACTTCATCATACCAGCAGTTGAGCTGACCCATTCGTGGGCAACATTTTCAGATGAGGACCCTCCAGCTATTTGAGACCCAGTGATGCTTTGATAGGAGGAGACACTTGGTATATTTTGGTCCGTGGGACCTATGTTTTGTAATGTAAGGGCTTAAGCCCGAATGACCTATGAACGATGTATTCGATGTTATTTTATGTATGGATGATGATGGACGTATGTTTAGTGAATTTAATTACTTTTGTCCTTTTATTTATTTTACTTTCTGTCTCGTTACTCGCGTCCCGGGTTCGTCGGGAATTCGGGGCGTGAAAATATATATATATATATATATATATATATATATATATATTTCTTAGACTCTAAGTATATGCCATCTTTTTTATTACCACCAACATTTTTTTAGCTTTTTTAATATTTATATATATTATATAAAAAGGTAGAATCCATCTAATCCATCTCTTTCTAAAATAAGAAATAAGGAACGTATATATATAAAGGCATAATCCATCTATTTCGTGTATGTATATATATATATAATAGATATTTTAATTGTATTCTAATTCTAATAGAACTAAAAAAAAAAAAATTCAGATGATGATAAATTTTGTATTGTAATTCTAATTCTATTTGTATTCTATAGGTTCAACTTTTTTTTTTGTTTTGTGTTTTTTATTTTTTTTATTGGACTTCTAATTATATTATAATATACAGTTATACAAATTTATTTGAAGCCTTCTTTGTAAGTGGAACCTAAAGTAATTGCTTTTCTCGCTTAAAAATAACCCCAATACAAAATCTTTTTATTGTCATTGTTTGCCGTTCAATGAAACAAATACTACTACTATATTTAATAAATATAGCCTGTATAAACTAAAATACATTAAGACTCACCAGCAACTAACAATTCACATCAAACAAGAATTCTTTTTGGAACATGGAACAAGAATTCAATTCACATCAAAACTTTCTAATCTTACTGATACAAGAATGAAAGCTTTCTAATTGGACTGCTACTACTTTTTGGGTGTCCCAATCGAACTGAGAACACTTGTATAGAATATCCATGGCCATTTATCATACTTACATACTTGGATTTTCCATTACACTTATAAAATACAAAATATTTCTAAGCCATAACACTTGCATACAGCACTAATGATAATAAATTCTGTCACGCCCCGAATTTTCGCGAACCAGAGGCGCAAGTAACGAAACTAAAAGAAAATAAAATAAAGAACAATCTAACTGATTCAACCCAAACTTACATTCATGTCCTTCAATGTACATCCATATAAAGCACAGTCAATAAAAACATTCAACATGTCATTCGGGCTTAAGCCCTACATCACAAAATATGCCCCCACGGGCCAAATATCCTCCTAAGCTCATATTTCCTCCACTCTGCAAGACTTTCTCAAGTCTCAAGTGTCGGGAGCGTCTTCTGTAATGTGTTGTCCCACGAATGGGTCAGCTCAACTGTTGGTATAATATAATGCTAATGCAAGGAACAAAATTAAGGGCGTGGCATATGCAAGTGTACATTTATATCTACATGTCATTTATTATCATCATATAATGTACTAGCAATAATCTATATGCCATCTAACTCATTAACATAATCTAAGGCGTGGTATGTGCAAGTGTACACTCATTTCTACATGCCTTTCTAATCTTCATGGCATGTACTAATTTTATCCATAAAGCATCCATGCAATTTCTATACCACATCCATGAATTCATTAATACTATGTAATGAAAATGTGCGTGACATATCCACACAACTCTACACCACACCCATGTCAACTATATGCCATGTCAACTCTATGCCATGTCAACTTTATGTCACACCCATGTCAACTCTATACCATGTCCCTGTCTCGTTTTCGGAACACATCCAATGGAACCTGAGTACCAAAACAATATCTCATTTTCGGAACATATCCGATGGAAGCTGAGTACCATGTCTCGTTTTCGGAACACATCCGATGGAAAGTGAGTACCATGTCTCGTTTTCGGAACACATCCGATGGAAGCTGAGTATCATGTATGACTCACTTTACGGACCTTCCCCGACGGCCTGAGTAACCACGTATGCACAGCACCAAGTGCTCAACCTACACTATGCTTTCAATGAATCACGCCATGCCAATATGCTTTGATTCCACCATGCAATAATACAATTTCAGATAAACAATTTACCAACACATGAAGCATGCTTTTAAACAATGTATTCCACTTAAAGCAATCACACCATCTGAATAACAAAACCTCTTCCACATGAATGTATGCAATACATGATCAATGAAAATACATACTTAAGTCATGTGTTCACAATTTTAACAACTTCCCAAAAATATAAATCACGTACAACCCAACACATAGAATAAATCATATCTCCATTGAGAAGAAAGAAACATATAAGCAACGTAAACAATCAACTCAAGGTTTCTTCTTAAAGCAACATTCCTTATGTGATTTTCTAACATCGAACAAATAAATATATGATTCATTCAATCAACATGCAATTCATTCCTAAACTTAATTCTATTCCTTACTTAGCACAATATATCATACCTGATGGGTTGGTCTCAACCCTAGAAGTCGTACTCGTAGTGTAGCGGAACTAACTGTAAGAATGCAGAAGGTCAGACCACCTTCTCCTTGCCTTTCGGTGTCCCTAAAATCATGAAATACCACTTAGTTCAATTTGTCACTTGAATTATGCTATTCATCAAATTTTATGTCTTTAATTTATGAGTTTCTATTTTGTCAAATTAAACTCTATTGTTGAGTCCGGAACGTCGAAGAAAGTTGGTTTGGGCTTTCGCGGAGTTTAATTTGGACATTCGAACTAAAAAGGGCAAAACGATCATTTTGCACTTTTACGGGTCTTTACACCCCAAGACCTTTTTTTTTTTTGCAAATTGGACTAAACGGTTAAGTCCAAAATGTTCGAGATAATAAAAATTCACTATTTTTTCACTTTAATCGGAATTCGTTTAACTGCTTTTAACTTAGGGGCATTTTGGTAATTTTTAAGGTCCCTACGGGTCTTTTATTTTTTGGGATAGTTAGAATACATATATGACTTGTCTAATTTGGGCTTCGGGCCATTTTGGGACATTTAATTTAATTAATTAAATAAGCTTAATATATATATATATATATATATATATATATTCTGCGCATAATGGGGTACGGTTGGTAACCGTCCCTGCTTGGTCCGCACGCGCCTTCCCACACTCGCCACCAGGGTTCGATCCCTAGCAGCCGCACCCCCACCCCTTTTTCTCTTCTTCCTTTTCTTTTTGTTTCTCTTTTAATTTGGTGGGCCCAATGAGTTAAGGCAGGCCCAAATCCCTTTTTAAATTAAAACAAACCAGCCCAACCCTTTAAAATTTAAAACAGGCCCAACCTTTTAAAATTAAAATAGGCCCAAGTCTTTAAACCCAAGCAAGCCCAAACCCTATTTAAACCCAAACAGGCCCAACACCCCCATCATCTTCCCTGATCTTCCGGTCACCATCTCCGGTAACCTGGCCAATGCCGGTCGCCGGAAAACCAAGCCACCCCCACTGTTTTACACGTTTCCGATGTCCATTTTCCATGATTTTCTTACCCAACCCCTTCTAAGAACCTCGAGGATTTCATTGGGACTGTCTTTAGACTCTAAACCTCACCATCCCGAGACAACCATGCAATTTCCAGCCATGCAAACCCAGATTCCGGTGACTGATATTTTCCATTTTTTTTCGAGCTCATTTCTTCACAGTTTTGAACCATTCTCCTTTCTAAAAATTTCCTACACTTAATAGAACTAGCCTCCCATCATTTAAACCTAGTTTTCATACATGAAATATCAAAACCCCATCTCACACCCATGACCTGCAACTAATGATTTCTCGGCCATCTCTCAACCATTTAACTTGATTCTTTTTGCAAAATTTTCCTTATGTTTTACTCTACAAGACCTTACAATTTAAATTAACTACCATGCTTCGAAACAGGTTGTACACAAAGAAAATTTTTTAGAGAGAGAAAGTGCACGGTTGTGGTTTCTTACCTCTATAATGGCACCTCTCCCCCCTATCTTGTCTCTAACCTTCTCCCTTCTTACTTCCTTGGTTCCCTTCCTCTCTGAGCTCCCTCTTTCCCAAACACACAAGTGCATGAAACACACTTTACACACAGTCCTATCTCTCTCTTTATATTTCTCTCTCTACGGGTGAGTCTACACACACACAGATCACACTTACACACACACCTAACCTACCCACTCTCTTACACACCACTGTGCACACCATGCCTCCTTAAGTGAGGCACACTCAACATATACACACACGGCAATGCACTCACACAACCACACACAGCCACAAATATAAACCCACGTGCACACACACACATTTGATATATATATATATATATATACATCTAAATACACACATATACATATATACATACACACATTCAATTTCCTGTATGTATATATATATATATACACACATACACAACCTATTCTAATAATAATAATAATAATGATAATTAAAAATAAAAAAAAATTATTTATTCCAAAAAAAATTCAGGTCATTACAAATTCAAAGTTCAATTATCAATATCAATAGTTGCTAATGTTGCGGATAAAGAATTGGAGTGAGAAGAACTTATAGAGAGCATGTCTATATCCTAAAATACCAAGCATGACCACTGTCGGCCTCTCACAACAAGACACCAACAACTACTGGCAAAGGTCAGGTAGAGATGTGAGCTCATCAGTTGGCCACCAGCAAAACACAAATGCCCAGCCATACTAGTGGCCAACACGGGCATCTTCAAAAAGTAACTTCCCCACCATAAAAGTATGAACCATTTGATAAATCCATAAAGGATCTTTTGGAAATTGAAATCAGATCAATCCGACGTAATATTCAACCAACTTCCTCCACCCTCCATAAAACAACCCAAATCCATCGTCGTGGACGTAGAGAAGGACTAGGAGATTTCGAGTCAGACAAGCTATTCAGGACAGGAAGATCTAGTAAGCCGTAACATCGCCCTCCTTATATGCCAAAGCAGTCAACCCTAAAAGACCACGAATCGAACATTAGAAAAACCTCTCCCCACAATTTTTGCCCCTCTAAACGCATTCTGGTTGCTTCGGCGTGTGGTGGAAACTGAACAGAAACAAGCCATTCAGCAGCTTTCAAACTCGAACCCTAGTCTTCATATTCCACACCCTTGTCGCCCAACCCACGATCTCATCAATGGTACCAATTTCTCATAAACTGATCCTTCAAGTCCAAAGAAAAAACCTGATCCTTAAATTCCAAAGAGAATCCCATTCATTCTCGTTGCAGCCGATCAATCGGCAACACAAAAGAACCCAAGGTACCCAAAACCATATACAGCAAACCCTCAAGACTTCCAGAGAGAGAGATTGCGAAAGGTATACACACGAAAGAAGAAGCAAACCTGATACAAAATCTCTTCGCTGTCTCTCTCTCAACTGGATAATCGAAAGCCGCATCTCTTCACTGGTTACAGCGCCGATCGCCCTTCGGATTGTGCTTAGTGTCATCACCACCTCCATCGCTGCCTCCCCCATCAATCCACTGTATCAGAAATACCTCTCAACCGCATCGCCACTCCATCGCCCATTGCCCCAATCCCAGCGATCCCGACCCGATCTTCGGTTTCTTCACGAAGATGTTCCACCGCTGCTGCTTCTCTCTCTCCCTTTCTTTCTTGTTTTTTTTTCTTCTAGCTTTCTATCACTTTTACATATGGGTATGTATGTAACAGTTGCCCCCCCTCTTCGGCGCCTTTCTCTCTCCCTCTCTCAAAACCTTTCTTTTGTTTTTTCTTTTTCTTTTTTTCCGATTCCCTTAACATTATCCTTTTTTTTTTTTAAATCTCTAAACTTTCCTAGATCACGCCTCGTGCCTCCCTTGCCTTATCCTTACTTTTGATATATATATATATATATATATAGCTCTATATATAATTACATAAATAATAATTAATTTATTTCATTTATTCCAAATTTTATCTATTATTATTTTATTTTTATTTTTATTATTTTATTATTTTATTTTATTTTGCAGTATTCATTCATGACTTACTCGGTATCGCTTGGGTTTACTTGGTTCGTTCGGTTTCAATTTAGGTCGGGATATTACATTCTCGATTAATTTTCTTAATTATTCTTTTTGTTATTTCTAATTAATAATTAGCAAACTAATTATGAATTAATCGAGGTCGGGGTGTTACAAAGGAAATCTGAAGGGTTTTTTCTTTCAAGCACTTAAGAGGTTTTTGTGTATTAGCGTGCGGGTATCAAAGAAAAATTGTATTTTAATTTTTAAAAACTATACAAATCGTGTCATTTTGAGTTATATGTAATAGTGACATTTACGGAACCGTCGTTCCTTTGTGGCATTTTAAAAAAATCGTCGCTAATTAGCGGCTACAACTCTAAACCGCCGCTAATTAGTGATAGAAAATAAAAAATGTCATTTTTATTAATTAAAACGACATCATTTTTATAAAATATGTGACGTTTAAAGGAACCGCCATAAATTTTGTGGCGTTTCAAATAAAATGCTACAAATTTGTAACAATTTCTTTTAAGTGCCACTAATTTGCGACGTTTTTATAAACTGCCACAAAATATTTGCCGCCAAAGCCCTATTTTGTTGAAGTGACGGGAGGCGGTAGAAGTGGTGGCGTGGTGCACGGGTGGTAGTGGAAGCGGTGGCGCGGCGAACGGGTGGCGGCAGGCTCAGTTCTAGGAGTTTAGAGAGAGAGAGAGAGAGAAAGAGAACTAGAGAGAGAGAGATCGCGCATTGTGGGATGTGATTTAGGGATTTTATAAGATTATTAGCGACACACAGAGCACATCACTAATAGTCATCCTGTGCGTCACTGAAGGTCTAAAAAGATTATTTGCGACGCCCAAGTGTGCGTCGCAAAAAGTCCCATGTTATTGGCGACGCACAGTGCATCGCAAATAATGTTCAGGTCGTCGCTAAAGCCTTCGCGCCCTTTTTTTTTTACTCGAGGAAGCCCATTTTCACCATTATTTACGACACACAAAAGGGCGTCGTTGATAGTGACTATTGGCAACGGATTTTGTGCGTCACAAATAATGTGCGTCGCAAAAAACCTGTTTTCTTGTAGTGTCACCTCTACTTCAGTAATATGGGTCAAAGGCTCAGCCTGTGCCCATTTAGAGAAATAGTCTATGGCGATGAGCATGTCTCTTCTGTTCTGTACAGCCTTAGGCAATGGTCCCACAATGTCCATCCCCCATTAAACGAAAGGCCAAGGACTGGCAATTGGGATGAGCTCGTGATGGGGTTAGTACTGGTTTGAGGCAAAGCATTGGCACTTGTCGTACCTCTAGACATATTCCTTGACCTGTTTCAGCATGCTCGGCTAGTAATAACCTTGAATCAGAGCTCGGTGGGCTATGGTCCTGCCGCCGTTCTGATTTTTGCAGATTCCTTCATATATCTCGACTAGGACGTATTGGGATTCTTCTGGAAACAGTAACCTCAGGAGAGGTTGAGTGTAGGATTTTCTGTAGAGCTTTCCATTTAAGATCAGATGCCGGGATGCCCTAATCCGAATCTTTCAGGCCTGATTTTTATCTTTTGGAAGCAGTCTTTCCTGTATAAATTAAAGGATGGGAGTCATCTAGTTCTTGCCTTGTTCGGAGATTCGGGTGGACTGTACTTCCTTGATGCTTGGCTCCGGTTGGTAAGAAATCTTTATTGTTGAACCTCTTTCTAATTTGAGATGAAAGGCTATGTTTGCTAAGGCGTCAACTCTAGTGTTCTGGCTTCTTTCAATTTTCTGAATGGTGAATTTCTGGAAGAAGGTTTTTAACAAGTCCACTAGATCAGAATATCGTACCATCTTGTCGTCCTTGCCAGAAAACTCTCCCAGAATTTGGCTTACCACCAGTTGGGAATCTGAAAACATATCAAGGTTTCGAGCTCCGCATTCTAGGGCCAGCTTTATACCGAGGACGAGTGCTTCGTACTCGGCTTCATTATTTGAAGCTCTGAATCCCAGGGTAACTGCCTTTTCTATTATGATTCCATCTGGGGATTGGAGCACGATGCCAACTCCTAAACCCCTGTCGGTGGATGAGCCGTCGGTGTAGAGCCACCATACTACAGTACCTACGTCGATTTGAATTTTGTCATGCAGTGCTAGTCCAGTTAGTGACTTCAGCTTGCCCATTTGCTTGTAAATGTCCTAAAAAGGAAAAGTGGTGACTAATATTGAGGTCTGAACAGAATCCTATAAAACTCTTACCTTAGAACTACATCTTGTTATCTATGATCAGGGCTTTAAAAAGTCCAAATCGGCAAACGATGTTCTTCCAGGTGAAGTTTCTAACCTTAGACTCTGTTATTTAGGCTAAAGGTTCAACTTTTACCCACTTGGTGAAATAGTTAATGGCTATCAAAAGGAACTTCCGATTATGGACTACTAAAGGGAGTGGATCAACTACATCTATTCCCCATTGTGCAAAAGGCCAAGGGTTTTAAAATTGGTTCTAGTTCTTGAAGGAGCCGGTGTTAGTAAGGAGTAAATCTCTAACACTCAATGCACTTTTTCATAAATTCCCTTGCATCTTTTTGCATATTAAGCCAATAGTATCATTAAGATAAAGCTTAGTGGGTTAGGGATCTTCTCCTATTGTGGTTTCCACAAATGCCTTCATGTATTTTTCTTTAGACATAATGGGCATTTTCGGGGCCTAAACATAGTCATAGAGGCTATAAGAAAGACCTTCAATAAGGCTTCGAGTTAAACAGTACTGAATTAACCTCAACTATATTCTTCTAGCTTAAATCTTATCTTTTGGAAGAACTCCTTGCTATATGTTGCCTAGAAATATATCCAAGATAGGGTGATTTGGGTATTTGGGAACTATTCGGCGATTTTGAAGATATTTAAATTAAGCACAAACAACCAATAAATGAAATAAGAGACAAAGAGTAGGGAAAGCTATACCAATATTTTTAGGAGGTTTGGACTACCCTACGTCCTCGACCCAAGCTCCCTACTTGAAATTTCCACTATATGAACTCCTAACAGGTAGAGATCAAACCTTTACAACGAAGAGCTTGACGCTCTTTTTTCTAGGAAATGTTTGAGTATTTAAGATGAGTAAAACGTTGAAATTTAATGTAAGAGTTGGCAATAAATGTTGTATACAAGCTCTTTATATAGGCTTTAAAGAATGTTGCCATTAGATTCAAAATATAGTCATTTCCCTCTTTTATATATGTAAAAAATTTGAATTTGAAAGTGTCAGATTGATAAAATTATTTGAATAAATTCACCACTCAGTCAATTGAATTACAATTCAGTTGATTGATGAACTCGACTGATTTTCTAGAGGATAGATGTTAATTGCATAAAAAACATTCAGTCAACGGATTTGAAGATCTTGTCGACTATTTTTTCTGATGTCAATTTGTTCACAAAATGTTCATAAGATTCAGTCGACTGATTCTATAAGAAAATCGACTAGTTTTGATAGTGTATCAAATTTTTTTGAACAAATGACATTCAGTAGACTAATTCAATGATTCAGTTGACTGAATTTGATAGTAACTAAATAGGCATGTTTTGTAAACATGATTCAGTTGACTGATTTGGTAATTTGGTCGACTAAATCCACTAGTCGATTGAATTTGGTAGTTTTGCAATGTTGCATATTTTGTTTAGTGTTCTATTTTTCAAAGCATAAGTTATATCGATATTTTTATTTTGAAAGATTATTTTGTGATAGACTTTAATTGATCATTTTAAATATTCAATGCATTATGATCAATCATATTCTAAATCACTCAAAACAAGAAATAATAAAGGGTAAATTACACTGACCTCCCTTACTTTACAAAATAATATACAGATACCTCTCTCCAGTCAATTTTTTTTCTTCAAAATGACAAAACTACTCATTTCATTTTTTTTTCAATTTTTTAAATCTTGACTAATTTTTTTTTATTTTTCAAATAAATATAGATAAAAACCTTAAATTTATTTTTATATAAAATAAAATTAAGTTATTTACCTTAAATTTGTTTTTAAATAAAAAAATAAAAAAATAAAAAAATATTTTGAATAAATTGGTCAAAATTGGAAAATGCAAAAATAAATAAATAAAAGGGGCAGTTTCGTCATTTTGAAAAAAAATTGACAGGAGTGAGGTATCTGTATATTATTTTGTAAAGTAGGGGAGGTCAATGTAATTTCAGAAACTTCAAGGGAAGTTAGTGTAATTGTCATAAATCTTAGGAGTGGTCAGTGTAATTTACCCAGTAATAAAAAATAAGGCATTCACTTGACTTCTTGAGCTTGAATGCTTCCATATTTGCTTTTGCATTTGACTTGATGCTTGATCAACTGAGAATATCATCATGTGGTTGAACCTTTTTGGATCTTGATCAAACTTTCTTTGAACTAATTGACATTTTTTCATTACTTAAGTTAAACCATCGATAGTCATGATCAATGCCTTTGTTATCATCAAAATTACTAGGATACCCTTGGTTAAAACCTTTAGGGACAACAATCTCTCCCTTTGTGATGATGAAAAACCACTGATGTTTTTAATACAAATAAAGCTTCATAAATTGATAAGTAGTAAAGATAAGAAATTCTAAGACTCCCCCTATCAATGTGCATTTATGCAAGAAATTGAATTTATGCCTTAAACAAAATTTTCAATATTTAAAGACATTTGAGAATTTTATCTCCCCCTATCAAGGAGCATTTATTTTCAGCAAGGGTTTGATTCTCATTTTGAGTTCAATATTGATTCAATGTGATCAAAGTTATTTGTAAGCATAGACATGTTATGAATGATTCAAATTTTGCACATTTGCACACATAGGCATATAACATGTATAATCAAGTATCAATTATAGTTTTTACATTGTCATTGAATTTACACACGAGAGTGAAATGCATAAGATAGTAAAAGGAGTTCTATTTCATTAGTATGTTTGATCTAGTAGAAATCTAAAGTTTCATAATCACTAAGGATTTTTACAAGATCAACTATAGAGTTCATAACACAAAAATACAAAAGGTGTATTATAACGTCAATCAATTTTCTTATTTTTCTTCTTCCCCTTTTGTCATAATAAAAAGAATGTCTCTTTAATTGCCCCTCCGAGTGTTGAGGACATCTTTCACTTCTAGGAGTTCAACTCTTATCTCACAATGCTTTCTATCAACATGCTCGTATAGGGATAATGACGCCAATCCTCTCAGTCATGTCATTGAGCTTTGTGTTAACAGATTGTTCAAGCAAGTCCATCCTTGCAAACAATTCGTTTTTGATGGCTAGAAGCTTGGCTATGACTAAGGATGAAGAGTCAAGTGTAGGAGTTTGGTGTGAAGTGGCTTGAGGAGGAAAATGAGTATCATGAGTAGGAGAGTTGACAACCTAAGGGTTTTCTTCATTAACTTCCTCATTTGGCTCATTTTCGATGAGGGTTGAGGGTCTTTCTTGAGAATGCACCCATCAATAGTTAGCTTGTATCCTATGAGTTTGAAGGTGGATTTTAAGTAAATATCCTTGAAAGTTACTACTTTAACTTCAGTTTTAGATTCTAAGTCAATATTGAAGTGTTTGAAGATGGAGGTGAGGATGATACCATATGAAAATGCACCTTTTTCCTTTTCTTATAATCATTCATGTGATGAATAATTATGTGGGAAAGATTTACTTGCTTGTTACTATATAAGAACCACAAGAAGAAGATGTCCATGTAAGAGACATAGTCTTTTCCTCTATATTTGGGAAGAATATTGTATGAGATGATGTGGTGGTTAATTTTAGATTCAAAAGTGATTTTGGATCCCTTAGGTTTGTAGGCTTGTTCAATTTTGGAGTTTTCCACAAATGAATCTTACAGTTCCCAATGGATCAGACCCTTCTATTTGGACCCAAGCATTGGTGTTGAATTTTTTAAAGTCACCATATGGGATTTTGAGAATGAAAGGTATGGTATTGGAATCTAGCTGAATAGGAGTACCATTGACCCATGAGGAAAGGGGTCCAAAACTAACAAGCTCTAAGTGAGCATAGAAGAGTCTTACTAGGTTAATGTATTGGGTGTCATTGTTACTAAGAAACTTATCTTATCCTAAGCTACGAAAATAGGAGTAAATATAGATGTGTTGGGAATCAAAAGAGATGAAATTGAAAACTTTACCTAATATGATGGCCCTATGGACATAGTCATCATCATATAGGCTTGT
The DNA here is from genome assembly GCA_008638375.1 of Nyssa sinensis. Taxonomy (NCBI): domain Eukaryota; kingdom Viridiplantae; phylum Streptophyta; class Magnoliopsida; order Cornales; family Nyssaceae; genus Nyssa; species Nyssa sinensis. The sequence goes on along the minus strand of CM018049.1, from coordinate 20,578,796 downwards.
GCAATTTTGTTAGTGAAGAAGGTTTGAGAATCATGAAGAGATATAGTATGTTTTTCTTGAGAAGACTTGACCCTTGGACACTTTGATATTATCTTGGAAGTTGCATTTTTAGTTTTGGTTCCATTTGAGAGAGATTTGAGTAGGTTTGGAAAGTTTAATTGGTTGAGAGAAAGAGGCAATGGAGTCAACTAGGGCATTATGCGAAATGTTTAAATGGGCATGTTATATTAATAGATTTGATTATTCAATCAACTAGTTTCATCATTCAATCGACTAAATGTTGCCCTAGTTCTGGATTAGTCGACTGAGTTTTCTATTCAGTCGACTTACTTGTCTAGTAAGCAATATATTTCCTATTTTTTTTACATTTAGTCGATTGAGTTCACGTTTTAATCGTCTGGATTCTCTAGTGTGTTTTCCCTTATGTTTTATCAATCAATTCAGTCGATTGATTGGATAGATTCAATCAACTAAATCTTCTAGTGAGCCATTTTTCATTTTCAACATGAAATCAAATATATTTGAGTACTTATTTAGTTGACTTGTTCCTAAACTAATCAATTGGTCAATTCCTTTGGATTTACCATACCAAGTTCTCTTTTAATAAAGAAAAATCTTTCTTTTTGGAGTGTTCGGTGAATATATCAACTAATTGTTTGTTTATATCAGTAAGTTCAAGAATAACATCACATTTTTGAACATTATCTCTAATGAAGTGATGGCTACTCTTTATATGTTTTGTTTTTGAGTGTTGAATAGGGTTCTTATTAAGATTTATGGCACTATATAATATTATCACATTTGATTGGAATGTGATCATAATTAAGTTTAAAATGATTCCTAATAGAAGTATATAAGTACTAAAGTGTTGAATTAAGTTTAAAGGAAGGTCAAGCATATAAGTACGAAAGTGGTAGTTTCCTAGTCGAAGTATATAAAAATCCAAATTTGTATATATGATAGTACTAATAGACCTGTTTGGCATGTAACGAGCCATGAGATAACAGTGGTTCCTACAAGCGTGATGCTCTTCGCTGGCCGGCTCGGATTGGCTCCATCGGCAAACAAGAAGGCTACTGCAGGCAAAAAACTTGAGATCAAGGACTCTGGCCTACAGAATGTAGGCCATCAGGTTTGTCACGCCCCGAATTCCCGACCGAACCCGGGGACGCGACTGAAGGAAACAAAAGAAGAAAATGAATAGACGAGTAAATAAATAAATAAATATTTGACGAATTTTTTTTTTTTTTTTAGATAAATAAATGAATACCGATTTAACTAATATAGATACAACCCTATTCCACTAACATAACGCTACATCCATATATCTCTGTCAATACACATACATTCCCGGTTTATAAAAATTTCGGCAGAACCTCCTTTGTTTTTCGAACCTTTTTCCCCCTGATAAACACAATACATCATATATCATCATATAAATATAAATACATCACAATCCATCCTCACTCGATGGCCACAACCTTATCAAAGTTAAATATACATCGCTTAACTATACAATCAAAATTATACAACTATGATACAACATCTATGTCATTGGGCTTAAGCCCGTACATCACAAAACATGCCTCTCGGGCCAAATGTCCATCTACAATCAAGTCTCCTCCACTCAGCTAAACTTCCCCAAGCCTCAGGTGTCGGGAATATCATCTGAAATATGGTTCCCACGAATGGGTCAGCGCCAACATGCTGGTATGATACAATACTAATGCAAGGAACAAAATGTAAGGCGTGGCATGTGCAAGTGTACATTTATCTCTATATGCCTTCTGAATCATCTATACATGGCGATAATGACAATCCACATGCCTTCCACATCATCTATGCAATATAACGACAATAATCCGCATGCTTTCCAAATCATGCATACCACGTAATGGTAATGAATCCATATGCCATCCAATTGTCCATGCAATGTAATGACAATGCACATGAACCACCCACACAACTCTATGCCACATGACAATGCATATGAAATACTCACACAACTCTATGCCACATGACAATGCATATGAAATACTCACACAACTCTATGCCACATCCATGTCCACTCTATGCATGTCATGTCAACACCATGCATGTCATGTCACACCCATGTCTCGTTTACGGGTACTCCCCGATGGCTACGGAGTACCAATGCAATGGCCAATTTTGGGTTTTTCACCACAGGATCTACACCCTCATAATGCACCAGCACCTCGTGCTGACCCACACTATGCTTTCAAGGAATCACACAATGCCAATATGCCATGATTTCATCATGCAATAATACAGTTCAAATGAAACATCACTTTCATAAGCATATGCAACATGCTTTACATAATGTATTACATTTAAAATTAAATCACAAGACTTCATCCACAATCTACGTGTCATACTCAATCAATCTCAACACTTACGCAAACCCACGTGTCACAATATCAATAAACCGTTTAAAACATAAATCACATATGATAATAACTCAAGAAGTAAATCACAACTCCCAAATAATCATAAAGAACATGGAAACATATAAACAATCCACTCAAAGAAGCAATCATTCCTATGTGATCTTCTATCAGCAGACAAGCACAAAAAGCATTCAAGCAATATGCACATCAATCCTAATTTAATTCTATTCCTTACTTAGTAAAGTACCATACCTGATCGGGTTATCTCAACCCCAAGAAGTCATGTCCACTACTCAGTCAATTGGTGAATAACGCAATCCTCCTACTGTAGCTGTTTAGCGAGTTCTCGCCGTTCTCTTCGATGTTCCTCCATATTATGCTTATCTCCATTTCGAATTCCATCCACGTGAACTCAATGGAATCATAATTTTTGGAATTGCAATATCCAAGTCCAAGAAAACCGGACATGATCCTTTAATGTTCTGTTTACTTGTTGCTGGGCAGTTTGCTTAACTTCATCAGTTGTCATCTATACTGCAGCAGTAGGTTCCAAAGCTATGGTCTGACTAACAGCAGCATTTCTTCCAAAATAGTTGATAATTTGGTCCATGGAATCCTTCAGATAAGTCATATAGCAAGGAAAAACTTTAGCATTCAAGCTCTAATCCACATCTGCTGCTACTGAACGCTTTACAATTTCCTTCCAAAAGGCCAATGGGCATTTCAATCAACCGCTAAAGCTTGTCCTTCACGTTTGCACAAGTTTCATTTATTAAATCAATCGCCTTGCCCAACCAATAACGCCCAAGTATGTATCGGGCTGCCGCTGTGCAATAACATAGTATAGCCTTGGCCTGTACAGACCCATTACGTACAGACTTTATAACATTCTTCCTCTCAAGGAGCTTGCTCATCACCAAATTCATCATATTAAGTTCTTCATCATGAAAGGGAAGCGTTGCAGGGAAACCAGATAATCAGTTTGCCTCCACAGCTTCCGAATTAAACTCTTGGCTATCAGCAAAATTCTGTCCATAAACAACCCATCTGCACTATCCAAACGCTGCTCCTCCATCCTCAAGCCCATAAGAACATATTAGCACTCAATACCTCCCAATTTGAATCCTCCACCAAGTGCTGCAATAGCAGCCCCAATTACTGCTGCAACAGCAGTCCCAATTGCTACAAAAATTCTAAAACCATAGCCCCAAATCTAAGCGACATCAGCCACGGAGAAATCCTCCAAAATCCCACTAGCCACAACATCCAACTTGCTGACCAGATGCCAAACCTATAGTTTCACTGTTATCTTGGCCACCTCAGTTACCAAAACCTGAAGTAGAACCCAATTTAGATCGTGACCTAGTGACATGGCCGAAGTCGGCACTTCCCAATCCGTCTGATGTTTACCTCTGATTACAACCAGAATGGCAGAACAGAGGAAACCATCCCAAACCACAACATACACACTCTGATCTATATATAAACACATACACAGATACGCATATTACTTGCTGCATCGCTACCTCCGCTAACTCCGAACCACAAACCGTAACAATTACACACAATTTCCGAGCTACATTAGAATCCACCACCTGAATTTGAACTGATCTTCCAAAGCAAAAAAAAAAAAAAAACAAACAAGACCTCAACACGCAACTAAGCACTACTGCCCAATACTTGTTGCCCCAATTCGGAACCTCATCTGCACCGCAACTAGGCCAACAGGGATCTGCAATACACAACCCTCAATAACTTGTATCGTTTGCGTTCTGATCCAAACCAAACCCGAGTACAACTCTGATCGGCAACTTGGAATTCTCCAGCCGTTTCTCCACCGCCATCTTCTTCCCTAACTGCCATACAGGCCGTATTCACAGAACTCTCACCTTTCCGATCAACACCTCCGGTGCTATGCTGCGACGATCGCCTCCTCGCCATCGCTCCTCCGTCGCGACCACCGCCGCGTCGGCTTCTTCCCTTTCTTTCTTTCCCTTTCCCCCTTTCTCTCTTTTCTTCTTTCTTTCTTCTCTTTTCTTCTTTTCTTCCTTCTTCTCTCCGTTTCTCACGCGACCAGTTTCCTCCCCTGTTTTCACCGACTTCCCCTCTCATTCTTGCGGCTTCTCTTTTAATTTCCCTCTTCACTCAAACACACACCACACAATATATGTCCCTCCCAAGGCTGCCGACACTCCCCTTTTTATTATTATATTTTTTTTTTTTTAACTTGAGACATATATATACATATATACCTTTTATTTTACTAAATCATTTTACTTCATTTTCTTATTTATTGTCCCATTATTTTATTCCCTATATTTTATTTTATTTTATTTTTTCAAATCTCTACAAGGTTTCACCCTTGCGGATACCTTGGCATGCATGTGGGACTGTAGGTCACATTATTGGGGTTGGGGTTGGGGTTGTTCTTGGCCTTGGGAACTTGGGTGCACTCCTTTTGTCATTTCTATTTACTTCGTATGCTTGGCATTGCAGCCTCAGCATCCCTATAATATTGCGCAGTCAGTTTTATCCAACGATCCAAACAGATGCAAGTATAAATGAGACAACCATTGCCAATCAATCAAACAAAAAAACTTCAATGGATGAATATAAGACAAATCAATATAAAGGGAATTTATTGAAATGCTAATAATTATTCAAGTTCAGATGTAAAATGCTAACTTATTAATTCTCACAACATAAAGGGAAATATAAGACAGATCGATATAAACCAAAACCTAGGAAGGAAAATACTAGGAATAATACGTCCATGAAGCCAAATGTGATCTAGCAGCTCACATGACTGTGCAACCATTAGGATTCTCATCACTGAAAAAGCCACAGGGCGGATAACCAGGTGGTGGTCCAAGTGGAGGCTCTGACTGATAGTAGTGAAATTCTGGTGGTGGTGATGGTGGTGGTGGGGGCCCAGGTGGAGGTGCAGGTGGACCTTGCATCATGTACCTCGGTGGTGGTGGCGGCCTTCGTTGCATGTACCTTGGTGGTGGTGGTGGTGGTGGCGATCCGGGAGGAATGCTACTTGAAGCTGGTGGTAGACCGTGAGGCCCGTACATATAGTAATTGTCCTCATAAGTATCCCTGAAGTTCAACCTTATGCATCTGGACTGGATTAAATCCACATTTTTCATCCGCCTGATACGCGACAGTTGGTCAAGTTGAGCAACATAGCCATCCATATACATCGATGAAGGTGGTTCTTCGCATGGTGCTGCAATTTGCATATCTGGCTTCTTTTCACCCTATATGTACAAGTATCATTATAAGTGTAATAACAATAATCAGGAAATCAAAAACTTGGGGACCTTTAAACCACTTCAATAGTCACAAAAACAAACATGACAAAGGTTTTTAAAATATGATTTATGAATAGTACCATCTATGCACGCGTGTGGGTGCTGAGTGTATTTATGCACAGTGGGAAAGAAAATAAGAAATATATATACCGAAGGAAGAATCATAGAGTAATCCATTGAAGAAAGCTTGAAAATCCCCCAACCCAAAGATGGCCTTTTTGTTGGTGGCGAAGAGAGTGATAAAAGTTGAAAGAGGAGCAAAGGCTGCCCCTTGGGACTTCTCTTAAGATGGGAATAAGAGATCCTAATTAAGCATGTATATATATATATATATATATATATATATATATATATATATACTAAACAAACATACATCAAATTTAGAAATAAATCATGAAAAAATCTTATGATTTCAATATCTTTTGATTTAGTAAGTTTTTGTTTAATTTGAATTAAACATGTCAAATTAATCATACTTTTGTATTAGGAAGGTCTAACTAAGATCATGGGAATCTCAGATTTGACAACTGTGAGAAAAAGATTTGAGAAAGATTAATTTAAATGAGAGTTACAATTCAAATTACTTCTTCAAATCGGCATGAAATTGATTACCCCATGGCCTTAATGTAACTAATTAAATCTATTGCATGCACATGACGATGATAATAATAATATATCAAAGAAATGAAAATTTAGATTGAAGTTGAAGAATAAACAAATTAGATAACACACAATTTGAAGAATACCGATCCATTTTTACAAGATCATAGTAATGTTAATGGTATAAATTAAAAAAAAAAAAACTTAGTAAATTATTCTTATATATAAATTTTATTGTATATTTTTTTCCTGAAATGGGATATATATTACAAATAACATAATTAATCAATCCTAATCAAAGCTATACAAATTTAAATAAGAGAATGAGACTCGAACTCATTATTATCTTTCCTTTGAAAAAGAACATGAGTGGCCAACTGGGATAAGAAAAGCTAGCTGTATATGCACCACTCTCCGGTAACAATGGATATATAGCTATGGTAAAAGTATACTGAAAAGGACAATTTCGGCAGCCATGTAAATAAAGATGGAAAGTGAGTAATAGACAGCCCATTTTCTTCTTTCCTTGTCTGCACTGATGAGTTGGGGCAAAGTTACATCCATACTTTAAAAATCATTGACTTTAAATAATTTAAGGTAATATTTTCAAAATTGGATTTATTTTTAAATCTAATCTAATAAATATTTTTGTGATATTTTTTTTGTTATTCAACTTCATATATATCTATTTCCTTTATGACATGATTGAGAAGTTAAGCTCCTCACATGGAATTGGTGGGGTTTAAACCCTTTAATGCAACCAGTCCACTTATTAGAAATAAAAGTAATTAGGTGCAAACTGATCAAGATGAGATGGTTATTCATATGGCATATCAGGGCTCGAGTCTCATGTTGTATATACATACATTTAGAATAATTTTTTTATCGGCAAAAAAGAGAGAAAATTTATTGATAAAAATGGATGTATACATACAAAAACAACAATAAAGAGAATGGGAGAATGAAAAAAACGTATCATAACCCCGAAGCTTCATCCCAACTTGGTTAGCACTAAGCAAGAGGAAAAAAATCACGTACCAACAAACACTCAAAATGAGAAACGGAATACGACAAAACCTGAATCTACATCTCTCAAAAATTTCTGAAACTAGAATACAATTCTTGAAATTATCTTCAAGGCTTATGAAAAGCCACTAGCCACCAATAGACATTACAGCACTATACAGAAACCTAAGGAAAGCTCTACATCAAATGGGGCTCAAGGAAAGCTGATTGTCTTTGCAGAGAATGGCAATCTAATGCGCACAACCAAGAATACTAGTCAAATGCAGTGAATGACAGCAGGAAGACTTTGGCAGATCATCAAAAGAGAAACAATCACTCTTAACTTTATGCTTCACCAAAAAAGCAATTTGAGTGACGATCATATCCCTTACTTGATCCCAATAAGGAGAAGATTTTTCAAAAAGACATGCATTCCGATGCTTCCACACTGACCACGTGATAATAAAAGGAGCAGCTTCCCATATAAACTTTCGCAGGTTCTTAAATTTAAGCCTTGCCACCATTCAAGCAAAACTTTAATTGAACCTGGCAACACCCAATGAATCCCCCACCAATTGATACACTGAACCCAAACTTTCCAAACCTCAAGGCACAGCAACAAAAGATGATTCGTGGATTCACCACATAACCCACAAAAAATACAAGAGCAATCCTCAACCCTCCTGATAATTCCATACTTAAATAGTAATTCAGCAGAGTTAACACGGTTATTCCATGCCAACAAACCAAAGAATTGAATTTTTGGTGAAGTTGGATTATGCCATATAATCTCGGGAGGTTTGAAAGAAGTGTTAGAGAAAGATTCAAAACCTTTATAGAGAGAATTTACAGAAAATTGACCTGAAGAGTGACCTTTCCAAATAATGGTGTCATGCTTCGTTTCGACAATTGGAGGAGCTTGCATAATGAGATTATGCAGTCTGGAAAACTCTTCCAGCTCCCACTCAAAGAATGAATGATGAAAAACGGATCTGCTGGGATCGGTCTCAAATTTGACCAATCCGAAGTCTACCAAATTTCCATCTTTTGACATAGACGAGCTAAAGAGTCTAGGAAAGAGAGACTTCAAAGGTTCATTACCAGCCCAACAATCCATCCAAAAAGAAATTCTTAGACCATTTCCTACAGCGAAGCCAACATTAGAAATAAAGAAAAGAAAAGAGCCATGATTTACCATCGAAGAGATATCCTTCCAAATTCTGGATAATCTGTTATTAGACACAGTTCGAAAACCATTCAGCCTTTGAGAATTGATATATTCCTTGCAAAACATTGCGCCATAAAGATTCATTTTCCATTGCAAAACGCCACCATCATTTAAGAAGAAGACATTCATTCAAAAGATAAAATTTCCTTAAGCCCAAGCCCCCGTGAACTTTACTCGAAGAACACTTAGCCCAGTTTACCATATGAATCTTTTTTTGGAATCACTACCATTCCACAGAAAACCTGATTGAATTTTGTCGATTTGACGAGTAACAGACCCTGGCATTTTAAATATGGAAAGATAATAAATCGACAAACTCTAAAGGACAGACTTAATTAGAGTAACTCTTCCTCCAAATGAAAGATATTTTCTCTTCCATGAAGCCAAATTCAATCTAAACTTATCAATAACAGGAACCCAGGTGGATTTGAGTCTAGGACGAAGACCCAAATATTTGAAAGGCAGATCCTGACGTTTACATCTCAAAGAATAGGCTATATCAGTAACAAATTCAACAGGGACACCCACACTGCAGACCGCACTCTTATGACAGTTGATTTTTAAGCCTGAGAGAATTTCGAAACATCTCAAGATTTTCTTGATGTTCACAAGCTCAAGCCAATCGGCATTGCATAAGACAATTGTGTTATCTGCAAATTGCAGATGACTAATATTAGCCCTATTTGAACCCATCTTCACACCTTTTATTATACCCATTTCTTTAGCCCTCTTGAATAAGATATTAAGACCTTCAGCCACTAAGTTAAAAAGGAAAGGAAAAAAGGGATCCCCCTGCCTCAGACCTTTCTCCATTGAGAATTCAGATAATGGAGAACCAATCACCAGAATTGAAACTTGAGCCGAAGAAATACATTCTTTAATCCACTCCACGCATTTTGAACGAGAACCAAATCTTTTCATCAAATTTAGAAGATAATTCCAATTTATGCTATCAAATGCTTTTTCAAAGTCTAACTTTAGAATAATTCCTTCCTTCTTACTCTTTTTCCACCAATCAACTACTTTATTTGCAGTTAACACCCCATCTAGAATATTCCAACCTTCAAGGAAAGCTGACTGGCTAGAGTCGATCAGAAGTGGCATAACCTTCTTTAGCCTTGTTGACAGAGTTTTAGCTAGAATCTTATACACACAACCCAACAAGCTAATAGGCCTATATTCACCTAAGCCATTAGGGCAGCTGTTCTTAGGGATCAAAGCAATGAAAGAAGAATTAAGACCACGAACCAGTTTGGAGTTTGCATGAAAATCCTTCATAAACTGCATAACATCTTCCTTGATGGTTTTCGAACACTTCTTAACCCACAAAAAATTAAAAGCCATCCGGACCTGGAGCGTTGTTACTATTACAACTGTTGATGGCAGCCCAAATTTCTTCCTCTGAAAATGCAGATTCCAAGCCTAAAGAGATAGACGGAGCAAGAGACTTATCAAAAACTCCAGCAAGAAGAGACATCTCCTTCCAACGATCAGAGAAGATATGCTGAAAATGATTTTTCACCTCCTCTCTGACTTTGGGAGGATCTGAGTATTCAATTGCATTAACTGATATACGGTCAATCAGATTATGGTTTTGTCTACCTCTTGCAATGAGATGAAAGTACCTTGTATTCAGATCCCCTTTTGAAGCCTAGTTAACTCTTGATTTTTGAAGCCAAAGAGATTCCAGCATATTACTCAGCTTTCAAATTTCACACCTAAGCTTCTTGCATTGATCTGCTTCATCATTAACTAGAGGCCTTGATTCCGCCAAAATATCATATGCAGGAAAACTTTCTTCAGTTTTTTTTCAAATTATCCACAATATTACCAAACTCAGATAAATTCCAATCTTTTAGAACTTTTCTCAGACCCTGCAATTTCTTTAGAGGTTTAAATCCCACCCAACCATCGACCTAAAAATCCACCCAAAATTTCTCAATTTTTGAGGAAAATTAAGGGTGATAGGACCATGCGTTGATGAACTTAAATGGCCTTGGCCCCCAATCCCTCTTGTCTTCCATCAAAACTATCGGACAATGATTGGAAAAAAATCTGGGTAAGCCCCAAACTTTCAAATTGAAGGGTTCAATCCACTCGGGGTGAAGAAAGAAACGATCAATCATGCTCCATTTATCCTCTCCAAAAATCTGGTCATAAAACAATCCTAAATGATAGTTAATTGATGTTAATTAGAGGTTAAATATCCTATTACATTTTAATCATGGAATTAATCATGATTAAGCTTAATTAAGTTCATTAGTTTGGGATTAAGGGATCCAAAGTCATCATAATGCAATTGAGATGATTACAAGCATGTTAAGTGTTATAAAATAACCTTAAATATTAGAAATAAGAATAAAAAAATGTTGCTGGAGTTTCATGTAAAATAACTTGATCAAAATTTTTAATTAAGTCAAATGGTGTTTGAGAATGATCAAAATAAATGGTAAATTAAACCACAATAAGATGCTGGAAAATATAACATGAATTGGGACTAAATAGGGATGATATTTGTTATCTTAAAAGTTTAGAAGGAGTTGTATGATATTGATGCTGCACTTTTTGACTCGCAACACGTAAGGGCTCCGTGACCTGTAGAACACTCAGAAAGATGATCAGAGGACCACCGGATTGGCTCCGGCGGTAGCCGCTCCGATGCTTAAGTGAGTAAGGGAATTGAAAGACTGTATTGAAAGTCAAAGAATGAGCATGAAAAATATAGCGTACCTCTAGGGTTTAATATATAGGCCGAAGCTTTCCTAAGTTGATTAGGATTCGACGCCATGAATATAGGGATATAATCGTCGGAGATTGCAGTTACCTTGTGGGCATTAAGTCGTGGATGGAGATAATCACAGATGGTAGTTTCCGTATTGGAGACTACTTCCTTATCCTCTGCCCGGAATCCGCTAAGGCGGAGATAATCATAAATGGTAGTTTCCGTGCTGGAGACTGTTACCCTATTCTCTGCTCGGAATCCGCTAAGGCGGTGACGAGATCTGAAGCTCTGGTCTGGACCCTGTGATCAGTTCTGGATATATTTGTTTGGTCACTTCCGACCTTATGTGATGATCTGGATGTCATAGGCTGAACGAGAATCATGCTAGCTGAACATAAATCGGACTGTGGTCATACGTGTCAAGTGTTGATTGGCCTGTCTTTTTATGGTATATCAGTTACTCCCCCCCCAAGTCCTAGTTTGATGTAAGTAACTAGGGCTAAGAGAGTTATGTGTCTCGCTTTTTCGCCTTCCAAGACAATCGTTGGGGCGCCATTTATTGCGTAGTCGGCGATTAAGTCTTTTCGAGGTCACAATCATACTGGGCGGACAGTTGGTTTTCTCGAGATCATCATTGTTCTGAACCGTCATGGCGTTTGGACTTTGGTGGGTCCCTTCTGATATCGTGTTTATAAATACGGGATGAGATTTTTGAAATGACCTTTCCCTCGACATTTTTACTGTGCTAGAAGATTTCATCCGCCATTGTTGGTTCGTGCGATCTTGAAGAATACAGATCCCCTAAGTGAAAACAGGTTCGACTGATTTTTCCCCCTCTCTTGCTTCTTTCTTCTTGAGTTTGAGAATAATGTCTGTTCCTTCGGAATCTCGAATTGTGAATGAGGGAGTAGGAGTTCATTCTGAGGCGGCTGGTCCGTCTGTTGTAGGAGATGTAGGTAACCCTGCTTCTGAAATTATTGAGGAAAGGCCTGTTGATCCTCCCCCTAGTCCAGGGGTTAGAATAGTCGATGCTTTCGAAGAGCCCCGAGACAGGGCCGGGGAGACCTCTGGTAGGTCTTCTCATAGAGAAGAGGGTGAGAGTGCCGTCACTCAAAGCCTCTTGGATGAATGGAGGGTGAAATTTGAATTTCCCCCCAATGTGACTTGCAGAGTTCCAGGACCCATGGACCGTCCCCAAGATGTTAAAGCCGGGGAGATTTGCGTTTTCCTTGCCTGGTTTGAAATGGGCTTAAGGCTTCCATTGCCGGATTTAGTCAGGCAATTCTTTTGCTGGTTCAAGCTCTGCCCTGCCGACCTGAATCTCAATAGCTGGCGGCATCTTCTAGGATTTATGGTGCTGGGGCATCTGAACAAAGTGGAGGTGTCTCTGGACTTGATCCGTAGCAATATGGATCTGAAGTTCAAGCAGGCAGAAGGCCTGTATTATATGTCCTTTGAGAAGGGGTTCCGACCCCTGTCTTCCGTCCCTACTTCCAACAAGACGTGGAAGAAGTGGTACTTCTTCGTTGGAGGAGGATGGGAGCATACGGACTTTCAGGCCGGAGAGATCTCGTCGTTTCCTTGTGTTACGGGCCATAGGGGTGAGACTTATTCTCTTGGGTTTGCTTTAGCTTTGCTTATATCCTCAGAACTGACAAACTTGGTATTTTTCATTTCCTTTGTGCAGTCAAGAGTGCTCGGAAGAGGCCCAAGTTTACTAAGGCTCTGCAGGATCAGTACCGGGTTTTGCTTTCGACTTCTAACCGGGCTCATACTGTTATCGTCACTCCGGACCAAGTGATGGCCACCCGTAGCGCAGAGTTGAAGAGGAGGCTAGCCTCGAGGTGGGAAGTGCCGAAGCCTCAAGTGGTGGGGGAGTCTTCCTCCCCAGCTGAGCCTGATGCTCCTTTAGAAGTGAAGAGAAGGAGATTGATCTCTGGTTCCCCTGAGCCCTCCCCTGCCGAGGCTGAGGAAGCCGAGCCTGCCATTCCTGTATCGGCTGTTCCTCCTGGTCCGAGCAAGAGGTCTAGGAAGGGGAAAGCTCCTGCCGCTCCTTCTGAGCCATTTGTTGAGCCGGATTATCAAATTGCCAAGAAGGCATTTGATCGAATATGGGCTCAGGGCCCACATCGGTACAGAGGGGATGATCCCTCCAAACTGATGACTGAGATGATGACTCTCCAGATGAAGGTAACTTCTGAAGCCTTTCCTTGGCCTTTTGTTTGCTCATTTGTTCCGCTCTAATTTATCTGTCTTGCTTTATACAGAGCATGCATAGTTTAGCTGCTCTGATGGTGACCCCCATGGGCCTTGAGGAGGCCGAGAAGCTAAGGACAGAGGTGGACGAGATGAGACTGGAGCTCGGAACAGCCCGTTCCAAAATTCAATCTGCTGAAGAGAGTCTGGAGAGAGCTACCACCAGCCTTAAGGTGGCAGAGTCTGAGAGGGATATATTTGCTCGGACGGTTGAGAGGCTTGAGGCGGAGCTGGTTGGTCTCCGTAGTTCCATTGACCAGAGGGTTCAGGAGGCAGTTGGTCAAGCCAAAGCTGAGGCTGAGATGGAATTAAAAGAGGAAGTTGATCAGATGGGTGATGACCTGATACTGCTCGGCTTTGAGAATTTCCGAACTAGATTCCAACTTCAGTTCCCGGACTTTGACGTGTCATCAATCGTTCCTCCTGAACCCTCCTCATCTCGTCCTGATCCGGATAAGACTGCTGGGGCTCGTGCCCTTAATTTGGAAGAGGATGCAGGCCCCTCTGGGAAATCCTGAGGCTTTTATAGGCTTTTGCCCCCTTTTTTTTTTTTTTTTTTTTTTTTTTTGTAGTGAATACATTTTCCCTTCTGATCAATAAGATTGTCTTTTCTTCAGATTCTGCTTGTATTTTTCCTTCTTGTGAATTTTGTTGCAAGTGCGGCTGCTCTGAACCCTTTGCATGCTAGATCAAATAGTTGCTTTCTTAATCTTCAATACTTGTCATGGAATAGTGAATATAGATCTGCCTTATTAAAATAAGAAGAGAAAGTAGATATAGCCAGATGGATAGAGCCTGACAGAGCGGGAGTGGGTCCCTGTAGAGTTCTGAGATAGACTGCTCTGAATTAAGAGTCGGTGAGGTTAACCGAGCAGCTTGTGCTCGTTATTATGATGCTCGGTATGCTGAGTACTCGGGATTGGGATATATCCGATCTGCTTGGTCTTTTGTTGCGTGTCTTGACCTGTTATGAAATAGTTAAGACCGGTAGGTCTGAATGGGGATCTATTTACTTTAGACTTTGTTCCCCTCATTATTAATTTGGGAGCTTTAGTACTGGACTGCGGTCTACGTCTTGAGAATTCTGCACTCTGTCTCTTGGCATATTGAAGAGGCTTATTTAATGCACCGCTTAATCATTTGACCGTCGTTTGGGTTTTCAAGGCCACTCTCCTTTTCACCGTTGCGACGGTTCAGTTGGGTGGCTTTTTGGATTCCAAGGGTCTATATATATGGAAACGGGGCATACGGTTGTGCTCAACCCTTTTGCTCCCCGATTTGTTCGTGAGAGAAACCTCATATGCTGCCGGAATTTCTCCCATTCGTCCGGAGATGATGGAAGATTCCTTGCCTGAGTTAGGAATAATGAACCTGTGGCCGAGAGTTAACCTCCCCCTTTTTTCAGTCTCCAAGGAAGGATTGAAGGAGGTCCAAGTCTTCTTGTTTCCTCTGGCATCCGGTCGAGATTTCTCCGATTGGTGGTGGCCCCTCCCTGATTCAACCGAGGCCTGGGGTGTTGGTGATGAAGACGAAGGTGAGTTGCCTTCCCTTCCTCATGCTCTGTTAGAGACCCTTGCACTAAGTGGCTGGGGTGAAACAGACGGTGTGAAGAAGAAGATTGAAGGTAGACTACCTTCCCCCCATGTGTCTTGGCAGAGACCCTTGCTTTACTCCTCTGAGGAGTCATGCCGATTACAAAGGTGGAGAATGAATAGTCTCCTGAGGCTCAGAGCCCTCATCCTCCGTTGGTCGTGGGACCAGTGATAGTGATGATGAAATGGCCTGGGCACTACTTGATGCAGATTGGGGTTCAGGGTTCCTTCCTTTCAAATGGAGCCGATGAAGGCGGTTTTGAAGGTTTTGGATCTTGTGCCCCTTTATCATCCCAGGAGAAGAGCCATTATGTTGCCAAGCGTAGCTTCTGTAATAGCTTCTGTAATAGCTTCTGTAATAGCTTCTGTAGTAGCTTCTGTAGTAGCTTCTGTAGTAGCTTCTGTAGTAGCTTCTTGGTACTGATGTAAATCTTTTTGAGTTATTAATAAAGTTGAATTTTTTCTTCTCTGAGCTGATACTTTCTGTGAATGTGCTCTTTTGAAACTTAAGCATCTTCTAATATGTTGCCGATTGTTCTGAAAACAAATCAAAAACTTTGAAAAATGCCAGAATCGAAGTACTTCACCTTTGGTTGAAACCATGGTGCTGATTTATTTGACAGATAAGTCAAATGATGTAAGTGTCAGATCCGAGGTATTCCGTTCTAGTAAACTTTAGTTGACAGGTGCTCGGAATTTCTGCCTTTGGATAGACTGGATTACAGAACCCGCTAGTTGGGGATGGTCCAGGCTCTGAGGGCCTGTGCATTAATAGATGGACCAGGCTCTGGAGGCCCGTGCATTAATAGATGGACCAAGTCATAAGACTTGTGCATTAATAGATGGACCAGGCTCTGGAGGCCTGTGCATTAATAGATGGACCAAGTCATAAGACTTGTGCATTAATAGATGGACCAGGTCATAAGACTTGTGCATTAATAGATGGACCAAGTCATAAGACTTGTGCATTAATAGATGGACCAGGCTCTGGAGGCCTGTGCATTAATAGATGGACCAAGTCATAAGACTTGTGCATTAATAGATGGACCAAGTCATAAGACTTGTGCATTAATAGATGGACCAGGCTCTGGAGGCCTGTGCATTAATAGATGGACCAAGTCATAAGACTTGTGCATTAATAGATGGACCAAGTCATAAGACTTGTGCATTAATAGATGGACCAGGCTCTGGAGGCCTGTGCATTAATAGATGGACCAGGCTCTGGAGGCCTGTGCATTAATAGATGAATAGTCTTAAGGAAGTATAAAAAAAGAAAATTTTTTATTGATAATACTTCCGCAAGTGTTCTACGTTCCATGGCCTAGGAACAGGTTTCCCAGTCGTGTCTTCAAGCCAGTAAGTGGTAGGTCGAACGACCTTCGTCACTTTGTAGGGGCCTTCCCAATTTGGTGACAATTTTCCCATGGTGGGATCCTTGGTGTTCTGAAAGACTCTTCTTAAGACGAAGTCTCCAACTTGGAAGCTGACTGTCTTGAGTCCTACCCTGGATTTATTGACCATTCTTTGTTGGTAGGCTTCCATCCTGATGCTGGCTTGATCCCTTCTCTCCTCGAGCAGATCCAAGTTCTCCATCAGCTGCTGATCATTGGATTCTTGCTCAAAGGCCTCAGTCCTCAGGGTTGGCATACCGATTTCAACCGGAATTACTGCTTCTGTCCCATAGGCTAATGAGAAGGGTGTTTCAGAGGTGGGAGTTCTTCTGGTTGTACGGTAGGCCCAAAGGACTCCTGGGAGCTCTTCTGCCCACTTCCCTTTGGCTTGTTCCAGCCTTTTCTTTAACCCATCAAGGATTGTTCGGTTGGTGACCTCTGCCTGCCCATTTGCTTGTGGATGGCCTGGAGAGGCAAAGTGCTGCCTGATGTTGAGATTTTCGCAGAATGCCTTGAAGCCTTTACCAGTAAATTGTGTCCCATTATCCGAGATAATTACACGTGGTATGCCAAACCTGCAGACAATATTCTTCCAGGTGAAGCTTTCGACTTCCTTTTCTGTAATATGCGTTAAAGGCTCGGCTTCGGCCCATTTAGAGAAGTAGTCGATAGCCACCAGGAGGTACTTCCTGTTTGGAGATGCTCGTGGTAACGGGCCCACAATGTCCATTCCCCATTGAGCAAAGGGCCAGGGGCTAGGAATCGGGATAAGCTCGTGCTGAGGCTGGTGTTGGTACGAGGCGAATTTCTGACATTTGTCACACTTCCGAACATACTCTTTAGCCTGTTTCAGCATGCCGGGCCAGTAGTAGCCCTGTGATAGAGCTCGGTGGGCTATAGTTCTGCCCCCATTGTGATTCCCGCAAATTCCCTCGTGAATTTCAGCCAAAACGTATTGTGACTCGTCTGGAGCCAAACATTTTAACAGAGGTTGAGAATATGACCTCCTGTAAAGTTTGTTGTTCAAGATCAGGTACCGAGCCGCTCTGATTCGGATTCTCCTGGCTTTGTTTTTATCCTCTGGGAGGAGCCCGGATCTTAGATACTGGAGGATTGGGGTCATCCAGCTCTGGGGCTGTTCATCAACTTGAGCAACTGATGCTCCCTCAATGCTGGATCCTGGCTGAAAAGAGATTTTAACGGTGGAGTCTGTTTCAGACTTGAGGCGGGAGGCCATGTTAGCCAGAGCATCTGCTCTGCAGTTCTGACTTCTCTCAATCTTCTGGATAGTGAAAGTCTGGAAAGAATGCTTTAAATGGTTCACCAGTTCGGAGTATCGAAGCATCCTGTCATCCTTAATGGCAAACTCTCCCAAAACTTGGCTTACTACCAGTTGGGAGTCGGAGAAGACATCGAGGTTCTGAGCCTCGCATTCCAGGGCAAGCTTCATCCCTAAGATTAGGGCCTCATATTCAGCTTCATTATTAGAAGCTTTAAATCCCAGGCTGACTGCTTTTTCCGATGTAAGTCCATCAGGGGAATGTAGTACCAGTCCTACCCCTGATCCTTGATCGGTTGACGATCCATCAATATATAGCAGCCAGGTTCCTGTAGTTTCGGCGATTTGTGCTTTGTTCTGCAGTGCCGGGGTGAACTCGGCTACAAAATCGGCTAAGGCCTGCCCTTTGATGGAGTTTCGGGGTACATATGCTATGTCAAACTCCCCTAGCTCCACAGACCACTTGACCAATCTTCCCGATACCTCGGGTTTCCTCAGTATTGACTTTAGAGGATAAGCAGTTGGAATCTCAATTGGATGGGCCTGGAAGTAAGGTCGGAGCTTTCGGGCTGATACGACCAAGGCATAGGCCAGCTTCTCTACTTCTGGGTATCTTCTTTCCGTGTCGAGTAGTGCCCTACTGACGTAGAATATAGGCCTCTGTACTCCTTTGTCCTGTCTGATTAGTGCGGAACTGACCGCGTTCTCAGAGACTGCTAGGTACAGGAGCAGCTTTTCTCCTTGTACAGGTTTTGACAGGAGCTCTGGAGAGGCTAAATACTCCTTTAGTTCTTGGAAGGAATGCTCGCATTCTTCTGTCCATTGCAAAGCCTTGCCGCCCTTTAGAGCTTTGAAGAAAGGTAGGCAGCGATCGGTGGACTTGGATATAAATCTGCTCAATGCGGCGACTCTGCCGTTCAGTGCCTGAATCTCTTTTTTGGTCTTTGGCGACTTCAGTCCAATCAGGGCTTGGATCTGGGTGGGATCCGCTTCGATACCTCTTTGAGAGACGATGTACCCCAAGAATTTTCCCTTCGTAACTCCGAAGGTACATTTTGAGGGGTTGAGCTTCATCTTGTGCTGTCTGAGGATATCGAAGGTCTGGGCTAAATGCTGGAGGTGGCTGCCTTTCTGGAGGCTCTTTACCAGCATGTCGTCGATGTATACCTCCATGGTGCTGCCAAGCAATGGGCTGAACATCTTGTTCACCAACCGTTGGTAAGTGGCTCCAGCATTCTTTAAACCGAAAGGCATCACTCTGTAGCAATAGAGTCCTCTTTCGGTTATGAAGGCGGTCTTTTCCTGATCTGGAGGGTACATCTGGATCTGGTTGTATCCAGAGTAGGCGTCCATGAAACTCATAAGCTCATGCCCTGCAGTG
This sequence comes from Nyssa sinensis, assembly GCA_008638375.1. NCBI lineage: Eukaryota > Viridiplantae > Streptophyta > Magnoliopsida > Cornales > Nyssaceae > Nyssa > Nyssa sinensis. The sequence goes on along the minus strand of CM018049.1, from coordinate 20,559,617 downwards.
GCGTCAACCAGTTGATCTATTCTCGGTAGTGGGAAGCTGTCCTTGGGACATGCTTTGTTAAGGTCTGTATAGTCAACACAGACTCTCCACTTGCCGTTCTTCTTCTTGACGAGCACAGTGTTGGCTAACCACTCGGGATAAAAAACTTCCCGTATCATCCTGGCGTCCAGCAACCTCTGGACTTCTTCGTTTATAACCCGATGCCGTTCGGGAGCGATCGGTCTTCTCTTCTGTCTGACCGGGGGGTGGTCTGGATCTACCATTAGTTTGTGAGTTATCAGATTAGGATCTATTCCCTCCATGTCTCTAGTCTCCCAAGCAAAGATAGAGAGGTTGTTCTTCAGAAACCTGACTATCTTTTCCCGCTCGGCGGGCGCAAGGTCTGGACCGATGTACAAATAGCGCCCCTCTGCTCCTGAACTGACCAGTATCTTGATGGGCTCGCCAACAGGCTTGGCTTGACTATCACGCCCCCTTGGGCTCAGGGGCTCTTCAACGCCGGATGGGCAATCTTCCACCTCGGGAGTGTGAGTGAAAACCGGATCTGCACGGTCCCGAGTGTACTGTAATTGCTATTTTGGGGCTGTCTCCTTGAGGGCAATAGCGTGACATTCTCGTGAGGTTGGCTGACATCCTCGGACCGAGTGCACGCTTTGATTGTGGACGTACTTCAGACACTGATGAAAGGTTGAGGTGACCGCCCCTATCTGGTGTAACCAGGGTCTCCCAATGATGACGTTGTATGGAGACTTCATGTTCAACACCATGTACTCTGAGATGGTGGTCTTCTGCCCTTCACCTTCCCCAATAGTGGTAGGAAGGTCAACTCTCCCCAGGGGGGTGCTAAGGCTGCCATCAAAAGCTGCCATTACGGCAGTGGTGGGCTTGACGCTGTCCTGGTTTATGCCCATCCGCTTAAGCGGTTCGTAGAATAGGATATTGACTGAGCTGCCAGTGTCGACTAGGACTCTTCTAGTTTCGAAGTTGGCGATTCTGAGGGTGATAACAAGGGCATCACTGTGAGGGCAGTGTACCCCTGCTAGATCTTGCTCGGTGAACTGGATCTCTGGCCCTGTCTTGAGCCTTTTTTCGACGTTGGAGACCTGCAAGATGTTTGGGGCGGTTCTGGCTTCCCGAGCATATCTTTTTCTCGCCCTGTTGGACATTCCTGTAACAGGGGAGTCAGCATGGAGGACGTAGATAACATGGTTGTTCTGCCTCTGAGGCTCGTTTCGTCCTTCCCGCTGCTCTTGCCTCTGTTCGGGCCTCTGATCTGGCCGCTGCTGAGGCTTGTCTTCTTGGGGGTTCTGCCTTCCGTCTTGTTTGACGAACTCCCGAAGACGTCCCTTCTTTATGAGCTGTTCTATCTCATATCGGAGGGTCCTGCAAGTGTTAGTAGTATGCCCATGATCTTTATGGAAATTGCAATACTTACTTTGGTCCCGCAGGCTGGGATCTCCTTTGATCGGCTCTGGCCACCTCAGGTTCTCCCGATCTCGGATCTGCCGGAGTACCTGGTTCGGAGTGGTGTTCAAAGGCGTGAAGTTGGTGAACTCCCTTGGTGCGGAGTTGTACACAGCTCTGGGAGCTGTTTTCTTATCTGGGCTTCTGACCCTCTTTTTGTTGGAATCTCTTCTGTGATCCTCCTTCTTATGGTCCTCCCGCTTCGGATTATCCCTTTGGGTCTGATCCTTGCCCTTCTGGGCTGAGCGGTTGGCTTCTTCAAGGTTGATGTATTTTTTGGCCCGATCCATCAATGCTGCCATATCAGCCGGGGGGCTTTTTGTCAAGGAGTCTCTGAAGCCACCTTGGGCAAGCCCGGCAGTAAGGGCCGCAACAAGGAATTTCGGGCTGCAATCCGTGATCTCAGTGAGCTCAGTGTTGAAGCGGGCGATGTAGGCCCGAAGGGATTCCTCCCTAGTCTGCCTAACGTTCAGCAGGAATTCTGGTCCCCTTCTGAGCCTCCTGCTGGTCATAAACCTATCCAAGAACTGTCTACCGAGCTCGTAAAAGCTGGCAATGGAGTTCGGAGGGAGGTTGTGGAACCACTTCAGAGCCGTTCCCTTCAAGCTGGTAATGAACGTTCGGCACATGAAAGCATCTGAGGCTCCGTGAAGGGCCATCGTATGCTGGTAATGAGATAGGTGATCTCCTGGATCTCCAGATCCGTCGTAGAGAGTGAATTTGGGCACCACGAACTTTCTAGGCCTCTCTTCAGACATGATGGCGTGGGTAAACGGAGTGGCTAGTCTTCCGAGCAGCCTGGCCAGTTCGTCCTGCTCTGGAGGGTTCTGAGGTCCTCTTAAACCGATTGTCCGGTCCATAGACTCGGCAATCTCCTCTTCCCTTCGCGGGTCTCTGAGTCTGACATCTTGTGAACCCTGCCTGACAGCCTCGGCTTCAGGGTAATAGGGTGGAGTGCGCCCTTCGGATGGAGGAGGAACCCGAACCGGTGGGGCTGGCGCTGCATGATAAGGTTCCTGTGGTGCCGGGGGTGCTCCCGAAACCCTAGGAGTTGGGGCTCGGGTAGTACTCCGGTAATGTACGTCGGGGACAAAAGCGGATGTTCCCCAGCCAGGGACTGTTGATGGCTGTGGATCTCGGCCAGCGTGAGCAACGCCTGAGGGGTGCCCAGGCTGGTTAGCGGGGGTCTGCCCGCGAATTTCTTCATTCCCCGTGGCAACCGGGGGTTGTGTTCCTGCAACGAAGTTGACCGGCGGGCTAGGAGAAGCCGCCGCTTGGTTCTGCGTGAGCGTTGCCAGCGTCCTGGTAATGGCTAGCAGCTGCTCCTGCACCAGTTCATTGTGTCGTTTTATTGCTTCGATCTCTTGTCGCATAGGGTTGGCCGCTGGTCCTCTTGCGCGTGGAGCAGACGGCTGACGCTGAGCGTTTTGCGAACTCTGAGTATTCTGTCGGGGTCGGAGATTTGGTGCCATGGTTTTCCGGTAGGGAAAAAGATGAGTTTATGAATAAAGCACGTAGAGATTAGTCGTTCCCACAGACGGCGCCAAACTGATGCTGCACTTTTTGACTCGCAACACGTAAGGGCTCCGTGACCTGTAGAACACTCAGAAAGATGATCAGAGGACCACCGGATTGGCTCCGGCGGTAGCCGCTCCGATGCTTAAGTGAGTAAGGGAATTGAAAGACTGTATTGAAAGTCAAAGAATGAGCATGAAAAATATAGCGTACCTCTAGGGTTTAATATATAGGCCGAAGCTTTCCTAAGTTGATTAGGATTCGACGCCATGAATATAGGGATATAATCGTCGGAGATTGCAGTTACCTTGTGGGCATTAAGTCGTGGATGGAGATAATCACAGATGGTAGTTTCCGTATTGGAGACTACTTCCTTATCCTCTGCCCGGAATCCGCTAAGGCGGAGATAATCATAAATGGTAGTTTCCGTGCTGGAGACTGTTACCCTATTCTCTGCTCGGAATCCGCTAAGGCGGTGACGAGATCTGAAGCTCTGGTCTGGACCCTGTGATCAGTTCTGGATATATTTGTTTGGTCACTTCCGACCTTATGTGATGATCTGGATGTCATAGGCTGAACGAGAATCATGCTAGCTGAACATAAATCGGACTGTGGTCATACGTGTCAAGTGTTGATTGGCCTGTCTTTTTATGGTATATCAGATATATAATGAGACTCTAATGAAAGCTAGATAAGATGAACATTAAAATATAATTGAGTTTATTAAAATTCAATATTAGTCCATGTGAATCCTAATAAGACAAGAATTATTGAAAAAGATCACATTGAGTTAAAATGTGAATGTAATGTGTATAATATGTATGTATTGTTGGTGATATACCACAAAAGAGCAAGACAAATCATCACTCGACACGTGTATCTATAGTCAGCTCACACTCGGCTAGCTCAGATCATGCTCGGCCAGTTTAACTCACGCTCTGCCAGTGACTCGTGATCGGCCATTCAGGGCAGACCGAAAGATCGGAAGAGACCGAGCACATGCTTCTAGAGCAGATACATATCCAAATAAAGCTCACGGGGTTGATCACAGGACTCCAGAGCAACACTCCAGAGCTCATCACCGCCTTAACGGCTACCGAGTAGGAAATAAGGAAACAGTCCTCAACAAGGAAACTGCTACATATAATTATCTCTATTTTTGATACAATGTCCAACAAGGAAACTGCTATCTCCAATGATCGAATTCCTACTTTCATGGCTCCAAATCCTAATCAACTTAGGAAAGCCACAGCCTATAAATTAAACCCTAAAGGTATGCTTTATTTTCATGCTCATTCTTTGACTTTCATTACAGTCTTTTCAATTCAGTTTACTTACTTAAGCATCGGAGCGGCTACCGCCGGAGCCAATCTGGTGGCCCTCTAATTCCTTCTTTTGAGTGTTCTTCAGGTCGCGGGGCCTAGATTTCTTGCGAGCCAAAAAGTGCAGCATCAGTTTGGCTCCGTCTGTGGGAACGACAAATCTCCAAATGCTCTATTCGCAAACTTATTCTCCTTTTCATCAAAGAACCATGGCCCCCAATCTCCGACCAAGGTAGAACACTCAAAATCCTCAAAACTCTCAACGTCGGCCGCCTGCCGCACTAGCAAAAGGGCCGATGGTTGATCCCATGCGACAAGAGATTGAGTCAATCAAACGACACAACGAACTAGTGCAAGAACAGCTACTAGCTATATCTAGAACTCTGGCAATGCTTACACAAAATCAAGGGACGAATCCTCCAAATCCGCCGGTCAATGTTGCTGAGGGAACACAACCCCCTATTATCACTGAGAATGAAGAGCCCCATGAGTAGGCTTCCAAACAACCGGCCTGGGCACCCCCAAGGTGCTGCTCACATCGGCAGAGATCCACAGCCATCAGCAGCCCCGGGCTGGGGAACGCCAGCCTTTGTCCCTGATGTCCATTACCGAAGCACTACTAGAGCCCCAACTCCAAGAGCTTCGGGGGCACATCCAACACCACCGGAGCCTCAGCCCCAAGTGGCACCAGTCCATCCAGCTCGGGACCCTTGGAACCTTCCTCCATCCGTGGAACATGCTCAACCCGACTACCTTGAAACCGAGGCTGTAAGGCAAGGTTCACAAGAAGTCCGGCCTAGAGACCCACGAAGGGTCGAAGAAGTTACAAAATCTATGGACCAAACTGTAGCTGTGAGAGGTGTCCAGAACCCTCCAGAGCAAGATGAGTTGGCCAGGCTGCTCGAAAGATTTGCCACCCCATTCACTTTTGCCATCATGTCAGAAGAAAGACCGAGAAAGTTCGTTGTGCCAAAATTCACCCTATATGATGGGACTGGAGACCCAGGAGATCATCTATCGCACTACCAGCATACAATGGCCCTTTATGGGGCCTCTAATGCCTTTATGTGTCGAACTTTCATTACCAGCCTAAAGGGTACCGCCCTAAAATGGTTCCACCACCTCCTACCGAACTCAGTTACCGGCTTCTATGAGCTCGGTAGGCAATTCTTGGACAGATTCATGACGAGCAGAAGGCTTAGAAGGGGACCAGAGTTCTTGCTGAATGTCAAACAGACCAAGGAAGAGTCCCTCAGAGCTTACATTGCACGCTTTAATGCCGAACTCACAGAGATAACCGACTGTAGCCCAGGTTTTCTCGTAGCTGCCCTAACTTCTGGTCTTGCTCACGAAGGCTTTAGAGATTCCTTGACAAAGAGCCCCCTTGCCGACATGGCGGCGTTAATGGACCGAGCCAGGAAATATATCAACTTGGATGAAGCTAACCGCAAGTCCCAAAAGGGCAAGGAGAAAATCCAGAGGGACAATCCGAAAAGGGAAGATCATAAGAAGAACGACCATAAAAGGGACCCTAGCAAGAAGAGGGCCAAAAGCCCAGAAAAGAGAACAGCACCCAAGGCTGTTTATAATTCCAGACCAAAGGAGTTTACAAACTTTACTCTTTTGAACACTACTCTGGCTCAGCTACTTCGGCAGATTCGAGATCGGGAAAACCTAAGATGGCCAGAACCGATTAAAGGAGATCCCAGCCTTCGGGACCAAGGTAAATATTGTAATTTTCACAAAGATCATGGGCATACGACTAACTCATGCAGGTCCCTTAGATATGAGGTTGAGCAGCTCATAAAGAAAGGACGTCTTCGGGAGTTCATTAAGCATGACGGGAGGCAGAACCCCCACGAAGACAAGCCTCAACAAAGGATAGACCAGAGGCCTGAGCAAAGACAGGAGCCGAGGGAAGGACGAAATGAGCCTCAAAGGCAGAACAACCATGTCATCTACGTCCTTCATGCCAACACCCCTATTACAGGAATGTGAAACAGAGCAAGGAAGAGGTATGCTTGGGAGGCCAGGACTGCCCCAGATGTATTGCAGATCATCAACGTTGAGAAAAGGCTCAAACCAAAACCGGAGATTCGGTTCACAGAATAGGATCTGGCCGGGGTACACTGCCCTCACAGTAATGCTCTCGTCATCACTCTTAAGATTGCCAACTTCGAGATCAGAAAAGTCTTGGTTGACACCGACAGTTCCATTAATATACTGTTTCATGAGCCACTCAAACAGATGAAGATTGATCACAACAGCGTCAAGCCTACCACCGCCATAATGGCAGGATTTAATGGTAATCTCAGTACCCCATTGGGAAGGATCGACCTGCCCACTACTGTAAGGGAAGGTGAAGGACAAAAAACCACCATCTCAGAATACATGGTGTTGAATATGAAATCTCCCTACAATGTCATCATCGGGAGACCGTGGCTACACCAGATAGGAGCTGTCACCTCGACCTTCCACCAATGTTTGAAGTATGTCCACAATCAGAATGTTTATTTTGTTAGAGGGTGCCAGCCGACTTCTCGGGAATGCCATACTATTGCACTCAAGGAGAAGACTACCAAATAGCAATTACAGTATGCTCGGGACTGTGCAGATCCAATTCTCCCCTACAATCCTGAGGAGGAAGGTTGCCCTTCCAGAATTGAGGAACCCCTAAGCCAAGAGGACGGGATAGCAGGGCCAAACCCGTTGGGGAGCCCATCAAAGTGTTAGTCAACTCAGAATCAGAGGGGCGCTATTTGTACATTGGTCCAGACCTGACACATGCCGAGCAAGAGAAGATAATAAGGTTCCTAAAAGACAACCTCTCTGTATTTGCGTGGGAGACCAAAGATATGGAAGGTATAGATCCAAACCTCATAACTCACAAACTGATGGTAGATCCAGACCACCTACCAATAAGACAAAAAAGAAGGTCGCTAGCTCCAGAGCGGCATCAGATCATAAACGAGAAGGTCCAGAGGCTGCTTGAAGCCAAGATGATACGTGAAGTATTCTACCTAGACTAGTTGGCCAATACCGTTCTGGTCAAAAAGAAAAATGGCAAGTAAAGAGTCTGCGTTGACTATACAGACCTCAATAAAGCTTGCCCCAAAGACAGCTTTCCACTACCAAGGATAGACGAGCTGGTTGACGCTACTACAAGGCACGAACTCATGAGTTTTATGGATTCCTATTCTGGGTATAACCAAATCCAGATGTACCCTCCAGACTAGGAAAAGACAGCCTTTATAACCGAAAAAGGTCTCTATTGCTACAGAGTGATCCCGTTCGGTTTGAAGAATGTTGGGGCTACATACTAGCGGTTGGTCAACAAGATGTTCAGCTCACTGCTCGGCAATACCATGGAGGTATACATTGACGACATGCTGGTCAAGAGTTTACAGAAAGGTAGCCACCTCCAGCACTTATCCCAGACCTTCGATATCCTAAGACGGCACAAGATGAAGCTCAATCCCTCAAAATGTACCTTCGGGGTGACGAAGGGAAAATTTTTAGGATACATTGTCTCTCAAAGGGGTATCGAGGCAGACCCTACTCAGATCCGAGCTCTGATTGGAATGGAATCACCAAAAACCAAGAAAGATATTCAGGCACTGAATGGCAGAATCGCAGCACTGAGTAGGTTTATCTCCAAGTCCACTGATCATTGTCTACCCTTCTTCCGAGCTTTAAAAGGTAGCAAAGCTTTACAATGGACAGAAGAATGTGAGAAAGCTTTTCAAGAACTAAAGGAATACCTTGCCTCTCCGGAGCTCCTGTCAAAACCAGTCTAAGGGGAAAAGCTACTCCTCCACCTTGCAGTCTCTGAGAACGCGGTCAGCTCCGCACTAGTCAGACAAGACAGGGGAGTCTAGAGGCCCATATTCTACGTCAGTAGGGCATTACTCGACACAGAAAAGAGATACCCAAAGGTTGAGAAGTTGGCATTCGCTTTGGTAATATCAGCTCCGAAACTCCGACCTTATTTCCAAGCCCATCCAATTGAAATCCCAACCGCCTATCCCCTAAGGTCGATATTGAGGAAGCCTGAGGTTTCAAGAAGATTAGTAAAGTGGTCTGTGGAGTTAGGAGAATTTGACATATCATATATACCACGGAACTCCATCAAGGGAACAAGCCTTGGCAGATTTCGTCGCTGAGTTCACCCCGACACTTCAGGACAAGGCACAGCTCTTTGAAACTTCAAGGACATGGCAGCTCTATATTGATGGGTCATCAACCGATCAGGGTTCTGGAGTGGGCCTGGTATTGCAGTCCCCTGACGGGCTCTTATCAGAAAAAGCAGTTAGCCTAGGATTTAGAGCTTCCAACAATTAAGCAGAATACGAAGCCCTAATCCTAGGCATGAAGTTGACTCTGGAATGCGAGGTTCAAAACCTTAAAGTCTTCTCAGATTCCCAGTTGGTAGTAACCCAAGTCCTGGGAGAATTCTCCATTAAAGATGATACGGTGCTTCGGTATTCCAAACTAGTGAACTTCTTGAAGCATTCCTTCCAGACGTTCTCTATCCAGAAAATAGAAAAAAGCCAGAACTGCAAAGCAGATGCTTTAGCAAACATGGCATCCCGCCTAAAGTCAGAAGGAAACTCTGCAGTAAAAATTTCCTACTAACCAAGACCCAGCATAGAGGAAGCCCAAGTTGCCCAAATTACCGAACAGCCCTAGAACTGGATGACCCCAATCCTCCAGTACCTGGAATCAGGGCTCCTTCCAGAAGATAAAAACAAAGCAAGGAGAATCCGAATCAGAGTAGCTCGGTACTTGATCCTGAATAATAAGCTTTACATAAGGTCTTACTCTCAACCCCTGTTGAAATGCTTAACTCTAGAAGAATCTCAATATGTCTTGGCTGAAATACACGAAGGAATTTGTGGGAACCGTAATGGGGGCAGAACAATAGCTCACCGAGTTCTAACACAAGGCTATTACTGGCCTAGCATGCTGAAGCAGGCTAAAGAGTACGTCTAGAAGTGCGACAAATGCCAAAGGTTTGCCCCATATCAACACCAACCTCATAACGAGCTCATCCCAATCACCAGTCCCTGGCCCTTTGCTCAATGGGGGATGGACATCGTGGGCCCATTACCTAAAGCCCCACTAAACAGGAAATATCTTTTGGTAGCCATTGACTACTTCTCTAAATGGGCTGAAGCTGAACCTCTAACACATATCACAGAGAAGGAAGTTGAAAACTTCACCTGGAAGAACATTGTCTGCAGGTTCGGTATACCACGCGTAATTATCTTTGATAATGGGACGCAGTTCACTGGAAAAGTCTTTAAGAAATTATGTGAAAATCTCAACATCAGACAACATTTTGCTTCTCCCGGCCATCCACAAGCAAATGGGCAAGCAAAAGTCACCAACCGAATGATCCTTGATGCATTAAAGAAAAGGTTGGAGCAGGCCAAAGGAAAGTGGGCGGAGGAACTTCCTAGGGTTCTTTAGGCCTACAGAACAACCAGAAGAACTCCCACCTCTGAAACTCCCTTCTTACTGGCCTATGGTACAGAAGCAGTAATCCCGGTGGAGATCGGTATGCCAACTTTAAGGAATGAAGCCTTCGAACAAGAGTCCAATGATCAGCAGCTGGCAGAAAATTTGGATTTACTTGAAGAAAAAAGAGATCAAGCCAGAATCAGGATGGAAGCCTACCAGAAGAGAATGGTCAACAAGTCCAAAGTGGGGCTCAGGACGATCAGTTTTCAAGTTGGGGACCTTGTCTTAAGAAGAGCTTTTCCAAACACCAAGGATCCCACTATGGGAAAGTTGTCACCCAACTGGGAAGGCCCCTACAGAGTGACGAAGGTTGTTAGGCCTACCACTTACTGGCTAGAGGACATGGCTGGGAAATCTATTCCTAGACCTTGGAATGTACAACATTTACGGAAGTATTATCAATAAAGGTTTTTCTTTCTTTTCAATCCCTCCACAAAGTGTTCATCTCTAATGCACAGACCTTCAAAGTCTGGTCCATCTCTTAAAAAGTACAGACCTTATAATCTGGTCCAACAAGTATTCAGACCTGATGATTCAGTCCGTTTAAAGGCATCAAGTTCCAATATCTACAACTACTTTCCAACTATTATTATTTACACAAGTTTCCTAGATCGGCAGATCCTCAGAGCTGATTCTTAGATTACTTGGTTTATGTATTACCGAACAACAGCACTACATTGCCTTAGCATCTACAGCAGCTCAGAGTACTTCAATTTAAAGCACAAGTGTTATGTTTCTTTGGTCTACTTCCAGAACATACAAACAGAACTATTGGTGAAAAGTAGTTATCAGTAATGCTCGGAAAGGTGTTTCAACTCCCAAAGAACACATCCAATCAAAAGGTACATCAGATTTCAAGAAAAGGGATCCAATTTTATTGATAATCCATAAAGGTTACATCGGTACAAGAAGACTAGAAAAAGAAAAAACAAATACACAGAAGCTACAACAATTTCAGGCAAAACATTGTTCTGCATCAGCATGGCTATCTTCCTCGAATCTTTCTGGTATAGGGGAAAGGGTTCAAAAGTTCCACACCACCATTACTGCCGTCACCGACTTCCATTTGAAAGGAAGGAACCCTGAACCCCAATCTGCATCATACCCAGGCCATTTCATCATTACTGTCACTAGCATCAATACCAACGGAGGATGAGGGCACTGGGTCTCAGGAAACCTCCATTCTCCACCTTCGTTTTCCTCAAATTCGGCACGACACCCAAGCTGGCTTGAGCAAGGGTCACTGCCAAGACACAAAAGGGAGGAGGCATCCCATCTTCGTCTTCATCACCAATACTCCAGGCCTCGGCTGAATCAATGAGGGGCCACCTCCTAACGGAGAGATCTCGGCCGGATGCTAAGATGGATAGGGAGATCTTCGCCTCCTTTAATCCTTCCTTAGAGACTGAATCAAAGAGGTGGATAATCCTCGGCCATAGTTTAATCATTCCCAACTCGGACTGAAGATCGTCAGTCATCTCCAAACAAATAGCAGCTTCTAAAGACATTCGATTCCCTCCAATGGGAAAACAGTTTGGAAGCAAGGAGCAAAAAGATTAAGGTGCATCAGCATGCCCCCCTCTCATATATATAGACCCTTGAAGTCCAAAAGCCATCCATCTGAATCATCGCAACGGTTAAGGGAAAGGTTGGCCTCAAAAAACTCAAAAGACAGTTGTATAATAAATGATGCATTAAACCATTCTCTAGAAATACCAAAAGACAAGAGGCAGAATTTCCCCAAACATACAGCCTTAGTTAAGCGCTGAGGCTTCTAAGATGATGAAATAAACAGAATCTAGTCCATTTTGATATGCAGGCCTCCCATCCGATATACAGACCTCCCAGTCTTATCTATTCCACTGACCCTTGACAGACCACGTGTGTAACAAAAGACCAACAGCTCTAATGTATCCCAGTTCTGGTCTTGGAGACTTAGAAACAGAAGTTTCAATCATCAGAGTGATGGTCACGAGCCACCCAGTTATTTTTACGAGTCTTTGGTTCAGAACAATCTGCTTCGGAATTCTTCAGAGTTTGCTTCCACATTATGTGATAAGAGATCAATATCGGATCCCTACTCATCTGATTATATTTGCTTCCTTATCTTATTATGATGAGACAATCAGAGTTAATCTTCAATCACTATTTTATTGCAAGTAATGAAGTTCGGAAGGCAACTGTTAACTGTTAAAGAGCTGATCTGACATGCAATGGGTTCAGAGCAGCTATACTTACAACAAAATTCGCAAAAAGTAAGGACACAAGAAAGATCTGAAGAAAAGACAATTTTATTGATAAATGTGACTTATTACATTAAAAATTGGCTAAACAAAAGAAGGGGTGAAGTTGATGAAGCCTTAAGCCTTATCAGAAGGGCCAGGGTCCTCTGCCGAAGGAAGGTCGGTAGCCATGGCCTCTTTACTCGGGGCAACATCAGGAGAAACAGCTCTAGGAGCAACAATTGACGATACGTCAAAATCTGGAAACCTAGCAAGAAATCTAGATCGGAAGTTCTCAAAGCCGAACCGGATCAGCTCGTCTCCCATCTTATCAATTTCCTCCCTTATTTCTGTCTCAGTCTCAGTCTTGGCATGATCGACTGCCTCCTGAAGCTTCTGATCGAAGGAGCTTCGAAGGTCAAGCATCTCCTTCCGAAGCCCTTCAGCCTGCCGAGCATAAAGGTCCCTCTCGGACTCCAGAACAGCCAGGTTGTTGCCAGCCTCCTTCAGACTCTCCTCGGCAGCATGAGCCTTGGACTGAGCCATCCCAAGCTCCAGTTTTTCAGCCTCCTCAAAACTCAGAGGAGTCACCATCAAAGCAGCCAAACTATGCATACTCTGCACAAACACAAAGCAGACAGGATAAGCCGAGTGCAGGAACAAACAAAAGAAAGACAAGAAGAGGCTTCAAAAGTTACCTTCATTTGGAGATTCATCATCTCATTCATCAATTTCGCAGGGTTATCCCCCCTATACCGATGAGGGCCCTTAGACCAGATTTAGTCAAAGGCCTTCTTGGCAATCTAATAGTCCGGCTCATCAGATGGTTGGGAAGGAGCAGCAGACGACTTCCCCTTCCTAGCTCATTTGCTCGGAATGGAAGGGGCAGGGGGAACTGCCGAGATCGGAACAGCAGGTTCGGCTTCCTTCTCAGCCTCCGCTGGAGTTGGTTCGGGAGAGCCAGAAATCAACCTCCTCCTTTTTACTTGAAGAGGAGGCTTGGGCTCAAGATGGGAGGAAACCTCCCCCACCGATTGTGCTTCCGCCTTTGACCACCTCGATGTTAGCCTTTTTCTGAGCGCATCAGTACGAGCGGCCATCAGATTCTCCGAAGTGACAATGACGATATGAGCTCGGTCGGGAGTCTAAAGAAGCTCACGATACTGATCTTGGAGCTCGGTAGTAAACTCAGACCTCCTCCAAGCACTCTTGACTACACATAAACAAGAAATAGCATTTTAGTTCATCAGCTCGGAAGACATAACAAAGCTAAAACAACCTAGGAAAATAAGCCTCACCCTTATGACCCGTGATATGAGGGAATGTCGAGACATGATCTTGGAAGTCTTCACGCTCCCATCCTCCTCCAATAAAGAAGTATCACTTCTTCCATGTTTTATTAGAAGAGGGTACAAAGGACAGAGGTCTGAACCCCTTCTCAAACGACATATAAAAAAGGCCCTCCAACTTCATATACTTCAGATCCATGTTACTACGGATAAGATCTACATATACATCTACACTATTCTGGTGCCCTAACACTATAAAGCCTAAAAGGTACCGCCAACTATTAAGGTTAAGGTCGGCAAGACAGAGTATGAACCAACAAAAGAACTGTCTAACTAAATTAGGCAATGGAAGCCTTAAACCCATCTCAAACCAAGTAAGATAAACACAGATCTCCCCAGCTTCAACATCATAAGGACGATCCAGTGGGCCTGGTACCCTACAGGTAACATTTGGGAAAAAATCAAACTTCACTCTCCATTCGTCTAACAAGCTCTGGGTAACAGCACTCTCGCCCTCTTCTCTATGGGAAGACCTCCTAGAGATTTCCCCAGCCCTGTCTCGGGGTTCTATAAAGGCATCAACTATCCTAGTCTCAGGACTTTGGGGAGGCCCAACAGACCTCTCCCCAATATCCTCGGCGGTAAGACCACCTACATTTTCTACATGAGACGGCATAGCCGTCTCCGAGGGGTTCCCTACGCCCTCACTAGTATTAGAGATCCAAAAAGAGTACACATTACTCTCATATTTAAAAGAGAAAGAAGATTGGTCAAACCTGTTCTAAACCAGAGCCTCAAACAAACAGTATTCTTCAAACTGCAAGGTCGCACAACACAACAATGGTAGAAAAATCTTCTGGCACAGTGAAAATGATGGGAAAAAGGTCATTTCAAATCTCTCCCTTTATTTATAAGCGCAGTATCAAAGTGGGCCCACCAAGCCGAACTGCTATGACGGTTAAATACAATGATGGCTTTGAAAAACCCAACCATCGACTGCTCAATAAATGACGCACCAACAGTCGCCTTGAAAAACGAACAAACAAGACGCATGACTCTCTAAAATGACCTAGCCCTAGTTGCTCGTTGACATCGAACTAGGACTTGAGGAGGGGAGTAACTGATATACCACAAAAGAGCAAGACAAATCATCACTCGACACGTGTGTCTATAGTCCAGCTCACGCTCGGCTAGCTCAGATCATGCTCGGTTAGTTTAACTCACGCTCGGCCAATGGCTCGCGATCGGCCATTCAAGGCAGACCGAAAGATCGGAAGAGGCAGAGCACATGCCTCTAGAGCAGATATATATCCAAATAAAGCTCATGGGGTTGATCACAGGACTCTAGAGCAACACTCCAAAGCTCATCATCGCCTTAACGGCTGCCGAGCAGGAAATAAGGAAACAGTCTTCAACAAGGAAACTGCTACATATAATTATCTCTATTTTTCATACAATGTCCAACAAGGAAACTACTATCTCTGATAATCGAATCCCTACTTTCATGGCTCCAAGTCCTAATCAACTTAGGAAAGCCACAGCCTATAAATTAAACCCTAAAGGTACGCTTTATTTTCATGCTCATTTTTTGGCTTTCATTACAGTCTTTTCAATTCAGTTTACTTACTTAAGCATCGGAGCGGCTACCGTCGAAGCCAATCCGGTGGCCCTTTGATTCCTTCTTTTGAGTGTTCTTCAGGTTGCGGGGCCCAGATTTCTTGCGAGCCAAAAAGTGCAGCATCAGTTGGCAATTAAACCAAATTAGTACAGTTTTAGTAGGAGTCTTAATTTTGAGTCCTAGTAGTATTTGATATATTTTAGATAAGAGTTGGGTAATTATTATTAGTGGGATCATGAGTCTTTATCCTAATTAGAATAGTATTTTTAATTTAAATGAGATTAGAAGTCTTAGACGTATTAGGATTAGAAGTATAATATATTATAGAGGTGGCAAATTTTATCCAAATCCGTCAACTCGCCCTAACCCGCCCATTTAGTTAGCGGGTCATAAACGGCTTGGATAAGAAGGAACCCATCAATTTAGCAGATCAATACGAGTTGAATATGGGTGTTTGATGGGTTGAGAATGAAAAATAACAAAATAGTATAAAAATATATATATATATATATATACACGTA
The DNA here is from genome assembly GCA_008638375.1 of Nyssa sinensis. Lineage (NCBI taxonomy): Eukaryota > Viridiplantae > Streptophyta > Magnoliopsida > Cornales > Nyssaceae > Nyssa > Nyssa sinensis. Next base: position 20,544,143 of record CM018049.1, on the reverse strand, counting down.
TATGATGCTGCACTTTTCAACTCGCAATAAATGTGGGCTCCGTGACCTGTAGAACACTCAAAAAGATGATCAGAGGACCACCAGATTGGCTCCGACCGTAGCCGCTCCGATACTTAAGTAAGTAAACTGAATTGAAAGACTATATTGAAAGCCAAAGAATGAGCATAATCATAAAGCGTACCTTTAGGGTTTAATTTATAGATCGTGGCCTTCCTAAGTTGATTAGGATTCGGTGCCATGAATATAGGGATTTGATCATCAGAGATTGCAGTTACCTTGTGGAGCATTGTGTCGTAGATAGAGATTATAATCATAGATAGTAGCTTCCTTGTTGAAGACCGTTTCCGTGTTGAAGACTGTTTCCTTATTCCCTGCTTGGCAGTTGTTAAGGAAACCATAAGGTCGGAACCATATGAAATGTTGAATGAATATTGCCTAGAGCATAAGGTCTGGAAGATATGTGCATGAGAATGTCCTGGAGGCTTCGCCTGCACTGTATGACCGAGTTTATCGGCTCTGTTGGATATATATATATGAGAATGCCCCGAAGGCTCTGTATGATCGAGATTATCAACTCTGTAAGCACACGTGTCTCAAGGTGATTGATGTGTCTGTTTGTGGTATATCAGTATTTATTTTCATATATATATATATATAATATATATTTATATATATAGAATATATATATATATAAATATACATATATATATATTCTTATATATAATATAAATATATATTTTTTTTTTGTCCGTCTAAACCACCCCTGGCCCCTTTCAATGATTTGAAAGAGTTCATTAGGCCAGATCATGAACCACATCAAAAGATTTCTCACTGACTTGTGCGAACATTCTTTGTTTTCCTGGCTTTTCTTCAGATCAACAGCAAACATACCATCCATAGTTTGTGGTTCTGCATCCATAGATCTTCATATCTGATTTCTCGCCTCGTTTTATCCTTTTGGCAAATATTGTTTCTTTCTTTCATCCAGCCAATCTCTTCTGTTGCTAGCCTGGTAGGACACAATTGAAAGAGAAAGTAATTTATATATATATATATACACACACATACACACACATAAAATGCTATCATTCTACACACACACACACACACATATATATATATATATATATTGATAGGTTATATTTTTTATTTACTTTTGATAGATTGCAAATTTGCCTAAAAACAATTGGAAAATTATATATTTTATCAACTTCTCTATCAAGTGATGTGTTAGAATTGTGCATTATTTCATGATTTGGTACGTTACTAATGAAATGATGCAATATTATTTGAGATTTTATTTTTAAAAGAAATATTTTGAAATGAATAGTATTATTGGATTGAACTTTTTGTATGTATATATAAATATACAATCTGTTGCATAAGAAAAAGTTAGTTGTAAAACAAAATAAAAAAAAAAATTATGACGCTGCATATTAAAGGAGAGTAAATCATATCATTTAATTACTATAATATAAAATAAAATATATATATATATGTCAAAGTTGGGTAGCGGGTCAAATTTGGGTTTCCGGTTGACCCGACCCATTTATGACCCGACCTGTATTTGACTCGATCAATTCAAATTAAATATGGGTTCAACCCGTTTATGACCCGACCCGTTTACAACCCGCCCAACCCGCCCCTTTTGCCAAGCCTAATATATTATATGCATGTGGGTCTATGTCATATTGAGTTGTAAGCTACAAAATAAAGAAAGTGTGATGGCTTTTAGTTGTGGCCGTGAGTTATTGTGGACGCCTAGAATCAGATCACTTTGTTCATGTTTTTATACTATGGCATGTTTTACGAGGTGAACTTGGAAGCCTTTTTTCTACTTTGTTAAACATTGTTTTTGCTTTGTTATTTTCGTTGAGCAAATTTAAATCTAATATTTGGTATCAGAGTTTTTTTTTTATCCTACATTTGGTATCAAAGTCAGGTATGATCTTAGGGGTAATTTATCAAAGCCAAGTTCAATTTTGGGAAAGCTAGTTTCAATCTTGGGATAATTTATCAAATTCAGTTACGATCTTGGAGTAACTTGTCAAAGTTAGTTTCGAGACTGGAGTAATTTATCAAAGCTAGTTACGATCTTGAGATAATTGGAAGAGCCAAGTTCGATCTTGAAAGAGCCAATTACGATCTTGGGGTAATTTATTAGAGTTGCAAAAAAATCAGAGTTTGGTCTCACTCTTAAATTATTGCAAAGAACTGAGGTTCTCGTGTTACGCATGGTTGCGATCTTGAGTGATTTGTTGAAGAGTTGTTCGAATAGGATTCAACGACTGTTAGGATCAGAAAAAAGATCTTGCGGTGGTACAAATAATTGTGAAGAAAAAAAAATTCGGTTTAATCTATAGGGAGGCCAACTTGATCAGATTGAAGCCAAAAAAAGGATAACGAGATTAGTTTTTGGAAACCCAGGTATGTGATTTAAATAAATAGTTGATTTAAAATTATGAAAAAAAATTTGGTGAGTAGACAAAAGTTTGAGATTTTGAGAGTTTGTGGTCAAAATATTAATGAATGGTCACGTTGTGTTACACTCTATCTTAAGGCTTGCGATATTTATGATGTTGTATTGGATATTACATTGGAGCGTTTGTCAATAGAGGTTTATGAGAAGAAAGTTAAATGGTTTGATCAAATAATAAAGAAAATAATACATTAGGGCTCATTGCAATGGTTGGATTTGCGAACAAAACTATCCACCACCACATGAGTTTTGGTATGATTTTATTTGGTTATATAGAAAGCCGCGAAATAGTTATGGATCTCCGATAGATAGATATTGGGTGATTGATTTTAAAAGAAACAAGTTTGACAAAAATAAGGTGATTTATGATTCTAAATTGTTTTCAAAATTCATTTAAATTTAAGATGATTTGTGTTGAATTTAGATTCATATAATATTGATTGTTTTATCAATAATTCTGAGGAAGAAAATATTAATTGTGAGAAAAGAAATATTTTGGAGGTTGAAGAAGAAGAAGATAATTATGAGACTGAAAATTTAATTTTGGTTCATGGTGATGAAAGTTTGAATTTGTTGAAAATTACTTTTGGTGAGTTAGAAAATATTAAAGAATGTTTCAGCCTACTCAATTTGAGAATTTAATTGTTGAGAATGAAAAAAAAAAAATCTTATTAGTAGTCTTGATGTAATTGAATAATTATAATTAATTTATGAGACATAACTCAATTAAAAAATTTTGATTAATTTATAAGATATAACTCAATTAAAGAACATCTGTCACAAAACAAATAATCTAATTAGGTCCGATAACTTTACTCCGTGCAAATATATATTCAGAAATCCAAAAGAAAAATAAAAAATGGTGAATACTTCTTCATAGTACGATGATTTCCTTTTTCCTCGTTGGATGCAACTTTTCCTTAGTGAAGAAGAAAAGTGGCAAAAGCAGGAGGATTAGTACTAATTAGGTTACCTCTTGACGGGACCTTTGCTCCCAGTCCTCTCTCATTTGAGTCATTTCTTTAGCTTTTTTATACACACCCACACACCTGTATATCCTTACATTTTAGTGGTAGAGAGATCAAGATCAAAGCAATCCAGAGTCCTGATTTCAGGTTTTTTTTTTTTTTATTTCTATCTTAATTTATTGGATTAGATTGTGATTATTTATTTACCCTTTGTTGCAAGCATGCATGGAATGGCAATTGTTTTCAGAACATATTAACACTTGTATAGATTGAGTTTCACTGTCTTGTTTTACTTTTGCTCCCTTGATTCTTTATTTTTAATCTAAAGAATGCGATTGTGTAAATCCTCCTGTATTGTTGTGCATAGAGGTTCCTTCTCAGTGCTAATTTTTCACATAGATATCTTCGTATATAAAGATAAAACTAAATCCATTTCGCATTATATCTAAGCAATTAATTAGTTTATTCAAGCTATAAATCTCTGCATGCTCGAGCACTCCAATTCGTTCTTGATTTTGATTTCTTCTTTTATTTTTCTTTCCTTTTGCTTTTTGGATCAAATATATATTGGTTGTCGATGAATTAACACTATATTCCTCATGATATTATGGTTATTATGCCTTTTGTTCTTCAACCATTTAATTTTTTTTTTTTTTTTGGACTAATATTTTCGATGACTTAATGTGATTTAATTACAATTTTTGCACCGTTTATTTTTTTCTTGATATTATTTACTTTTTTGGGTATGTTGATAATCGATCACTGTTCAGATAATTAATTTAATTATCAAAAACTCTGGATTTTCTTTGTTTCGCATTGATATTCTCCTCTATAAGATTTTGTAAACACAAAATCATTTAATTAAGTTATTGTTTTTTTATCAGTTTAAGATTTTCAGAATAAACGGTTGAGAACTATCTCCACAACATTTTTTATTTTTCAAATCAATGAATTATTTGGACTTGGGGTATATTATAGGATTTTCCCCTTCAAAATAAATTAGTAGGTAGGAAAATAACAAATAGTAAGCTATGGTATTGTTTGGTAATCTTTTTTAAGTACTTTTTATGGTAAAGAAAATCCCTATATATATGTGGTATTATTTTTTCCTTACCATAAAAATAGCAACAATACTGTGTTTTGATGACAATCTCTAATTTTATATTTCATTATTAAAATCATTATTCAAATATAAAAAAGACTTTGAGTTGATAAAGATTATGAAGTTATTGAATAGTAATTATTAAAGAGTCAGTTGTACTTATCAGATATATATATATATATATATATATACTGTGTGTGTATCTGTTTTTTTTTTTTTTTTTTCTTGTAGTACTTGGCATGTTGCTAATATGTGAGGGGACCATATATAATAAAAAGTGACTTTGTATTTCACATTTCAATTTCTTGTTTTGTGCTTGTATATGTAGATCGTCCTTTCACCACTAGCTTTTGTATTTCTGTCAGTGATTATCTCATACATTAGAAGATTTAAAAAATAAAAAAGAATTCCTATGTTATTATTACTATTTCGTAGATTCTTTGACTGATAGCTAGCTAGGAGAAGTTCTTGTCTTCTACACATATATATATATATATATATATATAGTGTTTAAAATTCACACATTTTCTGAATTTTCATTTACATAGATGGAAGAGCGAAAATGGGAAGAGTTAGACATGGATTGCTTGGTGAATGTGTTGGGGAGATTGGATATGGAATCGTTGATATTGGACATTCCTTTTGTATGCAAGTCGTGGCACAAAGCTTCTCTTAGTCCTCTTTGCTGGCAGCATCTTGATTTTTCTGAAATCTTAGCCCCCTGCACAACAAGATTAAAGGATAAACACTTCCATGTTAGTCATGTATGGCGGAAAGTGAATCCCACATCAAACTTTGAGGATGAGGACTTGTTTGTCACTACATTAATCAAGTCGGTCATCACACGCAACAATAAATCTACTGTTTCACTAGTGTTTCCTCTGTGCTATCCAAAAGAGGCATTAATTTATGCAGCAGAAGAGTAAGCTATCTAAATTACACTAAGATACAAAATATTTTAGATAATTAATAAATCTGGGATTTGCTAAGCTTATTAATTTATTTCACATTTAATTTCTGTTGCCAGGTGTTCTACCTTAAAACATTTGGTGTTGCCTACTGATGTACTACTCTTCGATGAAAAGTTTCCCCTTGTGAGCTTCATAAGGAAGTGGAGGAATTTAGAGGTGTTGGGACTAGAATCTGTCACTTGTCTAGAAGAAATCCTAACCCAAGTCAGCCTTCATTGCAACAACTTTGTTGGGTTAGATGTCACAACAACAGCTGGCTTTGGGAAAGATAAGGCATATACGTGGTTTGATGTGGGAAGAGTGCCCATTGGGAAACATCAAGCATCTGCTATTGTCACATTACTACCAAATATAAAGCGTTTGATTCTAAGGCATGCAATTCTTGAACGAGAGAATCTGGTAGTGATTTTACAGGGCTGCAAACAACTTGAATATTTTGATGCTAGGCACTGCTTAGGATTCGAGGCTGATGATGATGAGATATTGAAGCTTGCTTCTCATATTAAGACCTTCATGTTTGAGGGTTCAAGTGTAAAAGAGAAGGACTCGGAGTTTAGTGGTCCAGCTGTATGCACTTTCTTCGATGGAGATGATTATGAATACAATTTCTTTGGTGATGATGATCTCTTTTGTTCATAGTTTCTATTATGGTGAGGCTGTGGATGGTGCATATACAATATATGTGAGAGATACATTTTCTATCCTGATAAAGTTTTCTACATCTATGACTCTTCCTACTCCCCTGACTAGCTCTAGCTAGACTTGGTCAAGTGAGATTAGTTGGTATTGTCAAGTAAGAATTGGCATAGAGACAAAAAAAAATGAATGTTTTGTATTTGATAATGGATGAATTGTCCAGGTGGTATTGTAGTTTGTCCCTATCTTAAAGGATCTATATAATTTCTTGTAGGCTTGTGTTTAAAGGTCCTGTTGCAGTAGCTCATAACTACTCTTTGATCTGTGTTTTTGTCTTTGGCTCTAAAACCGTAGTGTGTGTTTGTTTTCATGCACCTTCGTATTTGAATGTATGTTGCTAGGCTAATGATATATGAGACCATGGAGTAGCTGTCAGATAGTAAATGCATATATATAGTTTGAATGTATGTTGCAAACCTGAAGTCGTCGTCATGGCCTTTGTTTGCTTGGTGAGAAAATTATGAAAAGATGAGAAAAAAATGGGACTTCACCACCTTAGTCTCGCTTGGAATCCAGCATTTACCAACTGTATCTAAAATAACTCACCATATTGTTGACTATTCCTTGCTTGCTACACAAATAACTAATTGTTAGAGGTATTTTGATTAGCTTAATATGATGACTTCATTAATCTTAATTTGTAGCTTGGATTGGAGGATGGAGATTGAGCAACAGCGTTGTGGTTACAGTCATTCTGACTTTGTGCAAGAAAATGAAATGGATGGTAAATGGGGTGGATGGCTGAAACAAGAAGTTCATTTTGTTCTTTTTGTTTGAAGACTGTTTAAGACCGGGGATATGATATGGAAAGCTGAAATATTCGAGCTGACTATATCACAAAGAAATTGGACCTATATAAACTTATAGAAAGCTGAATATTGCTACTAATCCTGTACTTTTGGTTTGGACAATTTGTAATTTAGTCCCTTAAAAAAATCCTCACGGCAGATCTGTTATATAAGGACAATCCCAGGAGGCTACATTATAATCTGAACATGTTGCATGATATGATCACAATGAAAGCCCTTTCAGTGCTACATATGATTGGATAAACCCCACATTAAGACACTGCAATAATAACCCAACAACATGAAGAGAGAACAAAACCAAGATGCCAAGAAACTGTAATCAAACATGTGTGCTTCTTGAGATCCTTGGCCTGCCTGCCAGTAAAATTTCATATACAGAAGCCAAAGCCGGACATTATTAAGAGCTTTACATTATTCTTGTAGCTGCAAACCATTGAAACCAAGAATGAGTCAAGTTTCATTCAAAAAGCAACATATCATATGCTAGCATATTTCTGAATAACAAAGCATTTACCTTTGGAAGTAATAATAGAAGAAACTGTCAAAAAGCAATGTCTGAACAAGCCCTGATATCCAACCTGCACTAGCAGACTCTATAACAATGATCTTATAGAGTCTGTATTGTATTTTAGATGTGTCTAATTAATATCTTCATTTGTCATAATAAGCATTAGCTGAGAATTGTGAAATGGTTTCGCTCATATAAGAAGGAAGATCGTCCTCAACTTACACTCTGATTTGGCATCTAAGCAAACACTTGGTGTGAGCTTCAATGAAAGTTGTTGTTTTAGAGTGAAAAAAGGGCAATGCTTGTTGTGACAAATGAAGATATTAATTCAGATGCCTATACACCTCAAATCGGGCAGTCCAACATGCTTAGTACTATGAATAGACTAGTTTTGTGAGTCAAGTTGGACTTCTGCACCAACTAGTCTCGACGTGGCCCCTCGACCAGCCTGTCATTCATGCTGATAATAGGCACTCAAAAAGACTTTTCTTCCCCATCCAATACACAGAATATGATAAGTCCTTTTGTATTTCTTTACAATTTTAATGGCATCGGTTAATTACCCTTAAAAGTAAATTACACTGAATTTTTACTACATTGTCTTCTGTGAGATTGTAATAACTACATAAATTTTTTAAAATTTTTTTGAAATAATATTAATTTTTCTTATTTTTATTGACAAATTAAAAAAATTTCTCTTATAATCTTTTTTTTTTCAAAATAACAAAAATGGAATTTTTTTTTTTGGATATATTAAATTTTGATATTTTTCTAACTTTGAAAAAAAAATTCATTTTATATAAAAAAATAAAATCAAGATAAATAATTTATATTTTTTTAGTTAAAAAAGATTTTAATTAATATTTATTTGAACATGAAAAAAAAGGTTAAAAATTAGTCAAAGTTAAAAAAAATACAAAAAAATAAATGAAATGAATATTTTTGTCATTTAAAAAAAAAAAACTGGATGAAAAGTCAGTGTCATTTCAGAAACATCAAGAGAGGTCCCCGTAATTATCAAAACCTCAAGAGAAGTCAATCTAATTTATCTTTATCCTTACGTATAAAAATGTATTATTATATTTATTTTCAACCAACAATACTTGCGTATTTTTTTAAGGGAAAAAAAATATAAAACAGAGCATCTTATATTTATATTTATATATATATATATATATATATATATTAAGAAACCTTTTCAATTTAACTTGTCAACCTAATAATAACTGATTCAAAGAAATTTATGAGATAGTTTTGAGTATTTGGTTTACATTTCTTTTATTTTATACATATGTATTTTTATACGCATACAACAAAATATATATATATATATATATGAAAGATATTTGGATAAATTATGTTCACCTCTTTTAAAGTTTTTGATAATTATAGTAACTTTTCTTAAAATTTTTAAAATTATATTGACTATTTTTACTTTATCTGATAAAATACAAATATTTATTACAATCAATTTTTTTCTATAAAATGACAAAATTTTTCTTCTTATTTATTATATTGAATTTTTTTATTTTATTTGGGAAAATACAAATATTTATTGCAGTCAATTTTTTTCTATAAAATGACAAAAATTCTCTTCTTATTTATTTATTTTTGTATTTTTTTTTTAATTTTGATTTTTTTTCCAACTTTTTTATTGTTTTATTTAAAAATAAATTTAAGGTAAATGATTTATTTTTATTTTATATAAAAATAAATTTAAAATTTTTATCAATTTTTATTTGAAAAATAAAAAAATGGTCAAAATTTAAAAAATACATTAAAAGAATAGTTTTATCATTTAAAAAAAATTAATTAAAGAAAAGTATTTATATATTATCATATATAGAAAAAAACAGTATAATTTTAAAAAAAATTTAAAATAATTAATTTAATTATAAAAATATTATAAAAATCAATATAATTTATTCAAAATATTTTTACCAATGTCATGGGAGAGCCATTTCTTGTGCAATAATTGAACCCGACACCAGCACATGGTGTCAGCTTACAAAGTCAAAAGAAATAAATAGGAGGGATACGTTGCTTTAATAATTGTACTTGACACCAGCACATGGAAGTAAATCTTGAAGAAAAAAAAGTAAAAAAAAAAAAGTTAGTATTTTTTAATATCCATTTAAAAATGAAAGAAAAGATAAAAAATTAGAAGAAAAATTAAATTTATTTGAAAATTTTTAAAGTAAAGGGAGTTTTTTATTATTGTTTAAATTATTTTTATTTATAAATTTTTAACTTGGTAGTAATGATCCATCTTGAAACAAAAAAAAAAAAAGGACAGTCAAATTTTTTATTTTGATAAGACCTAATTGTATTTTTTTATATTTAGTTGAAGTATTTTATAAAAATATAAATTCATCTTATTATATAAATTCATCTTATTAGTCTATTAGATAATAAATTGATAAAAGAGGCAAATCACATTAGGGAGATATATATACAAATTTTAAAAGTCTTTTAACACTGAAAAAGTGATGTTGTAAATTTATATTAATTATCATGAAAATATAAAATTTTCTATCACTACTTAAATACATAAAAAATTAATTACATATAATTATCTATATATATATATATAGAAACGTAATATGTAAATATAAATTAATTATATTATATATATAAAGGTATATATATATATATACACATATTAACTATCTATGTATATGTAATATATATTAACTATATATATATATATATATTATACTAGTTATTTATATAATTATAACATATATTAATTAGTACAAATATATATATAATTATTTATTGTATAACATAAGAAATTAAATATTTAAAAAAAAAGTTATAGTATAAAAGAATTTCTATTACGAGTAGTAAAAGAGAGAAGTGCAAAAAAAAAAAAAAGAATAAGATGGAATACAGATTATATTCAACTATTTTTCACGAGAAACATATTTATTAGGTTTTAGCAATGCATATTTGTACGGCCGTAATTTTTTTTATCAATTATTTTTGAATTATTAACGACTATTTCGTACGTTGCTAAAGGCCCTTTTTATTAGGGTAATAATACATATTTTATAATAAAAATGCCAATAAATACTAATTCAAGAGGTAGAAAACATACTCTGTGTGCATATCATTACATTCCAAAATATAATCAAATATTCGAATTTAAGAATTAACCAAAAAGCTCAACTTATCATATCATAGTTGAAAATTCTAAAATTAAAAATAATGTAGTTCAAATTTCATATTCCAGAAGTGAGCCATACTTCAAAGTTCAAATATCTTGAATAATATTTAAACTTCAAATTTTAACTATATCAAAAGGTGTGAGTCGTGATAATCCTACTTCCACGGCTAGCAAATTCATTTGTCATCGATTAGGATCAAATTTTAGAAAACTAGTTCAAACATGCCATTAGTTATAGCTCACCATCAATATATCTAATGTCTAGTGTCACGATCCCACATCGGTTGTGAGTAGGGGGATCTTGAGCCATATAAGAGATCCGATACCTCTACTCATCAGTTACGCTTTTGGGTCAAAACCCGATCTGTGATAGTGGTATCAGAGCTGACCTGAGATTCTGATGACCAGGTGGTAACCATAAAGCTCAGCCCGCCCAGGGTTCCGACGGGCCTGAACCCGCCTTGTGGCCCGACCAGCGACGAGGACATTCGCGGATTCGGGTGGGAGAGTATGTCACGATCCCACATTGGTTGTGAGTAGGGGGATCTTGGATCATATAAGGGATCTGATACCTCTACCCATCAGTCACAGCTTTTGGGTCAAAGTCCGGCCCATGACACTAGGGTCCAAATGAAGTCAAAATCCAATTGATGAAGACCAATCAGAGAAGTGTTTGGATGTCAAAATATAACAAAAACGTGAAAATCATGAAAGTATTTGGATGACACAAATATATTGATTCTAATTCGGGATGACAATTTGTCTCGCTCCGCCTCATCCTTAATGGGGATAGGTATGAAATATTTATAAATGGAATTAGGGTGAGATTTTTAAGATTCGATTAGGTTTAGAGTAGGATTGGGAGATGGTCATCCCATTTCGTTTATAATATTAATAAAAAAAATATTTATATGCATACTATATTTACCTATAAAGATTTTGCCATTTCAGCGAATGACCAAAACATCTTGTGCCTAACCAAAGTTTAATTTTGATGAGTTTAACAACTTGACTTTAAATTTCACATTAAAAAGATCCCGAAATTCTTTCTTTCACTGAAAGTTAAAAAAAAAAATTACCAAAAAATTACCTCTTCCTCTAATAATAAGCCTCAAAATTTTGAAGCAATCTGTTGCTCTGTTTATCCATTTATCTGGCCCATAGTTTTTCTTAATGATTCTACAAATGGTATATATTTTCTTAATAATGATTTGAGAATCTCATGCTATATTATTGTTACAGTATTTGGGCACACCAAGTGTTTTCTCAGTCATTAAATTGAATTCCACTTAAAATGTTTCTTCATTTGACAACATTTGTGCTTCATGTAATCTATAGAGTACGGTGTCTTTCAGATTGCATCTTAGAATTATGTAGAGAATAAGCTCGGAATTGTTTAGAATAATCCATTTCCCAGTGCACTTCTCTTGCCTTTGTGAATATGAAACTTGAGACCAAATGTGTGAAAACTATGTGAAGCTACTAGCGCCATATGTGAAATCACTTCATATACCCCTTTTGTTTTTTATAGCTGGTAGCAAAATCAGTTTCACTATACAACTTTATTGGGTGCTTGGAGTAGTGGAGATATTTTTACCAGACTCATTCAAAAATTGCTCTCATCTATAAACCCTGTTTTTACTGTCACTATTTTAGATTTTCTCATTCCCATTACCAGCTTCAGATAAATTCACCAATCCCTTCATTTTTTTAAATAGCTTCTTTGTGTTCACATCCTTTTTTATTTTTTTTCTCCCTCAAATTGCAAAGAAGGGTTATAGAATTGATTCAGAGCTTTTGAAAATTTTCTATTAAAGAGAGTAAAATAAAGATGAGAGAGTAGAGAAAATGGCGTTAAAAAAAAAAGGGTTGCATGCGGTGGAGAGTTAAGGGATAAAGCTGTCATTAAAAAAATACAACTATAATCATGTGGATTTGGCCTAAAAATTTTGAAATCTGCATGGATCTAAGATCAAAAAAGAAACTATAGTCAAGCAACTTTTCATTAATTATTCATTTTTTAAAAACTTTTAACCGTTACATTCTATTTCAAAATTTATTAATTCCAGTTCGTTTGAATAAACAGGAGGGAAAGGAAATGAAATGAGAGTATTAGTTATGAGGGAAAGGAAAGGAGAGGAGAGGAGTGAGTAATCCTTCCTTTGTGTGGGAAAAGAAAGGAGAGGATAGGAGTGAGTAATCCCTCCTTTATGTTTGGATAACTAATGAAAGAAGAGGAAATGAAAGATTAATATAATCATTTCATCTTGTTTGGGAATGATAAAGGAGAGAAAAGAAATGAAAGAATTTTTTATTATTTTATTATTATACCCTTTAGATGTCTTAGGATAGAGGTGTCATTTTTATTTTGACTTTTATAATTTTAAGGATAATATTGGTATTATTAAAAATTCATTAAATCTTTCTTTCCTTTCCTTCCGTTTCCTCCCACTTTTAGGAAGGATAATAAAATTGCTAAAATAAGGGTTAAGCTCTTCCTCCCTTTCCTTCCTAATTTTTAAAACAAACATGATATAAGTTCTCCTTCCTTATCCTTCTCTTGTCTTTCTTTTCAATTCCTTCCATCCAAACATATTGGAAGAATTTTTTTTATACAAAATTTAATATGCTCTTAAGTAAAGCTGATAGTCGGCAGAGGTAAAAAGAGGCATATGGAATAGTGGGTTAGATTAAAAGGTCATAAAGGATTAAAGGCAAAATAGTACCTCGTGCTATCCTTGAAGATGAAGGAAATAAAGAAAACAGAAAAAAGAGGGATCTTTAAAGCTCCATTAACAATTTCGTACTAAATCACTGTGTGATACTGGCATTTCTCCATTGGGCTTTCTCATTTTAAACTAACAGTACATGGTCATGGAGTTACTAAATTTACCATTAGTCCTTAATTTTATTTTAGTCATGATATTAGGTGTTTATGAACAAGAAAATGTTGGAAAAAAAAGTAACTTGTATAACATTTTTTTTAAAGTAATACTTTTTTTCCTCCTATGTTAATAGGTTTCAAGACCTTTTTTTGAGTCGATGCAAGTTTTAATTCAATGACTAAGTATCTATTATCCGACTAATCCAACTCATAATACGAATTGAGAATTTTTTTTTATTATGTATCTTGTTATATATATAAAATAAGTATTTTATTATTTTTTACATAAATATAATGTTTTAGTTAAAAATAAATAGTCATTTACATTATGTTCGTGATAACTTATGACAATTATACATTAAATATGAGACAATTCCCGTCGTATGTTTTTTTTTTTTTTTTAATTTTTAAATAACTTATAAGAAGGTTTCAAAACTTTATCCAATTGTTGGTTCGGAGGAACACACTAACCAAGATCTGAATTGGTTAAGCATGAGCTTTTAAAAAATAAAAAAGGGTTGCCCTTTTTCCAATCTAAAATGAACATTTGCCAAGAATTTTATTATTTTAAAAATTACAAGTTTAAAATTTAATTTCTTATAAAATAAATTAATAATTATAATTTATATATTATAATCAACTCAATCAATCCATAAGACATGACTTAATTAAATTTTTTGTATAAATTAATAAGATATAACTCAATTAAAAAATATCTCTATCATAAGTCTTGCACAGAGATACTTTTTTCTAAAATACAGTTGATTTGGAACTTATTTTCCAAAATAAGGTTACAGTAAACTTATTTACCAAAGTAGGGTAAATTGTGAAAACATCTTTTGGAAAGACGATTTTGTATCAAAAAAAAAAATTTCTTTGAAAGTGTCTTTCAAAAAGACGCTTGTAAAAGCGTCTTTCCAAAAGACGCTTGTAAATTGAAAAATCGAGTTTAAAAGCGTCATATTTGACGAAGTGTTTTAAAACAACCCAAAAACTGACAACCCTCTCAAATGTTAAGCTCCCTCTGAAAACCGTCCCTCTCAAAACACTCCCTCTCAACGCGAAAACCCAAATCTCGGTAGGGCTTTTTCAATCGCTCTTTTTCACGGCACGACACTCTGTCTCTCTCTCTCTCCCTCACTGCTCTCCCCTCATGTCCCCGAAACGAACACCTTCCTAGTGCAAGGTGAAGCTCTGCCCTTCCCCTAGAATCCACTCCGGGTCTGTAAAACAAGTAGTCCAACTTCTTGAGCAGCCGAGATATTGAACAACGAACATTTGTGAACATTATCCCTCACGACTGTTGAAAAAAACTAAGAAGTTAGGGCTCTCTCCCCCTTCACGACTCTCTCTTTTGGTTTGTCTTCGACTGTCGGAAAAGATTTATCAACTTAGGGCTCTCTCTCCCTTGGTTGTCTTGACTGTCGAAAAAAACTGAGAAGTTAGGGCTCAACACCTCTGCAACACCTTCTTTATCCTAGGTAATCTCTTGATATGTGACGTTAAGGCTTTTCTCCCCCCCAAAAAAATAGGACTAGTTTTATTTTAGTGTAATTGAAATGTTTGAAAATTTGTTGGGTAAGTTTTGTATAGGTTCGTCAAATTTATTTGAAGGTTTATTCGAGCTAAAATTTGTTGGGTAACTGAAATGTTTGAAAATTTGTTGGGTAAGTTTTGTATAGGTTCGTCAGATTTATTTGAAGGTTTATTCGAGCTAAAATTTGTTGGGTAACTGAAATGTTTGAAAATTTGTTGGGTAACGGAAATGTCTGAAAATTTGTTGGGTAAGTTTTCTATAGGCAAGATTTTGGTGTTTACCAAAATAAATTTTAAGAATCTGTTATGATTAAATAAATTTGGTGTTTACCGAAATAAAATTGCAGATTTCTCATTTTAGCAAAATTTTGTTTTACCAAAATAAATTTTGAGAATTTGTTATGATTAAATAAATTTGGTGTTTACCGAAATAAAATTGCAGATTTCTCATTTTAGAAAAATTTTGTTTTACCAAAAAAAAATTTTCAATCATGTCTACTCTAATTTGGAGATCCGATTGCAAGGCCTTTGTTAGATCTGAAGGTGCATAATTCATATGAGGGTTTTATTATTCAAAAGAGTATTTTCAAATCTTGATGGCTTGTATTTATTTTTTAAAGGTTAGAAATGGTTTGAACATCAATACATGTATTATGTTATTGGGGAGGAAATATTTGTTACAGGGAAGAAGGTCGTATGTGGTATGATATGAATGCTCGACGAAGCATTATGTTAAGAAAAGGAACAAGTTATAATGAACTTTTGGTGAAGATGTATGGTATAATGAAGTTGGATATCACACAAGTCTACCTCAAGATGACTTGTCGATTTCCATTCGAGCATAACAAATACTTTTCATTAGAAGTCGTTGATGATGAGACAGTGGATTCAATGGTTGAAGTTATTCTAAGCAATCCCATGTTATATAACATCGACTTGTATATGGAGACAGAAGATGTGCAGCATCCTTGTACTATATCTCAACCGATGGAGATTGAGCACGGTCCTTTTACTCGACTGCTCACACAAGACAATGATTGCGCAATTGGTGAAGTTGTCCCTATGATACATCAAAGTTTCAGTCTTATGTTGGTGGCTGAGACATATCATACAGAACATATGGAGTCTCACTTTCCTAATATTGCAACTATTGTGAACATTGTTCAAGGGTGAGGACATTTGCAACAATCCCATGGATAGAAGTAATCTCCCCAATGCATTATCATCATTAGAAGAAGATGATGATATGTTCCAATCGGGTGATGAGGATGGAATGGATGAAGCCGATAAGCATTGCATTCGTTTGCATGAGGCTGATTCTCCATTTTTTTCAAACGTCAATTTTACTGATGATGTTGATGGGAGCAGTTCATCCCATTTGCGCCATCCTTACATTTTGGATCCAACAACAAACGAGTTCGGCAAAGGTCTTGAATTTAATGACAAGCAAAAATTGCAGCAAGCTGTGAAAGAATTTTCAATTAGATGTCATAATCAGTATGAGGTGATTGAAAGCAAAAAGGATCTTTGGGCTGTGAGATGTAAACTTCATGAAATGTGTAAATGGAGATTGCGTGCTATAAAAAATAAAAAGACTGGCCGATTTCAAATCACAAAATATGAGGGGCCATACACTTGTTTAAATCGTGCTATGAACAAAGATCATGTACAGTTAGATTCTAAGTTAATTGCAACTGAAATACAAGGTGTAGTGAGGGTTGATCCGGCTTTAAAGATAGATCTAATTGTACAGCAAATGAGAGAAAGTACGATTACACGATCTCCTACAAGAGAGCTTTGATTGCAAAACAGAAAGTAATTTCCATGATATTTGGGGATTGGGAGACATCATACAGATTGTTGCCAAAGTTTATGGGAGCACTTGTGAAGTATAATCCAGGCACAATTGTTGAATGATTGCATCGTAACAGTAGCAACTCGGATGTGGTGGTTTTCGGCAGATTGTTTTGGGCATTTAATGCATCAATTCAAGGATTTCTGCATTGTCGGCCAGGTATTAGTATTGATTCCACACATTTGTGTGAAAAATACAAGGGAAAGTTGTTAATTGCAATGGGGACTGATGCTAACAATCAAATATTTCCTCTCATATTTGCAATAGTTGAAGAGGAGAGTTGCAACAGTTGGCGATGGTTCCTATATTTGTTAAGGTTACATGTTGTAGGGAGGAGGCAAAAGATTTGTTTGATATCTGACCGGCATAAAGGTATAATTGCTGCGGTGAAAGATGTGAATTCTGGATGGCAACAGCCATTAGCATATCATAAATTTTTCTTGAAGCATGTTCGTAGTAATTTGAACAGCAAGTTCAAAGATGAAAACCCCATGTAGAAGGCCAGTTCGTCAAAGGAGACAACCTGGATGTGGGACTTAAATTTATGAGGTAGTTTATATTATTTCAAGTCAAATTTAATGGCTTTGCATTATTTGTTATCATCCACCATGATGAACTGCTTGAATTATTGTTCTACCTATCAGCCTCCCTACTTCAGCTTCTTAATATCATAATAATGATCAAAATAGTTTAATCAGAAAATGATATTCAGATGTCCTTTTTGGTGATGTAGAGATAGAGAAATGAGCTGGAGTCCTTTTTCAATATAGGTGCTCAACCAAGCAATGTGCTAAGGTGAAGTCCTTTTTTAGTATTGTTCTCTCTTTCTTTCTTTTTTTCCAATGACAATCACTTCAACATGCATAATCACCATAATGATCAGCTTTTGCATGTGGAAATGACTTGTGGATCTCTTCTATCTGAGCTACAGATTTTTATTTTTTAAGGTTTTTTGATAATTTTGTTTAATTTTTAAATTGTTTAATCTAAATTATTTATTCTATAGGTTGCAGATTTCGGGCTTGACAAAACTGACTAAAGTTGGGAGCTCTTCATTGCATACCCATCTTATGGGAACTTTTGCTTACATGCCTCCGGAGTAAGATTTGTTCATCTTTTGGTAAACTCAGAATCTTCTAATTTTGACATTTATGTTTTACAATATATGCAAACACTTGCATAAAGTTAGAAAGTGCCTTTTGTTATCTCGTTATTATTTTCTTTTTCATATTATCAGGTGGAGAAACAGCTGGAAATTTTAAATCAAAGGCTTGAAGAACTTCAAAAGGAGGTGTGCACTTTATAAAAATTATGAATAATAGAAAATGCCTATTCTTAAGTTTCTCATTGCTACTGATCGAGCTTTATGGAATTTTGTTATTGCATGTGGTTCTTCAATCCTCCAAACTTTCCTCTCTTTTCCTTTGCCACCACTCCTACTCTAACTACGCAAAAAAGCCTTGATAAAAGAATGCATTACCCAAGAACAACCAAATAAGTTAAGAGAACAATAAACCCTCACACTTCCCTCATGAAAGATTAATGAAGGAAGAGGTAGCTTATAGTCTCTTCCTCTCTCAAGCACATACTACACCTAATTGCAAGATGGAAACGTCTTTTCTTGAGATTATCCATTGTTAAGACCCCAACCCACCCCCCCTAAATATATATATATATATATATATATATATATGTATATATATATATATATACAGACACAAAATAAGAGACTGAACAATACTTTCACTAGGGCCTTAGAGCCCCATAATGCTTTTCAAGGGAAATGCCTTCCCTTATTCCCAACTAAATCCCTATAATAGGCTTTAACTGAGAACTTCTTGCATCTATCTTTCCTCCACACAATTATATCTTTACCATCACTCCTTGGCATATTCTCTTGGAGAATGCCCAGGAGTCCGATAACCTCCTCCATTTCTCAATCTTAAAAGTTTCTTCAAAAACAAGGAGTCCACAGAATACCACGCTCTGAAGACTCCAATAGTCCATCACCCTAGCATTCAGATCCGTACCAAGCTAGAAAAGCTGCAGGAAGATCTCCTTCAGGGCTTCATCTCTACACCGTATATCATGCCAAATCCCACACCCAATAGCAAATCCCACTCTTTGAAAGAAATCAATCTTTCCTCTTCTAATGGATATTCAAAGGATCGTCCCATAGAACCCTCCACTTCATTTGAAACCCATCCACCCATCTCACATCTATATTTAGCTACATAACCTTTCTTCACATGGCCACCCGCTCCATTGCAAATATCTATAACGATTTACCCAATAATACTTTCTTGAACACCCTCAACTTCTTGGTACCCATGCCTTCATTTCTTACCGGATATTGAATTATGTCACAATGGACTACATGCATCAACGTTTCCCCCTTTTTCCCCTCCCATAAAAATCTCTTTGAGTTTTATCCAACCTTTTCTCCATTGAAACCGGGATTGAAAACAAGGACATGAAAGTGGGAAGACTTTCTAGCACGCTCTTGATCGAAGTTAGCTTTCCTCCTTTTGATAGATATTGTCCTTTCTATCCTACCAACCCTTTATGGAATCTATCGATGATCAGATCCCATATGGCCTTACTTTTGGAGACTGCTACCAAAGGCATACCTAAATATACCTGTAGGAAGGGATCCCACTCTACATCTTTAATCTAAGCCAAGCTCTCTATGATAAGGATAAGACCAACTCAGATTCAAAGATTCAAAAGCTTCCAGCTCTATCCCAAATTCTTCAGATACTAACGTCTCAAGCCCAAGTTTATAGGAGATAATGTTTACCATTTTGTGAACTGATTCTATCTTGTAAACCAGTTTACTCTATATATGCAATCTCTCTCAGCCATTCAATATAGAGAGAGAGAAGAGAACACAACATTCTATCTTCTGTTATATGGTATCAGAGCCTACGTGACTAACGTCAATGGCATCCTCTTCCGCTTCCTCCTCAACATCTCTATCAAACACACCTGTTACCCCTTCTAGCATCCACAGCCTGGTTACTATCAAATTGAATAGTGAAAACTACCTGTTATGGAGAGCTCAAATCACTCCTTATCTTAGAGGCCAACGTCTTTTTTACTATATCGATGGAAGTCGTTGTCAACCCGCCCACCATATTTCCAACCCAGAGGCTGCTACGTTAACAACAGCTCCTCCTCTGCTTCCCAACCCAGAGTTTACTCACTGGTTTGATCAAGACCAGATTGTTTTGAGTATTCTCATGTCCTTTCTCTCGGAAAGTATCCTTGCCAAAGTGGTTGGCGTTGCCACGTCCTGCTAGGTATGGTCTGCACTTGAAAAAATGTATTCCTCTCACTCACGAGCTCGCCTCTCAACAACTCGCCGTCGACTTTCCACTGTCACAAAGGGTGTATGTCTATTTTCGATTATTTTCAGACTGTAAAGTCCCTGGCTGATACTCTTGCAACCATCGGCCATCCCCTTCTTGATGTAGAAATTGTTTCATTCTTGTTTGGTGGCCTCGATTCCTCTTATCATCCCATTGTTACGTCCATTCAGACAAGGGATAATCCCATGGAGCTTCAAGATATTTTCAGCCACCTCCTCAATTTTGAGTTACGCTTATAGCAACATATTCAAGTCGTTAAGGCTACCATCGGTTCTGCCAATGTTGCAACTCGGATGGATCAATCTCGGGGTCCTCCTAGTAAGCCAACTCACCCAAGTCGTGCTCCATCTACTTCGGTTCCCCTGGTAGTTGTAGGGGCCACAGTGTTCGTCATGGTAATCCTGGTGGTACTCGCCCAACATGCCAGATCTGTGGCAAAGCTGGTCATCTCGCTGTCAAGTGTTTCCACCAGTTTGATCAAGCCTATCAAACCATGCCCAACAACATGTCTGCGTTTTACACTGCATACCATGCTCCCGCTGATACCAATTGGTATCCCGACACTGGCTCCACCAATCATCTTACAAATGATATTCAAAACTTGAATCTCCATGCCGAGTCCTATAATGGTGTGGATCACATTCAAGTAGGAGACAAGGCAGGTTTGCCTATAACTCACATTGGTTCATCCAAGCTTAAGTTCTCACAATCTGCTTTTCATCTTCCCAATATTTTACATGTCCCTCAAATTAAAAAAGAACCTTATTTCTGTGAGCCAATTTACCAAGGACAATAATATATTTATTGAATTTCACTCATCTCATTTTTTTGGGAAGGACGAGGTTACGAAGAAGGTTCCTCTGCAAGGCACGCCTAAAGATGGACTCTATCCCTTCCCCTCTTTTGTCTCGTCTTCATCACCGTCTCAGTCTTTTTCCTGTCAACGTGTTTCTTTGGAAGTATGGCATCGCCGTTTGGGACATCCCACCTATCAAACTGTCAAGCATCTTGTGTCTAAATTCTCGCTTCTAGTCTCCTCAAATAAACTACTGAGTGTTTTTTCCGCATGTCAGCAAGGGAAGAGCCATCGTCTTCCCTTCCCCGTTTCTCAATCTATTTCAGATTATCCTCTATATTTAATTTTTTCTGATGTATAGGGACCATCCCCTATTTTATCTACCAAAGGCAATAACTATTATGTTTCTTTTGTCGATCATTTCAAGAAATTTGTTTGGCTCTATCCTTTTGCAAATAAATCTGATGTCTTGACTATTTTTACTCAATTTCAAAAAATGGTTGAACGTCAATTTAATTGCCAAATAAAATATGTCCAAACCGACTAGGGTGGTGAATTTCAAACACTTAATCGATATTTTCACAACCTGGGAATTCAACATCGTGTTTCTTGCCCTCACACCTCTCAACAAAATGGCTCGGTTGAAAGAAAACACCGCCATGTTGTTGAAACGGGATTATCCTTATTATCTCAAAGTTCTGTTCCTCATTGTTTTTGGGATGATGCTTTCCTCATGGCCGCCTATCTCATTAACCGTCTCCCCACTGCTCCTCTCGGCATCTCCCCCTTTGAAAAATTATTTCACAAAGCACCCGATTTTTCTACCATAAAAATTTTCGGCTGTGCTTGTTATCCTTTTCTTCAACCCTTTAACAAACACAAGTTGGATTTTCGGTCCAAAAAATGTGTCTTCATTGGCATTAGTAATCTCCACAAAGGTTACAAATGTCTTGATCCTGACTCTGGCAAAGTGTTTGTGTCTCGACATGTAATTTTTTACGAGTCTCTGTTTCCCTTCTCATCAACCACATCATCTTCTGTCCCTGCCGACATACCACCTTCAACGTCGTCCGCTTTTCTTTCTCTTTTAGTCTCTTCACCTCTCAGATCTGCTCCTACCGTTCGTGCTCCTTCATCCATCCCTGGTACGACGTCGCACTCGGCTCACACCGACATGTCCGTGTCTCACTTATCCTCTCCCCCTACTGCGTCAACAGTCTCGTCTCCCCTGTTTTCCTCTTCCCCATCGTCCATACCGACCGAATCTTTGGTTCCCCCTTCATCCGACGCTGCCTTGCCGTTTGAACCACCTCCGTCTCGTTCTTACCCAATGGTCACCCACTCGCAAAACAATATTGTGCAGCCCAAATAATATCTTGATGGCACTACCAGGTACCCTCTGCCCACTGCTCTCCTCGCCATTTCTACCATTCCCACTGATCCCACATGCTTCTCTGAAGCTCATAAATTCCCAGCATGGCGTGAGGCCATGGATGCAGAATTTTCTGCTTTCATGCAGCAAGGTACGTGGTCCTTGGTTCCATATGAAGTTGGTATGAACTTGGTTGGTAACAAATGGGTTTACAAAACAAAAATCACCTCCAATGGCACACCTGAACGACGGGAGGCCCGTCTTGTTGCGAAGGGCTATCACCAACAGCAAGGGTTAGATTATGATGATACTTTCAGTCCGGTCATCAAGCCTACAACCATTCGGATGGTTCTTAGTCACGCTGTGTCTCACACCTGGCCTGTTCATCAGATCGACATCAGCAATGCTTTTCTCCATGGTTTTCTATCTGAAGTTGTCCACATGCAACAGCCAGTGGGTTATGTCCATCCCCAATATCCCACTCACGTTTGTAAGCTGAACGAGGCGTTATACGGCTTAAAACAAGCCCCACGGGCTTGGTTCTCCCGTCTTAGTGACAAACTGGTGGCTCTCGGGTTTATTAACTCTCAGTCAGACAATTCCCTGTTTGTCTATGCCTCGGCCTCCCCCTTCATGTATGTACTGGTGTATGTCGATGATATTTTAATCACCAGTTCAAATCCAGGTGCCATCACTGATCTCCTTGCTCCGCTCAACTGTGACTTTGCCGTGAAAGACTTGGGGCCATTAAACTATTTTTTAGGCGTGGAGGTTCTCTCTATATCAGGGGGTCTTCTTCTTTCTCAGCGACAATACATTATCAATCTCTTGAAACGCACCAACATGCTAGAGGCTAAGCCAGTGTCCTCTCCCATGTCCTCCTCACAGTAGTTATCACTCTTTGGTGGCAACCTATGTCCTGATGACACTTTATTCCGTAGCGTGGTGGGAGCCCTTCAGTACCTATCGCTCACTCGCCTAGACCTCTCCTTTGCAGTGAACAAAGTATGCCAATTCATGCACAAGCCAACGGACATCCACTAGGCTGCTGTTAAACGGATACTGCGGTACCTTAAATTTTCCCTTCATTTCGGTTTACTCATCACACCCAGCCCCTCCACACAACTCTCCGTCTATTCCGATGCGGACTGGGCTGGCTCACCTAATGATCATAAATCCAGTTCTGGATACTGCATCTACTATGGTCACAACCTCATTTCATGGAGCTCCAAAAAGCAGCCCACCGTGGCTCGATCCAGCACCGAGGCCGAATACCACGCTATTGCCCATGCTACTGCTGAGACCTTATGGTTATTATCCTTGTTTCTTGAACTTCAGATTTTTATTCCTTCTCGCCCGGTGCTATGGTGTGACAACATAGGCGCAACTTACTTGGCGGCTAATCCCGTCTTTCATGCTCGTACAAAGCACGTGGAAATAGATTATCATTTTGTCTGCGAAAAAGTTCATAATAAATCATTGGATGTTCGGTTCCTATCCAGTAAGGATCAGATTGCCGATGTGCTCACTAAACCACTAGTTTCTGCGCGTTTCTCCCATCTGCGAGACAAGCTCAACGTGCGCCCTCCCCCGTTGAACTTGCAGGGGCGTGATAAGGATAAGACCAACTCAGATTCAAAGATTCAAAAGCTTCCAGCTCCATCCCAAATTCTTCGAATACCAACGTCTTAAGCCCAAGTTTATAGGAGATAATGTTTACCATTTTGTGAACTGATTCTATCTTGTAAACCAGTTTACTCTATATATGCAATCTCTCTCAGCCATTCAATATAGAGAGAGAGAACACAACATTCTATCTTCTGTTATACTCTACATTCTCCACTTCTTTCACTAGAATAAGTTTGCTTTTTGCCAAGTCAATCCTCAGCCTCAAAAGTGCCTCGAAGCATTATAAGACACATCTCAAGTATCTACTCACATATAATAAATAGTAGCATGTATAGCACACAGAAAGATGGGTGTCATTTTTTTTTTTTTAATGCCGGAGAACATTCCACTATTTGTTTTTTTTGTTTGTTTTCTTTTTACTGGTTTTGTTTGTCAAATTTTGTTGTATTGCTTGAATAGATATTGTCCAAGAAAAATGTCATGTTTTTTTTGCTTGTTGGAGTTGTTTGTAACTCTATGGCTTATGAAGAATGCTTTTTGGAAATCCAGGCAGGAACTGGTTTCTTATTTTGATGATTGATAAGATTCTACAGATGGATTAAATATACAGAAGAAATTTGTGGGGTTTTATCACTGTGGGCATTCTGGGGGTGGTTTTTGGTGCCTTGATCTGTCATCGCAGTAATCATAGATCATATATCTTTGTTTCACTACTTGATATTCTCTTTCTTCATTAGGGGACAGTCTCCAATACTGTGGTCTATTCCACCAAAACTTGGAAGAATAGCAAGATTCCTTGTGAAAGTTGTGAGAGGGGCATCCGTCAATGCCAAAGCTTCGGAAGTGAGCCTTAAATGGTGCATGAGTCCAATTAATTTTAGTTTGGCCTCCATCTGTTGCCCAACTGTCTCCATCCCACACACTTGCCCCTATGTGCATGGGTTGCATTGAATAGCCAACTCCTATCTGTCTCTTATTCTTGAAAACCCAAATGGGAGTTTTGTTGACAAAAAAACTGTAAAGCCCACATGATTGACAAAAGGAAATGAGTTAGAATTCATTGGACTGTAATGCAAAGGACCTATTGAACTCTAGTAAACCATTGTTTATTGTTTACTGTACCAAGAAAATAAGAGAAATCAGCAAGAGAAATGCACGAGTATACTTGGTCCATCATTTTATGACCAACTAGGTAATATAGAACACAATGACTGCTTCTGTTTAAACTATGAGTGCCATGTGAGTCAAATACAAGCTGCAATCCCTGTATATATATATATTCTCTACTACAATTTTAAATTGACTAGAGAACCATTTTACTCTACCTCAAGCATTGGTTGTAATGACTTAGAGCAGTAATTGATCCTTTCTTCTATTGACATAAAAATTCACATCTATATACTTTCATTATTGCTGATAAAAAAAAAAAAAACGTATATATATATATATATATTCATTATTGCAATGTTGGAACCCTAGATTTACTAGATGTAATATAGAAAATGAACTTGACTGAGTTGATGATGCAGTTTGTATGAATGGATTTTGTTTGTTTCTTTTGACAAGTACCAGGTTTTTTTTGTTTGTTGCTGCTGCTGCTGTTGATTTTTTTGTTTATATTAGAGTGTGAGAGGACCTTGTCTCAATCAGATATGGGGGCCCTGCTGACATGGTCAATTGTCCTCCCCTGATTTTCCCACTCATTGTAAAAGGGCATAAGATTATTGTCTCTATTCTGAATGGGTTCCAATAAATTGTTGTCTTACACTATTTGGTGTGTGTTCCATAGGATTCTGTAAGTATGGAAATCTGCGGTTGGATCAAACCATAGATGGATCCTCTGCTCCTTACTCCCTTGTCCATTTACGAAGACATTTGTCTGGAGTATGTAGGGTTTCCCTTCTCTATTACCCAGGAACTCGAAGTCCAACTCATCTCCTTTGTGCGAAGTCATCTGCCAAAAGTATTGCATTTAGTCAGTGATGTGCTCAACTCTTACAGTTAATCTTCTCTTACCTTTTCAAGTCTCGTATTAGCTTACATAAAACGCTGTTACAACTCCTCCAGAGTCTTTGCCAGGAAGCTTTATCCTCAAATGGAAGAACCCAGAGCTATAACTCAACTTGGATTGAATTCCAGAACCTGTTTACCATAAAATATTGATATTGATGCTACAATTTTTGGCTCGTCAAGGACTTGTCCGTCGCTGTGTACCTGAAAAGAACTGATATTAAAAATGCTACCGAAAAAGGTTCCGGTGGTAACCTCTCCGATGGTTAAATTAGTTTCCCTTTTCTTTTATCAAAGGCTTAACCTTAAAAAATATTAATTTTGATGATGATCTCTTACATACCTCCTTCGTGGTATTTATAGGATGGTGGGGCATTAAATTTGTCTGACAAGCGGTGGATGTCTTTTCGCCTCGACTTTCCAATTCATGGCTCCCTTTACACGTGTGTCTATGGGAACGGTCCCAGAACCTGGGTCTCCTTTTTGCAGGGCTAGTGCTCACGGCCTGTCAGGCTATAGCAGTGTAATCATAAGACTTACGTCATTCTTTTTTGTTGTTATTTGTTCCATTGCTCCGAGGTCGGCATACCGAAGTTAACATCGGTATACCTTCTTTGCCTTAGAATCTGAATAGAGCCAATTTTAGATACGTGCTTGGACCTTAGATTAGGTAGAATATTTTATGACGTATAGAATTTTTTATTTGGTATAACATATGTCCTGCCGAACTTAATGTAAACAGCTGGCGGCAGCTTTTAGCTTTTATAGTGTTAGGGCATTTAAATAAGGTCCATGTAGATTTGGACCTTATTCGCAGTCAGATGGAAATGAAACATCTGAGTGCGGAAGAGCTCTATTATACTTGCTTTGATCAGAGGTTTAGACCTCTGACATCAGTACCTTCTTCTAACAAAACGTGGAAGAAATGGTATTTTTTTGTTGGATGAGGTTGGGAGCGAGAAGATTATGAAGGCAAAATAAGTCTTTTTCCTCGGCACTCCGGCCCAAAGGATGAGTATCCCAAATTTATGATTTCAATTTTTTGCTTAATGTTTAACTGTTGTAATTAATGATTTGTTTGATATGTCTTTTTGCAGATAGGAGAAAGTGGAAAAGAGCTGAGTTCACGCCTGAAATCGAATAAATATACCGGCATCTTTTAAAACCAATTCTTCGAACCGCATTACCAAGTTCTTTCACCTCGGAACCTAATGGACTGCTGGTTTAACCAAGGAGGAAGCTGCAGCAGTAAAAAAGAGTATTTTGTCTGCATGCGCCTCTCCTCCTGTGAAGGCGAAGGATGCAGGGTCCTTCTGTTGCCCCTGCAGCCCCTCCGGCGAAAAAGAAGAGGAGGATCATATCTCGGGCTAACCGAGACTGCTGCACGCCCTGCTGCTTCCATTTCTGAAGAGGTATCCAGACCTGAGGAAGATCGGGATACTGACGTACTGGCCGCCTACCGGGACTTTGAGGACCGAGGGTGTCTCAGCTCCAACCGAAGTGCCTCAATCAACGAAGACGGTAAGGGCAGGGCCATCTATGCCTATACAACAGCCGGATGTAGAAGGTACCAATGTGGTTCCAATGCATCCGTCTGAGGCCTCTTCCAGAACAGAGGCAATGAAGTTGGCTCTAAAAGCGGCTCTGCCACCCGGGTTTCTGGTCAAAGCACAAGGCGAATTCTGGGTGACCTTATGTTGGGCTACACCAGGGTAAACTTTGTTTATATACCTTGTTTTTGCTTTTGTGTTTTAGTCGTTTGTTTCTTATTTTATTAGTTTTTCTTCCGTATGTAAGGACTTCGAGCTGCGGGCATTCTAATGGACCGTGATGATCAAATACAAAAGATCAGTGGCCTTGAAGGGGAATTGAAGATAGCTCATACCGAGTTGTCAACAATTCAATCTGAGTTGAAGGCCACTAAAGCGGTACTCTCGGCTGCCCAGCTGGATGTACAGAATGCTCAGATGTCACTAAAGTCTGCCCAGTCCGAGTTCGAGGTATCCCGAGCTAAATGCAAAGCTTCCGAAGCCAAATGTGAAGAACTCAGCAAGGAACTGAATATGGCGAAGCAAGGGAATGGAATCTTTGATAATTCAGAGGGCTAAACTGAACAAGGATGTTACGGATTTACAAAGTAAGCTTAAGGAAGTAGAGGCATCCGAAGTAAAGAAGATAGAGGAAGCCAAAGCGACCATGAAGGAGGCCACTAAAGCAAGTATGATAGATATCTTAAAATCCATGGGGAAGGAGCTTTCGGACTCTGGTTACTTTCTCTGTTTAAAGAGGGTTCAAAGTTGTATCCTGATCTGGATCTCTCCAGACTGGATGAAGTAGAAGTAAATAACTCCCGTCCGACTTCTCCAGAAGCTGTAGTGCTTGAAAGGCGGGGTACCTTTGTCCTCGGTGCCTTCAAAACATCCGAAGTAGATTTTTTTTTTTTTTGAAGTATTTGTTTGTACTTTTAAAGTTTTGTTAATGGGAAACAATAGTTAATGTTTGAATGTTGTTTTATTTAAGTTCTGAATGGCCTTGGTAGCCCATGCCGAAGTAAAGGGTGTTTAAAAAGTAAAAAGAATATGACTGTTTCAATTTTTGTTTGGACATAAATCAAAGATCCTGAACCAAGATATAACAAATGTGCTTCTATTTATAACAAGTATTTAAATCTAACCTAGTTTTGTTTGAGGCGGACCAGGTCGGCAGGAGTTTTGCAATTTTGAAACCAGGTCTGTAGACCCATACCTTATCTTGGAAGCCCTACCAACAGCACTTGTGCTAGTGGGGAATTTATTCATTTGAACCAGGTCTGTAGACCCGTATCTTGACTTGGAGCCATACCTACAGCACTTGTGCTAGTAGGGGCTTTATGCTTTTTGAACCAGGTCTATAGACCTGTATCTTGACTTGGAGCCATACCTACAGCACTTGTGCTAGTAGGGGCTTTATGATTTGGAACCAGGTCTGTAGACCAGTTTGTATTTCGGGAAGAAGCTTTATTGATCGGATTTTCTTAAGTGTTCAATATTCCATGGTCTGGGAATCTGCTTTCCCTACCATATCTTCTAACCAATAAGTAGTAGGCCTAATAACTTTTACAACCCTGTAGGGTCCTTCCCAGTTTAGGGACAGCTTTCCCATTGTAGGTTCCTTGGTGTTAGGGAAGATCCTTCGCATAACCAAGTCACCTAACTGGAATGTCTTGGGTTTTACCTTTTGATTAAAACCTTTGGCCATCCTCCGACGACATTCTTCCATTCTGATTGCAGCTTGTTCTCTTTTTCCTTCTAGTAAGTCGAGATTTTCGGTTACTTAAAGATGATTAGCTTCCGGATTGTAGGCTTCCGACCTCAAAGTGGGTATGCCGATTTCTACAAGAATGACCGCCTCGGAACCGTATGTAAGTGAAAATAGGCGTTTCCTGGGTGGCAATGCTCTTTGTTGTTCGGTAGGCCCAAAGTACACCGGGGAGACTCCTCTATCCATTTTCCTTTTGCTTCTTCTAATCTCTTTTTGATGGCATTTAATATCGTTCGATTAGTCACCTCGGCCTGCTCATTGGCCTTGTGGATGTCCTGGTGAGGAGAAATGGTGACTAATATGTAGATCTTCACAAAATTTTCTGAATACTTTTCCTGTGAACTGGGTGCCATTGTCTGAAATGATAATTCGTGGGATTCCAAACCTGCAAATGATATTTTTCCATGTAAAATTCTTTACATCTATCTCTGTAATGTGTGTCAATGGCTCCGCTTCTGCCCATTTGGAGAAATAATCAATTGCGATCAGCAAATATTTCTATTTTGAGGGGCTTTCGGCAAAGGTCCTACGATATCCATTCCCCATTGGGCAAAAGGCCAAGGACTCGTAATGGGAGTAAGCTCCTGTTGTGGTAGATGCTGATATGAAGCAAAACGCTGACATTTGTCACACTTTTTCACATATTCTCTAGGCTTGAGTTAGCATACCAGGCCAGTAATAACCATGGGTTAAAGCTCGATGTGAGATGGTCCTGCCACCATTATGATTACCACATATCCCTTCATGGATTTCGGCTAGTACATACTCGGATTCTTCCGGAGAAAGGCACCTCAGTAGGGGTTGGGTGTAAGACCGACGATAGAGTTGCTCATTTACAATTAAATATCGAGCTGATCTGATTCGTAGTTTTCGAGCTTGATTCCTGTCGTCAGGGAGTTGCCCTTCTTTTAAGTATCTGAAGATTGGAGCCCCTCAATCCTGACAATGTTCTGAAATATAAACGACTTGAACCTCGTCAATACTGAGGCGATCTTAGGAGGATATCGAGACTTCTGAGTCCTCAATGGTGCCGAGGTGAGAGGCCATATTTGCTAAGGCATCCGCTCGGGTGTTTTGCCTTCTCTCTATTTTGTGAATGCTGAATTTGATAAATGATTTTTTTAGAGAGCCGATCAATTCAGCATATTTGATCATTCTTTCGTCTTTGGTTGTGAATTCACCCAAAACCTGGCCCACCACTAACTGTGAATCAGAGTATGCTTCAAGGTCACTAACCTCATATTCTAAGGCTAGTTTCATGCCAAGAATGAATGCTTCATAATCGGCTTCATTATTAGAGGCTTTGAAGCTTAAGGTAATCGCTTTCTCTGCAGTAATACCATCTGGAGATCGAAGGACAATACCGACGCCGGAACCTTTATTAGTTAAAGACCCATCCACATAGAGTTGCCATGCTGCCATGGGCAGGTTGGTGTTAAGTTTTTCTTGTAGAGCTGGGGTGAACTCGGCAATAAAATCTGCCAAAGCCTAAGCTTTAATGGCAGTCCAAGGTATGTATGCTATGTCGAACTCTCCCAGTTCTATCGCCTATTTTACCAGACAACCCGAGGTGTCTGGTTTGTGTAATATGACTTTTAAAGGGTATGAAGTTGGGATTATGATTGAATGAGCTTGAAAATAAGGCCTAAGTTTTCTGACAGATATTATTAGCGCAAAGGCCAACTTCTCCATCTCGGGATACCTTTTTTCTGATCCAAGAAGTGCTTTACTCACATAAAAGATAGGCTTTTGAATTCCCTGTTCTTCTAGGATGAGTGCAGAACTTACAGCATTCTCTGATACTGCCAGATATAAAAAGAGCTTTTCTCCTTTTCTGGGTTTGGATAATAATTCTGGCGATGCCATGTACTGCTTAAGTTCCGTGAAAGCTTTGTCGCATTCCGAGGTCCAGTCCAAGACCTTATTCCCCCGTAAAGCTTTGAAGAACGGAAGACTAGCGATCCGTGGACCGAGAAATGAAGCGATTTAAAGCTGCAATCCTGCCATTCAAAGTTTGTATATCCTTTCGGGACTTCGGTGGCTCTAGTTCCTTTAAAGCTTTAATTTGGGAGGGATCGGCCTCAATGCCTCTGTGCGAGATAAGAAAACTCGAGAAATTTTCCATGGCTCACCCCAAATGTACATTTTGATGGGTTTAACTTCATTTTGTGTTTTTCCAAGATATTAAAAGTTTTTTCCAAATGCCCAACGTGTTCTTCCTTTTGTTGACTTTTAACCAACATATCATCAATGTAAACCTCCATCGTGTCTCCGATCAGTGGCTCGAACATTTTATTGACCAAGCGTTGATACGTGGCTCCGACATTTTTCAATCCGAAAGGCATTACCTTGTAACAATATAAACCTCGCTCGGAGATAAATGATGTTTTTTCTTGATCCGGAGGATACATTTGAATCTGGTTATAGCCGGAGTATGCATCCATGAAGCTCATTAACTGGTAACCGACAGTAGCGTCAACTAATTGATCAATTCTCGGGATAGGGAAGCTATCCTTCGGGCAGGCTTTGTTAAGATCGGTGTAATCGACACAGACTCGCCATTTACCATTCTTCTTCTTAACAAGGACGGTGTTGGCGAGCCATTCTGGGTAAAAGACCTCCCTGATCAAATTGGCAGCTAGAAGCCACTGAATTTCATCGTTAATTATCCGATGTCTCTCTAGGGCGAATGTCCGTCTTTTTTGTCGTACAGGCTGGCAGCTTAGATCTGTTGTTAGTTTATGACAGATACAGGATGGATCAATACCCTCCATGTCTTTAGTTTCCCAAGCGAATATTGATAAGTGGGCTTTCAGAAATTTTATCATCACTTCTTGTTCTGATGGAGATAAATCTGCACCGATCTGCAAATAATGTTCTTCTTCATCAGAACCCACCGATATTTTCAATGGCTCTTGGACTGGAATGGCCATGTTTTCTACACCTCGGGGGCTCAGAGGTTCGTCGATTTTGGAAGGGCATTCCAAATCGATACTTTGGTGAGCAATATCAGGAATCGGGAGCCTCCGAGGTATCTGTAATTGCTATTGCTGGGTTTGACCTTTCAAGGCGACGACGTGGCACTCCCGAGATGATAACTGAGAGCCCTGGATAGTGCAAACACGATCGTCATGTATATATTTGAGACATTGATGAAGGGTGGAGGCGACTGCCCCCAACTGATGGAGCCATGGTCTTCCCATGATTATATTGTATGGAGATCGGGAGTCCACTATCACATATTCAGATATCAGAGTCTTTTGTGCCTCGTCGACTCCTATGGTAGTTGGGAAGTCAATACTGCCTATGGGAGAGCTCAGGTGTCCATCAAACCCAGCCATCAGTGCCGTGGTGCTTTTGAGGTCAGACACGTTGAGTTTCATCTTTTGGAAAGGCTCATAAAATAAAATATTAGCCGAACTGCCCGTATCCACTAATACTCTAGAGATGTCAAAATTTGCGACTCTGAGAGTGATGACAAGCGCTATCAGCAGTGTGGACAGTGTATGCCAGCCAGATCCAGCTCGGAGAACTGGATTTCTGGTGAGGGTTTCAACCGCTTTTCAATAGTCATGACTCGAATGGGGATTGGTGCTACCTTAGCTTCTCTAGCATATCGTTTCCTTGCCCGGTTTGATATTCCAGAGATGGAATTGGTAGCATGGAGGACGAGGATAATGTGATTATTTGGTAGGGGTGGTTGGATTTGACTTGTCCCCGGAGTGGACCCCTGATCTTGTCATTGTGGCTGAGGCCTAGGGTCTTACCGAGGTTGTTGGGATTTCTGATTTTGAGTATTTTGTCCAACCTCTCGTCGCACGAACTCTTTCAGCCGACCCCTCCGAATCAATTGATCAATTTCTTGTTGAAGATGCCGACAAAATTCTGTAGTATGTCCGTGATCTCGATGGAACTCACAGTACTTACTACGATCTCGGGTATCCGGATCACTATATAATGGTTCTGGACGCTTGAAATTTCATGTGCCCGGACCTGGTGATAAATCTGAGCAATGGAAGCAGTCAAGGGGGGTAATGGCACTATTCAGAGGCGCATATGATTTGAATCGTCCCGAGGTAGGCTGGTTTTGACCTCGGGATGTTGCTCTTGTATCGGGACTCCTCGATCTTTTGTTGGTATTGCCAGCATTCTGTGTTTGGGACTTGCCCTCCATTTGAGCTTGTTCCTTGGCAAGACGAAGAGATGTCCTGGTATCTTCCAGATTAATATGCTTTCTTGCCCGTTCCATAAGTGATGCCATATCTACTGGGGGGTTCTTTGTCAAGGAGTCGTGAAACTCCCTGGCCAAAGTCCCGCATGTAAGGCGGCCACCAAAAAGGCTGCACCGCAGTCAGTAATCTCAGTCAGCTCGGAATTAAATCGAGCAATATAATCCCTGAGCGATTCTCCCTTCCGTTGCTTGATAGATAAGAGAAATTCTGGCCCCTTTCTGAGTCTCCTGCTAGTTAAAAAAGCGATCGAGGAAACGCCTACTGAGCTCATAGAAGTTGGGGACTGAGTTAGGAGGGAGGTTGTGGAACCATCGCAAGGCTGCGCCTTTAAGACTTGTGACGAACGTTCAGCACAGAAATACATCGGTGGCGCCATGAAGGGCCATCGTATGTTGATAATTGGAAAGATGATCGCCAGGATCATCTAACCCTTCATAAGGTGTGAACTTTGGAACAATGAATTTGCGAGAACGTTCCTCAGTTAAAATAGCTATCGTAAAAGGAGTAGTAAACCTACTGAGAAGCCTTGCTATTTCGTCCTGTTGGGGAGGTTGATTTCCCTCTCGAGCAAGAGCTGCTTGTCCCATGGAATCAGCCACTTCTTCTGATCTTATCGGTATTTTGGATGGAATAGAATGCTGAAGTCCCGGAATACTGACCTCAATTCCAGTGGGTTGAGGATTATTTTGACTAGGAATAGCATGTTCGGATTGTCTTTGAAAGGAAGCAGGTGCCGGTTGAAGCGGTGGTTCGGATTGTACCAAATTAGCTCCGGAATTCGCGGGGCTAACGACACGGCCCCTACTATAATTAATGATATTAGGTTGAACATTGGGCATGCCCCCCGGGATATCATCTCGAACTGGAGCTACACCTGGTGGAGAAAAGGGACGAGCGGTAAGACCGCCTTCTTCATATCGCCTCTCTCTAGGGGGATACGATATTGGATGTCCACTTTCAGGAACTCCCGAGTGAGGGAGAACCGATGGATTCTGAGTTAAAGAAGCCAAGACTTGGGAGATGGCTAAAAGCTGAGCTTGAGTCTGATCAGATTGTTTCTGCATCTGAGCTCGAATTTGATCAAGCTGTTGCTGTACAGGATCGGAGATTGCAACTTCCTCATCTTGAGCCAACGGTTGATTTGATATTGGTGCAGAGCGACGGTTGGAAGCCATGACGACCAAAAACCTTTAAACGAAGAAAATGATATAAAGAAGAATGATAAACGTTCCCACAAACGGCGCCAAGCTGATGCTACAATTTTTGGCTCGTCAAGGACTTGTCCGTCGCTGTGTACTTGAAAATAACTGATATTAAAAATGCCACCGGGAAAGGTTCCGGTGGTAACCTCTTCGATGGTTAAATTAGTTTCCCTTTTCTTTTATCAAAGGCTTAACCTTAAAAAATATTAATTTTGATGATGATCTCTTACATACCTCCTTCGTGGTATTTATAGGATGGTGGGGCATTAAATTTGTCTGACAAGCGGTGGATGTCTTTTTGCCTCGACTTTCCAATTCGTGGCTCCCTTTACACGTGTGTCTATGGGAACAGTCCCAGAACCTGGGTCCCCTTTTTGCAGGGCTAGTGCTCACCGCCTGTCAGGCTATAGCAGTGTAATCATAAGACTTACGTCATTCTTTTTTGTTGTTATTTGTTCCATTGCTCCGAGGTCGGCATACCGAAGTTAACATCGGTATACCTTCTTTGCCTTAGAATCTGAATAGAGCCAATTTTAGATACATGCTTGGACCTTAGATTAGGTAGAATATTTTATGACGTATCATATATTATAATAATAAACTAAAAACTTGCTCAAAACTGTTGTTTAGAGACTGGCAGACTGCTCCAGCACAATGCCTGAATTTCTACCATGCTTTTGGTCATGCCTGAGACTGGGAGTTTCAAACTCAACCCTTTCTCAAGGGAAGGGCATTCTAGCAGGTTTGTTACTGGCTTATCTGCGATGGAGCATTGATTAGTAATTTCTTTGCCAAATTGAACTATCCAAAAGTTTAAATAATCAATGTAAGGGCCACTTACCTATCAGGAAAAATAAATAATTTGTGTCTGCATAATGATTCCTGATAAGAAGAGTACCCTATTTGAACTCTTATTTGTTAACCCCCAACAAGTAGAAGATTCACATTATTCTCCATACAATTATAAGGTTTTAATACTCTTTCATTGATTGATTTATTTGTTTTTTATTTTTTGTTGTTCATTTGTCTCCTTTGTATTATTTTGCCACTATCAAGTATGATGTTGTTGCTGTGTGTGTTTGTTTTTTTTCTTTACTTGAAAACGTGTGTGTACATAGAAAAGTTGGGAAATGGATATCTGGGATCAAGGCACTTTGCTGTATTTGTGGAAACACCGAAAGAAAAGGAATTAACAACAGGAAAATGATAGGTTTTACTTCTGGTATTGCAACTAAAGTGCATAAACCCATCTTCTTCCAATAGTTGTGATTTTTGTATTTTGAATTAACAAGATGTGTAGCTGAAGACCTGTAGTTGATATTTGATGCTGCACTTTTTCGTCCTGGCATATAGTAGATTCCGCGTGTACCATATTGTCCGCTTTGGATTGAAAAGCTCTCACGGCTTTATTCTTCCTATGCGGAAAAGGCATGTTGTAAGGAAGATGACGACTGGGGTTATAAGCGACGTCAGGGTTATAAGCGACGTCAGTGCCCCAACTCCTATTCGATGTGGGACCCAAAGTGGTAGAACAATATTCAAGCTTCTTTTATTGAATTAATATGGTATATCACACACTAAACAAATAAATAGGCCTTATACGTTTTAGCATAATAATAATGGAAAAAAAAAAAAAAAAAACAGCAAAGAAGTGTTCTCAAATATTTTTCTGTTCTGTTTTGTTTTTCTTTTATTTTTTTTCATTCTAAATGCTGCATTTTGCATAATAATAGAACACGATATTTTGAAAGTGATTAAAGCCAAGGAATCACATCACTCTGCATATTAGAGGTTATTGTATATAAACTCAGTTAATATAACATTACATTTTGAAAAATGCTATAGAAATATTTTTCTGGAAAATTTGATTTTATGCATTGCCAAGAGAGAAAAAAAATCAAGAAAGAAATAACTAGAGGAAAAAGTGTTTAGAAGAAATAACCGGAGGATTGGTCGAGGGAGAGCTGACCATCTCTGCCTTGGTGCTGGGGGAAGACATGATCAGCTCCATAAGCGACGTTGTAGTTCTGATCATAGCTGGGACCATGCTGTTTCACTGCAAATATTTCACTCACTAAAACCAACAGAAAGAAGCTTGCGAGGTGCAACTTCATTTCAAATATACGTAATATTGTATCATCTATCCAAGAGAGAGAGAGAGTTCTACTTGAATTGGAGCCGTTCCAAGATCTTGGGGGGTTGGGGGAGCGTGGGGGCATTGCATTGTAGCGCATGATACTTTTGCTGAAGTATCCAAGTTCTCGTTTATACTTCAAATTCTGTTTGCTATGCGCATTCAAAGAGGCACAGCAAAATACAATTAAGTTTATTTTGGAAAATGAAGGTAAGAAAAATATGAGAAAAACGAAAGAATTTTTTTTTTTCAATTGTACATTGTCATTACTTTATCTTTTTTCTTGATTTTGAACCATGACAATATTTTTATCATTGTTTAAATTAGAAGGAATATATATATATATATATATATATTAATTTTCTTTTGTTTTTGAATTTATTTCATGTCATTTTTTTTGCAACAAAATTACAAAAATGTTATCATTGCTGAATGGAACCCCGCCAGTCCAAGGGAATTAATGAAAAATGTTAATTTACTATATTATTTCTAAGATTGAATGTTTATTTAGGTTAGTTTGTACCTATGTTACATCTGGAAAAGGTCAATATAATTATTTATTTATTTTTCTCATTGATGTTGCATTTAAAGGAGGTGTTGAGTGCCTTGATTTCAGTAATTTGTAAGTAATATGATTTCACTTCATAGGTATGACAGGATGAAAATCTCCATATTATTATTATCTTAATTTAGTTGGCAATTCCTGACAATACTCTAGACCAACTTGAGGTTTTTGAGCGAGAATTAAACATGGACTATGACATAAACATTGATAATTGGTATTATTGTTCTTTCAATACAATAGCTTAGAAGCAGAAGCACAGATCTAGAGGAAGAAAGAAGGGCTGTAATCACTGGGGTAATCTAAGGGAGTTTCTGGGTACCTTTCTTTGTCAGTGCAGTAATTGTAGATCACATATTTAAGCATGACATTTTGATACAACTTTTCTTGATTGGGGGTTAGCTTCCAATATTTCTTTATATTCCACCAAAATTTCCAAGAATAGCAAGAATTGAGGTTGGTAGTGTTGTAAGGGCATCCATCAATGCCAAAGCTTTGAAACTGAGCTCTGAATGGTGCGCATCTCCAGTTAATTCTACTTCGACCATAATTGGTGCTTCCCCAATGGTCCAAAGCTTTTCCATTCCATAGAGATGCCACTACTTTCATTGGAATTGTTGGGTAGGGGACTCCCATTTTTGAATTGTTCCTGTAGACTCTTATAGGAACTGTGTCAACAAAAAACCTGCAAGGCCAATACAAACAAGAAAGGACTTAAAATTCAATGGGGCTGCAATCGGGAGCATATGTAGAAGCATAAAACAATTTGGTAGTATGTTTGATCTATCTTTCTAAATGACTGCTGAACAGGAATGGGACTGAGTGCACCAAAGGGAGCGACTTTGAAGATTTTGGCCTTCCTATTTTGTTTGATTTACCAAACACTTTAAAATCAAAACATGATTGAGATTAACATATTTTGCAATTAAGATTTTATAAATTTTATTGGTAATGAGAATTTTACCTCTCGAGAGTTTGTTGCTTTTGTAGGTATTGAAAATTTTATTACTCGAGGTCATGTTAATTTTGTAAAGATTGCTTATTCAGAATTTCAAGATTTTTTGAGAATTGAAAAGCCAGTGTTATCTGAGATTTGTGATTTCATTAGTGTTTATAAATTTCTAATGTCTAGTTACAACAATGGTTTGAATTTTAATAATTTTGTTGTTGCAAATTGTGTTTGAGAGGAAGATTTTGGTACTCTGAAATATTGGCAAGCTTTGCATTATTTTGACTGTGAAATTATTGGCATGGATAATTGTTTTACTAATTTTTATTCTGAATTGATTAGTATGGATATATTTTTTAATCGTGATGAACAAGCTGAGAAGTTGTATGCCAAGTGAAAGATTCGATCACGTCCCCATGTGAAGATGAAGACAAATGATTGTTCTAGATTGTTGTCGCACAAGCATCTTACAGCGACTGAAATTGCTTTGAAGATTTTTGCTCATAAAGCATTGGCGAGCTACTTAGAGAGCTTGATTTAAGGGAGACATTGTTGGCAATTAAACCAAGCTTGTACAGTTTTAGTAGGACTCTTAATTTTAAGTCCTAGTAATATTTGATATATTTTGGATAAGTCTTATCTTAGATAAGAATTTGGTAATTATTATTAGTGGGAATATGAGTCTTTATCTTAGTTGAAATAGTATTATTAATTTGAATGAGACTAGAAGTCTTAGATGTATTAGGATTAGAAGTATAATAAATTATATATATGTGGGTCTCTGTCAAATTAAGATGTAAGCCATAAAATAAAGAAAGTGTGGCCTTTAGTTGTGATTGTGAGTCTTTGTGGCCTTTAGTTGTGGCGATGAGTTTTTGTGGACGCTTAGAATCAGATCACTTTGTTCATGTTTTTATATTATGGCATATTTTACTAGCTAAACTTGAAAGCCTTCTTTCTACTTTGTTAAACATTGTTTTTGCTTTGTTATTTTGGTTGAGCAATTTTAAATCTTACATTTGGTATCAGAGTTTTTTTTTTGGGTCCTACAGTGGGTTCACTGAAAGAAGAAATGAGTTAAAGAAGTGTATAGAGGTACAAGGTAAATAACCCATAACATAAATGGAATATATTTTACTTTACTTTTTAAAACATGTTTTCTGTTACCGAGATTATTATTATTATGCTTTCAACCGCAAAATTATTTAGTTATTGATTTACGAAACAAGTATGATTTTGATAATTTATTATTAAATATTATTATTTTCATATATCTTTTGAAAAGATGTTTAGAAACAATTTTAGCTGTCAAAGAAAATGTTTTAGTAGATATCATTATATAGGCCTCTTTCATTATGTCTTTATCGGAGGATCAATGAGCCCAGAAGTATGCCAGAGATCTTTTCAATATCATTATATATGACATTCTGTTTAGAATCTCAAAAGACGTAGGTTCTTCCATTCTAACCGAAGTAATGAGCATCTTGTGTTTTGAACAAATTATCTTTTTAAAGGTAAATTTATTACGAAATGATGATTATTAGTTATGATCTATCATGACAGCTTTATTCATATATTTTTCATGAAATGTTGTTTATCATCCAACAATTATGTAACACCCCGACCTAAATTAAGGGCTGTTAAGCAGTTGGTATTAAATTAGTAATCGACGCCATAAGTAACGAGGTCGGTTTCAACCCCGACACGCGGATTTTTAGTAATAATCTTGAAAACTCAGGACTACTGTACGTCACTTTTGTTGCAATCACCAATTTGTCGGTTCCGTGATAAGTATATTTTCACGTCAACCGCCGGTCATCGACACGAGTATGAGAATTGGGCACGCATTACGAGAATACGAAGGATTAGAGTAAATATTATACACTTAAGAGAATAATTAATTTTTAAAGTAATTAATTATTTTAATATAAGAAATTAATGATAGCATGTATGAATAATTAAATATTGATGTATGTGCTATGTAAATAATTATAAATTACTCTGTATATGTATATATATATATATATGTATACATGAAGATACATATGTGTATTATATGGAAGCATACTATTGTCCAAGGTGTAATAAGAGTGTGTGTGTGTGTGTGTGTCGGTAAGAGGTTTGTGTATGTGTCCAAGTGTGTAAGAGTTATATTATATGTATAAATATATATATATATAGCCATATATTGGCAAAACAAAACACACACACCCGGCCATCATAGCCTGCCCCAAAACAGTAAAAGAAAACTGAGCATGGATGCTGCCACAAGTTAGGTTATTTGGTGAGGAAATCAGAAAATGATTATGTGTGCAACTATATACATACATACATAATCATATACACATTGCATACACGCACCACACGTTTTTCAGAAACTGAGAGAGAGAGAGAGAGCTTTGGGAAGGAGAAGAAAGGATTCAGAAGGGAAAAAAGGAAGGAGATCAAGTGACAAAAGTGAGAAAATGTTTAAACAATACTTTCTCTCTCTAAGATATTTTTCATATATGTAGGTAGTTCAAGTTCTATTCTGCACGTATGATGCTTAGTATACGTTTTAACTTAATTAAGCATGAGATTTGACCTTAGAAACCATCAAAAACATCAGACCCATATGTGTCGACCATTGATGGACCATGCTGAGAAGCAGGTCTGAATCAATGGCAACCAAATCCCATTTGGCTCATCAAGACATAAAGTAAACCCTACAAGCATCCCCAAAACACATGACCGCGATCAAAAATCCCAAGAAATGACTCTCAAAAATCGAGTTGCAGGTTACGGGTTTGAAACCCAAACCTTTAAACTCAGTGTTAAATCGACATTCATGAATCAGAAATGAAACCCCATGAAGAGGGGATCAAAACAGAACAAACCGCAAGTGATTTGGCTCAGAAATGAGCATTTACGATCAGTCTACAGGTTTAAATTATCGAGTCCAAAATCGAGCACATAAACCCATTTCGAACCCTTAATTGAATGCCAAAATAATCCATAAGATGTCATAAATATTTTTGATTAAAAACAGTAAGGATTCATGGAGCCAAAACTCACGAAATTGAAAAAAAATAGAAATCGGGAATTAGGGTTACAGTGGTGGATCGTGGGGAAGACGATGGTGAGTCAACTCGATTTTAAAAGCCCTGACCAAGTCGACTCGGACACGTGGTGGGTTCTAGAGCTGCCACCGAATTAAAACGACGACGTTGTTTTGGGCCTAATACGCATATATATACAACACCGTTTAAATTTTAAAAGGAAGGAAGAAAATTTTGCTGCTACGGGGTTTCGAACCCCTGACCCACGTGCCCCCAATCCCCTCTCTTTCCACTCGGCCATGTATGCGCGTGTGTCACATATGGGGCAATATATGTATATATAATATATCAGACTTGATAAATTTAATTTAATTAAATCAAATAGTCAAAAAATTCCCAGTGTCCGAATGAGATGAGTTATATATGTATTCTTACTATCTTAGACCTCCTGAGTCCATTGGTGAGGTCCACGATATGAGATGAGGTCCCGAAAAATTTAAGACCCGTAAAAATATCAAAATGACCAAAATGCCCCTGCCCTATAAATGAGTCAAACGAGGTCCAAATTAAATAAATAAATAGTGGGTTTTGACTATTTTAAACATTTTCAATCTAATGGTGGGGACCATTTCATGAGATAGGACTCCAAAAAATTTAGACACGTTAAGGTATAAATTACCAAAATGCCCCTAACATGTCCTAAGCCGAATTAAATTCTAAGAAAGCCTAAATTGACTTTATTCAACGTTTCAGACTCAATGGTAGAGTCTATTCAACCAAAAGAAGTGTCTAAAATAAAAAGACATAAAATTTGATGAATAGCATCAATCAGGTGGCTATAAATTAGAACACTACCGAGTACAAAACTAAGGATTGTATGTTAAAATGAAATACGAGGGGACTCGACACGTAAACATGTGAAGTAATTAAAATTAATGAAGCTACCAGAAGAGTATGAATTAAAATATATTAAACTCCTAACACATTAAATTGTGTCATAGGTTAAGAATACGAGTTAAATTAAGTACATAGGAAATTATGAAGTCGTTTAGGATTAACACGATCTAAGTATAAGTTAAGAAGCATCAATAGATGATATTGCAGTGATGTGAAGTTAATGAGACTATATATGAATTGTTTTTAGGAACTACAGAGGAATCGGGAAAGCGCATTTTTAGCACTGACCCTAAAGGACCGAGGTGAGTAACCCTGTGTTTGAATTGGAGATTTAACTCCATATATTTGAAGAAGTTTTAAGTCCAATTTATTTGAAGCCTCGAATATCAAATTCACTGTCATATGATTCCTGTTTTAAAATGTTTTCTGCTCTCATAAACTGTATTGTGGCATGCTGGGTGATTGGTTTGAATCACGGTTTTCCTTTTTAATTATGTTTCAGCATGTCTGGGTTTAAAATGCTAAATTTTCATAAATGTTCTGAATTTGATTATTATAAGTATTTGAAGTTCTATTGTAGAAGTTATACATTTCATGTTTTAAATACTTATGAAAGTATCTATTGAATAAGCCA
The DNA here is from genome assembly GCA_008638375.1 of Nyssa sinensis. Classification (NCBI taxonomy): domain Eukaryota; kingdom Viridiplantae; phylum Streptophyta; class Magnoliopsida; order Cornales; family Nyssaceae; genus Nyssa; species Nyssa sinensis. Next base: position 20,501,040 of record CM018049.1, on the reverse strand, counting down.
TGTGATAAATGTTTTACAAGATAAATGGTATTTAAAGCACCTCCTATGATGGTTGAAATCCTTCGGGATTCAACAGTAAATGCCCGGTAGCAGGATCTAATCCCCCAGGCAAATGAGATCGACAGTATTGGTAGTAAAATGGGAGTCTGGTTCGAAACAGATTCTACCTAATTAAAAAGAAAAGATGACAAATGTTTTTGGAAATGGAAGCAAGTTTTACCCCCATTTTTCTATACGTGTTTATATGTTTTGAAGTAACACTTTTGGAAATGGAAGTAGGTTTTTACCCCCATTTTATTATACGTGTTTGTATGCTTTTAAATTGCATATGCTCTATTTGAAGAAATGTGTATTTAGCTTGAATATTTTAAATGTTTTAAAGTTATCTGTTTTAAGAATGCATATACTCTATGTTTTAAAATGTACGAGCAATTGGTAGTGAGTATTTTATAAACTCTCATGTGCTAAACCACTACCAATTGAAAACCCCATGAAGAATGCAGGAATTACTCACAAGCTTAGATTAGCTTACTCGAATTTTTATTCGGACCCCCCTTTCAGGTGATTGATGGCAAATTGATTTTGAAGACAAGGATGATGAGTCTAGCTTTTTTGGGAAGACGTGCTTAAGTAGCTCCTTTTGGGAAATCACATGAACTCTAGTAGCATATTTTGTATTAGCAGACAATGTAAGGTTATGTATTAAGCCCCTTGGGGTAATGGATATGTAATGTTATTAAAATCTTTAAGCTTCTAGTTATGCTCTGAATGTGTGATCATGTGTACCATTGTGATAGCGGCAGTATCGGACGGATGTGCAAATTTCAAAATGAGAAAAGGAAAGAAAAAGGTTTTTCACGCTTCCGCAACCACATGAAGCACATCTATTCGATACCGCTATAGATGCGAGCCTTGTCCCGAGGCCTTCAGGGCCTTGGGGCGGCGGTAGCGACTCGGGGTCCGCGCGAGGACAGATTTCGGGTCATGACAAATTATCTTAGTATGACAGTTTTATTACAAATTTTCATAAAATGTTGATTTATCAGACATTGTTTACGAAGGCAACTTTATTTAAAAATAATTTTGACCATGGTACAATCAGTTTTATTTTATAAAATGTTTTATTTCATAATGATATCAAATAGAATATACTGATATCAAATAGAAAACCTTGATACTCCTAGTTTAGAAAATCCATGATAGGTTTATGGATTTATTCACTGAGTTTTGTTTAGCTCACCCCAGTTCCCTCTTCGCCTTTCAGGTATGCTGAAGGAAAAGAAACTAAGACAAAGATGATAATGAGATATGAGACATGGAAGATGTAGATAAATATGAATTTTATAGGAGATGGATGTAAAACTCCAACCTAATTTTACAAGGGTAGTCGTGTTTAAGCATTAATATCTAGATAATATCAATGTATAATACAACATCAAAACTTCTCCAAAGGAGAATTTATGTAATGTATCAAAATCAACATTAATGAATACCTTTTGAAACTATAAAACACTATGTGTGATGTTATAAACTAAAGTTAGAAATATAACCTAATCACATGTAAATTTAACCTAACCTAAGTTAAGGGGGTTAAGTGATTAATTACGTCACTGAACCAAGTTGATAGGAATTATACATTAATATGATTATACACATAAAATATCAAATATATATATATAAGTTCACATGGGTGGTCGTGCAAAAAATGTTAATACAGCACTACACAACTACCATATATTCACAATAAGATATTACCCATATATATATATATATATATGCACCATATAAAACAATTATGTGTAGTGAGAAGCATGGGCTGTCACGACCCGAAACCCACCCTATGCGGATCTCGTGTCGCGGGGCCGACCCGAAGGCCGTCCCTACTTTTTCCATTCCTGTATCATAGTACTAATATGTAATGTACTAAAAATTTTAAACAATAAACAGCAGAAGTCTTTATCAATTACAGTAATCCAACGGAAGTCTTTTAATAATTTAAACAGCGGAAGTCTATTAAATACATGACATAGTTCTACATAAGACAAAATGAGAACTAAACGTAACCAGCACCCAGGGGTGGTGAATACATGGGAAAACTAACATAGACTGGTACAATACTTCAAAATGTCCCCCTACGCTCTCAGACTCCTACTGGGGTCTCGCAGCGTCATCACTTGAAATGGAGGGTAAGTGGGGTGGAATGAGCTACAAAGCTCAGTAAGTAAATGCAGATCTCCAACACTAGTATCAATGATCAATAAAGAATACGAATTCATATGAAGACATGACAGCCAATCATGAGAATAAGATGCTGTGATAGCCAATGAAAACAATTGCCACGAGGGCCAATGAACAGTAATCACAATACACAATCTGAAGTATTGGGTGTAATATCAATATGAAGAATTCCAATGATAATATAACAACAATGAAGTACTGCCACAATGAACCGATCACAATCAAATCAATAATACAAGTCCCTTGAGACTCGAAGAATCATAAGGGATGATGTCATTCAACAATCAAGTTCCATCAGTCATAAGAGATGCTGTTATTCTGTGTCAAGGTTCGACAGACCCTCGATCTTTTGGGACCCGGCATACCCCCCAGTGAATTCCAGTGAATTGCCATTTGTCCGTTCACGGACTTGACCCGTAGGTCCCAGTCAATTAGATAGCATCAGATGGGTGTTGTGACTGAGCACAACTCCCGTGTTCATAAACATACCATGATCATAAGTAATTCTATAGAATATAAAAATGGAATATCATTCATTCAATAAGGATACAACAGTAGGCCTTTCACAGCGTAACATGATAACAATGATACATCAGTCAATCAAATGTCCATAAGATAGAAAATATCAAATTATGGAACACAAGGATATCAATACATTCAAGAGTACGAGTTTGGCAGTAAAAGAATAAACTTGGCTTGTGGAAACACCACATGTAAGAGAGAGTGATCCACTTACCTCGGTACTCGCGCCCAATGTTTTCAAAACCGGACCGGACCGGACGGTTCAACCGGTTGAACCGTCGACCGGTCCAAGGAACGGTCCGGTCGAACCCACAAACCCGTTCCAAACGTAAAACCGTGCTAAAAATGGTAAACCGTCAGAACCGGGCGGTTCAACCGGTGAACCGTTCGACCCGTCTCTGGGTCACCGGTTCAAACCGGTTCACCGCTATATATATAAAAAAAAAAAAACCAACCTCGTTTCTCTTGAATCTCTTCTCAGTTCTCACTCGGTCATTTCATTTCTCAAATTTCTCTTTCTCTGTTCAAAACGATGATGATCGTGAGAAGAAAAAAAGGGGATCTTGAGAATGCAGACATGATCGAAAACGATGATGATCGTGAGAAGAAAAAAGGGGATCTTGAGAATGCCGACATGATCGCCGAGCTTTCTTCCGAAAAAGGAGAGAGAAAGGAAGACAACGATGATTGCCGAGAAATGAGAATGCAGACATGATGATCGCCGAGAAAGGAAGACATGATCGCCGAGAATGCAGACATGAAATCGATGGAATTTTCAGAGAGAGAAAGGAAGGGTTAAGGAATCCAAAGTTGGGGAGACAACGAGGGACTCTTTCCTGTTAAGACGTTTTCCACTATGTGAAAAGTCATAATTTTGGTTGTGTATTTATTATTATTTTTATTGCCTTAATAATATATAATATAAAGAAAGAAACACAAATTGGGAGAATCTATTTTTTATTTGACATAAATAGACCTTTTAGCTGTATTTTTTTTATAGGTAGGGAAGACAGCAGAAAAGTAGAAATAATTTTTTTTTTTAATAATGTTTAATTTCTCAAATTTTTTTACTAAAATTTATATTCCAAAGAATCATTAGTAGTGTTTTAAATAATTATTTAATTTTTTTAATAATTTAATATTATATTATTTAGAATGTAAATTTTGATTTTTTTTTTATGACAGAGCGATTATTATTATGTTAAACCTTTTATTTTTCTTGTTTTATTTTTAAAAAAATTATATAAATTTTTAAGATAATAATATTATAAATTCGAACTTATATAAAAAATAATAATTTAATTATTGAATAATATAAATATTAAATTTTCATTTATCTCGCAAGCTAAAGTTTTAAATAGTATTTTTCTTATTTTTATTTAAATATAAAGACAAAGATTTAATATCTTTGTTTAAGTATGGAGTGTCGATAATATTTTTCTCATGGCAAGCCTATTATTAGCCATGGTTAATCTAGCTATAATGTAAAGGAGAGATTAGTAATTTTTGTATAATTTTTTAAATTTAAAATATTAATAATATGTATTATTAAATTTATTAATTACATAATTATGACATCACGGTTTGATTCCGGTTGACCCGACGGTTGAACCGGTAACCCGTAACCCGGACAATTTTCCGGTTCGATGAACGGTCCGGTTTTAAAAACATTGCTCGCGCCATATCCCGGGTCGGGATATTACATGGGTGTTGAAAGATGTGTTTGCAATTCACTCATGAATGATAATAAAGGGAGAAATGTGATTTACTACTTTATATATATATATATATATATATAGACATATGAGTAGACAATGATAGTGCGTGGATAGTATTTGTACATACAACTATATTGTGTGTACGCTGGTATGAGTACATTATTTTGTCGACAAGACAAGGGGGCAGCCAAAAGTGACTGTCACCCAATTAATGTTGTAGGAATAAGTGGTTGTAAGAGAGAGAAAAAGAAAAAGAAAAGGGTAAATTACACTGACTTATCCTAAAGTTTTTGAAATTATACTGACCTCTCCTACTTTACAAAATAATATTCAAATACCTCACTCCAGCCAATTTTTTTCTTCAAAATGACAAAACTAACACTTTCATATTTTTTTTCAATTTTTTAAATCTTGACCAATTTTTTTCATTTTTCAAATAAATACTGATAAAAATCTTAAATTTGTTTTTATATAAAATCAAAATAAGTTATTTACCTTAAATTTGTTTTTAAATAAAAAAAAGTAAAAAATATTTAGAAAAAAGTTAGAATAAATTGGTCAAAGTTGAAAAAATGAATACACAAAAGGACAATTTCTTCATTTTAAAAAAAAATTGATAAGAGAGAGGTATTTGTATATTATTTTGTAAAGTATGGGAGGTCAGTATAAGTTTAGAAACCTTAGAGGAAGTTAGTGTAATTGTCATAAAACTTAAGAGAGGTTGGTGTAATTTACCCAAAAAGAAATTATTGGAGATGGTTGAATAATTGTGGGATGCTTAGTGCCCCACTAAGAAGAATTAACAATGAAGTAAAAAAATTTGTGGTCTTGAGGTCACTTATAACCTATCATATGAGAAATTGTTGTATAAAATGTCCATAATTCAGCAGTCTTGAATAGTTGCAACCCTACTATTCTTTACTTAAATCCTTAATAAATAGAAAACTTCAAAATATAAAGTGAAGGAAATAATGAAGAAGATGGGAGGATGAGTTGGCTACCATATTGATGAATTATAAATAGGAGACATGGGGCTCTAATACGGCATCCTATATCCCTTATGTCTCAATCGAAATCATAGAGGAAATAGAGAGAGAAGGTACAGAGGGAAAGAGAAAAATGGAGAAGGTATGCATTCTTGGAAAGGCTGTACCAGATGGGATCAAAGGAGAATGGTTGTCATGACCCGAAACCCACCCTATGCAGATTTCGCGTCGCGAGGGCCAACCCAATGGTCGTCCCTATTTTTTTTTCCATTCGTTGTATCAATGATAATAGTAATTAATGTAACATAACATTAAATTGCGGAAATCTTAATACAAAATATTGTTCAATGACTAAAACTATAATAAACATAACTAAACATAAAACCACGTTTAGGTGGTGAGTTCATAGGAGAGACTATGTTTACTTCTATCATCCATTCTCACTATCTCTCTAGGCCCCTGAACTCCTATTATGGTTCTGTAGCATTCTCACCTGAAGAAATTTAAGTAAGTGGGGTGAGCTAACAATGCTCAGTAAGTAAAAGCCTATCTCTAATACTGGTTAGGGTTAACATAGAAAAGTTTGAACTCAAGGGTAACATAATAGCTAATCATGACAACAGTTGCAGTTCATAGTAAAATGCCACAATGACCAATGAATAGTAAGGCACAATAAACAAGTATGAGTAATGACATAACATGAATATGGAAAAGCTCAATAATAACGATCAACATCACAGTACTGCCACAATAAACTGGTCACAATCAATACAATCAATGAATAAACTATCAACATAGGATTATTCATAGGGAATAACAACGTCCTATGAATCCAATAAACGTAACATATCAGTCAAACGTAAGTGATGCATTTACTCTATTCAGACCCGTAGGTCCTGTCAATCGACCCGAAGGTTCTGTCAATCGACCCGCAGGTTCTGTCAATCGACTCGAAGGTCCCATCAATCGATCCGAAGGTCTTGTCAATCAGATAGAATCGGATGGATATTGTGACTAAGCACAAATTCGGCATTCATAATAGTCAAGGATTTTATCGTAAGTCCATAAGAAGTGCATAAAGTATGGAATATCATGCAGTCAACATACAATCATAGGCACTAGTACAACGAAGCAATCATAAGATAACAGTCAATAACAACCACCAGATAGGACAATATCGATGGTAGGACAATAGTAGTGGGTACGTACTATGAGTACAAAAATTTGGTAGTAATAGAAAGAATGTGGCTTGGAAAACCACGTATAAGAGATAAAAGTTTACTTACCTTTTCAGTGCGTCCTAGTATTCCATGACTTTTTCCTTTCCCTTTGACTTGCCTATTCACCAATAACACGTCTTAGTTTTAATGTTATTTATCAATTTATACACCTCGTTACTCCACATATCTCTTTTACTAATTTAGATTCTACCATTGAGTCCGGGACGTCGAAGAGAATTAGTTTAGGCTTTCATAATTTTCAATTTGAACTACTTATCCGAAAGGGTAAAATGGTCATTTTACGTGTCTCCATTTTTTGGGTTCTGTTTTCACAATTTGAACTTCACCGTTGAGTCCAAAAGGTTTGAAATAATAAAATTTTACTATTTACTTAATTAAATCGAAGTCCATTTGACTCACGTTTGACTCAAGCGTATATTGGTCATTTTGGCGTGTCTATTGGTATTTTATTTTTTGGGACTCCATCTTGTGAAACGGACCTCACCATTGGGTCCAGAAGATCCAAAATAATAAATTTACACTATTCATTTGACTAATGTGCATATCAAAAATTAATTTAATAATTAACTAAATTAATTAAATAAATAAATTAAATATAACTAACATAGATATTATTTTGCATAAAAAGAATCACATGTGGCTTAGTGGCACAGTGGTCCATGCTTCAAACCTTAACCCTAAGGTCTTGGATTCAAGTCGCAGGGGCTGGGTTAAGGTCTTGGGTTCAAGTCGTAGGGGCAGCAGCCCCTGCGCATTTTTTTCTTTAAATTTCTAAGCCAAACAGTAGATAAGGGAGGATTTGCTATCCCTATTCCCAAACAGAACATTAACCCCTATTTATTATCCAAATAGTCAAACAACCCCATTTAAGTTTTTAAAATTTTACAATCTGGCAGTGACTACTAGGCTGTGCGGTGGGTTAGGCTCCGACCCGACCCGTGGACCCGTTCCACAGTGACCTTCACGACCCGTTTTTTCGGCAGCCCTTTGATCACATTTTCGGCGCTGGCGGCCAAAATTTCAGAATTTTTTTTTCTTCTCTTTTTCTTACAGTTTTATCGATGAGATTGGTTGGGTAGTTCAACAGGCGACTAAACGCGACAATGGGGCTGCCATTCAGGCCACGGCAGTGGCTCCTCCGGCAAGGCGCCGTTTTTTCAGCGAGCTGGAATCCTCCTTATTTCATGCAATTTTCTACTGTTTTAAGCACCCAAAAAAATCCCTACATAATTTATTCACCTTATAAGTATAATTTCTAAGCATTTAAACAGAGTTTCATAGAATAAAATCATAAAACCAATTTGAATATAAAAACATGTAACTGGGTTTTTCTCCTTGTTTCTCCATCGTTTTCCCTCATTCTTTTTGAAATTTTTTTCTAATTCCATGCTCATGCAAACCTCAATATAATTTCTACAATTCATGCTAAAAAAAATTAAAGTCGAACGATACCAACTTACCTAGTTTCCACGTTCTGCTCACTGAAGCTCTTCCCGATTGCCCCAGCTTCCTTTCCTCTTCCTCCTCTCTCTGTCTGCTTCTTCTCAGTTTCAGTTTCTCAAGCATGCTTCAACTTTTATAACTACGGCTCTCTCTCTCTCTCTCTCTCTCTCTCTCTCTCTCTCTTCCCATTGGCTTTTCCTTTTCCTGCGTCCATAACCCCCCTATTTCCCTCCTTTAAGTGCAGTTACTGCTGTAATTGATATACACCCCCCCACACATATATATATTTATCATTTTTTATTTTATTTTTATCTTTATTTTTATTTTATTTAATTTTTATTGTCGTTATTCGTTTGCCCAAGCATCATCCATATATTCGAAGCTATTGAAAATCCAACCCGTTCATTTCATTGTCGTAACATAAAGCTTTATCGGCTCGGTTACAATTGGGTCAGGGTATTACTGTGGTTTGGAAGCTTTAAAAGCTCGGGATCGAACTCAAGATGAGTGAAGGAGGGGGGTCGACTATTGAAGGATCCCCAATAAGAAAATAGAGATAAGATAAATGACAAGCGAGTCAAGTTAACAAGTGACTATGAATTCTGGACCATAGGTGAGTAATTCTGAACCTTGAAATGGAGACTTTTGCATTGAATACAATTCCTATAGTTTTATGATACTACATGTAGTACTTTTACAACTTAGTAATATTATATCAAATGTTTTAATTACATGTCTTTATCAGCATGTCTTTAACTATTTTACATTATATGGATAGCTTAATGAAATGTTTTCCAAGCATGTTTTAGCATGAAATGATATGCCATAAAATGTTTAAAGTTCATGACAAATAGTCATGCCCGGTTGGGGGGTTAAGCCAGACCATGTAAGCCAAGAGCTACACCTAGTCACACATGTGACTACCCATAAGTCTTACGGGATAAAGATGATGAAATGTTGGCATATATTATTTCATTATTCAAAGTTTACAACCACAGTTTTATGTTATCATAATTTATCTTGCAAAACTAGACTGACATATATCATTGCTTGATTTCATAGTATGTCTCGAAACTCTCAGTTATATGAAAATGTTTTAAGAATGCCAATGGCCTTCATTACAAATATTTTCTAGTGCTATCCATGAAAGCTTTGAGAATTGTCAAAATTATAAAAGGGGTTCCTAGAAACCCATGACAGGGGGCTGGTGTTACTCACGAACTTTTCATTAAGCTCATTGGATTTTATCCTGCATATTTTCAGGAATTATCAAAAAGTTTTCAGATTTAGATGTTCTTAAGCCATGATGATTAGAGACTCTAACTAGAAGATGATTAGTACCCTAGCCATGGAGGGGCCAACCTGAGACATTTGGTAACAGAATCATGTGATAGAAAATTAAAAAAAAAAAAGAATAGGATACGAATAATGTTCATCAATGATGTAACAATTAGACATTCATGTGTAATGTAATGTAGATTCATATTACTTAAACTCTGATGTACAGTTTGATTAGGCTCTGCTAAGTATGACTGCATTCAAATAAAATTTTTACAAACTCAAGTTTCACTCCACGATTTTATATAACCGAATGCAATTCACTTGGAAATATAAAAAGACCTTTGTTTAGACATGTCATTAATATGCTGAAAAAATGGTTAGTGTATTAGCGAAGTGCCTAATTGGCTGATCATTATTCTTAATCTACATAGGGTGGGTCTGGGATGTGACAGTGGATATCTTGAAATAGACTAGCAATTATGTATCAATTGTAAGGTTATGTACTTAAATGATGGTTGCTTGTATTTTACTAATAATGGCATGAGGATATAACTATGTTGAGATGTATGTAGATAAATTCTAGTCAAGTGAAATGGCAAATGAATGGGAATCGCTTCCATTGTTATGTTTATTGTTGTGTATTATCACATAATTGTATTTCACTTGATTTCATACGGTCTAATAATTGGTCATGACACAAGATTTCATCTAATGTATGCGAGGTGAGATATAGGTCGTGACAAGCGTTTTTACATATGGTTAATTTAACCTCAAGTGAGCTAGTTTTGATTATAAATTAAATCACATTTGAAAAATAAAATCTAAAAGTTCATAACCTTATTTTATTATCTTTATTGCCTTAAATATGAACCGTACTCGGGCTCACGCTAGTAGGGGTGTCAATTTTTAACATGACACGACAACACAACTCGAACACGACACGAAGTTAACGGGTTTGGGTTTAGCATAAATGGGTTTGGGTCATAAACTGGGTTGACACGTATAACACGATTAATAAACAGGTCGGGTTTGAGTTTTACTAGTGTCAACCCGTTTAACATGACTTAACACGTTTAATTATAAAATATACTATGAGTTAAGGTAATTCATCTCACATCAAATATTTATCAAAGTTTTGAGATTTTTTATTTATAAAAGAGGTTTCTATTTTAATTTGGGCCATATTCAAAGTTATTAAACTTGAAAATTGTCTATACATATTAAAAGATAGGTAAATTTTTTTATTTAAAAAATAAAAAAATTAAAATAAATAGGTTAAGTGTGTCGACACGTGTAACCTGTTTAATAAATGGGTTGAGTTTGAGTTTTGAAACTTGACACGATTAGTTAATAGTGTCGGGTTTGAGTTCACACATATTTTCGAATATGCATACCTTGACACGATCCAAACACGATACGATAACACGAATTGACACCTCTACACGCTACACAAGTCCATTGGTGTGTAGGGGCAAGCCAGCGTGGCCCGCACAATAGGCCCTAAAATACCATGACTAGCCACGAAGCAGTGCCCGACTGAGTTGGGCCGCCTTTTATCTGGCCCGATCCAATTTACACCTTTATTCGAAGAAAGAAATGGATGTTGCTAGTGATTACATATGGTCTAGCATTTTCAGCGGCAGCTGGGAGAAACAGGGAACCATCAGTTTAGCGGGGGAGTGAAGAACATAAGCGTAGAGCTTATATATGCATATACATGCAGAGTGAGTGGTTAGGGCTCCATTGAGGGACAAATCTCAAAGTTGGGAAGAGAGAGAGTTTAGAGAGAGAAGATGAGTATATGGAACTATGTGGTGACGGCTCACAAGCCGACCAACGTGACTCATTCGTGCGTCGGCAATTTCACCGGTCCCCAGGAACTCAATCTGATTATTGCGTATGCTTCTCTCTGAACACTTCGCTCCGATTTATTCACTCTCCGTTAGTGCCAATTTATTTATATGTATATATAAATTACTCCAAATTTATTAGATTTCTCTCTGTTAGGGTTTGCCATCAGTATTAATGTGCTCCATCTTCATTATAATTCGGAGGATTTTTCATAACAATCTTTGGTGAAGAAAAGATTAGGTCTCTCTCCCTCCTTTCTGGGATGTCAGAGTTTCTCTTTTTTTTTTTTTTTTTTTCTCTCTTCCTTAAAAAAATGATCATTTTTTGCGCTATCGTCAACAAAAGCATGTACTGTGTATTCCTGTGTAATTTTATCTCTTCATCTGTTTGTACATGCAGAGATTGGTCCTTGCAAATTTTAGTTGATTAAAGAGTCTAAAAATGTTGTACTTTGTATTAAGAGCTGAAAATTTTAAATTCTTAGTTTATGGAATTTAGTTATGCAATTAGGATTGAATTATCAATTCATCTTCCTTATGTTTCAGCGAAGATAGTTCTTGGAAAAAAATTACTCCAAAGAAAAGTTTCATGAACATTTTCTTTATTTTGACAGAAAAATTTTCTGGCAAATATTTTTCCCGAGAAAGAAAAAATAAATATCAGGAGTTAAAGGGAATTCTCCCACGTTTACTGGATGGACATGATAGATCTTTTCCCCATGCATTATACCATCACTCTTGTGATTAATACTGGCAAATTCTAAGGCCTTTTCAATTCTGCATTTGATGCAGAGAAGTAATTAATAAGGGATTACTATCAGATTTTATGTCTTGTGAATACGCAATTTCAGTTTATTTTTGCAATTTGATTTGTTATAGACTTCTAGCTTATGTCTCCCTTTGTTTCTAGTATGCTTTTATTTTCATCTTAGTAATTTTCCATGTTTGTGCATTTTCTATGAATGTTATATTCACAATGCAATCTGCTGTCAGGAAATGCACACGCATTGAGATTCATTTGCTTACTCCTCAGGGTTTACAGGTACTTTAATTTTTTCTACCAACTTTTATTATATACTAGTACGCTATTACCCCTTCTCATATTTTGGCAAGTTATAAGCCTCAGTAGTTCTTGCATCTGTACTTAGTTTGAAAGTTGTACTACCATATAACAACATTTAGTTCACCACCAAATGTTAGCTCAAGTGGTATCTCCTTCATCTGTCAAAGAAGAGGTTGGGGGTTCATGTCCCAATTGGGACAAATGGGGGTGTGTGTGTGTCTCTTACCTATCAAAAAAAAGAAAAGACCAACATTTATTTATTTATTTATTTATTTATTATTATTATTATTTAAGTAATTCATACACGAACAACTTATGCAAACTTTATGTTCACTGAACTCGTTACCTGTGCATTTTCTAGTATTGTTTAGAAATAACGGTTGGGCCAAGGAGTTCGGTTTACCCACTTGAATTGTGCTTGAACTTTGGTCGGACCATTACATTTTTCTTCAGGAATGCAATTTAGGATGATATGAGTTTTATCCAAACTATGGAGCCTTTTCCCTGAGGTCATCTTTTGCCTGAGCTGGGTCCAAAGATACAACTTCTTGCTAATTCTGATATGTTCATCTGAGATGATTTTTGGCTGGCCCAAATTAAAATTCCCACTATAGCTTGTTTTGGATATGAATTGTTGAATAGAAGAATTTATATGAAACCTAATTGAAAATCAAGTTTTTATAAAATCTGTTATGAATATGATACATATTTATTATTTTTGGTATAAAACCAATGTTGAGGATGAAGATATTAATAATTAACTAAGCAAAGCTTTTAATGCATACCATGAAGTTGCTTGCCTTAAGTTGTTGGTTTTCCCTCTCTGGTTGTGAAACTCACATGCTATTGGTTACTAGGATATCACTCTTCTATAGAATGACCCGTAGTTTAGACTGTTGAGTCTCTGTGTTATCTACCTGTGGAAGAAACCTTAAATACCTTCTAGGACAAATCTGCCATGATAATAGTAGTACTTCTTTTAATGACAATCTGCATATCAAAGTGATAAAAGGTTAATTAGAGCAGGAAGGAGGAAATTTATAAGTAATGGACCTTGGAAACTCCACAACTTTAGATATGAAATGGCATTAAACAACCATGACATAAACATTCAAGAGTTCGTTCACAATAATAGCATTATTTTCATAATGCTATATATGCATCATTGAGGGTTAAGGTTCATGGTTCACTGTAGCCACAAGTTAGTAAGTTAAAAATGTGCTCAACAGGTCTTTTACTCAAAGATCTGTATAAAAGTTTTCAAATTCAGTGAGTACCTAATGTTGCTCCATTATCTAACAAAATCATAATTACTATGAAATCCTCAGGGTCCATGTCAAAATTAAGGAATGAGCACAAAGCATTTGATGGGTGCATTTCGAATTCATATCACTCAAATGGTATGCGAAGAAAACAACTAATTACTATTACTAGTAGATAATGTTGGAGGACATGTTGTCATTGTATAATAGGACCTTAGCCTCAACCCATTTGATATACAAGTGACACCACACAAGTAATGGGCCTAAGGCAAAGGGGTGTATTAGAATAATATGGTTAGATGGATTCAGAATTCAAATAAACATTGTTCTTGAAATGGTTAGTATCGATATACTGTTTTTTGGTGCAATGGATGATCTGGTTTTACACCCAAAAAAGAGGAGCTGATTTGTTTTAACTTAGTTTATTAAGTCTAAGGGGTATTTTAGGAACTTTGGGTAACTTTGGAATTGGACTAAATCTATGGGGCTGTTTGCAATAGGTTATATTTAATTTGGTTTGTTTGTCCTGCTGGTTTTATTTAGGGTCCCAAGGAATTCCTATATTAGGATTACTTGGAGGTGAAGTTCTTGAATCCTGATACCAAAAGCATGTAGCCTGGGCGAATAATGCGATGCTACAATTGAAGGTGGACTCAAAAAAATCATTCCAGCAATGACGGCTTGAAAACCACGAGGTCAAAGACTAACCCAAGAAGGATTAAACAAAGAAATAAAAGAAATTCTCAAATCTAAAATTTTATTTTCCCAACAACATCCACTACTCTCTTCTTTCCTTGTGGATTCTTGATCTTGATCACATCAATTCCCCCCATATTAGAAAAAACTCGACCTCTACTTTTATAGCAACTGAGCATGATGATCCAAAATCTTCAAACTTGACTTGTCCAAAAAAAAAAAAAAATTTTGAACTTGAACCATCAGAGAAGGAGCTGAAGCTTGTAGTTGATAGGATTTCACGTGCTCTATTGAAAACAACATGGATGATTAAAGGCAGCATCACCCCGGTAGGGCCGATCCAGGAGATGGACATTTTAGCCAGCACTCTGGGCTGTAGAGTGGATTATCTCCCTTTGGTTTACTTGGGTCTTCCGTTGGGCGCTCCTTCGAGATCTATTGGGGTTTGGGACTCTGTGGTTGAAAGGTTCTTTAGTAAGCTGTTAGGATGGAAAGGTCAACTTCTCTCTAAGGGAGGTAGGCTCACTCTTCTCAAGAGCACTTTGTCAAACCTCCCTACCTACTTCATGTCCCTCTTCTCTATGCCTAAGACAGTCAGCAACAGATTGGAAAAGATTCAAAGGGATTTCTTATGGGGCCACAATAGCGAGTGTAGGAAGATTCACTTGGTTGCTTGGGACAAAATCAAGAAGCCAGAGTCCATGGGAGGGTTAGGGGTGAAGGATTTGAGTCTTTTTAACACAGCTCTTCTGGGGAAATGGTTATGGAAATTTGGCGAATGTGATGGGGAGTTATGGAAAGAGATCATTGTTTCCAAGTATGGGTGTAATGTTGGGGGTTGGTGCTCGGGCAATGTTAGTGGCCCGAGGGGATGTGGTTTTTGGGGCAACATTAGAGGTAATTGGAGGATCTTCAAGGAAAGATGTACCTTTGATGTTGGGAATGGTGAGAGGGTAAAGTTCTGGGATGATGCCTGGGCTGGGGTCGAGTCTTTGAGGGTGAAATTCCCAATGCTTTATAGTCTAGCTTACAACAAGGAGGCCTGGGTGAGCGAGTGCATGGAGAGAGTAGGGAATGAGCTTATATGGACCCCCCGTTTCAGAAGAGATCTCTTTGATTGGGAGCTTGAAGAGGCGGGCTCTCTCTTTATCTCCTCAATATTTTTCGGGCCATGGAGAATAGGGAGGATAGGAGAATTTGGAGGCCGGATAAGAAGTCTTTCTTAGTCAGGTCGTTCTACAAGAGCATGGTTAATTCGGATTATCCTCTCTTCCCTTGGAAGATCACTTGGCACTCTAAAGGCTCTCCAAAAGCTTCCTTCTTCGCCTGGGAAGCCTCTTGGAAGGCCATCTTAACTACGGAGAACTTGAAGAAAATGGGCTTTCTTCTGGCGAGCCAATGCTATTTTTGCAAGAATAATGAGGAGAGGGTGGATCACGTCCTCATCCATTGCCATGTTTCCTGGAGTTGCTGGAACCTTATTTTAGAGTTGTTTGGTTTTTCCTGGGTTATGCCAAGCTCAGTCAAAGACCTCTTACTGGCTTGGGAAGGGTGCAGACTGCCTTTAGAGATCAAGAAGATTTGGAGACTGGCCCTAATTTGCCTCATGTGGTGTATATGGAATGAAAGAAACAATAGGGTCTTCGAAGAATGGGAGCTCTCTATTCCTTTCTTTAAAGATGCTTTTTTGCGTTTACCTTTTTTTTGGCCCAAAGAAGTTTTTCCTGTGAATGTCTCTTCTTTTGTAGATTTTTTGGGTTCTCTTAACCATATGTAACCTTTTAGGGTTTTTGCCCTTGTAGCCCTTCTTGGGCTCATTTATATAATATACATCTCTTACTTATCAAAAAAAAAAAAAAACATGGATGATTAAGAGAATCTGTCTTCTCATCTATATAGATAAAATTTTCCTAGAATGATGAAGTCAACAACTGGACTAACAGGAAATGTAAAAGCATCTGCTTTAATATAGATTATCAAGTCTAAGAATGGTTGACATGACTATAATATGTTAACCAACTTTTGTGATATTGACATTTGGTTTTTTACATGCATATTAAACCTGCACCGGTATTTTTCTCTTTTTAGTGATGAGCAATTGATATTTTTGTACTTTTAAGTCTGTGTATTTTTATTTGTTTACAAAGAACTACATGTTTTTTTCTTCAAAAAGAGAATATACAAGGAAAGTAAATAAAAAAGAAAACCCCCAAACAAAGGAGCCAGGTCTCTATCTCGAGAACAGTAATCAAGGAGGGTAAAAGTGCTGTGCCCTCTAAATGGTTTAAGGAATCGCCTTCCTTTTTGCTAAGCCATTTGCTTCCTTATTTGTGGATCTAGGAACTCAATTCACCTCCGCTTTCAACTCAACAGGCAAGTCTCTAATCCCATGCATCAAATGCATCTACTGGCAACAAACCAAATTGGAAGGTCTATTCCAACTTATGACCACAAAAGTGTCTCTCTCTCTATGAAGATATTACTAAAGCCCCAAACCATCTACCTTCCTCAAACCTTCTAGAAGATCAAAGGTCATCTTTCTTGATGGCAAAATTCATTATTGGCTGGGGTAGAGAAAGCAAAAATGATGTCACTGCTACGGTGACATCCTTAATGCCTATTTGGCTTAGGTTTTGAGGGAACAATTATTAGAGTTATATTATTCCTTCTGGTGGAGGAGTTAGTTCTACAAAACTGGAACAACCACCCTATTGGGGGAACCAATGTTACCTGGAACGTGGATCGTTATGGTACGGAGAATGAGAATGGGAATGTAGATTGTCATTTGTTATAGAACATGGTACGTTAGGGGTAGGCTTCTTTAGATCGCTTTGTTAGAACGAAATACATTTATTTGGAACGTGATATGCTTTTTGATTGTATTTGTAATAATATTGGTATGTATATATAAACACCAAAAAAATTTCAACGAATTCAAGCTATTATAAAATAAAATTCCAATGATATGTGTATTTTGTATGATTTTTTTGGTACTTTTGATATTTTAGATTAGAACGCTAAATCTTGCGTTCCAAATCGCTAATGATCTATGTTTTGGATTGCAAGATCCCAATTTGCAATTCGCTAGGGGAGGAACGAATTGTGGTAACCATGGGGGGGAACAAACCAACTGCCAATCTTTTTTTTGATCGGTAAAGAAGTAATATATAAATAAGACGCTAGAGGGGGGCGCATCCGAACAAAACAAAAAGGAAAATCAACTGCTAATCTTGAGAGATGATTCCCTAGAAGGGACCCCTCAATGTTATCTTTTTGGTGTTTGACACTCGGAAAGAGGCCACAAAAGCAATATTATCTTTGAAAACAAATCTCCAGTGAACCTCCTTTTTTGTTATGATTTTAAAGAATTTTAGCATTCCTTTGAAGGCAGTTAGCCCACTATAGCTATCACAATAAATTCTTAGGCAAACTAGAGATGAGTGTCTGATAAATTGCTCACAGTGGATTTGGTTCACTTGTGAAAAAAGATGGATGCGATTCTACAGACAACTAGAAGTTCCCATTAGGTGCAAACCTTTAGCAGTTATTACTTGAGAGAAGGATCAGTTGATGATGGGAAAAACCTAGGAGATCAGGCAGTTGGAGGTATCAAAAGGTGGGTAATGAGGAAGATAAGGGTTATTAGCATGAATCTGGGAGTCCCATTCCATGGTCACGAAGCTTCAAGGATATAGAGGCAAGAAACAAACAGGGAAGGCTTAGTGCGTAGTGGAAAGGAAAGGGTTCAGCTGATGATATTTCTGCGAGGAAACTGAGACGGGAGATGAGGAATATGACTTGTTTTGTGAATTATGAGGGAAGAAAGGAGAGTGCAAGGACAGTTGGAGGAGGAAAAGAGCTGATTGTTCAGGGTAATTAATTATGACTAAAATATTGTCATGGAATTTAGGGGTTTGAGTGATCCATACAAGATGATAGTTGTTAAGGGTGTAGTGAACAAATGGAAGCCAAGACAGTTTGTTTACAGGAAACCAAAATGGACGATGTAACTGATATTCTTGTAAGAGGCACTTGGGGTGGAAGGTGGTTGGAGTCGGAGGTATTTGGTTTTATTATTGTGGGATTCCAATAAAATCGAGGGGATGAATTTTTGGGACGGTAGATTCTCTGTCTTGTAAGTTTAGTATGGTGTAGGGGAATCTTTCTTGTGTGGTTTTGGAGGTTTATGGACCTAATGTGGATGTGGAGTATGGATGGCAAATTGCCCCACCCCGCCCTAATGGGGCAAGTATAGGGGTTTCATAAATGGTGTTGGGGCGGGAGGTAGGTTTAAAAACCCTGTCTGGTTCGGGGTGGGGGAGGGTCACCCCGACCCTACCCCGTTTATATAATGAATTTTTTTCCCCTCAAGGCTCACTATATTTACCAAAAAAAATCGTATGTTATAAATTTAAATTTTAGGATTTCTCATACTGTCACCGATATGCTATCATACATATATTGCTATTTTTGAATTTGATAGTTAAACCCTATGAAGCACGGACACCATAATTCACCTCACATGTCCATGTCGGACACTGACACTGTAGGACACTTTTCGGACATGTCGGACATGCGAAAAAATAACGTCCAATTTTTTTTTATTTATTCTCAATTTCAGACACGTTTCGGATACATTATGAACACGTTTACTTCCCCTCCCCTCCCTTCCCTTCCCTTCCCTTCCCTCTTTTCTCTTATTCTCCTTAGTTTTTTTTTTGGTTATATATGTGTGTGTGTGCGCGCGTGTGTGCATATATGTATTCTATGTAATAGTTAGTAAATTTGTTTTGGAACTTGAATCATAGATGTTGATGATTAAATGAAGAAGTTCTTGAATTTTTATTTAATGACTCTCTTATTTTAGTATCTTAATAATATTTTAGTGATTTGTGTGTTTTATGCCAATTTTGATTGAAATAACGTTAAGTTTTTATTATATGATCATATAAAAAATATAAAAATTTATATATATTCAACGTGTCATTGACGTATCCGTGTCTTACTTATTTGAAAAATGATGTGTCTACGTGTCCGTGTTGTATCGTATCTGTGTTCATATCCATGCTTCTTGGATTTAACCTAAAGAACCAAACTATCCGTGTTACTTTTGGTCAGCATATACAGTATATATATGTATGCCGCCAAATAGATGAGATAAAATCTGATGCTATTTTTCAGTGCACTTTTGGTTATTAGCGCACATTTATTGCTCATTTGTCCATAAAGTTCATAGGATTGTGCCACTGCCCAACTTCTAAGCTCCAGGTTGTGCATGATCTTTCTCTGCAATGTTTGAAAGCATGTTAATCTTAACCTTTTATGATCTTAATCCGATGGTTGATTTTTTTTTTTTTTTGATTGTTTTTATTTTTAGTATTAATTTATTTACATATCTAATGATTACCATTTGCTTAACATGGCCTATGATTGATGTAACTAGACTTTTTAATAAGTATTTATTTAAAATTTGTTAGAGGAAGTCATTCACAGTAAATCTTTTTTTTTTCAAATTGTAGTCTAAAAAATTACAACCTTTCGCGGGGCGGGGTGGGTTGGGTCGGGGAATATAGACGGGGTTGGGGAAGGGGGACTCTACCCCGTTGCCATTCCTAATGTGGAGAGAAGGCAGTTGTGGGAGGAACTACAACTTGTTGTCAATAGATGGAATGAACAACAACAAGAAGTTCGTTGTCCAATCTCTTTACAACCACTTGATGGGTAGTAATGAGGGGTCTTATTGTGGCAGTTGATTTTGAAGTCTAGAATTCTAAAAAAAGCTGCGTTTTTTTCTTTCTTGTTGGTCAGTAGTGTGGGGGTGCTATTTTTACATTGGATAAGGAGGAGGGAATATTAGTTTCTGAGTCGCTGTTGCATGTGTCAAGAGGACGAATAAACTATTGATCATCTTCTCGTTCATTGCAAGGCGGCAAGAGGTGCATGGAACTTAATTCTCTCTCTTTTTGGGTGCAGTTGAGTGATGTCGACTACTATCATGGAGGTTTTTTTGGGATGGAGGTGTTATTGTATTGGACCGGGGACGAGTCGCTGAGGGTGAAATTCCCTAGATTATATAGCCCGGCTAACAACAAAGAGGCTTGGGCAAGCGAATATTTGGAGAGAGTTGGAAACACACTTGCCTAGGCTCCTCGCTTTAGGAAAGATTTCTTTGATTGGGAGCTAGAAGAGGTGGACTCCTTCCTTCGTTACCTCAACGATTTCCGGGCTAGAGAGGATAGGGAGGATGAGAGAGTTTGGAGGCCGGATAAGAATTCTTTTTCTGTCTGTTCTTACTACCAAAGCATGCTAGACCCGGTTAGCTCTCCCTTTCCTTGGAATATTGTTTAGAATTCTAAAGTCCCCCCTAAAGCTTCTTTCTTTGCTTGGGAAGTTTCTTGGAAGGCAATCTTAACAGCGGACAATCTGAAAAAGAGGCTTTCTTTTGGCTAGCAGATGCTATCTTTGTAAGAACGAGGATGAAAGGGTGAATCACTTGCTTATTCACTGTCATGACTCCTAGAATTGTTGGAACATTATCTTTGCTTTGTTTGGCTTCTCATGGGTGATGCCTGGCACAATAAAAGATCTCCTGTTGACTTGGGAAGGTTGCAGCTCCCAAAGGAGATTAGGAGAGTTTGGAGAATTGCCCCTATTTGCCTCATGTGGAGCATCTAGATTGAAAGGAACAACAGAGTTTTTGAAGACTTGGAACTCGCTACTCCTCTCTTAAAAGACTCCTTCTTGCATTTATTATTTTTTTAGGTCAAAGAGGCTTTTCCTGTAAATGTCTCTTCTTTTGTAGATTTTTTTGGATTCTCTAAAACAGTTGTAAGCTTTTGGGGTTTTTGCCCTTGATGCCCTTCTTGGGCACCATTATATATACAAATTTTACTTATCAAAAAAAAAGAAGAAGAGGGATTTGTGGTATGCTTAGAAGATGTTGCCATTATGTCTACTGGTGTATAAGGAGGGAGAGGAACAAATGGACCTTTGAAGGAGTTTAGAGGTCTCCTTGGCATTTTAAAGATGATTTTTTGTGGTTGTTTTTCTTTTGGTTTCAAGAAAAATATCTAATGTATCTAGATAAGTAGCCATTGGGGTGGGAGTTGAACAGGACATTAGGCTTTAATTTTTGTTGCCGGTCCTTTTTTTTTATTTAAAAAATATGGGTTCACCCCCCTCAAGCGCCTTGTTTATAGTAGATTAATTTTACTAATAAAAAAGGTGGTGTACTATATGCAAGAAATTACGACATAGGTAGGTACTATTATATGCCGTGCTTGATTATTTCGTAATAGAATTTTTTAGTTTTGTCAAATCTTGACTCATGCCACGTATCATATACAATATTTGTCATTTGTGTATCCTTTTGCCTCTTGAACGATAATATATAATTTAAGTTGTAAAACAAATTGCAAAAAGAAAAAAGGAAGAAAGAGCATAATAAGAAAAAAATCTAATAAATGGAAAAGTAGCGTTTATAAGAGGTAATATTCCTTTGCATGACAAATTAAGTTTCAAATATTTATGTCTTGAGATCAAACAATGAAAAGAAATAGATGTAATTTTTGGAATATGGAATTTCACTCCATTGCATTGATGAATGAAGCATGGACAAAGTGGTGGGTCATCTCCTCTCACGCTCAAAAGGTTTTTGCTGGGCACCGACAAATTTTGATACAGCCCTTGTGGATAATGAGTGTGTGGACTCTAGATTGAGAAGTGGGGAACCATGTCTCATCTATAAGCTGGACATTGAGAAAGTTTATTAGCATATTCATTGGACTTTTGGTGCCAATTGGAGAAATTGGATTAAAGGATGTATCTTGATGGTGTGCTTCTCTATTTTGTTCAATGGTGTTTTGGGAGGGTTTCTTTCTGAGTTATAGAGGATTGAGACAGGGATCTTCTCTATCCATTTTTTTCTCACTGAGATAGAAGTCTTGTCTAAGTATGACTAGTGAGGCAGTGCATGGTGCTTCTCTTTAGGGCTTGGGTTTGTTGTCTTAGTCTCTCATATACTTTTGCAAATGACACTATCATTTTGGGGGGCATAGGAAGTTCAATATCAATATCTTATGTGTGTCAATTTTCTACTTTGAGGTAGTGTTGGCTCTCCATATCAATTTGGCAAAACCAAAGGTTATCCCATTGGAAATGTAGATGACCTAAATGGTTGGAAATTTGGGTTGCAAGGTGGGATGTCTTCCTACCTTATACATGGGGGCTTGGGGCTTCCTCTTAAAGTGTCTTTCAAGTTAACTTTAGTGTGGGACTCTGTGGTGGAGAGGTTTGTGCAAAGATTGATAGTATTAAAAAAGACAGTATTTATCAAACGGAGGGAAACTACTCTTATAAAGAGTACTCTCCTGAGCTTGCCTGCCTATTTCATCTCTATCCTTATTATCTTGGCATTAGTTGGTAATAGATTGGAGAAAATTCAAAGGGAGTTTTGGTGGGGCTGTATGGGAGAGCAATTCATAGTGCCATCTAGTGGCTTGGAACAAGGTGTGTTTTCTATTCCAGTTTGGAGGGCTTGGGGTGAGATCATTTGGGAAGTTTAATCACGTTTTGCTGTAAATGGCTTTGACAGTGTGCAGGGGAATTGGATTGCATGCGTCGGAGGGTTGTTAAGGGAAGGTTTATGGACAACCCGAGGTGATGGATTACCATGGAGGTTTCTTGTTCCTGTAGAGTGGGGCTCTAGAAGCTTATTAGAAGAGATGGAGAGACTTTCCTAAGTTTATTTTTTGTGGTGGGGAATGGCCCTACAGTGACTGTTTAGTGTGGAGCCCCGAAGATATTGTTCTAGGACTTCTTTAGAATCACGTTGAATAGGGATGGGTTCTTGTTGTGGCTCATGTCAGGTTTTTGGCTTGTCGTGTCGGGATCCTTTTTTCTCTGAAACCTTTAGGACTGGGAGTTAGATTATGTGGATGCTCTTCATGAGACTCTTTATAGCTTCTATTTGTGGGTATAGAGAGGATTCTTTGGTGGATTCCGAGCAAACAATGGATATTTGGGGTTCGATTGTTTTATAGGATGCATTGTTAGGCTTTGGTTAAGTATCTTTCTTTGTTTGGTTTAATGTTTTTGCAGATTATTTTGACTTTTGACAATCTAGAGAGGAGGGGAAATGTGTAAGACGGTTGAGGAGATCACTAATTATCTTTTCTTCATTGTGATCAGTGAGAGATTTGTGGTGATTGTTATTTTTCTTTATTTTGCATGGACATGATTATGCCAAGGGCAGTGGGGGTTGGATGGGAGGTAGCCCTAGTCCCATATGTTTCATGCGTACAGGGGTTGTGCCCCCTTGGCTCTTTTTGCTTATAATATATTTTACTCGTTAAAAATACATTGACTCGCTTAAGAAAAAAAGGCCAAAGAGAATTTTTGCAATGGACTCTTAATAAATTAGGGTTAATATATTACTTATGTCATTTAGATTACAAGTTCTAGTCATGAACTTTAAAATTTTAAAATTCCACCTATAATGGAAAATTCTCAAGTGCATTAAAATATTGAAAAGAGAAGTCTATATTTATGTTTCTATTAATGTTGAGGGAAAAAAGTAAATGGCATCAGATCCTAAATAGGAGAGGTGATTTTAAACACACACACACACACACACATATATATATATATATGGCGTAAGAAGCAAAAAAAAGGAAAGTAAATCTTCGTCTTCTTGTTTAATAAGTAAAAGATCCAATAAAGACTGCCAAACAAGCTGAAGCAGTGGCTGGCCTAGAGGTCAAAAAAAAGTTTTGAAAATTTTATATTTTACCCCTATTTTCTATACAATTTTAAAAAATAAAAAAGATTTGCCCCCTCAAATTTTTTCGTGTCTTTACATAGAACCCCCTTAAATTTTCACTTTCATGTTCTCCCCCCTCCCAAACAAAAAAACTCTATGGGCTAGGTCCACCACTGCAAACAAGGGGCGATAAGTCAAAAGGGCAAAGCCCATGTATATATGAAGTATAGCATGCAATTGAAGGAGACCCTAATGGTCTATTTGGATTGTTGTCTGTGTTAACATGACTTTTTTTTTTTTTTCCAATTCAACCTAAATGGAATTTTCCTTAAGTTTCAAATCTATGGTGATTAATGCAGCATATAAATAAAGCAAGTAAATTATATAAATCAATCACACAAGGAACAGGAGAATTTTTACTTGGAAAATTCTAAAGGAAAACTATGGGACCTAGTACAGGCTAAACAATCCACTATGAAGAATAGAAATACACAGAAACTTGAATCTAAATACAGAACACAGCCCGAATCTACAAGTTCTGCAGATGCCAATCTCAAACTCCACCACATGAATCCCATAAGCGATTTTACGACATTAGAACCCTCTCTAGCGCCTTTACAATTTGAATCCTCGGATCTCGGTATCACACCGATCTTGTGCACCAATTCGGAATCACTTCCGGTTGGTAGAACACAGTAAATGATGCAGTAGTGTCTAAGTTGGATCAGCTTGACGGAACAGCGGCAACCTTCCTTGATTCTTGTTGATTATTACACGAAGAAAACAAAGAAAAGGCTGCAAAATCTTTGTTCATAGCAATTAGAAAATAGAGAAACTTCTCTAGCAATTTATTCAATAAAAAATTGTCTTGAGCCTTTAGAATGCATCACTATATAAAGAATTTCTAAAACCTAAGAAAAATAGGAAGAAAGTACTCCAAACTAGGAAACTAACCTAAATTAACCAAATTCTAGGCTTAAATTGAAGTCTTAAATAAGCTCACTCAAAATAACAGCAGAAGTTTTCAGAACTGATTAAAATTGTCCAAAAATACAGAGGTTCCCAAAATACGGTTTAAATGTTTTTTTTTTTGCCTTAAAAATGACTGGTTCAATGGCGTACTCATTGATCTTATAGATCTCGTCGAAACCTTTCCAGATTGGGGTCTTGGGCATTTTTCTGAGCTCGGAGCCTAAAATTGCTCACTCAATGGCCCTTCCAATGATCTCATGGGCCCTTCTGAACGGTTATTGAACGGCCATCGAACAGAGTTCACTATTTTCAGAACATTGACAAACAGCATGGCAAATACATATACACATTTGAGACGCATTTTGAAAGTAATATAAGTTTATGAATTGAAAGCCTGATGGTTCACTAGATCTCTAAGTCCAACCTAACCTTGCCTAAGTGTGTGTGTTACCGAACTTTGATTCTAAGTCTTCAATGAACATTCTCGATCTTTAACACACAGGTTTGTGAATTGACCGGACATGGACTCAAACTACCTTTGTGTTTGCTACATGAAATATGCCGATGCTCACAAATTCTCAATTTTGACTTTACAGCAACAAACTAAGTCTGATTGAAACAGCTAAGATCACCAAGTTCGAGGAAAAATTCCAACTTTTCTGCACACCAGCATAATAAAGTAGCCAACAAGAGCTGGTTATCTAATGAAAAGGCTATTGCACTGCTTGAAATGATCCTCTAGTACACTTAAGCCAAATGCTTCAAATATGGCATATAGAGGCTGCATACCAAACTTGCTTGCAACTGTTACAGCGTAGCTGTCAAGCTAACAATTTAACACCTCTCCACCATATTAAAGCATAACCCAGTCAACGCCATATACTGAAAATGATAAACTCCACACGGTTTAGGTTGTCATGCTGTGTTACTAGAGATGATAAACACACTCCTCATCCCTCAAGCTAACAATCTAATCATTGTTGTATCTTCTACTCTCATGAGGAGACCATTAGTCATTTATCGTTGCATTGCAAGGTGGCTTAAGAGTTGTGAAATTTGCTTCTTATGTTGTTTGGTGTTCAATGGGTAACATCGGGTCATGGGCATCATCATTATGGGAAGATGAGTAGTTGTAGGAAAGGGTGGTTCACGGCTCCTCTTTGTCTCATATGGTGTTCGTGGAAAGAGCGGAATCATTGGATTTTTGATGGTGTTGAGCGGCTAGTAGTTCTTAAGAGTTGGCTTGTGAGCGGATTATACTTTTGGGTGTGAAACAGGCTCAAGGTGGTCTGGATAATAATGGATATGACCTATAGGAGGGTGAATAGGTCAATTTGATAGTTCAATTAAATTCTTGACCAATTTTACATATTGTGACTATGGTGGCACTTGATTAGAGCAAAATCTTATAATTGCAATAAATATAAAGACCAATCACACAAGAGAGACAAATTTTTTACTTGAAAAACCCTTGCGGAAAAAACCCCGAGACCTCGTCCAGATGCACACCAATCCATTATGAGGAAAACTGAAAAGATTAAAGACTCAACTCGACTAACATGACGACTTAGTACCTCAAGATTTGCTGACAATGATTTGATCTTTCCTTGACTTGAATCCTCAAGCGTCCTTCACAACTTCAACATCTTCAAATCCTCAAACAACACCAATCCTTGCAATCTCGGGATCCACTGATTGCACAAATTGAAATCCTTTGCACTAGTACTCCTCCGAAGTTGATGTAGAAATTACTATATAAGTTTTGCTGAGTGTAGGCTGTGTTTTCTAGGTGTTTTTGAAGCTTTGAAAGCTAGGTCTCAACTAGAAAACACACAAAAAGTATTATGAAATTCGTCCACAAAAAAGCTTCTTTTTTTTTTTGCAAACCTCCTTTATATATGATTAGGGTTTCCTTTACAAAATAGGATGTGAAAAAAGCGCAGCAAACCTCAATTCCATGGGCTCGTTTGAACAAGCTTTGAATGACTAATCAAGCAAGCTCTTCTGGAGTTGAATTCAAAAACCTTGTTGCATGACCTCGTTCAAATGAGCATATATGTATCGAACGAGAGCTTCTTGATTTTATTAAAAACCATGATTCCTTCAGCTTGTTCAAACAAGCTTCAAACGAGGTATTGAACGAGCTATACTTGAATAGAGAAATAAAACATCTTAAGGAACCTCATTCGAACCAATTACCATACATGTATAGAATGAACCTTACTGGTTTGGTTAAAAATCCCAAATTCTGTGACCTTGTTCGAACGACCTTTGAGCGAGGTATTGAACAAGGTTCACTATTTATTTTGTTTAAATAAATGCTATTCATATATGACTTGGTTCCAATGAGATCCCCACAAGGTATCCTATGAGGTTAGTGGACTTTGTTCGAATGACCTTGGGGCTCATTTGAACGAGCTTGACTACCTTGACTTATTTTGTTCCAAAAATATATTTTACGTTAAAAACTAAATCAACCCAATCAAGTTTGTTCTAAAATTACATTTCTTTTAAGAATTTTTTTCCAAACACTGCATGCAATTATAATCATGGTCACACTCAGTTTTCAACAACTTTCTACTGTCACCGAAACTGAATTGTATTCCAAGTATTCAAAAAGAAAGAAAAATGAATTGCATTCCAAGTTGATTATTAAAGTGCAAAGCATAATCCTGATACACAATTATAAAGAAAAAAGGCTTACATAACCAAAGTTTAGAATTAGATGGAGAGCATTTTGTACGAGCATGAATCTAGAATCCCAACAGCAGTTGAGACGGTAGTAGAGGTAGCAAAGTGAATTCTTTTGGAACAAATATTTGAATTAAAGGAGCATGTTTGAAAGAGATTTATTTGCATAGATGGAAAGGGTTTCGGGCAATTTAGAGAAGAGGACATAGAGGTCATCTCGAATGGCAAGGAGCCATGTAGTTTGGTAGTTCAGTGTCACCACCCCATTTGCTCCCTTCAATAGTCATCAAAATAGTTTTAGTGAAACAAGTGTCAAGTGTACATCTAAAAAACCAAGTCATGCCTTAACATTTTTAGGAAACAAGAAATGTCCACTATGAGGAAGTACGTTTAAAAGTAATTTTATGGCATTTGTAGCGCCACCTAATTGAATTTGGGATTTAAGCAACTCTATATTAATAGGTAGCTCATATATTTGTTTTGTTCAACATGCACCTGTATATTATTTTGAAATGGCTATTAATTCTATAGGAGATCAATATTCTGCAAAATTCTTTAGCAGTTTCGTGATCTAATGATAGTGGACGAGAAATTTTATTGTTTTATGAACTTCAAACTTGTTTTGTTTGTTCAACATGCTCCTGTATATTATTTTGAAAAGCCTATTAATTCTATAGGAGATCAATATTCTGCAAAATTCTTTAGTGGTTTCGTGTCTAACAATAGGGGACGAGAAATTTTTGTTCCATTGATTGCTTCTGTTTTTTTGTGAATTCATACTAGTGGTGAATTCATGGTTAGTGGTCTCATGGTATTCCAATTATTAGTAGCTGTATAGTGATAGAGGTGGACATAACCAGTTGACAAGTGATTACATGCATCCCTAGGGTATTGTCATGATTCAATTCAGTAGGGGGACTCCTTGAAATAACCCCAAAAAAGGGGCCAATTGACTTGTAATATTATACCAAACCATTGGTGTCATATGATAGGATTACATAATTGTGCCTTGGTTCATTTTCATACTTTCAGGGTTGTTCTTGGGACTATCAAGTGTTTCATGTTGTCTGCTATGTTAATATTTCTTCGCCAAACATGGTGTTTGACGGCAATGCTTACTTGTGGGAATTTGTTTATTTATTCCTTTCGGTTGATGTTCCAAATTCCTAATTTCTGTGTCAGATATTGCATAGGTTTTAAGTCCTTGATACTTTGTCACTCCTTATATATCTTTGATGGTTTTGATCAACTAATTGAATGCATTACATTTCTCCAATTCACCTGGGGAATGCATTTTGGATAGGACGTTGAAGTGGTGACTTCATATATATATTTGAATAATTAAAAGTGGTGACTAAAAATGTTATTGACACATCTTACAAGCATTGTGTTTGGAGTGCGGTAGATGACCAACGTTTAGTTCAAGGTAATAGGAAGCAAAGTATGGTGTCCACAAGTTTTCTTTGGTATGTAGTGAAATTATTCTCAACCTAGCAACCTACAGATTTATATTCACCTACCCCCAATTCCCCCACCCCCTCTTAAGGAAAAATAACCAAATAAATATAAAAGTAAAACTGAGACTATCCATGTAAGAATGTATATTTGTAAAAGGCCTTTTTCTTGGTTTTTAAAATGTAAGTTTATTTATGAAAGGCCTTTGTTCAGATGGTTCCGTCAATCCGTATGTAGGATCTTTAGCTGATTTTTTTGGGAGTTTAAGGTCTTGATTGATGTAGCCTCTCCCCTGTAATTATGGGTTTGCCCCCTCGGTCTTTTTGTTGATATAATTACCTTTACTTGTTACAAAAGAAAGATGGTTCTGTCAATCTGCACTGCTAGGAGGGATACACACACACACACACACATATATATATATATTTCCCCATACAGTACTTTATTTTGATAATTAGTATTCGAGACAACTTTGGGCCACTCCCACCCCAAGGGCCACTTACCTATTAAAAACATGTATATAATGCTTGTCTGCCAGAAAATCAGTGTATTTCTTTTTGAAAATTAGAATGTGTTTCATTCTCCTGTTAGAACATTGAGTTCAGTTAAATTTATCGTTCTGCAGCCTATGTTGGATGTGCCGATATATGGAAGAATTGCTACTCTTGAACTTTTTCGCCCTCATGTGAGTATACGAATTGAAATATTGAGTTTTGTAAAGAAATTGTTAGATATTTTGGAGAATTACTTAGCTACGTTGTCTTTATGTTCTATTGTGTGGCTTTTCTAACAGGGTGAAGCGCAAGATTTTCTGTTCATTGCAACAGAAAGATATAAATTCTGCGTTCTTCAATGGGATGCGGAGGCAGCTGAGGTTATAACAAGGTTTAAGCATGGAACAAAAGCTAAATTTAGTTTGCTTTGAATTTGGTTGTGGATATTTAACCTTATTCTTAGCTTAGTTACTTGTGCTTCAATATTTACTCCTGTTTCATATTTTCCCACGAAAGGCGTGCATCTTGTATGCTATTGGGCTCATTGGTCTTACATCGATTGCTCTTAAATCTCAAAACATTACTAGCACTAAAATTCAGTTTATTCTTAGAGAGCTAGTTTTTGTTTTTTGTATTTTTTGGGAAGTTGAAATTTGAAAGTTAGTTCATTGCTCATAATCAATTGGGCCTATAAATTGTATAAGACCACTTCCGAGACCATCCAACCCACCGAAATACCTAGGGGGGTAGTGTCGAAATATCACCACTGAGGTAATTATTAAAGCAACAAAAATCGTCATCATGGATGAGGGATTCTCCAAAAGAACAACTCTCCAAGGTCCTCAAAGTCAAGGAAACACCTAGGGAAGTCAAATAGCCCCATTGGTGCTAGTCCAAGGGGGTGACTAGACGATGGTCACGAAGCATTCACTCAAATGTGATGCCCTCAAATCAACGGTTAGGGTGCGCTCCAAAGACGCAATGTGCTCTAACCCCGCAGTTGTGGTGATTCTCCAAGCTGAGATACGTCACAACCTAGTGACGCAGTGTTCGCGTGCCACACCCTATCTCGCAGTCATGGTCTTGCTCCCAAGTGTGACATGGTCATGGCCCGCGGTGCAATTTGGTGCGAACTATGATACACCAGGTTGTAAACACCCCCCTCTCCCCCTCTTTGGAACATGGGATTTAGTGGCTTGAAGGTTGGTGAGAGGGGCTCAGTATTGACTGATCAAGGAATCTTCCTATCAGGTATCCAGGCCAATGAGGAAAGGAAAGAAGTCATGGCAAGCGCGAATGATGGGAACCCTAATCGCCGTACACATGAGACACCTACAAATAACGCCCTTCCCCAAAAGGGAAAAGGCAGAACATTCTTCCTAAGGACCCTGATTATTCCTCTTTGCCATAATGGACAACTGCCGCCCTGACCTCACTTGTCTTGACCTCTCACTCAACTTCCTCCTCCACCGATCTTGTGTCCCAGTGCTGACTCCACCTCTCATTTGGTCATCTTGGGAGGAAGGCTCCTAGCAAACCCCCATTTCTCACTCACAACTTGCCATTTGAAGTTAGTTTGTTGCTCATAATGAATCTGACCTATAAATTGGCATTTGAAAATTCCTATGGTGGTGAAATAGAATAGTGGCAAATATGTAATACACTACAATGCAAGTTTTCATGTTCTTATTGGCTTATGTATTTTGTGAGGTTAAATTAGGAGCACAATAGTTACACAATCACAAGATAACTATCACATTTGCTCATCCCTCGTTTTGTAACAGCCAATGGTCCATTCTTTGCTCCCGGGTAGTGGTGCATTAGGTTTCTTTCAGAACTTTGGTTGACCTGAGTGCTAGCCAGCTCAGAGGCTTTTGGTTTAAGAGGCAGGAGATTATGGACTCTGTTTTTAATTTGGAGTTGTTTGGGGGCATCTAGAAAGCATGGAGTTTCAAAATGTTTGAAATGAATCAGATTTTTCTAAGTGCAAAGAAAAAAAAATGGTTTGTTTTGGTGGGGGGTTTGAGGTGTGTGTGGGGCCAGTAGGAAGAGATTCTGTGATGATTGGGAGGGCATTGTTAATATAGTAAATTCATAATGCACCAAGTTGGTGCACCTATTTAAAATTAAATTTGTACATTTATGATCTCATTGTGTTAAAAAAGATACAAAATTATCATAGACAAGGTTGAGCCCCTTGAAATCCCAAAATAAAGGGTACCTAACACAATGACCTTACCATTCCAAATGGGAGATTACACACCTTCAAACAATTTGCGATTCCTTTCTTTCAACATAATCTACCAAAGGCACAAAGAAGCCATTCACCATACCTCCTTTGCCTTTCTACTAGCCGAGCATCCTCTTCAAATCAATAAAAACTCTGAAGTAGATCGCTGCGGGACCCAATGAATTCCAAAAAGGCCAAGCAAAAGAATCCAAATGACCCTAGTTGTTGGACAATGAATTGACAGATGGTTAAATATTTCTTCGTTTTCTTTGCATAGGCAGCACCACTTTACAATGATTTGATGTGTCCCACACAAATTGTCCATAATCAAAATCTTCTCTAATGCCGCAGACCATCCAAAAAAAGGCTACCTTTAAAGGCTCTCCTGATCTCCAAATAGCTATTTAAGGGAACTCCTGTCTATCCTTCCCCTTGAGAACCTGTAAAAAGACTTGATCTCAAACTCGCCTCTCCTAGAACCAACCACCACAGGGCCTCCTTTGCCCTTCAGATGATCTGTCCATATAGCATGTCATAAAATAAGGCTTTCTCCACCTCCCATTCCTGCGGCTACCTAAAAAACCAATATCCCAGACCAAATCTTCCTGTCCTCTTAAATAAGCCTGCCACTGTTGCCTGGCTATTAGATGCAATTCTGAAAAGTCAAGAGAACATCATCTGTAGGGGACTGGCCTCACATCCTTGGTCTAACCTACCTAAGCCTTCTACCATTTCCCACCCTCCATTGTGCTCATAGCCTCATACTGTTGGGCTCCTGAGATGCCTCATTCCTTTTCAATGTTTTTCCCTCTTTTTAGTAGAATTCATTATTTTCCATGTACTCCACAACTCCCATCAGGCAGCTACATGGGGGTTGCCTCAAATCCATCACGCCAACCCACTCACTGACCATACTCAACCAAAGTCCAGAGAGAGGAGTTTCACACTAGATTTTTGTTTCAGCGATTGAAATGATGAAGGTGTCAAATACTCGAGAATATGTAATGAATGAGGCTATTCGTTTAGTGTGGTGGCAAGTTGATTTAGAACAAGTGACGGATCCTTGATGACCCAAAACGACGAAAAACTTGATCTGTTTTTTAGTATCCTAATTTTATTCAGATTAGCATTAGTAGTTTTTAATTAGAATAACAAAAGGAATTAGTAGTTTCCTATTCGGATTAGTAGTCTTTTAGCTCTATAACTATGGTGTTATAGGTCTTTAATATTTAACTTTTTAGTAACATATATAGTTTCAAATTTAGAGAGTTTTCTCTTGTTGGGTGAGTAACTCCCGCGTTACTTGGTTTTCAAGGAATTTGACGTGTTCGACCCTATTCACGTTTTTGTGCTGCGTTACAAGTTCTCCAACCTTGAGGAGATCGACGAACGAAATCATCAGCTCCTTCAGATCACTGAGAGAGGGAGAGGTGTGGTTTGACAATTGAGAATCGACCAAAAAGGATTACGATGGATATGCAAGCAACTAGAGGAGATTGGACGAGCATAAAGAAGGGAGAAGCTCGGACAGGTTTTTTCATGGCAGATCAAGGAGCTTGAGGGCAATGAGAAGATCGAACAAGGAAAGAGCATATGTTAAGATAAAGAAGGTCAATGGTGAGGTTTGATATAGCATTTAAGTACCAGAGGTTGATCGAGGTGGAGGCTAGGGGAAGGCTGTGAGGGCTTCAGAGATGTTAGTTTCAGTAAACAAAGATGGAAAAGGGACTGAAGTTGGAGGATGGCTCATCTTTGCCTCTTGTGGTGCTTATGGAGAGAGAGGAGCTTGCAGATTTTCGAGGGGATAGAGCAACTCCTCCTTGCTTCAAAGATAGTTTTTTTTGGTTATTGTTTTTTAGGTTAAGGAGGAAACTCTTATTTAAGTAGATTCTTTTGTAGAGTTTTTGGGGGATCTTAGGCTTTAATTTTTGTGGCCTGTCCCTTTTTTTTTTTTTTTTTTTTTAAATTATGGGTTCACTCCTCACGGGTCATCTATATATATATACACAATAATTTTTCCAATAAAAAAAATGGAGTGATGGCTCAAAGATTGACATGTAACAGTGGTATCGGAATAATAATAATAATATATATATATATATAGATATATATATTAAAGGACTACTTATAAAAAGGTTGCATCTGTATCACACTTGTTATTTACCAACACTTACCGAACACTAGACCTAGAAATATCTCCAACACATCTTTGATGTGTACATAATTTGAATATAATGTTTATAGTTTTGGAGACACTGCCAATCCTTTTTGGTAACTTTTTGACATGTGGACAGCACACCTTTGAGTTCTGTTTCCATGTTCAATCTTTTCTTCCATGCAATATAGATCAGTTACATTTCAGGCGTAGAGTTCAGAGGGCCACACTAGAAGGTTTGTAAGAAGTGTGGGGTAGTACTTTGAAATTATGGCTATGAGCTACAGGCTTGGAGGCCAGAATTGGACGCTTATTTGCAATTCCAGTGTTTGGGAGCCCCTAAGTAAAATTATTACTGTCCCTAATTCCATAAATTTGGTTTTAGTTTAAAACAGTGTGAAATCAATTTTTAAGTCTCCAGAATTACAATTCTGAGGTAGGAGGAATTCTAAAAGGATTCAATATATAGAAACTTCAGCTGTGTGTGTGTGCGCGTGCATGTGTGTTGATTTGCAGATCAATATTTAGTCCAGTTTTCCCTCTTTTTTTTTTGGCAAGTAAGATGGTATTATAAACAAAAGACACCCAAGTGGGGCAAACCTATATGTGCAAAGGAAAGCTCCAAGATTAGATCCTTAGGCTCCCCAAAAAATTAACATACAAAAGAGAGTCTTCCTTGGCCCAAAAGAGTAGGGTCTGAAGGAAGATATCTTAAACACAAAAAGGGGGTAGATCAGTCCCCTAAAAAATTCTTCTATTTCGCTCCCTCCATTTGCACCACTCCATTTGCACCACCAAAGGCAGAGGGGGGCCGTGATCCACACCTTCCTCTTAGCTTTTAGCCACACCCTGACACTTCCAACCCAGAAGGAACTCTCTTGTAGAGTTGGGGAAAACCCATCTAAAAGCTTATGTTGTTAGAGAATGGGCCAACAATGTATATTAAGCTCTCAACACTCCCCCTCATGTGTGACCCCAAACTCACACATGGAGAAACACAAACTTGAAATAAAACAAAGTAAAATTTTGCAAAAACACTAAATGGGGAATAATACCCTCCATCTCCATTTTTCGGTTGCTTAGCTCTAGAACTGAGTTTTTGATGTTTCTTTGGAGGCTAAAATTTTGTTTTGGATTGAAATGCAATCCGAAACTATATACAGGTTTGGATTCTTAGTCTAGGGCTTTTTTGTCTTTCTTTCTTTTCTTTTTTTTTTTTTTTTTTAAATTGTTGATTTGGTTGATTTGATGAATTTAATCTGATTGATCTACATGCTGCAATTCTCGATCCATACAATTTAGACTGTTGTGTAGCGGAGGTAATCAATAGCATTTAGAAATTTGTCATGCAGACAAGTTGGAATTAAATGATATAATTTTCTAGGTTGAATTATTCATCAGTTCTATAGACATTTTAAGTGTTATATCATGTTTAACATAATTTGGTATTTCCTCTCAAACGGAAGAACAAATATGCAATTTAATATTTTTGGGGTTAAATCATTATCATTTCTTTAGAACAACCTAATGGTCCTAGTTATCAATTTTTATATTAAGTGATGGGTCTACGGCCTACATAACATTTTTAAAATTTATTACAGTAGTCATATAATTATGGTTACTATTACTAATATTAAACTGCAGAATAATAATAATTACTATAATTAAGTAAATAAATTCAGTAATAAAAAAATGGCTTCTTGTAGCTCGAAGTTCCAACTAAGCTGCTGACTAAAAAAGAAAAAGGGGGGGGGGGGAACTAAGTTGGTTAGGTGATTGATCATCTAGTTTGTGTGACAAGGATGCTGTACAGGTTTAGATGTCTGACATGATGACTAAAACGAAAGGAACTCACATTTGTTCTTTTGCTTGGAACATGCTCAACAATCCCTTCTATTGGAAAAACTTCATTAACTCTTTGACATGATTAACCACCAAGCATTAGCTTGAGTGGTATCTCCCCCACCTCCCAAAGAGGAGGTTGAGGGTTCGAGCTCCAAATGGGACAATGTGTGTGTTTTATAAATAAAAAAACCTTCCACATGATTATAGTTCATCTATTTTTATCCTTTTTTGATTTTTTATCACATCCTTGCGTTGTTGAACATTTTCCCTTCTCATGTAGAGCGATGGGGGATGTCTCAGATCGTATTGGCCGTCCAACAGACAATGGTCAGGTATTAATTTCAATTATCTTTTGAAGTATATTCTGAAATATGTCTATGCTGTCATATATTGGACTTCAGCTCTTTAATTTTGTTTTATGCCCCCCTCTCCCCCAACAACAAAAAAGGGTAAAGTTGAGCCTTTCTTTTTATTCCAAGTTAATCTCATGATGTCTTTTTTTTTTTTTTTTTTAAATTTGTTTCAGATTGGCATAATTGATCCTGAGTGCAGACTAATTGGACTCCATCTTTATGATGGATTATTCAAGGTAAATGGTCTTGACACAACTCAAATCTAACTTCAATACTCTGTCCTTTTTTATTGGTTTCACAGCTTAATCACCGGTAGTCCCATTTTTTTTACATTAGAGAAAGTTTTTTAAGAATAACCACAATTTTTTTTTTTTTGTTTCATAATCAGGTTATTCCTTTTGATAATAAAGGACAGCTCAAGGAAGCATTCAACATTAGGTAACACCCTCTCTCTCTCTCTCTCTCTCTCTCTCTCTCTCTCTAAATTAAGTGTCCAATAACAGCATTAGGTGATGAAATTGACTGAAGGGAAAGTACCACACCATTGTTTTTTAATGGATAAGAAAGTGGTTGGCATGAATGTTCATTGTCCTGGATACTGTCATGACATATCAAGGATGTATATTTTCATACGTTGCTCTGAGTTTCTTGTTCTTTCAATTGACTTAAATTCGTTTAAGTGTTAGTAATTAATCTTCATTCTTTCTGTAACTCGAGACTTATTTGTTAAACCATAGATTAATTTGTAGATTGCATATATGCTGGATTGAACAACTTCAATTGCAATTGGAGTTCCATGAAGCAGTTTCAGGAAGATTTTACTTTATTTTTAATGAACTTTTTTCTGAAGGGCTTAACAGAGAAAAAGAAGGGATATTGGGACCTACTTTCTGAACCTTCAGTTTTCTCACCATTTGATCTTGAAACTTCAGCCTTCAAGTCCTTAACAGCAACTTTTTTTAACCTTAACAGGTGCTGTTCACTTTTCCTTCCATTGATTTGAGAGGGTCAACTAATATAAAAACAGGGGAGGAGATAAATCTATAGACTACAGGAGAATTAACTTGTCTGATGGTATTGTAATATTACGCTTCGACTAACTTTTGGTATGTAGTTGAGTTCCTAGTGAACTCAATCTGTCTTGAGGCAGGCGGCTCTATCACAATGCAAGAGCGAT
Source organism: Nyssa sinensis (assembly GCA_008638375.1). Taxonomy (NCBI): domain Eukaryota; kingdom Viridiplantae; phylum Streptophyta; class Magnoliopsida; order Cornales; family Nyssaceae; genus Nyssa; species Nyssa sinensis. Next base: position 20,463,608 of record CM018049.1, on the reverse strand, counting down.
TCCTAGAAGCTTTGCTGATGGAAATTTGAAAATACCTAATACTGAAAGGAGTGAGATTTTCGGGGAAGGAGAAAGCCCGTGTTTCTATAAGTTAGTGATTAATCTAAGCTGCAGATTGCAACAACTTCCATATAACATAGTAAGCCTTCCCTTGTGTATTTTGGGGTTGATTCCATGTCAGATTTAGTATTTCAGTTGGATGACAACCAAATTTTTTCTTTCCCCAGAACTACTCGATTGCCAGACGACTGAATCAGTACTGTATATTTCTTAGAATGCTTTGGTGACAATGTCCTATGTCAATTTGCTGGAATTTTTGGAAGGAGCAGAGCCATCTATTTCTCAGTATTGGGATTTATGTTCCATGAGCATAGTTTTTTTTAAAAAAAGGTTTCTTGGGTATCCAGTTTTGGATGTTTGATTCTCTTGTCTTCTAAGTTCTTGGAAAATGGGCACTGCTCTTGTATCTGGTGTTGGTTTTTTCTTCTGTCTCGTTCAATCTGGTTGCTCTTAATACAATTTCCCTTTTGGCACAAGGCAGATCAGTAGTCTTTACCTGTAACATATTTATATAATTAATAAAACCACCAAGGACTAACGTGAGCACTATCTCCTTCACCCCCTGAAAAGGTTGTTGAGGGTTCAAACCCCAATTGAGACAAAATGGGGGTGTGTCTTATCCATCCCTCCCCCTCCCAAAAGAATATATATATATATATATATATATATATAATTAATTAATATTTTAAGTAGGTGGATGATGATAGGGCTATCGATATGCTGATTCACAAAATTGTTGTAGGGTGATATAGTATACACATCTATTCAGTTCTATGGTATCTTGAGTTTCCAATAATGTCTGTTATTCTTGATTAAATAGTAGCTCTTGCTTCATTATGTTATTACACTAGTTTGCCTGTTTAAGATACTAGTTCTAACTTTTACATCTTTAATGGCAACCTTTTTCAGGCTTGAGGAGCTTCAAGTTTTGGATATCAAATTTCTTTACAGTTGCCCAAAACCTACAATTGTTGTACTTTACCAGGTCTCCGATTTTTCTGTTACATCTTTATTTTGCTGAGGAGTTGCAGTTCTTTAAAAAAAAAAAATCAACATTCCCTAATATTAGTGAATGATTTTTTTTTTTTTTGAGGGGGGGGGGGGGGGGGTTTATAACGTGATTGTTTATCTTGCCTTGACAAATTGAGATTCACTTGCTTTTAAATGTAGATCCTTCAGTTTTATGTAGGATCTGCCAAATGTTGGTAGTCATTTGCCTGCTTGTGCAATGTGTCGATGATCTGCCAATGGATAACATATGCTGATTTCGTAATTAATGGTTTTTATCTTAATTTCCAGGATAACAAGGATGCTCGTCATGTCAAAACATATGAGGTTGCTTTGAAGGATAAAGATTTTGTTGAGGGTCCATGGTCTCAGAATAATCTTGATAACGGAGCTGCTTTGCTAATACCAGTTCCTCCACCTCTTTGTGGGGTTTTAATTATTGGAGAAGGGACAATTGTATATTGTAGTGCCTCTGCTTTTAAAGCAATCCCAATTAATCCTGTAGGTCACTTTAAGCTGCTGCTGGTTTTATTCAGTTCCCAATAGTTGTGTGTCCCAGTGTGTGAATGTGTGTGCATGCGTGAAAGTTGCAATTTTTTTTGGGAAGATTTTGATTTCGTCTTCATACTGTTCTTGCAGTCAATCACGAGAGCCTACGGAAGGGTTGATGCTGATGGTTCTCGGTACTTACTTGGTGATCATGCGGGGCTTCTTCACCTACTTGTTATAACCCACGAGAAAGAGAAGTGAGTGTCAATCTTCTATCCCATATTTAAAATTGAATGGCTACCTTCAATTTGTGTTCTTTTGAATATTTATTTATTTATATTTCTTTTTGGGGCTGGGGGGGTTCATCATGTAGAGTTACAGGACTCAAAATTGAGCTCTTGGGGGAAACGTCTATTGCATCAACAATATCATATCTTGACAATGCGTTTGTCTATGTTGGTTCAAGCTATGGAGATTCTCAGGTATGTAAAAGATATGCATCTTATGTTCAATGTTTATGCAGCAAATGGTTATTTTTAGGAAATATCTTCCCCGAGTCCAATTTTTCTTTGAGTCTCTTTATTGAGGGCAATGTTCTAAATAACGGCCATCACAAAACGCAATGGAGGGTCCCAAACCTGTTACAAGCTGATATATCATAACCAGTAAAATTCACTGAGTGTAACAGCACACAACGGGCTGTTACTACCTATTACGCCACTGTAACAGCGTTGTTGAGACATGAATGTTTTAGAGCCTGTTTTAACTTATTTTTTCCCATTTTGTATTTATTTTTTTAATGTTGTATGAAAACTATGGATTTAAATTGCGGTCCCGGGATGTGACGTGGTCGCGGTGTAACGGTATCGGAAGTGTCGGATTATCTATAATGGGAATCAAAAACCGCGACTGTTAATTTTTTTCAAATACTAGAAAACCTCTTAAAAGTCATTGATACACATATTTTGATAATAATTTATAACATTTTAGTTTTTTTCTTAGTAGTTTTTAATTTTCAAACACCTGGTAACATATTTTTCTATAAGTAGCATCTATAAAGATGTTTTACTATCTTTATATATATATATATATTTTAAAATTAAACTAATAAGAAAGTTTGATTTGATTTGAATAACATTGCAACAACTAATACAAATATTACCAAAAATTATTATGAACATGAAAATCAATATGGTGTGATTAACTATGGAATAAAAAATTGAACCCAAAAGGCCCTTTCCAAGGTTGTATTGACCTTAGTTTTTTGATAATTCGTTTTAATTTTTTGAAATATTGTTTCAGGTATTTATCTTGTATTTACATCTTATAAACATAGGGATCATAAGGATTCTATAAAATAAAAATAAAGAAACAAAAACTCAAAACAGTTGTATCAGTCCTGTAATGGCCCTTAACATAATAGCCATATCGGCCGATACAGTTAAGAATTTTGGTCTCATTAATATATCAGCCTAAATCGGTATTGAAGGGTCAAAAAATCAATACGTAACGACTGATACGATACGTATTTTCCGTTATTTAAATCCATGCCGAAAACACTATATAATTATAGATCTATCCTTTAAAGCAACAAATATGCAAGATCTAACCTTAGATCATAATCAAGACACTTTAGTACTCCACTCTAGTGGTAAGTTTTAAACTTTTTTTATTTTTATTTTTGTTTCGATTTAGGTTAAATTAATCAACTCTAACCTAGATCTTTTGTTTGTAGTTAGATCATACAAATTTATTGGTGATTCCATTTCCAGCTTTCTTGATCTAGATCTATATGGATCTCCTCCCTTTTCATTCTGTACTTGTGTAACTTTTGGAAAATAATTTTGTTTGATCTTGCTTTAACCTCCTTTTTTTTTTTTGACTTTGTGCATTAATGGTCATTAAAATAGTAAAAGATATAAACTAGTAAGCATTTCCTCAAGATAGCGCTTTAAATAACTAATGTAGAATTCATCATCCATAATAAACCATGCTTATAAATTGAACAAAATATGCAAATTATTTAAAACCCAAGTTTCTGGGGATTGAAAAATGTTTGCTACTGTTTGAGGGAGTTATGTGCCTTCTCCTTGCGACACAAAAATAAATACAAATTACATGGTTCCAATATCCACATCAACTACGTAATGTCCTTCACACCCCACGTCATTGCTATAATGGCCTTACCGACCACTGCTACTGATATTTAAAATTTTGACCAAGGGATAGTTTATATGGTGATGGGATGGGACATTAATTCATCATGCATGTGCTGAAACTGAAAGTTGAAAAGGAAATCCGAAAATAGTGGCATACTAATACAACAATGATTCACCAACAAATACACAATTGTTTAAGTGAATATATATTATTTTGACAGGCATTTAAGTTCTAATGATATTTGAAAATGTTTTGTGGAAAGTCATCTAATTGGCCTTGATGAAAGTGGTAAATAAAAAAGAAAAGAAGAGAAAGAAGCAGAAGAAGAATGGAGCCTTTGACATTATGATTTCATTTTAGTTGTTTTTCTTCATGTGTATTATTTTGTCAATATTTCTGTGTGATGTTTTTTTTTTTCCCTTCCTAATACTTGTTAGATTGTCTCCTCAAGCACTCATTGTAAGCTATCCCATGAGCCAATGTTAAAGTGATTATGAGAAAGTAAATATATTTCTGCACATAATCCTTCTTAGGAAGGAAGTAAAATTAATGTAAACTCTGAATTTGGCTAAGAAATACACATGTTTCCAGTCTCATAAGAACTTCAAGACAGACCATGATTCCTTTTCTTGCATCCTTTCTCCATGTACTACCGGCCTGCCACTTGTTCTTTTGTATTCTCAACTTGAACTGTTCTCTCTTTGCTAGTGTCGCTATTAGTTGTTGCTGTTGTTGTCCATCATGAACCATTTTAGTTTTGTCCTTTTCTAAGCTGGTTTTTGCAGTTCTACCTTCATATGAGTGCATTTATTTCTCATTATTTCTTGTCTTGCCTCTTTTGCATCTCATCTTCCATCAAGGGATATGAATTTACTCAAATCGTTAGTCTTCTTGTAATGCGCATGATTTTTTTCTTTATAGCAATGAAACATAATTTGCTGGAGTTAACTCAGTTAAGTGTAAAATATATTATCTCTATAATTATTTTTAATTTATAGCCACGAATCTCCATTCTTTCATGTTGGATATATAAATCTTTTTTTCCCTCCCTGCTATTTTGGTTTGCCTGGGCCCCTTATCTTTCGCTGGTCATAGACATACACAGTTCTGCTTACAGCCATTAACCAAATCCTGTTGACCTTCCCCTTGTCTGTGTTATTACAGCACTGTCAATTTGAAAACCCACTCATTATTAATGCAATCATTGGTTTCTTTGCACATACTATTCATGCAAATACACTTCAGAGATAGGTTGAATAGTAGAGCTTTGTTGAGCTTATAGGAATTACAAATTTAGTGATCATGCATAGGCATACAAGGTTTTAGTGCTGGACTTTGGGATAATCTTTTGGCAGTCTGGAAGTCGAATATATATTTACTTTCTAGACTTTGATATGCAAGCATGCTATTCTATCAAAATGTATAATTTTGCTCAATTTAGGTAAAATTTTAAAGAAAAATCTATCAGATGTAGAACACTTCCCTTTCTTGACAACTGGCTTGTTGATTTATGAAGAGAGCTTATTTTTGTCAACTTTAGTATACATAGTATTCTAAGGCATGGTCTTGGGGCGCCAGGGTTTTTTCTTTGTTGGGGGTTGTTTTGTGGGGGGTGGGGTTTCTGAAAAATATCTTAATTTTATTATGGTCATGATTGGGCAAGCATAAGCAAGCACATATGTTCAAAATAGTAAATTCACAAACAACTATTTCGGGACATTAATGGATCATTTGATATAATCATCATATGTGGAAGTTTCATGACGGCAGTTTTAGAGGCAATTCTCACTCTAGATAATTTGGGAAAAGGGGAAGTGTCTCCCAAACTGGTTTTGTGTGTGCAAGAGTGAGGAAGAATTTACAAACCACCTCCTTTATTGCCTGGTTGCTAAAGAGGTGTGGTCGCTGCTATGTGCTGTGCTTGGTATTGGGTAAGCCCCCGCCCCCGTCTTTTTTATTATGTGGAGCTTATGGTTGGAACTCAAGCATCACACTTTTGAGGATATAGAGATGCCTGTGCAAAGTACATAAGTTGAAGAAAATGATTTTGGATACTTCTTGTTTTCGAATTACGAGGTTTATCCCGTTTCATTGTAACTTTTTTTTTTTTTAAATTTTTTGGGAGATCTTAATTGTATTGAGGAATATAGGTAGCTCTCCGATCTTTTGTACATGGGTTGCGCCCTCTTGGCCTGTTTGTTTATAATACATCTTTACCATTATTTATGAAAAAACAATAATTTATATGCCATGTCTTTAGGACTATCACATCGATTCTCCTCCTTCACTTATGCTTCCCATCAGTGACATGTCCATGCTTTATTTCCAGTGTTGTCAAAGGCAACTGGGCGCTCGCCTAGGTGAGGCGAGATTGAGGCGTAACGCCTTAACACACTGAGGCGCTGCCTAGGCACTCGCCCTGACTAAGGCATTGAGGCAAGAGCCTCATTAATTGAAACTTATTTTACTTGAATGTGCTCATGTTTCTTGTCTTGTTGTTTTAGGATTAAAGCTATTTTTGTTTGGACAATATTTAACCAATATAAAAGTAGTAAAAAGGGAAGAAAAAGTTTAGAATAGTCTTTTTGCTTAAAACTTAAGTACGTTATGTCATCTTTTATATTAGTTTTTTTAATATTAAAAGAGAATTATTACATAAATATTGTTTACCTTAGAATAAATGAACCTTTAATGTATAATATATATTTTTAATCACTTTTATAAGTTAGCGTCTTACTTCATTCAGGCTAGTATTTTTTTGTTCGCCTTGCTTTTCAGGCAATATAGGACCTTAGCACCTTGAATTCACCTTTCGCCTTTAATTATACTGTTTATTTCATATCCTTTGTTGTAAACTAGTATTATATTCATGATTGAGACAAGCATAAGATATTATATTTAAATAAGTACTTATTGTGTTGTTGCACATACAAATTTTGTAAAACAAAAACCCTAAGGCTGCAATTATCATCCTGATGTTGTGATGTTATTTCTTCAGTTTCATTTCATGTTTGGATCATCTGTGATTTTCAACATTAATGCAATTTCTGGTGCCATTACAGCTCATAAAGCTGAATCTCCAGCCTGATGCAAAAGGTTCTTATGTAGAAGTTTTAGAGAGGTACGTCAACTTGGGCCCAATTGTTGATTTCTGTGTGGTTGACTTAGAGAGGCAAGGTCAAGGTCAGGTTGTAACTTGCTCTGGAGCCTACAAAGATGGTTCTCTTCGCATAGTTCGAAATGGAATTGGAATCAATGAACAGGTCTGTCTTGTTTAAATCAAGTTCCCCTTCGCCATTTATCTGTTTCCGTTAAACTCAAGTTATTACAAATGCCATGTTATAGGCATCAGTCGAGCTTCAAGGCATCAAAGGAATGTGGTCATTAAGGTCAGCTACTGATGATCCATTTGACACCTTTTTGGTTGTGAGCTTTATTAGCGAGACAAGGATTTTGGCGATGAATCTTGAGGACGAGTTGGAAGAAACTGAGATAGAGGGTTTTTGTTCTCAAGTCCAGACTTTGTTTTGCCATGATGCTGTGTACAACCAACTTGTACAGGTGGATTTTCTTCTTATTGTGCTGCATAGATCCCATTTTTGGTCTTACTATTTTGCTAGGGAACTTTTTTTTTTCTTAATTGAACCAAAGTAAATGAATGTTTGCCTCAACTAAGTTATATCTTCCAGCATTGGTTATATGCCTGTTATGTTGTCTTGGTGATAGAAATAATAAAGAGTAACAATTAGTATTCTGTAGTTTAAATATCTTGCAAGTTATGGCACTCTGTGTTTTGCTATTTGAGACCTAAAATTTGGCTTAATCTAAGGTCTATGCATAAGTATGTCATCCTTCTAGTGAAGTTAATATTTTCTCCCTTTCTATAAAGAAAAAAAAAACTTTTAATGAAGTTAACATTTATCTCTTTTTTTACTAGTAAAAAAAAAGTCCAGTCTCTTTCTTTCTTTGCACCCACATGTGCATTTGTTTCCACACTGTAATCAATTGAAATTCATATTTATCCTCTAGCTAATTAACCACATTTCTTGTTGCATGACTGTAAAGTGTGGAAATATATGTTTGTATTACTTTATATTAATTGGATGCCCCTCTGCAACAGTTTGTCCTGTCAATCCTCCAGGAGCACCCAAATAACTTGATTTTATGGGGGGAACTAGCTTCTTTGAATAACTATAAATACAAACAGACTTCTGAACTCCCTCAGCTGTTATGCATAGAAAAATGCAATGAATATTAGTTTGCAAATGTTTCCAGTAAGTGAAAATGTAGTTATAAAATTCGGTATTGATGTTGATCCACATGGGTGTACCAGTTCAAGTCTGATTAGCTGTGATTATGTCAACAATATATATCTGCAGAGGATTATTTTTCTCCTCAAGATTAAGAAGGAAGAGGAAGTGTTAATTAGTGACAAAATCAGGGAAAGTATATGAACAAAATCTTGTCAGAACAAGTAAGCTAGGTTTTCAGTTATCCTGTACTATAACTGTAAGCAATTACAGGTTTTAACTTTTGGATGATGAAATGTCTGCATATTGTACACTTGAATATGTGCACCTTTTTATCTTTATCTTTATCTTTATTTTTAAACTTAAACGATCCCCATGTTTCTCCTATGCCTTCTTTTATCTTTTATGTCTTCACTTTACCATGTATTGTTTCTTCAAATTCAGCCAATTTTGTCTTCTATGTTATTAATTCAGTTCTAATCTCTCGATTTACAAAACTCTAGATGCACAAAATGAAATCAAATATCTTGTTTGCTGGGAGTTACTGTGTTTCATTTACAAGGTAAATCTAATCATGGTCATGTAATGCCTTTAGCTCACCATATATTTTGAAACTTGACTGAGGTGAATTAACATTAAATGCTCCCCTTTGATGATGATGGAATAGTACTAGTAAATCAAATAAGAGCAAATATGCACGTGCATACTCTGTGTGTGTGTGTGTGTGTGTGTGTGTGGAGACTCTGTGGGACGAGAGAGAGGAGGAGGATAGAGATTGAGAGTAACCACATATTCCTGCCTTTAGCTTTCTTTCTCTCTTATTTGCAGTGGGTTTCCAGAATTTTTTGTATCTTTTGGTGACCACTTGCCGATAGGTATACCTTCTTTGTAAACATTGTGTTATGTAGAGAATCTGGAGATCATCTATTTATTGCTAGTAAAATTATTACTATTATGAATGTGCAGTTGCTAATGAATCATCATAACAGGTGACTTCAAGCTCTGTAAGACTGGTCAGTTCTACCACTAGAGAGCTGCGAAATGAATGGCATGCCCCATCAGGGTATTCAGTTAATGTTGCCACTGCTAATGCCACCCAGGTTCATTTCCAATCTCATTTTGTGTGTTGCATTATGTGCGAGTATGTAATCACTGGAGTTGGTAATTCTGTGCTGAGCAGTTTATCTAATTTGTCAATCTTGACCAGACAAGTGAAACAGAAAGTGGACTGACTTAACATCTCCTTTTATTACACTAGAGCACCATTTTCTGTCATGAGATATTGGAGTTATAGTTTGATTTGCCAAGTTTATTTATTTGTTATAAATCTTACAGATGTTTTTCTCCCTGCACTGCACTTTATTTTGTAGGACTGTCTATAGCTTCATTTATCTGTGTCCCTATTTTCCTTGGTTCCAGTTCATTTATCCATGTATATTTGTTTGTATATCTGATAGATATGTTATGAGTTTTTGTTGGGTCAATATATCTGAAACTAATTTATGTGGAGGCAACTCAAGATTAGGATGTGTTTTGTGGACAAATTCTTCCATCCTGCTGGTACCTCTGCTCCTACTTTTTCTATTGACATCAATTTAGTGTTGTCAAAGGTGACTGGGCGCTCACCTAGGTGACAAGGGTGAGGCGAGATTGAGGCGTAACACCTCAACACACTTCAGGCAAGGCGATTTTAATAAGGCGCTACCTAGGTGCTCGCCTTGACTAAGGCGAAAGGCAATTGAGGCGAGAGCCTCATTAACTGAAACTTATTTTACTTGAATGTGCTCATATTTCTTGTCTTGTTGTTTTAGGATTAAAGCTATTTTTGTTTGGACAATATTTAACCAATATAAAAATAGTAAAAAGGAAAGAAAAAGTTTAGAATAGTCTTTTTGCTTAAAACTTAATTATATTATGTCATCTTTTATATGAATTTTTTTAGTATTAAAAGAGAATTATTACATAAAATATTGTTTAACTTAGAATAAATGAACCTTTAATGTATAATATATATTTTTAATTATTTTTATAAGTTAGCACCTTGCTTCATTCAGGCTAGCGTTTTTTTGTCGCCTTGCTTTTCAGGCAATATAGGACCTTAGCGCCTTTTGCCTTTAACTACACTGAATCAATTCCAAATTTCCAATCCTCATCACTGGATTTCCCCTCAAGTATAGGATGGGTTAGAGTGAACACCAATGGTGCTTTCATTAAAGATCATTGTTCAGATGCATCGGGTGTAGTCCTTCGGGATCATGACGGGAGGCCCTTGGATTGGTAGGACTGGTAAAATGAACTGTGATGTAGTTCTTTCAGCTGAAGCTCAGGGTCCACGCAAGCTTGTTGATATGGGTTGGCTATTCAAGGCAGTAACATTACTTTTTGAATCAGATTTCATGTCTTGTTGGTTTCAAACCTTGGGTGGTGGGGATAAGAGATCCATGAATTGTTCAAAACCAAGATGAAGTTCTCAAGTCTGCATCAATACACATTGCAAGATATTATAAATTGGTGTTTCTATTGCAAATGGATACGTAATGACAAAGTAAAACTCTGTTTATGAACTTTTGTGGAGGTCTGGATCGTCAAGTCCCCTTATTATATCATCCTTTTTCATATGAACATTGAGCTTCTTTCTAGAGATTGTGTTGTCAAGTTTATTCTAATCATCAAATCAGTAGGCAAAGTGAATCCACCTCACTTCCTGTTGATTGTTAAAAGCTAAGCAATCATAATTTTTTGAAGATATTTAATTGGTGGGTTTTTGAACATTTTTGATACTTTAGAGAGCATGCATCCATGATCCGTGGTTTCTACAATGTAATCATGTCTTTGATATTGATAATTACTATGGTCTATTATTCGAAGCATTAACTGCTTGAAGTGTTATTACACTTCCTCTTGCAGGTTTTGTTGGCTACTGGAGGCGGCCATTTAGTTTACTTAGAAATTGGTGATGGTATATTGACACAAGTTAAACATGCACAATTGGAGTATGATATTTCATGCCTTGACATAAATCCTATCGGTGAAAATCCCAGCTATAGCCAGCTAGCTGCAGTTGGAATGTGGACAGATATAAGTGTTAGGATATTTTCGCTTCCATGACCTGAATCTTATTACAAAGGAGCATTTGGGAGGAGAGATAATACCTCGCTCTGTTCTTCTATGTGCCTTTGAAGGGGTATGCTTTATGCTTAAGCTTTTCTGACTTATCAGTCTTGTGTTTTCTATTTATCTTGTGCTCAAATTGTTTTCGGTAAGGAATGTAAGAATTTTATGATAGATTCAGAATGCTCTACCGGCTATTAAGTATGGAAAATGTCACATGTGCGGGACTATTTTCTCCCTTAAGTTTCCTTGTAATTGAACCATTTAGGGGGGGGAAATCACAAATTTTTATTGTCACCACTGTAGTATCATCTTAACACATGAAAAAATAGTGGTGGACCGTATGATATAGATTTTTGTGGGCTTTTGGCTTCAAATTACTCAGTGGATGATGTCTCTGGAACTTGCATGTGTGCCACTTTTGTCAGCTTATTGCTGGTAAAGTATTGCATGGTTGTCAACTTGTCACCAGTTCCTCGTGCCTCGCTCTTATCAAGTTCCTATTGTCCCCTTTCAGATATCTTATTTGTTATGTGCGCTTGGAGACGGTCATCTCTTAAACTTTCTATTGAACATGAACAGTGGCGAGTTAACGGATAGGAAAAAGGTGTCTCTTGGGACCCAGCCTATAACACTCCGGACTTTCTCATCAAAGAATACCACACATGTATTTGCTGCTTCGGATAGGCCAACTGTTATTTATAGCAGTAACAAGAAATTATTATACAGCAATGTAAATTTGAAAGAAGTCAGTCATATGTGCCCTTTCAACTCTGCTGCTTTCCCAGACAGGTAATTTTTGTCTTTACCCTTTGTTTTAAGTTTTTTTCCCATTATTGTCAATTAAAATGTCAGATCTCAATCATTTTGCAACCTCAGTGGGTGCATTAGTTAAACGTGAACAGGAAGATCGTTAATTTATTCATAGGAAATGTATAACCTTCATTTGGGCATATACCACCTCCTAAAGTAACTCTAGATTGGTTCTTTTTTATCTTAGCTCAAGAATTGGTTTTGTATCAAATTTCCTTCTGTAATCACACCATCTCTTTTCATTGATGCTCAATTTATTCGCTTCACTGTCTCTGTTCTCACTATGAAGTAGGGCAGGCTTACTTACATAAATGTGAAGGGTTGGCGCTCCAAGAACCCCGTAGCACTATTATTTAGCATTTTTTCCTCTCTCTCTCTCTCTCTCCATCTTTCCTTTTGTTTGGCATGAATAAAAAGATGCAAGAAAAATGAGAAAATAAACAATACAAAGAAGTGACATTTCTTGTTGGTTGAGAAGTCAGTTAATATATATGTTTTTGATATGTAAATGTAAATAGTTTATAAACAAGTGCCAAAGGGGGGCACTACCTGTATACAAAAACAAGGGAACTACATACAATCTTTCTTACAATTGAGCTCCCCCAAAAAATCAACAAATCAAAAAGAGAAATGGAGTGTTTCCCGACTGTCGAAAAGAATTACATGTCTAAAATCCTCTTTTTAATCCTATGAATAGAGTTTTCAACTCCTTCAAATGTACTACTATTCCTTTCAAGTCAAATGTACCACAAAATACACAAATGTGCAACATTCCACACTTTCTTGCGTTGCTAGGATGTAGTTGTATCAGATAAATGATATTTTAAGTAGTTGGTAGGATCTGGTAGCTTCATATATGTCCCTAGTAGTAGGCCTGTTAGTGGATCAGAAAACCCAATCTGATCTGTCTGATCTGATCTGGATCCATTTAGACATATTTGGTATACATTAAATGACCTGCTAACCTGGATCCTATCTAAACTCAATAAGAGCATTGCTAAACGGATTTACTTACCCAATCCCTTGAGAATCCGACTCAATTAATATAAATTTACATTTGGTCCTGGAGATGTTTGCTTTTCTCTCTCTTTTTCAGTTGAAGACCTATCTTCTCTCTCTTCAGACTACCAAGACCATTTCTCATCTCATCATTTCCCTTTCTTTCTATTTCCTTAATCAATTTGATGACCCATCCTCTTCTCTCTCGTTGTGTGACACCCGAGACCAGTTCTCCACTCCCATTTTCTTCTTCTCTCTCATCAAGTGCATTGCTCTCTTCAGAAGACACTAGAGCCAGTTCTTCTCCCCCATTTTCTTCACTCACACCAAACCCATTTAATTTTCTCTTCTCTTATATGGTGTTCCTTTCCCTCTGGAAAACTTCTCTGTGCAGTGCAAGACCTACTCAAACTTACTTGAAAATTAAGATAAAATGTCACTCTTTGTTCAGTGATAATTTAGCTTAAAAGAAAAGGTAGAGAAAATGTTCAAAGAACTTACGTAGCTTTTACCTAGTACAATATTAGGGTTTAAACATATAAATCAATATTATTAAATTATTAACATCAATTTTATATAAGATATAATATATTTTTAAATTTAATTGGACTTGGGCCTTAATCGAATTTGAATATACATATCCAAAACACAATCAATCTCCCAAATTGAATTATGATTCAAACTGACAGATCTAAATTGATTCATTAATTAGACTTTTAATTTGGTTGAATTTGGGTGGAATTGGATCTTGATCTGACCCTTGGACAGCTCTAAGGTTATGTGAAGTCAGACCTCTCCACCCCCCCCCCCCCCCCCCCAAAAAAAAAAAAAAAAAAATCTTGGAGGATCCTCCAACGATGTCATCCATCTATTTTTACAAGATGTATGATGCCTTATATGACATTGTATGAGCTCAAGTAGCCATTGTTTGTAATAATTGGTAATAAGGGAAGTAGTTTAATGAGTTATCATGACTCGTGAGTTAAGAGGGTCTTGTATTTGGTCTATCTTGCTCCACTTATGCATGTTTTAGGGAGAATTTATGCTGATTTTCACCCTATCATTGCTTCAACATCAATGAAGCATGGACACTCTATTTGGGCTCATGTGTCCGTGTTGGACACCGACACTCTCCAGGACACTTGAAAAAAGAGTGTCCAAATTTTGTATTTTTTTTTTAATTTTAAACACTTTCCGGACACGTTAGTACACATTATTAGTTCACATTTTCTTTTTCTTTTTTCCCCTTCCTTTTCTCCTTTGTTTTTTTTTTTTTTTTGGGTTATATATAGACATATATATGTTCTATGTAATAGTTAGTAAATTTGTTTTGGATCTTGAATCATAGATGTTGATGATTTAATGAAGAACTTCTTAATTTTTTATTTAATGACTTTGTAATTTTAATATATTAATAATATTTTTGTGATTTGTGTGTTTTTATGCCAATTTTAATTGAAATGATTTTATGTTTTTATTATATGATCATATAAAAAAGTATAAAAATATATACATATATTCAATGTGTCTCTGACGTATTCCATCCTACTTTTTTTAAAAATGCCGTATCTGCGTGTCTGTATCCATGCTTCTTAGTTCAGCATTTTCACTTTGAAGGGATAATTCTGTAGCGAACTCATCTCATTGCATATTGACTTCAGATTTCAACCCTTTCTTTCAATTATCCAACAAGGACGGAAGAAGAGCTTTTTTTTTTTGTTTTTTGTTTTTTTTTTTTTTGGGGGGGGGGGGGGGGGGGGGTTGTGGGTGGGTGGGAGGGATTTGGCAAAACAAATAATCAGGGCTTTGGATTGCTTTAGATAGGTGTTGCAGAGTTTTTTTTCCTTTCCCTTTTATTTATTACAATGGTTGGTATGTGTTGCCTTCCAACCTTTCACTTATCTGTAAGGGGAAAAATAATGTTGTTTTTATACTCCACGCTGTGCAAGAAATTAAGAATTACTCGAAAGTTTCTAGTGAATGTTTGGCTAGATTCAATCTTTTGTTACTCCCGTTCTCTGTTGTAATCCCTCTGTTTTATTTGAACGTCAGTAACTTATTTACTGCTGTTCCATCCAAGTGGGAATGTCAGTGTTAATGCAGATTGAATTTAGAAGCTGTCTGTTCTTGCTGGTTGCTGTTACTGGATCCTGTGGGGGGTACTGTTAGCAGTTGTGGTCTCTTGCACTTCTATTAATGCTTTCCCTTGCTCTGTAAATTCATAGTGATATTTCTGTTGATCATGAGGCGTGCTATGTTTCCCTATAAGGACCCTTCTTTTGCTTGGTTTTGTTGTAATTGCCTATTGGTTCTTGGGTTATCTGACTTGTATCTCCCTGGCGTATGCACCTTTTATCTTTTTTTTTTGTTCAATATATTTACTGCAAAAAACATCTGGATGATGTAAAGTTGGATTGGTTAATCCATGATCAGAAATCTAAAGGGCCATCTGAATTGCTATATATTTCATGATGTATATGTTAAGATTAATGTAAAAGTAAATGTTCACAATCAATATGAATTAACACTTATCTAAAGCAGTTTCATTCATTTTTGTCTTCTGGTGCATATTTTTTTGATAAGTAAAGTGTGAATTGTATTAAGGCGCCCGAGGAGGGCAAACCCATATATACAAAAAGGGTCCAGCACAACAATTAAGGCTAAGATCCCCCAAAAAAATCAACAAAAGATCTTACATACAAGGGGTGAGTCTCCTTAACACAAAAATGAAGTAAATACAAAAAAGTAATTCTTCAAACCACTAAGGGACAATTCCTTTCCCCCAAAAGTCCAAAGGAGACTCCGGCCAGCCACTAATCTCTGCAACTTTTCTGAAATATTTCTGTTTCTCCCTTTTTGGAGTCACTCCAAATTGCTCAATCGGTGAAAGGCCCTTGCAACCATACCCCATCCTCTGCCCACTGTCGGAATAAAGATTTTTCTCTGAGCCTCCCCTAACACTGATTCAATCTTCAGGAGCTCACCCCCCCCTCATTCGATTGACGCTGTATTCTCAGTCTTCAACTCTTCCCCCCGAGCTCCTTCGCAAAGCCTTGTCTTCCATTCTGAATCAAAACCTCCTCTAGGGCTTTCATAGCCACCAGAGCTCTTGCTTCCTTAGCCATAAGCGTCGAACTGCATCTTGGGCCCCTCTCTATTATCTGATAGATTGGATCTCCTGACTTACCCCGAGTCATCAATCTCAAAATATTTATTGCCGAACTGAGTGAATGGCAATGAAAGAGTCCTTATTGGAAATTGCCCCGTCTTTTCAACTTTTTACTGAGAACCCCAATTCTCAAGGTTCACAATATGTTAATGTGCATAATGAATCTGGTGCATATTAACCTTTCACTGTTCTCCTGCAGGAAAAAAAACTTAATAGTTTTTTTAAAGCATGGTATGTACTTATTTCGGTCTGTGTTCCAGCACACTTTGTAGATTGAGCTATGTCTAGGCTTCAGTTGTTCTTTGACTGGAATTGTCTACTTTGCAAATGGAGCAGACCACCCTTTAGGAGGCATTGATGGTGTAATGGTGAAAATGCTCAGGCCATCAAGTGTGAGAACATGAGTTCGAGTCTGATAGCAGCCACTTTGTGCAAAAATAATTTCAAAGATTAAGCTTGTCTCAAGTCTATTCCTCCCAGCACCTGTGTAAGCAGGACAAACACTGGGTAATGGCTTTTAAAAGAAAATCCATTAAAAAAATGTGGCAAATTAATCTTTCAACCAGCTAATGTTGAAAGTTGAGTGCAAAATGAGGCCAACTTCCCTTTTGCTGTAGATACTGTCAATAGTTTATCTATTTCAATATGACATGTTTGAGATTTTTGTGGAGACTGTTGAACCTGGCTCAATGTAATCCTGGTCTTTTTACTTAGTACAAATTACCGGCGCTGAGATAAAACTGTATTTTTCTTTAAAAAAAAAGGATTTTTTTCTTTGTTTTTTTGGTGTTTTTAAGTTCTAACGTGTGGCTCTTTTCTTGTCAACAGCCTTGCAATTGCAAAAGAAGGTGAACTAACAATTGGTACCATTGATGATATCCAGAAGCTACACATCCGCTCCATCCCGCTTGGGGAGCATGCACGTCGTATCTGCCACCAGGAGCAGTCGCGGACCTTTGCCATATCTAGTATGAAGTATTGCCAGTCAAATGCTGAAGAAACCGAAATGCACTTTATACGCTTGTTAGACGACCAAACCTTTGAGTTCATATCTACTTACCCACTTGACCAGTATGAGAATGGTTGCTCCATACTTAGCTGCTCATTCTCTGATGATACTAATGTGTATTACTGTGTTGGGACTGCCTATGTTATGCCAGAGGAGAACGAGCCAACCAAGGTCAGATTTTGCATGCATATTATTGCTAGTTTTCAAATTTAAATAGCTTTATAATTAAGTGAACATTTGAACTACTGAACTTAGGGGATCATGTCTTCCCATTAGGTGAGTTTCGTGTGAAGATCTCATATTTGGAAAGTTGTCCTTTCCAATGGGTGATTTTCCAAGCCTGTTTATTTTCTTGACTGATATATAGACAAGAGACTTTAGATCTAATTATTCTGGTGCAAAACTCACTTTCGTGACAGTCCTCAATAATTTCTTATGTTGTGAAACAAAATGTTGGATTATGTGTCCTCCACCAAGTTGGCTGAGACAAGGGGGGAGGGGGGAGGCAAAAGAAAAGGGAAAGGAAGAAAAGATATAGCAGTTGACAAGTGCAGAAAAGGTGTCAAATCCAAATGGTTTTGGTAACCTAGTCAACTTGTTTCTGAATGGTATGTTGTCTCTTAGTTCTTGAAAGTAATTGATAATTGGGCTGGGTCTCAGCCTGACAATACCAATTAGAACTCTCAATGGGCCACTCCTTGTTGGAGCTGCTGTGAAATTTAACAATTATAGGGGATAATTGTAGTACATCTTCTTTTTGTTGTTTGTTTCTTTTTTTATTATAAAATTTAAATATCATGTTCCTATTCACAGAAAAAAAAAAAAGGGGTGGGGGTGTAAAAGATAATTTTTTGAAATTGTTATACGATTGGTCTTTAGAAGCATACCCTTTTTGTGTAGATTCCTTTGTTAATTTTTTTAGAAGGATTGTAATTATGTCCTCTTTCCTTGATTTGGAAATGGGTTCACCCCCTTTCGGCAGTTTTGTTAATAGATTATTGTTTACTTGTCAAAAAAAATTTGTCAACAGCCCTATATATGTGTGGTGAACCAACAAAATATAGCTTGGTTGGTATCTCCTCCACCTCCCCATATGGTAGGTTGAGGGTTCAAGTCCCCTTAAGGGGGCAATGTGGTGTGTGAGAGAGCCTATCAAAAAAAAAAAAAGTGTGGTGAGGCTGTGTTGCCATGGCCTGCACATTCTCCACTGAAATTCTTGGTCACCAACAATTTTTGGAACTGCATTGAATCTATTTATGCTTTTTAACCATGTGGGCTTTTGTTTTATTTATCTAGAACCAAGAATTCCAAGAAGTTCAATTTGCATTCTGAATTTTTTTTTTTTTTTGATGAATTATTACAGGGCCGAATACTGGTGTTTATAGTTGAAGATGGGAAGTTACAGCTAATTGCTGAGAAGGAAACTAAGGGAGCTGTTTACTCTCTGAATGCCTTCAATGGAAAACTGCTTGCTGCCATCAATCAAAAAATTCAGCTTTACAAGTGGATGCTCCGGGATGATGGTACCCGGGAGTTGCAGTCTGAATGTGGACATCATGGACATATACTTGCCCTTTACGTGCAGACTCGTGGTGATTTCATTGTTGTTGGTGATCTGATGAAATCATTCTCTCTGTTAATCTACAAGGTGAAGTAACCAATCCTCTCAAAGTGTGTGCCTCTTAACTTATGATGGGATTTCTGTTTCATTTGCACTTATTGGTTTCCTGGGCCAATTTTTCATTGTTGATATTTCTTGTCCTTTTGGTTCATTTCCACAAGTTCAAGGACATTGTATGTGAAGTTATACTCTATTTCCCTGCTGACACCTTGATTTGATGATGTCTTCAGCATGAGGAGGGTGCTATTGAGGAGCGAGCCCGTGACTACAATGCAAATTGGATGTCAGCTGTTGAAATTCTTGATGACGACATTTACCTGGGTGCAGAGAATAATTTCAATCTCTTTACCGTCCGGAAGAATAGTGAAGGAGCTACTGATGAGGAGCGGGGCCGCCTTGAGGTGGTTGGTGAGTACCACCTTGGTGAATTCATCAATCGGTTCCGACATGGCTCTCTTGTTATGCGCTTGCCAGATTCTGATGTTGGCCAGATTCCAACAGTCATTTTTGGCACTGTCAATGGTGTGATTGGGGTCATTGCCTCTCTCCCTCGTGACCAGTACATCTTCTTAGAGAAGCTGCAGGCAAACTTGAGGAAGGTGATAAAGGGTGTAGGAGGATTGAGCCATGAGCAATGGAGGTCTTTTTATAATGAGAAGAAAACTGTAGATGCTAAAAATTTCTTGGATGGAGATCTAATTGAGTCATTTCTTGATCTCGGCCGGAGTCGAATGGAAGAGATTTCAAAGGCAATGAGTGTTCCGGTGGAGGAGCTTATGAAGAGAGTAGAAGAGTTGACCAGGTTGCACTGATCATATGGCCTGGTCCAAGTGTGCTTTGCCTTGTATTTTTCCTTTTTCATTTCCCTGTGTATTATCTTATGGCTTGTGGTTGATTGTATGGGGAGGTAGACACTACTGCATGTTTATTATATTCGTGACCTTTTTGCCCTTTGGCATCTTGGTTATAAATTAATCTATTAGGTTTCATTCAAGAATAATTTCGATGATGACTGGTCTGCCATTGTATTTTGCAGTTCGTTTTGGTGTTTGCAATCCATTACTTACCTTGAAATGCCATGGAAACATTTGTTACGGAAATATGCATTTTGTTGATGTCCCTGAACATCTAAACAAAAGCTCCTCACTCAGGCTGGGTGCCCCATCAATTTTAATAGCCCCAGTTAAGTCAGCAAACAAAATGGGCTGGTGCTGGTGCTGGTGCTGGTGCTGGTGCTGGTGCTGGTGCTGGCGCATCATACCAAACAAAACTTGTATTAGCCAACTGGTCAGTAGCATTACTTCTTTACTCGACCAGTGTTGAAAGAAGCATCTTCAGTCTCTTAATAATTTGTTAGGTTATGTCTTGATCAGAAGGGCTTTCCGCTTGCGGGGTGGTTCTCTTCAAGAACTACTTCAGTATATAATCTTTATCCCAAGCATTTTGCATAATCTATAATCAGTACAAGAGACATAGACTTCATTGTATTCCTGTCCAATATAACGCGTTTGGGTATCAACAGATTTTTTGAGATGTGATAGCAAGGAGATGCCAATGCATGATGAACTCAATGACCCTCTCTTCAAAGACTAGATCTTAAGTATGTGTATACTGTATTATTTCTGCTGAAAGTGGTTTATAAGGGTAATCGAAGGGCTCGTGAGTCGTGTATTGACTGGATCATGTAGAATGAGCATTTTTTATTTTTTTTGTTGGGGATTCATCAATAGGTCCTTTGATAAGTGCTTAATTAAGATCAAACTTAACACTAATCTTCTTCCTTTTTTTGGAAGAAAGCAATGGAATATTACAATAAATGAATTACAATAATACTGAACACAATAACATATCACAATCAACAAACATAATCAATCATACAAAGTTAGGAGTCTCTCAAATGTGAGTCTTAAAAAGCAACCCAACCCAATTCAAGGCTGGACATAAATAATGCTCACATATTTCTAATCTTATTAGCCTCAAAAGTCTCTCACTATACTTATGACAAAACTACCCTTACCCCTCTCACACTAGAAATACTATGCGTGGGAGAAATTAGACACGTCACCAACACTTTGTTTTTCATATTTCAAAATTCAGTAACTTACAATATATGAATCTGTTTCTCAATAAAATTTATGAGTCTCTAAAAATCGAGATCTATCAAACAATATCTATATTGCATATGAAATTTTGCTAAAAGAATTCGTTATGCAAAACAGAGAAATTTCTCATGTACAAAATAGAGTACATGAAATAATTTCGCTAAAAATTGTCTTTTATTGAAAAATTAAAGTCGCAAACCACTTTTGATGCTCTGAATTCCCTAGATCTTGAAAGAGTACATGAAATAAATTTAACACTCTTAATTAGGTAAATAAAATCACTTTACCCTCTTTTTAATTTTTTTGTGGGTATTTCTTGGAATATTATTTGCACAAGGATGAGTATTACTCAAATAACATTTACCAAGTTCTTTACTACCACGCAATAAATCTACCATATTGAGTTTTCACTATGACAAATTCCATAGAAATTTCACTATTTCAACGGACAAAGAAATTTCTTTGTTTCCTGCATTCAAAATTGAACTTTCTCTTACAAAAAAAAAACATATGTGAAATTTTACAATTTTAGGAAAAATTTCTTAGTTAGGCAAATAGAAAATTTTCTTTGTTTCTTGAGCAATAAAATTAGAATAAAAAAAATGAAAACAATTTTAAAAACAAAAATAAAGAAATTTCTCAATTAGACAAACTGGGAAAAATTTCTCTATTTGAACTTCATTTTCCTTTGAGTAGGGGTTCAAAGTATTACTTATTAATACAATTAAATATTTTGGATATTCCATTAGTATGAAGTTTTTTGAAAAATTTAATATTTGTATAGTGAAATTTCATTACCCATTAAACGAAGAAATTTCTCTATTCATCGGACAATGAGCTTTATATAATGAGTTTTTAAGCAAAATAAAAATTTTACTAAAATAAGATTTGCACCGGATCAAATGAATTAGATCAAGCCACTATCTCATTAAACCTACATACTAACCAGTTAAAACAAAAATTGAAACCTAATGATGGATAAAACTTTACATTTATAAATTGGCATAAGGCCAAAGGTATATTATTTGTATATTCAGACTTGTTAATTAGGAACCTAATTTGCTTGATATATTATTGTTTCACAAGTGATCTTTATGTCACAACCCTTAATATTATAAATAGGGATGCCAATTGGTCGAGTTTGGGGGTGGGGACCCTTTCCCCAACCCAGCCCCAAGAAAAAAGTTTCCTCCCAAACTCATTGAAACCTTGTCAAAAGCAAAGGTGAGGGTGGGTCCCCATCGGGGTCCCCATTTATTTTTAAACTTGTATTTATTTATTTATTTTATTAAACTAATTATAATTAATAGATTTCAAATAAAATATTACATGTGTTAAAATAATAAATATGCATGTCAATGGAGAATTATAATGACATTATTAGAGATATGCATGTGTTAAACTAATCCTTGTCTTCTAGAAGGAGGTCATCTTTTAGATAATGGATGTTGAGAGTCATCCAATTTCCCGTTTCACTAATTTGCAATGAACGTTCAGATTGATAAATGCTAGGACCAATCTGGTAAGCAGTTCTAATATCAACCTCTATCTCTGAACTGATAGAAGCTGCTAAGTTGGCTAGTGCAACTTCTTAGTCTATCATCTCTAAGGTAAACCTCTAGAACGAACTTGCTAAGGACTTGACCAACTTGGCATATTGGTCCATTCTTTATTCTTTTATAGTAAAGTCTTCTGAGACCTAATTAACCTGCAAGTTAGGAGTTTGAGTAGGCATTAAGGTGTTGAACTCTGCATTTTTTGGCCATTCATATCCCATGGATCATAGTTTCATATTTTGCTTCATTATTGGATGCTTGGAATCCCAAAGTGATAGTTGTTAGGACTTTTAATCAAAAGTTGTGTTGGCTAATCCGTGTGGACAAAACTATAGAATTGTAATGTGTCCAAGTCCAAGTGAGTCAAAGTTCCTAAGCCTTGTGGTCATTCATACATTCAGAGCTTCATAGAGATATTTTTACAATGGCGGTGGTCACAATGGTAGGAGAGCTAATGTTTTGGATACATTTGGCCTAGATTTTCACACACACTTCATGCATTTAAAATATTTTAATTATTATTTTCTAAGTGTGGCCTTGTAAATTATACTTGGTATTAAAAATATACTCATGATTTTAAGAAGAAAAATGTTTTTAATTTGAGTCAATTTTTAATAACAAGTGTGAAAGAGCATTTTGCCTTAGTTGTGGGCTTGGTCATTCTAATGATCAAACCTTTGTTTGATCTTGTTCTCTAACTCGTTCTAACGACCAGACCAATTACTTGCTTGTCGGATCTCGTGGGCTTGGTCGTTCTAACGAACAAGCCTTCGTGGGAATACTCGTTCGAACGACCAGAGTAGTAAGCTCAAGTCACGAATTCTTTAAAGGGTTTGTTCAAACAACCATTAGAAAATTGCACGAAAAGTTTCCAAATTTCATTAAGGTTCTACTCGTTTTAATCTAGGATTATAAATAGTCTTTAGCACAATTTTGAAAATACTTTTGGCTGCTACAACTTATTGTATACTTTTAGTTCCAAAAGGTTTTCAATTTCATTGACATGATCACATATATCAAGGCCAATTGATTTAAGAATCCTACCATCTATCTACATTAACATCTTTAGAGTGCAAGCTTGTTGATTTTAATGTGTGTGCGATTGGTAAAGTTCGAGGTTACGTGGGGATTCACAACTATGATTGTGGTTGTTCGTTCGTGGATTCGAAGTGAATATCCACTTGAAGAGCACTTGTGGATTCAATTTGGAGGAGATTTAGAACAAGAACAAGGCTTGAGGGACTAAGTCAGTGTCTACACTAGTTTGTAATCATCGAAGCTATTCTAGTAGATTGTATGCATTTAGGTAAGCGCCTCTGTAGGAACCAGCATTAGAAAAAAGAAAAAATGTGCGTCATCCTTTTTATGGATTTAGAGGGATCCCGGATGTCTCATTTCCCTAAAGGTGGGAAGAAAATGCCTCTTATGGGAGATTAAGATTGAGGAGTCACCAGCTTGTTTTCAGGGCAAGAAACAAGCAAACCTGTGACAGCAGAAAATAATTAAGAGAAAACTGAAAAAGAATAAAAAAATAAAAATTTACATCGGCTTGTCTCCTAATTACATTCTAAAGATCCCTTAGACATAGATCAAATAAAATAAGGCATTAAAATAAAGAGAAAAACAAAGAAAACATGCATCTAGGGGGCAAAGGTACTGGAGTGGGAAGGTGTTAGCACCTATCCCGCCCAATCCTGAATGGATCAGCCTCGAATATTCACTTGCAAGGCTATTTTGTCATGTGAAAAACTGAACAAAGATATGTGAGTCCAGAAGAGATAAATAATAAAAGATCTAATGTAAAAAAAATAAAACTGGAAAAGACAGAAAGAAAATCTAACTCAGGCCCGAAGGCTTTTACAGTATCCGTTCAAAAAATGGAATCAGAGTGACATAGTTCTTTGGTTTACCTTCTTTTATCAAGAGTGATAAAAGGGATGAGATCAACAGAATCTAAATAAAAAATAAATTGTTAAGGGTTTGAGAGCGTACCTTATTTAGTCGTAGTAGTCGAGCAATACTTCGTCTAGGAAAGTCTGAATCGGAGACTTTAATTGGGCAGATCTCTGGCTTGTTCTTCAGGTTTAGGAAAGCGTTGCTTCGGCTTGCTTCAGCGAAGGGATGTCACTTCGGCAAGGCTTTGGCCTCGAGAAAGGGAGAGCTCTTGGCGAGAGAACTCTAGAATTAAACTAACAGAGTGAGGCGATAGAAATCGTGTATTTTCGTCCCTCAAACTAATGGCTAGAGGGGCTCTATTTATAGGAAAATATGAAAATTTAATCCAAGGGTCTAAAATGAAACTCTAAATCGGAGGGACTGAGATCATGTCTTGAGTGATAATTATCTAATTAAATAAATAAAAAATTAAATAAGAATGATTATCCTAACTAAATGAGTTAATAAATAATTATGACAATGCACGAACCAAATAGAATCGGTTTCTACATGCAAGAGCCAATGAGATAAAAGAAAAATATAATTTAATTAGAAAATAAACTCTAAAATGAAAATATCCAGATTCAATGTATCTCTATTAAAGGGAATATCAAGCAACCAGATTTATGAAAACTCTAAAAGTGAAAAGTCCTAATTAAGCCTAAATAGACTATTATCACTCAAGATTACCAAATTTCTCCCAATTCGGTGGAGAATCCCTAGATTGCCACAAGACATGTGAAATGACCAAATTACCCTTAATTCGTTCGTCACCAAATGGCTAAAATGACCAAATTACCCCAATATGGGTAAAATGATATAAAAATTACAAAAATGTCCCTCAAATGACTAGGAAGTCCTACTAAGGGTAGGATTATGCCAAAATTACCAAATGCCCTTAGTGGGCAGAAAGGTGTTGAAATTACTAAAACACCCCCTGATGGGTAGAAGAGTCCTAACGGGACTGGGACTCTATCGGAAAGATTCTTACTTGGACTGGGACTTTGTCAAAAGAGTCCTAGCGGGAGTGGGACTTTATCGGAAAAATTCTTACTTGGACTCGGACTCTGTTAAGAGAGTCATAATAGAAGTGGGACTTTATCAAGAAGAGTCTTACTTGGACTAGGACTCTGTCAGGAGAGTCCTAACGAGAATAGGACTCTGTCAAGAGAGTCCTAACGGGACTAGGACTCTAGACTATGGTAGGAGAGTCCTAGCAAGAATAGGACTTTATCAGGAGAAGTTCTAATAGAAGTAGGATTCTATCAGGAAGAACCCTATTTGAAGTATGTTTTTTTGGCATAATTACCGAATTGTTACTACTTAATCAAGGGTCACAAAATGAGGTGTATACAGAAAGCCCCTTGTTGATGGAACTTACAAGCAAGTGAACGTCAACGCAAGAGAAAAAAAGACAACCATTTTGACCTTGATTGTGATTTTGACGTGGTTGGACTCATTCTTTATGAAATTCCTACGTATCACCCTCAGACGAATCAGACCGTTCATAATTCGTGACTAGCGAAAATGAGTGATGTCCTTACCGAATTTTCTCTAAAGAGATTCGTTTAAATAGGACTGTTGTAAGGTTACACCCTCGAAAATGACTATTAGAGTCTTACTTGATAAGAAATGCGATCTTAACAAGTCTTTCATGAGGTTGTGTTCTCATAAGATGATCTTACATCCTCGGACGTTTTATCTATAAGAAAACTTCCATCCTAGTAGGTTGGTAAGAGAGAATACAATAGACAGTTTACCTAAGAGGAACACTATTCTAATAGGATGATAAAATGTGATGCGATAAATAACTTACCCAAAAGGAATGCTATCCTAACAAGATGGTTATGCGATAGATGACTTACACGAAATGAATGATATCCTAATAGGATGGTTATACGATAAACGGCTTACCTGAAAGGAATGTTATCCTATCAAGATAATGAATCTATGTCCTCAGAAGACTTTCCTAAAATGAATGCTATCCTAACAGGATAATGAATTTGTGTCCTCAAATGACTTTCCTAAAAATAATGGTATCTTAATAGGTTGATAAAATACGTCCTCAAATGACTTTCCTAAAAGGAATGCTATCCTAACAAGATAATGAATTTGCAGTCCTCAGACGAATTTCCTAAAAGGAATGCTATCCTAATAGGCTAATAAAATATGTCCTCAGATGACTTTCCTGAAAGGAAAGCCATCCTAATAGGATCATGAATTTGCGTCTTTAGACGACTTTCCTAAAGGAATGCTATCCTAATAGCCTGATAAAATGCATCCTCAAACGACTTTCTTGAAAGGAATGCCATCATAATAGGATAATAATGCAATAGATGGCTTACCTAAAATGAATACTATCATAACAAGATGGCTGATGCGATAGACGGCTGATCTGAAATGAATGTTATCATAACAGGATACTTCTAAAAGGAATATTAATCCTAATAGAATTTTCATAAGATTGCATCTTTATCGGACGGATTGTCAAGATGGATTACGTCCTCAGATGTTTTGCCGAGATGGATTACGTCTTCAAACGTTTGCTGAGATGGACTATGTCCTCAAACATTTTTTATGGAGAATAAAGACTCCATGGGGAATGTTAGGCCATATTTTTACTAAGGAGATAAATTTCCTTGAGAAAAGGGTGATGGTTTATACTTCATTAGGGAATGGATTGAGTTGACTCAGTGATTTTGATTTGTTTGAGCAGTTGAGTCTCCCTCAAAAAACATGGCCCAGGTCTTGAGGGACCACTAAAGGAAATGCTACGCACACGATCTTTTAAAAGATATCATGAGTTACTGGATGGTAGTTTTGGATTAGTGAGCCTAAGCCATTAAATGACAAGTTGGTCAACATTGACTAATTTCGGCAAATTACCAATTTTCCCTTTGATGTTCGGCGTTGAATCACGATGGATTTCTTACACATATTTTTGGCAAAAAGGCTTGATTTTGACAAAGAATGGGTTGAAATAGGCCAAAATAGGCCAAGATTCACAAAAATTACCAAAGCCCAAAAGTTGGTTTGCCCAGCCTCTGTGTGCCGATCGGCTACCTATAAGTGCCGATCAATACTCGGGTACCTAGGGCAGCTTGCTTTAAGATGTTGCAACTTTTGATTTTTCTCAATTGCATTCTTGAGCATTCTCTTACCCCTCTTGTGATCATTTTTTGCAAAGTTGTGAAGAAGGTTAGATTGAAGTATTTAGCACTTGTTTTGACCTTTCAAAAGATCAAACAACTTGATTTTCAACAACAAATCCAAAATTTTCAAGAAAAAAAATATCAAGTGAAGGCCTTGGTGACACGGACCCAATGTTCGACATTGATCATGATTTAGGGATGTCCAGACCAGTGCAAGGCACAATCTTTCGACATAAACTAGCCCTAGGCTTTCGGAGCAACACGACCTTACTCCAAGGGGCAACGGTACCAGAATGACTAAGTATGAATTTTCTTGAGTTTTTTTTTTTCGATTGATTTGATATTTTTGAGTTGATTCTTGATGCATGTGGTTTAGTTTTCATGCTTTGAAAGTGTTTTTCATGAAAATTTGATTGCATGCATGCATGGGCATTTCACCCATGTGCCTTTTGGAAGGTGCACACCACGTGCTTGTGAAAATGCCCAAATGGGCAGTTTTTATTTTTGCCTTGGATTTTTTACATTCGGTTTACGCTTGTTTAGCATGCTTATGGCATTTGAAAGGATTTTCTAACATATTGACTTTGATTTCTTGCAGTCGGGCTCAAAAATCTGAGCTAGGGGCTCGGGGGCAGACATTGCAAAGTGGTAAGCTGATTTGCCTCTTCGATGCCAAGGGCGGTAGGTTTTGGGCCATTTTTAGACTGAATAGTCCATGTTGACCATGACCGAAAAATTCTTTATGCTCTGGTAGAGAGATGGTGGGACACCACCAATACTTTCCATCTCCAGTTCGAGGAGGTAACATTGACTCCTCTTGACTTCTTAATGATCACAAGCCTTCGAGTCGGTGGTGATCGAATCCCATGGGACAAGTGAAATGTACAGTCGGGGTGACAAGATTTCCAGGCTTCTAGGGTGGCAGCCCACATGGGCCTTCGGTGATGTAGTGCAAGTTAGGCATATCTTAGAGAACTTTCACTTTTAGTTGTGCCGTAACGCTCTTGAGGAGGATCAATTGACTAGAGTTTTCATGCTCTTTGTCTTTGGATAGACCCTCTTAGCCAATGTTAGTAACACTATTTATTTTTGGTACCTCCCTACTTTGGAGGATGTGGAGAACTTTGAGCACTTTAATTGAGGAGGCGCCGTAATGACTGTTTTGTATCGCTGGATGTGCGTACTATCTCGGGTGGTCACCAAGGGACTTGGTGGTTTCAACATTGTTTGGGACGTATGAATTTTTGAATCCCCTCACTTCCCTTTTTGAGAAAATGTCATTTTGACTGACTTTCCAATTTTGGACAAATTTGGGCCTATAAGGTCCTCCAATTGTTGCCCTACCCATTGGTGGAGGCAGAAGAGAACATATTTCCCCACACGTGGTAGTGGTGGAAGACAAACAGGCAGACTCGCCGAGGGACAAACATAGTGTAAGGATTCAAGGAGGCCTTAGACATGCTCTAGGGGGACACGGTTAGTTCCCCTATTTGGAAATTTCTCTTAGTCGACACGTGATGTGAGAAACTTATGCTTTCATTTATGACAGTTTTGATGGAATCCTTGGAGGGTTGTCCCGCCCTCAGTGGAGTGAAGTATTGGGATAGCGCGTCGACGCTTGATTTTAGAAGGCCCTTTTGAGAGGGTATATTACTTAGGGTGAGAGAGTGATTCTCTAAGTAGACACAGCCTCGTAGCTCTTTCCGCCTATATCACCTCTTACCAACATAAGAGACTTGTAATCGTTTAACTCCGACCCTCGATTTCATGGAGCTTTACGAAGGGGTGGCCATGCAACGGTTCTTCAACCAGTTTGGCCATATAACAAGCTATTTAGGAAGAGCTAATGCCTCCCTTGACTGGGGGTCCGCTTCCTCCACCTAGGGTTGGGAAGGCCAAGTGCGAGTGACAGGTCACCTTAGGAGGCCGCCACTATAGTAGCTGACGCAAGGCTGCTGGCAGCTTTCCCGACTTTTAATGTATCGGTGATGACCAATGACTGGAATTTCAGGCTAAAAATGTTATTCCGGCCAACCAGGTCTATCGAAGAACTACCAGCTCTCGACCACTTAACTAGGGTAAGAGTTTTTTTTTTGCCTAAAATTTTCTATGGTTCTTTCCCTCGTTCCTTTTTTTTTTTTAAATTGAGACAAGATTCTGTTGGAATTCACGGTGGCCTAGACCATTTACGAGAATGTCTGTGTCTACATCACGACCTTGAAGCATAAGGTTACCTAAGTCACCATGGAGTCATGGTGGAAAGACACTCACCTGGATAAGCTCTGACATTGTAAGGACATGATTCCCCCCTCTCTTTTTTTGAATGTCCATATATTGATTGCATGTTGACATTGCATTGATTTTGAGTTGAAATTCATGACTTTTTAGGCTGCTCAGGTTTCTCATCTTGAAGACATGAACCGAGGATGGGATTGTCCTGAGGGAGGGATTCCCAGCGGGAGGCGAGGAGAAGAGCCCAAAAAGAAAAATCAAAGTTAACTGAGTAGCTCTCTCGCTCAGCCAGGTCAGGCCCAAGTAGAGCGTCGAGACAAGTGGTGGAGAGTAAGAGAAAGGACATTGAGGAAGAGGAGGTTCCTTCATGTTAGTCTCGACTGACATAAGGGAGAACGGCGAAGGGCGCCGTTAAATGAAAACTTTTTCTTTTTGCATGAACACTTTGTTTGATGAACAATTTGTCCCCTTTTTTATTTTCTTATTTTTGATTATTTTTGTTTTGTTTTGACCAAATGAATGATCAATGCATGCATCTTTATTTATGAATGTGTGAAATACCATCAAAAATGAAACAAGAATTTGTATCCAACATGTTTTAGATTGACAAAACAAGAGGAAAACAACAAAAACAAGCGAAATCGGGCAAAGTGGCCTGAATCCCTCATGTGCTGATTGACACACAGAGAGGAGGGTTTCTTTGGCTTGTGTGCTGATCGGCACTCAGGGTGTGCCAATCTCCAACGTGTCCTTTTCTAGGTAGTTCATGGCCTATTACATATTGTTACGTGTTTTCCAAAAATTAGTCTCTTAAACCTAACTTGGAAACGAACTTGCGAGTTTTTTTAAGATATATTGCAAATCCTAAACCTCCCAACTCATCATATTCAACCTTTTGATAGTTCTAGTTTTGTGCTTTCTGCCTTTCTGCTTTGACGGCTTCTATAATTATGGATGTAGCTATTTTTTACGAACAAATTCATACATAGGCTGTACTGTCTCTTGAGCTCGAAGAAGATTAACTTGGGGGCATTGAAACTGAAAGCTATTTTTTCTCTTGCCTAAGCTACTAGTAGACTGGTATCTGTTGCGGGCTTGTGCTCGCTTTTGGGATCCTGTTGATCATTAGTTTTCACTTTCATCTAGAAGAAATATGTCCGACATTTGAAGAGTTATATGCTCTCTTTGATGTTACAGTTCAAGGTAAATTGGTCGTCCTTTCTATACAGTGTAGTTATTCTTCTTCTCTGTCTTCTTTACTTAACTTGGATGTTGAGAAGGCAAAGGAACTGGTTCAAGGTGAATCCTTTTCCCTACTTCCCATATTGAAAACTTTCATAAACCAAGAGGCTAGCCGCACCAAACTGTGTGCTTTTGCTTTGTGCATTATCCCGAGGTTCTTGATTGTTCAAGAGCCTGATTAGGCTGATGTCTGCCTAATTGATGTTATGATTGAACTAAACAAAGGCAACAATATGATGGGTATTGTCCTTGCCGAGAATTTGAATGGCTTGGACTTGGTTCATGACGGCTCAAATGTTTTCAAAAGTAACCCCTTGATATTGACGATGTGGTTGAGTGATAAGTTGAAGCTCTTGGCACCTTTAGTTACCATCCCTTATATGTTAAAGCACTATTAGTTCAAGGGCCTTGCTGGTGACCAAAGATAGTGAGAGAAATTGGTGCGAGTTCCTTACTCAACTTTCACCTTATGATATTGATTAGTCCACTATTCACTAGCAAAACAGAGCCCCTCGCTTGCGTTCTCCTGGTTATTCTTGTGTTATCTTGGCAAGCTTGAGGAAGATCACATTTTATTATCCCATCCACTTACTGCGCCAATTTTGGTGGATGCAGGTTGCTCTAAGGACTTGGGGACCTCACTTCATTGTGGAAAGATTGACTCCCTCTGTAGCCACATAGATATCCAACTGTTAGGGAATGTGCTCATGTTCTAGATTTGGATAATACAAATTATTTCAATAAAGTGCTTATGATGAAATAATATTTATAGGTGGCTTTGGGACCTAATCAGTGAAAGGAAAGAACTTAAGGATTCTATCCTTTTTTACGAGATTGGAATCGGCATTAGTGTGGACATAACTTCAAAGTTGGAAGCGGATCAAAGAAGCTTACAAAGGACTTCGAATAAGGAGGAATGGTAAATTTGGACTAGGAAGCAATGAGCCAACCACTGAGGTGTGACAGAAACAAAGGCAGCAGCCCCTTTAAGCTTGGAAAGGAAACAAGGAAGACCTAAGAAGACACTAGAATTCAAACGTAACAATTGTGAGCTAGACTTTGGGCAGTTTTGCTCTACATGTAGACTCTACAAGGAATTACCTGGGTTTCATTGAGAAAGAAACAGGTCGTCGCTTTGAGTTGGAGGGCAGGTTGGTGGAGAAGAAAGAGTGAATAAAGGATCTGAGTATCCTCTAGCAATGAAGATTTAAAATTCTTTTTTTCTCTTTTCTTTTTTTCTTTATTTTTTTTTAGAGGAAGTTAGTTCCATATTAGACTTAGACCAAGTTGATAGGGCTTTTACCTATTATTAAATAAAATATGATCTTTAACTTTTGGATTTGAAAGAATGAAACTTTTATTGCAATTTTTGAAACTGCACTTCACGGTAACTTCGTAAGCTACCTACGTACCCCCGTATTGCATGTGTAGCAAAAATGTCTAATGGGGGGGTCAGGTCATCATAGTTCAGTACAATAGGGAGCAAGCCACTAAACATAATATTTCTTGAGCTGGTCAAGGTTGATAGGTGATGAAAACTCGTCTCCTATCCATATTTATGAACCACACAGGCTCCTCTAGTGGCTATAGATTTGATAATGAATGAGCCACTCCAGTTGGGCTTGAATCTCCCTTTCGGGTCAAGTACCGGTGCTTAGGTTTTCTTTTACAACCAAATCTCCTACTTTCAGGCCTTTCTTTTTCACCTTCTTGTTCAAGGCCTAGGCTACCCTTCTATGATACCCTTGTGTCTGATATAAAGCTTTGAGCTCATTTTTCATCCAGGAGGGCTAACTCATTGTATCTACTTTGTAACTAATTAGTTTCAGCAACTTGATTCTCGAGAAGTACCCTGAGTGGGGGTATTTCTAGCTCAATAGGTAATACTACATTCATCCCGTATGTTAGGAAGTATGGGGTTTGTCTGGTAGGCCTTCTGATAAATGTACGATACCCCCGTAAAGCAAATGAGAGTTTCTCATGCTAGTTCCTGGAGATTTCTGTTGTTCTCCTCAAAATGTTCTTTAGAGTTTTGTTTGTAGCCTCTACCACCCCATTTGTTTGAGGTCGATAAAGTGAGGAATGATAATGGGTGATTCTGAACTCCTTGATCAAATCAATAACTTCCCTTTGAAGTGCAAACCTTTGTCTGAAATTAGTTCATGGGGTACTCCATACTGACAAATGATGTTAGCCCTAATGAACTTGCGTTACTTTCCTTACATTGAAGATAGCATAGGAAATGGCCTCTACCCGTTTGGTAAAGTAATAGATGGCTACCAAAATGTACTCATGGTTGTTGAAAGCTTTTGGTGTGATTTTGCCAATGATATCTATTCCTTAAGTTGCAAAGGTCCAAGGGGATGTCAAGTTGTATAACTCCCTAGGAGGGGAGATGTTGAAGATTAGCGTGTATCTAACATTTGTGGCACTTCCTGACGAAGGCAATACAATATTCATCCATAGGCGTTCCAGTAGTAACCTTGTCAAACTATCTTTTTGGCTATATAGCATGTGTCCATTCATGTGAGGTCCACAGACTCCTTCATGGATTTCTGTCATGACATGTTCAACTTCATATTTATGCAAGCACAAAAGATGTATTCTATAGAAAGACCTTTTGTAAATCTTTCCCCTTACAAATGATGAATTGGGTGGCCCATCGTCTCAGGGTTGCTTTGTCCTTCTTAGTACATCTTCCAGGATATTCTAAGTGTCTGATGAATGACCAAACCTCATTGAACTAAGGTAAGATGTCGAGTCCTTTGTGACTTCATTGATGTTGCAGCAATATATAAGAATTTCCCTGAGTTTATACCAAGAACAGGTTTAATTGTGGCTTCTTCTAGGATGTCCACCATTGAGACAAGGGTGTCTAGAGCGTCTGCAAAACTATTCTTAGCCCTAGGTATGTAGTAAAACTGTAAATCTTTGAACTTGGTTATTACTGTCTCTAGGTACTGGTGGTAGGGTAAGATCTTTTCCTCTTTAATCTTCCACATTTTTGGACTTGGCCTAATAACGAGGGCTGAATCCCTATATATATCTAAGAATTCAACTTTTAGTTCTAAAGCCGCTTGCAAGCCCACTAGATAGGTTTTATACTCTATGGTATTTTTGGTAGAGAGGGTACTGTAACTTTCATGGCTAAAGGCGTGTGTGATCTGTTTGGGGCGACCAAAAACATGCCAATGTCATATCCTTTCTTATTGGTGGTGCCGTTAAAGAAAAGACACCACCTATCCTCATATATCTACACAATTTCTTCATCTAGGAATTTAGTTTCCTTAACAATCTCGCCCTCAACTGGGTAGTCTACTAGGTAGTCGGCCACGACCTTTCTTTTGATGAATTTCTGAGTTATGTGCACTATGTCAAACTCTAAAAGCAATAGTAGCCACCAAGTAGTACAACTTGATAGGGCCAGTTTTTCAAAGAGATATTTCACAGGATCTATGTGGGAAACCAAGTGTATTGTATAAGCCATCATGTAATGGCAGAGCTTTTGGGTAACCTAGACAAGAGCAGTGCATGTCTTTTCGAGAGCATTATAATTTTGATCATAGGAGATCAACTTCTGACTCACACAGTAAACATTCCTTCTCTTTTCTTTCTTGTGTTTGATTTAGGGCTAACATGGCTCCAACGGCTGTATCAGTAACCGTGAGGTATAGTAACAAAGGAAAGTCGGGTTATGAGGGAACCGGGACTAGTGGGTTGGTCAGATATTCTTTGATCTTTTCGAAAGCCTCTTGGCATGAGGGGTTCCACTTTTTGGGAGAACTTTTCTTTAGGAGTTTGAAAATGGGCTCACAGATAGTAGTCAACTACGATATAAATTTGTTGATGAATTGAAGTCTCCGTAGGAAGCCCCTAACTTGATTTTCTATTTTGGGTAGAGGCATCTCCATAATAGCTTTGATTTTTATGGGATCCACCTCTATCCCTCTTTGACTTATCATAAAGCCTTGGAGTTTTCTAGATGTGACCTCAAACACACATTTTTAAGGGTTTAGTCTCATTCTGTATTTCCTTATTCTTTTGAAGAACCTTCTTAGGCAGTCAGGAATAACTTTCTCTACCTTTAGATTTAATGATCATGTCATCAACATAGAGTTTCGACCTTTTTATGAATAAAGTCAAGTAGGATGGTAGTGGTTGCCCTCTAATATGTAGCCCCTGTATTTTTCAGGCCAAAAGACATGACTGTGTAGCAATATGTCCCCCACTGTGTTGTGAATGCAGTTCTTTTCCATGTGATCGAGGTGCATCTTGATTTGATAATACCTCACGAAGCCATCTATAAAGGACATCATGGCATGTTTGGCAAGAAAAATTTATTTTTTGGACAGGCTTTGTTGAGGTCCTTATAGTCAACACACATGCAAACTCGCCAATCCGTCTTGGGGACAGGGACGGTATTGGCTAACTATTGCAGGTATTCGACCATGGGCAAGAACCCTACAACTAATTGTTTCTCGACTTCCTCTTTAATTTTGAGGGACCACTCTTGCCTGAGTTTCCTCAATTTCTGGTTGATTGGTTTGGCATCAAGATAAGTCGAGATTTTGGGTTGGATTATGTTACGTCTAAATCGGGCATGTTCTTGTAAGACCATGCGAAGACATCTTGGAATTCTCTTAATAGTTTAGACAGGGTTTCGTGTTCACCTTGGCTAAGGGTTACGCCAATCTTGACCTCTCTAGTCTCACCTTCTAACCCTAAGTTAATGGTCACCTGTTTGTTCTATGATAGGTTGAGCCCTATTTTGAGATTTGGTGATTGTTTTGGCTAAGTCTATTAGAAAATTTCTATCATTTGTGTCAATATTATTGTATTATTTAAATTCATCATCATGTTCATTATTTGCAATAAAAGGATACTCAAAAGAAAAAATTATTTCATTCGAAAAAAGGAAAGATAAAATCAGGCAAGCTCGTCAAGATTAATGAAATCTAAAGAAAGAGAGTCCTCGAACTCAGAGTCAAAAGCATTGTCGGTGTCACGCCCCTGAATTCCCACGAACTCGAGACGCGAGTAATGAAACTAAAAGAAAATAAAATAATGGACAATCTAACGGATTCAACTCAAAACTTACATTCATTTCTTCAATGTACATCCATGTAAAGCACGATCAATAAAAACATTCAACATGTCATTCGGGCTTAAGCCCTTATACAATATCAATACATCTCGAAATATGCTCCCAGGGGCCAAGATCATTCTAAGCTCATGTCTCCTCCACTCTGTAAGACTTCCTCAAGTCTCGAGTGCAGGAACGTCATCTGTGGGGAGTTATCCCACGAATGGGTTAGCTCAACTGCTGGTATGATATAATGCTAATGCAAGGAACAAAATTAAGGGTGTGGCATATGCAAGTGTACAGTTATTTCTACATGTCATTCAATATCATCCATACAACGTACTAGCAATAATCTACATGTCATCCAACTCATTAATATAATTTAAGGCGTGGCATGTGCAAGTGTACAGTTATTTCTACATGTCATTCAATATCATCCATACAATGTGATAACAATAATCCACATGCCTTCCAAATCATCTATACCATGTAATAGCAATAATCCACATGACATCCCAGTTATCCATGTAATGTAGTGACAATGCCCATGAAACACCCACACAAATCTACTGCCACAACCATGCCAACTCTATGCCACAACCATGTCAACTCTTTGCCATGTCTATGTCTCAGTTTTCAGAACACATTCGATAGGAAGCTGAGTACCATGCAATGTCTCATTTTCGGAACACATCCGATGGAAGCTGCGTACCATGTCTCGTTTTCAGAACATCATCCGATGGAAGCTGAGTACCATGTCTCAGTTTTCGGAACACATCTGATGGAAACTGAGTACCATGCTTAGCACCACGTGCTCAACCCACACTATGCTTTCAATGCATCACACGTATGCCAATATGCTTTGATTCCACCATACAATAACACAATCTCAGATAAGCAATTTACCAACACATGGAGCATGCTTTTTAAACAATGTATTCCACTTAAAGCAATTACAGCATCTGAATAATAATCCTCTTCCACATGAATGTATGTAATACAAAATCACACAAACACATACTCAAGTCACGTATTTACCATCTTAACAACTCATCAAGAACATAAATCACGTACAACACCAGCACATAGAATAATTCATATCTCCATGGAGCAGTGAGAAACACATAAGCAACATAAACAATCAACTCAAGATTTCTTTTTAAAACAATATTTCTTATGTGATTTTCTAACATCAAAAAAATAATTATATGATTCATTCAACCAACATGCAAATCATTCCTAAACTTAATTCTATTCCTTACTTAGCACAATACACCATACCTGATGGGTTAGCTTTAACTCAAGAAGACGTACTCGTAGTGTAGTAGAACTACAGTGAAAATACAGAAGGTCAGACCACCTTCTCCTTGCCTTTCCGTGTTCCTAAAATCATGAAATACAACTCAGTTCAATTGCTACTTAAATTATGCTATTCATCAAATGTTATGTCTTTATTTTCTTAGTTTCTATTTTTCTAAAATAAACTCTACCATTGAGTCTGGAACGTCGAATAAAATAGGTTTAGGCTTTCGTGGAACTCAATTTGGACATCCGAGCTAAAAAGGGCAAAACGGTCATTTTGCACTTTTTACGGGTCCTTACATCTCGAGACCTCTTTTCATAATTTTGAATCTACATTTGAGTCCGGAATGGTCGAGATAATAAAGTTTCACTATTTGTTTACTTAGTTCGGAGTTCGTTTAACTGCGTTTCAACTCAGGGGCATTTTGGTAATTTTTAATATTATTACGGGTCTTTTATTTTTTGGGACCCCATCTCGTAAAACGGACCTCACCATTGGTCTCAGAATGGTCGAGATAGTCAAAATACACTAATGACTTGTCCCATTTGGACTCCGGATTATTTTGTGACATTTAAATAATTAGATTAATTAATTAATTAATTAATCTAATTAATATTTTATAAATATTTTATTCTGGTGGGGTCAGATCATAATTTCTCAAATGTCTAGGGGTCAAAGTGAGATTTTCGAAAGTCCTGGGGTCAAAATTAATTTCTAAAAAGTACATGGGTCAATTCGTAATTTTTCAAATCTCTTATTCCTAATTCGGATAGCCAAACAGTGGCTAATCCAAAACAGGGATAGGATATCTCTGTTCTTGATTTAATTCTAATTTTAATTTCATAAACCCGTAGCCAAACAGTCCCAATCCCCATTTTAATTTAAAACACCAGGCTGACACGTGGCAGGGGTGGGTCGGTCTTGGCCCGACCCAGACCTGGACTCGACCCGAACCCGGACCCGAGGTCTGAACAGTGTCATCTTCTTCCCCGTTTTTTTGGTAGGTTTGCCTTAGGGTTCCGTCGCCATCTCCGACGACGGCGACCCAATTCCGGCGAGATTTTAATATCTTTTCAATGCGTTTTTCTTTGGTTTTTCACTTGGATTCCTTATCTAATATTTGTTTTCAATTTGGTTGATTAGATCTACACGAATCTGAGAACAACCGACTCTCCGGCCAACTGAAACCCTTCGATTTTGAGCCATTTCCTCCACTATTTAAATCTAACTAAGGTTCAAATCGGTTTCTGCACCACTGAGGATCAGTTCCTCATGGTTAGAGTTGGGTTTGATGCATAAAATTACGTGGTTAAATTTCCATTCTCTCAACCTATAACTGTCTCGTTCTAGGTCATTTCTCAACCATTCAACTTGATTTTTTTTGCTTTATTTTCTATTTTTCATATTCTACAAGCCCCTACAGTTAAATCAAACTAATATGCTTAAAAATGAAAAACCAAAGCTGAGCCACTTACCAAACTTTTTGGGTTTTCCTCCTTCCTACCGTGGGTTCTCTTCTTCTCTTAGGCTCAAGCTTTCCCCAATGCTCACTATTTTCAAACTCAGACTCTCTCTTCTTTCTGATTTTCTCTCAAAAATTAGAACCCATATGTATACACATGTATTACACTCTTTCTCTTTCTACTCTCTCTCTACACGATCAGACCTGTCTCACTCACTAGACACCTACTTACACACACAATGTACACAGCACACCCATTTCTGATTTGCATTAATTGTTTGTGTGTGTTTTGGGCCATATATATATATAATATCTCACACACACCTATACACGGTCTACCACCCACACAAATATAGCCTACACACACTCACAGTGCAGCCTACACACGCACAATGTAGCCTACACACACACAGCACACACACTACATCACAGCTGTACTCCACGCACCTTTACACACATATATGCATATATATATATATATACACACATACCTAATTGCATGTACATGCATATTATACATAATATTATACACATTTGCACACATACAATACATCACACATAAATAACACACATTACATGAATACACCACCATCTACATAATAATAATAAATAATTAAATAAATGAGTAAATAAATTAAAAAAAAATTCTTCCCAAAATTTCAAATCTTTACAGCCGGAATCTATATTAGTCAAGTCTAAGTAACCGAATTCCTATTCAAGTTGTTCATCTGAGGCTGGCACCTCTTTGATTGGGAGCCAATTGTTGATTGAAGCTTGGATTGGCATGATATCTTTGATTGGATCTTCTCCCATGTTACCTGCAGAGATCATATCGACCATATCATTAGTGATTTTTATCTTGGCGAAGCAATCTGTCAATCCTTCGAGCTCTTCGATCCAGTCCTCTTACTGAGGATCATGTTATCCGAACGGTACCACCACCTATTTGTTAAAACCACAGGTGCAGTCACAGAATATTTCCCAACCGGGAACTCTGGTCTTGGCCTTAGCATTGTACCATGGCTTAAGGAACCCATAGTACGAATAGTCCTCTCTTTGCTTGACAAAGCTCCCATTTAGGTGGGGAAGTAAGGTTTTATTTTTATGAGTTTGGGGTGGTAGCCACTGTCCTCTAGCAATTGTCTTGGCTTGTATGGCCAAAGACTTTTCACAAAAATCTTCCTCGGTGGGTGAATATCCAAGCCCGAATATGTATTCTCTTTCTAGTTAGTAGGGTGGTGTAGGTAGACCTTGCAAATTGAATCCATGGCCTTTACTGGGCACATATCCCATATGGACCATCATGTTTGTAGTAGCCTCTGTCAAGTACTTATTCCACCTCAAGGCTTCCTATACGATCAAAGTCTGACAAAGGTAAATCATTGGTATTATGTTGGATCCCTAGTATAAGGAGAGCATCACCGACATGATCAACGTCCCCATATATAGTGACTACCCCTATTTAACAGGCGAATTTGAGCTTCTGATGTAGAGAGGATGCTATGGCTTTCATTTCATATAATCAAGGCCTTCCAAGCAGTAAGTTAAAGGATTTCGAGATGTCTAGTTGTTGGAAATATGTGGTGCTTTCAAACGGGCCGAGATTCATGGTAAGAGCCATGACCCCTACAACTTTCCTCCGAGTATTGTCATATGCCCTCACTATTTGGGCTGATGGTGTGAAATCGGTTATTTCTAAGCCAAGGCATTTTGTAGTCCTGAGAGAAGAAACGTTGAGAGCAGATTTGTTGTCAATGAGCACTATAGGTATCCTCTTTCCAAGAGCACCTATAGTAATATACAGAGCTTTAGTGTGGTTACGCCTCTCCTTTCGGTAAATCATGATCAGTGAAAGTGATAATATCATTGAATTGGACCTCTCCAATGATTTGTGTGAGTTGTTTGGGGGTAGTGGTGGTAGGAACCTGTGCTTCATTGAGATGCCTCAAAATAGCCTGCCTGTGTGGAAAAAATGATGTCAATAATCCCTAGATTGAGATATTGGCTTGCGTCTTCTTGAGTTGTTTGAAGATCGCATCTTTGAAAAGAACCTGAGGTGGGACTCCTATTGATTTGTTGGGCTTCAAAAACTCTGTGAGTGGGTCAACTGCTTGTAGTCGAGCAGGTTTGAATAGTCTCCCCCCTCGTGTGACATGTACCGCATTGGTTGAGCTAGACTAAATTTTCTTACTCATGAGTTTGTCCCAAGTGATTATACTACAACTTTAGATATTTGTAGAGTCATTGATGAGACCACTTGGATCTGAGTCTACGAGACTTAACATATTGATATTAAGTCGCGCATTGTGGGCCGGCAAAGGGTTGGTTGTGACATTGGGTGTCACGACCCCAAATCCGGTCCATGCGGATCGAGGGTTCGTGATCGGCCACCGAGGCCTTTTTGTCAATAATCATAATTACCTTTAATCAAACGCAGCGGAATAAATTTTTCTTTTTCTATTGCAGAAGCGCTAATCAATACACAAGTCAACATCAGTCATCTATTTCTACATTCCATAGCAATTACAAAAGTACATGATGTAATTTTTCCAAAGCCTGTTGATGTCATATTCAATATACAGTCCAAAGTTTCCAAAAGTAACTACATCATGACTAGCAAAATCCTATTACAAAAGGGTCCATAGCTTCACAAGCTTCCAACTAGTTTGACTGAACCTGTTATTTCTTGTCCGATATCATCACCTGAAATAGGATAAAAATATCCCATGAGCTCAACAGCTCGTGAGTATCCCAGCTCGTGAGCATTCCATAATATACCAAGGGTTTCAAAACTACTATGTAATTCAATACTGAAATGTCAATGATCATATATCATATGTTATCTTAATTATAGTACAAGATAACGGTATCAAATTCAGTTCCAATATATCTCAATTCAAAGATAATCGTAAATCGATAATCAATAACATAGTTTAATAAATCAAAATCACAGTTCAATATCATGGTTCAATTCCCAAATTCATAGTTCAATAATTCAGATTCATGGTTCAATAGCCCAAATTCATAGTTCAATAAATAATAATTCAATATCTCAAATTCATAGTTCAATAATTCAGATTTATGGTTCAATAGCCCAAATTCATAGTTCAATAAATAATAGTTCAATATCTCAAATTCATAGTTCAATAATTCAGATTCATGGTTCGATTTTCAATATTCATATTCAATGATATATTCCACTTCTATGGTCAGCAAATTAGAACCTCGCTAACTGAGATCGATGGGCTAGCTAGTTCGATATGCCGTATCAACACCGGCTCACCACAATATACCCTGTGGGAGGGTTCGATAAATCACAATCTATTCGATAGTGACTAATCATAGAAGAGTGTTCTATTCAAAGCATCAAATTTATATCCAAATCGTATCCAAAATCAATAATCATCAATAACAGTCCAATTATTTCAAATCAAGGTTCTTTATTTGACATTTAGTTCAAACAGTTCAAACATTTGTAAGAATATCGTAAAACATTTGAGTATCTTTCAAACACATTTTCTGAAGTCAAAGAAGACAATAGAGTTGTCAATAGATCATTCAAAATGTATGCAGTATAACTATTAAACAAATGCTATAAAGGAAAACGATTTCATATGTCGATATATCATAAAAGAGTTCAATATTTATATTTATACTGAAAATGTCTACCTCAATATGGTATGAAATACTCACCTGAATTCCAAGGACTTAACTCCAAAAATCCTTCCTTTGAAGTTTCCTAAAATCACATTTCAAAGTCCGGTCACATTCCATAGTATTACTCTGATTTAATTATCATTAATTCTTTCTCTTATTTTAGTTACATTTATTGGATAGCTTCTTTAAGTTTTAAATTTTGATTCTATTACCTTACATATTTACGTGTCATATTTTTCCGTACCTTATTTCAACATATGGACCTCACCATTGAGTCTGGAACGTCGAAGAAAGTCAGTTTTGGCTTTCGCGGAATTCCATTTGGACTTTTGTACCAAAAAGGGCAAAATAGTCATTTTGCACTTTTATGTGTATTTTATTTTTTGGGGTCCCGTATAGTGAAATAGACCCCACCATTGATCTTAGAATATCCGAGATAATAAAAATTGACAATTCGTTTGTATCGTTTGGACGTCGTTTGACCTATATTTGAACTACGGGCATTTTTATAATTTTCTATTATTTTAAATTAATTAAATATATTAATATTTTATTCTGGGGGTCAAATCACAATTATTTACAGTTGGGGGGTCAGTTTGTAATTTTCGTAACTTTCTGGGTCAAATTGTAATTCCTAAAAATCCTATTCTAAATAGGGATAACCAAACAGTGGTTAGGCTTCAAAACTGGAATAGGATATCCCTATTCCCAAATCAATTAAATTTCAATTTCTTACTCTAGGAACCAAACAGTCCCAATTCAATTTTAAAAATCTTTTAACTTAACAAAACTGTGCCGTTTCATTTAGCCGTATCTAATTCGGTTGGGTCCTGACCCGGATCCAACCCGGATCCGTTTTCTTCTAACCCGAAATACCCCACGATTATCCGGTCACCTTCCCCATTACTTCGGTAGGGTTCCGGTGGTAACAGTCGCTTTCTCCGGCGACGGCCACCAAATTTTGGTCAGTTTTCAACAGTTTTTAAATGCCATTTTCTTCTAAATTTCATGTAGATTTCATT
Source organism: Nyssa sinensis (assembly GCA_008638375.1). Lineage (NCBI taxonomy): Eukaryota > Viridiplantae > Streptophyta > Magnoliopsida > Cornales > Nyssaceae > Nyssa > Nyssa sinensis. The sequence continues at coordinate 20,420,173 of CM018049.1, read as the reverse complement.
TCAAATGTTGGTTTTCAATTTAGTGTACTAGATCTTCACGAAATAGAGCTAACCCGTAACTCCGATGACCTGATTTTCCATTATTTCATGCTCGGTTCTCAACTATTTCGACCTCTTTTTAATTCTATTTAAGTTCTGCACTTCATAGGAAAATTTCTGGACTATTTATACCATGTTTCATGCATAAAATATTGGATGTCCGATTATTCTCTCCTACCTGTAACTTGATTTTTCTCTTTAAATTCTTAACCATTTTTTCTAATTTTTCTTGCATTAGATTCCTTATTTCATGCTTAACACAGCCTTATAGTTTAAACACTACGAATCATGCTCTAAAAATTAAAAACAGAATGACCCACTTACTTGTTTTTTCAGGTTTTCCTCCTAGTGCAGGTCCTCCTTCCTCTCGGTTTCTACTTGGTTCACCTCTGCTTCTTCCCTTTTTAATCTTTCTCTTCTGTTTTTCCCTTTTTCTCACGGATACATACACATATATATAGAGAAGATTCAACCGACTTGAATCTCTCTCTACCAGCCCCTTTCTTTGACTCAACTCTCTGCCCCATAAATTTTCACTTTCTCTCCTTCTAAGAATACAGCTTTGCATTCAATTCATACAAGATATTTGTATCTTATATATATATATATATATATATATATATATATAAAATGTATCTACACACACCAACACACACCCACTTGCACATTGTTCACCTATATACATATATATATACATATTTATATATTTTTTAATTATTATTATTATTATTGTTATTATTATTATTATTATTATTATTATTATTATTATTTTTAATTTATTTTATTATAGTTCGGGTTTATACGCCATGGCCCGGGTTTACCGGGTTGATTACCGGCTAACTCGGGTCGGGGTATTACATTGGGCTTTGCTGGTAGAGCCCCTATTGTTCCTCCATCAATTAGGTCTTGAATTGTATGCTTCAGAGCTCAACACTAATTCGTGTTATGTCCATCGCCTTGATGATAGGCACAATGCTGGTTTGGATCAAACCCCTTAGGTAAAGGGTTCAGAGCCAGTCTTGGTTCTAAGGGTTGAAAAAGCCCTTTCTCTCGGAGGTTATTGTATATTTCACCCATTGGTGCTGATAAATTTAAGAACTGCCTTTGAAGGCGTTTCTGTGGGGCACCCTGTGATGTTGGCCATGAAAATGACCTTGATGTGTTGACGGCAGTGATCATGTGGGTCGAGCCACTTAACTTTGAGGTTGGAAAGATCTTGCAAGGTTTTGGGTCACTTTCTTTGAGAGTGCCATCGTTAACCACATTTTCTACTTGTGTTCCGGCCCCTACTAGTGCTTTGAACGTCTCAAAGTATTAGGCGAAAAAAGTTTCAATGTAAACCAAAAGTAGATTCTTTTTAACCATCTAAACCTGTTCGGCCTCATTTGGTCGGTTGATCATTTAAGCTGCTTTAGTCTGCCACCTAGTGATGAATGTGGACAGACCTTTTTTTGGTTCTTGCTTGGTGGTCTCCAAGTCTCGAAAGGTGATATCAAGTTCATTGTTGTATTTGTACTGCTTGACAAAGGCATTGCATAATTCCTCCTAATCTTTGAAAAGTGCATCTTCTAAGTTCAGGCTACATCACAAAGCGGCTCCGGTCAAGGTTTAGTGAGACATCTAGACCAAAACATTGGTGTTGGCCTCTAGTTGTTGCATGGCCCTCACATATAGCTTAAGATGAGTTATTGGACATGTGGTTCTATCAAATTTATCGAGGTTTGGCATTTTGAATTTTAAAGGGAGCCGAATGTCTAGGTAGAGAGAAAACTTGTGAATATCAACTATATCATCACCTTGGTGAGCTTTGTAAAAGAGAGTCTCCATTTTTTCCAACCTGTGAGCAAGGCCCTCTTCTTATTGCTTCGGGATCTCTATAGGTTCGTACTGTTCACCCCAATCATAAGGATAATGAGTGGATCTTGGTTTTACTAATGCTGTTGTTGTCTATCTTTAGGCGGGACTGATGGCACTTGGCGAGGATTTTCATTACTTGTTGGAACAAGAGGTGGTGGTGGTAACCTTTGCTATACCAGATCTTGAACTGTGAGAGAGGGTCTTTGGTTCTCTTCTCGGTAATTGGCCATGTCTTTCTTGATGTCGGCCAGAATCTGAAGTATCTATTCAGGGTTTATTGCAACTAGAGTTGTGCTTTTCTAATCTGTTGGAAGGTTAAAGGTTCGAATCAATCAACCTCGACTAGTCCGTTTCCAAACCAGTTGTGGGTACCTATTTTTGAAAAATAATTATGTTATTTAACTTATTTGGTGTCAAGGAAAATCCAAGAAAGTCTTATTTATAGCCCCATTGTAACTTACAAAATTGGTTTTTCAGGAAAAAATTGGAGTTTTTCAAAAAAATTCAAAAATTTGGACAATATTTTATAGAGCGGGAGACCAGCCCTTTGTGTGTCGATCGGCACATAGAAGCTTTTGACCTCTATGCCGACTAGCCAACAAAGAGGGGTGTTTTTTTTTACTTTCTAGATTTTTCTAACTTCGCAAATTTGGGAGAGAAATTATGTTTCTGTCTTACCAAAACTGGGTTCGAGGTCCTGAATCATGAGTCTATGGCCGATTATATGCATGATGCTTCGATCGGGTAAAGGTTTCGAGATTCCCCTTTTAACAGGACGTACCATATACCTCCCACAACCACTAGATTGTAATGACTATGGTCAAACGGTACCGCATCGCCTTTTTACATACCATCCCAAGGCCACTAGAATGTAGTGTCCCCAGTCAAGTGGTGTTTAATCAAGGAGTGGAGGGCTTTCACTAGCGACACCCGTCAAGCTGAGTGAGCATACAGGGACTATCCGAGGTTTAGAGGGCATGTAGTGCAAATGCAAATGTTATAAAGCGGTGTGTGGGCAAGGCATTCAAATTTTAGTCCTTTTTTAATTCATCCATCCATACATTCAAGCATACATCCATTCATCCATCATAACGCATAAAAATAAATGAATGTAAAGCAAGTAAACAAGACAGCCTTAAAGTGAATACTTCATCAAGTCTAGCCCTCTTTGATCCCTAGTAGAGTCGCCACTGTGGGCACCAACACCAAAAAAAAGAGAAAACGTGCATCATCCTTTTTATAGATATAAAGGGATCCCGGCTGTTTCCTTTCCGTAAAGGTGGGAAGGATTGCCTCTTATGGAAGATTAAGATTAAGAAGCCGCTAGCTTATTTTCGGGTAAAAAATAAACAAACCCGTTACAGTAGAAAATAATTAAAATAAAACTAAAAAAGAATGAAATAATAGAAACTTACATCGCGTTGTCTCCTAATTACATTTTAAAGATCCCTTGACATGGATCAAATAAAATAAGGCACTGAAATAAAGCAAAACATAAAGAAAACATAGATTCGGGGGCTAAGGTACAGAGTGGGAAGGTGTTGGGCACCCACCCCACCCGATCCGAATGGATCCGCCTCGAATATTCACTTGCAATGCTATTTTGTCATGAGAAAACTGAAAAACGAAATGCGATTCCAGAAGAGATAAATAATAAAAGATCTAGTGTAAAGAAATAAAACAGAAAGATGGAAAGAAAATCTAACTCGGGCCCAAAGGCTTCCTACGTATCCATTCAAAAAACAGAATCAGAGTCATGTAGTTCTCCGGTTTACCCTCTTTTATCAAGAGTGATAAAAGAAATGAGATCGATCGGATCTAAAGAAAAAAAAATTGTTAAGGGTTTGAGAATGTTCCTTATTTAGTCGTGGTAGTCGAGCAGCACTTCGGTTAGGAAAGTTTGAATCAGAGACTTTAATCTGGCAGATCTTCGACTTGTTCTTCGATTTGGAAAGCGTTGCTTCAGCTTGCATCACGAAGGGAAGCTGTCACTTTGGCAGGGCTTCGGCCTCAAGAGAGGGAGAGTTTTTAGCGAGAGAACTCTAGAATTAAACTAACAGTATAAGGCTATGGAAATCGTGTATTTTCATCCCTCAAAGTGATGGCTATAGGGCTCTATTTATAGGAAAATATGGAGATTTGATCCAAGGATTTGAAATGAAACTCTAAAACGGAGAGCTAGGATCATGTCTTGAGTGATAATTATCTAATTAAATAAATAAAAAATTAAATAAGAATGATTATCCTAACTAAATGAATTAATAAAGAATTATGACAAAGCACGAACCAATAGAATTGGTGTCTACATGCAAGAGCCAATGAGATAAAAGAGAAATATAATTTAATTGAAAAATAAACTCTAAAATGAAAATGTCCAGGTTCAATGTATCTCCATTTAAGGAAATATCAAGCAACCAGATTTATGAAACTCTAAAAGTGGAAAGTCTTAATTAAGCCTAAATAGACTACTGTCATTTAGTATTACCAAATTGCCCCCAATTTGGTAGAGAATCTCTAGATTGCCACAAGACATGTGAAATAACCAAATTACCTCTAATTCGTCACCAAATAGCTAAAATTACCAAATTACCCCAATGTGGGTAAAATGATATAAAAATTACAAAAATGTCCCTCAAGTGACTAGGAAGTCCTACTGAGAGTAGGATTGTGTCAAAATTACCAAAATTCCCTCAGTGGGCAAAAAGGTGCCAAAATTATCAAAATGCCCCCTGATGGGCAAAAGAGTCCTAACGAGGGTGAGACTCTATAGGGAAGAGTCCTACTTGGACTGGGACTCTATCAAGAGAGTCTTAACGGGAGTGGGACTTTATCGAAAAGAGTCTTACTTGAACTAGGACTCTATTAAGAGAGTCCTAACGGGAATAGGACTCTGTTATGAAGAGTCCTAATGGAACTAGGCCTCTAGCACAAGAGTCCTAGCAGGAATAGGACTTTGTCAAGAGGAGTCCTAATGGAAATAGGACTCTATTGGAAAATGTCCTACTTGAAGTATGTTTCTTGGCATAATTACGGAATTGCTACTACTTAATCAAGGGTCACAAAATGAGGTGTCTACAGCCCTGGGTTTTCTAAAGTAGATACGATTGATCTATAACGGTTTCCTCATCAACAAAAATCGGTGTGTCATCTTTCTACTCTTTATTATTGCTTTAGTTTTATTATTATCATATAAATGACACATGCCACCGATTGTTGATTGCACACACTTGAACATAACTCTCACTTAATTGAAGAGCAAACCTTAATCATTGTTGGGTTGTTAAAATTGGATAAGGTAATTTTATTTTACTATCTAACCTATTCACCTCCCTCTAGGTCAAGTTTGATTCATCTAGATACAAATAGGGCCTCACAATAGCTCACTCTAATAGGTGTCCTTATGGTGTCTAAAGAATAATTCTAATGACTTGCCCTTTTTTGGTTTAGAAACTATCAGTCTTTAGGACCCATTTGATTTCTGAGGCTTGAGCATCATTAGGCTATGGAGGTTTAGTGAATTCCACTACGAAGTCTGCTAAGGCTTGTGCCTTAATTAAAGTTCTTGGTACATAGTGAATATCAAACTCAACTAGCTCTACCGACCACTTCATCGATCATCCAGAGAGTTCAGGCTTGTGAAGGATTTGGTCTGAGTGGATGAAGGGTCAGTACTATAATTGTGTAAGCTTAAAAATAGGGCATTAGCTTCCAATCTAATATAACAAGGGCATAAACCAACTTTTCCATATTTGGATAGCTTCTTTTGTTTTACTGATGTAAAAGATAGGTTTTTGAACCCCACAGCCTTCTTCTACGAGTGTTGAGCTCATTGTGTGATCTGAAACAGCAAGATAGAAGAAAAAAATCTCACTAAGTATTGGTTTTGAGAAGAGCTCTATAGATCTGAGGTGTTCCTTTAATTTATTAAAGGCATGTTCGCACTCTAGAGTCTAGTCCAGTGACTTATTTCTTTTCAATGCTTTGAAAAAAAGGAGGTACCGGTTTGTCGACTCAAAAATGAATCTGTTTAGCACTTCTACCCTTCCATTCAAGCTCTGGATCTCTTTCTTTGGTCGAGGGGACTTCATTTCCAATAAGGTTGTGATATGTGAAGGGTTGGGCTCTATTCCTCTTTAGGATATTATAAACCCCAAAACTTTCACTCTTTTACTCCAAAAGTGCAGTTGGAAGCAATTTCATCATATGCTATTTCAGGATGCGAAATGCTTTGGCCAGATGTTGGATGTGTTCTCCTTTATTTTTTCTCTTCACAAAAGATTTCATCAATGTAAACCTCCATGGTGTTGTCGATATGATGTTGGAACATTTTGTACACCAGATGTCGATAAGTAACTCCAGCATTCTTGAGTCCATAAAGCATGACCTTATAATAGTATATGCCCTTTCAAACATGTAGGTAGTCTTCTCCTAATCCAAATGATACATCTAAATCCAATTATATCCTGGGTAGACATCTGTGAAGCTCAAGAGCTCATAACCTGCAATGGCATTTACCAATTGATCTATTCTAGAAATAGGGAAGCTATCTTTGAGGCATGCTTTGTTTAGATCTGTACAGTCTACACAAACTCTCCATTTCCCATTTTTCTTTCTAGCTAGGACAGTGTTGGCCAACCACTTTGGATAGAAGACTTCCTTGATCATTCCTACATCTAGAAGCCGTTCTACTTCATCGTTAATAATCTTATGTCATTCTGGAGTGAATGATTTTCTTTTTTGACGTAAAAGGTTATGGTCTAGATCCACCATCAGATTGTGGGAGATGAACTGTGGATCAATACCTCTTATATCCCTTGTACTCCAAGCAAAGACTAAAAGGTTGGTCTTTAGGAAGGTTATCCATTCATGTTTTTTATTAGGATTTAGGGCTGACCCTAGTTGGATAACTTGGTCTAAATCTTGAGGATCAAGCTTAAACCTCTTCTCATTCTTAGAATGAACTACTCCATCTTCGGGGACTGAGTGGTTCTTCTATCTCTGAAGGACATTCCTCATTGTCTTCCAGCTCTACACTCAAGAGTTCATCACTCTTGAGTGCGTTCTATAATTATTATTTAGGGGCCAATTCGTTCTTTGAGTCATCAGCGTGTAATACATAGATCACATGGGGACTGATCCCTTGCTCTTTGGTTCTCAGGCTCCTGTGATCAGAAGTCATGTTGGATCTATTTCTTATTCGGTTATATAAAGTCATTTTCTATTACAAATTCAGGAGTCTCCTGAAAGAATTTGGGGTTTGTATTGATCAATTACTCCTGTCTATTTTTTCATCCTACTGATATCGTGTGGTAAAACCCAATCAGCTTGGCTTTCGTATTTTTTTTTTCTAATTTTATTTTGTTGGTAAACGAGGAAGATAGCATTTGAATCCTGCTAGCTGCCAAAGATGTCTAACCTGAGCTCTACTTTCTGAATTGGGACTGAATTTGGAATTGGTGGCTTAAATAAAAGGTCGGGTGTAGTTGGGTTCGAGGCAGAGTGCCTTATTTTTTAGGTTGATCTGGGGCCTGCCTCTAGCCTGACCTGAGGCACCCTAGTCGCAGTGTTGGATCTTCCTTGCGCTCTTCAAATTTATGGCATCAAATTTGCAGACATTGCTTTCAATATTGAATTTAGAAGCCTACAAACTTCCATTTCAGAAAAGGAATTGCAGTAGATAGGCTGATCAGGTTTCAGGACGTGGGAGTAAAAGATGATTTCACCGCGAGGACACTCGAGGCTCTGTTAATTAAAAAAGGTATTGCTTCTATCTAGATTGCTTTGTCATTCTTGGCTTGACGGCCTCTAAAAACCATCATTTTACAGGCATAATTAGTGAGAATAATGGGGAAGAAGATGAAGACGGTGATGATTATGAAAATAAACGCAGGACAGTGAGATCCTCTGCGATTTCTGATTCTGATTCTGACTGAAGAGGAAAGAGAATCTGCAGATATTTACTTGCCTTCAAAACGTGAACTTGTATTCTTCTAGTCATGTCTATGTTTACCACCCCTTCAACTCTTTGAGTCTTAAAGATCAAACACACTTTGAACCATTAAAAGATTTGCAAAATTATGGCAATAAAGAACTATACTCAATGCACAATTACTATTAGTGAAAATGGCAAGCATGGTATTAAGATCATCCCCATGTATTTATGTAAGAGTAGCCATGCCAACTTTTCACAGTATTGATGCAATTTTGCGAATTGCAGTGGAGTTTCAAACTGATCAATGCATATATCACTTTTATTTCATGCTAAACGTCAGGGGAGGGGATGTATGTGTATTTTTACTAAATCTCACGGGAGATCATTGTAATTTACCCTTCATTCAAATTGACATTTGTATTATTAATGATACACCACTATGTGACGCACCAACCACTGCATGACACGTGTAACTACAAGATCGGCTCACGACCAATAATGCAGCCCATGCTCGGTCATATAGCTTGTGCTCAGTCGCTTAGCTCATATCCGGCCTTATAATCTATGCTCGGTCATCCAGATCATGCTCGGTCACATAACTTATGTTCGGTCATTCGGTTCATGCTCGGTCATATACCTCATGCTCGGTCAATCAAAAGGCATAGCCCAAATAAACCGAGCTCACAGTATCAAAGCAAGGTAGCTCTCCTACAAAGACTAAATATATACAGATGCAAGCCTACATTACGGAAAGTCAGTAATCACTAAGCTCCGAGCAGGGAATGAGGAAACTATTTCCAACAAGGAAACTGCCACAATGAGTTACCATATTCAACAAGGTAACTGATATCTACAGAGATCCAATCCCTATATTCATGGCTCCAAATCCTAATCAACTTAGGAGAGACGTTTGCCTATAAATTCAACCCTAAAGGTACGCTTAATTTTCATGCTCATTATTTTGGCTTTCATTACAAGTCTTTCAATTCAGTTTTATTGACTTAAGCATCGGAGCGGCTACCGCCGGAGCCAACCCGGTGGTCCTCTGATCTTCTGTTTCGAGTGTTTCGTAGGGAGCCGAGCTTGGATCTCACGTGGGCCAAAAAGTGCAGCATCAGTTTGGCGCCGTCTGTGGGAACGACAATCACCAAGTGCTCTACTCAATCTAAGCTCATCTTCCGTTTATCAAAGGGATCATGGCTCCCAACTTGCGACCCAGGAAGAACACTCAAAACCCTCATCCTCAACCAACTGCCGGACGAGGAAGAGGGCGAGTGAATAATCCGGTACAGCAAGAACTGATCGAAACTAGGCGGCAGAACCAGTTGCTACGGGAACAGCTCTTGACTATGTCCAGGACCCTGGCAATGTTCACCCAGAATCATGAAACCAATCCTCAAAATCCACCCGTTGTCACAAACACTCAACAGGAGCAGCCTCCTACGGCTGCCGGTATTCATGTAGACCCCCAGCCGTCGACGGCAGCCGGTCGAGGGGTTCCCGCCTTTGTCTCGGAGGTCCATTATCGAAGTACTACCCGACTCCCCATCCCTAGGGCCTCGGAAGTAAACTACGTTCCACAAGGGTCACCTCCTCGAGTGGTTCCTGTACCACCAGTGCCAGAGAATCAAAACAACCCGCCAGTAGTGGGCCAAGATCAGCCTACCCATATAGGCCCTGAGGTCATGAGACCTGCCTCGCAGCAGCCCGTCCTACCAAGGGGGTCTGTAAGAGCCGAAGAAGTTGCTGAATCAATAGACCGTACTGCCATCATAAGAGGTGCCCAGTATCCAGAACAGGACGAGCTGGCCAGATTGCTCGGGAGGTCGGCCACCCCGTTCACCAATGCTATCATGGCCGAGGAAAGACCCAAGAAATTTATCGTCCCTAAATTCACCCCTTATGATGGGACTGGGGACCCGGGGGACCACCTCTCTCACTACCAGCACACCATGGCTTTGCACGGTACTTCTGATGCCTTCTTATGCAGAACGTTCGTGACCAGCCTCAATGGTACCGCCCTGAAGTGGTTCCACCACCTCCCGCCGAACTCAGTATCTAGCTTTTATGAGCTCGGCAGAAGGTTCTTGGACAGATTCATGACTAGCAGGAGGCTAAGAAAGGGTCCGGAATTCCTTCTGAACATAAAGCAAACAAGGGAAGAATCGCTCAGGGGGTATATAGCACGTTTCAACGCCGAGCTCACCGAGGTAACAGACTGCAGCCCCGGTTTCCTAGTAGCTGCTCTAGCCGCTGGACTTGCTCAAGGAGGCTTTAGAGACTCATGGACCGTGCAAGGAAGTACATCAACCTGGAAGAGGCCAGGGACACCTCTAGAAAGGTCAAAGAGCAAGCTCAGAAAGACGATCAGAAGAAGGATAGTCAAAGGAAGGACGACCAAAAGAAGGACACCAGCTCGGCCAGGAAAAGAGTCAGGAGCCCAGAAAAAAGGGGGACCCCCAGAACCTCCTACAATTCCGGGCTGAGGGAATTCAACCACTTTACTCCTCTGAACGCCTCTCTGTACAACATACTGAAGCAAGTAAGATCTCGAGAAAATCTGAGATGGCCAGAGCCTTTGAAAGGAGACCCCAGCTATCGAGATCAGACTAAATATTGTGATTTTCACAAGGACCGAGGGCACACAACCAATACCTGCAAAGCTCTCAAGCATGAGATTGAGCAGCTAATAAGGAGAGGGAGGCTGCAAGAGTTCGTCAAGCAGGACGGAGGACAGAACCCCCGTGACGAACGACCCCAGCAGAGAAAGGCCGACCAGAGGCAAGAACAGAAAGAGGGCAGGAACGAGCCCCCACGACAGAACAATCAGGTGATCTATGCTCTACACGCAGATTCCCCTGCAACAGGCACCTCTAACAGGTCAAGGAAACGATATGCTCGGGAGGCCAGGTCTGCTCCCAACGTCATGCAGGTCGCTAACTTGGAGAAAAGGTTAAAGCCCGTGCCAGAAATCCAATTTACAGATCATGACCTTATAGGAGTTCATTGTCCTCACAGCGATGCCCTGGTTATCTCCCTTAAGATCGCCAACTTCGATATCCGGAGAGTTCTCGTCGACACTGGGTGCTCGACCAATGTACTGTTCTACGACCCTTTCAAGCATATGAAGCTCGACCCCAATGACATTAAGCCCACGGGCATAATCATGACGGGCTTCGACAGAAACACTAACACTCCACTAGGAAGGGTCGATCTGGCCACCACTGCGGGTGAAGGGGACGGACAGAAGACCACGATAGCTGAGTACATGGTCATAAAAGCCAAATCTCCCTACAACGTCATAATTGGGAGGCCCTGGCTACATGAGATGGGAGCGGTCACCTCAACTCTCCACCAATGCTTAAAATACGTTCACAATCAGACAGTCTACTCCATCAAAGAATGCCAACCGACCTCCCGAGAGTGCCATGCCCTCGCACTCAAAGCTAAGGCCCCCAAATAGCAATTACTGCACGCCCGTGTGTGCAAGGATGCAATCTACCCTTGCTGTCACGAGGCAGAAGACTGTCCCTCCAAGATTGAAGAACCATTAAGCCCCAGAGGAAGGGATAGCAGAGCCAAGCCTATAGGGGAGCCTATTAAAATCCTGGTCAGCTCAGAGGATCAGGGACGTTACCTGCAGATAGGTCCCGACCTGACACATGCCGAGCAGGATGAGCTGGTCAAGTTTTTGAAGAAAAACCTCTCCGTATTCGCCTGGGAGACAAGGGACATGGAAGGGATAGATCCCGACCTGATTACACACAGACTAATGGTGGATCCGGATCATGCACCGGTAAGACAAAAGAGAAGGCCACTCGCTCCAGAGCGACATCAGGTCATCAACGACGAAGTTCAAAGGTTGCTCGACGCCAACATGATCCGAGAGGTATTTTATCCTGACTGGTTGGCCAACACTGTTCTGGTCAAGAAGAAGAACGGTAAGTGGAGAGTCTGTGTTGACTACACAGATCTCAACAAAGCATGCCCAAAGGATAGCTTTCCTCTTCCACGATAGATCAGTTAGTTGATGCAACTGCAGGGCACGAGCTCATGAGCTTCATGGACGCTTATTCTGGGTACAATCAAATACAGATGCATCCTCCCGACCAAGAGAAGACTTCATTCATCACCGAACGAGGTCTCTATTGCTATAGAGTGATGCCGTTCGGACTGAAGAACGCTAGAGCTACCTACCAACGTCTTGTTAATAAGATGTTCAGCCCTCTGATCGGCAGCACTATGGAAGTCTACATCGACGATATGCTGGTCAAAAGCCTAAGGAAGAGCAGTCACCTCCAGCACCTAGCACAGATCTTTGATATTCTCAGGCAGTATAAAATGAAGCTCAATCCCTCAAAGTGCACCTTTGGTGTAACAAAAGGGAAATTCCTTGGGTACATAGTCTCTCAAAGAGGTATAGAAGCAGACCCGACCCAGATCGGGGCTCTGATCGGACTGAAATCCCCAAGGACCCGGAAGGACATTCAAGCTCTAAACGGCCGGATAGCAGCTCTCAGCAGATTCATCTCCAAATCCACGGATCGGTGTCTACCCTTCTTCAAGGCTTTGAAAGGTAACAAATCTTTGCAATGGACTGACGAGTGTGAAAAATCCTTTCAAGAACTCAAAAGGTACTTGGCTTCGCCCGAACTTTTATCAAAACCGATCCAAGGAGAAAGGCTACTTCTCTATCTTGCAGTCTCTGAGAACGCTGTTAGTTCGGTACTGGTCAGACAGGACAGAAGCGTGCAGAGGCCCGTCTTCTATGTCAGCAAGGCATTATTGGATACGGAAAAGAGGTACCCCGAAATTGAGAAGCTAGCCCTTGCACTCATAGTATCTGCACGGAAGCTGAGACCTTACTTCCAAGCACATCCCATAGAAATTCTGACTGCCTACCCACTGAAAACAGTCCTGAGAAAACCAGAAGTATCAGGACGGTTGGTCAAGTGGTCAGTGGAACTGGGGGAGTTCGATTTGTCCTACATTCCACGAGTCTCAATTAAAGGGCAAGCCTTGGCAGACTTCGTCGTAGAATTCACTCCCGCACTACTAGGCAAAGCTCAAGTCTCAGACGATGTGGGAACTTGGAAGTTGTATACTGATGGATCATCCACTGACCGAGGTGCCGGAGCAGGGCTAGTACTACACTCTCCTGATGGACTTACGACCGAAAGGGCAATTAGCTTGGGGTTCAGAGCCTCCAACAACGAAGCGGAATATGAGGCCCTTATCTTAGGGATGAAGCTAGCTCAGGAGTGCGAGGTACAGAACCTCGAGGTATTTTCTGACTCCCAACTGGTGGTTAGCCAAGTTCAAGGAGAATATGCCGTCAAGGATGAAAGAATGCTTCGATATTCGGAGCTAGTCAACTTGCTGAAACATTCCTTCCGAGCATTCTCAATCCAAAAAATAGAAAGAGGACAGAACGGCAGAGCTGATGCCTTGGCAAACATGGCATCCCACATGAAGACAGGGGTAGATTCAACGATAAAATTCTCTCACCAGCCGAGGCCTAGCACCGAGGAGATCCAGGTCGCCCAAGTCACAGAACAGCCTCAAAACTGGATGACTCCTATAGTTCAGTACCTGGAAGAAGGACTCCTCCCAGAAGACAGAAATAAGGCAAAAAGAATCCGCATCAGAGCAGCTCGGTATCTTGTCCTTAACGGAAAGCTCTACCGAAGATCTTACACTAAGCCATTGTTAAAATGCTTAGCACCCGAGGAGTCTCAGTACGTCTTGGCAGAAATCCATGAAGGAATCTGTGGAAATCACAACGGAGGGAGAACCATAGCCCACCGAGCTCTAACCCAAGGCTACTACTGGCCTGGGATGCTGAAGGAAGCAAAGGAATATACTCGAAAGTGTGACAAATGCCAGAGGTTCGCCCCTTATCAGCATCAGCCACAACATGAGCTCATCCCCATTACTAGCCCATGGCCCTTTGCACAGTGGGGAATGGACATCATAGGACCGTTGCCTAAAGCCAAACCGAACAGGAGATACCTACTGGTGGCTATTGACTACTTCTCAAAATGGGCCGAAGCAGAACCACTGACTCGCATCACTGAAAAAGAGATACAGAGTTTTACTTGGAAAAATGTAGTCTGCAGGTTCGGCATACCTCATGTGATCGTCTCAGATAATGGCACACAGTTCACTAGGAAAATATTCAAGAAATTCTGCCAAGACCTAAACATCAAACAACACTTTTCCTCCCCTGGTCATCCTCAGGCAAACGGGCAGGCCGAGGTCACCAACCGAACTATCCTGGACGCTCTCAAGAAAAGATTAGAGGAAGCTAAAGGGAGATGGGTCGAGGAACTCCCTGGGGCACTCTGGGCCTACCGGACAACCAGGAGAACTCCAACATCAGAAACTCCCTTCTCCCTCGCCTACGGAACTGAGGCAGTAATCCCTGTTGAGATCGGCATGCCGACCCTAAGGACTGAGGCTTTCAACGAAGAGACCAATGACCAACAACTAGCAGAAAATTTGGATTTGCTCGAGGAAAGGAGAGAGCAGGCCGTAATCAGAATGGAAGCATATCAGCGCAGGATGGTTAACCGCTCAAAAATTGGCCTCAAACCTGCCAGTTTCCAAGTTGGGGACCTCGTCCTAAGAAGGGTTTTCCAGAACACCAAGGACCCCACCATGGGGAAGTTATCACCGAACTGGGAAGGCCCCTACAGAATTACCAAGACAGTTAGACCGACCACTTATTGGTTGGAAAGCATGGATGGGAAACCTGTTCCCAGGCCTTAGAACATGGAACATTTACGAAAATATTATCAATAAAGTACTTTCTTTTTATTTCAACATATTCCGTGAAGCATCTCAATGTACAGACTTCAGTTCTGGTCCATCTCAAATGTACAGACCTCTAAGGTCTGGTCCATCTCAAATGTACAGACCTCTAAAGGTTTGGTCCATCTCAAATGTACAGACCTCTAAAGGTCTGGTCCATCTTAAATGTACAGACCTCTAAGGTCTGGTCCATCTCAAATACACAGACTCAGGTCTGGTCCATCTCAATGTACAGACTTCAGTTCTGGTCCATCTCAAATGTACAGGCTAAGGTCTGGTCCATCTCAAATGTACAGGCTAAGGTCTGGTCCATCTCAAATGCACAGACTCAGGTCTGGTCCATCTCAATGTACAGACTTCAGTTCTGGTCCATCTCAAATGTACAGACTTCAGTTCTGGTCCATCTCAAATGTACAGACTTCAGTTCTGGTCCATCTCAAATGTACAGACTTCAGTTCGGGTCCATCTCAAGTGTACAGACCTCTAAGGTCTGGTCCATCTCAATGTACAGACGACAAGTCTGGTCCATCTTGGTAGACGAAACTGATGTATCATTACAAGCGCACAAAGGCACTGTGTTAGAAGTTATAAACAGGCAAGAATAATCTTTAAAGTGCTCAGTCACACCGACCGTATTCGGCAATCAAGCTCGGGCTTTGTTCTAAGAGGTCAAAATAACTGCCTTATACCAGTTTTTACAATTGTTGATTAGTGATCAGATTGATCGATTATTATTCAAGTTATCTTTCTTAAAGAAAGTCCATGATTCAAAAACCTCTCCAATATCAAGAGTTCGGCACAAGTCTGTTATTACTACACATTACTTCAGGATTACCATAAGTTAGTTCTGAAGACAACCCATGGTCGGTAAAGACAGTACTTCGTAAACCGAGCAGGTTTACTTGTGTCATACTACAAACATCTAAGACCGAAGTTCGGTTACACACAACAAAGCATTGATACATTTTTTAGAGCAGAACTCAAAGAATGCCAAACAACCAAAGAAAGATAGAGACAGAAACTGAAGAGAAGACATTTTCATTGATAATGCAAACTCGGTTACAAACATGATGAGACAGGATTAACAAAAAGTTTCCCTAAACTAGAAGGCTTGCAGATCCGTCGTCCTAATCACCATCTTCGTCCTCATCATCATCGTCAATCCCCGACAAATCAATATCCGGGTACTTGGCGAGAAGCTTGGACTTGAAGTTGTCATAACCGAGCTGCGCAATAGTATCTCCCATCTTCTCCAGCTCGGTCTTCAACCTGGCCTCGGTCTCAACCTTGGCCTCATCAACCTTCTAAACAATTGAAGACTGAAGAGCACTGTTCTCCTCCTTCAGCTTGGTCAGGTCCTGAAGAAGGGAATCTCGTTCAGATCGCAAAGAATCCCTCTCAAGTTTAACAGAATCCCTTTCAGATTCCATAATTGAGAGGCAATTCCTCGCCTCCTTCAGCTCGTCCTCGGCTGTGGTGGCATGAGATTGAGCCGTACCGAGCTGAAGCCGGGCGTCATCCAGCTCCTCCTCCAACCTCTCCACGGCCTGGAGATCCACCGTGGCCTCCATTAAGGCAGCCAAGCTATGAAGGGTCTGCAAAAATAAAACAAAGGCACATCAGTAAAGGGGAAAAGGAAGAAGAGCACAAAAGCAGAAAGGTCGGTCGTTACCTTCAGATGGGCCCTCATGGCACCAGCCACAGTCTTCTTAGTACCCTTCCTGGTGCTGCAGGAAGGGATGTCAGTACAAGGGGCCTCAGCCCAGAAATCTTCAATGGCCTGAAGGACGGCCTTGTATCCATCAGGCATTTCAGTACCCACCTTCGCCTTACCCCTCTGTTGAGATTTTTGGGCCGAAGAGGGGACAGGCCGAAGAACCGCCGTACCCCTCTGAGGGGCAGAAGAGGGTTCCCTGATCACCACCCCCTTTTGAGGGGCAGAGGAGGGCTCCCTGATCATAACTCCCTTCAAAGGAGGTCGGGAAGAGGGAGAAGCAGAGGAGACCGCCCCCTTCTTGGGAGGCACAGAAGAGGACGGGTCGGTCGTCCTCGTCTTCTTTGAAGAAGACGCAGAGGGAGGAGGCTGGCTCGCCACCCTCTTCTTCTTTGACGACCCCCATTTGCCAGCAAGAGATTTGAGGACGTCATCAACAACACCCTTATCCTTGGGAGGCATTGTAGGGCCTGAATGAAGAATGGCTCGGTAATCCCTGTTTGGAGTCTAGAGGAGCCTCTTGTATTGGTCTTTCAAAACAGGGGTGAAGTGAGGCCTCTTCCTAACGCTCTTGGCTACACAAAAGAGTTTTAAACAAAGGTTAGTCAGATACACAAGAACAAGCACAAAGCAAAATTACAAAAGAAAAGGTTGTCTCACCCATGAACCCCGTGCTCCGGGGGAACGTGGAGAACTGGTCCTCAGGGTCAGTCACCTCCCATTCTCCACCAACAAAGAAGAACCGATCCTTCCAAAATTTGTTGGAGGACGGCACGAAAGTCAAAGGACGGAAGCCCTTGTCAAACGACATATAGTAGAGGCCCTCCGCCTTCCTATATTTAAGATCCATTTTACTACGGATCAAGTCTAAAGAGACCTCAACACCATTCAGGCGACCTAAGGCCATAAACCCTAACAGATGCCTCTAACTGTTCAAGAGCAGATCGGCCGGGCAGAGGTTGAACCAACAGAAAAAATCCCTAAGTAGTCTAGGGAAAGGAAGGCATAACCCCATCTCGAACCAAGCGGTGTAAACACAAATTTCCCCATCCTGAACTTCCCAAGGGTAGTCGAAGTCATCGGGAGCCCTAAGGGTGACATTTGGAGGAATCTCATACCTCTCCCTAATAGCCTCTAACTAGGAGGGTGCCACAGTACTCTTTGTTTGAGAAGACCGACCTGAGACTTCACCCTCTCTATCCCTAGACTCCGAAAAGGCATCGACAATCCTAACTGAGGGACTAGAATGAGCCCCCTCTGACCTAGTCCCCAAGGAACCACTACCCCTAACTAGGGTTCGTGACAGGGAGTGGGCCTCCGGGAGGCTCCCTGACTCATGACCAGCACCAGAAGATGCCGAGGAGGTCGACATTCTGAAATAACCAAAAGGAGAAAAGAAGAAGGTGAAAAGATGAATGAAAATATCAAAACCGAACCTGAATAAAAGTCAGGGACTTCGGATGGGTGAAAATCTTCGCAGGCTAGCTTGCTGGTTCGACAATGGCGGAGTATGTATTTGTTCTTCAGAGAATAAAGACGGTAAAAAAGTCGTACCAGGCCTCTTCCCCCCTTTTATAGGCATTCGGGGAGTAATTATTACCTAGGCGAACCGTCACGCCAGTATCGCAACAATAATGACTTGAGAAACCCAAGAACCGGCTGCGCAATAAATGATGTACCAACGGACGTCTCGAGAAACGAGACGACAAAACGCTTGGCTTTTCGGACGCATATGAAACCTTAGTTACGCCCCGAGCTCAAACTAAGGCTTGGGGGGGGAGTAACTGATACACCACTATGTGACGCACCAACCACTGCATGACACGTGTAACTACAAGATCGGCTCACGACCAATAATGCAGCCCATGCTCGGTCATATAGCTTGTGCTCAGTCGCTTAGCTCATATCCGGCCTTATAATCTGTGCTCGGTCATCCAGATCATGCTCGGTCACATAACTTATGTTCGGTCATTCGGTTCATGCTCGGTCATATACCTCATGCTCGGTCAATCAAAAGGCATAGCCCAAATAAACCGAGCTCACAGTATCAAAGCAAGGTAGCTCTCCTACAAAGACTAAATATATACAGATGCAAGCCTACATTACGGAAAGTCAGTAATCACTAAGCTCCGAGCAGGGAATGAGGAAACTATTTCCAACAAGGAAACTGCCACAATGAGTTACCATATTCAACAAGGTAACTGATATCTCCAGAGATCCAATCCCTATATTCATGGCTCCAAATCCTAATCAACTTAGGAGAGACGTTTGCCTATAAATTCAACCCTAAAGGTACGCTTAATTTTCATGCTCATTATTTTGGCTTTCATTACAAGTCTTTCAATTCAGTTTTATTGACTTAAGCATCGGAGCGGCTACCGCCGGAGCCAACCCGGTGGTCCTCTGATCTTCTGTTTCGAGTGTTTCGTAGGGAGCCGAGCTTGGATCTCACGTGGGCCAAAAAGTGCAGCATCAATTAAGAAAACCATATTTAGTTTAATTCTGAATACAGATGTGAATTGAGATTTTTAGCATGAAATGAGTTAATATTGTAATACCATTTTCATCAGGCTTGTTGATTATGTTCTTTTCATTAATTATTTGCAAAACTGCTACTTTTTTACCTGATTATTTCTTCAATATATATATATATATATATATATATATATATAATTTTAAACTTCTTCAGAAGCAACAGTTTGCTTCTCTGTATGAGCATCACTTCAAATGTTTTGGCATGCAAAACCAAAACAAAGCAAGTCAATTCACACATTGTTTTGCCTTTGAATGCTGATAAAATAGGAAAAGAAAGACTATTTTGTTCAGTTCTGATTAGGCCTGACAAAATGGACGGGTTAAAATGAGTTGGGTCGAAAACGGGTTGAACTTATATTTGACTCATAATTAAACGGGTCAAATATGTATTGGATCACATACGAATCGGGTCAATTCGAATTCAACCCGTTATTTTTTTAACTCTAAAAAAAAATATTATTTTTAAATAATCATAATAATTATTTTACTTTAGATTTTTTCTTAAAAATTCAACAAAACACCATTATTAAAAGAAAGTCAAGAATATAATTAAAAAATTAACAATTTGATTCAATTTCAATTTAAAATTTGAGTAAACCGAACCATATTTGTCAAGTACCTAATATTTCCACCGGACTTGTTTTTCTTTGTTTGTCATATATTTGAATTTAATTTAAGGAATGACGACATTTTTTCATGTTATCTCAACACTTAAGTTTTTTCGATGCAAATTTCATGCATTTGGATTACCGACATAATTTATTTCTCTCATTCACACTATTCTAATTCAAATTACTACACACATAGTTATTAATATTTTCCCCTCCCCACATAGCTTATAAAACCAAACCCCCTTCCCCCTTAAGAAAATAATTAGGTACTAGTTTTGAATAGTTTGTAGGCAGCCATCATATAACAATAATAGAAGTTGGACTCAGCCACCACAAAAGACCAAATATGTAAACAATAATGCAAATTTAACTCATATCTATTTGTCTTTTCTTTATCTTCCAATATATTAATAAACCACTAACCTAGTCTTCTCTTCTAAATAAAATTACACTCTGGAGGACTGCTGACCCGTTTGAGTTTGTCACCGGCCTGCCCACTGCCCACATGACGTGACTGCATCACCGTAGACAAAACCATGGGTATACATACACACATATTGTATTATATATATACTGTATACTATGTGTACCGTATATGTATATATATATATACATACTGTATTTTATATATGTATGTTATGGATATATATATATATATATATTTTATTATTTTTTATTCTTAATCCATCAAACACTCAGATTTAACCCGTATTAATTCAGTAAATTAACGTGTTCTTTATTATCTAATCCGTTTATGACCAGTTAACTAAATGAGTAGGTTATGATAGGTTAATTAGGGAGCGAGTTGATTAGTGGGTGAGTTAAGACAAATTGATGAATTTAAATAATATTTTCCACCTTTAGTATATGTGTGTTGGCTATTGAAATTGTATAGTAGAAAGAAGAGGAAAAAAAAGGGAAAAACCGAGAAAGAATGAGTTTTTTTTTTTCATCTCTCTCGGACATTCGTACAATGTGAAGAAAAATACTTTCTTTTATTTTCTTATATATATATATATATATATATTATTTTAAATTATCATTTTTATATTTCTCTCCAAAACTTTTATACATGTTTTTAGATATCAAATATATAAATTTTATAAAAATATATTTATATTTATTTAATGTTAAAATTTAAAAAAAGTTTAGGTTAAAATTTTTTTGGGTACAACATGTACGGGTTAATCGGAATTCAATCCAAATTGTTTAGGACTTGAGTTTTATTTTATATATTTTGGGATGAGTTTGGATGAAAGAATTCAAGTCCGATCTAAATTAGTGTTGGACTTGAGTGAGATTTTGGAAATCTGTGCTTGAATAATATTTTATATATTAAATTTTTTATTTAGTTATGCACAATTAATATAAATTACTTACAATCATTATTATTTATATTTTTATAATTTTAAAAACTTGTTAATATTTCATAATTTTTTAAAAAATCAAATTATGTTGAAAGAATTATTTTAACACATTTTATTTTATTTTTAACAGGAAAACGAAGAGAAATTAGTGAAACTCTTAATGTATAATTAAAATAGAAAAACTAAAGTGTGAATAAATTTTGAAAAATGAAATAGATAATCTAAATTATTAAAAATTCATTAGATTCGAGTTGAACCTGATACAATAAATTTTAATTCAAGTTAAACTTGAGTTGAGTTGTCATATTTAAAATTAAGTTCAAGTTCAAATTAATTATTTTAAAATTTAAATTAAACTTAAACATGATTCAATCTGAACTCGGTTCGTTGAAATTGCGCCCCCAACCAATATTAAGTTTTTATAATGAATGAATATTTTTGTAGAAAAACATAGTTAGTGACTTTAGAGATTAATTGAATCTTAAATAAATGAAGTGAAAAAAATTAGAATGATACAGTAAAATGACAATGACTTATTTTAAAAATACAATAAATGACGATGACTTATTTTGAAGAGTCACGACGACTCTAAAGTCACCACCGACTAGTTGCAGAGCTTGTAGAGTCGCAATTTCTGCAAAAAAAAAAAACTGAGAGAGAGATGGCTGAAGATACTGCTGTAGATTTTTTCATGGAGAATTTGATGGAGCTCATGAACTGTGACAATGAATTTATACTCGATGAGAAGGATAATTTAAAATCACTGTATGAGGAGCTAGAATTCCTTAGAAAATTCCTCAAAGATACGGAGGAGAAACGCAAGGAGAACATAAAAGTGAAGGATCTGGTGGCAAAAATTAGAGATGTCACTTTTGAGGCAGAAGAGAGTGTAGACTTGTTTGTACTTGATGCTGTTTCGGAATCGACGTTCCATATGCGGCTGATGTGCAGTTCCGGTGGAAAGATCTTATCCCATTCCGATGACAACCAGCTCCACTACGTGGGCAGTGACACCCGCATCGTTGACGTCTACCGCCTAATCTGTATCTCATCACTCCTGAGCAGCCTCTCTAGTATCTTTGATACAAGCAATTTCGTCATAAAGTACAAGCTCCCCAACGAAGACTTCGACGCTCTAATCACTGTCACCACCGACGAGGACATTGATGACCTGATGGAAGCGTACGACCGCTTCGCAGAGAGTAATGTCGCTTCCAAATCTAAGAGGCCTTGGTTTCGGTTATTTCTCTTCTCGACCGAAGCAGCCGACTCAAGTGCTAGTAGTACCAGCAAAGTGCTGGACATCTCCGATCGAAAACCTAAAGATCCTGAACTGAAAATGCCCCACTGGCTAACACAGAATAAGCCCTTCCTAGAGAAAGTCGTGTCGCGAATTCCGGTTACGGAGCCTCTTAGGTCGTTAAGCAAAGATGGCATTGTGAAAGAACTCCTTCATTTTCCCCTAGACCTCACTGGCGTCCTAGAAGAGATTGGTTCTATTAAGACAGAGATTGTGGAAATTTATGGCAACAAGTTGTATGGTGTTGGAGTCCCACAAGTTAAAACATTTTCCCATGGAAGTTGTTCAAGAACTAGTGCTCCCAATGTAGAGGAAGAAACTCTGGTAGGCTTTGACGATGAAGTAGACACAATCAAGGACCGACTTATTGGAGTACAGAATTCGGATCAGCTAGAAGTCATCTCGATTGTTGGAATGGCTGGATTAGGTAAAACAACTCTGGCTAAAAAAGTGTACGATGACCCTTTGGTTGTATATCACTTTTATATTCGTGGGTGGACTTATGTGTCTCAAGTGTTTCAAAAGAGGGATCTGTTGCTTGGCATTCTAACTTCTTTTGTGCAGCAGGAAAATAAAATTTACGGAATGAGTGATGCAGAGTTGGGGGAAAGGTTGTATAAATGCCTCAAGGAAAGGAGATATCTTGTTGTCATGGATGATATATGGCTTATTGAGGCTTGGAATGATATTAAAAAGCATTTTCCAAACGACAACAATGGAAATAGAATTTTGTTCACCAGTCGAATGATTGATGTGGCTTTCCAGGCTAAACCTGACAGCCCTCCTCATTTTCTACACTTTCTAACTGACGATGAAAGCTGGAATCTATTGCAAAAGAAGGTGTTTCAGAAAAAAAGTTGTCCTACAGAGTTGGTGGAAATTGGAAAACAAATTGCAAAAAAATGTCAAGGATTGCCGCTGGCAATTCTTGTAGTTGCTGGACTTCTTGCAAAAACAGAACAGACAGAAAATTGGTGGAAGAAAGTTGCTGAGAGTGTAAGTTCATACATCTTAAACGACCCAAAGCAATACATGGATACACTAGCACTGAGTTACAACCACTTGCCTCCTCATTTGAAATCGTGCTTTCTCTTTATGGGCGCATTCCCAGAAGAAATTCCTGTGCAAAAGCTCATTTGGTTATGGATTGCCGAGGGATTTATATGCCAAACCGGGCAAAAGAGCTTCGAAGATGTAGCAGAGGAATATTTGATGGATCTAATTGATCGAAGTTTGGTTTTAGTTGCGAAAAGGTCAGCTAGTGTAATCAAAGCATGCTGTGTCCATGATCTGTTGCGTGATTTATGCTTGAGAAAAGCTGAGGAAGAGAAGTTTCTACATAAAATTTATGGGCACGAACAACTTTCATCTTTTTGTTCTTCAAGTCCTAGGCAAATATGTCGCCTGAGCATCCATTCTCATTTTTTCGAATCCATTTATCTACGGCCTTCTGCCCCACATTTGCGCTCTTTTTTGTGCTTCAACTCTGACTTGGTGAATGTATCCTTCGATATTCTTCAATCTTTCAAACTGCTTAGAGTGTTGGATTTATCACCCATCGAAATCCCCCACATTCCAACAACGATAGGAAGTCTAGTTCATTTGAGGTACTTAGCACTTCAAAATGACAATGATTTTGTTCTGCCACATTCAATATCCAGACTCTCGAACTTAGAAACCCTTATTTTGATAAGAGAAGGATGGGAGAGCATTGCAGATTATTTTGGGGATTTCAGGCTAGCTATATTCCATGCAAAATAAAACCTTATAGGTACCGCCGAGTATTTGGAAGATGGTAAAGCTGAGGCATATACAGATTCCACGAGGGAGTTACACCGGTGAACTGACCGATGATGTTTATCCCTTGGTATTGGATAACCTACAATCCATCTCACAAGTACGTCCCACTAAGTCTTTTGAGAATGTCTTGGCAAGGACTCCAAATCTTAAAAAACTGGGATTTTGTGGAAATTTGACATCAGAGTCCACGAGGTGTTTCTATTTGACGTTTCCTTATCTGAGCTCTTTAAACTATCTCGAAACATTGAAGTTGTCAAGTTTGATGGACGAACAATACTTTTGTAGTGGACCTTTAAACCACTACAAGTCATGTGTTTTCCGGTGGGATAAGTTTCCACCAAATCTTAAGAAGCTAACTTTAAAAGATACTTGTCTAGCATGGAAGGAAATGGCTATACTTGGGAAGATACCCAACCTTGAAGTTCTCAAATTAATGCATAATGCCTGCATTGGAGTGCGGTGGGAAACAAGTGAAGGGGGGTTTCGTCGACTGAAATTCTTGAAACTTGATAACTTGCATATTGCAAGATGGAAAGCTGACAGTATTCACTTTCCCAGCCTTCAGCATTTAGTATTGTCTACATGTCAACAACTTGAGAAGATCCCATCCGGTTTAAGGGATATACCCACACTACAAATTATAGAGCTAAGCTGGTGTAGCCACTCTGCCGTGAATTCTGCCAAGAAGATTCAAGAAGAGCAACAGACCATGGGAAATGATTTGTTGAATGTCCTTATCAAACGTTGTTGATGAAGGGCTCAGTACCCTATTTTAAGGCTGTTCTCGATCTTCAGTGGATGCTGGTATTGCACCTCAGTAAGTACTGAACTCATCAAATCACGCCCTTCTTCACGTTTATTTCTATCTTCTTCCAGAAAATGCTATACAAACTTAGCATTTTCATCTATTAAATGGGAACTATCACATGGTAAGTCTTATTGACACGAGAAGATGTTATTTCTTACTACCTGGTCATTTCAGATGAAATTTCATCTTATTGTTAATACATTCCAAGAAAAGGCCTTCTAGAATATAAATACATAAGCAAAACAATATAAATTTAGTCACTGGTAAAGTGAAACGCTTGCAATGTTTGGTGTACATTAACACATAATATAACAAAACTAGAGTGAAGAGAAGAAGAAAAATTCAGAAGTTCCTAATGAAATTATTTGTATCAATGCAGCAGAGATACGGATTCAATGGTTCTAGTGACTGCCACAAGGTTTTCCCTTAACCTTCTCAGTCTCGCTATCAAGACTCGGTGGTACCCATGGTATTCTAGCAACCAGGTATTGTACAAATTTTATCACAAAACTCATTACTCGTGTATATTTCACAAAAAAAAAAAAAGACATGAAAGGCTGAAGTCATGGGGAAATCAATTTTCTGTAACAGGGAGGAGGCTGGACTGAGGTCTATGATGGACTAACATTTGCCACAGTGAAAGAAGCTGGGCATGAAGTTCCTCTGTTTAAGCCTAAGAAAGCTTTTATTCTTTTCCGATCGTTCTTGGCAGGCAAAGAGTTTCCAAGATCTTGAGAAACTTCTTGGAAAATATACTTCTGAGCAGTTGAAAAGTTGGAACAATTCAATCCATTAAAATTCCCATAAAAAGTATGGATTTAAAATAGGAATCATTCATTCCGATTGGCATTTTTGTTATTAAGAAAACCACATTTAGTTTAATTCCGAGTACAGTAAGTGAATTTAGTTTTTTAGCAGGAAATGAGTTAATATTGTAACACTATTTACATCAGGCAAGTTTGATTTTTTTTTCTTTCGAGAAATTATTTGCAAAACTGCTCCTTTTTTAATTGATTCTTTTTCATGCATACATACATATATATGGAGAGAGAGAGAGAGAGAGAGAGAGAGAGAGAGAGAGAGAGAGAGAGAGAGAGAGAGAGAGAGAGATTGTGGCTAAAATTTTCAAAATTTCATTTATCCTTGTTCTTTGCAGTCAAATAGAGCATCCAGGGAACTTCGTGATACCAGGAGAAATGATGGTGGTGCTGAGTATGTACTACTCTTTTGGTAGCAGTATGAAGCAACAACAAAACAACAGCTTCTATTTCCTCCAATTTTTCAAAACCAAGCATGTTTCATAATGATGTACAAGTGCCTTGAGGATGCCTTTGATATGTTTCTGGTTTATATCATCAAATTTAAATTGACATGTTTCACTCAAAAAGTGTTTCATCTACAAAAGATGTCATTCTAATAGAGCCACTGTGATACGGAGATTATGGGTCCGAGTCTTGAAAACAGTCCCCTTACTTGTAGAAATAAAGTTATAGTCTCTCATGAATTGAAATTGCCCTTTCCCTTTCTATTCTTTTTTCTTTGAAGAAAATATTTTCTAGAATCAGGTCGGCGTGGGTTGAGGGAGAGGGGAAGGGGGGTTATTGTTGAAAATCCTAAACAAGGGTTTCTTTTTTATGGCAAGGACATAGAGTGTAGGTTCCATATGGCTCACCAGGAATTAAAATTAGCTAGATCAAAATTTCAAGGTCAGTACAAAAGAGCCCACCTTCGCAACTAGTATATAAAGTTTGAAGTTCTGTGTAAGAGGAAAATATCATTGCTTCAGTCCCTCATAGGCCTGGTGGCATTTCCAAGCTCTGGACAAGATCGCTCATCTTTTCCTTCATGGCCTTGTGAAAATCAGAAGGCCAAATACTCAATTCAGTAACAATGATGAGAAAAAAAGCTTTATTTCTTTTATGTATGTCTGGTTTGGCAGATTTGGTGAGGAAAAGGAAAATAGTTTTTTCAGCATATTTTGTCTCATGCCTAAATAAGACTGGAAGTTAAAAAAAAAAAAAAAAATTCACAAAACTTGTTAAGAAACGGAAATAAGGGAAAATAAAGGAAATTGCGTGTAAAATAAAATATATCTTCCTTTGTTTCCATCATTTTCTATTCCTCCACATTTTTTCCATAGTAACCAAAATAAGGAAAAAACATTCCCTTCACCTTTTGTTTTCTTTTCCAACATTAAATCCATCAACCAAATAGAGTGTTAGTAAAAGAAAAAATTAAAACCATCAAATCCTTAAAAACGATTCCCTTTTTAAGTTTTAGAGTCCTCATTTTCAAAATAAAGTTAAGAAAAATATTTTCATCTATGAACAATATATTTTTCTCTTTTTTCAATGCATTATTTTGATTCTACGTCTACCTAGAATGATATAAATAATAAATTCCACGATTAAGTTATTTTAAACATTTTGGCACTTACTAAACTTTAAATTATAAGGAATAAGCTCAAAATTACTTCTAATACATTCAAATAAGTTTACATGCTATTACAATCAACTCAACTCAACAACCAACAAGCAACTAAACCACTAAAACCAGAGCCTCTCAAATATGGGCCTTGAATCAATAAACTAGTCCAATCCATGACTGGATGAAAATAATACTTACAATCCTCTAATGAAGGGAGTGAGACTTGAACCCACAACTTACCCCTAATGAGGAGGCCATGGTTGCCAACTAAGCTACCCCTAGTTGGTTCTTTTCTCATTCCATTTCTAAATAAAGGCTAATAAAATGTTACCTAGACTCAAGAAAGATTTATCTGGTAAACAAACTATCCGATAGCAATGTCAGATATATTAGTTTTGTGATCTTCATTGTCACTGAAGTCCTCACTGAGTCACTTCTTCTTCTTCTTCTTTTGCAACACTTACTACAGCATTTGACATCTCATTATCCTGAATTTTCCAAAAATGAAAGTTGATCAAGTTTTAGTCTTATTACCAAGTGATATACCATAAAAAGACAGGCCAATCAACACTTGACACGTATGACCACAGTCCGATTTATGTTCAGCTAGCATGATTCTCGTTCAGCCTATGACATCCAGATCATCACATAAGGTCGGAAGTGACCAAACAAATATATCCAGAACTGATCACAGGGTCCAGACCAGAGCTTCAGATCTCGTCACCGCCTTAGCGGATTCCGAGCAAAGAATAGGGAAACAATCTCCAACACGGAAACTACCATTTATGATTATCTCCGCCTTAGCGGATTCCGGGCAGAGGATAAGGAAGTAGTCTCCAATACGGAAACTACCATTTATGATTATCTCCATCTGCGACTTAATGCCCACAAGGTAACTGCAATCTCCGATGATCATATCCCTATATTCATGGCGTCGAATCCTAATCAACTGAGGAAAGCTTCGGCCTATATATTAAACCCTAGAGGTACGCTATCGAATTCATGCTCATTCTTTGACTTTCAATACAGTCTTTCAATTCCCTTACTCACTTAAGCATCGGAGCGGCTACCGCCGGAGCCAATCCGGTGGTCCTCTGATCATCTTTCTGAGTGTTCTACAGGTCACGGAGCCCTTACGTGTTGCGAGTCAAAAAGTGCAGCATCACCAAGTAAAACTGGTATGAGGTTTGTAAATTAAGTCATAAGAAAACATACTTTCTTCTCAGAATGCTATTAATTTTTTAAAAAAAAAAACACCCCTAACAGGTAATATTAAACTCAATCAAATTCTTAGGAAATGAATGACACTCTAATCTAGTCAATTCAAATAATTGCAATATATATATATATATATTCTATTGTTGACACATTGCATCATATTTTTAGTCTCTATACATAGCGAATCAATCCTTATGATCACCAAATAATTTGCAACAAGAAACTTACATTGTTACCGAATTATTAAATTCCCAAGTATGTTGAAAAGTTCAGTCCAAAATTTGGAGTTTTTTTTCTTCTTTTTTTTTTTTGTATGAAGAATCACAGATGCCACAAGATAATGCTGAGAGCAGCAACTAGTTCACAAAACAGAGTGGCTGATTTTTGTAATCATGTGCAGTTTGAAGTGGGGGATGGTGCAAGGGTTAGATTTTGGGAGGATAGGTGGTGCGGAGACATTGTTCTCAAGGGGAGATATCCTTCTCTATTCAACATTCCTTTGAATAGATAAGCTATGTCAGGGGAGTCTATGTGCAGGGGGAGCGACAACACAGTGTGGAATCTGTGTTTTAGAAGAAATTTTTTTAATTGGAAGATGGATGAGGTATTGGACTTCATGGAGGTGGTGCATTCTTATAAAGTTAGTGGACTTGGCGGGAATAAGTTGGTTTGGAAGGTGAATAAAGATAAAAAGTTCACAGTAAGCTCTTATTACAAGAAATTAGTGAGTAGTGGGGAGGAAGCTTTCCCATGGAAGGTTATTTGGAAGTTTAGGGTCCCTAGTAAAGTGGCTTTCTTTGTATGGGTGGCGGTTTGGGAGGCTATCTTAACCATAGACAATCTTCACAAGAGGGGTTACCACCTTCCTAGTTAGTGTTACTTGTGCAAAAATGCAGAGGAATTGGGGAATCATCTTTTAGTTCATTGTCCTGTGGCTAGGGAGCTGTGGAGTCTATTTCATTCTTTGTGTGGATGTAGTTGGGTGATGCCGGCTACTATAAAGGAGGTTCTTTTGGGGTGGAGATGCCATGGAGTGAGAAAAGAAATGAAGACGGCATGGAGAATGGCTCCTTTATGTATTTTGTGGAGTCTTTGGAAGGAGAGAAACTCAAGGATTTTTTAAGGGGTGGAAACTCCCCTTTGGAGGCTGAAGGACACTATTCTAAAGTTGTTTTCTTCTGGTGTAAAGAAACTAGGCCCATGTATCTAGGTTCTTATATTGATTTTTTTGGGGAAACTTAGCCTTTGATTTATGTAGCCATTACCTTTTTTTTGTAAGTACAGATTTGCCCCTCTTAGGCGCCTTTTCATATATATATATATATATATATATATATATATCTTACACTTTTACCGATAAAAAAAGTTCACAAAACAGAGGACCTAGAACTCAACCTATCATGCTCTCCCATTGCCCATCTATGCTATTACCCATCTATTCCAATGAGTTCCATTAATTCCCAAGTTCTAATGCATTGCAGCAACAAAAAGATGTTGCATGTCTGTCTCAATACTAGGTAATGATTTGTGCATGCATATGCAACTTTTTTTGAAGTTTTATAGTTATGTAGCTTATTCATTTCACTTCAATGACTATGCAATCTTGTGCTGCCATAGTGTCCATTTAACTCTTTGCATTCTGATGAAAGAAAAGACTATCAAGATATCATGCAACTGCAAATTTGTGACTCTTGGCTTAAGATTGTAAAAATGCTAGTGTTGCCAAAGTTGTAATGGTACCTAATAGTTCTCTGTACTCCACTTTCTCTTGTTGGAATTTTGATTACTCTTCTTTTCTTGATTGAGCCTAATATTTTGGGCGAGTTCTGAGAATGCATTTGTCCTCAACACACCTTCAAGCCTTGAGAAACACACACAAACCAAACTATTTTGCAGCCTCTGGTAAATGGAAAACTGGTGTACGGCGTCATAAACCCCTGAAATCGTGACTAAGAACTGCATATCAGTGGGTTGATAACCTTCATTACTAATTCTAGTAACTTGAACCTGCGCTGCATTTACTTGACTGCCAATAACTGTTACCCTTCAACTATGTCATGACTCTTTTTTATGTTATTAGAAATAAATCTTGCAATAAAGCCATTCATTTTTATCCCAATGGAATGGGATAAGTCAAATACCACCATCACTACCTTGGTATAAGTTCCTCACTGGCACTTTTTTGAAGTGGATGTTTTGAAAACGTCAAAACAAATATTCAAATATCAAAAAGGTCTGATTTGAACTCCAAAATGTCTGTTTTGAAAATTCTACCATCCATCCAAAAATGCCTAATTTTTAGATAGAGCTCCAATCAGAAACTCATGTACCTAGGAAAATACGGGGTACGAATTTGTTAACTGAATCCTTGCATTTTTTTTAAATTTTGATTTGTGTTCTTATGGCTTCTTTATTTTGTAGATTCATGAAAAAATATAGTTCCTTTGAATGTTATGATAACTTGTTTTGACACATGCTCTATGTGCTTGCTTAGTCATTAGTTTATTACCAAGTTGGCCTAATTCTATATTGAGCATCTCTAACACTTTGGAATTTTTTACTTATCCCACGTGGTTTTGAGGTGATTTAACTGGACCCATGTCGTTTTCAACTTATTTTTTAAACTAATGTTGTTTTTGAAATTACATCTTCAAGATGCTATTTCAATGACAATTTCTTAACAGACTCACATCTTCAAGATACGAGTTTGAAATCGTATTTAACAGAATCACATCTTCAAGATGTGATTTTAAACCAACAAGGATTTGGAATTACCCAAATCCTTGTTGGTTTAAACAAAGGACTCTCAAATGCTTATTGGTTTGAAGATGCGATTTTGTTAAGAAATTACAAGTGAAATTGCATCTTCAAGATGCGATTTAAAAACAATATGGGTTTGAGTAATAAGTTAAAAACGACATATGTTGGGTTAAATCAAAAGAAAACCACGTGGATTTGGTAAAAAAATCCTAACACTTATGCATCTAGTTGTTTTCCCTAACACATTTAGGGGCCTCTAAGGTTACCTCTACAGCCGATCCTTCCTTTATGCTACTTGCGTGAACTCCCAAAGTTTTTCCTTTTGGATCATATCCTCTATCTTTTGTTTCAAGACATGGCATTCATCGGTAGTGTGACCATGATCCCTATGGAACTCACTAGTACTTAGTTTTGTTTCTCCTTTTTAGGTCTCTTCTAGGATGATCTGGCCATCTGAGGTTATCTCTAGACTGAAACTGGTAGAGAATATGCCTCTGAGGGGCATTCAGATGATTGTATGTGTTAGCCTTTTTAGTAGATGTACCAGGTTGTTCCTTCCGTTCAGGCTTCTCTAAACTCTGAAGTTTCTTTTTCTCTTCCTTCAAAGCTTTTGAAGGGACATGTTCTTCCCTTCGGGTCTGTTTCTTAGATTTCCTAGAAGAGGTTCTAACATCCTAAAGGGTAATGTACTTTTGCGCTTTTAGGAACAACTTTAACAAACTTAAGGGAGGACTTTTTATAGGTGATTCCTTGAACCTATCAGACACTAATTCAGTTGTCAAGGCAACAATTGTGAACCTCTCCTCGCATCTTTCTACCGAGGGCAGCTTCTTATTGCACCTTCTAATAAAATCCCTCAGGGTTTCCTCTTTAGATTATTTAATTATCAAAAGAAACTTTGGCCTTTTTTAAGCCACCTACTTGTGATAAAAACGATTCACAACTTTACAGCTTAGATAGTGAAAACATAACGATTGAGTTCGATGGAAAATGATGAAACCACTCTAAAGCTACACCTTTAAGACCGATTACAAAAGATCGACACATAAGTGGGTTAGTGTCTCCTTGAAGGGTCATAGTATAATGAAAGTATGATAGGTGATCAATAGGGTCTGCACTCCCATCATACAATTCAAACTTGGGGAGAGTAAACTTCTTAGGGCGTTCCTCTGCCATGACTTTTTGAGTAAAAGGAGTTTCACGCATACCGAACAGTGAATACAGGTGTTGTTCATCAATATATAAGGGTGCCTTGCCTTTGGCAACCCCTCTAACCTTGCTTCTCCTTGCACCCTTTTTTGGGATTGATGTTGAGAGGGATGGACTGAATGATCCCCTTGAGTCCTTTGTTGTTGATGGTTATCATTATTAACTAGGTTGTCAAACTACCAAGGTAGTTGGTTTGACAATTGTTTGTTCTAAACGGACAAATGTTGGCTCGGAACTAGCGTTTGCTGGTTTGGGAATTAGGGTGTTGATTTTGGGTTGGTGCTTGTTGGTTTTGCACCAGCCTAGGCCATAGCTTGATTTAACATCTCAATTTGCTATACAAATAATTCCATTTGCAACACTCAAAGCAAGTTGGTGGTTATTGGTACGTCTCTCAACATGTGGTTGCGATAGAGGTGGCTGGTTTCTCTGTCTATGACAGAGCTTTGGAGCCATTGATATTTTACGATTCAAGGTACGAAACAATCGCTTCCCACAGACAATTCTAAACCGTTGTGGTTAATTTTTGACTAATGAGAATAATTGTAGAGAGCCTCCTAATTAGCAACCTACAAAACATAATAGTTAGAGAGTCACTAGAGAGTGTCCGATGAATAACTCTTCGATAAGTAAGTTAGTTGGGTTTTTTTAGAGAGAATTGCACTATAACTTATGCCAAAAGTTAGGGCATCCCTTAAAAAGTAATGTTGATCTTATTATATAGGCGTGCATATCTTATTCCTTGTAGGATTCAAATTTAAAGAATATAGGGATTGTACTTATCCATTTTTAGGTCATTTTCCTAATCGAACTCTACTCGTGAGCTCTATACCGAAGTAGGTAAACCTGGTACCATTATGTGCTCAACATGGTAAGGTACCCTTACCAATGCTTCCTCTGGTGTGGGACCTTGCCCTTTAAAATGAGGTGGTTTGTGTCCTCATATGATGACCTAATTTAGTCTATGTGTCATCACTTCCGTGTTAGGCTTATTCTCTTATATATATATATATGTGTGTTATAGTATTTCATTAGAGCTTTGATTAAGTTTATTAGAGTTACAGTAAGAGAAGTTGTTTGAAGAGAGGAAGGAATTTGAGTTTCTCAAAGAGATAAACTTATAGAGGAGTTGAGAATTTTTTTAGAGAGAGAAAGGTCACTTTATTCAATAATGGGCATTTGTGTGCACTTTATTCAATAATGGGCATTTGTGTGCGAGTAATTTGATGGGAAAAACTTAATTTAAATTGCAAATATAAGGGCATGTGTGTACGAGTGATTTGATGGCGAAAATGGAAAAAATGTAATTTAAATTGTAAATATAAGGGCTGTGTGTGAGAGTGATTTGATAGGAAAAACGTAATTTAAATTGTAAATATAAGGGTATAAAGGCCCATTCATTATTAATGAAGGTAAATTTGCCATTTTAAAATAACAATTTGGTGATATCAATCAAAGACTAACTTGAGAATGCAATGCAATTAGTTCAATTAATGGGAGATTGTCTGCCATTATCAAAAAATCTCAGAATTGCTAAATAAAAATAAAAGAGAGGGGGGGGGGGGGGGGGGGGTTTAGGGCATGAATGAACTCAACCAACTGAGTGAACAAAAAAAATAAAAAATACAAATAAATACCTGCAATACTAAAAACATAAATAAAAAAGAACAAATGATTGGTAAACGTTCATGGAAATTATATTGGGAATTGTTATCAAGCAAAAGCCTTTGAATGAATAGTAGGGTCACTCCATAATTTATTTATTTGTTTTTTTTTATAAGTCTATAATATCTGCTTAAAGCAAGAAGAAGAGATGAGATTCTGATACAATCCCTTTGTAGAGGCAGAAGTAATTGATTTTCAAATATTTACATTCTATAATAATAATTAAAATTAAAAAAATAAAAAATAAAAGAAATCCATTAAACCCATTTAGGGGATCAGTATATACATCCAGTACATGAGATTAAGCACAACTTTCTCATTTCAAAGCAGTATAAAGAGTTTCTTGAAATTAAAATTAAAAATTGACAAATAAAGAAGATCATTGTGTTCAGCACCTGTGTATGAATAATTCAGAGGATTAAAACCATTACCAACAGATTTAGATGAGAATTATCATACCCTTTCTCTGATAAATGCCAACACTACTAGGGTTTCTAAAATTAAATTTGTTCAAAATAAATAAAAAATTAAGAACAAATTCCATAATTATTTTACTTATTAAAAAAATAAAAAACAGCCTTTCTTGGGCTTTGTTGGAGGCGTTGGAACAACACCACCTTCCACCACCACCACCCCTCTTGCAATTCCACGGCTTCTGCCAGCACTGCTTCAGCAGCCGCAACAACCGGGTAAAGCCTGGACAGGGGTGAAGAAATATCAAGCCAATTGCATGATCTTCTCTCCCAATGGGTAAATAGAGGAAGTCTTGGAGGAGGTAAAGAACAATGGCTTTGGTTTGAATGAGAGAGATGAGCTCAGTTCTTGGGGAAGAACAGAGGAGGCGAAGTGGGAAAGCATGAGGGTAGAGGGTGTAACGGAGGAGGCCATTGTTGTATTGATCTTTCCAGTTTACAAATGCTCCGTCACTTTGTTCATTAACATCTAATGAAAGAAAATTTATGAAGTCGGAAACTTGCCAAAAGGGACAATGGAAGTCGACGGAGACGGAAATGGTGGCGCCACATATCTTTGCAAAACTCCATCAAAAGTTGAAAAATTATTGGTCATTTTATCACAAATCACAAAAAAAAAAAAAATTATTACAAAATTCATACTTAAATATATTAATTCCACAAGTCCTTTAATTATTTTGTTACTAAAATATCTTTTTAATAATTTTTTGCCAAATCAATCTAGCTGATTCCTTAAAAATCGCCTAGCTACGAAGAAATTTTAAAAAAAATTTAAAATTTAAATACTCACAATATGTAAATTCTATTTTAAATAAAATTTATATATTTAGACTCTAAAAATCAACATCTATTAAACAAGATCAATATTGAATATAAAATTTTGAAGAAAAAATTTAATCTAAAAAAGAGTAAAATCTCATCCCAGGAAAAAATATAAAATTGTACACTTTCACAAAAAAATCATTAATTATGAAAATTGTAAAATTGTACAATTTCATTAAAATTTTACTGGTTATAAAAACCGTAAAATTGTACAATTTAACAAAGTAATTAAAAAACTCACTAATTATAAAAATTATAAAATTTTACACTTCTATAAAAATTGAGAAAACTTCTAGGCCCAAGCAAACATCAATGCTCAAAAGGACCAAAACAAATCGATTGAAAACTTCTCCATTCCCACCCAAAAAGAGAAACAACCACCATCCACCACATTCATTCAAATAAAGACAACCACAAGACAACATCAATTTAAAAATAATACTTTACCCTCATCAACCCACTTCTCCAAAAATCCCATACCACATTTTACAATCAAGAGCCAACACATTGCTTTTGCAGCACCCATGTGAAAACCACTCCTATCCTTGAATTCAGTAGACTTGAGCGATTGAAGAACTACTATAACCCATCAACACCGTTATGGCAGATTTCGAGCATTGATCAATTTCGACCAAAGCATGCATCAAACAGCGTGAAAGGGAAGGAAGGCCATCGATTATGCCTCGATCATCGTCAACCACCGACCAATGGCTGTTGCTGCTTCAGATCTTGAGGGAAAAAAAAGGCAAAGAAGCAGATTTGATTTTAGGGGTTTTTTATTCGACAAAGATGGCGTAAAATAAAAAGGTAAATCATGTATAGACCATTGACTTTAGTGGCAAAATTGTTATTAAAAAAATATACCTCAACAATTTTGTCTTTCTTTCAAATAAATATAAAGTCAATGGACTTTTTGAAATAAAAAGTTCCTCTTAAACTCAATATTAATTTTCCATCTTATGGAATGACCTTTCACTAGTCAACTCAAAAATTATTTATTGCGATTATCCAAGAGTGCAAAATATGTCAATAATCAAGCATCGACATTAAAAATAGCTTCAAAATTTCACCTTAAGAGTTGACTGAGTTCGCCAACCAAATCACCTAAGAGGGCCCCACAAAGAAGTTCGATTTAGGGTTTGTGCAAATGATGCAAGAGGATAATATGATCTCATATACACGAGGACAGATCGGTCGTTTCACAACCCATACTAAACAGTGATTAATCCCGAACTAATAATACCACAAAACACTTGGAATTGATTAGTCCCCATTTCTGAGACTATTCTATCCCCGGACGGAATAATACCCCCTCAATTTGGAGTTCCAAACGTTGGACAAATCATTTAAATGTGACTAATTACTCCTATCCCCTAATTATCCCGAAGCCAAACATGCCCATGTGTGTATTCTTTTTCTTCTTTTTTAACGTGTCTTCCATGCATAAAAAAATTTAAAATTCGCCAAATGTTTAAGATTTCACAATGGTTGCTTAGTTGCACTTACTGTCTGACATTTTTTCCTTTCTTTGATGATTTCTTGCACCAGCTGACAGCGCATTGATCTTCAAGATGGCATAGATAAGTCTTAAAAATGACAGCCATCATTCCTGCTTGCAAAACGATAAGGTTAAGCAAATTGAAAACGAGTCAGATGAAAATTGGTTGAACCTAAATTTGACCTATAATTAAATGAGTCAAATAGCGAATTAGGATCAACCCAAATCCAACCCATTACTTTCAAAAAAAATTTCCCTAGTTTTGTTGCCAATTCAAATACTCACCTATTGACCCATTAACTCATTTTTCAACATACCGTCTCTCATATGTCAAAACACATTGCACCCTATCATTTTCACATATGCAATCAGTATTGCACTCTACAGGTTGGGAGGTGCTCGACAGTTCCGCTAGAATTGTGGATCTAGATAAACAAACATTATTGCTCAAACCACTAAAAGAAAAGGGCAATATTTATACCTGTGTACGTGCATATATATATAATAATTTTGAATTTTGGATAAAGCAACTGCATTGCAAGAAAATTTCATCAACTAACTCATTCACTAGAAAGATTATTTTCTACAATTTTACCAGGAAAAACCAACCCAGAAAAAAAGGGCCAATCATATAAAGCCACAACCCATAAATTCTACACTCTTAATTAATTGGTACAAGGATTGCCCAATATGTAATCCACCTCTTTTGAAACCAGCAATCTGTGCAAGTGAACAAGCATTCACTAAATATAGCGATGGAGTGTCATTGGCGCTGCTCTTATTACATGGAAAATACATAATTTATGGAAAAACAAAAAAAGGATCCACCATCAGAGCATGTGAATCAATTCGTACCATCATTCAAACTGTAAATGTTGATAGACTGATTTGCAGTTTACATATCTATACGCCATTAAAAGTTTAAGGGTCAAAGTATCCAGTACCACAATCTCCAAAAAAAAAAAAAAAGTGTAAGCTTCGGTAGTTTTCTGTTTTTTACAACAACCTCTTTCGTTGCCTGAAATTTATCACTCCAAGGGCAGGAAAGCTTTCCCTTACAGAAACTTGAAGGACCTGCTCTACATGTAACCTGAGTTTGTTTCTTCGCATTGGACAACAACCTGGAATTGAAGAGAATGTAAAATGGTTTGAATCAAACCATGCATACATAAACAAAAAATGGGTGTCTATGTCTTATGACCTATCCAAAAAAAAAAGCACCTAAGATTAAGGTTAATACCAAATAAAAATCATATATCCATAATATCACTATTCGCCAAAAATATCATATGCTCGCCTAAATGAATCAATATCCAATCATACTATTATGATTGATAACTAAAAATATAGAACATAAACAAGAAAAGAAAATGCACACAGAATCCATCTACAACTTGAAATATAAACAACGTCCACAAAATTCACCCTCATCTATTGATTTTGTCTTCACTCTCATAGTCCTTTTCTAACTTCTATTCTTTTGTGCATGGACCTTGTCATCCGTTGGAAATTTATTACAAAGGTAGGGAGTTGTAATTCATAATAATTATGAAATATCAAATATAGGTTGCTGTATATAGATAAAACCTCCAAAATAAAGATAATATAGTGAAAGACACTCAGATATGTCTGTTGTCCAATCAAAAGGTGTAATAGCAGGAAAAAAAATCAGAGGTTCCGTCGAACATCTATGCTTCAACCGGAAAAACAAGTATCAACCAAAGTAATACTGTTACATATTTGCATCACACAAGTATCAATCAAACACAATGTTATTACATATTTGCATCAAATCAAACTAACTGAAACACTAACCTATGTGAGTGATATTGCAGGTGAGAGTACCACCAAGTGTTAGCCCGAGTGGTATTTCCTCCACCTCCCAAATAACATATTGAGGGTTCAAGTCCTAATTGGGAGAAGTGGGTGTGCGTCTTACCTATCAAAAATATAAATATATATATATATATATATATATATATATTGCAGGTGAGAGTAAAATCAACCTTTAGAGTACCCATCCATCAAACAAGTAAAAACAACCCAATTCGATAATATTCCATCTCCTCTCATATCACTAAACACCTTAAACCCACATCTAATTTACCCATTTTATAGAACATACCAATATAAGTATTGTACCTAACAACATTCAGCATATAACTATAACGTTTCAAAAATTTTGGTAATATAATAACGAATAAGAAATCAGAAATATTAAGTTTTACATGATAACAATAATAATGATGAATAAAGAGGATGAAAACTTGAATAATGATACGTGTACTATATATATATTGTGTGGAATTTTTGGACACAACTTGCGTGTTTAGAACTCATGAGCATTTCAGTATACCACTATTGTTTTTTTGTTGATGTGTGGGGAATGATTCTTGATCAACCAGGAGAGGTGAAATTGTATTGAAACCTTGGGGTTGAAAAGGAAGATGTGTAATTAAGTGTTTGAATATGGTGTAGTATAAATGTATAACTATATTGATGTTGTTGAGATGTTGGTTATGAACATGAAGTGATTCAGGATGATATGTGGTGTATATGATTGAAAGAGAGGGAAAGAGAAGTGAAGCATATCCGGTTCTAGACTTCGGAATGAAGTTCTAGAAAGTTCATTCGAACGAAGGCACCACTCGTTCGACCAACCGTAACAGTGAGGTGACAGTGAGGTGAGTCAGGAGAAGTTTTGAGAGCTTCGTTCGAAACTAGGCCCATCATTGTTCAAACTACCATGCGGCAGAAAGCTCGATCGCGTCTTTTTAAAGCCAAAACTCTTCTTTTTCCCCCAAAATTCATTTCTCTCTTCTCTTACTCTCTCAACTTCAAGAGGGGGAAAGGCCTAGGGTTTCTACCACTCTTAATCAGTTAATCCATTCACAAATCTTCAAGATTGGAACTCATGGGAGCATTCTAGAGAAAGAACCTTGTATCTAGAGGAAGCATTTCAACCACAAGAAGTTGGGGTTTCAAGATATTTTACAAGATTCAAAAAATATAAAAGTTAGGGTTTTCTCTTATTCTTCAAATCTCTCAAATCCCTTATGGATCTAGGTTATTTAGGTGAAATAATGGCGTTTTACTTTTGTTTTGAGTGCATGGATGAAGTGTTGGAGACAACCTCAATACAAGCAAGGGTTTGATTCCTCAATACAATAGAAGCATGGTCAGAAGCTGCTCTAGCATAACCATTTCTATGCTGGTGTAGGCTCAAGTATGTGTGCAACTCGGCCGGGCCAGGCCGGGCTTGAAAACTATCTAAGCCCAACCCGAGCTCTAAGATAATCAGCACAAGCCTGTCAGCCAGTCCCAAACCTGACCTTGAGCCCGAAAACACAACCCGAGCCCAACTCAAACTAAAATTCATCAATATCAGGTTTGCCTTGGGTTGCCAAACTTATTATGAGATTTCAACTATAATCAAAAAAATTCTAAACTAAATTTTTATTTTTTTCACAGCCTACATGTAACTTTATAGCTATCATACAAAGCAAATAGGTAAGAATGTGAACAGCTATTAGGGGATGACACTTTTATAGAAGAAGAGAACCTTATTTTACTGGTTCTCTTTCGATGTGGGATAAATACTCAAAATACAAGAGAACACCAATTAAACCAAAGATAGGTATTGGATCCTTCAGCTGCAAGACAGGAGATGGAGAATTCCATAAACCAGAGAGAGGACCATGGCTCCTTCAGCTTCAAATCCCTGTTCAGATTCTATTACTAAGAATTCCATAATTCACTGGTGGCTCCTCCACCGAATTAAAAAATTCTCTTTATAAATTTGCTTTTCTGTAAACCCAGATCACAGCACCATCAACTTGATGGTGAGATGGAGATCACGGAGATTGCACCAGCTGCTGATGAGAACCCCGAACTACAATCCAACCCAAAAAAACAAGGGATTTTGATTTTTGATACAGGTTTTGGTGAATCTTATCTATCCAATGCAAGTTAGCAGCAGATAGCTGCAATTGGGAAAAGTTGGCCTCTGTCTTGCACCGTTTTGCTTGTTCCTTCAAAGTGCAATCTTGGTGTGAGCGGGAGGACTTTAAGAGCATGGATGGAAATGGGTTGTTGGTGTTTGTGCTTTTGTTGTTTGTTGTGGCATTGGTGGTGTGAGTGGGAGTACTGGGATTGGGTGAAAAAGATGGTTGGCACTTGGCGCACTTCAATTTCCGATCCTCATCCATCTTGAAACCCATTTCATCCATTTTGCCATGACCGATGGCACTTCAGCCTTCTTCACATAATGTTACACCATCGATCAAAGAAGTGAAGACGACACCATTGATGAGCTCAAAGATTGGAGTTTGGATTTAGATTGGTTATTGAGAATTAAGGTTTGAATGCTTTCATTCCTCTGAAATCCTAAATAATAATTGGGAATTAATTTGTTTCCACATTATAACAGCTGGTATGATACATATCGGCTGATATGTATCGGTGTTTCTTACTCTAATATTGTTATTGACCAATATATCGGTGATACCAAAATTCACAACCGTATCGAACTAATATTGTCGTTGTGGGATCATTACATCCGTTACAAGGACTTATATGGTTGTTTTGAGTTTTCTTGTATTTTTCGTTTTGTTTTTCTTTTAATAAAGCTTATGATCCCAATTTTTATAAGATCTAAATACAAGATAGATACCTAACAAAATAGTTCAAAAAAATTAAACGAGTTACCAAAAAATTCTAGCCGATACGACCTCGGAAAATGCCTTTAGGGCTCAATTTTTTATTACATAATTAATCACACTAAATTGAATTTTTATTCTCATAATCATTTTTTCTATTATTTGTATTAATCAAACTCGAATTACACTTTCTTATTAGTTTAATTTAAAAAAAAACATGTAAAATTAGTAAAAAATCTTTTTAGGTATTACTTATAAAGAAATATCTTTTTAGGTGTTTGAAAATTGAAAACTTAATAATAAAAAAATACTTTAATATGATAAATTATTGTCAAAATATGTGTATCAGTGAATTTTAAAAGATTTGCTAGTATTTAAAAAAATTCACAAGTCGCGATTTCCGATTCCCATTATACCAAGTTCTATTCAAACTTTGTATTTGAAAGTGCCCATATATCTAATGTCCTCCAATGATGAGCCTAACAAAGAATTCATACTAGATTGCTCAAGCCAAGTCTCTATGCAGCTAAAAAGAATATATAAGAAAAGGCGTGAAAATCGGTCATTGAAATTGTTTCCATGGTTTTCATGTGCAATTTGATGGGTTGAGATGATTTTAATGAGGCAGATTGGAATAGGAAAAGGTTGAGTAGTTATATACTAACTATATATATGTATATATATATATATACAAAGAGTCATTGGTTGAAGATGATAATTGCCATCCCACATCAAAACTTAAAAGAAAATTGGGTTTGTTTATATACTCAACTCTATTTTACTTCTACAAAAAATGGCCACTTGTGCTTGTTGCTGAGTTGTTATAATGAATTGTATTTTTTAAAAATATATATCATATATATGGCTCTGGCTCGGGTTGTCCAATACTCAGCCCAGGCCTAGCCCGAATTGAGGTCAAGCTTGGTTTCTTCTGCATAGACTCGTCCCACAATATCAAAATTATAGCCCAAGCCCGAAAAAAATTCAGGCTGGGATAAGGTTAGCTCACCTAAGTTGCATCCATAAGCTCGTGCAGTGCAACAGACAGAGATCTACCAACTTTATTCTCTTGCCTCTCATACTCGTCTAATATGAAACGTAGGAACGAATACATGGTGGGGCATTAACTCTTAATGAAAGTCAACTAAAACTTGGGAAAAATTAAAAAAAAAAAAAGGAAAAGAAAGCAAAAGGATAAGAAAAGTTTCAGTGAGTAGAGCAGATAATAAGACGACTTCTGAGAGACATACATCAAATCAAGCAATAATCCCGCCCCCGCCCCCAACCCAAAAAAGAAATATATATATATATATATATAAGGAAAAGAAAAAAAGCTGATCATAACATGAAATTTTGTCACAATGGGAGAAGGTTGTGCACACGCACATGCACATGCACAAGCACAAAATGCAACACCTCACCTACCATTTAGACAGAAATTACAACACATGGATTTGACTGCCATACTAACCTCAAATTGAGATATGAGAATCCTCAAGCACCTGCTCCAGGAGACCTAGCCTGTCGCCGCAACTCCTCGTCAGCATTCCTCAAGAACTGATCCCAACCACTCCCAGGACTGGTATCCAAGTAATCATAAGGAACTGCGGTCTTCAAGCCTGGCCGCACCCCACACTGGCTCTCTACAATTCTAAACTCCATGTCATTCCTCTCTTTCTTGAAATTCTGCTCCAAATCCTCCCAAGTAAAAAGCAATGGCAATGTAAATGAACCCCAAGGGTTAAAATCCAAAAGCTTGACCCTGCCCATCTTTCGAAACATAAACATCAAATGTATAATTTTCCGACTCAAATTTCAACATCACGTTATCCATAAAAAATTCTTGGATCACCATTTCCAGATCATTTTTCTTTTCAATAAGAACAGGATAAAATCCAGTGACTTCACGTTGGGAAATTCCAATTAGGAGCTGACCCTGCACAAAGCAACGGAATTCCATCTCTGGCCGGAGGGACGGGTACCACTTGCGAAGAGCAAGGAAGAAATTTGAAGGTCTCGATCTGGTCTTATCACTGCATGAATCATATGCATGACACAGATCATGGATCAAAGAGTCAGATGATCTGAGCAAAAGTGCAATCTCACTGAAAGAGGTGCAGCAGAGGGTCCCGGTTGAGCTAATCCAGGCAGAGTCTTTTGGTGCACTCCAATTCAGTTTAGGGAAAACAGCACCCCCAAGGCATTCGATTGATTCCTTAATTTTCAATTCAAGTTCTGGAAAAGAAGGGGGTGGTGAAGGTTGTTCTGATTCATCTCCAGATCCTTCTGATACTACATAATCTTCTTCCTCTTCAGGTTTACGGACTCTATTGGGAAGGGCATCTTCATTTGAGATGGAAAGAGGAAGAA
This sequence comes from Nyssa sinensis, assembly GCA_008638375.1. Taxonomy (NCBI): domain Eukaryota; kingdom Viridiplantae; phylum Streptophyta; class Magnoliopsida; order Cornales; family Nyssaceae; genus Nyssa; species Nyssa sinensis. Next base: position 20,376,297 of record CM018049.1, on the reverse strand, counting down.
GGAAGGGCCCAGAATCATCAAGAAGGTACTGGATAAAGGATTCTGGAAGTTCATGAATTAAGGTTTTTATGGAGATGGATTTAAATTTTGGGTACCATTCCTGAATCTGGCATCGATTCACTTCTTCTTCCTGCATTTTTTCTTGAAAAGGATAACTATGCTCTTTCACTGTAACAAAACAGTAGCTCCCTTCTACAAATTGCTGTACAACACCCGAAGCCATAATTAGTGAATAAAGATGTCACAAATCGTCAATATACTAAACTCAGCAACCAGAAACTTAAATTGTAAAAAATTCAACAACACGGCCCAACCGATTACGGCTTTTATTTATATATTTATTTATTGATAAGTAAACTCAAGCTTTAATCAATTAGAAAAAATAAACTAAAGACCCAAAGTAGAAAGATGGACGGAACGGACCAAATAACCAAACTGTATTTCACAAAGTTCCGGGAAACATACAAGGAAGTTTAAAAGCACTGAAATTTAAACACTTAAAAGAATATATGAAACATTCACTTTGTTCCAATTGGGACTCAAACCCTCGACGTCCCAACAGGGAGTGGATGGTGGAGAAGATACCATGAAATACCAAAGGTTGATGCCTTGATTCTTACTTCTTCAATTTTCCTTGTTTTTTCAGTACTCTTAGAGTATTCACTCCATGCAAACAAAACCTTGTAAAACCGTGACCTTGTAATGACAACTCTTCTCTAACACACCATCTGCAAGAATCACAGAATAAATCTATAGAATGGGGTCCTTGGGAGCTAGGTAGAGATGACAACCATGAAAAATTGCGAAGAGGGCATTTCATCTAGAGTCTTGTGGTTAAAGGAAAGGGACAGAATCATTTCCCATGGCCGACCACAACAGCCCATTAAAACAAACCAATTACTAGAATACATTTACAAAAACCAACACACGTTCACTAAGCAACAGAAGATGAGAGAGAAATAGAGAAAGAGAACCAGATAGAGAGAGATAAATCACTCACTGTCGTCAGTCGTCCCTGGCAACCGGAGCTGCCGTCTATCCTCAGTTGATCGAAGAACGGAGGCTTGCTGGATTAAAATTGCAGAATGATCTGATTTTTGCCCTAATTTGCTTTTTCCCCTTTATTTACACGACATGTGAACTGTCCTGTTCTCTGGTAATCCAGTTGATCCGGCCGGTTCACGTAGTTTTTGAAAATAAGGGGATTTATAGGAAGTTCCCGTGAGGTTGAATCGGACCGGATTGTGGTTCCAGCCATTGAGCCAGCCGTTCCGGCCTGATTTTAAATTATCAAAGCATAGACTAATTATAATTGCCCAATTAGATCCAAATATCTATTAAAATCTTTTGAAACTAATTTTTCTCCACTCTTTCTAAACAGTTATTTTTAAAACAATTTTAAAATTGAATATAAATTATAAGATGTGAACCATAAATACTATCATGGCATGCACACATGATGATTTGTTCCTTATGTCCTTCTAAAGCATGCTGCATTGATGGAGTTTGTTAACTACATCTGTCCAAGATATGAGGTTTCTGTTAATTTTATTACATAAATACAACTTTTTTTTTTTGTTGAGAAATGATGATTTTACAATTAATCAACTTAAAAGTACAATAATATTACTTAATTACAAAAAACACACACAACCCGAAACAAACAGATTAAATTTAAAAATCTTTTAAATATGAATTCTGAACAAATAAATCAGTACTGTTTATATAACTAGTTAGAAATAATGTTTACATCATTTAATGAAGGCAGTAAAATTTAAATTCATGACGTCTCCATAATGATAAGTACATGACCAACTGGATTAGCCGGTACAACTTTTAATTGAAAAAATAAAAATTTGCATGTACTCTCAGTATTCTAACTGGATTGAAATTTCTTGCTTTAATTTCCTAACAATGATCTATTATTAATAACAAGTCCATTTTCATTCATTGGGCTAAGCTGAAGATACCATGTTGGGCTTTTGTGGGCCTAAACTCAGTGCCTCAATCTTTGGGCCTTGTAGTAGTGTTACAAGCCTTTGCTATTTTATTTTATTTTTTGCAATTCTGATCTCTTCATTGGATTTTGCCCCCAGCTGACTCCCTTTATTTATTTTTAGGCTTCTGAACAATTGGTAAAAGGCTATTTTCCAGTGTTAGATTCTATATACCCGGTTTGTTTGCCGGTTTAGGAGTTGATTAGATTACTTAATTTCATGGATCCTTGCAATTCAATGTTCGTTTATTAATCAAGTTGTATACTAATATTATGCCTGGCAAAATGAGTGGGTTGGACAGGTTTTGGACAAGTTAAAAATAGGTCAGTTCAAAACGGGTTGAACTTATATTAGATTCGTAATTAAACGGGTCAAAACGGGTTAGGTCACATATGGATCGGGTCAACTCGAATTCAACCTGATATTTTTTTACCTTAATGAAAGAAACATTATTTCTAAATAATCACAATAATTGTTTTACTTTAGATTTCTTGAAAACCCAACAAAATACCATAGTTAAAAGAAAGTTAAGAATACTATTAGAAAATTAACGGGTTAGTTCGATTTCGATTTAAAATTCGAGTAAACCGAACTCTCACTATTTTTTTTGAAAATTAATATGTATTTATATGTGAGTGTTATATATAAAATATTGTATACATAATTTTTTTGAATTTGTTTACCGATAAAAATAAAATAAAACTTTAGGATTAGTTTGAGGGCAAAAAAAAAAAAAAAACCTAAACCGAATGGGTCGAACCAATCTAACCCAACTCAAACCAAATTTTTTCGGGTCTAGTTGTTTATGTTCTATTAGACTTGCAATGTGTGTGTGTGTGTATATATAACATGACCATGGTGACTTAGAGGGTCTAATTATCCTTTTATTGAGTAATTCCCTAATTTCTACCTGACATAATTTCATTAAAGCTTGGCTCATCTGGATTGGTCGAGCTTTGGTAGGGATATTACTTTCACTAAAGTCTTTGACTTAAGGAAGACGGACTATGTGTTGTTTCCTATGCCAAAATGTTTTATGTAACTCAAAACATACTTCTTGTCAGAGTAATGACTCGAATTGATTAATCCGTTGGCTAAGCGCTAGCTTGAGTAACTGTTGTTCTATTCTTTTGAACTGAATTTCTTCTAAGAGAAAATCAACATGGGACTTTTTCTTGGAAAGAAGATTAACTGAGCGACTGATAGATAGATCCTGTAAAGAATTAATTCTCTAGACTATGGATTTCTAATGAATTTAAATTTAACTGTTTGTCCCAATGGTTTAGTGGTTATTCCTTCACTATCTGTGATAAAAGGATATAACAGACACATAAACGGGTTACCTAGGATTACTCTGTCAAACATGTTTTTAACTAAAATGAAAGGGGTTTTAAAACAAACTTTGTCCTGACATATGTGTGCGTTGGATAATTTATACTGCATTTGCATGGAACTGCTATTAGCGGATTTTAAATGCTCATGGGTTTTCTCGAAGAACTTAGTGGGAATGATTCCTTCCTAGATGCAGTTAAAATCTGCCGCAAAGTCGATGAAAGTTATTGTCTTTATTTCAAACTCGTCGCAAACTATGATTTTGACTGGGCATTCTCCACTTTTAGAAATCAATCTTAGTGATTACTTCCAAGTAATTGGTAGTGTTTTGTTGACTGGTTGAGGGTAACTCATAAGGAACAATGATATTGTTGGGAGTTCCAACTTCTTCATCTGTAACTTGGTTAATAGGTACAATAGGAGGAAAATGACTATTAACTTCTTGATTCAGGAAATCAGTGATCTATCCTGAGAGCAGTTAAGTTTTGACTGAGTAGTATGAACTATTTGTTTTAACTCTATAATTTTTTGTTTTGTTTGGTTAACTTCCTACTGGAGATCTTGAATAGTAATTGGCCTAGGTGTACTAGTAAATCTATTTAAAATTTTATTAAACTGAATCAAAGGATTAGGAAGGATGATTAGAGGTTTCCTAACAGTTTTTATTACTAATGCTGACTTTAATTGATTTAAATATTGGGATTTGATTATAGGATCTTTTACGTTGTTGATTAACTCTAGTAGAAGTTCTTCTTGTTTACTTAAAACATTAACGGTTTTGTAACAATTGTGTGTGCAACTAGTCAGTGCATCCTATCTTAACATGAGGATTATCTGACTAATGGTTTGACCTATGATTTGAAGACTGGTTTAACTGTTCAATTTCATTTTCACTATTATCTGAACTATAGGATGAAAAATTAGAGGATTCATTATCTGTGTTTCTGAGTTCTAAAATCCTGTATAACTCATCTTTTTAATCTTGATGTCCTTGAAGGGCATTGATTAGTTGTTTGACTTTACAATCTGACTGGAAATGACCTAGCTTTTCGCACTTAAAACAAGCATCAGTAGATGTTGCCTTGCGGGTTGTGGTCTTACTAGTAGAAGCTTTCTTTCTACGGTTAGTTTTGTAGCAACTGCGTGTTTGTTTGTTACTATGCTCATCTTGATGGTGGCTTTTCCTATGTTTGTGACTGTGACGGTGACCTTGGTGGTGACTATCACGATTTCAGTGGTGCTTGTGACTGTCATGGTGATGTCTGTGAGATTGTCGTTTTGACGGTGCAATGGTAGGTAAGCCGTACTGGACACCAAAATTTTCAAGCTCATACTTGGCTCATTTCTTATTCCTAGAGGCTTGGTTATTGATTTTTATATCTATGCACATCCTCATACCTTCTTTGCAAACTATGCAAATGATATCACCATATATCAAATTGGGGTAATCTATGACTCCAGTGTCTTTACTGAGGACTTCTCGAATCTTATGGGTGAAAAGACTAGGAAGGCCATTAATGAACTTTTCTTTCCAGAATGGTGAGTCACTGTCATCTCTGAGTATGACTCATGAGTAGAAAACCTTTGCAGTTATGTGACTAGGTGTTCTTATAAAGTGTTTGGTGATTGTGTAAATGAGGGTGTTGACTCCGTCTGGTACTCCTTGACCTATGTTTTTGTCAAATACGGGGTTACTGTCAAGGTCTCGTTTAACTGCATGAACTATGGCTTTTCTGGTTTCTTCTGTGAAATGTTTTTCCCACCAAGCAAGAAGCTTGCCTGTGAAACCTATAACTAATAATCTTACTACTTCACCATGGGTGTTTCTATTCTTCTCAAAGTATAAGTTAAGAGCCATAACCATGTGAGTAAGTTTGTTTAATATTTCTTGCTCTGAATAACCATCTATATTCCATTCATAGAGGCGATCAGAAACAACTAAAAATTGACTATGGAATAGTCTTTTCTCATACTAGAGATCAAGAGGGGTTGGACGAGAATACCAATTTTTTGTTAAACTGGTAAGGTTAACTCTAGGGCAATGGAATTTATTAACTGTAACACCTTGAAGTTGGTCTTATAGCTGGTCTAATTCTTGGTATTGTATTTGTAAAGCGTCATCATCATTGGTTGATGAATCAGTACTGGATGTAGCTTCTGTTTTTGCTAAGGTTACTATGGTTTTAGAAAAACTAGGGGGTTCCTTTTTAACTGGTGTAACTAGATCCTAGAGTATTTTATTAACCTATGCTAAAGCCGTTGTGGGTTTAGGCTGAGGTTTTAGTGAGAATTTGACTTCTGGTAACCTAATTAGAGGTTTTTCTAACTGTGTGGAAGAAGAAGAAAACTGTTTGTTGACAATTATTTTCTTAATTTTGTCTAACTGTTTACCAATAGTTATTAGACTTTGATTTGTACAGTTGTTTGGTTCAATTATCTTCCTAGATGTTTCATCGTCAGAAGGTAGTTTAAACGGAGAGGCAACTATGTCTAAACCTAAATGTTTAACTATGATGGTTCCTACTGGAGGATAACTTGATTGGATTATGGTTTTTGTCTTCCTTAATCCATTTAACTTTGGTAAGGGAATGACACTTGGTGTGCCATTTATTGTATTGTTCTACATAAGTGAAAAATGGACTGTTTTTATGTTGATCTTGCATGAATTCTCTCCATTTAGTATAAATGTGTAACGTTTGTTCTTTAATGTGACTAGACCTATATTGTTCTCTTTTGGCTCTATTTGCCTCAGAGATGAAGTCTGCGTCTAGAGTGATTGAATCTATGATGAATTCTTTACTGAGTGTATTGAGTTCATGATGAGTTGGGGTCTCAAAGGCTGTGGGACTAGGAGATGTAACTATATCGTCATCATTTTCAATGACTTGTGACTGAGATGTATAACAGGGTGTGTTAATTTGAGATTCTAACTTTAGACCTTGAAGCTCCAAGTTTAGATCTCGTCTTTACCTGGGTATTAACTTTTCAAACCTAGGTGTTGATATCTCAGATCTATCTTAACTAAAAGTTGTACTGGGGTTTGGAGACTAATTACGCCCAAAGAATAAAGCGATAGTTGTAGTACAGCTTTGGGGTGTCGATTCCACAGGGGGGACAGATTAAAAGAATAACAGACATAATAAAGAAGCTGAAGAAAATATTAAATGATTAACGAGAAAATAAAAAGTGATTTTAAATGCAAATTAAAATTAGACAAAGTGATTAATGGAAAAAGTATTTAAATTAACGAACAGTAGAGCGTCGGGAATCCCTTGCACATATCTGATATTTTAATTATTTTTAATTCACTGAAACTTAATTGAGAATTTAATTCCAAAAAACTCAATCGGAAGATATAGAATTATAAACCAAATGTAACCTTTGAAAAATCATTCATCACTTTTAAATCACGCAAATTGTTAATAAATTGAGAATGATAAAATCAAAGACTTTTAATAAGTGAAAATCAAGCACATGAATCGAAAATAAATTAAAAATACCATCTAGTGTGCAAGTTCATCCATAGCCCCTACTTGAGAATTTAGTTACCCATACATATGATGGACAACATAAATCTCAAGGAAAAATAAACATAAGCATGCTTCCTCCTACCGCTAGGACCACAGCCCCTCATTGAATCTCTATTCTTCGCCGCGCCCCTTTCTTGTTCTGCTTCCCCTTTTTCAACCCCAACCGCACGCCGCTTTTTATTTTTCTTTTTTCTTTTCAGCCCTCATGTGACGTCCCTTCAACTTTTTTATCCTTTTCTTTTCTTTTTTTCTTTGCCTTGCGCCCTCACGCCCTTTGATTCAGCGCCGCACACTACTTTACAGGTTTTGGTTGGACGACTCCCCTTCAAGTGCCGCACCTCCTTTTTATTTATTTATTTTTCTTTCTTTGTTTCCTCCGCTTGCTTCAACCACCTTTTTGCTTTTCTCTTTCTTTTCCCAGCCGTTCTTTTGCTTTATCTCCAAGCCAAACCGCAACCTTCTGCTTTATCTCCAAGCCAAGCCGCACAGCCTTTCTTTCTTTTCTTTAGCTCCAGCACAACCATTTTTTTTTTCTTTTTTTTACCAACAAATAATGCAATATTTGAGATTTAAAATATTATAAAATAATGCTCAAACATATCTCACTATAAATAGAAATTAAATTTAATAATATAAATTATATCCCAACATTTCTATTCACATTTTACCATTTTAATATAATAATAGGGTATTTAGAGTGCACTTTTGCGCACTTATCAGAGACCCAAATCTTTGTTCATCAAAACTAATTCTAACAGATCCATCAAGAAACTGCTGAATATGGTTGATGTTGGTCTCTGTGTTCCTGGGTACTGGATGATTTTCATTTTCAATGATCCATGAGGAGGGAAGAGTTACTTCGGACCATTGGATGGATTTAGGAACCTGAATGTTGGCTCCTTCAGAGCATGACTGGATGAGGACAATTTTATCTTTTGGACTTTCGTTTATTGTTAAAACATTTAAATTGGTCCTAAAACATTTGTAATAGATGCGATAGACTAAGGCTAACTATCGGGTTCCTGCTATCATATTAGTGCCAAAGGTTTGAATTTGGAGGGCAAGGGTCTTCAAGACATGAGGATCGTGAAGGCTAACTGTGAAGTCTGGGAAACAGTCAAAGTGGACTGGTCCCTTGTGAAGAGGTGACTCCATTAATCCTAAGAGACTATCTTGAAAACTAATGTGTTTGGCGTTTCTAAGGGCTAGGAGAACCGAAACATTTAAGCCTCGTTGAATAAGAGGGTTACTACCTACTTGAACTAAACCTATGTGAAGGAAGTTATACCCTTTTTTTCCTATGGGTATTTAAAGTATCCTGGGTAAATAATTAGCACTTCACTTGGTCTTTGCTGAGAGCATAAGTTTGCTCTACAATCTTGATGTTTAAGTCACTGGAGAATGAATGAGATCCTAACCAAGAAGATACTTAGTAGATCTGACTGATTGGAACTTTAGGGATGTTCCAATTTCTTAAAGGTTGACTATCTTAGGTTACTTGGTAGTCTTCACTGTTAACTATGTCTGGGATAAAGGGAAGAGAAGAAGAAGAAGCGGTTGAATTGGATCTAAATAACCTATTCATTTAGAAATAATTAATTAAATTACGTAAAATTTACTATTCTTTTACTGTTTAGGTGGACTATTTATCGTCTTCTTCCTAGGTGAGGGTCTGATATACCTACGTCTGGCCATTAGGGACTCGAGATCTTTTGCCCTATTCTCTCTTCAGCGAGACTTACGTGGTCTATGTGGTCTGTGGACTTTTAGATAGGTATAGAATCAACCAAGGAGGGAAGATGAAAAAGAGATACAGATAAACAAAGATAGAAGAGCAAATTGAACATAATTTAAAGAATTATAACTGAGATATTAAAAACAAATCCCTTTGGTCATTACGAATGGAATGCAATGCCCTTTGGATTAAAAAATGCTCCTAGTGAATTTTAGAATATCATGAACGACATCTTCAACCCCTTCTCCAATCATATCATAGTTTACATAGATGACGTTCTTATCTTCTCCGAGTCAATTAATCAACATTGGAAACATTTATATTTGTTTCTTATTGTTATCAAACATAATGGTTTAGTCCTTTCAGCGCATATAGTCTGATCTGTTTGGATGCAATGTTTTTAACATCTTTTTCCAAAATATGCTTTGCACTTTTACAATCAATTTTAACTAAGAACTTCTGATTTAATAAATCACTTTAAAATTTACTTTTGCATAAAACAAGTGATAAAATCTTTTTTTTTATAGTACTATAATTTAACTGAGTAGGATTCTAGATTTCAGAGTGGTAATAGATGATCTGTTGGGGGGAATCAAGACTTCATTTTTTACTAAGAATACCACCATAACCAATGTCGGAGGCATCAGTTTGAACTATTTTAAATGCTGAAAAATAAGGAATGCCAAGACAAAGAAGAGTCTTAACATATTGCTTAACTTCCTAGACAATAGCTGTATGAGCAAAGGTGTCTAAGGAGATGGTTAACTGCGAAGACGATCAAACAAAGGTTTACATTGGGATCGCAGATTTGGATAAAAATCTGAGATGTAATTAAGTGAACCTACGAATCACTGTAACTAAGTTTTGTTTTTACCAATTACTTGGAAGCAATCACCAAGATTGATTTCCAAAAGTGGAGATGCCCGGTCAAAATCATAGTTTGCGATGAGTTTGAAATCGAGACAATAGCTCTCATCGATTTTGGCACAGATCTTAATTGCATCCAGGAAGGAATCATTCCCACTAAGTTCTTCAAGAAAGGGAACCGATCAGCAAACTGAATTAAACATTGGATAGGTTTGATTTCTCCTTGACAGATATCAAAGCCTAAGAATCTGACTGAAGTTTGAAATAATTTAAGTTTAGACACTGAAAGGACTAAACCATTACGTTTGATAACATTAAGAAACGAATATAAATGTTTCCAATGTTGATCAATTAACTCAGAGAAGATAAGAATGCCGTCTATGTAAACTATGATATGACTGGAGAAGGGGTTGAAGATGTTGTTCATGACATTCTAAAATTCACTAGGAGCATTTTTTAATCCAAAGGGCATTACATTCCATTCATAATGACCAAAGGGAGTTGTGAATGCAGTTTCGTATCGGTCTAACTCATGAATTTGGATTTGTCAAAATCAGTTTTTCGTGTCGAATTTACTAAGGATGATTGCTTTGTGCAAATGATTAACTAAGTCTTCTGCCTTTTATGTAAACAAGAACGCAGAAATTGAACGCGATGTTCCCCGTTGAGTTATTAATTATAAACCATTAAACAAAGTCTTAGAATGGATTAGATATCCTATTCCAAACAAGAGAGACTTAGTTAATCGTTTGCACAAAGCAGTCATCTTTAGTAAATTTGACATGAAAAACGAATTTTGGCAAATCCAAATTCATGAGTCAAACCGATACAAAACCGTATTCACAACTCCCTTTGGTCATTACGAATGGAATCTAATGCCCTTTGGATTAAAAAATGCTCCTAGTGAATTTCAGAATGTCATGAACGACATCTTCAACCCCTTCTCCAATTATATCATAGTTTACATAGATGGCGTTCTTATCTTTTTCGAGTCAATTGATCAACATTGAAAATATTTATATTCGTTTCTTAATGTTATCAAACGAAATGGTTTAGTCCTTTCAACGTCTAAACTTAAATTATTTCAAACTTCAGTCAGATTCTTAAGGTTCAATATTTGTCAAGGAAAAATCAAACCCATCCAACGTTTAATTCAGTTTTCTTATCGGTTCCCTGACCAGATCCTAGACAAAAACTCAGTTACAACGATTCTTAGGTTAACTTAATTACATCTCAGATTTTTATCCAAATCTGTGATCCCAATGTAAGCCTTTGTTTGATCGTCTTCACAGTCAATCATCTCCTTGGAGTCCAAGAAGTTAAGCAATATGTTAAGACTCTTCCTTGTCTTGGCCTTCCTTCTCATTTAGTGTTTAAAATAGTTCAAATCGATGCCTCCAACATTGGTTATGGTGGTATTCTTAATAAAAAATTAAGTCCTGATTCCGCCCAACAGATCGGTTGTTACCACTCTAGAATCTGGAATCCTACTCAGTTAAATTATAGTACTATAAAAAATAAAATTTTATTGCTTGTTTTATGCATCAGTAAATTTCAAAGTGATTTATTAAATCAGAAGTTTTTAGTTAAAATTGATTGTAAAAGTGCAAAACATATTTTGGAAAAACGATGTTAAAAACATTGCATCCAAACAGATTTTTGCACGATGGCAAGCCATCCTTTTAGTTTTTGATTTTGAAATCCAGTACATCCTCAGTGACCAAAATGGTATCCCTGATTTCCTTACTCGTGAATTTCTGCAACCTAAAAATGAGCGAGAGGAAAGACAAGCAATCCTAACAGTTAACTCCCTCTCCTAGGAAAACCCCACTAGTTACCCCAAGAGCCTTGGTCCTTTGGGCTCCCATACCTTTTTCGTAGTCATTTTCCCCAGTACCTCAAGTTAACCGGTTTTCTGTTCTTGGTCGCCCTCTTCACCCTAATTACAGTCTCCCAAGTCTTCTCAATTATAGTTCTGCTTTAATCAGTCACCCCCAGTCCATATGAAATCACTGATCCATTTGACCCTTCAAAAGGACCAACGGATCATCCCAACTCAAAAAATAGTTAAAAATCCTATGACCCCTTATTTTAAGAAGTCATATTCAATCAATATCTTTTTATTGAACCCCATAAAATCCAGATCCAAGACCCATGGATCTTAGCTACCTTTTATTTCCCTCCTGGTTGGCATTTCATCCCCAATCATTCATACAAATCAGTTAAATGGTACAAGGCCATTCTTGTTCATTTCGGTTCTATTAAATTTGAAGATATTCCCAGTAAACAGGATCCTAATAAGATCCTATACCAAAAATTCATCATAGTTAATTTTATTTCTAAAAAAGATTGGCAATCTCATCCTTCCCAACTCCGAGTTATCCCAAACTCCCCAATTCAATACTCATACTCTGATTACAGTAAGACCTTTACCCAGTCACTTTACCTTCAAAATGAGTCCAACGACCATTCTTGGTTTCTCATGTTTGATCAGAAGTTGAGAAGTCAGATACCCATGCGGTTTAGTGAATGGTCAAATAAATTTGGACTTGGTCCAGAGATACTTCCAACACCTCTCCAATTAGCAATGTAGTATTTTGCCACAGTTTATCTAAAAGACCAGTATACTGCTCAATTCCCAGTAATTCTACTCATGACCAGCAAATACAAAGTACCTTGGATAAACTTAACCATGAATGGTTTATCACATTTATCAATAAAGAATTTTCGTAATCAGTAAAACAACCAATTGCACACAGAACTCGGTCCTTTTCCAGTATAGACCAGACCTTGTTGCAAGGAAAGTCAAAAGAAGACCTTAAAAAGTTAACCCGATAGTTAATGTTACATGTGACTCAGATGGGTGATGACATTCCCACTACGTTTCAGAAACCCAGTCTGACGCAAAATCTAGTCATCCTTACCATACCTTAGAGGATTGTTACAGTTAAGACCCTTACAAAGACTATTACAATCTGGACAAAGACTAAATAGTCCAGCAAAGTAAAAGATAATCAGCCGACCCAAAACGACAAATCAACTTTCGACACAAACAGGATGCTATTCATAAATAGTAACCTCACACCAGAAAAGTCATCAGTATGCGTCAAAAGCAGATACTTTCACCTCAATTAAAGCTGATTCACCCTTGGGATTCCATCCGAGAATTCAACAACCAGTTCAACATCCGAGGCATTCCAACTCCTATAAAAAGGCAGCCCCTCTTTAGTTACAATCAAGTTTTTCTTTTAGAGAGAATTCCTTCAGTAGACAGAAAACCTTTGTAAAACATTTCCCTTAAGGGTTCTACAATGTATCTAGTTTTCAATTCCTTTCTCTTTCTGTTAATCAGGCTTCTGCCTTTAGTTAATTGTAAGTATTTAATTTCAAGTAATACAATTTAGTTCAGTTTTCTTCATTAATTTATACATTATCTCCCTTTCTTATATGGATGGTTATACCGCCTCCCCTTCTGCATGCATAGTTAAATTTTAATACCTTCTTTGATTCCGCACCCCCAGTGGCTCGGTCAGTCATCATTATGGTATCAGAGCCACATATAATGATCCATCTCTGTTGAAATAAACTATGTTCGTAATAAACATTGTAGTGATCAATAGTATGGGAAAACTTAATTTTTGACTAGGAATACCACCATAACCAATGTCGGAGGCATTAGTTTGAAACTATTTTAAACATTGAAGAATAAGGAATGCCAAGACAAAGAAGAGTCTTAACATATTGCTTAACTTCCTGGACAATAGTTGTATGAGCAGATGTTCAAGGAAATGGTTGACTGCAAAGACGATCAAACAAAGGTTTACACTAGGATCGCAAATTTGGATAAAAATCTGAGATGTAATTAAGTGAACCTAAGAATCGCTTGTAACTATAACCATGTGACTAAGTTTGTTTAATATTTTTTGCTCTGAATAACCATCTATATTCCATTCATATAGGTGATCAGAAGCAACTGAGAATTGACTATGGAATAGTCTTTCCTCATATTGGAGATCAGGAGGGGTTGGACGAAAATACTAATTTTTTGTTAAACTAGTAGGGTTAACTCTAAGGCGATAGAATTTATTAACTGTAAGACCTTGAAGTTGGTCTTGTAGCTGGTCTAATTCCTGGTATTGTGTTTCTAAAGCATCATCATCATTGGTTGATGAATCAGTACTAGATATAGCTTCTGTTTTTGCTACAGTTACTATGGTTTTAGAAGAACTAGGGGGTTTTCCTTTAACCGGTGTAACTAGATCCTGGAGCATTTTATTAACCTGTGCTAAAGCCATTAGTGGGTTCAGGCTGAGGTTTGAGTGAGAATTTGACTTATGGTAACCTAATTAGAGGTTTTTCTAACTATGTGGAAGAAGAAGAAGATTGAGAAGAAGAAGACTGATTGTTGTCAACTATTTTCTCAATTTTGTCTAACTGTTTACCAATAGTTATTAGACTTTGATTTGTATAGTTGTTCTGTTCAATTATCTTCGTAGATGTTTCATCGTCGGGAGGTAGTTTAAATGGAGAGGCAACTATGTCTGGACCTAAATGTTTAACTATGATGGTTGCTACTCGAGGATGACTTGATTGGATTATGGTTTTGTCTTCCTTAATCCATTTAACTTTGGTACGGATATGACACTTGGTGTGCCGTTCATAGTATTGTTCTACATAACTGAAAAATGGAATGTTTTTATGCTGTTCTTGCATGAATTCTCTCCATTTAGTACAAATGTATAACTTTTGTTCTTTAGTATGACTAGACCTATATTGTTCTCTTTTGGCTCTATTTGCCTCAGAGATGAAGTCTGCGTCTAGAGTGATTGAGTCTATGATGAACTCTTTACTGAGTGTGTTGAGTTCATGATGAGTTGGGGTCTCAAAGTCTGTGGGATAGATTTGATTGATTAGAACTTTAGGGATGTTCTAATTTTTTAAAAGTTGACTATCATGGGTTACTTGTTAGTCTTCACTATTAACTATGTCTGGGATGAAGGGAAGAGAAGAAGAAGAAGTGGTTGAATTAGATCTAAATAACATATTCATTTTAGAAATAATTAATTAAATTATGCAAAATTTACAAATCTTTTACAGTTTAGGTGTACTATTCATCATTTTCTTCCTAGGTGAGGGTCTGATATACCTATGTCTGACCATTAGAAACTTGAGACCTTTTGCCCTATTCTCTTTTCAGCAGGGACTTATGCAGTCTATATGGTCTGTGGACTTCTAGATAGGTACAGAATCAACCAAGGAGGGAAGATGAAGAAGAGATACAGATAAACAGAGATAAAAGAGCAAACTTAACATAATTTAAAGAATTATATATATATATATATTCTTAAACTATTTTGTTCTTTCCCATTTTCAACTCGCCAAATACTCATATTCAACCCGTATTGATCCGTTAAATTGACGAGTTCCTTATTACCTAACCCGTTTATGACCTGCTAACTAAATGAGTTACCCATAACCATTAATTAGTGGGCGAGTTAAGACATGTTGACGGATTGGAGTAACATTTGCCGCCTCTAACTAATAGTCTTGGATTAGATTATTTAATCCCAAGGACCCTTGCAATTCAATGTTTATTTATTAATTCAAGTTGTATACTAATAGTCTCATAGATTATATTACAACCTTTATAAGGGATTAATTAATGGGAATAGGAGGTTACAATTGATAGTTGTTTCACTAATAATAAAGATGGATCCAATCCACCCTTATTCACAAATGGCAAACAAACAAGGCACAGGTGTTAGGAGATAAATTTAACATTTAATATTATTTTTATACTAAAGTAACTATTCTCAAACTCAAACTTGCAATTCGACTCCTTTACCCACTTAGTCCCAATTGAAAAAAGGAAAAAGGTAATGAATCACAATGCCTCAACTTGACTCTACAACTGGGTTTTAATGAATGGTGTCATTTTCCACTCATAAACTAACAACTATTCAACCATACCTTATGATATGCTATAATTTAACAACCATATTCAGGACATGACTCGTGTCTATAATGGGCTCTTTAGGGTACAAATCATAAGAGGGTTATTTATTCAGGTCAACCAGGCACGGAATGTTCAAAGGTAATGAGTTTAGAACTTATCACCGCCTTTCATATCCTACCGCCCTCAGAATAAGGAAACAGGGTTTGATATGGTAACTTCTATCTTCAGATTTTCTCAAATCCCTACTTTTATGGCTCCTAATTCTATTCAATTTAGGATATCTATAACTTTTAAATAAGGTCATAAAGTACGCTTTCAATTTATGTTTAATTATTTTCTTGAATTACTATTTTTTAGTTTTATTTACTAACTTTATCATCAGAGTGACTACCACCGAAGCCTTCCCTGATAATCTTCTGATCTCAAGTTCTTGACAGGTAACTTGGAATGGGAAGCCTTCTATAATACCCTGACCCGAGTTAGATGGTATCTGACCCGAGTTAGATCAGGCCATGATATGTAAACCCGAACAGCAAGCCAAAGTACTACGTGAATAAAATCGAACGTACGTTTGAATGACATGTTTAGTATAGGTGCACGAGTGTGAGTGACAGGCAGTCCCAAGTACCCCGGGGGCCGCGATACCGGAAACCCGATTTTATGGGAAAACATGCTCGTGAGTGATACGTGAATGTGTATACATATATATATATAATTACGTAGTATATTAAATTATGTATATATATATATGTATTATACATATATATATATGGATGATATAGATATATATATATATATATTAAGGTAATTAAAATGAAAAGAAAATAAATCAGTAGAAGAAAGCAGAAGGAAGTAGAAGCTTGTAGAAATGGAGAGAATCACGTAGAAGAGTTTGGAAGCTAGAAGAAGAATTGAGAAGAAAAGGAGAGAGAAATAGTGCGTGTGTGGTGTTTTCCATTTATAAATAAACAAAATATAAAGTAAACCTAATACAGAAATGAGAACAAACAAAATAGAGAACTGAAGCATGAGAAAGAGAGAGAGAGAGAGAGAGAGAGAGAGAGAGAGAGAGAGAACTGAGGCACGGAAGAAGAAGGAGAAGAGAATAGAAATTTTGGGAATTTTTGGAAACAAACAGAAAAGCGAAACACATGTACAATTTCATTTGAGTTCCGTTAATTTGTTTTTTTAAAACTTGTTGTAGCTAAGTCCAGAATTAATTAGAACCACAATTAATTAGAACCAAAGACCTTAAGAAAAAGCTAAGAAAAACAGGTTGTAACTCTCGGCCAAAAATGATGAATTTTGATAGGTTAAACCAACCGCAATTTGAAGACTTGACATGAGTAGAACATTTGTCTTAGGGTTCTAAAACTATTTGAATTAGATAAAATGGTCAAAAAATGACCACTATATAGCCAAATTATCCTCACCGGTGCAACACTGAAAAACTCAGGTAGGGTGTCGGAAAACTAGGTTATTTGAGGCTTAAATTTATTCTAAAAGATTTGTTGAAGTTTTAACATATATTTGATACAAGAAACAGGAGAAACAGACGTCAAAAATGGTGTAAATCAGTGAGGGAACTGCACGGCTCCGATGATCGAAGCCAGAAGAGTCGCAGAAGAAGACGACAGGAAAGTCGTGGAGGTTCGGGTTCAGTTGAACTGGGTTCTGGATCGAGTTTGGGTAGACCCGACCCACCCGCAGTTCTGAACAACCTAATACAGGTAGCATTTTATTCATGTATAAAGTAAATTTAAAATCAGATTGGGGATGTTTGGACACAAGGGGTAAGAAATTGGGATTTAAAATAGTGAAGGGGCAAGAGATATCCTATCCTTATTTTCTTAAGTTAGCCACTATTTGGATATCCTAGTGAGGAATAAGAAATTCTACAATTTTAAATCGACCCAAAATTTTAGTAAATTCAAATTCGACCCCAAAAATTATGTAAAATTATATTAAAGCCCAAACAGTAAATTAAATAAAATATTATTGTAATATTTTAATGAGAAATTACTAAATTACCCCTTAAGTTCAAATGTGGGTCAAACGGACTCCAAACGAGACAAACGAATAGTCAATTTTTATTACCTCAGGGCATTCCAAATCTAATGGTAATATCAATAGTATGAAAATAGGTCCCCGGGAATAAAAGACAAGTAAAAGTGCAAAATGACCTATTTTACCCTTTTCAATCCAAGAGTCCAAATTGAGATCCGTAAAAGCCTAAACTAATTTTATTTGATGTTCCGAACTCAATGTCGAGGTCCAAATTAGTAAATAAAATATTTATAGCCATGACATATATAATTGAATATGTAGCATAACTGAGTTGTATTTTTCGAATGACAAGACCGTCTGAAGGGAAAGAGATGGAAACCAACGTTGAGTAGCAAGAAGGTAAAAGTAGCTTGATTTCCAAGGAATAGTAAAGTGTAAGTAATAATCGATCTCTACATGTAGTACATTCTCAGCCATGTCACAGTTTCTTCTATACGCATTTGTACTCTTTATTATCATATCAGATCCTTTATGATTCCACTATGTGATATTGCTTATCAGTGGAATAGCTTAGCTATGATGTTGTATCTTGCCCTTGATTTCCATATCTATTGATGATGTTATATTTCAATCATGAGTTCCTGTACATTTGTGCAAAGGACCAGTTCTGTACATTTGTACATAGGGCCAAGAGGGGCCAGTAGTTATTGTTCTCGGCATCCCGGTAACGTAGCAGTAAAAAGCTATAGTTATATTATGTTGCCTTGAACTAGTTATGATCCATATTCTTCTCCGTGTAGATAGCATGATCTTGATATTTATCAGTGTCGGATTTGTGCTCAGTCACAAATTCCATCTAGGATGCGTAGTAGTAACCCGAGTATGGGGTCCTGTCCCAAGTATGGGGACCAGTTTCCATCATGGCTATGTCGAGGCATAGTGCATGATAGCAGTCCTGGAGGACACAGTTTATATTATTGAGCTTAGTGCTTATGCACACAAGGGGTAGCCGGGCCCCGTAGTTTATTACATCCACCAGTTTTGACATCACTATCTTTTATTGAGATTCCTAGTATGATCATATTCTTGTATGAATGATCAGGGCAGTTGCATAGCTTTATTGTGTACTTAAGTGTGATCATGTATTGGCTAGCTTTTGTCTGTAGCATATGATATTGTTATTCAGACTAGATGCTCTTGATTATCAGCTATATTCCTGATCATTGATATTCATTGATGAGCCATGATTGTTGCTTTGATTATCATATGTATCCCTGATCATTTGATATACATTGATGAGCTATGATTGTTATATGATATTAACTAGCTTGTCATATCCTTGTTATTCAGTTCTTTCCAAATCTTATACACATGGTAGAGTAGGGGACTTACTTACTGAGCTTAGTTTAGCTCATTCCAATTTACATATTTTTTTTCAAGGACTGATACAGAGGACAGACAATAGGAGACTGTGGCTATAGGTTGGAAATTTTTGACAAGTAACGGTAATAGTAGTACAGTCTTGTAGCACTCCCAGTGTATTCACGTCTTGGGGATGAGATGATGACTTAGAAATTTTACAAGCTGTATTTTTGGTATTAACATAATGATATGTACATGTAACCCTTTTCCCTTATTATCTTTCGTTATGTTTATATATGATGATGTATGTGGTTACATGTCAGTGACACTAATGATAGTGTAACAGGAATGATTAGGTCCGGTTCGACGAAATGGCTGGGTCAGGATGGTTGCTGTCCGTTAATCCGTAGAGGGTGGGTTGCGAGTCGTGACACCTTCAGAACATAAAAGAGCAACATCAGCTTAGCGTCGTTTATGGGAACGACGATCGTTCTTACTATTTTTTACTAACAAAAAACTTATCATCTTTTTCTTAGAAAAACTAATGGCTCCCAACTTTCGTCCTAGAAAGAACTCTCAAAACCCTTAGAATCAACCTCTTGCTGAAAGAAGAAGGGGACAAACACCTGTCCATTTACAATAGCAACTTGATTGGATTCAACGGCAGTTCGATCATATGCAAGAACAACTCATAGCCATGTCACAGGCTCTGGCTTCACTGGCTCAGAACCAGCGGAACAATCCTTCTCCTCCTACTAACGCTGTTCATAAAGGACCTCAGCCTCCCACCACCACCACAATGGGTGGAGGATCCCACAATGAGAAGTTACCTAACATGCAACTGGTATACCCCCTTGGTACCGTCCATATGGGGTTGACCCCCAATCATCACTAACTATGGGAATGAGAATATTGACGTTCCATCATGCCGTCCATTACCAGAGTAAGACTGAGAATACCAATCCCAACAATCTCTAGATCCAATCGAGTGCAATAAGGACTTCATCCTCCCAGAGTCCCAAATCTACCAGTTTTGAGAGAGTAGCATCATTCTGCTACTAACAGAAAAATTCCCCTTGTGAATCCAGGGTCTGGAAACACGAGACAAGACCAACAACGAGTACCAATCACATAACAAGTCTAACCCAAAGCCCCTCAGAGGGTAGAGGAGATAGCAGACTCTCAAGATCAGACGATCTTAACCAAGGGGTTCTACGTCCTTTTAGAGCAAGACAAGCTAAGTAAATTTCTCAGTAGGTTATCCACATCGTTAACCTCTACCATAATAATAGATGAGCGACCTAAGAAATTTATTGTTCAAAAATTCACACTTTATGACGAGTCTAAAGATCTCGGCGATCACCTATCTCATTATTAGCATATAATGGCCCTGTATGGGACTACAAATGTATTTATATGTCAAACTTGTGTCACCAGTCTAAAGGGTATCGCCCTTAAATGGTTTCAGAACCTTCCCTAAAAGTTGGTCGACAACTATTATAAGCTCAACAGGCTATTCCTTGATGCTTCTTGACAAGCAGGAAACTAAAAAAGGACCAGATTTCTTGCTGACAGTGAAGCAAGCAAAGGGGGAATCACTTCGTGAGTATATAACTCATTTTAATACCGAGCTCACAAAGATAACTGACTGTTGTTCGAGTTTCCGAGTTTCCAGTTTTCATGATTCCTTAACCAAAAATCCTCCTGTCGATATGACAACACCCATGGACAAAGTGCGAAAGTGTATTAATCTCGAAGGTACAAAAGCCTCTTTCTGAAAAGCTAGAGAACAAGCTTAGAAGGATGAGCAAGTTCAGAAGAAGGATACCATCGCCAATAAAAAGAGAATTAGGAGTCTCAACAAGAGAACAACACCCAAAGCCCAAAACAATTCTAACTCTAGAAGGTATGGGACTTATACCTTGCTAAATGCCTCTCTTACCTTATATACTCCAACAAATTCAAACTCGTGAAAACCTGAGATGGCCGAAACCATTAAAAAGCCACCCTGACTCAAGGAATCAAAATAATTATTACCATTTTTATGAAGAGCAGGGGCATATAACTGAGGAGTGTAGAACTCTAAAGTAGGAGATAGAGCATCTTATCAAGAGAGAACGACCAAGAGAGTTCGTCTGCCAAAACAAGAGGTAGAACCCCTCGTAACAAAAGACCCTCTCAAAGGAGGCCAGAACAAAGGCCTAAACAAGAGGAAATTCAAAATAATTAGCAACAACAAAATAATAAAGTCATCTTTGTGCTCCATGATGACAATGTAATGACAGGGATGTCTAACTAGGTTAGAAAGAGATATGCCCGAAAAGCAAAGGTAGAGGCCCATGTCATCCAAATCTTGACCATTGAGAAAGATATGAAGTCAAAACCTCAAATCCAATTCTCTAAACTAGACCTTGTTGGGATACACTGTCCCCACAACGATACTCTTGTCATCTCACTTACAATTGCTAATTTTGAGATCATAAGGGTCCTTGTAGACACCTGAAAGCTCTACCAACGTGTTATTCTACGAACCCTTCAAACACATAAAGCTTCGACTCTAATGACATTAAAGCTACTATTTCATGTAATGGCAGGATTCAATGGGAACCTTAGTTTCCTAATGGGCAAAATTGATCTATTGACCACGATAGGAGAAAGAGATGACTAGAAGACCCTGATCTCTGAATACACAATCGTGGATGCTAAATCTCCCTATAACGTCATTATTGGGAGACCTTGGATCCACCAGATAGGGGTAGTTACTTCAACCCCCCATCAATTTTTGAAATATGTCCACAAAATCAAACTTCTCACCATTAAAGGCTATCAACCCACTACTTGGGATTGTCATGCCCTCGCACTGAAAGAAATACCTTCCAAATAACAATTTCAGTGCCCTCATGAAAGGGAAAGTTCTTCATCTCCAGAGCTTTATGAGGTCGAAGAATGTCCTTCCGAGATTGACGAGCCACTGAGTTCTAGAGGAAGGGACAACACAGTCAAACCAATAGAAGAGCCTATCAAAGTGCTCACCAACATTGAAGAAGAGGAGAAATACTTACACATTAGCTCAGCTCTGTCTCCTTCAGAGCGAAAGGAGATTGTTAAATTCTTGAAAGTTAATCTTTCGGTATTTACTTATGAAGCGAGAGATATGAAGGGAATAGATCCCAACTTCATTTCTCATAAGCTGGTGATAGATCCAGACCATCCTCCAGTGAGATAGAAGATGAGGAAATTTACTCCAGAATGTTAAAAAATCATCAACAAAGAAGTCTGGAGGTTGCTTGATAGTGGAATAATAAGATAGGTGTTCTATCTTGAATGGCTTGCCAATACAGTTCTTGCAAAGAAGAAGAACGATAAGTGGAGAGTCTGCATTAACTATATTGACCTCAACAAAGCTTGTCCTAAAGACAGTTTTCCTTTTTCCAAAATTGATCAACTTGTTGATACTATGCATGTCACGAACTTATAAGCTTCATGGATGCTTACTCTGACTATAATCAAATCCAAATGTTTCATTCAGACCAGGAAAAAACTGCTTTCATATCAGAACGAGGTCTCTACTATTATAGAGTGATGTCGTTCGGTCTGAAGAACGCTGCGGTCACATATTAAGGCTTGTGAATAAAATGTTTGGCCACCAGATTAGTAATATAATGGAATTCTACATCGATGATATGCTCATCAAAAGTGTTCGGAAGGATGACCACATTCAGCACTTAAGCCAGACATTCAACATCCTGAAAAAACACAAAATGAAACTTAACCCATCAAAATGTACCTTCGGGATCATAGAGGAAAAATTTCAGGGTTTCTTAGTTTCATAGAGAGGAATCGAGGCAGATCCTACCCAAATCAAGGCTTTTATTGATCTGGAATCCCCCAGAACTAAGAAAGACATTCAGAGATTAAACGGGAGGATAACAACACTGAATAGGTTCATCTCTAAATTAATAAATCGATGCCTCCCATTCTTTAAAGCTTTGAGAGGAAGGAAGGCCCTAACGTGGACATCTGAATGTGAAGATGCCTTCCAAAAACTCAAATAGTACTTAACATCCCTAGACCTTCTTTTAAAATGAGTGTCAGGAGAAAAACTACTTATGTATCTATTCGCATCAAAAAGTATGGTTAGCTCTGCGTTAATTAGGAAGGACAAAGGAATTCAAAGGCATGTCTTCTATCAGTAAAGCACTTTTGAACACCGAGACAAGATATTCTGAGATTGAAAAACTAGCTTTAGCCTTGGTGATATCTGCTTGGAAACTCAGACCATACTTTCAAGTTCATCCTATAGTGATCCCCATATCCTATCCTCTAAAGTCAGTCTTGCACAAACCTACAGTGTCGGGGATGACTGTTTAAATGGTCAGTAGAGCTAGAAGAATTCGACAGTATCTTACGTTGCCACGAACTGCTATCAAAGCTCAAGCATTAACAGACTTCATAACTGAATTCACTAGGACATAGAATTTGAAAGCTCAAACCACTACAGACACTTTGGGATGGCTACTTTACATTGATGGTTCATCTACAGACAAGGGTTCTGGAGTAGGTATAATACTTCAGGCCCCTGATGGGATCATAACCGAAAAATTCGTTAGCTTGGGATTCAGAGCCTCTAACAACGAAGCTGAATATGAAACACTTATCCTTAGATTAAAACTAGCTCTGGAATGTAAAGCTTTGGACTTTGACATGTTTTCTTGACTCTCAACTATTAGTTAGTTAGGTCTTAGGAGAATATTCTACCAAAAATAGCAGAATGACAAGATATTCAAAGCTGGTGGAATTACTAAAGCAATCTTTCAAAAAGTTCACTATTTAGAAGATTGAAAGGAATCAAAACTCTAGGGAAAACGTATTGGCAAATATGGCCTTCCATCTCAAACCAAAAAGAGGTTCTCTAGTAAAAATCTCCTATTAATCAAAACCCAGCACTAAGTGTCACAAGCTCTTCAGATCTGAAAACAACCTCCAAATTGGATGACTCCCATTATCAAATTCCTAATAGAAGGATCCCTCATAGAGGATAAAAATTAGGTAAAAAGAATTTGAATCAAGGCAACTTGGTATTCAATCCGTAAAGAGAAACTTTATAGAAGGTCCTACACATATCATTTCCTACGGTGCTTGACTCTAGAAGAAATACAGGAGGGGATATGTGGTAACCATAACGGCAGAAGGACCTTAGCCCAACGAGCTCTAACTCAGGGCTACTACTTGGTCTAGTATGCTAAAACAAGCTAAAGAATATCTTCGGAGGTGTGACAAATGTCAACGTTTTACTTTTTATCAACATTAACCTCAGCATGAACTCATTCCTGTTACAAGTTCTTGGCCCTTTGCCCAATTAGGGAATGGACATCGTAGGGCCATTACCAAAAGCTCCTCAGAACTGAAGATTCTTGCTATTCACCATTGATTATTTCTCTAAATGGGCAAAAGCTGAACCACTAACCCACATCACAGAGATAGAAGTAAAGAACTTCACTTGGAAGAACAGGTTTGGTCCATTTCACCAATGTACATACCCCTAAAAACCTTGTATCCATTATAAGTGTTACAGGTCTGGTCCATTTCACCAATGTACAGACCCCTAAAAATCTTATATCTATTACAAATGTTATAGGTCTGGTTTATTTTAACCAATGTACAAACCCCTAAAAACCTTGTATCCATTACAAGTGTTATAGGTCTGGTTCCTTTTAACTAATGTATAGACCCCTAAAAACCTTGTATCCATTGCAAATGTTACAAGCCTAGTCCATTTTATCCAATGTACAGATCCCTGAAAACCTTGTACTCATTACAAGTGTTATAGGTCTGGTTCATTTTTTTATTATACAGACCTTCTAAAAAACCATGTATTATTTACAAGCGTTGTAGGTCTATATATTCTGTTTTATCAGTATGCAGACGTCTAAAAAGGCTTATTTTATTTATAAGTGTTATAGGTCTGTATATTCTATTATTTAGATCTCTAAAATACCTTATAAATGCTTTGGAGTCTTTGAGAAAACTTACATGTTTTTTCTGATGGTTTGAATATTAGAGAAATTATCTCAAAGTTAGAAATAACAAAAAGATATCAAACTGGACACAAGCTCTGGAATAATGAGAATTTCATATATTAAACACCCCAAAACGGGAGAGTTACAAAATCAGAAAAGCAAAAAAAAAAAAAAATGAAAAAACACAAAAGATCATATCGATTCTATTCTACTACAGGCTCGGTAGATTCTAAAAGGACTTCTTGAACGAGTTCAGGAGCTGCTTCTTCATCTTCTTCTTCATCATCAACGTCCAAGACATCTATCTCGACTTAGGACAACACGATGTCGCTCACCCTAGTTAAGTCCAGATCTAGATATTTCTTCCGAAGCTTCTTCTTGAAGGCTCGGTACCTGTGCTCAATGAGCTCATTCCCCAGTTCCTGAACCACATTCTTCAGATCTATCTCCATTTGAGTCTGTGCAGCTTCGATGTTGTCCTAAAGTTTCTTGGCTTCAGTGACTTTCAAAATCTATAAATTTCTGCCTAAGACCCTTTAGTTCAGCAACGAGTGCATCTCTTCCAGACTCCAAAATAGAGTAAGAGTTAGCAACCTTCTCCAGCTTCTCTTCAAGCAGCGGCCATTACAAATTGTACAGTCCTGAGCTGGAGCCTAGTCTCATCAAGTTCTACTTTCAAGGTGTCCACCTTGCTCGGTGTCCTCTGGGCAGTCCACGATGGCTACTAAGCCATGGACGACCTAAAAAGCAAAAAAGATCACATCAGTACAAGGGGGTGTACATAATACAAAAAAGATAACCACTAAAGGTAGAGAGTAAAAAACTCACCCTCATGTGGATAGTCATCAGATCTTTGGCTATTGTTTAGGGCTTTAGCCTAGTGAATTTGCTTGAGCCCGTTACCCAAGAATCCGTGGAAGCCTTCTTCATCGCGATTGATTAGGAATCCTCAGGCTCTAAAGGGATAACTGTTAGGATGTGTGCCCTCATATCCAAGACATTTTATTATTATTTAATAGATTTGATTTATTATTGAGTTTCATATTACCATATGTTTGGATGTTTCTTTATATCATGAGATGATTAGTCCTTAAATTGTCATCAGGAGTAGTTCATGTGTATAAATAAAATTTATACACAAGAGATATGAACTACTTATATAGGCAATTCTAGAATTGTTCGCGACTATTGATAAGACTGGACATCTTATCTATAAAGCTGTAATATAGTTAACCTTTATATGATAAGATGGTTTATCTCAACCATCAGAATAGTAGACTCTAAATTATTGTATTAATGTATTGGGAATACACTGAACTGGATCACTACAAGAAACGCATTATTTGGGACTGTCACCTTTAATAAGTTTCTTATTCACTAATCGCAGTCACCTCTTAATCCTAGGAGAATAGTGAACTCAAATTCTGAATAGTGATGACTTTGAGTTACCAATGAGTGAGGTCTTTTAGATCAACACCTCGGTATCTTGGGAAGTCATTATTTAGACTTGTGGGAACACATATTCTCAAGATGGAATCTATATTCTATATATTAGAGATATTGATATCACCTTTGTGCTGATTCAATGGGTTAATCACTAAAATCTGGATCCGGCCTTTTCAGTAAATTGTTTATTAAAATGATAACCAATTGCAAGTGATTAATAATTATTGAATTAGGTTCTTAAAATAATTAGAGAATTAATTTGACAGTATAATCCTGATTATTAATATCTATGTAGAGGGACCAACTGTAAAAGTATAGTGTATATAGGTTTACTCTACTAAGTTGAAGTGTAATTTCAACTATATAGTGGAGTTAATTGAAATTAATTAGTTAATTAAATTAATTATGAGATAATTAAGATTTAATTGATTAATTGGAAGCTAACTTAGTGGAACTCACTAGATCCCTTCTCTTGCCTCAATTAAGGCCTATATATATGATATGTAGGGAGTCGTTTATCATAATAAGTTTTTGTGCTAGACAAAAATAAGAGGTAGCCCACTCTCCTACGATACGGTTTGCCTAAGGGAAAAGAAAAGAAGACCTAGAGGAGAAAGAGAAGAAAGATTGCATCAATCTTTTCAAGAAGTTTTCTTCAACAATCAAGATTATCATGAATAAGGTAATTCTAACATCTCTTTTCAAAATTGTATGATTCGTGTAAAGAAAAAAATTCAAATAGATTTTTAAAATCGATTTCACTATGGTTACAAACCCAGCAATAACAACCGATTTAGCTTTCCCCATTTTCCTTTTTGGCACAGTAGGTGCCGAGGGTGGAAAGGCCTTTTGAGCAAGAAAGCACCCTAATTCCTCCGAAACTTTCCGCTTAGGAGAGTTAGAGATCAGCCTTTTCCTCTTCTCTAGAAGGCGGCTCAGTAGGGGATGAAGTCTCCCTAACCTTCCTTTTTTTCCCTAGTACCTATCTAGTGACCAAGGACTTCTTCAGGCTTTCTGTGCAGTCCTTTACCAAACCGGCCTCCATCAGATTCTTCGGGGAGAGGATGGCCTCGTGAGAGAGGTTGTTCGTCTGAAGAAGCCTCTTGTACTTCTTTTAGAGATCGACGGTGAAGATCGATCTCTTCCAAGTCCTTTTGTTTGCACATAAATACATAACAATGATAAAATTAGTCCCAAAACACAGAAAAATAAAGACAAAGAGGTAAACTATAAGATTAAAAAGGGCCTCACCCTTGATGCCAGTACTTCGTGGGAAGGTTGAAGCCTAGTTTTCTAAGTCCTCGAACTCCCAACCTCTCTTTACATAGAAATACCACTTATTCCAGGTTTTATTAGGAAGTGGGTACAGAGAAGAGAGGTCTGAACCTCTTAGTCAAAAGACATGTAGGAACATGCCTTCTGACCTTAGGTGTTTCATATCCATATTACTCCTAATCAGGAAGATGTCTATCTCAACATTGTTCAAGTGGCCTAAAACTATGAAGCCAAACAATTGCCTCTAACTATTTATGTTCAAATCAGCTGGGCAAGTGTTTAACCTAACCAAAACATTCCTTAATAAAATGGTGTAAGGGAAATCGAACCCCTCAAGGTAAGCACAAATCTCACTTTGTTGAACATTGGAGTGGCCAATCTATGGGTCCAAGTATTCTCTAGGACATGTTTGTAGGCAAATCAAAAGTAACCCTCGAAGCATCTATCATGCTCTGAGTCATGGCGCTTTCACCCTCCTCCCTTTTGTGGGATTTTCCAGAAGTTTCCCCACCCACGTTTCTGGGCTATGAAGGCTTTAATTATCCTGACCTCAAAACTTAAGGCTAGACTATCAACATACCTATTTTTTTTTTTCATTTTTTGAAGGACTACTAACTAGTAAGTTTATTTCTACTTGATTATTTACTTGCTGAGGATCTACGATTGTGTGACCAATGCTTGACTGGGTGTTGGAGGCAGATATTGTCCAAAATAGAAAATGAAGAAGAGTAGAAGAACAGAGATAAGATCATAAAAAATGAAGGTTGTAAGAAATAATCTTAGGACCGAACCTGACTGCGGCTTTGGTCAGAGATAACTCTTTTGGCACAGCGGAGTTCGCTTCTCTCAGAAATCTCTTTGGTTGTTCAAAGTATCGAGATCTCTCTCTCTCTCTTGCTGTTTGGAGCTCTCAAAATGCAGAAGTGTTGAAAGGGGGAGTAGCGATGTGTTCCTCCCCCCTTTTATAAAGATCCAACAGGTGTCAACATGGGAGGCTCGTGTATACATTAAAATACATTAACATGCATACATTGCTCCATTCAAATCATTGAAATCATGATCCAAGAAAACCATAAAAATATTTTTCCTTCATAAAGAGCTCATATAGTTTTCTATACCATGATTTTTGTTCCATTCATTTTATCTCTATATTTACAAAATACTTTTTTTTAAGAAATAATTCTATCCAAAATGACATAGGATAGGAGTGGCATTTTGTTACCCATCTTAGAATGATAGACAAATAATTTAATATAGTGATATACCATAATTCGACCGAAGTTTTCGGAGCATGACACGTGTCTATAAGAAGCTCTTCACTATACAAATCATAAAAATAATTTCGTCATACCAATTGGCATACAGATCAGAGGGACGGGACATACTGATCTGGTCATCGCTTTTCATAGGCTACTAGCCTCAGAATAAGGAAACATAATTCAATATGGTAACAACTATTCATGGACATCGACAAATCTCTACTTTCATGACTCATAATCCTACTTAACTTAGGAGATCCACAAACTATAAATAAGGTCATAAGTTACGGTTTCAATGCATGTTCAATTTTCTCTTTGAATTACTATCTTTATTCTTTTACTAACTTTATTATTGGAGAGGCTACTACAGGAGCCTTCCCGGGGACCCTCCGACCTTGAGTTCTTGACAGACAGTTAGAATTTGTCTTTATCATACATTCCTTGTTCCAAAAAATTTCCTTAGCAGCCTCCAAGTAATTGCCTTTCTTGTGCATAAAAAACTTTCTAATCCTGTCTACTTTATGGCGTAACAGAAATACAATTGTATAGGAAAAGAATTAGGTGCATTTAGACAGTACCAATTATTTGTTCGGCGACATGGAAATAGAGCCTTGATAGTTTTTAATCCAATTTAATTTTTTAAAGGTTTGAATTCGATGCTATCAAACACAACATATATACATAAATTTATAATGGGTGATTGCTCTAATTACTCACAGATTAGCACCCAGATATAACCTAGTTAGGAATTCAAGGCTAGTACTTGAATTAGCTTGCATAATTATAATTTTGAGGTATTTGATATAGTTTGAATAAGTCTTATCTTAAATAAGAATTGAGTAATTGATTATTAGTGGGACAAGGAGAGTCTTTATCCTAATTTAAATAGTATTATTAATTTATATATAATTAGATGTCGTAATTAATATAGGATTTAGAGTTAATATTTTAATAGCTAGTATTTTATATATGTGGATGTTTGTCACATTGAATTGTAGACTATAAAAATAATAGAGTAGTGGCCAAAACAAAAAGTGGTCGTGTGTGGCCGTGAGTTGCCAAAATAAAAAGATAGTGAGCAGCGGCACTTTGAGAGAGATTGCCGTGAGTTTGTTTAACGTTGAGTACGTGGAGAGGATTTAGAGTGGTTCATTTGCAGCCAAATTAGGCAATAAGACATTGAAATATTTGTTGTCGTCCCAAAGTTTCTTCGATTTTACCTTTGAGCATGTGATTTGTTTCCAACATATTGATGTTTTAATATAAGTTGAATTTCAAATGGTTGGTATTTTATTCTTTTACCTTTTTCTTTCGTTTTATTATTTAACAAATAATATCATAGCTATTTTAATTTTTACAATTAATATCAGAATAATTTTTTAATCTTATATTTAATATTAAAATAAATTTTTAAATCTTACACATATAATTAATTCTCTCTAAGCGAGAGGCTCTAGTGCACTTGATTTTGGCCTTTGCCGTTCACCTACATTTATGACGCAAAGCCAAACCACTATAAAGCAGGCTCATATCTCCTGCAATTAAGTACAGAACTTTTCACCATAGTGCTGATCATTGTGGTTGTACTGGTACATAATGGACTGTTTAGTCTATTACTGAAAGTAGAAGGGTAATTTTGTCTCAAAAGGATGACTGTAGAAAGACGAATTTTTCTACGAGTTCTGAGATTACACACACAGCTAATGAGTTCAACCGATGACCTTTGCTCAACCAACCGTCCTACCTACTGGTAGCCCAGAAACAGAGGAGCTTTTCAATTGCTCAATTATTGAGGTTCTGTTTGTTATCTATCAATTCATGTCGACTCTTTTTGATATGTAAGCACAGCCACGGAATATAAAAAGCTGTACA
This sequence comes from Nyssa sinensis, assembly GCA_008638375.1. Classification (NCBI taxonomy): domain Eukaryota; kingdom Viridiplantae; phylum Streptophyta; class Magnoliopsida; order Cornales; family Nyssaceae; genus Nyssa; species Nyssa sinensis. Next base: position 20,345,639 of record CM018049.1, on the reverse strand, counting down.
CTGTAGATAAGGTAGATTCCATAAGTAGAGCCGCAATTGAGAAGCCTTTCTAAAGACAATGACCATAGCTTCGTTTAACTTTCTGTTTCATATCAACCATGTTTATGAAGCCAACCAGACCAAACCTATCCCCCCCCCCCCTCCCCGTCTCTCTCTCTCTCTCTCTCTCTCTCTCACACACACACACACACACGAGTCTTTACAATATATTATCATGTTTTGTAGTCGTTCTTCTAAGGTCACTTTTGATACAATAAAATTCAAAAAAAAAAAATTCAAAAAAAAATTCAAGTTAATTTTTTTTATCTAAAATATCTAAATTAGAAATTTGTGCTACAAAAAGTTTAACTACAAACTTACATTTTAATACTATTAAAATATATTACTGATTAGATTAAAATAATCTTTAAGATACATTTTTTAAAAATTAAATAATTCATAAAATAAATTTTTATAACCAAAAAAAAAAAACAAAACATTTTCATTTATCTAGAAGACCTAAAAAAGAAATTTTTACTTCATAAAATGTTATGACTATATTAGATTAAAGAATTTATTTTATATACTTTTTAGTATTTTTTTTTTAAAATATATTTTACGGACTATTTTAGTCTAATCAGTAATATTTTTTTAATGATATTGAGATGCAAGTTAACAATTAGGCTTTTGTATTAAAATCTTCTTCTTTGAATAGAAAAAATGTATCCTAAACTTTTTATATTAAAAGTTTTATTGTAAATACTTTTTAATATATTTTTTTTTAAAAATGAATTGAGGAATTACTTAGGATAGGAATGGTCATTCTATTCCTTTATTTAGTAACAATTCTAATATTAACAATATATATATATATATATATGTATGTACATATTTATATACATGTATATACATATCTATGTATGTGTATCTTCATCATATGTACATGTATTTATAAATATAAATATAAATATATTTATTTATATAAGTTTATTTACGTACTTACATATAAATATATGTATGTCTTTATATACATATTTATTTAATTATATGTCTTTATTTATATTTGTGTATTATAGTTTGTATATATATATATATATATATATATATATATATACATAGAGATAAGTAAATTAATCAATATATCAATATTTATTTATTTATTTATATATTTGTGTATATGTATAACATATATTGTGCAGAGTAATGTTTGGCGTAGTAATGTTAGGTACATCAAAATAGTTTATTGGATGACATCATATATCATAAATTTGTTTCAAATTTAAATAAAAAGATAAAACATATTTATTAATTTCAAAAATATTATTGACATGTCATTTAGTAAACTAATTCAATAAATCAAATTAGTAAATAAAATATTTTCCTATCGTTAATATGTATTTTTATTTATGTTCTTTTTTCTAATTCCATTCCCATGGAATGAAATTCATTCTTTGGGTTAAGAGAAGCAATAGATATTGCTATTTATCGTGCGAGTAGACATTTGATGTTACGAGAAGAAATGACTAATTCTAATGGGAATAGTGATTCCAGATTATTAAAAAGAAATGATTATTCCCATTGAATTTGTTAAATCAAATGTAGGAATCATTCCATTCCATTATTGATTCTTGAAAAAGTTTGGTCCCCATGAATAGATTTCGTTGGTGGCATTTAGTTGGTAAGGTTAACAGAATAAGTCAAAGTTTTTGTTTTTATCCCTTTTCATCTGCTTTTATGTTTTCTTTGATGGTACATTTGATTGAGATAACACACTCATGCACACACATCTAGAATGTGTGGTCCTAATCCTTCGTGTTTTTTTCTTTTTAGTCGGTAAAAAGATGTTAATGTTAATTCGGACTGTGTAATATACAGTAATTTAATTGATAAATATAATACATGTATGCATATAAAATAGGTGTGTATAATGCATATGCTAATCATACAGACAATCAAGACTAACTTGAGCATCATCCTAAGTGGTACTTGGTTATCTAACTATTTTGAAGTTCTCTTTTTATTCTTCTAATTGGTACTTGTTTATCTCACTATTTTGAAGTACCCTTTTTATTTTCACGTTTTCCCACAAAGCAACATTTAGTATTTGTTTTCTACACAACATTCCTATATAGTCTGACTTCTTTATTATTTTTATGTTTTAAGTATTTTTTTAAGAATAAATATAAATTATTATATTATTAAAATATCAAATTAATTAGTGGAAGGTTTCTTAAAATAATTGTCTAGGGTTAAGGTTGACCTAAAGTTTTTGAATTTTTAAATTATGTGGTCCCAAGTCTAATAGTGATGAGATAACACCATCATTTTATTCATAATGACAAAATTATCTCACTTTTCTACTTACAAAAACAAGGAGCTTCATTCCAACACACGTTTCTTTCTGTCAAACATATGCCCAACCTGTCATGTTATCACTTTTTGTTTTTGAAACTTTAAAATTAAATAACTTACAATATATAAGTCTATTTTTTATAAAAATTATATATTTAAACTTTAAAAATCGAGATCTATCAAACAAGATTCACATTGCATAAGAAATTCTATAAAAAAAAAATTATGTTTTTTTAAAGGCATTGCCAAGAAATTGTTGAAGGATTGGTGGGTCTAAAAAATGATAGTCCAGGCCATGCAGACAAAATTTGAAAAATGCTATAGGTGTAGTGTTTTTCTCCATTTAAAATTCTATGTTGGCATAGAAATACACATTCTATAATATAACGCCAGTTTATTGTGATAAAAAGATAAAAAGAACGATGCAATCATTGTAACAAATTTCTAATTCCAAGTATAGTGCATGAACTTTCATATGATATTTACATAAATGGAAAACAATTAAAAAGAGCTCGGTTCCAAGCCATACAACACACTCTTGAATCTATTTAGTTTCTCTCTCCTAAAATAGTTTCTTATGTAAGTAGAATTATTCTTAACACATTTTGTTTACTGATTGTGTTATAATCAAATGCATTCTACATTTCTTCCTTGATTACTACAACAAAAATAACAACAAAACACATTCAATATTTCTTCTCTGATTACAACAAAAAAAAAAAAAAATGGATTAAAGATAAATGCATACTAGCAATGACATGATATGATAGTTGGACTAAGGGATGATGCATTTGAAAATGAATTTAATATTATATTATTTTAGTTTGTTTGTTTGTTTTTGAGAAGATAATTAGTAGGAACTTCCATAATATTAATCAATGGTTGGATATTTAACAATTGAAGCATTAGCAACTGTCTCTTCCTTGAGTTCATACTCAGTTATGGATTTTGGAATTCTTTAGTTTATTATTTTCTTTATCTAATTTTTTTGTTTTATCAATGTTGGAGTATTACCACTTTCTTAAGGAACAAAAGTTGTTTGATGCATTATTAAAAACATGTGTAATCCTTTTTTTATTTAAAGAATTTCTCAAATCTCTCTGTTCTAGGACAAAATATTCTTTGTTTTAGCTCTGTGGATAGAGAATTTTTGACGAAAATTCTCTATAGAAAAAATATAAATTTTTTTGACAGAATTTCCTATATAATATGAATCTTGTTTGATAGATCTCAATTATTAGTATCCAAATATATATATATATATATATATATATATTTATGAAAAATGAACTTATATATTACAAGTTATTAATTTTGAAATTGATAGAAAAGTTGGGTGATAATGTGGCACGGAGGCGTTAGGCTTTGGTTGATGTTTCATGTTTTTTCAATTTTTACACTAAAGGGGTATTTTTGTCAACAAAAAATTTAGGCATTTTTTGGGTTAACACTTTTGGGATTGAACCTTGTGTTAATTAAGCACTTTATAAGAGACTTATTACCCAATTCTCCTAAAATATATTTACCAAATAATTAAGAATTTAAAATTAGATCATTTGTACTCCACAGAACGATTTTGCCATTTTCCAAACAAATCCTCAATAACAATACTCCTAGTGGGTAGGCTTGAGCTATGACCCTTTTTGTTTTCAATCCAACCATCACCTTTATCTTGTATATATACAATGGCGAATATTAGAATTTTAATAAAAATAAAATATAAAATATTTATTAGGTGTTAATAACACATTATTATAATTCATAATTCTATCAATAAAATTGTGATTAGTGGAGTGGGAGGTTATATAAGTTATACATTGTGTTTTATTACAAATAAATTAAGTGATTAATTGACGTAGCGAAAGCTTGTTTCGAAATAGGACACCGCTTGTTTCTTGAAAAATTGTCCGAATCCACGAATAAAGGTAACACGGTCGAATCCATGAGCACAGAGAATAAGATCTCAGAAAGGAAATATTTTTATTGAATCAAAAGTTAATTTTACAATGAAAAGAACAGCCTTTATATAGGCAGCAAACGCTAATTCGACTAGGACTAGGAAAACAATAATTAAAATAAGAAAAAATACAAAAAATTCCAAAAATAGAAATATTTTAATTAAAAGCATAAATCAAAAAGCCTAAACTTAAACAGTAGCCTACCAAAAGGACAACTCCAAACGTCAACTATAGCCACCCACAATTAAGTCACGCATTATTACCATAAATAGCAAAAAATTACGAAAACGCGCTTTTGAAGTCCAAAACGAAGGAATTTGCCCAAAAAATAGCATAGGTCATCACATAGTCATGAGTATTGATCAGTACATCAATTCTAAGCCACCCACCAAATTTCACACAATTCTGACCACGTTGACGTTGCACGCAATCCCGTGCTAGGAATTCTGCTGCAATAGGAGTTCTTCTGCAATCTGTTCTACATTATTAATGATATGGGTCATTTTTAATTTATAAATTGAGACCTCTTGTAGGTCTAATAGTGAAGAGAACTTGATAGAGTGTTTTGAGAAAATCTCAAAAATAGAGTGATTTGAAAAATAAAGTCTCTTATCTTATTTTCATATATTGAGTTTATGGGCAACTCGATATAAAACTCTAACCCCCTGCTTTCTAAAGACATGCCCTTCAAGAGGCACCTGCTATGAGCTTCATGAGTTGTATTTTGGAGTCATCAGGAACCTACAGTACCCCGTACGTGGAGAGGCACTATAGCTTTAGGACAACACTTAGAGTGTCTCTCATCGAACTCATAGCTAAGTTTTTCAACCTTATTTTCTATCAAAATCTTTATATTATTTGTGTTTAACTTCTCAATTGGATTGGTGGTTTAAGTTTTGAATATTTTATAGTCATTAAAATTATTTAAGAACATAATTATAAATGAAATTATCTTAAAATTCCTAACAGCTTCTCACTAGGGGTTGTTACGAAATATTATAAGTTCTAGGAGGGGCAACTTTTAAATAATAATAAAATCTTAGTAGGAGATTTTTCCCCTCTTAGCCCCCTTCCAAGTCCGCAAGTATGTGTGTGTAATCTTAATAAGTCAACACTGACTAATTTCTATTCCCGACTTTCAAAAATATAAAACGTTTACTAGATTGGTATTTTTTTGGTAAATTTGTATAATTTATTCTACCCATTAAATAAAAATTAATGTTTCTATTGTGAAAAAGGTAGTCCCAAAGTTTTGCCCTTCTACAAATATGGACAAGTTTCTTGGGATTTTTTTTAAAGAAAAGAAGGAGAAAAAAGAATAATGTGTGAAAGTTTTGATATGAACAATTGTGAAAATCCTCTTTAAATTATTTGTTGATAAATTCATTCCAACAGTCTGTGTATTGAGTCTGTAATTGTTAGGTCAAGTTGAGTCAAATTTGTGAAGACAATATAGTTGTCAATAGGTCATTCAAAACATATACAGTATAACTGTTAAACAAAGGTTATAAAGGAAAACGATTTCATATGTCGATATATCATAAAAGAGTTCAATATTTATATCTATAATGAAAGTTTCTACCTCAATATGGTATGAAACACTTACCTGAATTCCAAAAGCTTAACTCCAAAAATCCTTCCTTTAGTTGAAGGTTCCTAAAATCATAATTCAAAATTGCTGACTCAAATTTGCTAACCACGGGGTATTTTAGTGGTGAGCTGCATAGAATGGCATTTTGAACTAGTTCTTTGATTATCGATCTCAGTTAATGAGACTCAAATTTGCTGACCATAGAAGAGGACTCATCCCTTGTGTATCTTGAATATTGAATTAAGATATTAATTATTGAACCACGACTATGATTTGAAATAAGAACTATTGAACCGAGATATTGAGTATTGAACAAAGGATTTAAGATGATGATATTACTTTTTGAACTATGATATTGACTTGAGACTTTTTATTTAAATTATTCTTTTAGACTATTCGACTTGCTTTGAACATGAATTTGATATCATTTGTTGAACTATTATACTTTCATTCAATTATTTACTTGGATATGACATTCTATTTCCAAATGAATACAGACATTTCATTATAGAACTACATAGTAGTTTTCAAATCCTTGGCATGTTATGGAATTCTCATGGAGCCATCGAGTTTATTACAGATGATTATCATGTTTTCAGGTAAAGGTTAGACATGCTTGTTTCAAGCAATATAAATTAGGTGCTTAAAGGAGGAAGCCAGTTATTTTGCTAGACAGACTTTTGACTGAAGATGGAATGAAACTTTTGCTATATAAATCTACATATGTTATTAATGAGCTAGTTAAAGTTGTGTAATCTAAAAAGACTCGCTCACTCCTTTTGTTATAAAAAATAGATTATCTTGAGACAATGGTTTAAATGATAAATAAGGTTGAATGGTTTACTTTATGAAATTTCTTCGTTGTAATTGATTAATGGTAAATAGAAGATGATTTGATTTTCGAACGACCTTGGTGCTGTTCATGGACCCCTAACCCGCATACAATAGGTTTTGGGTCGTGGCAGATGATCTTCTTTTATCCTTAAGATAAGAATTCGTTGTCAAGGATTTAGGTGCCTTGGACTTTTTCTTGGGAGTCAAAGTATTGCATGTTCCCCATGGGCATGCAATATGTTGGAGGCCAAACCCATATCATCTCTTATGTTTTATACTCACTCCTTATCGATATTCGATGGAGATGCATTCTATGATACTTATTTTTTTCACGAGTACTGTTGGTTCTTTTCAATATTTGTTTCTCACCCGTCCAAATTTAGTTTTTGCTATCAACCAGGTATGTCAGTTTATGCATAGGCCAACCACCATTCATTGGCAAGTGGTGAAACGGGTCCTTCGCTACCTCAAACACACAATTTCTCATAGTCTACTACTTAAATGCAACATTTTCACTCAACTTACAGCTTACTCTAATACAGATTGTGTCAGTTGTCCTTATTGGATAAGTAACTACATCGGAAGCGATTTCAAAAATATATTTGGATCTTTTTCTTTACAAGAATCATACATATTGAAAATAAGGGTTAGAATCACCTTATTCTTGATAATATTGATTGTTGAAGAAATCTTATTAAAGGGATTGATTCAATCTTCATCCTCTTACTCTACTAGGTCTTCTCATCTTTTTCCTTTATATAAGTTGTACACGAGGAGAGTAGGCTCCCCATTTTTCACTCTCGCATGAAAATAATATTTGTTGTGTGTGGCTATCCTCCTTATATTACATATTTATAAAGGTTTGCAAAATTAGGATAAGAGAAGTCTAAGGTCCTACCAAATTATCTCCAATTAGTTATTAATTTTCAATTAAATCTTAATTAATGTATGACTAATTAATTTTAATTAATTCCACTAAATAATTAAGATTGCACTCTAATTGGGTGAAATAGAGATAAACCTAAATTCATTAAACATATGCAGTGGGTCCCTCTACTTAGATATCAATAATTAGGATTTGGGCTTAAACACCATCAAACCAAATTCCTAATTGTTTTTTAGAACATAATTCATCAATTATTAATCACTATTAATTGGTTAACATCTCAATGAATAATTTATTGAAAATATCGGATCCAGATTTCAGTGATTAATCAATTGAATTAATGCATTATTTTTTATCATTCTTTTTAATTTAGAGAGTGTAGATTCCATCTTGAGAATGTGTTCTCATTGCTTAAATAATGATTTTTCAAGATACCAAAGTGTTGATTTAAGATACATCACTCATTAGTAACTCAAAATCACCACCATTAAGAACTTAAGTCTACCATTCTCGTAGGATTAAGAGCTTACTGCGAATAGTGAATATAAGAATCACATCAAAGATTACAGCTTTATATAACATGTTTCTTATAGTGATCTAGTTCAGTGTATTGAAAATACACCAATATAATGACACAAAGTCCACTGCTCTAATGGTTGAGATAAACCACCAGATCACATAGAGGTCAAGTGTATTACAGTCTTAATATTCAGTCTCATCAATGACTGTGAACAATTTTAGAACTGCTTAATCATAAGTACATATCCCCTATCTATAAATTTCATTTATATGCATGAAGTATTTCCAATAACAATTCAATAACTAATCATCTCATGATACAAAATAACAACATCCACATGTATAATAATATGAAATTCAATAATAATAAATAAAATTTATTAAATAATAGCAAAATGTCTTGAATGTGAGAGCATACATCCTAATAATCCTAACAACCGGTGATACACTGGTGGTATTTGTATATTTTTTAAGGTAATTTAGTGTCATGGGTCTCTAAGAAACAACTCATAATGGTTCGTTCAAACACTGAAGCCGAGTACAAGTCTTTAGCAAATAATACAGCTTAACTCGAATGGATTCAATTCCTTTTGCATGATCTTGGTATTTCTCTTATGCCGTCTCCTAAACTTTGGTGTGATAATATTGGTGCGATGTACTTATCTACTAATCTAGTTTTTCATGCACAATTGATATTTGTTTTATTTCCAGCAAAGAGCAACTTGCAGACATATTCACTAAACCTTGGATAAATTCACGAATCTGTGTCTTAAGCTCAACGTCACTTCTCTTTTTTTGATTTTACGAGAGTGTGTTTAGGATAAGGTGACAACACATACCCAAAAGACTAGTTCAAACCCAAACCGTGTAGAAGTTTAAATGAATTCCAACTCTTCCACAATAATATGAATGTGATAAAAAAATGTAACTTCTATTTAAATTCAAATGCATTAAGGTAATGATCACGTGTTTAAATTTAAATGCAATAAGATAATGATTATACCTTTGATGGATTAAATTTGTTCTAGTCATCACGACTATATAAAATAGAGTTAATTAGCCCTAAGTCCCTGCAAAAGATGTTTAATTATTGTAAAGTCCAAGCACTTTTTAATTTTGAGGTGAAGGACAGTTGTTGCTTTATTTTTTGAAATGAGATTCATTTTTGATTAGCTGGCACCAATCAATTTTAAAATACGACTTTTTTACCCTTAGGTTAAAAATATGACTTTTTTAAACCCACAATCTCTGCTACCTATCTCTACGTCGCTCAATCATTTTTTTATCTCTCTCATCTGACTCCCTACACCACTTATTCCTTCCACTACCAGCCTTTTCATTTTCGGTCATTGCTCCACTAGTAGTTCCACCACCCGCATTGGTTCCGAGATTTGTGTAATCTAGTTATCCGTCATCAGAATGATATGCTCCAACTGCGCCAATTTGATGAAGAAGGCGGGCACCTCTTCTTGTGGCAGCGCTAAACAACCTGAATGAAGCAAGCAGACCATGTCTTCCACCAATGAGAGTAGAAATAGAAGTTGTGTTATAGTTTCTTGCTATGGATTCGCCTAAATTGATTGGCCACAAACTTAAGATCTTTCTCTTCGTAATGAAAAATCTTTCACTTGAACAAGAACTGTTACTATTATTATAAAAGAATGCAAATTGAGTGAAGATTTTAGATGCAATGCCAAAGAAAACAACTCATCTCACAAAAGTCACTTAGTCTATATGTAATTGAATTGAAGAAACCTGTCCAACCTCCATTTGTAGTTGAACTCTCTAGTTTCCCTCTTATAACAAAAAACATCTATGTAATAGGGTCACTCTTACTAGCTATGTAGGAGCCTTGGGTTTTCTTGCCTTTTTTTTCCTTTTTTCATTTTGTGTCGGTACACTTTTAACTGGCACTTGTTTCCCATCTTGCACTGTGTTTGCACAATTTTTTTCCTTCTTATTTTTTTATAAGAGTGGTGAAACTGTAAAATTACAATAGAATTTTAAAGTTTCAAAGCTACTAAATTTTAATCTCTACTATTAAAATATAGATTTTTTTTAACAAATTTCCACGAAATAGAAAGTCTCTTTTAATCAACGAACATGTATCTCAAAAACTCAATAAAACTAATAACAATTAAGAATTTTTTTAATTTTTATAAAACTGTAAAATTTTACAATTCTCTAAAAGTGTAAATTTTTATACTTTCACTAAGAAAATTTTTACGATTTTGGAGTATTTTTGTTTTCAAAATTTTATTTCCAATATGTAACTTGTTTGATACATCTCACTATTTAGAATCCAAATGTAGATATTTTATTGAGAATGGATTTATAAATTACAAGTTATTGAATTTTAAAGTTTTGAAATACTTCTTTGGGGTTGTTCCAGATTTCACGGGATTTCACCGGAAGAGTATTTTTAGCATTGAATAATTAAAACATTTTATGGATTAATATATTTGCACTTGAACTACATGATAATTTTGGTACTTTTTATGGACTATTGATCGAACGATCCTATAAAATAAACAAACTCCACCTACAATGTGAGAAAGTCCTTACAACACAAAATCTGATTTTATAATTAACAAAAATAAAACATTATTTTTATTCAATAATGCTACATTTCTTAAAAACTTATCCCAAATTTTTATTCTGAATGATTTGCTACTAATGTTTCACAATCACATTAACTACATGATTTTTAGTATTTGCAAGTAATACAATGCCACATCATTTAAAATATAATTATGGAAAGTATAATATTGCTCTTTTTTTCCATCTTATTAATTGCCAAACAAGTAGAGATTCTCCTTCCCTTTCCTTATTACCTCTGCATTATTTTCTTATTTAGCGATTGTTTAGGGGTGCGTTTACTCTCAAGATCTGTCTTTAGGGTCACAAACACATGATTAAAACATTTTTTAACTCATGTGGGCAATAATGTGAATTTTACATTTATCTTTGACTCTTTACTAATACTACAAAAACATCTCAATATAAAATTACTATTTTAATCTTAGTAAATTACTAAATTTTAGGGTCATGCGGCCAAGAGTTCATTAAAAAAACTATAATTATCATCTACTTCAAGTCCAAACATATTAACTCATAAAGTCATTTAGTTATTTAGTGCAAAAAATACGCCTTCGAGCGAATTTTCTGTGAAATTAGGAGCAGTTACAAATTTTTTTGCAAAACTTTAAAATTTACTAACTTGAAATTTATAAATTTATTTTTAATAAAAGTTATATATTTAGATTCTAAACATCGAGATCTATTAAACAAGTTTCATATTGCATATGAGAATATGAAGAAAAAAAATTATTTCAAAAGTGTAAAATTCATTCTCGGCGACAATGTAAAAATTTACACTCTGTAGTGAAAAGCTTAGTTCCGACCAAAAATGTAAAATTTTAAAATTATATAAAAATTGAGAAGACTCTCAATTGTTATTAGTTTTATTGAACTATTAGTCACATGTTGGTATAGGAGTAAATCATATATAGGAGAATGTTTGTCATTTAACAAAAAAATTAAAAGTGACAATTCATTAAAATAGACTCAAGCTAAAAAACAAATTAATCAATTGTCCTTCAACTCAAAAGTGGAAAACTACTGGACTTTATAATAAGTATCTATCTTTACGTGGAATTTAAGACTAATTAACTTTAAATTTTAAATATATTCCTCGTAAAAAGTGCAAAGCTAACCTAACAAAATTTTGAAATATTCAAACATTATTTTCAAAATTCTCCAAATATACTAACCTTTTTTTTCCCCAAAATACTCATTTTACTTGCTCAAACAAATTTTTTCTCTCACCTTTTTTTTGGTTCCAAATAATGCAAAGTTTGGTAAAGAATTTCACTAGTAGAAAGTTTCTTTACGTACCAAACTTATTAATTTCAGTAGTTATTGTATCGCTTTCATTCATGAAATCCTCTAAGAAAACTTTATAGTAGTTTGATTGGACTTTAATTGTACCGAAAAAGACTCTTTTCTACCGATCATCGCCTAAATGAAGTCATAACAAACATTCCACTCTCAATTTAATTACACTTCCTATTCTATCATTTCTTTGTTTAAGGATTGTTTATTGTCTTTTGGCTTTTCATTTCAAATAAAATAAAAATAAAAAATGATCAGAGGTGAGATAATGTGAGAATGTAAAATTATTATGATTTTGAAGTGAGAAAACTTGAACAATGAAATTTGCATTTTGTATTTTACTAAAGGGTTTTATTTTTATTATTTTGTTTAAATAAATTTATATAAACGTCTGAATGGAGAGTTGTGATAAGATATAAGTTGTTATTATTATCTGGTTGGTTTTGAAATCCAACCAATACAAATATATATCTCATATTTTTAGTTACAAGATGTGCATGACAGAATATTTTGATGATCACTAAGCTTTCTCTGTAGCGTTCCATTGGTGATTAGAAAACTAGTAACACAAGTCAAGACTTTCCGCGAATTCGGATTATAAGAGGTAATCGGGTGATGAATATTTTTATTAAAAATCATACATTATATCTTATTTAAATTATAATAGAACTTCTAGTCTTTTTTTTTTTTATTACTAAAAACTTAATGTTACTAGTAAATTTGTACTAATATAAATACACACACACATCACACACACACATATATATATTTTTAAATAATTGATATTATAAAATAATTTTTTTAAATATTACTAATTATTAAACAATAGAATTATTAATTATTCGTTGTCCAACAAATTTTGTTCTTTAAAAATGATTAATTAATAGAAATTATTAGCTTATTGATGAATATTAATTATTAGAAGGTGGGTGCTAATATAATTCTGTTACATATATCAAAAAAAAAATCTAATAAGTATAAATTTTTTCTATTATTGTTGTTATTAGGTTATATTTGATGCATAGTGAGGGGAAGTAAAAGTTTTGCACAGGCAATTTTAATATACCTACGTGTTGTTTCAAATCTTGAACCTGTTTAATCCACATTTCATTTAGATTAAGTTCATTTTTATTGTTTTCAAATATAAAAATAGTGTTCACAAAAAAACATGCATCAGATAAATTAAAAAACTCAAGAAAGTTATATAATTTTCAAACATGCTTACAAAATACTTACTTCACAAGTCTCTATTAGCAACAAATTCCATGCAACAACAATTTAAACCTCAAGTAAAGAGACCCATATATGGTATTTAAAGTAAAAATGGGAAAGAAAAAAAAGATATTGATAGACTCTAAATCAGGTAAGAGCAACCTCTTCCTATCTTTGTATGTCTTACATTAATCTGTCATATATATATACAATCATAAGAATATCAAGTAACTATTTAGTTTTAGAGTAATATTATCATTACTTTAACATTTTATTAAAAAAATTTACTTGTTGATGTGACTGCTCTTGGTGTTAGTGAATTTAATCTCTGGGTGCTAGTAAATTCAGCATTTTGTTGTTAGTCATATAAGGTGAGTCCTAAAAAACTTAATGGACAAGCACCCAAACAACCATATAAGCAAATAAGAAAATTTGGATAAAATTTTATAGTAAAGATAATATTACTCTTAGTTTTAAGTTCAAAATAAAAATACGTGCTAATTATTGTTAAGACATTAATTTATAAGTAAGTATTATTCAAACAAACATAGACCGTTTCATACATAAAACATTTAATTTTATCAATTTGCGTTTGTTTGTTTTTATTTTATTTTAATACAACTATACTTTACAAAACAAATATTTTTCTTTGTTTAAACTGAATAGAGAAATTTCTTTATCCATAAAATAAAAAATTTATTTATTATGTTGGGCTGATTATACTGCTCAAAATTTATATATTTTAAGTTATTTAATTTTAAAATTCATTAAAAAAAGAAGTGGTGACATGGTAACTCATTAGTGAATTCTTTTAATACAATATGAGTATTTTTGTCAACAAAATATTTAAAGACTTTTTAAGTTAAAATATATTAAATTGTACTTTACACTAATTAATTAAATACTTTATGAAGACTCATTACTGAATTTAATTTTTTTTTTGTCAAATTAAGTGCAAATTGTCCAAATCATTCCAACACTTATAAAAGCATCCTAAAGTAGTTATTATATATATATATATATATATATTTCTTTATACAGATTATATAGTACACAAGGCAATGAATGAACGGTGCAGAGTGCAGACAGAGACCTCTCTGAACGATGGATAGTTCCAAGTTCCATCTCAGCAAGGTCGGTTCTTTTTGTTTCCATTTTCAAATTTATCGCAAGTGGTAAGTGGTAACGCACCTCATATCAGCAGCAATCAGATTTCTCGTCAATTATCGACAACTCACAGAAATCGAACATTTTCTTTATTATCGACAAACACAGCGTAAGATTCCCTCCGTAACTCTCTCTCTCTCTCTCTCTCTCTCTATCTCTCTCTGAAACTCTGCATACCTCCCACCTCCGGGGAAAATTTGGTTCTCTTTGTCGTCACTAAACGTCGAATCTTTCCGGCCTCTTGATCCGAGTAAATCCCTTCTGCAGTTGTGTTTTATCTAACGAAGTTTGTCGTTAATCGATTCAAAATTTTCTGGTAGTGCTTTTTTCAATGCCGTCGTTAGTTGTTACTCAATTATCATGATTTGATTTTCCCTCATTATTGCACTCTCTGTTGATTAGAGATTAGTTTATGTTATTTGATTCATGCTGTTATAGATTCACTGCATTTTGATCGTGTTGTTTGAGGTCGGGTTTGGATTTTTTTTTTTTTACTCTCTGTTTGGTTGCTGAGAAAGAGTGGGAAATGATATTAAAGTTTTCATTGTTTGGGAAGTGACATTACTAAAAGCTTTTCCAATAGAGTTTAATTTGGTTTTGTCGAGGTGAGTATTTCATTTCGTGTCTTTCCAAGCAACCAAACAAAGAAGTTAATTCTTTTTTCCCTATATCATTAGTACGTTCTTGGGCATTCTATTACTTTAAAATAAAAAATTCTTACACAGTAAAATGGAGAGAAAATTGTATTATTATACTTACAGGAGTCCTAATGTCCGTAAATTCTGGATGTATTGTTTCCATATTCTTCAACTGTTAGTTTTCAGTCTTCTTTGAACCGAAGTCAATTATTTTATGAACAATTACGGATGTTTAAAATTAGCAAAAGAGAAATTATTATTATTATTATTATTTTTTCTCTCGACCTTGTTTTTGAAGGAAAAAATGTATTTCGTCCACTCAAGAAAATGGTATTTCTTTTGGCACTGGAAAATTTCTTTTTGGTCATATTTGGAAAACAACATATCTGTACCTGAATTTCTTTTTTCTTTTTTTTTTCACAAGAAAAAATTCTGTCCAATTTTTTTTCTTTTTTTGGCAACGGACAGGTTTCCTCCATTGAAATTTTGTAAATCGAGCTTGGAATTAATTTATCACGTCTTCTGTCCGCTTGAAAATTATCTTTGTCCACCTATTCTTGAAGTATTCCTTGAACCAAACGGGATGGTTGAATATGGTTTAATCTATATGTAGTAATAGGTTACATGTATTTTGTTGATGAAACAGATAGAAAATAAATGCTTTTATAATATTGTAAATTTGAAATCGGTTTATTGGTTTTGCAGGAATAGCATCCTGTTGAGAATTAGCAGCAGTTGACTAATATTAGCTGTAAAGCACAATTTCATTTAAGGTGAAGAGAGAAGACACTGTAAAATGTGCGTTTAGTGGATAATATTGGTGTAGAAGTTATTAAAGATGGCTTTCAAGCCATTGGTTTGGTATTGTCGACCAGTGGCGAATGGCGTGTGGGCAGAAGCAGCTGCGAATGCATTTGGAGCTTACACACCATGTGCAACTGACTCTCTGGTGGTTTCCATTTCCCATTTGGTTCTTTTGGGTCTGTGCTTATATCGGATATGGCGGACTAAGAAAGATTCTAAAGCCCAAAGGTTCTGTTTGAGGTCGAAATACTATAATTATATGTTAGGGTTGTTGGCTGGTTATTGTACTGCTGAACCTTTGTTCAGATTGGTCATGGGTATTTCAGCATTGAATCTAGAAGCACAGAATGGTCTTGCTCCATTTGAGGTGGGTTTTTCTCCTTCCATAATTCTGACCAATCTCTTTTCACGCGCACACGCTCATGTTCTGATCTAGCTTAATTTGAAAATTAAAAGCATGTGTAATTTTAGTATGCTATTTTATCAACTTATCTTTTAATTTGGCAATTTTTGTTGCTCGTACCTTTTTAAATTTAGATTAGTTTGAACTAAAACTGCATTGATTTTATTATGGTATATTTATCTGTAAATTTGGGTTGCACATATATATATATATGTATGTATTGTATGACATGAATGTCTTTTTTATATTTCTTGAAGGTTTGTGCTTTTCTATTTATGAAATCCTAGTTATACAATAATGTCTTTTTGATTTCTCTTGAATAAAAATCGCAGCAGTTGTGCTTTTCTATTTATGAAATCCTAGTTATTGTTTTGCAAATTAATGAGCAGGCAACCATTTCTTTAAGGTGGTGCTAAATGTGAAATTTTGTCGTTTGACTAGCTTGATGGTCACTCTTTGATTTGTTAGCTTCACCATTTTATTACTTCGGCCTAGCTCTCCCCACCCCCCACAAAAAAAAAAAAAAACAAAAAAAAATTGGAAGATAATTTAGATTGTAGAAGAATGCATCAAGATAAAATTTCATCTTTTTAAATTTTTTTTCTTTTGTTTATACAAATGAAAGACAAAATTCATCTATTGATTGACACCAAAATTGCACAGATCATTCTTGCAAAAAAGATAATTTTCCTTTATTTCACACAAATTTTGATTTTTCTGAGTGAGAAAAAAAATTAATTTTTCTGAGTTATCAAGAAGCTATGTAAATTAGTCCACATATCGGTTTTTGACTGACTTTTGAATCCAACTGTGATGAGAGGAAGCCTAGTTTTTTTGTATTATAAATTTGGTATTCTCAAACAGTGGTCTCCAACAAGCTTCATGTAAAGAAGAGGGAGAAGTTGTGATAATAAATTTTTTATAAGGTATATATCTTTAAGTTTCATATGAAAAGAATCTAATTTTCCTACTCTCTCCCTAAATGGGGAGAAACCCATAAGGTTTAGTTTCTTGAATTCAATAGAGAAATATTTCGTGTTGGAACAATGGCATACATATTTTTTTAAGAACTGTCACTCTTGAAGACGTGTTGATGATTTGTGTTGCTTTGTGCATATGACACATTTTTTTCTTTATCATATATACTTTACACCACCAAGTTTCTTATTGAAATATGCTAGCAGATATCAGCAATGGACTCCTTTACTCACATGTGGTGAGGTTCATGCCAACTGAAAAATCTCGTGGAAGATAAAGAGTAAATTTGGCATTTTTATTATCTCTGACCTTACATCTTTAGATGACTTTTAAGCTTGTTTTATTTTATATAAATAGTTTAGACCTTTACTTATAAAAAAAAAAAAGTTAAGACCTTATGCACGCGATTACTGATGTCATAATTGACTTAGATTGCACATAGATTGCTAGTAGTGAGTGCTTAGTCTTTGAAAAACTTTCCAAATCATGGCATTTAGAGTGTGTAAATTAGCAGAGATGATGTAGGTGTTGTGGAATTTCCTAGTTTTTCTCTTTTAAATAATGAATTTAAATTGAAATAAAATAAAAAGAATCGTTTTACGATGTTTAATAATAACACAATATTTCACAAACTAGAAAATATAAATTGAAATTATAAAATGCAACAAAAAATAATATAAAATATAAGGAATTCGACATCTGGAAGAAAAGTTTGAGTGGAAAAATGGTTTGACGGCAGGTACCCAATTTGTATGAAACTGGAATGGGCTGACTTGCTTTTATAGGCTTCCAGGGCACTAGTCGTTATGGCTTCATTAAGCCCAAATGGCTAGACCAAAATTACATGCATGCATGGCACGGAAAATGCTGCAACTGCACACACAATATGGCCCAACCAATTGGTCATGTGTTGCCTGGTGAGCTAAACTTGGCTTAACCAATCAGAGAGCCCAGACAAAGTAAATCTATATTCACTTGATGGCTTGAGTAAAATACATTAAAAAAGCAATGTGGGACAAAGGTGTTTTGAAACTTCTAAAAGGGAATTTGAATACTTAGGGGTCAGTAAAAATCTCATCATCCATTCAAATTCCTCTTGTTTTGATCCATATAAATTGCAGGAACAAAGCATGCAGACTTTTCTATAATCATCATCCTACTCAAATGAAGCAGCGATCTGACTTTGGCCTTTACAAAGAATTTGTTACCGAGTATAATAACGAAGATGTCGAATGGGCTTGGCATCTGAATTCACTTCGTTGATTTGACTTGAATTCAGAGAAAGTTTCAATTTGAATTTCCAAACTTCCTCTGTGCTATGATGTAATGCATAGCCTAAGTGTACCATTGCATTAACTTCTCTAGTATTCACCTTAACCGTCACACATACGTCAATCCTTTCTGAGGCAGGGCTTTCTCCATAGTGATGGTTTTCAAAAATAAGGATTGACCTGATGAGGGATCTCAGTATCACTGCCAGCATCTTTAGCAACCAAAGTACTGAGTTTCTTATGTTAGGGACATTCCTTCCCATGATTGGGTCCATTACAGAGGAAACACCTAGAGTTTTCCATTCCCTTGTTTTGGTTTCCCTTAGATTTGGACTTAAAGGTGGTGTTTTTTTATTCTTGCCATCATTCTTCTTAGTGTTGAGAGCTTGATATACATTGTTGGCCCATTCTCTAACAGTTTAAGCTTTTGGAGCAACTAGGTGATTTAATTTGATATCAGAACCTTAGTTATGGGAGGTCTTGAGTTTGAGTCTCTCCATTTGCATTTAATCCCCATTTGGTTTGTTTGTGCAAAGTTGCACTGTATTTTGCTTTATATTTGTGTGGTTTGTTTGTCTCTTCATGTGTGAGTCTAGGTTCGCACATGAGGGGGAGTGTTGAGAGCTTGATATACATTATTAGTCCATTCTCTAACAAATTAAAGTTTTAGATGAATTGGTGGTTTAACACTTAGCATCTTTGGAATTCCTTTCCTTGCTCTTTTTCCCACTGCCTGATTTCTTCGTACATTCCCAAGCTCCTAATAAACCAACCCCTCCCACAAACAATTGCAGTGGGTAGATCTCCGACACCTTGTCTCTGCAATTCTGTCTGTTCCCACGGTTGCAATCCAAACAGAAAGTTGAAGAGCTTCTTCTCTTTTGATTTGTTCTTGATTTCGAACATCAAAGAACTAAACTCCTTGACACAGTAACGAACCGTGCTCGTATGCTTTAACTTTTCAAAGACTCCCTAATAACCTAGGCAATGTTGTAAGGAAGGAATTGATCTTTTAGTTTTTGTAGTGTTTCTCACATCCCGATTCAGGGATCCCTCACTTTAGCGTCATCCTGAGTTTGATTACACCACCATAGCTTTGCATCACCCAATGCATGTCAGTCAGCGGCTGGATCTAGAAATACCACTTGCGTCTATTGTTTTTTTTTTTTTCCAGTCAAAGAGGTATTTCCTTTTTATGTAGGTACCATTATTAATTTTTTGGGGTCTCTTAGACTTTCTTAGTCACGTTCTTTCCTTTTCGGGCACTTTGAATATATATACACTAACTTTACTAATCAAATAAAAAATATAACCGAAAAATCATTAATCTATTGAGATTCATTTGTTGGTTAGCAAGCCACTCAATAAGTATATGGATGGTTTTCTTATCTTTAGCCCTAGATTCTTGACATGCTCGTACAGGATGTCCCTTCAATGATAGTAATGCACAGTCTCTCTTTACAAGAAACTAGATTTCTGTTGGTCTGATCACCATCCCTTCTTTTACCCTCTGCTGTAGCCAACAATGGCATTGCACCACAAACTATAGCCTTTGGTTTTGCCATCATAATAAGTTCTTCACTGGGTACATAATGTTTTTTGTTCAATTTTAAATTAGATGTAGGTTCCTGACTAATGCAAGAGTACAAAATCTTTACATGGGCACAAAATGGCATAGTGATCATGTTCATTGCAGTTAGAACATGTTGAAGTTGCAGTGATCTGTTTTGCATCATGTCGCATGAGTGCCCGGTTACTTATTGACATCTCTGCTACCCACAAAACTGCTTGTGTTGCTCTACAATGTGATGATTAAAAGTGTTGAAACTATTGGGTTGTGGAGAAACACTGGTTGGTTGTTGAAGCCTCTTTATTTTGAATTGTTGGACGTTAAGGGGGTCAGAACTTGAGAGATTCTTCAAATTGTGAGAACCTACATTGCCACTCTCTTAACCAAATGGTGATAATTGGCTTCTTCCCATTTAAACCCAAGGAATTGTAGTAGACAAGAAGTGTTAATTTCATTGTCCATGCCAGGAAGTGTGAATTTTGTTTTCCGTGATTCTTTCATTTGGTTATTAAAGAGGAATTTTGTTTCATTTCCTTGATATCCATTGAATTGAAGATTTCAGATTTCACCAATTTTGTTAGTATTTTTCTGCTGTTACAAACTTTTTGTCAAAATGGGACACCTTTTTGCTGCCATTATAGTTCTCCATAAACAGAATTTGCCCAAGAGTAGAATCCAGTCTAATCCAAGATTGGTCCATTTGAAGCTTGCTTTATTAAAGGATGCATTGGATTGAGGACAGTTTGCTCATAAGATGCTGTGTCTAGGAATTGTAGGCCTCCAAACAGATGAAGCCTTTCCCTCCTAGCTAACGCTGTAGAATGTTGTTCTGATTAGGGGGAATTTAAATGTCCCTCATTAAACTCCATAACTGTGTGAACAAATTGGTCTTATTTATCATCTTTAATGTCATCTTATCACAAGCACGTGATAACATCACCATTCTTGAGGGGGAAGAAATTATATGTTAAATGGTTGAAAATTGAAACAACATCTGTACTGGAAAAATGTGAATCTTGAAACTACGCTCATTGGTTGTGCTCCTAAACTACCAGTTTCAATTCAATCTTTGACTTCTGCTTTACTGTTGAACTGATGAAAATATTCTATTTTTACGAAAATCATTTTTGAATATCGATATTAAGGCTAAAATATTTAAATGCTTGTTTATGAATCAAATTTGAACTTTGAAGTATCACTGGTGTCAAAATGTGTGAAAACAAGTGTTATGTTGACATGTTGGTTGTCAATGAGGTGTGTCCTATATTCTCGTTGAAATAGAGAAGATGGCTACATACAATCAAATGACACTAGGTTGAAGGGGTCCGGGGTTTGGGTGAGTAACACTGATGTGGGCCAATGCTAAAGGGGCCTTTATGTGATTGTTTCCTTGATGGCTAGACATCAGTGGAAGTATGGAGTTTAAGGATATACAAAGGTGTAAGAAAGGGGTAACAATTTGGGACTAAACTTAGGCAAAGAGGATAGTTTTGGAGCTGTTCTGGGTTGTTGATTAGTACCCCTAACAGTAACAGCTTGTTAATTTCTTTTGGAGTGTGGGGTTGAAAGTTTGAAGAACTGTAGGGGTTGAGCTTTTGAGTTTCCAAATTGGTCTTCATTAAATTAAAGAACTACATGGATGTATATAGATTGTTAGACTTCTCCTTCCCTATTAACACTATCTCTAAATTAAAAATTCAAAAGCTTTGATCAATAAAATTCTTGTAAAACCACTAAACACCAAACATAATGACCCAATAACATAATTTTACCCAGAATAAGACCATGAATCACCTCTACAGTCCATGTTCATGAAATTTGGGAATTTCCAATGCACTTGACCTCTAAGTTAAAGAATACTAGTATAAAACAAACTGGTAGCATACTATTTTAAATAAAACATAAACTAAAATTCAACACAAACAAAAACTTGATTCTGAGAGGTCCCAAGTGGGTTTTGCCTTCAAATCGAACCAATCAGTAAGGTTCTTTCTCATCCTTGATCTTCCTGTTCCCAGGCCTCTTGTGAATTGTGGCAAACATACCCCTCAAATGAGTCAATATCATGATTTTTGAGTATGAATAACAAAATGAATAAATGAATAAACTGAAAAAGTACATGTGATCTATCTCTCCATTGGTTGCGTTAAAGGGTCCATTCATATGGTCCTTGACTCTCTTTCTCCTCTCTATCCCATTTGTAACAATGAGGAATTATAAAGAATTTGATGGGAGTTGTGAAGGTGCTGCATAGTATGCTGATTTTTCTCTTAACTGAATTATATAATTTGTAAATTCTCTTAAATTCAAAATTCATTAATTTTAAAAATGTTGGAAGTTTCCTCGACCTTAAAACCATCAAACTATATTATGGGACTGTCCACCATTCTGGAAGTTAATTGCTCTGGGTTTCAGATTTATTTTTGTCTCCCCCCCCCCCCCCCCCCCCCCCCCTTTATTTTGTGGCATGTACAACTTCATCATGTGAAGACTTGAATGGTAGAGCTTGTACTCTTCATAAATACTCAAATTGACTAATTGAGAGATTGATAGTTTGGTTTTTGTAACTTGAAGCCATAGTTGGTTTAAGACCAGATGAGGACAATCCAGAACATGAGACCTTTGTCTTGCTATATTTTATGGATAACCTAGTTGGTAAGCTAACTTGCAGTTGCGATACCATTATTAGATATTTTTTTTTTTCAGATTATTTCCCTGATTATTGAGGCTCTTGCTTGGTGCTCAATGCTGGTCATGATTGGTGTAGAAATAAAGGTCTACATCCGTGAGTTTCGTTGGTTTGTCAGATTTGGAGTAATTTATTCTTTGATAGGGGATGCTGTGATGCTTAATCTCATTCTTTCAGTGAAGGAGTTATACAATCGGTTAGTTTTTTTTATTACTTGCTTATACTTCCTGGAACAGTATGATAATTTTTCCTCTTCATGGCATGTGGTGTTCTTGTCACAAGAAAATAAACTTATATAATGAATGGTATTTATTAACTGTGCCTTTTGGAAGCCTCTTGCTATTCTTTGTTGCTAAGACTCCCGCATGCATTCTTGCTTAAAGACTGCCTAATTAGGAGAAATGGACATTTACAATATGAAAGCAAATTTATTGGGAACAAAATATCTTTAATTGTGAAATGAATCATGCTTTTTGGTAAGCGTTGTTTCAAGTGCATGACTATAGTGAGGAAAAAACTGTTGGAGCTAGTCTGAATGTTACATTTATAATGCTGCTTTATCCCCTTATTCTATGTCTGTCTGTTTCTCTGTCCCTGATAAAATAGAAAGGTGGTATCACTCGCAGACTACAATCTGTTGATAGGAGGGATGTTATGCAAAATACTCGTGTAAGAAAATTTGTTATGTTGGGGGTTCTTGTAGCATTTAAACATTCTATTTATTCTGATGCACTGTTATTTAATATGGGGCAAACAAATTTGTAACTTGAGGCACCAATATCCTCAACAATAAGATATATTAAGAAACTAAACAAGGATATTTAGTCATAAAAAAAAAAGGAAGTTTTTTTTATTAGTATAAAAAAACAAGGATATTTAGTAATAGAAAACCTCAAAACCTCCCAAATTAACCCAGCCTTTCCTTAGATTGGTTTGATTTGGTTCCATCTTCCATGTCTGACAGTTTGGTGTGCTGTTATGAAACGAGTGCTGACTCTAATTTGGCTCATATTTGGGCAGGATGTGAGTTAAACTAACCTAAACATAACTTATCAACAAATAAAGAGAAAAAGCTAAACTTAGTTGCAGCCCAGGTGGTTTTCTCGTTGGTCCTATGTCTATTTAATTTGTAGACACTAATAATGACTATGTAAATCTAATATAGTAAAGTGAATTGCTCTTTTTTTCTTGGAAATCAATATATTCTTTTTTTATTTATTATTTTTAGTGTTATCATTTATCTATCGCAAGCATGGATGCCAAAAATTGCTAGGCAATCAGAAGCAAAATATTATTAGGATAGGTGGAGCATTTTGGTGGTTGCAAAGGATGAGCTGAGCTTCCTTTTGATTCAAAATCCCATAAACTGTTGTTTGGGCAATTACTCAATTATTTTCAGTGGCTTTATTTTCCCCTGATTCTCTTTATTTTTACCTGTTACTAACGCAACTTTTGAAGATATACTCTTGTCAAGCAAACTATTAGTTTGGCAGTGTCAGAATCTCCTTATCATACTCAAATCGTTTATGCAGTTGCATGCAAAATTAGAAAATTTGAGTTCTGGAGTTTGTGGAATAGCTGTTGATATATATATATATATATGTGTGTGTGTGTGTGTGTGTATTTATATATTTTTGATAAGTAAAAGTATTTTCATTACAGGGTAGATGTATACACAAACTCATGGTTGTATTTTATCCATGCAGATCTGTATTGTATTTGTACATCAGCGAAGTCTTTTGCCAGGTTTGGTGCTCTTTATAATTTTGTTGTTTAAGCTCATGCGTTATGTTTATTAGTCTTGTATATGCTTTTTGTTGCGATATATGTCATTTGTTACTTAGGACTGTTCAATAAATTAAAAGGCCAGCACTGAAATTTTGGTGCTGAGTTATTAATACTGAAGATTTGAAGTTGATTATGTGTTACTTAGGACTGCTCAATAAATTGAAAATTTAGCACTGAGTTTTTTTGTGCTGAATTATTAATACTGAAGATTTAAGTCGATGCATTAATATATAAGGATAATATGTATCAATTTGAACTTATATTTAAAATCTACCTTTCACCAAGCTTGGTCTGTGCAAAGCGAAAAGTGATCTCTCCCACTAAAAATTCGGACTTTTTCATAGAGAAACCTCTCTCTCTCTCTCTCTCTCCTAATTAATCAACTCAACAAAGCCTTATCCCAACTATTTGGGGTCTGCTCTCTCTCTTAAATGCAGTAACTAAATGTGTATGGAAATAATGGAATGCAAGTAATGGAGAAATTTTAAAGAGGTAACTAATGATGTTATATCAAATGCATTTAATTGAGAAACCACTGACTGCTCTCAGCTGTAGCTGGGGTTGAAAAACAGCCCCTTGGGACTAAGGCTGGAGATTGGCTCCTCCGGGCCAGGTTATCAGTAACCCTCTGTTAAAAGTGTTTTACTGCCGTGCCTCTTCCCAGGCCTCCAGTTGAGGTTGTTAAATGACTTGAACTGCCAGAAGGGCATTTTATCGGCTTCATCCCTGCCAGACTATACTAGTTGCTCGGATTGAATTTGTCGACCCCAGACCTGTCCTGGAATTCAAGGGGGCCTGCACTGGAATGTCCTGTTTGGCCTCTAAACCAGACACAATCCTCCCTAGTTTTTATTAGGCTGGTTATTCTCCCATTTGGGATCCAACTTACATTACCTGATTAGGATGGTAATGACTGGCCAAAAATGCACTGTAAAACTTATTTTAATTTTACTGTGTGCTCACCCAAATGTCCTTGTACCAGACCCTGGACAAAATGACGACGACTGCTATTGGTGGATTGCATTTTGAACCCTGGGATTTACCTCTAATTACAGTTTACAGCATGCAATTGATATCAAGGTGTGGTTATTGTTTTGATATAGGTTTTGTTCGGAGTACTCTTGCTTGTATATGTTCCCACTTTGGATCCATATCCGGGTTACTCCCCAATGCGGACTGAATCTGTTGACAACACTGAATATGAAGAACTTCCAGGAGGAGAGCAAATTTGTCCCGAGAGCCATGTCAACATATTTTCTAGTACGTAATTATTGATTTAATATGCCCTCAATGCTAGTATTCTGGAATTCACAGATGTTTTAACCTTTTGACTCAGATATTAATGGGAAAAAGAGAACAATTTCAACTTATGTTAGCTATGCTATGGATTGTTTTCCAATGACAAACCATCATGTGTGCTTGTGTAGGGTGATTGAACAGTTAATCTCTCTGCTCTAAGCTTATTCCTGTTGGCTTTTCATAACTACCCATCTGAAAACATTTTTAGTTCTGTTTTATATTTCCATCATTTTTTTCAATTGAGGTGGGACTTACATGTAGATCATTCCAGTACCTTTTTTTTCTTTCCTTTGTTTCTATTCATTGGACCATGAAGGAAATACATAAAAAATCACAAATGGGTGTTTACTTGATTACCTCTTCGGATCAAGAAGAATAGAAGCGGAAGAGGCGGCTTGTATTATGAGCTTTCTTGGAACACCACGAAAATCTTTGAAACGCTGCAAGAGATCCTCCTCGTCAAATAGGACGGCTACAATATTGAGTCGCTTATATATGTCTACGATTTAAAACCAAGGGCACTATGATGGTCACCCAAGAAGAATCTCAGAGAGAGCGTCACTCAAAACCTTATGTGATAATTAGGGAGACTATAGATGGATGGACTCCTTACGTTTAACCAATGCGTATATGTTTATATCCCATGAACACAACTAATGGAATAACCGTAAGACTTACGTGATAATATCTAAGTCGGTCAAATCAACTAGAATGGATAAGAGTTTTAACCACATATAAACTCTTATCGTAATTATTACGATCCGCACAAATCTTGTGGATGCCAAACGGACTCAGGTCCACATGACCTTTATGTCCAACATCTTCCACTCATCCACATTGGTTGAGTACTAAGCTTTTTCTATCACCTTCCACATACAGGAAATGGATCGTGCGACCAAACGAGAAGGATCGGGTTAGGAGTACTATATTAAGCTACCATCACACTAACATACTACCTCATTACAAACACATAATTGACCTTGTCTATGCCCCAGACTATTCTTTTAAAATAGATTCAACATCCGTTATCCTTCACGAGAACTAATTTCAGTGCGATGCATGGACCAACTAGTATGTATTGTACTCATGATCATATCGATAGACACAAAAACTAACATGATTGCCCGGACAATGAGTCACCACACAATAGTGTATTACAGAACTGTCTTCCCTAACTACTCACATTAATCCAATCAAACTCAACTGCTTTCCTAGACATGCTTCGCCGGACCGCATCAATCATGGTCGTTTAGCAACATGCTAAAGTAGCAATATCAAGCTCTCTTTTCATAATGTAGTCATAGGTCACAAAGGGTACAATGGAACTCAAAAAGGTTCCCAGAGTTCACACAATGACGAAATAGGGATACATTTGTTTACTCTCTTTTATAAAGGTCACATCAATAGTACATACAGTATATAATGTATGTTATGGCGGAGCTCCCACTCAATTGGACGTGTCAAACTTATTCTCAAAAGTATATAATGTCATACGAATCTTAGTCTAGTCTCTATCTAGTGCCCGTTGCTATCTCAGCGCCCCTCGTTACTATCTTAGTGCCTAACCCGAACATTCCAACCCGGTCGCTCTCTTAACGCCTGTCTGAAAGTTCACATTCGGCTTTCTTCAGGTTACATGAGGTGTGTGGTCAAGCTTCATGCTCAATTCTTTAAAAGAGTCTCATCTTGACCCTCATTGTCAAGGCAACATATATGATAAAGATGAATTTTCCTTCCAGCCAAGAATTCAATGTCTTATCTTGCTCGCTATCTAAGCGCCAAGGCTATTGCTCATGTGAGAGAGCCAATCAAAGCTTGCTGACATCTTTCATGTATGCTCACAACATAAAAAAATCATCTCAATATGAACACAAAATCATATAATGATGAAATAATATCACACGGTGTCCAATACATCAAATCTAAAATAAACCCAACCATTAAACGCAGGATGTAAAACATCACTAAGTATGGGTTTAGGACCACCTCCATTTGCACAACTCTATCTCAAACATGTGTAGTGAAAAATAATGCCAATATGTTTGGTTCTTCCATCACCGTTATTGGTCTACCAGCCCACTAACGAGCATAAGCTTCCAGCCTAGTGGTGAGTCCGCACGGTTTTGTCCTTATGGATCCTAAGTCCAAAAGACACCACAAAAAGTAAAAGGTATCGCCTGCACTTATATCTCTCAAGCTTGTAAAACTTATTAACAATGTGAAATAAAGCTGTAATGAACGCAATACTTGTATATGTTAGAGCTACCATACAATCACAGTTGATGAACATATCATCATGCCTACATGGCGCTATGTTAAGGCGCTACTAGGATCTCTAAAACTAAACTACTGCCTCAATTGCGACGACCAACCATGTATTCTTGACATCACTTAGATATCAAAGAAACCAATTAACTATAGTTCGATAAGCAAACACTAAGTCACTTTTATAGTTTGATCATCGATACGAGCAAAACACTAAGCTGCTCTAATAATTTGATAGGAGCAAAACACTAAGCTGCTCTAATAATTAGACCATCAATAAGAGCTGAAAAAAAAAATCGAGTACACATCCCAGTGTATTTCAGAATTTCAACTGCACTCAAATAGGAAATTTCACAAAAATATCTTTCCCTACTAATCTAATAGCAATAATCAAAACTAAAGTATGCCCCTGTCAATTTGTCAATAGGTTAGGACCATGCTAAAAAGATCGCTTATAGATTTCTCAATACAAAACGAGAAATCCCTCCAGGCAATTTCCATGGAACTCAAATTCAAACATAGTCTACTTCACCTATGTCCTCCTCAATATAGGACAACCACCTCTAAGTGGTGACCACTAATTCCATATATGTCAGCAATCACACAAAAGATCAAAATGCTTTCTTTGGATTGTTTGTGGCTTCCTTGATCATTGTGAAGCCAATTGCTCGATGAAATCTAAGATTCCACTGACTTGACAATTGCTTTAAGTCATAAGTGAACAATTGAGCAAACAGACTTTGCACACTTTGTTCATTAACCTTAAAGCCCAAAATTGCATAAACAATTACTTTAGGTCACCAATGAACACTTGAGCAAGCATACTTTGCACTCTTTGTTAATTGACCTTGAAGCCCAAAACTCGATTCACGAAGAATCGTCGTCTAATTCTCCATAGATGAGATAATCTCAAAGTCCATCTAGAAAGCTTCTAAGATCCAACATGTGCAACAATCATTGGAATAAGTTGGATGGAGACAATTCTCACCACTAGGGAGAATCTCTTTCTTCATCAAATAGGACAGGTACAATATCGAGTCGCCTATATATTTCTACGAATCCAAGACCAAGGGCACTATGATGGTCACCCAAGAAGAATCTCAGAGAGAGAGTCACTTAAAACCTCACGTGATAATTTGGGAGACTACAGTGGATGAATTCCTTACACTTAACCAATTCGTATATGTTTATATCCATGACCACAACTAATGGGATAACAGCAAGACTTACGTGATAATATCTAAGTCGGTTAAACTAACTAGAACGGATAAAAATTTTAACCACATATGAACTCTTATCATAATCCGCACAAATCTTGTGGATGCCAAACGGACTCGGGTCCACATGACCTAATGTCCAACAAACCACATGTAGCACAGTGCAGGAATCATTCATAATTGTCTTGAACCCACTGAATTTATCTTTGTACTGTTGAACTGCTGCAATTCAACTGATATTTTGGTTCTTTGTTGCTTCTGTAGAAATTACTTTTGCATGGATAAATCCCCTTATGTATCTAGGCTACAAAAGACCTCTCACCGAGAAAGATATCTGGAAATTGGATACGTGGGATCAGACTGAAACACTGAACAGCAAGTGTGTGCTTGTTTCTTCTTACATTTTTGTTCTACATGAATTCTTTTGTAACAAAGTTATTTGATATTTTTTTATTGGTTTTTAGCTTCCAAAGATGTTGGGCTGAGGAATCTTGTAGGCCTAAACCATGGCTTTTAAGAGCATTAAATCGTAGCCTTGGGGGAAGGTATGGATTGTAATACCTTACAACAAATCATTTCTTGTAAATTTTTTTCAGTTAGAATATGTTTAAGATATTTTCTTAATAGACTTGGGCTTCGATGTCATTAGATATTCAAAAATGTCCTCAAGTTCCATTTTTTTTTGTTGGGTTTTTGTAGGTTTTGGTGGGGAGGCTTCTGGAAGGTACTGAGCCCATTCAGTTAGTGTTACAGTACGACAATATTTTAGTTAGAAATCATTTATATCGTTCAGTTGGAGGCATGGTCTTAACATGCATATAATTTTATGGAAAAACTTTCTTAGACCTTTGTCTCCTTAATCAGAATGGTTTACTTTTTAGTAAACTCTTGAGAGTAGTTTATGGTTGGTTCTCGTGTCATACTTGCTGGTTCCACATTTCAGTGAGTTTCATCTAGGAGACGTCCTTGACCAAAATGTATGGTCCACCATGTCATAACCGGGAGTAATTTTCAGTTTTAATGTTTCATTGTGAACTTTGTATTGCACCTGTAACTCATATTTGACATCTAGAAAATTAACATAACTTGTAGGTGGAATTGATTATTTTGTACGAGTGTATTATTTGATGAGAGATTTTGTGGTGGGTTACCACCAAACGTTAGCTTGAGTGGTATCTCCATCTCCCATAGAGGAGGTGGGACTAAGTGGGAGTGTGTATCTTACCTATCGGAAAAAAAAAAAGGAAAGAAAGAAAGAAAATGAAGAAAGGAGTTCCTGTGGTGGGCTACCACCTTGATGTCTATGCCACGTGTCTTGATGCGCTGTTGGCCAGTGTTCCTATAGGTGTATGTATCTATTAGATGGATTTTGTGATCTCCATTTGTACGAATCCTTATACTAATACTTATGTATATCATAGTCCTATCCTTGTTAGTATTATAATATATATTCCAGTGCTTAGGCTGGTATAGACTGTGAGTCTTAACATTTATCCTTAACTAGCCATTTAGTATTTTAAAATCATACTTTCCAATTTAAAGAACATTAAATATTTATTTTAATTATGTTGAACTTTTTTGTATTCTTAAATTGATATTTTGCATTTTGTTGATGAAATGTTTATTTTCCTGTTTTCCAATGAAAAATTCTATACATCAAACGGCATCAAAATATATAAAAAATTTCTAAATTTTGAACAACGACAAAACATATGTTCGTGTTTTTTAAAAATCTTTTACAATATAAGTTATGTTGTCTTGGCACAAGTTGCCCTTAAAGATTTATTTCTATCTTGAGAGGAATCTTGGTTAATTAAAATTTTTCATTTTTAGGCATGTTGGTTCCAGAAATTTTGAATCATTTCCATTTTTCTTCTGAAATATGTGAAATTTTGCAGCAAAATGAAGATTTGAGGAATTGATATTTGCATTCTCTAATCACCCTTTGTTTTTTTTTTTTAACATATTTGTTCTCTTTTACCAACTTGTAGATTGGAAATGATTTTTCCCAATTTGTGGGGCCACTGATATTGAACCACCTCTTACAGGTCAGTTGCCTTTTGCCAATGCCACACTAGGTTTATGATTTAATTTATTCATCGTTCACTTTAAAGTCAGATTCTTAGAGGCAGTTGAATCATCCTTTTCATGAGCAATAGTAGTCCTTATTTTTTTTTGCTAATATTATTTATTTAGTGAATGAAATTGGTTTACGATACTCTCACTTGCATTTGTATTAGTCCTTTTCATGAGAAATATGCTGTGCTTGTTTAGCAGAGCTGCATTGAATAATTTTAATTATATATCAAATTTTCTCCCACTTTCCATTTCCCATAACTTGTATGAATCAGAGGGAAGTTGCATACTTGCTTTGACCAGATACTGTCTTGGTGTTCCTTTCATCCTCCTGGGAAAATACTCTGCACTGATAACCTGGATGTTTCATGTAATCTTTTAGCCTGAATGTTAAAGAAAACTTTTTCCTGACTTTCATCTGCAAAGACTAAGAGAGCCTTGAGCAAGCACTCCTCTTATCTCTTGAAATTATCCGTCTTCATGGTAATTATATTATAGGGTTTTATCGAGAACTAAATATTTGCAAATATTTTTTGAATTGAACAATCTGTCGTTGGAGTTTGTACTTAAATCTTGTCCGGGAAGCACAAGGCAAATCAACTCCTTGTCATTTGATATTTTGGCCAAAACTGATACAGATTCTTTTGGACTTATATCAGTCCAGTCAAACTCTTAGATCCAATTCATGCTTGGCTGAACTGACAATACTTTCTGTGTATTCTTTAAGAAATGTCAGAGCAGTTCTTGCAAAAGAAGCTTGAAGATTGAAGGGTAGCAAGGGGAAAAATAGAGCCTATGATGCATAACAACGGACTGACCCCTGCACTCTCCTCTTAATACTTCGAAACTTCAAAACATGAATAAATTATAGTTTTATTTTCCATAAAAATGCTGAACAATATTTAACTTTATAGTTTTGTAATGAGTTTCTGCTTATTTTTGGAAATAGGAAGAAAATTTTAATAAAAAAAAAGAATGAACTCTGCTAGAATAAATGGGAAATTCCCTATTTGTTTTCTTTTTATTATAACCTTTTGATATCTATCTCACTTATGCCATTTTGTGGACAATCTGCAGTCTATGCAACAAGGGGATCCAGCTTGGATAGGTTACATATATGCCTTCTCAATTTTTGTTGGAGTGGTATGAATTGATTCTTCATTTTCTTTTCTGGATTGTCTATAATGCCAATAATTATATTGCCTTGTGAAGCTAGCTTTAAATTTGTTTGATGTATGCTTTTCATGTTTTTGCTGCTTGAGATGGTATTTACGCATGCTGCAGATATCATGCCTTGTGTGTTGAAAAGGCAAGCTGACTCCACAAAGTTTGTCTGGCTGCTTCCCGCTGTTGCAAGGCATTGTCCAAAGCAGAATTTCTTAAATGATGCATTCTGAAATCATGGATCAATTTTATCTATCCAAAAAAAATGGATCAATCTTGTTTAAATAATGAGTTTCAATTTAAAGCATTCATTTTCATCACCTTTGATTTTATTATATTTACATGCATTATTAGCTTTGGCATTTGAGTTATTCTGTTTGTAGGCATAACTTTGGGATTTGTTTTAGGTAACAATCTGAAGTTGGCTCCTTGTTGCATTTCAGACACTCTTGTGGAAGAAAATCTAGTGTTTTGTTCATGCATTTGATTTTAAATGAAAAGTTTTTAGGTGTTTGATATTTTTATCAAAATAGTTGATGCAAAATGTCTTTCATGATTTGTAATATCTATTTCAAAAAGAGGGATACACATCTAATAACCTTTAAAAGTGGTTCGAATAAAAGTCAACTAAACTTTTTCCTAATGAGAGGAATAAATCGGCTATTATGCAAAGACTGTAAGGTTATTCTTGGAGAAAGCTTGACCTCATAACATAGGTTGATGGTTCTAGACGTATACATTAAAAGACCGATACAAAAGAGTAAAGAAACTGAAAAAATTAAGAATTAGATGCTGGAATTTAAAAGGAGAGAAAGTAATGTTATTTAAAAGTAAGATGCTAAGAGAAATACCTTGGAACTTAGATGATGGAACTAATGGTATAAAAGTCTTGAGTTCAAAACTTTACCGCCACCCTTATAATTATAATTGATGCATGTGTTGTCTCATTCATGGCGGAGAGTTTGGCCAAACAGCTGGGGGAAGGGGGGGGGGGGTGTTAGAGGATATAATATTAATATTACATCCTTTCTAACATTTTAAGATTTTAAAGTAGTTGGTGTTTTAACACTAAATCCCCAATTTAAGAGAAAAAAATCAAGAGATTTCAATCAAAGTGCATCAAGAGGGAGGATCTTTGTGAAGGTTGAGGGTTGTTTGAGTTACTTTTTAGTTTGTTAAATGGAAATCAGTTAGAGAACTTAGGCTTGGAAGAACATGGTTACTGTGGGGAAGTTAGGAAAACATTGTTTTTCTAAATTCTCCTTTGGAAGAGTAAGGGTATTTGAGGGTATGTTGAAAAGGCTATAGGATCATATCATATTCCATTTGAGGCTTGAAATTCTTTGGTGGTGTCTTTGTTAACAACAATATTTAATAAGATCATAAAGACTAAGAAAATGCTTTAATGAGATCATAAAGATTGAGAACATGCTCAATCAATATTGAAAATGTTTATACATTTTTTTGACATGAAAATAATTTATTCAATAATACCAACAAAAGGCATCCCACTCGAGAACTCTGCAGACGAATCTGCTGAATTATTAAAAAAATATTTACAATCCAAAAATATAAAGAGTTTAGCAATATGCCTTTTAACTCACTCATTTTCCTCTCTATTGTGTCAAAAATCTCTTGGTTCCTTTCTCTCCAAACACACAACAAAAGACAAAGAGGTTCCATGTACTAAATATGTCATCCCACTTGACAGCTCCAATTCCCTCTCCAGCTCTTCGAGACATCAAACATTGTCCCAGTTACTTATCAAAAAAAAGATTGTCCTTGTATCCTATAGAAACCAAAAAGCAAAAACAACAAGCTCCGTAAATCTCTAGCCACAGGACTATGCAACAACATATAATTGATGGACTCCTCTTGAGATTTACACAAGCAACACTTATTAACTAAGCGGTATCCTCAATTCTTCAAATTATCCACAATTAAAATTTCCTCATATACTACCTATCAAAAAAAAAAAAAAAAAAAGCCTTCTTACACCATTGGCCAAACAAAAAAGCCACTTTCAATGGCACCTTTGTCCTCTAAATCATCTTGGAAGGAAACTAACTTCCTCTCTACCAAAAAGGATCTCATAATAAGATTGAACACAGTAGATGCCAACAATATTAGGCTTCCAAGGTTCCACCCATAGAATATTTTAGTCTAAGTAAGAATTTAGTAATCAAAGGAAGCATAAACCCACAAATCATAAAGGCCTAATTATTCCCAATACCTTGCCAATTTATTCTCCATTTCAAAAAGCCCCAATTAAGATTTTGTAAAACCCTTAAACAAGGATTAAAGTGTGAAGAAAAGAAAAGAAAAAAGAGCAAAGGTTGCGAAACAAGGTGGATTAGGGTCAGATTACCTAATTATAGTGAGGGTTAGGAGGTCGTTGAAGGATCATGAATGAGGGAACAATCTGTCCAAACTAAAGTCTTATCTTCTTCTCCATTTTTTTTAAAAAAAATCCAGACATCAACCTTTTTATACTGTCACTTTTTCGTTTTAAAAAAAAAAATTTCTAAAAGAACCATGTCCTGCACGTGTATGTATGTCAACTGTTTTGGCTCCATGTCTGGTTAAAAAGAATATCTGGGCACGTTTTTGGTGTGTGCAACACGTGTCTCATTGCTATGACACCCTTTCTGGCATGTTTCTGCTTCTTGGTATATACATGTATTTATTATAAGAAACTAGGTTATGGTTGAACGCTTCTGCATGGACATGACTGAGTGGTTGCCTATTTAGGTGTATTGACTTTTGAAGTGCCAAAAATTTGATTATTATGAGCAAGAGTTTTGACTAATTTTTTTTTTCAGGTAGAGGCGGTCTCAAGGGCCCCCCCAAAGTTTTAAAAATTTGACTTCCCCCCTATATTATAGATTATTTTTTAAATTTTAGGAATTGCCCTCCCCCCCCCCCCCCCCCCGCCGCCGCCAAAAGGGTCTGGGTCTGCCACTGGTTGGAGGCAATAACATCTTGAACTCATTTGAAATATTTATTATGAATGTACTATCTATGGCAACTAATAGAGCTCCTAAAGAATTTGTAGGTTTTATGATTCTGAAGTTAAAACCTAAAAATCCCAATGATTAATGTAAGGCAACAAATACTGAAATGTGAATGATTAGCTCAGAGTATCGATGTCAAACTTTATATATTTATTTATGCATTTAGATATAGATATGGTATTAATCTTATGATTTATACTGAACTAGACATTCGAGATTGTTGAGAGCTTAATAAATAATACATTATTGGGCTCATTCTTTGATAGCTTAAGCTTTTAGAGCAGTTGGTTGTTTAATATGGTATCAGAGCCTTGGTTATGGGAGGTATTCAATTCAAGTCTCTCTATTTGCATTTATTCCCTGTTTAGTTTGTTTGTGCAAAGTTGCACCATATTCTGTGTGGTTGGTCGCACGTGAGTGGGAGTGTTGAGAGCTTGATATACATTGTTGGGCCCATTCTTTGATAGCTTAATCTTTTCGTGCAGTTGGTGGTTTAACAAAGAATTGTTTTGAAGATTTCACTTGTAGGTTCATCTCCAAGGCTTTCATGTTATTAAGGATATCTTCATTTGACTTTCGGAGATTATAAGTTCATTAAGAGTTCCTTCATTTGTTGGTTTTCTGTTGAATGATCAAGGGCATGTGCCCTCTGAATTTTCGCTTACAGATTGAAGAAAATGTTATAATTGCAAACTGTTTTTTAAAGATGTTCTGTATGGTGTTCATTTTACATGGGATTTTTTTTTTTTTATTTAATTTGTTCTTTAATGTCCATTTTGCCATCCAGCAGATGAAGTAAAAATGGCTTGTTAATTTTGTCTTTGATTATTGGTTCACTTTTGCCTTTTTCTCTATAGCTATGTACACTTGTTTTTGAAGTAACTAAAACTGTTATTTTAGTGGGCATGTCCTCATTTGCTGAATTTTCTAACTAAATCGAAACGTTTGGAGTATTTTTATCAGTCATTGAGCACTCATAATTTCTGTTTGCTTATCATTTGTTTCAGGTATTTGGGGTGTTATGTGAAGCTCAGTATTTTCAGAATGTCATGCGTGTTGGTTTCCGGCTAAGATCAACATTGGTAATATTTTTTTTGTCTTCGCTAACCTTTTATTAAATGCTTCTGGCTCTTCTGCTGGTATCTCTTGCTCAACCTTTGTTCCATTTTGGGTCATTGGGGCTGCTTGGTAGAAAAAAGTGTGCGTATTTGTTTTTCTGGGGGTTTTGTTTTGGGGTTGGGGGGCGGGGGGTGGCGCTGTTGTCTTGCCACTGGTTGACCTTGCATTTTGTGGGCTTATGGTTCTTTTTCTGCTGTACCATTAGTTGGCCTTGCATTATATGGGCTTACGGGTCTTATTCTGCCTCTGGGCATGCTAGCAAATTGAGTCACTGCCTTGGCTGGAACAGGAAGCTTGTCCTGTGTCATAACTAAGCTATATAATCAATCTGATAAAGTTATTTGGTTCTCTTCAGACCTTAATATTGATTTTCTTCGATGTGTGGCCCTGAGCAAGCTTAGGCAGGATATTTAATGTTTTCATTTTGGGGACTGTTTTGGCTTGTATCCTGAACAGCCTCTCCTGGTCATATGACAGGCCTATAAGTGGTGGTTAGTGTTATCTATCCTTTAAAAAGGGGAAGAAAAGGAAAAAAAATTAGTGGTTAGTGTTACCATATGACTGTTCCATCAAGTTTTGATAGTTCTAAGCATTTTTTAACCAATTAAGTGACAACAATATTTTGATTGGATTATATTTTGGGAAAAGTTACTGCAGTCTGTGTATATTAATCTTTAGAACAGAAAGAAATTGCATAGGCTATGGTACAGCCATAGACTATTGATTTGATTTGGATCCTAAGGCATTCATTTCATTTCTAGTTTTAATATTTTTTTTTAGTTCAAATTGACAACTAGATAGCAGGGTGTGCATACATGCTAATTTTTTTAGCTTGAATATTGGTGCATCAAGCCCACAGTGGCAGGAGCCTTGTGCATTGGGTTTGCCCTTTAAGTATCACAAAGCACAACTAATAATTCAAATCAATCAAAAGAAATGTTAAACTTATCATTTTTAATTAT
This sequence comes from Nyssa sinensis, assembly GCA_008638375.1. Lineage (NCBI taxonomy): Eukaryota > Viridiplantae > Streptophyta > Magnoliopsida > Cornales > Nyssaceae > Nyssa > Nyssa sinensis. Next base: position 20,307,990 of record CM018049.1, on the reverse strand, counting down.
TATGCTATCATGTATAATTTATCAATACCCTGCTTTGCAAGTTATTGTATTATTATGTGTATAAATTACATTGACTTTTTTTGGGGTTTTGACAATTATACTGACCTCTTATGAGATTTTTGAAATTATACTGACCTTCCCTACTTTACTTGACAGATACTCTCCCTCCGGTCAATATTTTTCTTTAAAATGACAAAATTACCTCTTTCATGTTTTTTTTTTCAATCTTTTAAATTTTGGCAATTTTTTTTTTTCATTTTTCAAATAATATTGATAAAAATCTTAAATTTATTTTTATATAAAATTAAAATAAGTTATTTACCTTAATTTTTTAAAAATAAAATAATAAAAAAACCTTTAAAAAAGTAAGAAAAAATTGATCAACATGGAAAAAATGTAAAAATAAAGGGTAAATTACACTAACCTCCCCTGAGATTTATGACAATTACATTGACCTCCCTGAGGTTTCTGAAATTACACTGACCTCCTCTACTTTACTTGAAAATATATACATACCTCCTTCCTGTCAATTTTTTTTTCTTCAAAAAGACGAAACTATCCCTTTTATTTATTTATTTTTGCATTTTTTCAATTTTGACCAATTGTTTTATAACTTTTTTTAAAGATTTTGTTATTTTTTTTTATTTAAAAAAAAAATTAAGTTAAATAACTTATTTTTATTTTATATAAAAATAAATTTAAGACTTTTATTAATATTTATTTGAAAAATGAAAAAAAATTGGTCAAAATTTTAAAATTGAAAAACAAATATATGAAATGGGTAGTTTTGTCATTTTGAATAAAAAATTGACTGGAGGGAGATATTTGTATATTATAAGGTAAAATAGGAGAGGTCAGAAATCTTAAGAGAGGTTAGTGTAATTGCCATAAACCTCAAGGGAGGTTAGTGTAATTTACCCAAAAATGAATAAATAAAAGGGGCAATTTTGAAGAAAAAAATTGACTGGAGGGGGGAATCTATATATTATCAGGTAAAGTAAGGAGGTTGGTTTAATTTCAAAAACCTTAGGGGAGGTCAGTGTAATTTACCCTATTATTATTATCTTTGATAAGTACTTGTGTACAAAAGAGAGGAGGTGGCACAAAATTAATGCCTAATACCTCTCAAAAACTCTATAAAAGAATCTACATACATAAGGTAAGACTCTACACTCCAAAAGTATAATGTTTTCAACAACCTATCTTTTAACCTACAGGGTGTTAATTCTACCCCTTAAAAAATTGTATTGTTTCTTTCCCTCCCTATACACCAAAAAAGACACAAAGGAGCCAAACTCCAAACCTTCCTAACTGGTCTTCCAACATGATTACCCTTCTAGCAAATAAGGAGATCCTTGATGCTAGACAGCATAATCCAAGTACAACTGAATAAAGAGAATAAAACTGCACCTAACATCCCAGACAACCTTGCAATGAAGAAAGAGATGCCTGACTGATTCTTCCTCCTTACACATTCAGCATCTGGTGGCCATTCTGAAGCTTTTTTCCTTCAAATTATCCATTGTCAATACCACTTTCCAAGCCAATGACCACGCAAAAAAAGCCACTTTAGTTGGTGCCCGAGATTGCCATATTAACCTCTGTCCAAGTCACCATTCCTTGTCAGGTTCCTATAATAAGACTGAACTGCAAACTTCCTGGAGCTAGTCAAAGTCCATCTGACACCATCCTCCCTACCCTTTGACGACAGCCATCCTATGAAGGATCCCCAATAAATCCGCAATGTTCCTCAATTCCCAGTCCTGCATAATTCTCCTAAAGGAAGGGGCCCACACCATCTCCTTGCCACTCCAAGACACATAATCTGCAATAGCAGCCTCTTTATCAGAGGCAATCCTAAAAAGCTGAGGGAAGTGAAGCTCCAAAGTCATGTCTCTACACCAAACATCCTGCCAAAACCTCACCCTTTTGAGCCTCCCTTACCTCAAACCTAATGCAAGGATCCATATCCACCGGTCCCTTTCTAATGGACGTCCATAGACTACATCCATAGGATTCCACAACATCCTTAGAGAACCAATCCCCCTCCTCCCCTCCATATTTACTAGCAATCACCTTGTGCCAGGGCCCCAATTTCCACTGCAAACCTCCAACACCATTTGCTAAGCAAGGCCTTGTGAAAGACCTTCAACTCCTTGAAGCCCAAACCAGTCGCTCGTATGGGGGTTCTAACTTTATCCCACTCCTGACCACCCCCCCAACCCAACCCAACACGAAATCCCTTAGAAGCTTATCAAGCTTCTTCTCCACCAAAGCAGACATTGGAAATAAAGATGTAACATGTTGAAAGGCTAGCTAGTGTTCTCTTGATTAATGTAATGCTTCTTCCTTTTGAGAGATATTGGCACTTCCAGCCCGCCAATCTCTTATGAAATCTGTCCACAACAGGATCCCAAACAAATTTAGCCTTCAAAAATGCTCCCAAGGGTAATCCTAGATACACCGAAGGAAAAGAACCCACCCTACAACCCATAATACAAGAAAGTTGTTCCACTCTTTGAACATCCCCTACTGGAATAATTTTACTTTTGTTTAGGTTCACCTTAAGCCCCAAAATAGCATCAAAATATAGTAGGACACATCTTAGTAATCTCAACTTCAAATCCTCCACATGACAAAATATAACCATGTCATTCGCAAAAAGGAGATGAGTAATATCAACAATTCTCCTTGACCTTCCCACCACCCTGAAGCCTATGAGCATTCCTCCTTCCACAACCCTAGACAACAACTTGCTCAACGCCTCCATAACCACCACAAAAGGAAAGGGGACAACGGATCCCCTTGTCTTAATCCATGAGAGGTTCTAAAGAAACCCATCGGCAAGCCATTCACCAACACTGATAAAGAGATTGTGGAGATGCACCAGCAAATCCACTTTTTCCACCTGTACCCAAATCCCAACTTCTTGAGAAGGAAGAGATGACAATTCAAATTAACATGGTCATATGTTTTTTCTTACAAACTAGACCCTCCTCCTTATGCTTCCTCTTCGAATCTATACATTCATTAGCCACCAACACAACATCTAAGATCTGTCTCCCACCTACAAAACCATTTTGGCTCTCCGAGATTACATCTCCTAACATTGTTCTTAGCCTATTAGTAAGAACCTTTGCAATCAACTTTTAGACTCCCCCCCCCCCCCCCCCCCCAAGGCTAATAGAGCTATAGTCTCTAATCTCTTCCGCCCCTTCTTTTTTTTATCACCAATGCAATGAATGAAGCATTCAAGTTCTTCTCAAAACTCACAAACTCGTAGAAATGCTTAAAAGCCGCCATCATATCCTCCCTAACAACTGCCCAACACTGTTGGAAAAATTCCATGGAGAATCTGTCTGGCCCAGTGCTTTATCCCCATCACAAGAACTCAATGCTGCAACCATCTCTTCCTCCTCGAAGAGTTTTTCCAGTCCCTCCCTAGCTTCAACCCCTAATCCACCAAATGGACGATCTTCCAGCAAAGGTCTTCCACTATTGGATTCCTTGAACAAATTCACATAGAAGTGAGAAATGCCTTACCAAATTTCCTCCTCCTGACCCAGGAGTTGGTCAGAAATCCTGACTGATCTAATGTTATTCACCCTCACGACTCTATGGAAAAAAACTCATGTCCTTCAACCAATGGGCCTTGGATTTCTGATGCGAACATATTTCTTCTGCCTTCAGCAACTTCCACTATTCCCCCTTTAGTCCATCTCCATAGTATCTCTCTTCCTCTAAAAGAGCTGACTCCTGCTCCTTAGTGTCAAAGTTCTGGATCTCCTGCAATAATATTTGCCCCCTTAAATTGCCAAAATCCTCTTTTTTCCATTTTTTTCAAGTCCTGTTTCAGCAGCTTTAGTTTTGTAGCCGTTACACGTCGGGTCTCCACTCACCTGGTAGCTCCTCCACCACCCCGCTACCAAATCACTAAATCTTAGCTCCTTCGGCCACGTTTTCAAAACGAAAAGGGAATTTACCTCTCCTTATCCCTCCACAATCCAGCAACACAGGAAAGTGGTCCGAAGGAGGCTGAGGAGGACAGGATTGAAGGGAACTTCTCCCATGAAGTGGATAGCAAGAACCTGTCAAGTCTGAGCATTGTTCATCTCTTCCTCCCGCTTCTCCCTGTATGTGATCCTCCTTCCATCGGCAGGTCAAAAAGTTCCTCAAATAAAATATGAAAAATCAGCCATTGCACTGGTCATCCACCCGCCCCTTGATTCTTCCACAGGGAACCTCACTACATTGAATTCACCCCCTAAGCACCACGGATAGTGCCTACGGGATCTCGCCTGTCTCAGTTGATTCCAGAACTCCTTATTTCCAGCAACAGTGCCTGGACATAAATTCCAGTGAAAACCCACCTGAAGTTCTCCCCCAACAGCTCAAAACAATAAGATACTGAAAAGTTCCCCATCCAATGGTTGTGGGTCCCACATCACCAAAACACCTCCAGCATTGCCTGTAGCTGCCCCACTCTTCCAATCCACCCACCTACTGCCCAAAACACTACTGAAGATTCCCTGATCATCACTTTCATCTTTGACTTCTGAAGACACACTACAGCTGCCTTCCATTCCCTCAAAAAACCCTTCACCACAACTCTTTTATCCGGGTCACTAAGACCCCTCACATTCATTGGGCTGTAATTCTCAAAGCTCCTCTCACTGACACCCATTTCCTTCCCTCATAGTTATTGTTGAAGCTAATTTCTTCAGCTCCCTTTTCAGTTTTCCGGTCGATTGCCCTTCTCCCTTTCTCTTGTCCCTCAAACTCCCCTATCTTCTGTTCAGTGTAATTTCTTAAAACAATGGCATCATACCATCTTCATATCCCTTACAGGAGACTCCCAAGTATCTAATAACCCCCTTAATTTTCCTCATCACCCATTTTTGACACATCAACCCTTCTCTGCTCCTGGATGTCCTGCCTCTGGAACCTCCTTCCATCCTGTCGTAGCCCCAGTGATGATGGTCAGGAGCCATCACGGCCAATGGTTCACACTGAAGAGGTTCCTCCTCCCTAACCTATAATTAGCTAGAACAATACTACCCACCTCGAGTCTTCCAAGTCTGCCCACTTTGCAATTTGCTCTGCTCCATCTTGACTAGGCTGAGCATACCTCAGTGAAATCTGGTAGCCGCAATCCTCACTCACATCTTCTCCATCATATGCTGGAGCATTTATAGATGATTGCGTACCAACGGCCAAGTCCCCAGAACTTCCTGCCTCTCGAACCAGTTCTACCTCTCTAGAACACTGACCCTCCTCTCGAATAGACTGAATCGCCTCACATGGTTAATCGAAAGAGGCTGGCATAGACTCCCAAACCTCACCATCGATTTCCAGCTCCAGGAATCTACAACACACTTTCTCTACCCTCTTAGAGCAACTCTAAGAGAGGGATCCATTTTTGGACCCAAAAAACCCTTTTAGATGCAGCTACAATGTTTACGCATATTATCAATGGCTCTTAGCATTATACATCACTCCAACAGTGGTATCCAAAGGAGTATTCATTTAATATTTTAATATATTTTTCTCTCACTTTTCTGTCTCTTCCTACCAACCTATCTCTTTCTCTCTCTTCCAATTAACTTTTGGATCCCCTCTCCCATAGTATCCATATTACATCTACTTTCTCACTATTCATGGCTGGATCCAAAATGAGTGCCGAGATGGGTGCTCTCTTGGAGGATGAAAAGTGCATGAATGGGAGCCATATTGGTAGTTGGAAGGAATGGCTCCCCTCCTAAAGCCACTCTTGGAGTTGCTTTTCTAAGGAGAAATGAAGCTCTCAGTGGTCTTAATACTACCATTGCTAGCTACTGGGCTTATCTTGGATGGGTCCCTGGATCCTAGTCCTTTATTACTTTTGTTGGGCTCACTAGCCGACCTATAAAAGCTTGGTTCTCGCCTCATATTAGCCTGCGGCAGGTTAAAATGACTTGGCCCTTCTATTTTAAGTTCCGAGCTTGGCTCACCTGCCTTCCTACAAGCATTATGAAATTTGGGCCTATCCCAGCCCAGGTCCAGACACGTGCCCCTTTCATCGTAAAAGCTCCTCCCAGCCCACTAACATCACAACCAGCTAGCCCAGTTGCTTTTCCCTTGCTTGGCCCAAAAACACATCTTCCATCACGTGCCTCATTAAATCCACATGTCCTCCCCTCACCTTGATGGAATTCAAAATTTGAACCTTGAATGCTCTGTGCCCCAACCACGCTGCTCTCACCAGCTGGCCCTCCTAGAAACTTTTGCCCTCTTCACCTTCCACATGCCTCTGGCGTATGACGACGCATCATTCGTCCTTCGAACCCTACCCATTCCATCTTCCCCTTAAACTTCCATGATTGAACTTTCCGTCAAAAAACTTGTCCCAATATTAGACCACATGGGAACCTTGAACCTTGAGTTTTTGACCTTGATCCTCGCCATGGATGGAATTGGATTCTCAGCCACCTTCACCAACAAACTCGCCCATCAGAGATGGGTTCTTGCTATCGTATTTCTATCTGCCATAACAAAGCCACTGTAGCTATCCCCCAAGTATTGGAAAACCTCATCACTCCACAAGAGGGCTGGTCGTCCCATAAATCTCAGCCATACAACCTTAGGCTCTGTTGAAGCCCTATGACAGCAACCAACATTCACCCACCATGGATTTAAATAATAGCCGTTAAGTATTCTATGGGTTGATACATATCGGTTTTTTGACTCTACGATCTTGGTAGAGGCCGATATATCAGTGAAATCAAAATTCATAGCTGTGTCGACTGATACCGTTATGTATCGGCCGATATAGTCATTACTGGAGCGTTACAAGATTTACGGGATTGATATAGTTGTTTTGATTTTTTTCCTTCTTTTTTATTTTAAATTTTTTAATAGAATACTTGTGATCCCTATTTTTATAACATCTAAATATAAGAGAGATGTCTAAAAGGCCTTTTGGCCTCAATTTTTTAAAAATTTTTATTCCATAATTAATCACACTAAATTGTTTTTCATACGTACAATTATCTTTTTGCTATTATTTGTATTAGTTGTTGCAATGTTTTTTTTATAAGTAAAGTAGTTGTATTAAAAGAGCCCCCGAAAAAGGGGGGGGGGGACCCAAATACAAGGGAGGGCTAACACATTGGACCCTTAAACTCCCCAAAAAGTCCATCAAGGAACCTTTGTGCACGACTGGGCCTCTTTAAGCCAAAAGAAAAGAAGACACAAAACATTATCTTTAAGAATGGACGGGGTTTTTCAAGCCCCTCAAAGATCCTACTATTCCCTCTCCTTCCAAATTATCCACAGAAGACATATAGGAGCCATCTTCCAAACAACACGAGCTTCCTTACAAATGCGAAAACCCGTCCAGCTAATAAGAAGAGCCTTTAAAGTGTCTGGGAGAACCCACGTGCATCCAAAAGCAGAAAACAAAAAATACCAACAATCTCTAGCATTCGGATAGTGAATGAGAAGATGATCTGTTGTCTCCTCCTCGCTCTTGCACATAGTACATTTGCTGGCCAACTTCCATCCTCTACACTAAAAGTTCTTTTTAGTCAAAATGCCTCCCCAACTGGCTTCCCAGGTGAAGAAAGCGACCTTGGTGGGCACCTTAGAGCACTAAATGACTTTTCATGGAAAAAGAAAACCCAATTGCCCAACAACTGCTTGTAATACATCTATAGAAAAATTTTGGTCCGCAACAGCCTTCCACAATATGCTATCCCCATGGCCAATGTTGACCCTAACCTTATACGAGTGATCCATCAACTACAAAGCCTCATCAGTTTCCTAATCAAGAAAGTTTCTTTTGAATAAGGGTTCCACACCAACCCCCCTGAGACCCAACAACAGTGATCAACTACCCAAGCTTCTTTATCCTCAGCCAATAAGTACATGTTAGGAAAAGTCTCCTTTAAAGACGACTCACCACGCCAAATATCGCTCCAAAACTTTACACTAGTGCCCGCCCCGATCCCAAAAGAAATATACCTTTGAAATTCCTCCACCCCTCTCTGAATAGACTTCCAAATGCTGCATCCCAAAGGATTTGTGCTGTCATTGGTAAACCGGCTTTCTTCCTTGTTTCCAAATTTGATAGCCATAAGGGATCTCCATATAGCTTTCTCTTCCACACCGTAACGCCACAACCACTTACCTAATAGAGCCTTGTTGAATGTAGAAAAACTTTTAATACCCAACCCCCCTCGAGAAGTAGGGATCTTAATAGCATCCCATTTGACCAAATGCATCTTCCCGCTTTCTTCCCTTCCATCCCAAGTCACATTAAATCTTTTCTAGCTTTTTTGCCACTGAGGAATAAAGACATGTAATATGTTGGAAGGTTAGCTAAGGTGCTTTTAATGAGGGTCATCTACCCACCCTTTGAAAGATAATATAATTCTTCTTCCACCCGGCCAATCTCCTTTAGAACCTTTCAAAAATAGGATCTAAGATCCCTCTTGAGATAGGGGAGGCTCCTAATGGGAGACCCAAATACATAGATGGAAGAGAACCCAACTTGCAACCCAACGTCCAAGCCAATGCCTCCATCCCCCTCACCTCCCCCACCGGGAATATTTCACTCTTCCCCAAATTTACATGGAGCCCCGAAGTTGCTTCAAATGTGGTCAGGATACATCTAAGGAAGCGGAGTTGCCTCTTTTTTGCTTAAGAAAAAATGATGTTGTTGTCTGCGAAAAGAAGATGCAACACCTCCTCCCTATTCCCTTGATTATCCTCTATTTTGAAACCCTTCACTAAACCCACCTCCACCGCCTTATCCATGACCATTGAAGACCTCCATGACTATCACGAACAAGAATGATGAAAAGGGGTCTCCCTGACGTAACCCCATGGAAGTCTGAAAAAAAACATGCAGGGATGCCATTAACTAGCATCGAAAGGGAAACTGACGAAATACATTTCCATATCCAGCTGCACCACTTGACATCAAACCCATTTTCTGCATCATCGACATCAAGAAACCCTAACTAACATGATCGAACGCTTTCTCAAAGTCAGGCTTACAAATCACTCTCCTTTCCTTCCTCTTCCTCCTATAATCAAGACACTCATCAGCTACAAGCATGGCGTCAAGAATCTGTCTTCCTCCGATGAAGGCATTCTGACTCTTTGAGATGATTCCCCCTAACACGCCTCTAAGGCGATTAGCAAAGACTTTAGCCAAGAGTTTGTAGACACTTCCGACCAAGCTTATAGGCCTAAAGTCCATCAGATTCTCGACTTCCTCCTTTGGGATGAGCGCGATAAAAGAAGCATTGGGACTTTTTTCAAGCGACCCAACCTTGAAGAAATGCTCGAACACTGCCATAATGTTGTTCTTCACTACCCCCATCACTGTTTGTAGAATGCCATGGTGAAGCCATCTAGACCCGAGGCTTTATCACCTCGCATGATTTTAACGCTTCAAGAACCTCTTCTTCTTCAAAATGCTTCTCCAAAACTGCAGCTTCCTCCCCAGTCATTCTATGCATACATAGGTTCTCCAATTCAGGATGCCAGTTCCTGTTCTCACAATACAGGTTCTGATAAAAGAAGAAATAGCCTCTCTAACCTCTTCCTCCTCCTGCATTGTTATATCTTTAATCTTGATAGTGTTGATTTTATTTCTCCTGTTTTGGGTTGAAGCTACTTTATGAAAAAATACTTGTTGCAGTCCCCTTTTTCAATAACAAGGCCCTAGATTTTTGCCTCCAAGAAATCTCCTCTGCCTTGAAGAGCACTCCCAGTTCACCTTTCAGGCCTTCCCTCGTAACTGCTTTAGATTCAGTTAGAGTGCCCAACTGGATCTTCTTGTCCAGACTATCCAACTCGTGAGTAAGCTGACCTATACGCAACTGAACATTCCCAAAGACCTCCTTATTCCACCGTTTAAGGTTATTCTTTAGCATTTTCAACTTTTTGGATAACACAAAATTGGGAAACCCCATTACCTCATAATTATGCCACCACCCAACCACCATTTCCTAAGAAGCACAGATACGGACACGGGAGATGGATACGACATGACACGACACAGACACGTTATTTCTCAAAAAAGTAGGACACGAACACGTTAGGGACACGTTGAATATATATAAAATTTTTATATTTTTTATATGACTATATAATAAAAACCTAATGTTATTTAATTAAACTTGGCATAAAAACACAGAAATTTAAAAAATATTATTAAGATATTAAAATAACAAAGCAATATAATAAAAATTAAAGAACTTCTTCATTTAATCATCAACATTCATGATTCAAGTGTCCAGATATGTGTCCGGGAAGTGTCCGAGAGCGTCAGCGTTCGACACGTGTCCAACACGAACACGTGAGTCAAAATAGAGTATCTATGCTTCTTAGACCATTTCCTTGAAACCATTCGCTTCCAGCCACGTGTTTTCGAACCTAAAAGGGCTTCTCCCAGAATTGCAACTCCCATTGCACAACAACACCAGGCAATGATCTAAGATAGGTCTAGGAAGGCATTTTTGGGACAGACCTGGAAAGGACTCCTCCCAGTTAGAGGCCACTAAGAACCTATCCAGTCTAAAACTGGCTGAAGAATATGGGTCAGGAGAATCACAAATGAAGATTATGGGTCTCATATACACTGGGTCAGGAGCTTGGGAGAGGAATTGATCACTAAAACTCCTTCTCAGTGGATATGGGACCAGTCGGTTGAAGGTGTTGGGGGGTCTAGGGGTGAGACGACTATTAGTGATGTTGGGGAGTCTGGTCGACACTCAACAGAGGAAGGGGTTTTGTTGTGCCATCCCTTAGCCATCATGGGTCCAGTTGGGATCGACACAGAACTGCAGCTGGTTACTAGCAAAAGGGAGGGACATGCAGTGGAACAGTCAGGAAGACTTTCAACTAGAAGTTTGGAGATGGGTTCTAAGGATCGCTTAATGGGTAAGCAAACATTTGGGTCTCTCTTGTAATGGCTATGAACAAAGGCTGATGGAGCTATTCAGAGACATTGAGTATGAGTATGGGGTGAAGAGGATTAAAGGGGGTGGAGGCAGCTCAGTCAGAAGTCCAATGATGAGCAGGCAAGAAAGGGAGTTGTGTAAGCTAGAATGTTCAGTGAATTACGAAGGTAGGAAGGGATCAGCAGTGGAACCTGGGGCGAGTGAGAATAATATAGCAATAGTATCTTTATGAATTTAAAAATCATTTCTTGGAATGTGAGGGGCTTAAATGACCTGGATAAGAGGATGGTCGTAAAATGTTTGTTGTGCCAGTGGAATCCAATGGTTATATGCCTTTAGGAAACTAAGATTGAAGAGATGTCTAGTAGAATTGTGAGATCTCTCTGGGGATATAGGTGGGTGGCTGTTAAGGCTGTTATAGGAGCAACAGGTGGTATTCTGATCTTGTGGGATTCTAAAAATGTGAGGTGTCTAGAACAGGTGGTTGGAACTTTTTCACTCTCCTACAAGTTCAAGCTCATTTCTCATTCTTTCCTTTAGGGCTTTCATGGAATCTAGGTCTGAAAGAAGAGGCATTGGGGGAGAAATTGAGCACGCTTCGGGTAGATGGCCGAAAACTGGTTGGGTGGGTGGAGATTTCGATATTATTCGGTCTCCATGTGAAAGAAGGGAGGGATGAGGCTTGTTTGCAGTGATGCAGGAGTTCAATGAATTTATCAGTAAATGTAACCTGGTGGATATGCCTAAAATCAAATGATACTTTCTTATTAGTTCAACTTAAAAAAAATCCATATCAAATAGTAAAATATCTTTCTAGATGCTATTTGTAAAAAAAATATTTTTTTAGGTGTTTGAAAATTGAAAAGTAACAATAAAAGAAAACTAAAATGTGATAAATTGTTGTCGAAATATACGTATCAATGACTTTTAAGAGGTTTGCTAGTATTTGAAAAATAATTATGGTCGCGGTTTCGGATTGCTGTTATAGATGGTCCAATATCCCAATAATGTTCCACCACGACCACGTCGTATCCTGCAATTGCGATTTAAATCCATGCCACCCACAGATCCAAAAAACCTTTTTACCCTCCATCATTCAATCTCTTTTCTCCAGAATCCTAAGGCCTTCCTCCTTTGAAGGGAGTTCGAGAAGGAATAATGTCCCGTGCATATCAATAACTCGAACGCCAGTCGTCAGTCCCCATCTCTGTTGGACTTTTGACCTTTCTAACACTTGTGCATCAACCTCCCCACTCTCCCCACAATGCATCCTTCTAAGTACTCGAGCCTCTCTTTACAAGTCTCCATCTTCACTTCTATATCTTTTGAGGGCCTTGTAGCACCCAACTTACTTGAGTTGTTGTCTCCGGCCATCTATGAATGATCACCACTTCACAATATGAAAACTTACTTGAGTTGTAATGGGATAGACAACTTAAGCCCAGTAAATGCTCAATTTAATTCCCATTATAGATGTGTTTTTTAAGCCCATAAATAATCAGTTTTGTTTCCGTTACATGTTTGTGCTTGTGAGGCTGGGCAGAAGGTTGCTGTATTGCAACCTGGAGGTCGTGGTTTTGAGTCATGCAAATAGCCTCTCCGCTTGTAGGGGTAAGCCTCGTGCAGTGGGACAGCTGTCACAGCCCTTTATGTGTGTGTTTGTATTTTTTTTGCTTGGCACCCCTGCCGGGGGGGTGTTGTTGTGGAGGGGAAGGGGGAGGGTTTGAAAGATTAACATAAAAATAGGGTAGTTCTGGTCTTTTTGGATTCTTTATTTGTAGTGTGGTTTTAATGGCCTTTTGTTCAGGTGGATTTATGAGTAGTGCTATGTTATGCTAGGGTAAGTGATGCAGCTATTTGTCAATGTTCTTTAAATTTGTATTGAGCTTCATGAATGCATTGACAGTTCTATAGTTTGGATGTGTCTATTTTGAATTGTCATGGTTTGTAGGTTGCAGCTGTATTCCGCAAGTCTTTAAGGCTAACCTATGAGAGCCGCAGACAGTTCACAACTGGAAAAATAACCAACTTGATGACAACTGATGCAGAAGCACTCCAGGCATGTTTTTTACTGATGCCTTTCAAAAACCGATATAATGTTTATTTCTACACACTGTATCCGATTGTCAGGATATATATGTACTTTTGCTATAAACATGGAATTCAGATGGACAAATAAGTATTATATATATTTGTGTGTATCTTTAAGTAAATTTATATTACTAAAACAACAGTGGTGAACACAGGAAATTGGAAGCCCAGGTGAGGTCTTTTACTTTAAATGTGGATTTTTTTAAGTTATTCTGATTTTTTTTGATAATGTGTATTTAAAAGAATCAATAAAATCATAGAAGAAGTTTCTTTCCATAAAAGTAAATTGTTACATTATTGACTTTTAGATAGGCACCGGTTAAGGTGGTGTTAACTTCCAAAGCCAAATTATGAATACAAAAAAGGATATTCTTCATAATTGGAGAGGGGTTATGAGAACTCAAAGGAACTGGCTCTTGAGCCTCAGCATTGCAGCCTCAGATGCAATATTCTTGAAGGAATGGAAGCCTCCCTGAGAATGGAAGCAAGGCTGCTGATTGATGGTGAAAGACTGCTTACTGTTGTGTGTAGCTGCTAAGGCATAATGAAGATTCTCCTTTAGATGAGGCTGCTGTTGTGTGTTGTCTGCAGTGAGTTGGGTTTTGTTGTATCTTGGTTCTTTAGACAGGATGGATTAAAATGATATGGTTGGGGTTCAGTGAGGTTGGTTAGTCTTTGGCTGGGTGGGTCTGGTCTGGTACTAGTACATGTTGCCTCTTGAGGCTTTGGTTGCATCCCATATTGGGAGTACCCTGTCTCCTCTGTTTGTCCTTTGTTGTATGGGGGTTTCCCCCCTCCTTTTGGTTTGAATAAAGTTACCTACCAATAAAAAAAACCTTCACAAAGCCAATCAAATATGTCCACATATCTAAAAATGTCAAATATACAAAGAATTTTAATACTTTCAGGAACAGAACTGTTGAGAAGGAATGAGATGATGTCATTTAGAGAGGTGGTCTTGCTTCCACAATGGCCTCTAGATGGAGTTTGCTTCATAAAACTCTAGGAAATAGGTTCGTGTATGGTGGTGGAGCAATTGGCGGTGAATGCTGGGAGAATATTTTTTTTTTATAAATCTTGGTTGGTTGGGTGACTTGATAGACTCAGTGAGTCACTGGAAGAGGTGGAGGAATGGGCATCAGGGCTTGGCATGTTGAGATACGAGTTAAGAGTCTCACAAGTGGCTAACTTTGTTTCAATTCTTATTACCATCTGAAGCTGTAGCTTCTATCGTTTTGAAGGAGGGAAAGAAGGAAATGGGAGGCCATGTTGATGATGGATAATTGGTCTTTTGGTCTGGGTCCATCATGGTGCTTCATTGATACATAGAGAAGTGCATATTGATTCTGGGACTGCTGATGCACCTGCAGTGCCAGTCCCTTACAAGGCTGTCGGAGCTTTTTGTGTGTTTGTGGGGGCCTTGGGGTGCGGTTGCATGTTGCAGGTGGACTCGGTGGTGCGATACTGGTTCTTTGCAGTGCTGCAGCAGAAGGTGCCGGAGTACTTTCGGAGTTACAATTGTTGTAGACTGCAGTAGAGTATCTAGCGTTAGTACCGTAGCTAGTGGGGGTTGATAAGGCTCCCCTTTGGCGGGTAGAGTTATTGTAACAATAAGGGGTTGGCGGTGTGTGACTCAGGCAAATGAGGTGTGTGGGAGAGTAAGAAACAGGGTAACATTGAGCGGACCACATGGGCTCAATAATTCAAAATTGACTCGCTAAAAATAAAAATAAAATAAAATAATGGGGGGAAGGGCACATGGTTGTGAGGCAAGGAGAGGGGTACCAAAGATGCGCGCCGAGTAGAGAATAAAGACACTGCAGTAGTGTTGAGTAGCATTAGCTAACATTGGTTATAAAAAGAGAGGGTGGGGGCAGACTGGCAGAGGAACTTCATTGGGTTGATTTTAATTGATATAGGGGTAGAAATGCCTCATTGGGCTGAAATTTCTTAAATAGGACAGGGAAGGTCCAAAGGAAATTGAGTTAGGTTGAAAAGGGAAAGTGGGCTCCATTAGCCCATTTGAGGGAAGTACACAGAATGGTGGGCTTGATTATGTTGGTTACAACAGAAAGAGGGGTAGGACCACTGTTTAAGTTGTGTATTAAAGAGGCCTGCTGGGAACAAAAAGGGTTCGGGCTAGAGTTTGTAGACTGGGCCTATCCCAAATCTATCAAAGCGAACTCTAACTTCCAGCCCAAGGGGTGACCAATGGGAATCCTGGGCTTAACTCAGAGCCCTTTCTATGGAAAAGATGAGTTGGGAGGTAGAATATTGTGCCCTTTTGTTGAAGGAAGGAGATGAGTACACAGTTTTTTCACTGGCTAGCAAATATGTATACGTATAGGCAAGTTAACCATATTGGGAGGATTACTGTGTGTGCGTGGAACTTGTCGTTGAGGAGGCTATTAGGAATTACATAATGACTTTATGTGAGGATTTTGTATTCTAAGCTAGTTCAGTGGTGGGTAAAGTTGGATGGGATGGTGGTTGCTAGGATTGAGGACTAGGAGCACCTGGAGAGACCATTACTTGAGGAGGTATTAGCAACCTTAAAGATAATGGGAATAAATCCTTGGGGTCAGATGGTATGTTGATGGCCTTCTTATTAAGGTTTAGCCACTGTGAAAGACTTTCATAAGCATGGGGAGTTTGAGAGAAGCCTGATGCCTTCTTCATTATGTTGACTCCAAACTAAGGAGCAGTGGTATTGAAGGATCTTTGGCCACTTAGCATTGTTGGGCTATTTATTGATAAGTAAATATTTTTGTCCTAGGTGTTGTTTATGCATGAATGCAGAGGGGACGGTGAATCATCTTTTTGTCCATTGCTCTACGGCTAGAGAAATTTTGAGCTTATTCTCTCCTTGTTTGGTTGTAGTTGGGTAATGCCGGATACAATAAGGGATGTTCCTTTGGGGTGGAGATGCCTTGGGGTGAGAAAAGAGATAGGAGTCGCGTGGAGGATGACTCCTTTGTGCATCATGTGGAGCCTTTGGCAAGAGAGAAACTTTAGGATTTTTGAAGGGGTGGAAATTCTCGCTTGGAAACTCAAGGATATTGTTCTAAAATTGTTTTTCTTTTGGTGTAAGTAAGCTAAGCCATTGTATTTAGATTGTTACATGGAGTTTTGGTGGGAACTTAGGCTTTAATTTATGTAGCCATTGTTTTTCTTTTGGTTCAAGGAAGCTAAGCCATTGTATTTAGATTCTTAAATGGATTTTTTGGGGGAACTCACGCTTTAATTTATGTGGCCATTGTTTTTCTTTTGGTGCAAGTAAGCTAAGCCATTGTATTTAGATTGTTACATGGAGTTTTTGTTGTAAGTATGGGTTCGCCCCCCCTTGGGCACCTTTATATATGTTGAAATGTGGAGAAGAAAACTGAATATTCCACTTACATATGAAAAAGATTACATTCCCTTTAAATAGATGATAATTCTCATCTAATTACTAGGGATATTTACAACCTACTGAAAATAGAATATCCTATTTAAAATGAAAAGCAGTAAAATAGGAAAGACTATCTACAGAATTGAGTAACATGCTACCCAAATCCCCTAGGATTGTGGAACCAAAAATAGCTAACAAATCAACTGATTTGTTAGCTGTAAATTTCCTAAAGATCAGTGTCTAATAAAGGCTGACAGATATCTAATAATTCTACAATATATATATATATATATATTATGCACTTTACCAATAAAAAAAAAAGATGTAATTTTTTAAAATGTGCCAAAGGTGGCACAACCCATGTTTACCCAAAAAATAGTAGTTAGAGACTAGCTCCCTTTATAAAAAACCAACAAAAGAAATATCTAACTCCGGGTAGTGCCTTGAAATCCAATATGGCAACCCAAACAAAATTAACAACAGGGACCAATGGAACCGCAAACAAAAGCCGCAACAAAGACCATAACTCTATGACAACCTCACAATGAACAAGGACGTGATGTGTAATTTCCTCAGCCACCCTACACATGCAAAGCAGAAGTTGACCTCATCTACCCAAATTATCTAGTATCAAAATAGCTTCCAAAGCAGCGGTCCACAAAAAATGAGGTCTTTCAAGGAGCCTTAACTTTCTAAATACCTTTCCTGGGAATCCCTATGTAATATCACCAGAAAGCGTACTGTAATATTAATGAACAATAAATTTACCATGTTTGTCAGGAATCCACCTCACATCCTCCTCGTCTTTGGGAATTGGAGGGCTGTAAAGCATTGCGAAAAGGGTATCAACCAAATCGAGTTCCCAATCCCGGAATGCTAAAAAAAACTCGGGTTTACGGTTACAGGTCATGCCCCCTTGGCCTCTTCATGGAAACGAACTTAGTCCACCACCAAGGTCCCTATATTAGAGACAAGGAATAAATATCGAAATCTAATCTTAAGAGGACTATAATCACACCACATATCATGTCAAAACTTGACCCTCCTAACAGTACCCACAATAAACCCAATGCATTTAGAGAACTCTCTTCACCCATTTCTAATACCCTCCCACAGCCCAACATAAATAAACCCAATGCATTTAGAGAACTCTCTTCACCCATTTCTAATACCCTCCCACAGCCCAACACAAGAAGAAGAAGAGACAACTTGAGATGTCCAACCCTTGTTGGAAACTCCTAACCTACTATGACCACTTGCCTCCACAATCTAATGGGCTCTGTAGCATCTCAAAAGCCACTTTGCTAACGAAGCCCATACTGCCATCTTGCATAATGGAACAAACATGGTGCATTATCCAAAAATGTGCATTCATTTTTTTTATTTTTTAACATGTTCCTTTACTGTCCAACATTCTTTACATATAGCTTAGTTGGTCTATGATAATGGCTTCCGGTATTACTAAAAATAATAGTTGCAAATATTTTTTTATTTTTTATTTTTTGAGAAACCTTGGATTTTGGAAAAGTCACTCTGCATGGTGTATTATCAGAACCTTTGTTGCATTGACACTTGCGTATGGTGTTACCATGTCAGACAGACATAACATGGGTATGGGTAAGGGGTATATTTGTTTGATGCGCTTATAGTTCGACACAAAGTTCACTTGAATGCCTCTCGGATGCCAACCAAGTTTGTTTCTCAGTTACGTGGATATTTTAATAGTTTAACTCTACATGGCTTAGCAAATGTGTTTATCTGAAAATTTTATTAAACCAAGATAGGAGTTTAGAGAAGTTCAGTAATGTGATAATTTAGCGGTGTTCAATATTTAATATTTGGGGTGGGAATCCCGTACATTAAACCACCATAGAACAGATGAAGGTTTCTCAGTTCCATCCAGAATTCAAGTTAATGGTAGTTGATGGAAGCTTTAGGGTTTGGATTCCAAATTCTTGATGTTAGGGAAGGGAACTGATTGAATCCACTGTATTATTATGATGTTGTAATTTGTATTCTTGAAGTAATGTTCTCGCCCACCCCCCAAAAAAAAAAACAGATGCACACATTTTATCCTCGTAATGAAATGATGCCTGAAAATAAAGATAGATTTCTATCAGTTGTGTTTAGTGTTGTGAACAAGAGATTGGTCTCACTCTCATCATGCATCTTTACATTGGGAAATATAATTTGGTGTTTTACTAAATAAATTCTTTATCATTTGCTTCATTTTTCGGCATTCTACTTTAACTACTATTGGCAATAGACACTAAGGTGGAACCAAACCTTTTGAGTAGATCTTCCTTAGAATTTTCTGAATTTATACAATCTACTGTTATAAAGACATTAAGGAGCTAAAATAGCTGCTTTTTATGAAATATAATTTGAAGTAGCTAATGCTAAAATGCAACTGACCCAAGCTAATGTCACTTGTAATTTTAGGGTGGTATATCTTGATCCTATGTGTTGCTGAAGAACTTAATCTTTCTACCCATATGCACATGTTTCTTGGTTGATGTAATGGCTAATCCTTTCCTCTTTCTACAGCAAATATGCCAATCACTTCACACTTTGTGGTCAGCTCCTTTTCGTATCATCGTCGCAATGGTTCTTCTTTACCAGCAGTTGGGTGTATCTTCACTTCTTGGTGCATTGATGCTAGTTCTTATGTTCCCCATACAGGTGATTTAGTTTTCTTAGACCTTTTTGTTCTATGATGTCATTTAAAAGATATTCACTAGCACACTGGAAACGATCATATTTTTCTTGTCTTCCCCTTTTTGATTGTTTTGGCCCATTTAGCGTCCCATTGTAAAATTTGTTTACTCCTTTTTTGGTTCATCCTCTTTACAATAATCTCTCAGTTTTTTCCCAGCAGCTAAAATGGATTTTGTTCAGGAGATCAAAGTAATGTAGAACCTAGGAATCGTGGAGAGATGTTTTGGAATTAAAAAATGTGAAGTGTAGCTTCTAGGAAAATTGAGTATTGATAAGAATGTAGTGAATATTAATATCTTTGTAACACATGTCAAAAATCCATGTTCAATAGAGTTACATGCTGATCCAATTTTAAAACAAGTAAAAGAGGCAAACTAATTTTTCAAATAGTTCCAATCATAATAAGTAATGGCATTAAGATTTATCACCATGCGTTTCAAAACTAATAATTTTAGTTTTTATAAATCATTTTGTTTTCTAAAATAACTAGCAAGGTAAAAGGTCACTTACCTTGGTAGCCCAATCTAAAATTCAAAGATCTCAGTAAAACCCTCTTGCAGTCCTAAAAATCACATAACAAAATTTATTTAAAATGTAACATTTGTAAGTGCTAGAACTAAACATTTAAATTAATATAAATCTCCTAATAAATTTATCCCTTGTAATATATATTTTTGGACTATTAATTATTATTTTTATAAGTGATTTGGCATTACCAACCTAATTACTTCATCCTATTACTGATTTTGTAATAATTGAAATATAATATACATATATAACTAAACTATCACTCATTACCCAATATAATATTCTTATCTTGCATAACATAAGATGTAGCCAAACTTGGAGAAAACATTCTGTTGAAGAAGGCCACATCGGTATATGTTTAACACAGCAGGTGGCCACTCGGTATTACATATATGATTATATGTTATTTACATATATATATATATATATGTATATGTATAGAATCAAACTGGTAATCTATTATAATTTAGATTTAATGTAATACTAATTTATATTCAATGTATTACATAGAAGGTGGCCAATTCCTATATATATAATATCAAATAAAAGAATATATTTTAAGCGTTTATCTCATTATTTCCCACAACTAGTCCTACGACACAGTTTTTTTTTTTTTCCGTTCTTCAAGTCTAATATTCAATGTCCAATAATATATCTACACCAATATATATGTGTTAACGTGTGTGTATATATATGTATATATAGACTGCTGTTTATATATATATATATATATATTTGTATGTATGTATATGCATAACACATTGAAATCCTAACAATAAATTAATAAAATCAAAGGCTGATTATGAAAGAAGCCTACCTTTTTTTTTTTTTTTTCCTTTTGTCTATCATCTTTTCCTTTTCTCCAACCCTAGCCGTCTCTTCTTCTTCTTTTCTTTTGTTATTAGGTTTGTTAGTCTTATAAAATTGTTAGGCTTTTATAGCCTTCTTTTCTTAATACCTTAAGTTGTATCTAAATATGGATGAGATTCTATTAATTATTTCCTTTTATCAATAGCCCCCTTTAACTTTAGTATTTTATCACAATACCCCCTTTTACTTAAATAATATTATTAGTTGGTCTTTTTTTTTTTTTTTTCCCCGGTATTACATGGAACCCCCTCCCTTGCAGGTTGTCCATGGTCAAAATTGCATCCCACGAAGCTTCCCAAGCAAAAAAGCCAGCTTTTAGGGTAACCTACTGTAGACTGTCCCTCTAGGAATATATTTTAGAAATTGTAGAATAATAAGATTACTCAGCTTTTTAATTATAACACGCAATTCTTTTAATAATATGCCTGGTAACCCAAGGTAGTTCCTTCTTTCAATGTGTGCAGATCTTCTGACATAATCAAATCTTAATTGATCTATAAGACTGTATCATTATTTATCCTCTAAGATATCAAATATGCGTTTCAAAGGAACGCAGTAGAGCATTTCTGGCTTCTTTGGTGAGGGTGCATTTTAGTTCTGGAAATCTTATTGGCAGGTCACCCAACCCTCTGTAGATTCAGTGGATGTCAGTCCATAGAGAAAAAAATAAGAGGCAGAAATCTCCCTTTTATCCTACTCTTCTTTTTATATACTGAATTAGTGCCTAATTCCGTTAGTTGTTACACGATGTATTCTTGAATTCCTTTTGCATGATATAGAGATGTATTCTGAGGTTTCAGGATGTCACAGTTCTTACTTTGTTTCATGTCATTTTATTTTACGTTATCTTGAATGAACGTGTCCATAATTTTTGAAATGTGTCTTGTGGGAACAGACGTTCGTGATAAGCAAAATGCGGAAATTATCCAAGGAAGGACTGCAATGCACGGACAAGAGAATTGGCCTCATGAATGAAATTTTGGCTGCCATGGACACTGTGAAGTATGGTTCATTTCAAGAAAGCATATACTTCCATGCAATTATATTAGGCAATTGAAAATTTTGTACTGACTCGTTATGCCAAAATGGTTCAGATATTATGCATGGGAGAATAGTTTCAAATCCAAAGTTCAAAGTGTTAGGACAGATGAGCTGACATGGTTCTGGAAAGCGCAACTACTGGGATCGGTATAGCATAACACTCATCTTGGAATTTTTCCTTGTGTTTCTTCCTAGATGGAAGTGTGATGTGTTAGGTTTCATTCCAATGTTTTGAGATATCTAAATTATGTAATAATATGTTTGAAGGGTATATTTTCCGTGGCAAGAAAATGCAATCTCTATTGTCATTTATGTTAACCATGATCCGGCGTCTCTATTGCATACATTCTTATGAATCCAATTCCTAATTTGTGACAAGGGCAAGGGCTTTGACATGTGTGTTAATGTTATACACCACATTGTTGTCTTAGAAGTGGCATCATAAAGGCAGAATCAAATGCGGAATGATCATTAAAGCAAGTTGACAATCAATGAGTTGAATAGAACATGTATACTGGTTGCACAATTAGGATTGAAGCCAGCTTTTAGGCTGACATAATGCTGGTCCTTCCACCTAATACTTCATATTTTAAATAATGTGTTTTACATAATGTACATTGATTCATGGGTTGTTGATTACCATAATAGCATTCTAGGGTTTCCATCTCTTTCTATCTTCCTCTCGATGAAACACGCATGCATGCACATAAATATATAGATATGCTTACATTTATGAGGAACTCTTAGTGATCATGGTGGCCATATAATTCTTGTGTTTGTTTGTTTGTTTCTTTTTTTACTGGTTTCCATCTACATTTTCCTTGTTTGCCTTTTTTTTTTTATTGAAGAAAAAGTTTAAATTCTTCGTCCTTTCTCTTGTTTTGCAGTGTAACAGTTTTATATTAAATAGCATTCCAGTTGTGGTGATTGTGATTTCATTTGGGATGTTCACATTGCTCGGAGGGGATCTGACACCTGCAAGGGCATTCACATCACTTTCTCTATTCGCTGTGCTACGGTTTCCACTCTTTATGCTTCCTAATATAATAACTCAGGTTCTATCTTTTTCCCATATGTTATCTATTTATGTTTTCTTTTTTTTTTTGTTATAATTTCGCATATTGCTGAGTATGGTTTTAAATAACGGCCGTTGCATTACGCATAGGCCATTACGTATTGGTTTTTTGACTCTTTGATACCGATACTGGCCTATATATCAGTATGACTATAATTCACTGCCGTATCGGCCTATACCGTTACGTATCGGATGTTATTGAACCTGTTACGGCCGTTTCAAGACTGTTACAACTGTTTTAAGATTATTTTTCTAAAATTTTAATTTTCTATTAATTTTTTTTGTAGAGTTTTTATGATTTCTATTTTTATAGGATTTATATACAAAAGAGATACTTAACAAAATAATGCCAAAAAAAATGAAATAGATTACCAAAACATTCAAATCAATATGAACTCAAAAAAGCCTTTTGGCCTCAAATTTTTTTAAAAGAATTCATTCCATAACTAATCACAATATATTGATTTCATGCTTATAATCATTTTCTGTTGTTATTTATATTACTTGTTGTAGAGCTATTCAAATTAAATGATACTTCTCATTAGTTTAACTTTAAAAAATTCATATAAAATAATACAATATTTTCTTAAGTGTTCTTTATAAGAAAAATATTTTTTAGGTGTTAAAAAATTAAAAAATAAAAGTAAAAATAATTAAAATATGATAATTATAGTCAAGATATGCATATCAATGTCTTTTAAGAAATTTGCTAGTATTTGAAAAAAAATCTATGATTGCGGTTTCCAATTCTAATTACGAATGACTCAATACTCTCGATACCATTATACCGCGACCGCGACCGAGTCGTATCGCACGACCGCGATTTACAACCATGCTTCTGAGACCATTTATGTGGCATTATCATTTGTAGAGGGGCTATAATTTGTTGCTATGGACATCTTACTTTGGCTTCTGTTCTTTATCATGTGTGGTTTTGTATATTGGTCAGTTACATTAAAGGGGAGATCCTTTGGGAGAAATTAGTATTTTTGTTTTCTTACACAAATATTCTTCTATTCTTTTGTATAAATTAGAAGAAAAAATTTTGTTAATCAATTTTTGCAATAATAGATTCCCTTCATTTTGACATGAGCTAGCTTCAGTAAGTCTTTTTTTTGGGGTTATTAGTGATAAGTCCATTGTCTAGAATGTTTTGGAGAGTGGGTCCATGCTCTTATTTTTGTCATTATAAGTCCACTTGCTTTTTATTGTTTTTGAGTTCGGGTCCTTTTTTTATTGTGTGGCATGCTTTGTTTTCTCAAAGACTATTCTATTAGTGTTAAGTCCCTTGTCTAGACTGTTTTGGAGAGTGTGTCTATGCTCATATTTTTGTCATTATAGGTATACCTGCTTTTTAGTGTTTTTGAGTTCAGGTCCTTTATTGATTATGTGGCATGTATTTATTTTTTTTTAAAGGCTATTCTACCCCAATATAATTAATACCCCTTCATGTAAAAGGATCTGCCACTTCTTTGGGGTTGTATTGTCATCGCCAATCGTAAAACCCTTGTGCGCTTCTCTTTTAAGGAGAAATTCTTTGCAAAATCTCTCTTCATCTCTACAACTGAGCTTAAGAGAGGTAGATTGTAAGTGGTTTGTTTGCAATGCATTCATCGAACACATGGCTTAAACAAGGAATTTGAATTTCACTCCAAATCAAAATTCCTATTCATCTTCCCTAAATTCAAAATCCAAAGCAACTGAGTTGACGATGGAGAGGTCCACCATAGAGGTTATTTTACTGAATCAAGTAGTCATGATTTGACAATGAAGTGGTTCACCACTTTGTCTGGAACATGGTGTCAGACTGAAAAGGACATGATAACTACCAGTCAACTGAATGTATCTCATGTCAAGTGGAAAACTAAATAAAGATGTCAGAAGGGCACTCAATTGAAAGGGGCCGACAATTCCTTGATGGTGGCTTGCCATGGTGTGATGGTGATGGTGAATGTTGAGATGCCACTGTGGGTGATGGAGATGTATTCTTAGTTGATAAATGGGGAAAAAAAGATTTCTACAAAAACAATTAAATTTCATTGTCCAAGCAAATAGTTAAATTTCATTGTTTACCTGGACAACAAAATTTCTTTTTTTTTTTAAAATCTTATTTATATCTCTTAACAAATTTGTTGTTTCAAATGAGTTGTCCATTCGAATTTTACCATGTAAAAGTGTTACTCTTCATAAAAAATAAAAAAGAAAAATATAACAGTGAAATTTTACTATCTACTTGAAACAATTAAATTTTACTCTCATCAAAACAGTTAATTTTTACTATTTTCCTAGACCTGAATTTCACTGTTTTGGAGTGATTTTTTTTTTCCCTTCTAACTTCATATGCAATATGGATATTATTTGATAGATCTCGATTCTTAAAATTCAAATATAGAATTTATAATTTGTAAGTTTTTGAAATTTGAAAAAGCCTTTTTAAAACACCTACCTTAATTTTCGGGAAGTAGTTACGGATATAAAGGTTTTCTTATTGTACAGGGTATTTAAGTCACAAAAAATTGAGGGACTTTTGGGCTTAAAAAGAATAGGTTTGGAACCCATCCTAATTAATAACATATTTGTGGACCTTTGGCTGAAAAGCCGTTTTTTCTATAGGTAAATCACACTCACACACTTTGCCCCTGAAGGGGACTGGAAACCTTAACCTCCCATATAGGGAGGTGGAACCGTGGAAGAGATACCAACCAAGCTAGAACTTTTTGGTTTTTTTTGGCAAAAAATTGTAGTCTTAATTACACTACTTAATTTCTCAATAAGATTTCAAGCTTATCTTCTAGCCTTGTTCTCATTTATATTTAAAGAATTGGTGAACTAAAATAATAAATTTTCTTGACAAGCTACTTTGGGCTTCAACAAATTTTATTCACTACACTTAATTTT
The DNA here is from genome assembly GCA_008638375.1 of Nyssa sinensis. Classification (NCBI taxonomy): domain Eukaryota; kingdom Viridiplantae; phylum Streptophyta; class Magnoliopsida; order Cornales; family Nyssaceae; genus Nyssa; species Nyssa sinensis. Next base: position 20,282,426 of record CM018049.1, on the reverse strand, counting down.
GTTCTTTTCTGTTTACCTGGACCTGTAGAATTTTGAGGTCTCGGATGTAAATTATGAACCTATTGTCTCTATAGCCCCTTTCTATATAATTTTTTTATTGTTTCTTTTTTTTATTATTATTATTATTTTGGGGCATAGGGTGTGCAGAAAGGATGGTTTACAATATTTGTTTTTGTGTTCTTTGCGTTGGTGATTTTTTAATTTTAACATTGCTTAGTTATTTTGTTTCAAAAATTGGTAGGCTTTTCAGGTCTTCCTTTTTATCTAATTTTGAATACTTTGCATTTTCATCCTTGGTTGAGTTTGTTAGTTAAAGCAGTATGCTTTTTTAAAGAATAAAGCACTCAAATTGGTAGGCTTCTCTGGTCTTTCTTCCCACCACCCCCAACTCAAAGTCACCCCCCTTTATATAATGTTTTTGAGATGCTAATGCTATTGTAGTTTGACAGGTTGTAAATGCAAATGTATCGTTGAAACGTCTGGAGGAACTTCTTCTAGCTGAAGAGAGAATCCTCCTGCCTAACCCACCTCTTGAACAAGGACTTCCTGCCATCTCAATCAAGGATGGATACTTTTCTTGGGATTCAAAGGTCGGATTGTTTTTTTACCTTATTGCATTTGTATTTTGTGTTCCGTCCTAGGGTTAAGGTGATCTTTTTAATCGATCAAAAAATTATTTATTTGTTATAGGACATTTAAACAAAGCCCTCATCAAGCTGGCTCAGCCTTTTTTATCCTACTATAAAATACATTTAATCTCAACTAAACAAAGTTTTAACCCAATTACTATTGCTATATAAATTCAAAAATTGAAATTAGCTGTACCCCTTTTGTACTACATGCACTCTTAGTTGGGGTATGGAAGCAATCTACTTGTTGACTGTACCACGACATGCCTTAGGCTCTAGGTGTCTAATTTGTGTCATACACTTAATACACTTGGTGGTTTTGGCATCCAGGGTTTCAAGCCTCTAAAGTTACTTCTTTAGGAGCTTCTTTTGTCAAGACATCCTTAGGGTTAAAGCTTTTTACTCCTTCAAACATTGGTTTGTCGCTGGAAGTGAACTTCTAATGCCTGCTTCAAAATTTTCTGCAAACTAGTACCAATTTATCTTTATCTTTTTTTTTTCTCCTTTTCCTGTTATTCAGGCGGAAAAGCCCACATTGTCAAATATCAATTTGGATATACCAACTGGTAGCTTAGTAGCAATCGTTGGCAGTACTGGAGAAGGGAAGACGTCACTTATATCAGCAATGCTTGGTGAGCTTCCTCCAGTTGCAGATGCCAGTGCTGTCATCAGAGGAACAGTTGCCTATGTTCCACAAGTTTCATGGATTTTCAATGCAACTGTGAGTAAAAGCATGCCTATTTAGTGTCGATTTCAGTGTCTTAGCTAAGATCTAGATATCTAAAACTTGCTGGGGTTGTTTTGGCTTCTTATCAGTGATTTCGTCACTCTTCCTCTATTTGTATAGTTTTCCCCCCTATTTATTTGATTAATTTTGTTGGTTTATATCAGAAAATAAGTATACTAAACACTTAACACCAAACTGGTTCAGATGGAAAGTGGATCCTTAGTGTTGGATCAAATTAGGCTGTAGTCCGTGTAAAGAATATGCTACCTGCTAGCTAAGTTGCTTGTTATCATGTAACTTTGTGACATTTATAGGTCTATTTCTGCTTCTTAAGTTTCTTGTTATCACGTAACTTTGGGACATTCATGGCTCTTTTCAGGTACGGGAGAATATATTATTTGGATCTGTTTTTGAACCCACAAGATATGAAAAGGCAATAGATGTGACTGCATTGCAGCATGACCTTGACTTGCTGCCTGTAAGTACTAGTTAGAGTGTAATCATGTTGCTAGGTTCCCATGAATGTGCAATAATCATATATTATTTGTTGTTTTTGAACCTGAGTATGCTCTGCCTCACATGGATATTTTCCAGGGTGGTGATCTTACCGAGATTGGTGAAAGAGGGGTTAATATTAGTGGTGGGCAAAAGCAAAGAGTTTCCATGGCCAGGGCTGTATATTCCAATTCGGATGTCTACATATTTGATGATCCTTTAAGTGCTCTAGACGCTCATGTGGCTCGACAGGTAATTACTATATTTTAGATGATGATGATGACCATAATTGTAATGCCCCAAGCCCATTGTCCCAACAACCTGAAGAGCCCATAACATTATGGCTCAAAAGCTTAAATCCAAGTTATTAGTAGCAAGGCCCCCCTTAGGACCACATGTCATTCTCCCAACAGCCCATTAAGCAGACACTCTAAGAACATCTATCCCTTGATTACCACAATTCGCTCCTCCCCTAGCGAATTGTGAATTGGGATCGCACGATCCAAAACATAGATCATTAGCGATTTGGAACGCAAGATTTAGCGTTCTAATCTAAAATATAAAAAGTCCTAAAAAAATCATACAAAATACACACATATCATTGGAATTTTATTTTATAATGACTTGGAATCATTGAAATCTTTTTGGTGTTTATATGTACATACCAATATTATTACAAATATAATCAAAAAACATATCACATTCCAAATAAACATATTTCGTTCCAACAAAGCAATCCAAAGAAGCCTACCCCTAACGTACCATGTTCTATAGCAAGTGACGATCTACGTTCTCGTTTCCTGTACCGTAACGATCCACGTTCCAAGTAACATTGCTTTACCCTCTGGGAATCGGCTTTGATACCACAAATGTAATGCCCCAAGCCCACTGTCCAACAACTTGAAGAGCCCACAACATTATGGCTCAAAAGCTTAAGTCTAAATTGTTAGTAGTAAAACTTGTAGTGTCTTATATACCAATCATATTACTCCCACCCAACTAATATGAGACAGGAGTATCATATTCTCCCCCTCTTAAGACCACATGTCCTCGTGAGGTGGAACTCGATATCCTAGCGGCCCATTAAGCGGACACTCTAGGAGCCTCTACCCTCTGGGAACCGGCTTTGATTCCACAAATGTAATGCCCCAAGCCCACTGTCCCAACAATCCAAAGAGCCCACAACGTTATGGCTCAAAACTTAAGTCCAAGTTATTAGTAGTAAGACTTATGGTATCTTATATACTAATCATACTACTTCCACCCAACTGATGTGGGACAGGAGTATCACAATAATAATCACTTCAAGATCACTTTTCATTGTTACTTCTGGATTATACTTCTAACTAAATATGAATTGTTGCATTGTATGGTCATCTTTGCAGCCACACTGTGTCATATCCTTTGGACTACCTGTTTTCTGGTCAAGTTATCAGGATTTTGTATTCAACCCCTAATGGGGTCTTTGAGATGAAATTCTAAGTTTGTATTCGGAGTCACAAGAAATTACGATATGGAAGACTAAATTGCGTATGTAGAAATACATCTGAACAAAATCAGTAAAACTCAGTTCAGAGCTATTGTATGACTATGTTACGTATTTCTTTTCGTGTGCATATATAATCACAAATTTTTCCCAAAAGAGCTATTGTATTAATATATTGCTTGACATACATTGTTGACCCATTTTCTAACAACTTAAGCTTTTTGAGCAACTAGTGATCTAACATGGTATCACAGCCTTGGTTATGAGAGGGCTTGGGTTGAAGTCTCTTCATTTGCAATTGCACTTTGTTTAGCTTTAAATTTGTCTATGGTTTCTTTGCATCTCCACGTGAGAGTCTAGATTCGCATGTGAGGGGGAGTGTTGAGAGCTTGATATACATTGTTGGTTTATGCTCTAACAACTAAAGCTTTTGGAGCAATTGGTTGCTTAACATATATCAATCGTTTCCTTCTTTTTTTCTTTGAATATGCTACATGTCCAAGTTGTAATATTGCCTATCTTTATCACCGTCTTGTGCCATTGAAATTTGATAATACAACTGTTCTTGAATGTTATTGTACCGGTGTCATTTGCATCTCTAGGTTTTTGAAAAATGCATCAAGGAAGAATTAAGAGGAAAAACCAGAGTTTTAGTCACAAATCAATTACATTTTCTTTCACAAGTCGACAGAATTATTCTAGTCCATGAAGGTATGGTGAAAGAGGAGGGAACCTTCGAGGACCTCTCAAATAATGGCATTATGTTCACGAAACTGATGGAAAATGCGGGAAAAATGGAGGAATATGTTGAAGAAAAGGAAGACATTGAAAACATTGACCATAAGATCTCAAAACCTGTTGCTAATGGCATGACAAATGAATTGAGTAAAGATGCAAGCCTCACAAATAAAAAGAAAGAAGGCAAATCTGTTCTTATTAAGCAGGAAGAACGGGAAACAGGTGTTGTCAGTTGGAAAGTCTTGATGAGGTAAGACACTGTAGCTCGTCCACATGCTTTAAAATATATAACTTTAGTTGTGTGTTATTCTCGTTTATAATTCAGGCTGACATCTGCAGCAAATAAGAACATACATCATCCTTTTAACAATGTAGTTAGTTACTTTTGAATGGCCAAGGCACCCCAATGTAAAAAATATTTCCAAGTATTCAATATATCTATGATCTGATGTGAGAGACCTTCTAATTAACTTGTTGGAAAGACTAGGTTCCCATAAATTAACACTCTTTCTCTCTACACCCTTTTTTTCTTTATGCGTGTTGTATTTGATAACTGTTGTGTGCAAGACTCCCCTAAGAAATATTTCATATGCAATAACTAATGGAAGTTTTTTAATAATGTAAACCTAACTCTTGTATATAGTTTCTTTTTTTCCTTTCAATAGTTTTGCATATATAACATATATAGTTTCCATTTGGTTACATGGGATTCAAATAAAACGATGTTATTACCAGCAAGCTCTGGCTTGGTTAATACCTAGTGCAACCTAACAACCTACCAAGTGATACAACTAGGATTTATATAAGTTTTTTCCTATGGCTAACTTAAACTAACCTAACAATGGGTGAGCCTAGTTAGTATTTTCCTAGTTTTTTCAAAGCTAGCCTAGAGCCACTAATGTTGTTTTTGACTCCAAGGATAACCAACAACCTACCTAGTGATCACACACTAGGATTTTGTTCAAGGTGTCCAAGATAAGAATTTTGTTTCACCAAGAACCCAAATAATCACCTCACTTTCCTTTGGAAGGACTACAGGAATTTTACTCCACACTCTTGGTGAGTGACCAGAGCCTAGGTGCCTAAGGTAATCAAATGTCTCTAAATATACAGTTAAAAGAGTAAGAAAATTACTTTTTGAATTAGCTTGGAGGTTCGAGTTCTTGCCCAAGCCTTGAGACTGAGATTTAACTTCTCTCTTCTTGCTTAACCAAGCCTTGAGAGTGTAACTGTGTGTATTAATGTAAGCCCCCAATCTCACAATAGTACTTCCTTACCAGCCATTTGAGAGTCTTAAAAGTATATATAGCATGTGGCTCTAATGGCTAGTTTTTTGAAATTGCTCTCAGCCTAGTCAGCAAGATTTTCCTTTGGTCAACCATATTCCCTGGAGAGTTCCCTCGTGGTCGACCACCATAGCTTTGTCGACCTGGTTGCTGGGGGGACACAACCTAAAGACTTGCTAGACAACCTGTAGTCAACCATGGCATAGCCTGGTCGACCAAGTTACAGTTAGTGACACACTGGTCCTGTGTGTGTCGTGGTCGACCAGGTCACAATATTGTGACTCACTGTCTCCCTGTGGTCAACCGCAGGGCTAATCTTTGGGACCTATGAGACACCTACGTGGCTTTCTAATCCTAAGCCTAATGTCTTCCTCTTGGTTCTCGTTAGTTGGGCACTTTGTGTTGAGGAAACTTGAGTCTTCAATGATTTCCTTTGCCGTTGTCTTTGTCTTTAAGCTACTTGAGTACCTTCATGCCCTTTGTAAGCTCTTGATTTTCATTGAAGCCTCCATCCTAGAACTAGACATACATGTCACGAATTTTGTGAACTATGCTAAACCTAGCACTTACAGCTAGGACAAATGAAAAATAATGGGTTTGATACCTTCCTGGGAGTAGTCAAACCTTGTACACCATGCACTTGCACCCTTTAATAGAGAGGAAGGAGTTTTAAGGTTTGAAATATCCTCGTAGAAAATTTTGTTCTCATGAAATTTCTACTGTGGCTGCTGCTCCTGTTACATATACCAAAATAACAAAAGAAGAAGTTTCTGCTGTACAATTTCAGCCTTCAGTGAGCTTGAATGATTTCAAATGGAAGCAATAGAAGACCCATAGACTCTTTCTTCCAACAGCCAGCGAAGGGTGCAGATGTCCTACTATTGTAGTAATAAACAAAAATCTCCTTAAGAATTAGTTTAAGAGAGCTACCATTAATTTAATATCAAACAAATAAGTTTAAGAAACAAGTCATGTTAGTGTACCGAGTGTATACAGGAGAATATGGTGTCTTACCAAACCAATACCACATGGATTTTCAAGGGCTCAAATTTACTATCCCCATTTATGCATGGATGATGACCATAATGTTGCTCAGATATTTACCCTATAGGGGGGGGGGGGGGGGGGGGTGAATAGGATATTTAGAAAATATTGACAACTTTTAAAAATGTATGCTGATAATGTACAAGTATGTAAAAGAGTTGAGAGAGAAAGAGAGAGAAAACACAACGATTTTTATAAGGTTCGGAAAACTTCCTACGTCTTCGACTCAAGCATCCCCACTTGAGTTTTTCCACTAACTTGATCTCCTTTCAAGTAAAGGTCAAACCTAAAGTATGGTAATGTTTTGTTTTGAAAAATCATTTGAGGTTAGTTCTTAGTTTTGATCATTTTAAATAGTAAGAGTTTACAACCAATGATTAATCTAATCCTCAATCACTCAAATCCCAAAATAAGGAAAATAAAAAGTCTTCCCTTGACTTGTCTTGATTCCTTGGGCTTGAGTGTCCATTTGCTTGATTCATCATGAGGGCATTCCACTTGATTTGATTTCATCATTGAAGCATGTACTTGAATGGAATCCTTTACCTTAATGGACTTTGTAATTTCTTGGTCAACAATCTTCTTTGACCTAGATGACTTATTTGCATTGTCACTTAAATAAAACATTAATTCACATGGACAATGCCTTGTAATCATCAAAATTACTGAGATGCTCTTGGTTAAAAACCCTTAGGGCTAACACATACTATATCCATTGCTTGTTCTTTACATAATAATAATAATAATAATAATCCATTTCATTGCTCATTTCAAAATTTGTTGTCTCCTAATTTGTTTTGCGATCTTTGGTATCTTATGGTAATGAAATTAATACCTATAAAAGATATTATTTTTGGTAGTTTGTATTTTAGATCTATTAAATTTTTGTTGTATCCAACTATCAATATAAAGTTATTTTCTCTAGTGAACTTTTTTTTTTTTCCTAGTATTAAACTACATTTGAATATAAGAAACTACATGAACAGAATGTGTCAATGACATAATTACAATAATATAAAAACTACCTTTTTCTATTAGTTTTGTGATGTGTTTGGCAGATAGCAAACAGTGTTGAAATATGTTTCGGTTCTCCTAGTGATAAGAATAATGACGGAAGTATCAAGTGTCTACAAATATGTAATTCAATAGAGTTTATTACCTAACCTTCTTGCATATGATGAAATTTTCTGTTTATTCTGTTTACTGATGTTCTTTTTGCAGGTATAAGAATGCATTGGGAGGCCTATGGGTAGTTATGATACTATTTACATGCTATGTCCTAACAGAAGTCCTACGTGTTACAAGTAGCACATGGTTAAGTTTTTGGACAGATCGAAGCAGTTCTAAGAAATATGGACCTGGTTTCTACAATCTGATCTATGCGCTTCTATCATTTGGTCAAGTATGTTCTTGGTTGGGTGGTAATTAGTTTTGATTACAATTTTAATTGAATCATCAGTAAATTTCCAATTAAATCATTCCTATCTATTCTTTTCTCTAGGTAGAAAAGCAGAGGTTTATTCTATTGCCACTCTTTCTTGTATGGCTTAGATGCCTTGGTTGGATAAATTTTTTTAGAACTCTAAAAATAGTCTGAAAATTTTAATGCAGAAAAAAAAAAATCAAATCCCATAACTTATATTACATTTACTGAATCTTTAGAGTTTTTTTAGTCTAATAAGTTCTGTGGCAAGGGTATTTTTTCTACTTATATGGAAAAGTGTTTATATGTACATATTAGATGGGTCAGCTCTTGTTTTTTGACTGGCTCATTTGGTTCTCCCCATATGTTGTTTTCTCTCTTTATTTCTCTCACTGGTTTGTACACTGGATTCAGGTTTTGGTGACATTGACAAATTCATTTTGGTTGATCCTATCAAGTCTTTATGCAGCCAGGAGGCTGCATGATGCTATGCTTAACTCTATATTAAGAGCTCCAATGGTCTTCTTCCATACCAATCCTCTTGGACGGATTATCAATAGGTTTGCCAAGGATTTAGGTGACATAGATCGGAATGTTGCCATAATTGTGAATATGTTTCTGGGCCAAGTGTCACAGCTTTTATCGACTTTTGTGTTGATAGGAATAGTGAGCACCATGTCCTTGTGGGCTATAATGCCACTTTTAGTCCTGTTTTATGCTGCCTATCTATATTATCAGGTATGTGAAACTTCTTGTTTTTGTTTTTCACTCTTTTCAGATCATAATTTGTTTTCATATGATGTAATCACTATGAATTAATTTCATATTTCATTAATTGCATATGTTGGAATTCTAGTTGACTGAGAATAGAAATTGATGGGATCTGACAAATTCCATTTTGTACAGACAATTTTTCATCTACTTGAAAAAGCTTTACTTCAACAATTATATATATATATATATATGTATGTGTATGTGTGTACGTGTATATATATATATATATATATATGTATATATATATATATATATATATTTGAGGCGTTGTATTAAAATACCATCTGAGTAGGATGAACCCAGATATAAATCAACTCTCAACCGATCTTTTGTTCCTGCCCAACTTGAGGCAAACAACTCTTGTTTCTTTTGCAATTATTGATTTATATCACAAATGACCAAAAACCATCTTTGCCATCCTTCTCTCATCTGGTCCTTAACTAGTGCTACATTCATTTTTTATTAGCACATTCAATTCTTAAAACTATTAGTAGTTGTCTTACCAGTTATCCATTTGATCATCCTCCGGCTAAACATATACGGGTTTGTGCAAGTTCATAGATTTTTCCCTCAATGTTAGTTTTAGAATTATCATAGTGATGAACAATTTGTTCAAGGGCAAACTATAGGTTAACAAAACTTCAAATCGTGGGGAATTGTAGATCCAAATGGTAAAGTCATGATTGTGTTACTTCAAATTGCATGTTTTGGTTATGTTTACAATATAGATATATGTGGATCAATTCATTTTACAGTTTTGTTTCATTTACTTCACAGTTGTCATGAATGCCTGTTAATTTAATTTGTGGTTTCTTATAGATTGTCATATATACTTGAGACACAATAAGCTTACAATGAATAAGTTCATATTAATAAAACATTATCTATATTATTAATAATTTCATGCTGACACAGTATTGTGTTCTTACAGAGCACAGCCCGTGAAGTGAAACGCTTAGATTCCATTTCTAGATCTCCTGTGTACGCACAATTCGGAGAAGCATTGAATGGTCTGTCAACCATTCGTGCGTACAAAGCATATGATCGGATGACCTACATTAATGGAAAATCCATGGACAACAACATCAGATTCACTCTTGTAAACATGAGCTCAAACCGCTGGCTTGCAATCCGTTTGGAAACAGTGGGAGGCCTCATGATTTGGCTTACAGCTACCTTTGCTGTCATGCAGAATGGAAGGGCAGAAAACCAGGAGGCTTTTGCCTCTACGATGGGTCTGCTTCTCAGTTATACTTTAAATATTACTAGTTTATTGACTGGTGTACTGAGACTTGCAAGTATGGCTGAGAATAGTTTAAATGCTGTTGAGCGGGTTGGCTCATATATGGATTTGCCTTCTGAGGGTCCATCTATTATTGAGAGCAACCGTCCCCCTCCTGGATGGCCTTCATTTGGATCCATCAAGTTTGAGGATGTTGTTCTACGTTATAGGCCTGAACTTCCTCCGGTCCTGCATGGTTTGTCCTTTACAATTCGTCCAAGTGACAAGGTGGGAATAGTTGGAAGGACTGGGGCAGGGAAATCTAGCATGCTCAATGCTTTATTTCGGATTGTGGAACTTGAAAGAGGAAGAATCTTAATTGATGATTGCGATGTTGCAAAGTTTGGATTGATTGATCTTCGTAAGGTTCTTGGTATTATACCACAAGCACCAGTTCTTTTCTCAGGTATGCACTATCCACAGTTGTGGGTTCAATTGGATGATAGTTATGTTTCCTCATTCAGCATTCTATTGATTTTCTGTATGTTTTGATTTTATTCAGTTTCCTTTTCCCTGTTATATCTTTGATATGTATTATGGCCTTGTAGGGAAGTCAAAACTTTTTAGTGACTCTCATCTAATAATATTGGCTTCTTTATTTGATTTACCTATTACTAAGCAATGTAACCAAAGTTGAAGTGAGACTTGAGGTGGGAGAATGAGGGTGGCAGTTTTCAAAAACTGCATTGGTGTGTGGAACATCTCTAGAACCCAGTTTTGTCTATACATCCACATATATAGGGTGTATTAATATTATATTTGTGTATATCAATCACTCAAACATTGTATAACACTAGGGAACTCAATACATGAAAAATTAATGGTTATATGATTTTAATGGTTGGTGACCCAAAATGTCATGTTGAAACCCCAGTTCAATATTTGTAAAACTTTAGAATATTAACTTCTATATAAAAGAGTATGGTTGTGCAATGGCTCATGCTTCCAACTTTATGGGAGAGGATAGAAAATCACTCGGCTCCATCAACTTCAGGTTTGAGAGCAGGATGGGGCACCTGCCGCACCTCTTTTTGGAGGAGTTTGTTTTATATGCTATGAACCATAATATTTGTTGAAGACTTGGACAATTACTCTGATGATTATCAAAATGTACCTTTTTGTCATACATTTGAGTGATACTTTGTTGACTTCAAAAAAAGGTGAAGAGTGGGAGATGAGGTTATAGCAGTTTGATCATTGTATTGTGGTCATTCAATGAACATCATGGCAGATCCAAGCCGACCATTTTATTGTCTGTATTGATGTTTGGTTACTCATTGGCATGTGCATCCCAAATACATCCAAACCAAATACAAGCATCCCATGAAAGGATAACAATTTCTGACGAGTAATATGAAGAAAGTTTTTTAAATTTTTTTTTATTTTTAATTGCAAGTTGCGACTAATAAGAATGGTTTTAACTGCTAGGGCAAAAAATTTAGAAAAATAGGACTAGAGGAACACATTAAAACTATACTTCTTAATGGTGCACACATACTATCATAAGATTGTTCGAGTAAATGTTAGGGTGTTTTCTTTAAGTAATGCATTGCATTAGCTTTTGGGTGCTCTAAGAAGTTGGCAAGGGTTCCCACGCTAATTTGGACGAGCATGGTTAAAGAAGTTAGTCCTAGATAATAAGCTTAGATTAAAAACTTGGAGTATAGGAACATTAACAAGTAAAGGGATGAAGCTAATAGATATTATGATTAGGAGGGTTAAAAAGTGTGTTAAAAGGAAACTAAGTGGCTAGGAGCTAAGAAGCACAGACACTCTATTTAGGCTCACGTGTTCGTGTCAGACACGTGTCAAACACCGACACTCTCGGACACTTCCCGGACACGTGTCCAGACACTTGGTCATGGATGTTGATGATTAAATGAAGAAGTTCTTTAATTTTTATTTAATGGCTTTGTTATTTAATATCTTAATGATATTTTTTAAATTTGTGTGTTTTTATGTCAAGTTTAATTGAAAGTAACATTATGTTTTTATTATATGGTCATATAAAAAATATAAAAAATTTATATATATTCAACGTATCTCTAACGTGTCTGTGTTCTACTTTTTTGAGAAGTAACGTGTCTGCGTGTCCGTGTCGTGTCGTATCTGTGTCTCGTGTCCGTATCCGTGCTTCTTACGTTAGGAGAGAAGAGGGAAATTTAAAAAATTAGATATAAACTATATTATTCTAGAAAAGATGGGTATAAAAAAAGTGTAAGGATAATAGTACATAAGGATCTAAAAGAAGTTGTAAGTGTATTAGATGAACACATAAAGCTCAATTTTGGGAATATATGGATGAATTCATTTAAGACACACCTATAAGAGAAAAAATTATAAGAGAGGACTTTAATGGTCATGTAGGCAAAGATTGAAGAGGGTATGAGATGGTGCATAGTGGCTATAGATTTGGAGATAGGAATGACATTGGGGAGGCAATACAAGGCTTCATAGTAGCACATTATTTTATTTTATTTTTTTGATAAGTAAAAGAAAATGTATTTAAAAAAACCCAAAGGGAGCGAACCCATATGTATAAGGGAAGGGCTTTGAGATTAAATCCTTAAGAGTCCCAAAAAAATCAACTAAAGTATCTACATACACAAGAGTCTTCTTTGGCCCAAAAATATAGGATACCTAACAACCTATTTCTATTTTTAAGACAAAAAATGGGAGTCTCAATCACCTAAACAATTCTCCTATCGTACTCCCTCTATAAACACCAAAATAAACAAAGAGATGCCATTCCCTACACCTTCCTTTTTCTCCTTGGATGACCCTCTACCATTCCAACAAAGAAGAGCCTATTTCATCGCACTGGGCATCACCTAATGGAATCCAAAAAAGAGAATAGCATACTCCACACATCCCTTACCGACGCCACATTGAAGGAGGTGATCCACCGATTCTGCATCCGCCTTGCACAAGCTACATCAACTTGCAATTCTAAATCATCTCCTTTGCAAGTTATCCATAGTGAGAATTGCATTCCAAGAAGCCATCCAAGCAGAAAAAGAAACCTTGGTTGGCACATGAGAACACCACACCAACTTTCAAGGGAAAAGCACATCCCTATCCCCAGTCATTTTCTCATAAAAGGAGTCAACCGTAAAAGAACTAGAGGGCATCCACACAAAAGAATCCGGTCTTCCCTCCACCACCCTACACCCATTCAAAGTTTCCAAGACGTCCTCCATCTCCCAATCAAAAAATCTCCTCTAGAACGAAGGATTCCACACCCACTCCACTCCTACCATTGAACCACCATCCGCCACACAAGTCCTTTTGTAACAGGCCAAGCTATACAAATTCGGGAATTTCTCCTTAAGAGAAGTATCTACGCACCAAGTATCTCTCCAAAAATTCACCCTAGAACCCGCCCATAGCTCAAAGCGAACTGGCTGCCTAAACTCCCCCAACCCCTTCCTAATAGATTTCCAAAGACCACAACCGTAAGCTTCCATGCCTTGCTTGGAAAATCTACCATTTTCTTCAACCCTATATTTTGAAGAAACTACCTCTTTCCAAAGCAAATGGTCATCCACCTCAAATCTCCAATGCCATTTTGCCTACAAAGCTTGATTGAAGATGCCGAAATCCTTGATATCCAAACCACTTGTGGATAATGGGAGCTTCAAAGTATCCCATTTGACTAGATGGGTCTTCCTCTCTTCATCCTCACCTCCCCACAAGAAGTCTCTTTGGATCTTTTCCAATTTCTTTACCACCAAAGTCGGAATAGGAAACAATTCAAACGACGACATATAATAGGTAGGTAAGTTGGCCAAAGTACTCTTGATGAGAGTAAGTCTTCCTCGTTTTGAGAGATATTGACTCTTCCACCCAGCAAGATGCGGATGGAATCTCTCTATTATCGGATCTCATATTGCACAAGATCTAGGAGAAGGCCTTAAGGGAAACCCCAAATAAGAAGGAAGAAGGCCCACCTTGCACCGCATCAAACTAGCCAACTCCTCCATGCCTCCAACATCACCAACTGGAATCAACTCACTCTTAGCAAGATTCATCCTCAAACCAGAAACTGCTTTAAAGTTCGTCAAAATATACCTGAGTAATCTCAATTGGCGATCTTTTGCTTCACAAAAAATGAGAGGGTAGAACCTGCAAACAAAAGGTGGGAGACTCCCACCCTGCTACCACCTGATCCTTCCACTCAAAATCCTTTCCAAAAAACCCTTCTTCAGCTTTTTTCATCAATTGACTCAGAGCCTCCATAACGATAACAAAAAGAAAAAAGAAAAAGAGAATCCCCTTGCCTCAATCCCCTCAAGCACTGGAAAAAGCATGTAGGAGATCCATTAAATAACACCGTAAGTAATACCGTGAAGATGTCCTGATCCACTATCTCCACTTTACACTAAACCCTATCTTTCTTATCATAAACAAGAGGAAATCTTCAATTTACATGATCTTATGCATTTTCTAAGTCCAACTTACAAATGAAACCTTTTTCCTCCCGTTTCCTCCTTGAGTCGATACACGTTGGCGATCAAGACTGTATCAAGAATCTGATGGCCCCCAACAGAAGCCTTCTGACTGGATGACACAATGCTACCCAAGACCCTTCTCAATTTGGCCAACTTGTACACACTACTTACAAGACTTATTAGCCGAAAGTCCTTAATATCCTCCTTTCCTTCCTTCTTCAGGATCAAAGCAATGAAAGAGACATTTAGACTCCGCTCAAAGGCATGAAGGACCCATGCTGATGAAAAAGTGAATAACTTCCATGACTTCCCACGGTCCTGCTCAACCACCTCCCAACAATGTTTGTAGAAAGCCATAGAGAACCCATCCAAACCCGGGGCTTTATCTGCATTGCAGAATCTCAAAGCCTCCAACAATTTGTCCTCAGAGAAAGGCTGCTCCAATAACTGAGTCTCCTCCCCATTCAACTTCCCAAGATATAAGTTTTCCAATTTAGGTCTCCTACTAAACTCCTTACTGTACATTGTACAACCTCCCATAAAACTTTGAAACACCATAACACACCTCTTGATCTTCACACAAAAGCTCTTATCATTCACCTGAATACTGCTGATACTATTCCTTCGCCTGTGGGAATTTTCCATCCTGTGAAAAAAAGTGGTATTAAGTCTGTTTCTTTTAGCCACAACACTAGCGATTTTTTTCTCCATGATAGTTCTTTTGGCCTTCAACTGAAATCCCAGCTCACCTTTCAAACCATCCCGACACGCCCTATCCTCCTCAGACAAGGCAGCATCCCGCTCCTTCAAGTCAAAAGTCCTTCCTAACTTGCACATTGCCAAAAGGG
Organism: Nyssa sinensis; assembly: GCA_008638375.1. Classification (NCBI taxonomy): domain Eukaryota; kingdom Viridiplantae; phylum Streptophyta; class Magnoliopsida; order Cornales; family Nyssaceae; genus Nyssa; species Nyssa sinensis. Next base: position 20,267,243 of record CM018049.1, on the reverse strand, counting down.
ACCCTATTCCATTTCATTAAATCTTCCTCAGACTTTTTTAATTTCCTAGCCAAGACAAATCTTGGAGAACCTCTTCAATCATATCCTTGCCACCAATGAGCCACCGTCTCCTTAAATTCCGGGGAATTCGGCCACATGTTTTCAAATCTAAAAGGAGTTCTGCCCCACCTAATACCTCCACAATCCAGCAACAATGGCACATGGTCTGATACTGGCTTAGGAAGGATAGCCTGAAATGTGTCTGAAATTTCTCCTCCCATTCCATAGAGATTAGAAACCTGTCAATCCTAGACATAGTAATACTATTTCGTCCCCTTGACCAGGTGAACCTTGCCCCCTCCATGGGCAAGTCAACCAGATTATGGGCATTAATGAAGTCTAAAAAATCTCTCATACCTCTAGGTAAACTCCTACAGCCCCACTTTTGAGAAGGATTGCGAACCACGTTAAAATCACCCCCTATACACCACTGCCCTGGCCCCCTGCCTACAGTATCTGTCAATTTATCCCACAAAAGCCTCCTATCAGCATCCCCAAGGGACCATACACATCTGAGAACAACCACGGGAACTGATCCTGCAGTGTCAAGTGGCATGGCACAGAGAAATTCCCATCCCAGTAAGCAGAACATTTCATCGTCCATGAGTCCCGCAGAACCAAAATCCCTCCTGCAGTACCTCGAGTGTCGTTAGCCTTCCAATCAACCTACCTAGACCCCCCACAGACTTCACACAAAATCCCTGGACACGCCTTCCACCTTGGTCTCTTGCAGATAGACCATAGTTGGTCTCCATTTCTTCAACAGTCCTTTGATTACCTTTTGTCGGGGTCATTTAACCCCCTCACATTCCATGATATGATTCTGAGCTCGATCTAAACCTCCAACAGCAACTGCCCCCTACCTTCTTCTCTCGCCTCTTCATATGGCTTCCTGCCTAAATAGTTCACAGAGAACTTCAGTTTTCTCAACTCCCGTTCAAGCTTCTTCACTGACTGCTTCTTGGCATCAGTTCCCTTGGTCCTCCTCGCCTGAATTCTTCCTTGTCGTTTAGTCAAATCTCTCTTTCTGAACAAACTCATAATTCTTTCCTTGTATCTGTCAAAAGATACGCCCAAATACTTGCTGACACCTCTCACCTTCCTCATTACCCAGTCTGATGTTCCATTATATCTCAAATCCTGCACACCTTTGCCCAGCCATGACTCCCTGTTCGCACAAGACCAGTTCTCTTCCCCTCCCATAATCTTCTTCAGCTCAATAAGTCTGCTCTAAACCTGTGGTTGACATCAACTGCATGAGAATCACTGGTTCCTCTTCGGGTTCGACATGCTCATCAAATGTCATAAAAGGTGACTCTGAGAAGCTCCTCTCCTCATCTACATAAGACGACCCCTGCTGACATTGTTTTGATTGATAAACTAAAATAAGGATGGATGCTAAATTGGAGGTTTGGAGAGAGTTTAAAATAAGTAGGACAATTGAATATATGGAATGTGACTTTAGTAAAACTAGAACATAAATACACATGTAGTGAAGTTTGAAAATAAAAAAATAATGAAAAAGTGTACAATTTTGTTATTTAGGTATATTTATCCATAAGGATAGAGAAATTAGAGATGATGTTTCTCATAATATTAAAGCATGAAAATAAGGATGTTGAGATAAAAATAAGGATGTTGAGATAAATTGGTGATAAAACAAGAAAATAACGTGTTATGCCAATACACGAGGCTTATTCCAATACGTGGTCTCTGCAAAATTGTTAAAATCGGGATCCTACAACGGATCAATGAGAGGGTTCTCAGGATCGAATCGTAGGATCAGATTGAGAATCGTAAAATTCTACAAAATAAAAAAATTAATAGCAACTAATATTTTTTCCTCTTAAGAATCGTTAAAAATACACAATGAATAAACTTAAAACTCATAAAAAACAAAACTGTAATAAAAATTTACAGCATAAAAGCTTTCACTATTCCTAATATTTTTTAAGTGCAAGAATATAACAAATGTTTATTTAAATGACATTTAACTAAGAGTGCCTATTAAAATATTAGATGTAAACTTTAAAAAGAAAAGAAGTTCATAAATCATTATTCATCAACAATTAGTTATTGGGTCAATTACATTGACCTCTCCTGATGTTTCTGACAATTACAAAGACTTTCTTTAAAGTTTTTAAAATGATACCGACCTCTCCTACTTCAAAATGTCAAAACTGTCCCTTTTATTTATTTTATTTATTTTTTGCATATTTTTAATTTTGACCTTTTTTCTAACTTTTGTTTGAAGAATTTTTTCATTGATATTTATTTGAAAATAAAAAAATATATTTATTTGAAAATGAAAAAAAAAAAGTTATAAAGATTAGTCAAAATTAAAAAAATGCAAAAAAAAAAAAAAATGAAAAAGGGCACTTTTGTCATTTTGAAAAAAATTGGGTTGAAAAGGATGTATATGTAGTTTGTCAGTAAAAGTAGGAAGGTCAGTGCATAGTGTTAAATCATGGTCATTACGTTACGTATTGGCCGTTATGTATCGGTTTTTTGACCCTCTGATACCGATACTGACCGATATATCGGTATTACTAAAATTTACAATCGTATCAGCCGATACCGTTACATATCGGCCATTATAGGACCATTACGGGACTGTTACATCTATTTTATGTTTTTTTTTTTAATTTTTAATTTTTGTTTTTTTTAATTTTTTTTCTACAGAAGTCTTATGATTTCTATTTTTATAACATTTATATACAAGAGAGATACTTAACAAAATAATCCAAAAAAAATTGAAATGGGTTACCAAAACATTCGGGTCAATACGAACTTGAAAAGGCCTCTTGGCCGCAAAATTTTTAGTTTTTTTTTTATTCCATAACTAATCAACTAAGTTGATTTTCATGCTTATAATTATTTTTGTTATTATTTATATTATTCTTTGTAATGCCACTCAAATTAAATAATATTTCTTATTAGTTTAACTTTAAAATATCCATATAAATTAATAAAATATCTTCTTAAGTGTTATTTATAAAAAAAAATAAAAAATCTTTTTAGATGTTAGAAAATTAAAAATTAATAGTAAAAAAAATTAAAATGTGATGATTGTAATCAAGATATGTGTATCAATGACTTTTATGAGATTTGCTAGTGTTTGAAAAAAATTCACGATTGCAATTTCCGATTCCCGTTATGAATGACCCGATACTCCCGATACCATTACACTGCGACTGCAATTTAAATCCATGGGTTAGTGTTATTTCAGAAACTTCTGGAAAGGTCTTTGTAATTGTCATAAATCTCAGAAGAGATCAGTGTAATTTTATCCTTAATTATTTTATTAAATATTTAAGTTACATAAAAAGAAATTTTTTATTTTAAAATATTTCGGCCACTCGGCCATGAAATGTTCTGTAATAAAACTTATGACATGGGAAAAAAAAATAGCATGAGGATCTATTCGGGATAAGAGATCAATTGATTCAAAACAAGGTTATTAAGTTTGTGTGTGAGAGAGAGCTAATTAGTTTAAAGCAAAAATTTTTAAATAATAATATCGGATCCATACTAGTCATAATAAGAAGTTAAATGACTTAAATTAACTTGTATAATACTTGTCTAGTCTAAAACAAACTAAAAAAGTCATTCAAAGAGCAAAATGTTAAGAAAGTTTTGACATGATTGACTCAATTAGGATACTTGGTACTTATTTTATAATATTATTATGGTGTCTAACTATAACTTAATCAAAGACATGTGAAAATAATATTATATGGCTATATTGTAAGATCGGTACAATCAGGATTCTAGTGATCTTATAGGGATTTCATAAGGATTCTTCCCTCAAGGGATGTTTTTATGGGATTAGGATCGATTTAGTATTTTCGGATTGCAAAATCATAGGATCGTAAGATCTGGATCAGGATTTTAACAACTATATGTTTGGGGAGGGTCAAATGTATGCAACCTTACCCCGCAAGTTTATAGGCTTTATCCAAGACTTGAACATGTGATCTCTAGGTGGAAGTAGCACCTATAGGAGAAAAGAAAAGGAGAAAAAGCCAATTAAGGTGGTTTGACGATGGACAACGAAGACCAATAATTACACCAGTAAGAAAGAGTGATATGGTTCACATAGAGGGTCATTCTATGAAAAATGAGGATTGAAATTAACTTCGGTTGAGATAGTAAAGAATGACATGATAGCGTGTAATTTAATTGAAGGAATGACCTTAGATAGAGTAGAACGACAAGAAAAAATTCATGAGACGGACCCCAAATAGTTGGGATGGGTTTTATTGAGTTGAGTTTAGTTTGACTAATAAGAATGTTCTTGGTTCCAAAGTCGATGTAATTTAACAAAAAAATTCGCATTATGAAATCTTAATTATTCTAATGATCTCTTCTTTAATTTTGTCTAGGAACTGTGAGATTCAATCTTGATCCTTTCAACGAACACAATGATGCAGACCTATGGGAGGCTTTAGAGAGAGCACATTTAAAGGATGTCATCAGGAATTCTTTGGGGCTTGATGCTGAGGTACACGTTCATATCTGCTGTACTAAATCTTAATTTTTTGGTGTGATGGAGAAAATTTCCCATATCAATAACTATCCACTCAGGAATGATGTTAACTGTCCCTTGTTAGGTTTTATTTTGTTTTTTTTCTTATTATAATTTATGCTCATAGTTATCCAAAAAGAAATTCTATAGTTGAAAGTTATGGTCATGAATTGATGACATTTTCATGATGTAAGATCCAATTTGCAGCCCACTATTTTCCCTCTAGATTGATGGCCTTTTCTGTCATATTGTTAGTGGTCATGGAGTGTTTTGAAGTGTACTTTTTTAATCAATTCTTCTGCTTTGAACTTCTTCAAGGAAATATCAGTTGTTAACTAGTGTCATTCTCATTTCTGGTTTGTAAAAGGTCTCAGAGGCAGGGGAGAACTTCAGTGTTGGACAGAGGCAACTACTAAGTCTTGCACGAGCATTGCTTCGCAGATCAAAGATACTTGTTCTTGATGAAGCAACTGCTGCTGTTGACGTTAGAACTGATGCTCTTATTCAGAAGACTATTCGAGAAGAATTTAAATCATGCACAATGCTCATTATTGCTCACCGACTGAATACCATTATTGACAGCGACCGAATTCTTCTGCTTGATTCTGGTCGGGTATGGATCAGTTTCTTCTTTCCCTGCATTGTCTTGGAGGTGTATTAATTTGGAAGAGAAAACATAAAGCATGCACCCAGAAGAGGTGCATGCATCATGTCTAAATGATTTGAACTAGAGAATAACGGATTTCCAAGCCTAGTAATTAGTACTATAGTTTGGGTTTCATATTTTTATTTTTTTCCAATGTGTCACCGGTTCTTGTGTCTTCCATTTCAGGTTCTAGAATATGATACCCCAGAGGAACTGCTGCAAAATGAAGGTAGTGCTTTCTCTAAAATGGTTCAGAGTACGGGGGTTGCAAATGCTCAGTATTTGCGCAGTTTAGTATTTGGAGGGGACAGGGAAAACAAAATAGACAGAGAAGATACCAAGCGGCTAGATTGCCAGAGGAGATGGCTTGCCTCATCCCGCTGGGCTGCTGCTGCCCAGTTTGCCCTTGCTGTTGGCCTCACTTCATCACAGGACAACCTTGTTGGGTTGGAAATTGAAGATGAGAACAATATCCTCAAGAAAACAAAGGATGCAGTTATGACTCTGCAAGGAGTTTTGGAAGGGAAACATGATAAAGTTATTGAGGAGACCCTTGATCAATGCCAGGTTCCCAGAGAGAGATGGTGGTCAGCTCTCTATAAAATGATTGAAGGTACAAATTGCATATTCTAAGTGTTACATCCTTGTGTGCATTAAAGTGATTGGGATAAAATCAGTTCTCTTCTTCGGTTTTTTTTTTTTAAATTAAATTGTCTGAACAATCCGATTTTAGGATCTGCAGTTTTGGTCAACTTCGTTTCATTAATGCAGTTTGGTTGGGTACATAAACAGGGTCAAAGAGTACTGTCATAAGAACCTTATAAGTAGGCACTGTGAATTTAAACTGGACCTATTATGGATTTTTTGTTATCATAGCTTATTTAGTTTTTGTTAGGATAAGACTTTGTTGAGTTTAGTTGTCGAGTTAAATTGAGTTGCTTAAATAGTTTCTCTAATTAATGGAGCCAGAAGGGAGAGAAATCATAACATACATATACACACATGCAAAAATAAAATAAAAGACCATAACTAAGCATTTCCCACTGTCGAGCAAATTTGGTCCTACCAACCAAGTTCTTCCTTTTTTGAGAACCTTACTGTTTTTATTTTCTTCCCCACTTTTTGGCCACAATTGTGTGCACTTGATACTTCTGATACGGAGGCACCTTCCAGTCTCAATCAAGTCTGTTGGGGTGGTTTTGGTTATTCGGAGATCTTACCTAAGGGAATCTGGCTATTCATTAAGAATAGGGTTGGGAAAAATTAGTGACATGCATAAATGATATTTTTTTCTCCTCTGTTTTTTTGTGTAAATTGTTTTTCTCCACTTTATTTTGTATTATTATTAGGAATGTGATGAATGAAGATGTTGCTATGATTCTTTCTTATAAAAATTTGTTTTTATTTTTCTCTAGGTCTTGCAATGATGAGCAGGTTGGGTCGAAACAGGCTTCAACAATCAGAATTTGGATTGGAAGACAGAACAATTGACTGGGACCATATTGAGATGTAGGGAGCAGTACCTCTCTGGTCTGCACATTTAAACAATAGAAGTATAATTTAGTTAGAGTTACCCTCTCAATGATTCTACATATAGACAGTTCTACCCGGATTTAAAATGCGTCTAATCTTGGAATATGTTTGGGTAGTGCTATCTAATTTAGTTAGAGTTACCCTCTGTTTATGACTCTATTATTCACAAATAGCAACTTGATATTAGTATCTCAAGCAAGACAATTTTGTAAAGTAGCTTCTGGAGTTTGTTCAAAGGTTTCAGATACTGAGGCTAAAATGGTTGAAAGTTCTAGTTCTCATCCCAGTAGAGAACTTGAAATGGAAATGAGAAGGATGAATTGGTGTGCACATTGGGCAGCGTGCGGTCGGGGAGAGAAGTTCTTTTCAATTTTCTTCTGCTTCTACCACTGGACATGCATCTCATGTGTATACACACATATATTCCCAATGAGTTAGTTGCAACATTTCAACATTCAATCATACAAAATTCTGTCATCAGTATATGAAAATCAATGATTACAAAGTATAGACTCCAAATGTACAGCAAACAGGCCCTTGATTTCTTGTCATTGGCTCTTTAGCTGGATTGTTTTGAAAAGCCAGGAAGGTATGATTTGCTGCAGGAACCACTGCTTCATTTTGGTTTGTTGTCGATCAATAAATTACACCGACACCACCCCCCCGTGGTTTATCCATTTTTTACTTAATTCCTACACTTTAAAAGTGAACAAAAACACCCCTTGTGATTTAGAAATAAAAATGTGTTTGACGGCCGTTAATGGAAAGGAGTAAAATGGCCATATTAAATTATATTATAATAAAAAAATTCATAATAAATATATTACCTACTTGTTTAGAATTGAAAATACCCATATTACTTTGTGTCTCTTTCATTGTAGAAAACACTTATTTAGAGAATAATTTCCCAATCATGTCCAGAAAATATATTATTGAAATAATGAGAAGAAAATTAATCTCTCACAAGAATACTACTATTGATAGCCAAATATAGAAGCTATCTAAAACAACACTTGAAAGGATTACACAGAGGGGGAGAAAAACAGGAAACATTTGAAAGTTTTCAAAATCTATTTGAAAAACAACTCATGCAAGGGCTCCTTGATCATGGGCAGTTGTTATTTAAGCTCATTTCTTTCCTTCCCAGTAGCAATGATTAGATAAGCCTTTTATAGGAGAAGAGGTGGAGTCCGCCTTTGAGATGGAACTACTGAAGCCTTCTGGTCATGTTGATGCACGATGGAGGAGGAAAAACTGATCATGGTGGTGCAGGATGAAGACCTTTCCATGATAGGTTTACTTTCATTGATCATGGTGATGCATGATGAAAGAGTTGTTGCATGGGTCTTCGACCAGTAGATGTCAGCGATGGTTTCGTTTTTGCTAGCGGTCGTCTCTAGCAGCAACGGCGTGCATTGTTGGTGGTGCATCAAAGTCATTGTTAGATTTGGTGGAATAACATAAACGAGATAAGAAAGAGAGAAGAAAGAGAGAAGAGGGATAAGGGAAAACTCCAAAAGACTAATTATATTAAACTAAATTATTCTGAAACTAAACAAAAGAGCTCCTTATATAGGAGGATTATGAGGTTATACATGAAAGTATTAATAAATGAAACAAGCTGTAAAATCCTAATCCTACTAGCATTACATAATAATATATATGTGGAACTATACTTCTAACAGTCACCGTTGATGGTGTTTTATATGTGATGAAAGGCATGAGAGCGGTTCCCTTTCATTGGAAATTAATGGAGGTTTACGGGTTTTCTGTTTTGGAACAAGTTGTTGTTGGTATATCGCTTTCATGGTTCATAGTTTGTTGCATCACCGTCCATAGTGCATCACCATCCATGATTGCAAGGTGATTGTGGATGACATTCTTGTTCATGGGGTCAACAGTACTGAGATATCAGTGATCAGGGTTACTGGTATGTCATTTTCATGGTGGCTTTGGTGGTGACCATCGGTGACGGTTTCTAGAGTGTCGGTCACCACTGGCCATGATGGAAAAGGAGAGTAGGGGTTGTGCTTGTGGTGAAGGATTTGTGGTTAAGGGGGAAGAGAAAAATGGAGGCGGCTTGAGAGAGGAGAGAATGTTTAAAAGAGAGAAAATGTGCAAAAAATGGGGAAGAAAGAAAAAATCAAGGTGGGGCTTTGCCTCCTTTCGTGTGCATGTATGGGAATATATGTGTGGAGAGAGAGAGAGAGAGAGAGAGAGAGAGAGAGAGAAGCATCTTCTTAAGAAGGAGAGTGTTCTGCACCGAAAAAAAAAATAGAGGATTGATCCTATATGTGTCCTTAGATGTATATTCAGGTTTGTGTTTTTAGTGAGAGAGAGAGAGAGAGAGAGGGGGAGAAGGGAATTGAGAGAGGAGATAGATGTCTCTGTTTGAGAGAAAAGGAATATGTTGAAGAGACAAAAGAGTTGCCCACTTTCTAGGGTGTGAGCTTCCGATGGTTTTTGAGAGAACGACATTATAATAGCGTGAAGCAAATAATTAAAAAAAAATGCAAAGAGAGAGAAATGGGGGCATTCTCGTCCAAAAAAATTCAAGAATGACTTGAAACTTATTTAATTGTTACATGGTTACACATGATATTCTTCCGTTCAATTTTCAAATGGCAGACTAACGGATGGGTATTAAGTGATAAAAATGTTATACCCTAAGGGATCGGCCCATCAGGTTTAATACCTGAAAGGGATTAAGTGAAAAACGGGTAAACTATAAGGGGTGTCAGTGTAATTTATCCTTGATTCTTCTCTTTAGTATTCCTTGAGAAAGGAGATAGATGTCTTTATTAGAGAGAAAAGGATTATGTTGGAGAGAGAAAATAGTTGCCCACCTTCTAGGGTGAGAGCCTCTGAGAGTTTTTGAGAGAACAACATTATAATAGCGTGAAGCAAATAATTAAAAAAAATGGAAAGAGAGAGAGATGGGGGCATTCTCGTCCAAAAAATTCAAGAATGACTTGAAGCTTATTTAATTGTTACATGGTTAGAACGACATTATAATAACGTGAAGCAAGTAATTAAAAAAATGGAAAGAGAGAGAGACGGGAGCATTTTCGTCCAAAAAATTCAAGAATGACTTGAAGCTTATTTAATTGTTACATGGTTACACATGATATTCTTCTATTCAGTTTTCAAATGACAAACTAACAGAAAGGTATTAGGTGATAAAAATGTTATACCCTAAGGGATCTGCTCGTCAAGTTTAATAACTGAAGTTAAGTGAAAACGGATAAAGCACAAGGGGTATTAGTATAATTTATCCTTGATTCTTCTCTTTAGTATTCCTTATCATCATTTTGCTCCAAATCCTCATCCGCAATTTAAGTCCCCGAATATACTTTAAATTGCATTATATTTTGGAAAATCGCTATAATTCAAAGGTTAGTTTTGGCCAGTATATTTCTAAAAACATACTTTTTGGGGTCAAAAGTCCTCAAGAGATGAGTAATTGTTAGAAACTTTAAGAGAGATCAATATAATTTACCTAATATTTTATATATTATAACACTATATTTTTATATAATATATATATATATATTAAAATTTATCATATTGAATTTGATTGGATAACTAAAAATTTTGGATTTGGATTTAAAATTTATAAATTCGTTCGATTTTCAAATTTGATCTAATTTAATAATTTTCTTAATAAATAAGATTTGGATTACCCCTTGATAAGATCACGGACTACGTCTAGCACGAGGTAGCAAAAGTGGATTGAGAGGTGCGTTACCATAGTTAGATCTTCTATTTTGGTGAATGGATGATTAATGATTTTTTTTTCTAGAGCTCAAAAGCATAGTTATCAAATCGGTAAAAAGATTAAAAAAATACAAAAATATCATAAAAGTAATACAAAAATAGTTTTAAAAAAATATATTTCGAAGTAAAACACAATAAATAAATATGAATACAACATGTTCTTTATATAAACCTAATAATGAAAAAAATATTAATATTATAAAAATTCGTACATTGTATCATTCTTATTTGAATTATTAAAGTACAAATCAAAATGCTATAGTGTGTGTTTGGTTCAATTTAACAAATTTTAAATAGGGTGTTTTCAAGTTCAAAATAGATGTTTTTAATAAATTAAATGTTTTGTTCAAACTTATGAACCTACATTTCAAGAATGCAATAATTAAGCTGGTAGAATGGACTTTTTCGTCGCTCGTGACATTGTACAAAAAAAAAAAAAAAAAGGGGGAGAAAACTTAAAAGGGGAAAGTGAGTAAAATTTAATTGAGTTAATAAAACCTGTACGGTTCTTCTAAATCCATCCAGATCTCTGCCTTAATTAAAACCATTCGGTTCAATCGGGTCCTCCTAGTTCAAGTCTTTAAGCGGCAACTGAAGAACCAACCAACTTAAACTCCGGATCAAGGTCACTGGGTCAACTAGAACTAGCCAGGTCAAGTTTGATAACAATACTCAAAAAGTTTGGAGTAATATGATCCACTCTCTTTGTTTTCTTTTTATTTATTTATTATGATTATGGAGATTCGGGTAAACGGTTCATATTTGAATTGAAATAATTGAATCTTATTTGTTAACAAAATATAATAATTTATATATATATATATATATATATTTTATGTACAACATAAAAAAGATGAACTATTCTAAACGTTAACTCTAACCTATAGTGTGAAAGAAAGATTTTAATCAACTCATCTCAATGTGTTTTCACAATTTTCACAATCTATATATATATACTGGCCAAAATGATATATATTTTCACAATCAATTTTCTCAATGTGTTTAAAACATTTTACCAAATGACTAGGCAAAATGCAGCCCGTCAAATCATGAAATGAAAATGATATATTTGGTTAGAGAGATGGTTTTAAGAGTAGAGATCACAACCCAGGAAATGAAGAACATGATAGTTGTCTTTTTTAACACCACAAAAAGATAAAAATTGGTCGACATATAGCAAGCAAGCATGGCGAGCACAAACAGGCTTACCACAACCACAGGGATTTCGTTTCCATGTTTACAAAACTTTCCACTTTGTTTCATAATATCCAAGAACATCTTTTAAATTATTACCGTATTAAATCTCAATTATCAGCCAAAAAGCATTAAGGTTCAAAAATATACATATAATTCACTGAAATTTAGTATCAACTCCAAGAACATGGAAACAGAGAACAGCATACCCCCAAGCTCTGAGACAAGATTGACAGACTTCTCACTTCATCTCATGGAACTTGAGATACCGGGCTTAGTGATCCATCATGACGGTCTACTGGCTTGGCACAGCCATGAATATCCTCAAAGCTCCGAGTATAAGCACTTGAAAAACCTATTAATGCCTGGAATATATTGGGGAGGCTTATCTTTAGGTTATTTAGAGTCATAGCTTGGGTAACCTGGACCGAGTTGAGATACCTGGCTTTCTCATCATCCACCCGCTTTTTCAATACCTCAATTTTAGTGCGCTTAACAGATAACGGATGATTAGGGCTCAAAACAGTGTGTGCATGTTCAGTAGTAATGATCCCCTCCAGCTTTGTCTCCATTTCAGCTAGTGAGTTTAACTGGGTTTGCAATTTTTTCTCAAGCTTAACAGACTTCTTCTGTAGATTGAGTTCCTCTTCCTGCTGCAGGATTATGGAGTGGATACCTGATAAAAGGTTCTTAATGGCCTCTGACACTACCTGTAAACACACCAGACCATCAGAATACTTTCCCACGTAAGAAGTCAGTGGAGATAAATCAGTTTAAATGGTTGTTCCACTGTAGACACAATGACAATGATTGTAATACAAATCATCAATGGTTCTCAAATTTGATCTCATTCCTGAAATTGGTTTATAGAGATTGGTAGATACAAAACATCCAACAGATGATATTTGATGGGGTGGAGTCGTCTATGATAACAGTTGAATTTAATTTCTTGTGATTCTCTCTTTCTGGATCACAGGGAGCTCTTTTATGTTGGATTCTTTTGTAAAGTATCTTGGAGAGATGAGCGTATAGTTTTTTAGTATAACATTTTGTCTATGCATCAACTCAACTCAACAAAGCCTTATCCTAGTTATTTGGAATTAGTTAGTATTTTACGATACGTGATACATATCTTACGATACGTTTCAATATGCTAGGATTCTTGTTAGTTGTTAGTATCTTACTATGTCCATAGTTGTTAGTATCTTACGATACGTTTCGATATAGACATAAAACGATACGTATCTTACAACGGTATCTTTTTGCACCATATCTTATGATACGCAATACATATCTTACGATACATTTCGATACGCACGATACATGCAATATGGGTAATCAAGCTGAACAACATCGCTTCGACCCCTTTTTTGTTGTTTTGTTATATATATAGAAACATTTTTTTGTTTTGTTTGGCTTTTTATTGCCTCTTTGTAACGCTTAGAAATATTTGCTTAAATAAGAAGAAAATTAAATATTAAGAGAAAATGATGATGAGGAGTGAACACATATAAGATGTTGAAGAAAAAAAAAGGTGAAAAAATTGTTGGCATCTTCTACTACTGATGATGATGATGATATCGATGTCATTGAAATTAGATATTAAGATGAAAATAGTATGGATTATAAAAATGAATAATTTGGACCTTATCTTTAAATTTTGATATTGATGAACTACGTTAGAAACTTGAATTATTAAATTTTTGTTTGAAATTTGTAATATTTATAAATCTTAATTCTTGTATTGTATGGAATTTAAGTTAATTTTTTATAAGCAAATTGAAGTGTTATTTTTATCATTTTATGGAGTGTATATATATAACACTATACAAGAAATTTGAAAAACGAGACAATTATGCTTGGACATTATTTCTAGTATGAACTATACATAGTGCACAATACAACTCAAGAATGTTTAGAAGACATTAAATTTTATATTGTATGGACTATAAATTGTGAAATTTAATATGAATTTTTGTTATGATAAGTGAATTGAAATAGTATTTCAATCATTTTTAACCATGTGTACATATATTTATATGTATATGTGTGTGTGTGTGTGTGTGTGTGTATATATATATATATTTATAAATATAATTAAAAAAAATTACGCATCTCTACAATACGTGATACGATACACATTTTTTGAAAATTGATACGCCCCTCGATACACGTTTTGACAATAATAGTTTTGAGCAACTTAATATATGTTCTTAATCTCCTCATGGAGGATAACACATTTTCATGTGGATCCACCAAAAATTGTGCTCAATAACCCATTTTTTCCAACACATACCGCTTTCATAGATGTTCTCTCATTTTATCTCCTATAGGTGCTACTCCTACCATATTCTGAATAAGTTCATTCCCAATTCTATCTTTTCTTGTCTTACCACACATCCATACTTACATCCTCATTTCGGCTACACTAATCAGATTAACATGTTTCTTAACTACCCAACATTCTGTTCCATACAACATACCTAGTCTAATAGTTATTCTATAAAATTTACTTTTCAACTTTTAAAGATATACGTCAATCGCATAATATGCCAAAAGCACTACTCCACGTAGCCCATGTTGCTTTAATTTTATAAGTAGCATCATCTCTAATTTCTCTCTCTTGATGAATAAGTGAACCTATATAACAAAATTTTTTGCTTTTTATTAACTCTTGATTTTCAATTTTCACTCCATCCCTGTTTATATTACTACTAATTTTACTAAAATTATGCTCAAAATATTCAATTTTTGTCACTTATCTTGAATCATTTTGATTCTAAAGCCTCTAACCAAATTTTTAATTTATCCCTCTTTTAGTTTCATCAATTAAAACAATATCATCAGCAAAAAGCATACACCATGGAACTTTATTCTATATGTGCTTAGTGAGCTCATCCATTACTAAAGTAAAAATAAGACTCAATGCTAACCCCTAATGTAAGCCTACTATGATCGGAAATTCACTTGTTTCTTCTACAGTTGTCTTTATGATAGTGACCATCCCATCATACATATTGTTGAGTTATATTTTATTCTTATTATTTTTTTCTAAGGGTATTATTGTATTTTTTCTCTTATGCTAATATAAATATGTGAGGTGTAAGGGTAGAAGCTAATAATGAAGTCCTAAACCTTTCTTCATCTCCTTCTCTTTTCCAAGATTCATTTTCATACTATACAATTCAACTTGGTTTCAAAGCGGATGATTTAGCTAAAGTTTTCTTCTTTTTTTCTTCAAAACCCAACTGGGGAACAACCAGAACAAAGGGAAAAAAACACATATGCGACGTCATTTTCGGGCGATGACTTCATTTTCCGGAGATGATGTCATCATTTTCCAGTGACTTTCTGGCAATCAAATTACATGGACAGGCTTGTTTCCCTCTTCTGATGCCTGTGGTATTTTTTACAATATTTTTTGAAGTCATCTAGATCCATTTTTCTATTTTCAAATGTTTTTTTGGAATATTGGAACTATTTTCCTGATCTGAGATTTAGAACTGTTTGAAGCTGTTTTGATGCTTTTATTCTCTCTTAAGGACTGCGATTTAGTCCTAAACATCTTATTTGGAGTGACCCAAGTCACTTAAATGGGTTTTGTTGCATCTTTTTGAACTACCAGTGGTTGAAACTCTGTTTTCTGTGTTCCGGTTGATGTTCTGTTACTGTTCATTGGTTCATTAATTCAGTTTTTTGGGTTGTTGATGCTTGGGTTTGGTGTTGTCTTGCTGTTTATGGACTCCTTGCTGTTCTTTGGTTCAACTTTGGATGTTTGAGGCTACTGTTTGAAGTTTATTTGTTGTCTATGGGTTATTTGGTTTAGTTTTGGAGCTTTGTTGTTCTTCTTGGGTTCCTTGGGTCAGGTTGTTATTATTTGCTGCAATAAGACCTTTATTTGATCATTAATTTTCAGCAGTATTCAATTATCCTTTTGCTACTACGGTAATCATGGCTGAGAATAAGACATCACTAGTTAAGGATGATGATATTCCCAAATCCATTACTTCAAAAAGGTTGAATGGTTTGAATTATTTGGCTTGGGCACGTGCTGTGAAAGTGTTCTCGTGTGGGAAGCGAAAATTCAAATATTTGATAGATGATCCTCCTCCTACAAAAAATATGAAGTATGAAGACTGGATGTGTGAGGATTCTATAGTTATGGGATGGCTTTAGCATAGTCTGGAACCCCATGTTGCTACTACTGTTGAGTTTTGTGAATCGTCAAAGAAGATTTAGAACTCTGTGACAGAGTCCTTCTCCTAACAAAATAATGTTTCTCAGGTGTATGCGTTGTATGAAAAGTTTTCACCACTAAACAGTCTGGAAAACCATTATCAGAGTACTATAGCACACTTAAGAATTTAATGGATCAATTTTTGCAGCATCACCCCTTCACTACTGATTTAGAGCAACAAAAACATCATTGGGAAGATTTGATGATTGCTTCTTTGCTATCTGATTTAGATTCAGACCTCCATGACTTCAAGAATTAGATACTTGCCAGTGAGACATTACCCACTGCTGCCAATGCGTATTCTCGATTGCTATGTTCCTCTTTGGGAAATAGCTCCATTGTATCAGGCTCTACCTCTTCTTTATTAGAGTCTTCTGCCTTAGCCTCAAGCAGTGGCAGACATGGATTTGGTTTTCGTGGTTCACGTGGCGGTCGTGGAGGTCGTGGTTTTCGTGGGAGTTCCAATGGTGGTGGTGGTGTTGGTGGACGTGGTGATAGGAAGTGTGATCACTGTGGTGGCACCAATCATACAGAACCTTATTGTTGGGTGAAATATGGTAAAAGCCTAATCATGCGCATCAGGTCATGGATGGTCCCATACAGCCACTGCCTTCTTCTGCTTCGGCTGGCTCTATTATTCTGAGTTCGAGTTTGAGTAATGGATGAGCTCACTAAAAGATATGAGTTCGAGTAACGTCCAAAATGGCTCATTCAAACTTCATTCGAAGCTTATTCGAACAAGGTCAAGGAAGCTTGGTTTTTTAACGATTTCTAGTAAAGTTGTTCAATTCTCATTTGAACAAGCTCAAGAAAAAACATTTTTTTAAAACAACTCCAGAAATACCTCACTCGAAGCTCGTTTGAATGAGGTAGCGTGAGTTAGGTTTCTTGGTTCTTTTTCAAATCCTTTCATGAATAGGGAACCCTAATCCTCTATGTTGGAGACTGCACATTAGATCATTAAAAAGATTTTTGCATGAACTTCATCAAAGAGGCAGCTGATGAGAAATATAATATTGATGTGCATTTAAATGATAACAATATAAATACCTCATTATAGACAAGATTCCCCTACAAAGTGGAAACATTTTAAACATAAATAAAGGCCCAGATGAAATATTGAGGCTAGATAGAAACTTCATATAATGGACATATTCTCCAACTTGTGCAGCTAAAGCTAGAATAAATGCAGAACTCATTATCTTGTTTTGTGTTTTATAAAATCATTTACAGAAATGCCCTTAATATGATACTAAAAACTGCAATATTGCCAATAAAAGTACTGCACAGATGACCCGAGATGCAGAAGACAGCCCCGAACAGCTGAAAATGTCCAAATTACCATGAAATGTCTCAAAATATTATCCAAAATGAAATTAAAGCAATTTTGTATCAATTTTGTGCGAAAAAAAAAAAAGACACTATCCGAGACAGTGGAATTTATAACTATGCTGCAAATATAATAGATGCAAGACCCACCACAAGATGGACCTTACATGGGCGACCATGATTAGATGTTCTCAGATCTTTTGGTTTCAAAACTTCCTCCCCAATAATAAGTTTCACTGCCTAACTCTAGAAGAACATTCCAAGGTCAGCTGGTCCAAAATCAACCTATCATCCTAATCTTTTAATACTGTAGACCATTTATTTATTTGCAATAACATTTTGACTACCAATAGTCCCAATTAAAACATAGCACATATTGGCTGACTCTGAATGTTTGTTACGAATTTCCTGACCAAAGAAGTGATGAAATCAACTACATTGGTATAACATTAACGATCATACTAATATTAGCCATTCAGATTTTATGTCATTAGAAAATTAGAAAAGTTAGCACATAACAAAAGTACGTACCTTATCAGGTAACCTGTCAAGGGCAAGCTGCCATTCTTCACAAAGGGTATGTACTGCAGATGAGCTCCTACTCCGTTGACAGTCATCCACAAGGCAGTTAGTGAGTTGGATCCATCCGCTGAGGGCTCTAACATACTCCTGCTGAGATTTCATGAGTTCACAGAAGCTTTTGTACCAGGAACTAACCTCAGTCTTTAGCTGAGCTGCAGCCTGCCTATGGTAGTTGGTAGTTGGGTCCATGCTTTGCTGGTTTGTGAGATGATTCACTTGCTGAGAAATATGGTTCTGAACTTGGTGACACTCATACATTGTTCTCCACATATGCATCAGCCTGGTAAAGTATTCAAGCAAATAAGAAAGAAGTGAAGAGAAAACGAAAGTACAACTTTATTCTCCTCCAGACACAGCAAGATTGAGTATTCACCATTGCAAACCCCACTCCCCCCCACCCTCCCCAAAAAAAAAAAAAACTGATGGAATTTCATATTCACTCAAGGAAATATGAATTACACTGAGTATGATTCTGGGAATCTTCAACCAAGGTTTTTGCTTTTCTAGACCAGAGAATCTCAAGTGCAATTGACAAATTTCCTCATTTTCCCTATGTTCACTAAACATCAGTCTTAACCTAGCAGCAAGGAAATAAACATAGGACACCAATACAATACAAACAACTTGATAAGGAATGCGTATCACCCAAACGCATTTTGTGATCGGTTCAGAGAATATTATTCCAATGTGGATTAGGGTTTTGGAGTTTTTATTATATATGTCTTTGTTGTGTCTCACATGAGGAACCCTAGCCTCTTAAAGCCAGTTAATATTTGAGAGATATTTAGCTTCATATTTTTCATATAATCAAAGTTCTTGATTGCAGGGTCAGCTAGTAGCAAGGTCAGCCAGTACCTTATATGAAAAAGTCTATATACCTAGGTGTAGGCAAGTACACTGTAGAGGCATATAGCGGGTTAGGCACATTGATAGCTACCAAATACGCTAATACCCTAGCGAATAACATTTTGATACGCGCATTCTAAAACATGGAGCACTTATGTTCCGAAACACTAAATTTAGCAATCCAAGAAATTTCTTCCTAATTCTTATTCAATGATTTTACATATTTCAATCGAATATAATACATTTCCATAACTATAAAGAAAAATTGTACATTTCAAAATAATATTGATTCTCATTACTCATCATTGAGTGAAAAGAAGAAAACACACTCTTATTGTTAGACCTACTTTTTTGTATTCCACTTGTGTCATCTATATAAACCTACACCCTATCATCCACATTCTAGCGTATAGAGTTCATGTTCTCATACCACGTACCATAACAATTGTGTTCCATTTAGTATTGGGTGAATCGATTACACAGGGAATTACACACTACGGGAGTGGTGGATTTGCGAATCGTGAAAGTGTCACTATGCAAGACTAATCAAGGGAATTAATATGCGAAAAAAAAAAAAGAGATTTTATAAGTAGACTAGCGGTAATGCATAGGGTCTTGGCAGGTTAGTTACTTGGAGATCGTCATTGTTGACTTCTGCTATTATTTTTGTTGATTAGTAGATACTTCTGCAATAAGTGAATTTTTCTTTCCCACGAGGGTTTTCCCATTATACATCATGGCGTCCTTATTATGTTTGGCTTGGTGTTGGATGAATTCATAATATTAATAACCTAACAAGCCTAGGATATTCAATAAGGTTATTTTAGATATGTTCCTTATCTATGTTCCATATTCAGTTGAAAATAAAAATAACCAAAAGAGTTGAGTCTTTCCAAGACGAGAATTAGTCATCAAAATACATGAGATAAGGATAACTTTATTAAAAAAGAATATGTTGTCTATCAAAATAAATATAAAACAAAATCAGGGTACTTTCATACATAGAATAAAAGAGATGTTCAAAGATCAAAGGCTAAGTAACTTCTATTTTTTATTTTGAAACCTAAACTCTTCAGGATTTTTACAAAATGACCCTTGTTTTCTCAAAGTCTACAATTGCATGAGAACCACACCATGTCCCAAACATGTTGGAGTGTCTCTGCCATGTGTTTGCCGCATGTCCCAAACATCTCCAAAATTAAAATTAAAACGGAATTATTGGACATGTCTGATGCATGTTGTACACATATCTAGTCATGTCCAACATATGTTGGCATCCAATGTGTGACACACGCCACTACAGCCCCTTGGTTCAAAATTAACTGAAATTCACAGTATGCCAAACAGCCCCTTATCTCCAATCATTTCAACTGACCAACTTCACAGTTCGCCAAGCAGCCCTTGTGCTCCAACCGTTTAACAGGATAATCAATTAGGAAAATAGAATTAGCAAGCATAGCAATGTTGGTAGGTGCAGGGCACACCACCACGATCCCAATGACTGCATACTATCATTATTGAATTGGTGTACCATGTGAGAAGCATCATGAAGAACCCATATTTTGGAGGATGTCATAGAAACAGGAAGTTGTCCTACATACTATTCTTGTTTCTAACACCCCCCCCCCCCCCCCCCCCCCCAAAAAAAAAAAGCAGAAAAAATATCACACTGGAGATTTCGAGACATTCTTTTAAGCAAATTATCAAATTGTTGTGGAAGTTGTGGGAGTTTACAAAAAAACCTCCTGAATCTACTCAATATAAACCAAACCAAGAGTTAATTAAAATTAAAACTTTCAATGTCCACCACCTTACCCTGAAGTTAATGCAATCAGCTGAGGATGCAGCTCCTCATCTATGAGCTTTGATATGGATGAACAAATCCTACTGATTGATTGTTGCAGACATATAATGTCAGACTGCAAAGTCTCAACACTTAATCTAGTTTGATCAGTCTTGGTCCAGTCATAACCTTCATCCTCTTGTTTTTGAAGTAGCAAGGATTTCCTCTGATGCTCTAATCTGGTAACCTCTTCATCCTACATAAGATGATACAATATCCACAAGACATAGACAAGTTTAGAAAAGGAAAATGGAAAGGGAAAAGAACGCAACGAAAAAACATATCACATAAGTAATCTATCTCCCGTACTTAATATGATACTGGAACACTGCCACTAGGCCCAGATTTTTCTTATCCAACTCAGGCAGGAACATAAATTGAAGGCATCAATCCTTAAAATTATGCCAGAATTATGGTTACCAGGTAATCCAAAAGATTTGATCCTATTCACATTTGAGCCAAGGCCCATTATACAGTGGTGATCCCAGCAATATGGGAGTAACCCACATCGAAGAACCTCAATTTACGATGACTCCAAACATCACCAAAAAGCTTGGCTAAACTGACAGATTACACGTTAAGTTTTGTGTTTGCCAGATGTGACATAAGCAAAGCCAATAACATGCTATGTGATATCATAAAATGTTTAATGGTGTTTACTTCATACAAGTCACAAACCATAATGGCAATAGAATATTTTGAAGTAAAATGGAAACATTATATGATAAGAAAGCACACAGGTAAACAGGAAAATAGGAATAGCGTGTGCTTATTTTGATTTTTTTAAAACGAGAGAGAGAGAGAGAGAGAGAGAGAGAGAGGAACAAGGAGGGGAGGTCATCTCAAGAAAGAAAACAACAATCACAAAAAAAAAAAATATAGGCATGTTCACCTACAGAGCATTTTCCAGATATGGCACCCCTCTTGACAAAGAGTTATGCTAAGTTGGCCTCCAAATTAGCCAACAAAAGAATCCAAGAAGAAATATCTCCATCTCCTAACAAGATCCAGAATCTGTCCAAGTATATAGGCAACTTCCGTGAACCCAAGAGATTATATAGACTCAGAAGATAATGTGGGAAGAATTACTCTACAATATCAAAGGACTTAAGCTTTTAGAAATAGACTTTGTCAAGCCACAGTTAAAAGTTAAGAGACTTTGGTCAGATGAAATAATATCCCTTGGACTAGTGCCTAAGGATACTGGAGCTAAGGGTCCCCAAGGAGAAGCTAAGAATTTTATCTTTTCCATAACCTCAGGCCAATTAGAGTAAAAATTATAATTGATACTCCATTTCTTCTCTTCCAAATTGATCAAGTAGCAGCCGGAAGAGCACAACTTGAAAGATACGAAAAGAAAGTAGAAAAAATCAGGTGGAGGTAACAAGGGTTATATTGGCTATGCTAAATTAGTTGACCAACTGTGTCTCACAAAGGGACCAATAAGCAATAGGGTACTTGATATATTAAGAGCATGGAATTTTACTGAAAATCAAGTGTCACAGCCAGACAATTTGATTTGGGCCTCAGTTCCATCCCCATCATGGATGTAAATGTTAAGCTTGATGCCATATTGTATAAAAATCATGTCAACGGCCAACTAAAAGGCCATCAATGAGTTCAAGGATGCCAATTTGAAAGTAAAAGTGCATGAAAACCAAGACATGCAGATGACAAGACTTCAAGTTTATACAAAGTCAATATATTGAATGGTTAGAAAGTAAGGATCATTCAGTTTCAATGGTTTCAGATAACCCTCATCCAAGATGTAGCCCACCAAATAATGTCTAAAGTTTAAGAGGCAGATCATAATATTAAAGATAGCCATTGCAATCAAATATCATATACATGTGCCATCATAGCTAAAATTATTTTGAAGTAATACAAAATGGAATTATATTACATTATATATAGATACAGCCCTATATAGACCTGAATGGGAAAGGATGATTCTTGTTGCCAACCCCATATAGTTGAGATAGGGTTAGTTGACTTGATTTACGGTTATCTAGCTAATAAAATGATCACACAAACATAAATGAATCATTCAGATGTTAGTCAAATACCTATATGTATTTCAACCATGACTGTCAACCATCAATTGCTGCATAGTGAGGTAGTTTCAGATTTAAGTAGTTCAGTACTCACTGTTCAAAATGCAGTGGATAGCCTAGATCAGTGGTGGAGTTGTTTTATGGGTAGAATAGGGGCTGCTCTAGTAGCAGAAATAGACAAGCTAGGTTGGCAGAGCCCTCGTGTCCTGTCTGGAGCATTTGGTTGGAATCTTGGAGAGGAAAAGGCACACATTCGAGGTGGAAATGCCAATCCATAACTCATGAGTTTGATGTTACACTCACTACAGTACTGGATTTCAAGGAAACATCCAGACTCTTTGTATTCTTTTGAAAATTTTATAGGAGACTTCAGTCATTTTGGAGGGAGCTTATTTTTTCTGTGCTCCTGCATACTCCACATGAAAATGGGCTGGCCCCCTTTTGGTGCCTTTTATGAGCATAACAATATACTTATTTTTTATTTTTTTGATAAGCACAACATACTTATCAAAAAAGTTCTTTTGAATGGCAGCAATATTATTATCTAAATTCTTTTCCTATTGGCTGTTATTGGTCAGATTATTGATTCATAAATCTGAAGGAAGTTTCTTTGCAGAGAGAAGCATTTTCTTTTGTGGAACAACAGAAGACTCATGTTCAATGTGAAGCTATGCACCCAGTTTGGTTGAATGGGAACATTAACATTCTTCCAAATGATACCAATTGTTTCATATGGAGCACCATTTTCATAATCTCCTCTATTAAACACACGTAACCCCAAAGTGTCCTCTATATTCTCCATTTATTCTATAATATTCCAAGGGATTCATAATGCTTTGTGTTAAACTGATACTCACTTGGAAACAAGGGCTATCCAAAAAGTTCAAATACATGGTGAGATCCTTTCAGATTCACTGGCATCAATAATCTCCATGAAATGACATGTGTGCTTTCCACCTGCTAAGTGCTACCTATGTGGAACAACATCGTATTTCTAGTAGAACCCAAAATTATGGACATTGTTAAGGTGGTTATCATCAAAATTCACCTCTTGCTCCCATAATCTCAGGATTTGCCTCAGAGAGGGAAAATATTATGTTTTCTCTACAAATACAACAACTTACCCTTTGAACAACAGTAGATTTAACTCAGATAGAGAGAGAAAGAGTAGTCATCTGATGGTGCAAATAAAGACTAAGCACCTTGTAACTCTTTACGTGCTAGGTAGCCAGTTATACCATTCAGATATTATAGTTAC
Source organism: Nyssa sinensis (assembly GCA_008638375.1). Taxonomy (NCBI): domain Eukaryota; kingdom Viridiplantae; phylum Streptophyta; class Magnoliopsida; order Cornales; family Nyssaceae; genus Nyssa; species Nyssa sinensis. The sequence continues at coordinate 20,243,377 of CM018049.1, read as the reverse complement.
CTTTATTTCCTTATAGAGCCGCTGCTCCTCAGCAAATAGTTTTTCAAGTGTGATGCAATGAGCTCCCAGCCCACATGGTTCTCTAGGGCCACAGGACTCCACAACATCTCTTGTAAACTGAAGTGATTTAGAAGACCAATTCCATGTCAATGCGTTAAAAACCTTGGCAGAATTGGACGTCCTCCCTGTAAATGATAAAGTTACTATAAGCTCCATGAGAAACTTGAAAACTAAAACAGTTCACACTAGAAATACCAACCAGTGATTCAATATATACGCATACAAATTTATATGTGTGTGCACGTATATAACACGAACCCATAGCATTACATCAAAACAAAGTCGTCGAAACGTGTATCAGAAGTTGTATCGTTTTTAAAAAAAATGCGTATCATATCGTGTACCATAAAAAAAATTTCAAAATCTTCCCCCCTCCATCTCTCTACCTCCTCTCAACATCACCCGCCATCCACGGCAAACCCACCCATTTCCCATCACAATCCCCCATTGACCTCCGTCTATAACCACCAAGCACGGTCACCAAAAGGGGTGTCGGGTGTCATTGCTCCATTATTCTTGTTATAGTTTGGAGAGGGAAAGAGAGAGAGAGGAGGTGGTTGTCGGTGAAGCTTGGTGGTCATGGTGGTGGCTTCTAGTGGGTCTTAGTGGTGTATACCAGTGAGGTGGTGTGGGAGGTGGGTGGTGGTCTTTGTGGTGTGTTGTGATGAAGGTAGGTGGTGGTCTTTGTGGATGCCTGATAGAGAGAGAGCGAGAGATAGGATTCTTTTGGGCTGCGATTCAATGTAGCACATGGTTTGTGAGCTCATTTGACTTAACCATAAAAATTTTAACTTTTGACGTCTTTCTTGTATGAGGTTCCATCGCGGTGATTAAAATGTGCTGATATTAGTGTGTAAAAAAAGTGAAGAAAGTTTTTTTTTTTAATTATATCCAAACACATTTTCATTTTTTTTTTAAATTCAAATTATCATATCCAAACGCATTTTCACATTTTTTAAAAAATCAATTACAAAATTCTGAAACACATTTAAAAACATTTTACAGAAAATCATATGTGAATCAGTATCCAAACGCAGCCTAATATTTCAATTCACTTTTCGTAAAAATTAAATATATAAATTATTATTTATCCAATAATTACAATTCAAAGTAATACCAAGCATAGTTGTTTCGTTTTCCAAACACATTATAGCATGTTATATATAGTGTTATATATAAACAATGTATAAAATGATAAAAATAATATTTCAACTCACTTATTAAAAAAATAATTTAAATTTTATACAATACAAGAATCGAGATTTATAAATACTACGAGTTTCAAATCAAAATTTAATAATCCAATTTTCTAACAAAGTTCATCAATGTCAAAATTTAAAGACAAAATTTAAAATTATTCATTTTATAAGCTATCCCATTTCATCATCGTCAAATGCCAACAATTTTTCACCTACTTTTTCTTATTAAACTTTTTGTATATGTGTAATCAGAAAGAATTTCTTCTATATTTCTATATATTTTTCATATACACTCCATAGGTATTTATAATACAATTGGGAAGCAAAAAATGAAAGAGTAAAAAAGAAAAGAATAAAATCTTCAAACAATTTCTCTATAAAGAATAAAATCTTCCTACAATTTCTACCTCTAATTACTCCACAAATTGGGAATTTCCACACTCCCCCTCAAGTTGGATTGTAAATGTTAATCATATCCAACTTGCAGATGATCTCATCAAAACTAGGCCGAAATAGTCCTTTGGTGAAGATATCTGTAGTTTGTTCTTTTGTAGGAACATCGGTTATGCAGATAATTCCATTCTTAACTTTTTCCTTGATAAAATGTTTGTCCACTTCTACATGCTTGGTTCGGTCATGCTGAACTGGGTTGAGAGAAATATTGATGGCTGCTTTGTTGTCACACTAAAGTTTGATTGGGAGTTTTACTGTGACCTGTAGTTCTTCCAAGAGTTTCTTTAGCCACAATCCTTCACATATCCCTTGTGCAGCAGCTCTAAATTCGGCTTCAGCACTGCTTCTGGCCACTACACTTTGTTTCTTGCTTCTCCATGTAACTAAGTTTCCCCATACATAGGTGCAATACCCGATAGTGGACTTTCTATCCTGCCCAATCAGCATTTCTGAAGACTTTGACTTCCTTGCGTTCTGATTTCTTGAAGAATAGTCCTCTACCCGAGGAGCCTTTGAGATATCTGAGAATCTTGTACACAGCTTCTAGGTGAGTTTCTTTTGGTGAATGCATGTGTTGACTCACCACACTAACCGCAAATGCAATGTCAGGTCTAGTGTGCGATAGATAGATTAGCTTGCCAACTAGTCTCTGATATCTGTCCTTTTCTACTAGATTTCCCTCATCCTTTAAATTCCTTCCTGCTTCGATAGGTGTGTCACTTGGTTTACATCCAAGCATGCTAATGTCGGTTAGAAGGTCAAGAACATACTTTCGTTGAGAGACACTAATACCCTTTTTTGATTTGGCAACTTCCATTCCCAAGAAGTATCGCACTTGTCCCAGGTCTTTTACTTCAAATTCAGTGGCTAGGATTTTCTCCAGTCTCTCCATCTCCACTAAATTATCCCCAATTAGGATTATATCATCAACATAAACAATTAGAATTGTTTTCATTTCCATCTTCAGATTGCTGGAAGAACATAGTGTGATCTGATTGCCCCTGCTGATATCCTTGACCCTTTATCACTTTTGCAAACCTATCAAACCATGCTCTAGGTGATTGCTTAAGACCATAGAGAGACTTCTTGAGTTTGCATACCCGATTTTCTTCTCCCTTCTTACAGAATCCCGGTAGTATTGTCATGAAGACTTCTTCTTCTAACTCACCATTCAAAAAGGTATTCTTAATGTCAAGTTGTGGAAGAGGCCAATCCAAGTTGATTGCCAATGACAAGAGGACTCGAACTGTATTCAACTTTGCCACAGGTGCAAACGTCTCTGTGTAGTCAATACCATAGGTTTGTGTAAACCCTTTTGCAACAAGACGGGCTTTGTAATGCTCAATTGTCCCATCAACCTTGTATTTCAAGGTAAAAACCCATTTGCAGCCTACTGGTTTCTTCCCTCTCGGTAAATCCATCACAACCCAAGTCTCATTTTTCTCCAATGCCCACATCTCTTCTAATACCGCATCCCTCCATTTAGGGACCTCCAAGGCCTCCTGAATATTTCTCGGAATTCTTGGACTATCAAGGTTAGAGGTAAAAGCACGAAACTCTGTAAACAGAGTATTATAAGATATGAATTTCGAGATAGGGTGGAGAGTACATAACCGAGTTGATTCTCTGAGAGCAATGGGCAAATTAGTATTAGGAGACTTAGTTTCATCATTAGACTTGGAAGGAGACTCTTGGTTACTTGGAGCTATCACTGGAGCCAACTCTCTTGGTACTTCAGGTGTGAGATGTTCATTGTACCTTGATTGTGGCCTCCGTGAATAAACAAGTATCTCCTTGTCCTGTTGTTTTCCTACATCGCCTCCTGAGTTCAAGTTTCCTTCTATAAATGACACATTAGAATAGGATGGTGTGGCAGGTTCAGTGTTTGGGATAGACTTAGAAAAGGAGAGTTCAAAATCTAATACCCGACCTTCACTCAAATGCTCCCCCTGAAGGGAGGGCTTTTGGAAGTAAGAAGTGTTTTCAAAAAATGTAACATCAAGGCTAACAAAAACCCGTTTGGTGGATGGATCATAGCACTTGTAACCTTTCTGAGTAGGAGAATACCCAATGAAAACACACTTAATAGCTCGAGGGTCGAATTTATGCCGATGGTGGGAATGGACATGAACAAAGGCGGTACAACCAAATACTCTGAGAGATAGACTAGAGGAGAGGCGAGAGTGAGGGAAGAATTGCTGAAATGTTTAGAGGGGTGTAGCAAAAGAGAGAACACGACTAGGCATTCTATTGATGAGGTAGGTAGATATCAAAACAACATCACCCCAAAACATTTTAGGCATATGCATAGTGAACATCAAGGCACGAGCAACATCGAGAATGTGTCAATTTTTTCTTGCGGCAACCCCATTTTGTTGGGGAGTGTTAACACAAGAACTTTGATGAATGATCCCATGCTGCTGAAAATAATCACCCAAAGTAGTATTGAAATATTCTGTGCCATTATCAGTGCGCAAAATTTGAAGTTGTGCCTGGAATTGTGTTTGGATCATGGAGTGAAATTGGATAAACACAGAACGAACATCCGTTTTCTCCTTTAATAGGTAAACCCAACAAACTCGAGTATGGTCATCAATAAAGGTAACAAACCATTGGGTATGAGTACGATTAATTATACGAGAAGGGCCCCACAAGTCACTGTGAATCAGAGTGAACGACTTGGATGGTTTATATGTGAATGGCGAAAAGTAAATACGGTGATGTTTTGCAAATTCACATATTTCACATTGAAAAACAGAGAATCCTTTATTCGGAAATAAACGTTTCAAATATTGAAAATTGGGATGACCCATTCGAAAATGCCATAACAAAAGTTCACTATCCTTAGAGACAGATGCAGAATCACAAATGGAAATTGGATCCTGTTTTCTCACATCAGCGTCCTCAAAGTAGTAGAGACCAGCACACTCCTTAGCACTGCGAATCATCGTCCCCAATGATAGGTCCTGAAAAAGACAATAAGAAGAAAGAAACTTAGCAGAGCAATTGAAATTTTTTGTCAACTGACTAATGGATAACAGATTGCATGATAACTTTGGAACATGAAGGACAGACTCGAGTGTAATAGAGTCAGAGTGACAAATACTCCCTTTGCCAGCTACAGAGGAGAGGGAACCATCTGCAATTTTAACCTTAAGATTACTAGCACAAGGTGAGCATGAAGAAAAGAGGTGGTAAGAGCCAATCATGTGATCAGAAGTACTAGAGTCAATAATCCAAGGAGTTTTTTAGTGAGAGGCAGTAATGAGAGCGCGTAAAAAATTACCTCGGTGTGCTAATGAACCAGAAGGAGGAGGCGTGGAAGACTGACCAGAGAGTTGGAGGCTAGAAAAAAATGTGTAGAGCTGATCCAACTGGTCAGAAGTAAAGGCACTGTTCGGAGTGTGGTTGACATCGGGAGGGGGCTCAGCCTGAGGGTCAGCAGTAGCGTGATAGCCACAAGTGCGATGATTCTACCATAGTTTCCAGTCAGCAGGCCCATGGAGCTCCTAACAGGTAGCCTTAGTATGACCAGGCTTATGGCAATGTTCACACCAAGGTCGGCCCCTATTATGTTTCAGCCCAAACCCAGCCAGGGGGCCTTTTGTTACCAAGGTAGACCCTTTAAGCCCAGCAGGAAGAGAATCCTTCAGCATCACTCGACGCCGTTGCTCTTCACGCCTCACTTCCGAGAAGACTTCACTTGTGGAAGGCAGAGGTCGTCAACCAAGAATACGGCCACGAACATCATCCAAGTCATGGTTGAGCCCAGCAAGAAACTCGAAGACTCTCTCAGTTTCGAGTTTTTTCTTGTAGCAAGCACTATCGCCAGAGCACTCCCATTCATCGTATAAGCTGAGATCGAGTTCCTGCCAGAGAGCAATCATCTCCATGAAATAATCAGTGGCGTCCTTCTCTCCTTGCTTCATCTGCCATAATCGAGTCTTGATATCAAAAATCTTAGAGGAATCGCCAACATTAGAATACGTCTCTCGAACGGCATCCCAAACGTCTTTCGCCGTCGGCAAGAAAAGGTAGGTCTTTCCGATGGCAGGTTGCATAGAATTCACTAGCCAAGTAGTCACCATGGAGTTCTCAGACGTCCATTTCTGCAAAGAAGCTGCTAGTTTGGTTGAGGCTAGCTTGGGTGTCGTGCCAGTAAGGTAGCCAAGTTTGTCGTTGCCGTCAAGCACGAGTCGAATAGACTGAGCCCATTCACGGAAGTTTTTTTCATTCAGTTTCTCCACCGTGAGTTGAAGAGGCGAGAAAGAAAGACCACTGGAACCCATGGTGGAGAGAGCTTCGGACTTGCTGCTGGGAGCTTCGGTCATGGATTGGGTCTAAGGTAATTATATGGGCTGGATAGATGTGGGTTTTTTTTTTCTTTTTTTTTTTAAAAAAAGGAAATTAGGTTTAAAAGGAAATTGGGTTACTAGAATACGAAATGAAGCGTCCGTGACCTACTGGGGTAAAACCAAAACCCCAAGCAGCCGAGATTCTACCAATCCAAATCCAAATCCAAACCGAGATTCGACCTCCCAAGCGGAACTTGTTGATTGCCGTCTCCGAAAGCGCAAAGAGTTCGAAGACCTAATCTGTCGAGTTCCATGGAACGAGAGCATCTGGATCAAATACGCCAAGTGGGAAGAGTTTCAGAAGGACTTCAATCAATCCTGCTTGGTTTGGGAACGATGCCTAGAGGTTCAATCCTGCACGAATGTGTTCTGTGATGGTGATTTAGTGACGATCAAGAATACACGATGATGAACAGAGGCTCGATCTAGAGATGGAACTGGTACCGAAGGATCAGATTCCGCGATCGACGATGAATGATCGATCAGGCAGGCATGGAATGATGGGCAACGATTCCCTCAAAGACGGTGAGGGATCGAGAGCTTTCTTCTGTGTCGGAAAGGAAAACTGTCTCCAACGATGAAGACTGATTTGGCAAACTCTCTGCGACGGTGAGCTTCTTTGGCTCTGATACCATGTAATCAGAAAGAATTTCTTTTCTATTTCTATATATTTTTCATATACACTCCATAGGTATTTATAATACAATTGGGAAGCAAAAAAGAAAAGAGTAAAAAAGGAAAGAATAAAATCTTCCTACAATTTCTCTATAAAGAATAAAATCTTCCTACAATTTTTACCTCTAATTACTCCACAAATTGGGAATTTCTACAATATGCTCACTTCTCATCCTCATCTTCTTAAAATACTTACCTTATATCTTGTTTGGGGAAAGATGTCTGAGAGTTACAAAGAAGCAATATAAAACCAAACAAAACAAAAAACATATTTAACAAAACAACAAAAAAGAAGTCATAACAATGTCGTTTACCTTGATTGCGTGTATCGCATGTATCGAAATGTATCATAAGATACGTATTATGTATCGTAAGATACGGTACAAAAAGATACAACTATGAAATACGTATCGTTTTATGTCCATATCGAAATGTATCGTAAGATACTAACAACTATGTACCAAAGCAAGGTCTAAGGTACAAATGAAGCATACATCATAGAAGATCAACCCACAAAAAATAATATCTCAATACCAAAAACAATCAAATAATGTCATCACAAACATCCTCTCTCTTTGTATCCGGGGGGTTGCTCCCCCTCTATGCATTTGTCTATAATACATTTTCTAATAAAAGAAAAGTTATGTAAGAAATGAACTCTTTCATGAGATGATAGAAGTTACACTAATAGCAGATCAAATAAAGTAAAACCACTAAACTGTTTGCAAATCTACAATAAAGATCAATAATTACACCAGTGAGAAAGAGTGACATAGTCCAATGAAGATAATGTTAGGGGATGTGGAAAGCTATTATTAATGCGGCTTAAGATATTTAAGAAAGACAAGGTAATGTGTCGTTCCTCTTCCCAGGAAAAAAAATGAAAAAGAAATTACACAGTAAAATTTTGGCCCATTTTAACTTAGCCCACCCAATTTTTTTGACCCAATCCCAACTCAATCCTAATCTCTTCTCTTTTCAGTATCTAAGTCAGAGTTTGCTAGATAAAAAAATTTTAAACTCTTTTATTGATACCAGCCCCCCCTCCCCATCTCTTCCCATATAAACTCTTCGCTCTGCCCTTGCCTAGACATAGTGGAATGACAAGAAAAAAATATTCATATAGTCAACCCCAAATAGTTGGAAAAGAATTTATCAAGTTGTATTAAGGGTTGAAGAAAGACCAGGGTGGCACTTCAAACCCAAAATATCATGGGCTATGGTAGAACCTTTGATCCTGTAAGTGGGCAAGGGATGAGATTCCTTACCCAGCCTGCAACATGTTTGTGCCCTGAATTTGGCCCTCAAACACAGTATTGACTGAACTTTAGTCAATTAGCTAGGCAGCTAATACTCCTAACCCAACCAATCAAAAAAAGGGAAAAAAAATACTTAATACTCCTACACATAATTGTTGTACTCTAGTTAATTACAATTCAGCACAACTCAACAAAATCTTAATCACAACAGCCCAGGATCGCTACTCACTATATGAAATACTTGTACATCATTCAGCCCCATATAAGGCCAAATTCTCTCATCAACAAAAAAAAAAAAAGGCCAAATTTTCTGCTAAGTCCTTGACAATCATGTTCTTCCACAACTCCTTATCCCACATTCTTTTGGCATCCTCATGCCCTTAAATCAAATCACTCGGATGAGCCATCTTAGACTATTTTTTTCTCAGTTGATGCCACCTCTAACCCCTCACAAATGCATTTTTTTTCTTGTTTTATTTTCCTTTCAAAAAATTAAAAAGGAATAAAAATAAAAGACTACTCACAGTGAGAAATTTGAAAGGAATGTGTGGGTCAGATGTGGACTGAAATTTCTACTGGGACAGGTATGGGTTACATATATTTAAAATGCTCGACCCAACTCAATCTAATGCAACTTGAGGGTAAGAGCAATTGGTTAATGCCTCAAACACAATATGTTAAAGTTGCCTAATGGTAAACTGATGTCGGAAATCATCAAGTTTCCTTTATAAAATTGTATTAAGCCTTCCATGCACAAATTAGGCTCAGATTTTATTTTCATGATGTTAAAGAAGAAGCTAAAAAGATGAAATCAACCAATCTTCAAACCATATTGATGCGACCAAAACCAACCCAAAGCTCCAGTCAAGATAACTCACTAATACTTATGTTTGCCTGAAATCAAACTTGAATTCTAAGCATAATCAGGTAACCACGATTTTGGGGCCCAAATTGCCCCAACATCCCATGGAACAGCCTGCATATAACAAAATGTGTGATACAAGAGGAACAATCGTTCACAATAACAAATTAAACATCAATATTTGTTCCAGAGAGTAAAGTAAACCAGAAGAAAAGAAAAGAAATAATAATAATAATAATGCAACAACAAGAAAAAGAGAACCCTTTGTATGCTTAATCCAAAAACAACTGGCAATGAAGGTGTAAAGCCCTGTTATTTTAATGGAAATTAAATAAATAATTCAATTAGAGAAATAATTAATGTTTTATAAATTTAATTGAAAAAATTAAATTAGTGGTATATAAAATGTAAATTAGACCCAATAAAAATAAAATGAATACATGCAAACGAATTTAAAAGAATTAAGACTTTCTTGTGATTCTAAAAAGACAAAAAGGCCACTAATGAGATAATTGAGGAAAGGAAACAATATGGGTAGATGGATAATCGTATACATAAAAATATTTAAACGTGAGTGGTCAAAGGTTATAATGTGGGTAAATCTCCACCACACATTTAAATTTTAACACACCCACACATGCTACACCTAAAACACACGAGGAAAAAAAGGGCTGGGCACATAACACACATACATGGCTGAATAATAGAGAGAGAACAAGAGAGAAAGAGGAAGAGAGGAAGAAAAAAGAAGAAGAAAAAGAAGGATTCTTGGGCCAATTCTTGAAGATTCTTGATAATTTGGCACTCATCTTTGCTCATGGAAGAAATTAATTGGAAGAAATCAAAGAGATCAAGTTAGAGTTTTCCAATTTTGCACAAAAAGTGAGGTAGGGTTTCTAAACTTGAAGAAATAGAGATGCTTAGAGTTGTTAGGTTGTGTTTGGATTAAAATTATAATTGGGTTTATGAAATTGTGTTTCTTTTTGGGGTTTATCAAGAATTACATGTAGGATTGTACACTAATTTATTGTATTTCTTGAATTGGAATATTACTCTTGTTATAATTACCCAAAGCATGATCCCTTTTCTTGATTTTCCTAGATTATTTCTCATTATCTCCATATATTGTTAGTTTTTCATTTAAAGCCCTTTACTAGTTTGTATAACTTGAAACCCCTTTACTTGTAAATGAATGGAAATTATTTGAGTTGATGGAAATGGACTTTGGGTGATATATAGTTTATATGAATTGGTAGATAAATTGAAAATTCCCTTATTGATAAAAGATTGATTATTCATGAAGAAAAATGAAAGATGGAAACACTAGAGACGTCTTTGTGTGCTCTAGAGTATATGTGAGATTGCGATGCGTCACTTGTGTGCCTTGGAGTGTATGAGAGATTGCGATCCCGAGCTATGAATTTTGATGTGAGAGTGAACTTCCCTTCGGCTTGCGAGTCAAGAACCCGCATGGAGTTTGGTTGTGGTGTCCGGCGGGTTAGTAGCCTGTAAAACCAAAATAGGCTTGCCGGGAGCCAAAGCTTAGGTTGAGGGTTGGGATAAAAACCCAAACTTAAATTTCGGAATGTAATGACAAATTATGAAATGAGAAAGTGAGAAAAAAATCGGACCCATCCACAATACATTAAAATCATTGAAATTTAATTAGATTGTATTGTTATTCAATAATTTATTTAGTTGCATTTAATAAATATTGTCATTGGCATGTCACTACACCTCCACAAGCATACACATTGCAACATTTTCATTTCTCCTGTTTAGATATATGGGGTACTGACCCCTACTAGATGGAGGTTCTGGCAAGGAGCTGACCGTTTGACACGTCCTCGAATGGAGGTCAAGACCACTTTTGATTTCTTTCGAAGACGAGTTTATTTTTAGTTGTATGTAGGATTACATAACTTGACTTAAAGACTTATATTTTTTGGCTTCTTTAGAAAATGGACATGTACTAATGCTACTTATGTTTGGACTCATACGAGTAGGAATGTAATATGGTATGTATTTCTTTGTAAGAAAAAAAAAGTGTGCAAGAATGAATTATAACATTGTTGAAATGATATTGATATGAATTTAGCCTTTTTGCTGAAGGCTGTGTAGAATAGTTCACTTTGAAAGACCATATCTCTTACATCCTATGGAATTAGAATCTCATCTTTTAAAGAATTAAACCTCCTTGTCTTAACTTTCAAATGGCTCAAGAATGACCTTAATTAGGCAAATATTGAGGGAGTTATGCTGATTTTAAGAAATCTGTGTAAAATTTGACCAGCTGTTTACAAATCAGTCCATAACTTGAGTTCCATGTACTCTTTTTGAGTGCTTCCAAGTTCTATGGAAACTAGACTTATAGTAGAATATGTCATAGAAAGCTCATAATAGCAGATTTTATAAATTGGGAGATATAGAGTTTTAAATAGGGCAGACCTGCTCTGTGAACAGAGCAGTTCAGACCTACCTTCACCATTTTGGTAATAACTTGAGCTACCGGATGTATTTTTGAGTAATTCCAAAGCTCACTGAAAGCAGACTCATATTAGAACATGTCCTAAAAAGTTCAAGGTATTAGGCCCTATGAGTTGAGAGATATGGGGCTTCAAACAAGGCTGAACAATTTAGATAACAAAAAAAAAAAATGAACCATAAGTTGCATCCTAAATGAATCTGATTTTTTTTTTTTATGCATGGGGCTTCAAGAAACAATATATAATAATTAAGTAGAAAATAGTGTAATTCATGGAATGAAGATCAAGTAGGGTGAACTTTAAATATTATTAGATGTACCATAGGGAGTCGATCACAACCCGGGTCTTTGAGGACCTGGGGCATGACAGAAGGCATGATTGTTTTAATTTTAGTTAACCCCAGAGGGCCTGGACTACCTCCAACATGGTCCAGTTAACTATGGAACTATGTAAGCCACCTCAAGAGCCCAAAGATTCCATTGTTGTAAAAGAAAGACAATAATAGAGACAAAGGCCCTCACAAAAATGCAACTCTATCGGCAAGCTCTCAAATAAAGGAAACAATGAGCTAATGATAAAAGAAAAGAAAAATTTACAAGGAAGACAATGGAAACAAAATTACTGAAAATTGCTTGTAGTGAAGTGAAACTTCGTAGTTATAAGTGTCAAACACTAAAGCTGCAGGAAGAACAAAACAAATAAAAGGAGACAGATAACAGAGAAATGTGGATTTTTTTTTCTGATTTATAGGGAATGCAGTATTTACTCATATTTTCTTTGGAATTCTGCCAAAGAGAAGTGTCACCCGCGTTGATGTCCATAATAATGGCTATGTCCTTTCCACCAGCTGATGCTTTCAGGAAATAATCATCTAACTCCTTAATAATACCAGCCAAAGTCTTCTTCTTCCCCCAAGCAACCATCGGCATATCAGTAGTGTGACCAGTGTCTTTAGTGTACCAGCTCACCATTGATGAATTATCATCAATCAATTCAACAGTCTTTGGCTTCTCATGAAAAATATTTACAACCTTATTGGTAACAACTTCACCATCATGATCTTCTTCCTCAAATTCAGTATTAGCCTCTGCCCAATTTTCTTCTTCAACTGGCTCCACGGTTTCACTCTTCTTTTGAGATTGAGGTGAAGAAGGGTCATAAGGGTCCCAAAAATGCCATGATGAGCTTGGAATTGGAGGTGGCGGCGGTGTGCAACCATTATCCTCGTCAATCTCTATGATTTCTTCTTGGGCAACTTTCACTTTTTGATTATCCTCAAACTTTCTCGAATCGGGGCTAAAAGGGGGTGGAGGTGGGGGGGAAGGGGGCAAAGGGGGAGGCGGCGGGGGAGGCAATGCAAGACCAAAAGGGGCAGTTTCTAGCTCCAATGACTCTGACTCAGTGAACTGGCGAAGGGTTACTCCAGTGTTTTTCAGTGCTCTCAAATAAGCCATCTGGGCATCAGCAAATTCTCCTCTAAATCCCACCAATTGTTTCATCAACCTCTTCCTCTCCTTGCAAATCCGTACTCTCTCTTCTTGATCAATTCTCGATGCAACACAACCCATTTTATTGAATATGGAGAAAATAAAAGAAGAGTTTCTCCAATCTAATTCAACTTGTAAATATTATAACAAGGAAATAAACAGAAATGTGAGTTGGATATTCTATACCGTAAAGATCAATAGCAAAAGTAAGAAGAGCTAATTAATCCTTGCAAAGTTCAAAGACAAATAAATAGTTCTGCATTTTTGTTCAGCTCAAATAATATTCATACCCAGAGAAAACAACCACAAAACCCTTTAAATCCCACATCCATCGTTCTTGTAGTCACTTGCACTTCCATTTCAGTTGATTCCAATACCTCAACAGAAACAACAGTCAGCAACACTATTCGGTTTCAAATCTGCAAAACCCACAAAGCCAACAAAGTTGTTGCATAATATTTCCAAGTGCATTAGCTTTATGCCCCCAATTTCCCCAGTTTCATTCAGCCAAACCGACCTCCATAATCAAATATGAAAAGCCGAACACTGACCCTCTTTCCAACCTTAATTCACTGTACCCACACTACATGCATTGGATATCTTGCGATTCAGAGAACTCCAACAAGACAAAAGGAACACTAAACAACACTTTCCAGTTTCTAAATCTCCACAGCTCACAAATCAACAAAACTATAACAAAAATTTCCAAAATGGTCTCCTTATTTCTCTGATTTCTCCACTTCCACCGAACAAAACCTTAGTCACTCCACACTCCAAATCAATGATCATTAGACACTACAGACAGTGCCTTTCCGACAATCCAAACACCTCAAAGAAAGCAAAAACAACACTAAACAAGAGTAGTCACTTTCAAAATCTCCACAGTTACACAAACAAACAAATATTTCTAAAAATAAAATAAAAATGGGTCTGCTCAGAGCTTAAACTGGTCACAGAGTCCTTCCAGTGATTTTTTTTTTTAAAACTTCTATTTTAAACTTTTAAAAAGACAAGAAAACAAATCGTACTGACATAGAAACTGTTACAGCATGACCTGCAAATGCTGTTGTGCTTGTGTTATGTTCTGCAGGAAAAAAAATTATAAAAAAAAAATCATGAGGGTTTTGAAAACATTAAAACATAGAAAGTACAGAAAGAAGAATCCTCAAGAAAAGCTTCAAAGAAACCACTCAACTGTATTCTCTGTTCATGCTATCCAAAGGAAGAACACAAACTGATAGAGAGAGAGAGGGAGAGAGAGAGTGAGAAGTATGGATGGAGAGAGAGATGAGTGGGCTCGAAATCTAAGGGACATGAGAAGCATCCAAAGCACCGCAAGATAAGGCGCATTTTAGTATGAACCAACTTTTTTTAAATAAATAAATCAAATGGGGTTCAGGTCATTACTCATTAGTCCATGACCCCATTCCATTGCATTGCATTGGGTTTCACCATTACTCTCTCTCGTTCAGTGCTTGCTTCGTACAAAAACAGTGCAGACAACTATGAGCTGTCAGTATGCGTATGTTAGAGAAAAAGAAGGGGCCTATGCTGGGGATAGATGATTGCGCACGTTAGTGTTCAGAAGTTTAGAGGTGAAAATGGAATCAATAATAGCATTTAAAAAAGTATCCCTGTTCCCACTTTAAAATAAACATTGGAGTTTCAAAAAATTATTATTTTAATAATTAAAATTTTATTTTATAAAGTGTAAGGGATAGTTTTATGATTTAAAAAAAAATTAATATAATTTTAAAAATTTAAAAAAAATCAAAAAAATTATAAAAAATCAAGAAGTTCAGTGCAATTTGGCTGACTTTTTTATACTGTGAGGGTTTGATCTTCTTTCGGCCGTTTGCTTTTGTCTTCTTTTGTTTATTTTGCCTTTTTTACTTTTTCTTTTTGTGGATGTACGAACTTCATGCAAGGCCATTTAGAAACCTCATAGGCCCTTTGCCAGACTAATTGTCCGATGGCTTGTATGCTGGTGAAGTTATTTAGTGTTACTTTGAAAGCCCGGCGGAAATCGACATATGAGAAAAGAGCGTTTTGAAATATGCGTTTTTAAAAAATTTATTTATTAATATTTTTTTAAAATTTATGTTTTAGTTTTGAAAATATTTGTACGAGTATTTTGAAAAATTCAAATAAATACTTATTTAATTTAAAAACTCATTTAAAATATAAAAATAATTACACAGACAGTTCCACCACCCATCCAAATACAGTATTACTTCTTCATTAATTCACGGCCTAAAGAAAAAAAAACATAATAATAATTTTTAAAATTAATATAGTATTTTTTTAATAAAATGATGCGGAGAGGAATAATTGAATTCACGCCCTTTGCATGAAGAAGGGATACTTGTACCACTTTATATAGGATATTGGTCCTAATTGATGTGATATTAATACTCTCTAAAAATGTGAACTCTTTCATAAAGTAAGAAAAGTATTAACTTTAAATCCCAGATGCAAAGATGATCTCAATATTTTTGTATCTATAATATAATTTAAATATAAGCATAAAAGTTTATTTTACGAACAATGTCACATAAACACTCTAAAAATCAATTATATGGATAGAATCCTATTTCAAATTATTCTCATTTTTTACTTGTATATATGCTCACATAAAAGACATAAATATTTTTTGGTATTGATAGTGTAAAATTTTGTAAATTCTTTTACTTGAATTTTATTTCAAATTTTATATTACTCAATATTATTTAAATATGCAAGAACTTTATTGATATTTAACATTTTTATATTTTTTTTATTGAAATATTGTTGCAATTTTATATTACAAAAATATATATCGAAAACAAAGGCTTTTGAAAATGTTTTCATATCTTTATTAGAGTTTTATTTATAATTATATTAATAAAACTCTTATAGTTTAATCTATTTTAAAAATTATTTTAAATCAGTATGTATTTTATTTAAAATCTAATATTCTAGCACTTCAAAAACAAAAAGAAATTTTAAAAAAACTAATAATCTCATGTAAACTTGTTACTTTAAGTTTCAAATTGTCTTGAGTCAGTCCTATTCTCTAAAATATTAACATGATAGGCCCAAGTTATCGGAGTCCAATGGGTCGATAATAGCATTAGTTAGGACACATTTGAAAATCACGAGAACTAGTTCTAGAAAATACAGATAAACATGTTTTAAGTTTTTTATTCTTTAGTAAGCACCTTATACTAGTACAGTAGTTCAGATATGTAGTTAAAAAATATTTAAAAACTTGAACAAATCGAATTAGATGAGGATTAAATTTTTTTAAAATTAAATAACTTAATGGGAGTGTTTCGACCTGATCGAATTCGAAAAACTTTCAAACAATCCCTTATGTTGAAAAATTATATAGAATCAAATTGAATCAGTCCAGTTTAGGGTTGAATCAAAAATAAAAATTGATCAGATGAATTAGTTACATCTCTATTTCAGCCTACACAATCAGCAAGGCTCATGATCAAACTCAATTCTTTATGTTGAAGGATGTCCCATTGGTCACTCAAAAGCATACTTCTTGAAATTTATTTTAAGCCTGGAAAGGGTTTCAAAAATTGAGGTAACTCTTAGCAAATTTTGGGAAAGTGAAACCTTTTTCAAAGTATTTAAGGAATTACAAAAGAAATACATAAACTCTTGATATATATATGTATATATATATATATATATTGTTCAATATAATTATTTAATATACCGATCAATGTTAGGTTGACAAAACAACACACAAACATATTAAGATATGAATTCATTTAAACATCTTTTAAGTGCTTAGAGTACATACATTTGTCATTTAATTTAATTTCTTTTTATAAATAAAATTCATATGCATAAATATCAATAATTTAATACTTTCACTATTTTTTCATGTCGTTTATGAGACTGTCAAAGGACAATGCTATTCAATCATGGGTAGCTTTGACAAAATATTTTTATTTATTTTAATTAAATGAATTTGAGTTGTCATCGTGTTGATAATATTAAAGGGTCTTATCGGATTAAACATGATAGTCTTTATAATTATGTGTGTGTAAAGTATATTTTTAGGAAAATTATGATTTAATCAATTTTTTATATATTTATAAATCAGTTAAGTACAATATTAAATTTAGAAGATGTTATTGTAAGGAGTAAAATTAATAATACTTCAACTTTCACTATTCAAAATATATAGTTCTGAAACATTCCTCTTTACAAAAATAAAAAGACTAATTTACCCTGAGCCGATTTAAGATTGTAACTAAATTGATTTTAATTAATCAATTAACTAAATTAATTTTAATTAATCAACTATCCACAACGTAATGGAGATAGCCCAAAGTTTATTTTTCTAATTAACCTTATGTAATTAAACGACAATTATAGTTGAACTAAACGGTGAATCGATTGTTATAAATATAAATTTAATACTAGATTGTACTAATAAATACAACTAAGTGCTAAATAATAGATATCAAACAAATAAAATATCAAGCACAATATAAGGAGACCGAGAGACACCAAGTCTTATGTGAGAAACTTTTATGGGAAAAAAACTCATACTTGCAGGTAATTCAATATGAATCCAAAACCCCAAACCTTTAATTCTTCCATGATTCTTTCTAGTGATGCTCTTATGTACAATTTGATTGTGTCTTTACCAATGATTTTTTCACAACAACCACTTTTGCTACCAAACCGACTTTGATAGATTAACACAACCCCGTGTCATGGTAAACAATAAACTTAAGATTCACTCTTATTATACAAGACATATCAAAATCATCTATGTGATAAAGAGACTATATGAAATCATAAACTAAATATGTATTTAGATATAAGGATTCCAAAGAGTAATCAAATACTCAATAAGGTTTTGTAAAACCAACCTCTCTGATGCAAAGAATTACAATTCTCTCTATACACACAATGATTTTTTGTGCACATAAGATAAATATAGGCAAACCACAAAACCTAATACAATTCGGATCAGGGCATTGCCTAAAACTACTGATTTTGGACACGCATGTGAATGAAAGGATGTTTCCCATTCGGACGCAACACTCCGTTCGAACGAACTTAGGCTTCCGTGTAAACGGGGTAACTACTATTTTTTATTTGATTTTTAGACTTTAAACAATTATGAAAACTCGTAAAAACTAGAATTCTTTGGTAACCAATTAACACGAAGACTACTTATTCAATAAAAGAAAAACTCTCTAACTTTGAAATTGAAATATTATTGATAAATTGTATAATAATAACCGAATATATTATATTTATAAACTAAAAGACTGCTAATCCGAACAGAAAACTACTAATTCCTTCTACTTATAAGACAAGAAGCTACTAATACTAGTCCGGACAAAATTAAAAAAACGAAAACATTTCCAAAAAATGGGTCAAAAAGTTAGGGCTTCGTTTGGATTGTGATTCAGAAACAATTTTTAAATATTTTTTAAAAAATATATTCAAAATTTTGTAATTAATTTTTTTAAAATTGTGAAAATATATTTGGATATGATAATTTAAATTTTAAAAAATTTAAAAAAACTATATTTTGAAATGCGTACTCCGCGTTTTGAAATTAAAAAACTGTTTTTGAAAATAAAAACAAACAGAGCCTAGGATTTTCCGGTTGTATCGGGTCATCTAAGATCTAACTACTATTTTGACTTCGAAGAGGTCTTGAAATACTTTCATTAATTCATAAAATCAAAAGCCACTAATTCTACGTCACATCTAATCTCAACATAAATAATAGAAACAGTCCAAGCGTTATGTTCTCAAATGTCATGCTTTTCTCAATTTTAATTTATCGAATATCCCATAATTAATATATTCAGATTTAAATCAGATTCATATGTGTACTTTCTCATTATATTATCAGGTCGATTAGAATATTTTGTGAATAGACAATTCCTCCACCAAACAATCATAGTCATCATCGCCATTATCTTCAAGGAGGATATGCATGAAAGTTGGAGGATTCCCCTGCTTAATGTGCCACCTTTGGTTCACAATTCATCGTCTAATTATTATTTTTTTTTCTAAAATTCAGTTACTTTTTCTTCTTTATATGGTAGAAAGAATTCATATACAAATGCGTTTTTACTGATTCCAAACAACTGTTTAAAATTATCATATGGCTGAAAGTAGGCAACAACAAGAAGAAAAAAAATCATTAAATTGCACCAAAAGTATAAACTATAAATTAAAATAAAATTTCCCAAAAACTCTACCAAAACTTTAATAAGTTGAAAATGAGTCATGTTAAGGACAATACGAGGAAAGGGAAGACGCCACTTTACACTATTATGTAAGTGTTATAAATTAGTAGAATCATAGAAGGCCAAAGGAGATGAAAGATCATCTTTTTGACCATGAAACTAGACAGGTTTTGGTCATTTCTGAATCTTTATTTCTTTATGGGGCCCTGTGATTAATTAATTAAAGGCAACCTAGTACCATTGGCTTTACTTAACAATTCAAGTCAGTTACTCCACTAAGCTCCTCCCTCACCTTTTCATCTGTCATGTGACATGAACCATGCAATGTTCAAAGTAGCTTGGCCCATATACTTTGTTGAATCATTATAAATTGAAAGTTTTTGTTGGCTGGATTTGTTTTGATTGCCTTTTTAAAAGTTGAAGATGAATATGGAAAGCAAGGATGTGCAAAATATCTGGATCTTCATATATATATATATATATATATGTCTGCCTCAACCTTCACTGTGTAATCATACAAGTCCTTCCTTCCATTCTAGTGAAGTCATTGGTAAAAACAATGGTTAACATGCCCTAAGAAAAGTCCTGAAATTTATCTGAAATGGTAACATGACCTTAGGTGCCTCTTTTGAGAAAGAGATGATTAAAATTGCGAAGGCAAACCCAGTGCATCATTGCAGGTTTTGAAAAGAGAGTTAAATGTATGCAGTTTTGTCTGTTTTTACAACTCGAATCCGTGACCTCCAGGTCACAACGAACTCAAAATAAATCTCAAAGTATTAAGAAAGCTGCTTCTGTATATGCCCTTCAATCTTATCCATCAACTTTTGAAACATGGCAGCCTTTGAAATGATCTTTATATATAGTTCTATACCAAAGCACAAATCATGACAGAGTCACATAGCTAAAGGTGGAGTTTGGCTGGAGTATTTGGTTGATTAAACTTGACTTGAATTGAACTTCTAACCAAAGCTTGAGATAGTTTGACTTGATCTCATTGGTTTGGCCTAAGCAAGCTTGCTTACTGGAAATCATGTAAGTTTATTAGCTTGAATCCAAGCATGAGAAGTATAATCTGGACATAATTCAATGGAATTTATGCAAAAGTTTTAAAAAGAAAAGCTAAAACATGGCCCTTGTATGGCTCTGTGTGTGTGTGTGTGTGATAGAGAGAGAGAGAGAGCGTCTCATGTTCTGCCCACATTACCCATTATTAGTAATTGTGGTTAGGTTTTGATAATGACTGCCCATTTTACCGTCTCATTGTAGTTAGGCTTTGATATGACTAATTAATGTCTCGTTATTTTTAATATACGAAGCCATTTATTTATAGAGTTTAAGATTGCTCATCATGAATCCACTTCATATGGTTAATAAAATTTCTGGCTAGGTAGTCATGCTAAAAACGTGGGATCAATCCCGCTTTCATTGAGTTTAAAGGTCTCTGGTTGAACTAAGAAAAATAATAAGAATCTGTCATTTCATTGCTATGATGATCTCATTTCTATGTCTAGTTCGACTTGTGCTTGTCGTTGTCACTCATAAATCATGCTAATCTTCTTTGTGTCGTTTCAATTTTGTTACATGTTCCAGAGTGTGTAAAATAAATTTAATTTACTGAAATATGAATCTTTAACTATCATGAAAATCACATGATTATCTTTTATACTGAAACAAATAAATAAAAGTAACATACCAGAATCTGCCATAATAAAAAAAAACCCTTCTGCTTGAAGAAAGCTTGTAAAAATTAACCCTTTTTTTTTCTTGCACTGGAATATTATGGGAAAAAACTGGTTAAAATAATTGAGTAGAGAGAGGATAATTCGTACTTAAAATCAAACTCTTATCCTACTCTTTGAGATCTCCTTAATGCTATTCCTTGTGATTGTTCTGCAACTGGTTCATTGGCGATATTCTCATTATGGAGTGACTGATCACTAGATTGTTGTTCAATGTTATCAAATTGTTCGATAACTAGAGAAACAATAGTTTTCGTTGAAGTTACAAGTATCGGGATAGGCACCCGAACTTCTTCAATGACCACATTACGTGATACATCACTCCCACTAATTTCACCATTCTCAAGGAATCTGGCATTTCCGGTTTCAACAATTCTCTTATTATGATTAGGGTAGTAAAACCTATACCCTTTGGACATCTCTGGGTAACTAATAAAATATCCGCTTACAATTCTAGAATCCAACTTCTTTTCATGCAAATTATAAATCCTAGCCTCTGCTGGACAACCCCAAATATGAAAGTGTCTCAAACTTGGTTTCCTTCCTATCCACAATTCAAAAGGAGTCTTTTGAACTGCCTTACTAGGAACCCGGTTAAGTACATAAACGACTGTCTTAAGGGCCTCCATCCACAATGAAATGGGTACTAAGAAGTACATACTTCTAACCATTTCCATAAGAGTACGATTACGTCTTTCAGCCACCCCATTCTGCTGAGGCATACTAGGCATTGTATATTGTGAACAAATACCATGCTCTTCTAGGAATTTAGCAAATGGTCCTGGACATTGTCTTATTCCATCATACCTTCCATAATACTCACCACTTCTATCTGATCGAATGATTTTCACCTTTCTATTTAATTGTCGCTCAACTTCAGCAATATATGCATTTAAAGCATTTATTGCTAAAGACTTTTCATGCAACAAATAGACATAACCGTAACGTGAAAAATCATCGGTGAAAGTGATAAAGTACTTTTCTCCACCAAAAGACGGTGAGTCGAAAGGTCCACAAATATCAGTATGGACAATCTCCAAAAGTTTTTCACTTCTTGTGGCGCCTTTCTTTGTTTATTTGGTTTGCTTTCCTTTAATACAATCCACACATGCATCGAAATCAATAAAATCAAGATTTGAAAGAATCTCGTCTTTTACCAATCTCTCCATTCTTTCTCTGGATATATGACCCAGTCTTTTATGCCACAAGAAAGAAGAATTCTCATTAACTCTACTATGTTTAGTTCCAACATCATGATGCAGAGTGGGGAGTGTTTTAACAAAATTTTTGTTAAGATTAAATCTATATAACCCTTTTGATAAAACACCAGAACCAACAAATGAGTCATTTCTCAATAAACGAAAACTTTTATGTTCAAAATGTAAAACATAACCGTCATAATCAAGTCTTGACATAGCAATTAAATTTCTAGAAATATTAGGAACATAAAAAGTATCAAATAGGTCCAAACAGTAGCCTGACTCTAAAAACAAACAGTAAAGTTCCAACACCAACAACTGGTACTTGAGTTCTATTTCCCAAGACTATAAAATGCTCATTTTCCTTTATGTTCTGGATCGAAAGGTATCCCTGCATTGAATTTGAAACATAAATAGTAGAACCAGAGTCAATCTACCACGTATTAGAAGGAACTTGTGTCATATTTGATTCGAAACATACATAAGCTAATAGCTTACATTTCTTTTCGAACCAAGTTTTACATTTCGGGCAATTTTTCTTTAAATGGCCATAAGCATTACAGAAATAGCATTTTGGTGCATTATGTTCCTTCTTGTGAACCTCATTGACATGAGAGGGTCCCGCAACCTTCAATGGATCTTTCTTGGAACTCTTCTTGTGTGTTTTTCCTTTGCTTCCAACTCCATGACTCACAACATTAACCGAATGTTATCCTTGTTGCTTAAGTCTTGCCTCTTTTTGAATTAACATACTCGCTAATTCATTTACATTCCACTTTTCCTTAATAGTGTTATAGTGAATCTGAAATGGCCCATACTGAGCAGGCAATGAATTCAGAATGAACTAAACAAGGAAACTTTCATCAACATTCATGACCAGAGATTTGAGTCTGGCAGCTAGAATGGTCATTTCAAGGACATGCTCACTCATTCCACGGCTAGCATCAAATTTCATGGTAGTAAGTTCAGCCATTAATCTTCCTCTAAGGGACTTGTCCACTGAACGAAAACGATTTTCCACAGTCTTGAAATATTCCTTTGCATTTTTAATTTGAGGAAGCGTTGACTTAATATTGTTCGCAATACACATTTACATAAACATGATGCTTAATCTGTTCAATCTTTCTCATGACTTAGACAAAACTTGTTGCTCCGAACTGCTTGTTTCAATAATAGCAGCCGGTTTGTCAATTCGCAGTGCAAAATCAAGATCTAGAACATCAAGGTGAAACTGGATCTGTTCCTTCCAGTCAGAGAAATTAACTCCATTAAAAATTAGACACTGCAAAAAATATCACAACATTAATGCTTTGAAAAAATCAATTTCGTTAGCAATATTGCGTTCAATCTTTGGATTTACTAATGCAATATACTAATATTCAAATTTAATGGTGATTTTCACTCACCTAGGCATAATTGATGACTCTTCAAAGTTTGATTGGTTTGTCATCTTCAGGGCATCCATCCTAATCTCACTATAATTCTATCAATTATTCTAATTAATTTAATGACTACTTGAAAGTTAGTGTATCTTTGGGTCTAACCATAATAATCATTTCATAATTATTTTGTAAAGTCATAATTTAATTCAATATTTATAACTTTTCTCAGCAAGATTACTTTGGTGATAACATGCTAACCATAATATAAACATTGATTGATAAATAACCCAGTAAAAATAAATAAATAAAATAAAATAATCTTTTAATTTTTTTTAATTACATGTAAAATCTAGCCCATAATTCATGCATGCATAAATATAATTATTAACTTAATACAAATAAGTCTATAATATAGCCACTATTATTAATTTACTAAGCCCATGACACAAAATAGATGACCTAACAGCCGCCGCCACTGTCTGGTCGGCGACGTTGATCAAACAGATCATTCTAAGAAAGCTCTTAAATCTAAGCAGTTAAGATAGAATCATATCATAAAAGCTATAATTTATTTCAGCAATATGGAAAAGTCCAACATTCCAATACCCATAAAGCAGCAATAAAACAAAGAAGTTTGCCTGAACATTCATTAAACTGACTCCCGTTCAAGCAAAGGCAGTCATGACGCCGAATGCTTTGTGTTATATATTATTCAAAACAACATCCGAGAGTTTCAACCATGCGCCGAATGCTTTGTGGTTTTTTTTTTTTATTCCTCTGGCCGACCATTAGTAAGATTAGTAAACCGGAATGATGCAGATCAGCGGTAGTTACTCACGATCATAAAAAATATTAATAAAATTATTTTTTATATTAAAAAAAAATTATGATAATTTCAACTTAACTCTGATACCACATGTAAAATAAATTTTCTTTACTAAAATAAGAGTCCTTAACTATCATAAAAATTACATAATCATCTTTTATGCAGAAACAAATAAATAAAAGTAACATACTGGAATTTGCCATAATGAAAAATCCCTTCTGCTTGAAGAAAACTTGTAAAAATTATTTCTCTCACTTAACCCTTTTTTTTCTTACACCAGCATGTTATGGGAAAAAACTGGTTAAAATAATTGGGTAGAGAGAAGACAATTCTTACTTAAAATCAAACTTTTATCCTACTCCCCATAAAAGTAGATAAATAAGAAAACACTTTTCCTATTATATCTCACTAATTAAGTAACCGTGCGTTAACTCTTCCAAAACCAATAACTACCTAATTTCATTAAGTCTAAAATAATGTCAATATCATCTTTTCATGTGGACATATTTTAATAGAATGAGCTCAGAACCTATATATGTTTTCCTAAATATACACGTACAAAGTATTTTGAGGATGGAATTATGGTCCAATTATCTGTAAATTGGTGTTCTAGTGTCTAATGAGTAGTGGCATTATGGGCCTTAGTAGGCACAGAGATGTTCAAATGTTATCTGTACATTGGTGTTCTAGTGTCTAATGAGTAGTGGCATTATGGGCCTTAGTAGTCACAGAAATGTTCAAATGGGCTAATCTTGGCAGAAACCGCACAATATCACTACATCAGCCAGAAAATATGTTCCTAAAATATATTATTATTTTTATATATATGTACTTTTTTATTCTAATATTTAACTAAAAGAATACATTAATTATCCAATATAAAATAAATTTGTTTACTCAACATTTTATTAGTTAATAAAAGTTGTCGAAGATAACAAATATTTGTTGGAAAAATGGGTTTAAAGCATGAGTTTTTAGTTAATTTTGAGCTAAAAATAAAAGTGAGATTCACATATTATTTAAGGTGGATCTACATAGAAATATATTCTCATCCATGAGAAGATTAAGAGTATATATTAAGTTGCTCAAAACCATTAATAGGTGAATGAGAAATTGACTCCAAATATCACCAATTGAAAATGGTAACAATGTTTGAACCTTGTGAAAAGCTTGTGTCTCACTTAGGTTGGGAACAAAGCTTTTAAAAAGTATATATATATATATATATATATATCTTTTTTGAAAAAAATTTATTAATTTAAATTATATTTTAAAAATGTTACATTTTTTGAATTTTGATTGAATAATCACCATGAATAGGTCTGTCCTTTTGAATTCAAAGAACAGTTGCATCCCTTCGATTTGGTGCGCCTGTTCATCAATGAATGTATCTATTCAAATTGAAATATTATATTAGTTCGCGTAAACAGAAGCATCCTTTAAGTTCGTGTCTATTTGAACAAACACGAAGAGCTCTATAAATTAGTTTGTCCTCATTGCATATAAAAAATTAATTAATTTGTCCTCATTGCATATACAAAATTAATTTTAGAGATTCACATATTCAGTTTGCATCCATATAGTCAGAAAGATAGTACAAACACTACGTTGGTTCGCTATGCACACAGATTTAAGCGCTACATCAATGTGCGTGACTATTGTACCTTGAGAGACGATCATTGTACAACTCAAAACACCTGTGTAAGGACAAATATTGTTTTAAGGATATAGCATAAAAGGCTAGTTTGGTCAAATATTTTTTGTATTAATCAATATTGTATCTCAATTCTGCAATTTTACTGTAAGGCGAAATTTATTTTGCTTTTGTTCTTAAATTATGTTCTATTTTTGTACATTGTTACAGAATTGATTTTATCAAACTGTTTCAATTTTTCAGTTTAATAATATTTTGCTTTTCATAAAATAGTTTATTATTTTCACAAATCTATTTTTTTGTGTAAAACCTATTTTTACATAATAAAACTGAAACTGATTCTCTGACAATATTGAAGTTAGAGAATCAATTGTAGCATACTTTGTTACCAACGAAATAAGGTGCATAATTCTGTAATTTTAATATATCCGAAATTCGAAAAAATCTACAAGAGAAAATAAAAAAATTTAAGACATAATATATGAAATTGATATACATTATCAGTTCATTTTCTATCAGTTTAGGTTTTTAAAGTAATTGATAATCTGACACGGTATTAGAGTTATTCTTCTAAAAGGTCTTATGTTCAAATCTCTACTCTCTTAGCGGAAGTTTGCACTCATTTACTTGCTCTTGCATTCGTAACACTTCGTACTTTATACGTGAGTGAGGCTGTTAGTACTTACTATATATTGTCAATCCATTTTTTAACAACTTAAACTTCTAGAACAAATAATGATATAACTTTGTTTTTGATTGTCATTATTATTATTATTGTTATTACCCACCAAAAAAAAAGGGAAATTTATTATAAAATATCAAGTCAAAGTTGGCTAAGGTAAGGTTGGTACGTGACTTCGCAAACAAGCTTACAATTACCAAGTAACTTTTAATGACTTGAAGATTTAACTTGCAATTTTGGCTTATTCTCCAAATTCTCATTATTTTAGTGTTCATGACTTGTTCTTTGGATGTGGACATTCTGTCAGCTGCATGGCCTATTCCCCCTCAGGCAAGTAAATCCATACAAAATTATAAAAGAAATTTCCAAATTTGGATTATTCAACCTTAACCCTAATCTCATATCAAAGCGAATAAATAAATAAATCCATGAAAAAAAAAAAAAAACAAGCCCTTTCTTTTGTGCATTGTATGGGCAGTGATGGAGGCACCAAAATGCCTACATCGGTCCTTAATATATCCAAGGTATATAGAAGAATGATTTAATTTAATCTCATTTAGTTATAAGTCTTCCATTAAAATTTTAATTATAATATAGTCTAACTCTAATTCTTATAATCTAAGAAGTCCAGTTGACTTCTATGGATAATATATTCCTAAAAAAAATTACTACCAAAAGACAAAAATGATCCTCTATAGCCATGAAACAAAAGAGAGATTTTTGTTACTTCAAAAAAGTAACCACGATCCAATCCACTAATTCTTTCATTTTCGGCACTGAAATTAGGGTTTCTAAATCCATATAATTTCGAATATTATCATAAATTTGAAAAGAAAAAAAAAGAATAAACAAAAATGATAAAAGAATGAATTTTTTTACAATATAAATATGTGAAATTATATAGTAAAATTAAAATAAAATAAAATAAAAGATAACATAAACACATGTATTTTTATGGTTAAATATAAAATTATAAAGTATGAAACTGTGAAATTATACATTAATAAAAAAAAATATAAAATAAAATAAAACAAAAACATATGTATTTTTATAATAAACAAAATACTGACATGTAAAATTTTATAGAATATTTAACGAAAGAAGTGAAAGATCAGTAAACAAAATAATAATATGTAAATATTTACAGAATATTTAATGAACAAAGACAGTGATATATTCACTATAAGAATAGATAAAAAAAAATGTATAATACAAAAAAAAACTTCAATAAAGACTAACGAATAATTTATATAAACTAAAAAAAATGAAAATAAACAACTATGTAAAGAATACAAATATTGTATGAAAAAATCATGAATATAATGCATATAATGAACAAAAATCTAATATGAAAAAAAATCAAAAAATATATACATATAGTCACTTATCTGATTATAATGAAATAGAACACAAACTAATTTTGATTGTTAATGAAAATTTGATGAATAATTTTTAACGTAAACCAAAACTGAGATAGCTAGTAAAGAAGAAAGAAGAAATAGATAAGGAAAAAAATAGTAAAAAGATCCAAATAAAAAAGGAAATTCACAGTGGAGAAGAGAATAGGAAAAAAAAAAAAAAACAAAGAGGTGATTAAGCCCAAGAAATTCGTAATCAATGATATCGAAATAGATAAAAAATGTATTCAAATTCAAATAAAAATAAAAAACTAACCAAAAATAATATTAATCAGTGAAGAAACAAATAAAAAAAAGTCAATCCAATAACTTAAAGGATAATAAATAAAAAGGGTAAATTAGTCATGAAAAATATATAAAAAAAATACACGTAATCCTTAAGTTACTTTATAATGAAAAAAGAAAAAAAAAATCATTTACAACAAAAATGTAATTAACATGAATTAACTAATAATAAAGTCACTAATACAGGAATTAGAGGTCAATTAACTCTTTAATTATATAAGTGTTTTACTGTTCATCTATGAAGTGATTTAATTTTTTTTATTACTCAAATAATAAGTTAGTTAAATATTATTTACATTGCATTAAAACTTTAATTGTTTAATAAAATGTTGTTCACGTGGCATGAAATAATTGGAGAACTGGCCAACACCCAAGGGCATGTGCAGAATTCAAATCCATACGAGAAACTCTTCAATGGAAGAGGTCCATTGACTTGTCGAAGAACCATGTCAATCCCATATTGACATGTAGGCAAACGTTATTTCTTTTATCTCTTAAAAATTAATA
Source organism: Nyssa sinensis (assembly GCA_008638375.1). Taxonomy (NCBI): domain Eukaryota; kingdom Viridiplantae; phylum Streptophyta; class Magnoliopsida; order Cornales; family Nyssaceae; genus Nyssa; species Nyssa sinensis. The sequence continues at coordinate 20,214,622 of CM018049.1, read as the reverse complement.
ATATTGAATACTTGAGAAGATGTGATTGGATCAAGTTCAATTAAAATTTTCTAAAGATAGACATACATATATATATATATATTTAAGTATATAAGTTTGTATTATGCTTTTGAGATACAAGTATAGCTTTTGAGATACAAGTATAGTTGGAACTTCACAATATTTCATTTTTCTTTCCATGAATGTGTACATTGTGTGGAATTGTAGCCCTTTACATAATGTATGAGAAATGTTTGGTATATTGGATTTGGTTACTTATTTTTGTACATCTACTCATGTATTAATGGTATTTTTGAAATTAATAAATATTTTTTGTTCAGTTGTTTAAATTTCTTTACCTGACGATGTGAAAATAGAGAATCGAATCCACGCAATTTGCATGAGGAGTGAGTACTTGCACCATTAGAATAGAATCCAGTACTATTTAGATTTAAAAAAGAGTTATAGTAATTAATGTCAGTTGATGAATAAATTCGATGAATTTTACTAAAGCTTACTTAAAGAAGCGAGGCAAAGTAATGGCAACATGTCTTTGAACCAACTCAATTGAGTTTCCAGAGAAGTATTTGTGTAAGGATTATGTATTCCTCGTTGCTCAAAAAATGCATTATCCAGAGCGGTAGCACCAGCCACTGCAAAATTCACGCCTTTTCAAAAATCTACCGCCTCGCTTCCGTTCTTGCCCCCAAAGTATGGTGGTACGTGAAGAAATAAAGAAGAGAAAGGAATTTTTATATATTTCTGTATGTTTAAAACTGTACAATATGAGACCTATTTATAGGTACAATATGAGAATACAATGTGGGAATATATACGATGTGGGACAATGTGGAAATAGAGTCTATGTGTATTCTAGAATATTCTAACATCCCCCCTCAAACTCGAGATGACGAAGTCAACTGGAGTTTGGAAACAAGATCACGGAGCCGACCAGGAGGATGAGACTTCGTGAAAATATCGACAAGTTGATCTTCAGACGAGACAGATTGAAAATCCAAAGGTGCCCTGTTGAAGATGGTGTCGAATGAAGTGACAATCAATTTCAATATGTTTGGTGCGCTCATGAAAGACATCATTGTCAGCAATCTGGATGGCGCTCCGATTATCACAATAAAGAGGAGAACTAGTCATCTGAGGAGCACCCATGTCTATCAAAAGCCATCGTAACCACAAAAGTTCAGCTGTAGTATCAGCAAGGGCACGGTACTTAGCCTCAGTACTAGAGCGGGCAACAACAGTCTGCTTCTTACTACGCCAAGAAATGAGAGAGGTGCCGAGTAAGAAACAATATCCCGTTATGGAGCGATGATCGGTAAGATCACCAGCCCAATCAGAATCAGAATAGGAGCGGAGCTCAAGAGATGAGCGAGAGGAAAAGTGAAGGCCATGAAACAGAGTTTCCTTGACATACTGTAAGATGCGAAGAACAACAGCATAGTGGGTAGAGCGAGGGGCACTCATAAACTGGCTAACTAGATGAACAACATAGGAAATGTCTGGTCGGGTAACAGTGAGATAGATGAGACTACCGACCAGTTGTCGATACAGAGTAACATCAGGAAGAGATTCACCATCAGTAGCAAGTAATCGAACATTAGGATCAAGCAGAGAAGTGCATGTTTTGTTGTCAGTCAAGCTGGCTTTAGAAAGCAAGTCAGAGGCATACTTAGCTTGAGAAAGATAATAACCATTTGATCCAGATGTAATCTCAAGACCCAGAAAGTAGTTAAGCTGCCCCAAGTCCTTCATCTCAAAATTTTGACTTAAGAAGTGCTGAAGATCTCGAATACCAGAGAGATCATCGCCTGTAATGATCATGTTATCAACATAAAGAAGAATAAGAATAATACCAGCACCAGTGGTCCAAAAGAAAAGAGCTGAGTCATAGGCACTAGGGGTAAACCCCTGTTGAGCAACAACACAATTGAATTTAGCAAACCAGGCTCGGGGAGCTTGTTTGAGACCGTAGAGAGCACGCCGAAGACGACAAACTGTGTGAAGAGGATGGGTATAACCAGGAGGTGGATGCATATAAACTTACTCAGCAAGATCACTATTCAAGAATGCATTTTTGACATCCATCTGAAACAGTTGCCAATGATGCACAGCAGCAATGGCAAGCAAAGAGCGGATTCAGGTAAGATGAGCAACAGGGACAAAAGTCTCCTCATAGTCAATACATACTCTTTAGAGAAACCCTTGACAACAAAACGAGCTTTGTAGGTACGAATGGAAGTCCAAGATATTGAGCTGAAAGAAAATAAGGAGAAAAACAAAATTAATTGAGTGCCTAAAAGTATTGCATGTGTTTGTATATGAAAATAATAATATATTTGTGTGTACCAATGAAATCTATGATGAGACGGCCATCGGAGCAACGACCGGTGGGGCGATGAAAGTAGGTTTCTCCATAGGGTGGTAAGCCAAAGTGGGGTAGCTTATCTGACTATGAGGAGTGGAGTTTGTTTCCGGTGTCAGCTAGTGAGTCACCGAAGCTGAAGATGGATGTGAAGTACTTGGCGGCAGATTGGTTCAAAATTGTTCAGATAAGAACATGCAAGAATTTGTGCTTGAATAAGGAATGACGAGATGAAGCCATGGAAGAAAGCTTTTCGATTGAGAAATAACAGAATATGAAGATGGAGGTGAAGCAGCAAGGGGCGTACTCTCATTTATAAATAAGAAATTATTAGTGCAATAGACACAAATTAATGTAAGATAGATTTGGTACCTTAAAAATAGAAAAAAGTTATTTTAGAATTGTATTGGAATTGTTTAATTTTTTATTTTAATTTATTCATAATTTCTCTAGTTTTCTAGTTTTATTAGGATTAGTATAAAAAAAATAGGAATTAATAATTTTTTATTCGAATTATTAGTATTTATTGTAATATGATTAATATAAAAATAGGAATTTTTGTTTCCTAATCAAAATATGAGTTTTTTAGCACTATAAATATGATATAATATGTCATTATGGTCAAGTTTTCTCTTGTTGGGTGAGGAGTCCCCATGTTACTTGTTCTATAACGAATTCAACGTGTTTGATTCTCTTTCCACGTTTTCGTTCTGCATCATAAATAGGAATGAGAATGGAACGGGTTCGGGATGGGTGTCCCTTTCATAACTCTGACTTCGTTTATATTCTTTGTCCTGATCCTGTCCCGCTCCATTTAGAGGTTCATTGCACCGAACCCTGATACTTTTTCTTCTTAAGTAATTTAAAAGTTATTTTAGTAGGTAAATTAAAATTTTATTGCTAAAATAACCAATACAAAAAAAAGTGTGATATAAAAAACCTTAAAATTAATTTTATATAGTGTTCTTTATTACTAAATATAGTGTATATAGGAAAAATAAAAGAAATTAATATATAAACAGGCTAGGGTGACCGTCCTCCGACCTAGCCCCGACTCCGATGGGATTTTAAAAATCTTATTCTGACTCAGTTTATGAATAACCGTACCCACCCGTTATGGGCAGGACGGGTCCTCAATGAGACAAACCAAATTACCATCCCTAGACACAGATATAGAGATAGATAGAGAGTTTTAGTCAAAAAATAATGCTACATACACCTACATATACCTCAGCATATTAACAAAAGAATCTTAAAAACCACGCGGTAAGATAGCATAGAAAAAATTCATTGGTATCAAATTAGTTTTAAACATGTGATAAGAATAATGTAATAATATGATACGTTAATTTAAAAATATTTTACATGTCAAAATTTGATTTGTATTACTAGTCTTTTTTCAATGCTACCTTGCTACTGGATTTTTTTTTCCCGATGTTTCTTGAGTGAAAAATTTTATACTTTTGAAAAAATGTTAAAATTAATCTATCTTCATAAGTTGACAGTATTATCTTAATAAAATTTTTAAATATGCCCAACATTATTGATTATTTTAAATAATGCTATATTTACTTAAATTTTTATCAAAAATATTTACACTATTAATTTTATATCATGACATAATATAAATCAATACAACATTGTCATATAATTATATAAACACTTGTGATAAAACTATTTTGGTTAGCGTATGATTACTCATGTTTTTTTTAGCTTTCTGTTGGTTTATCTTGCTATGGGTGCTTTGAGCCTTTTGTGATGTCCTCTGTAGCTTGTTTGATTCTGCTTTGGCTTTATCTTGATTTGGCTTTGTATATAGCCCTTCTTCTATAATGATGCATTGGTCATCACTATCTCACAATTTGTTTTCTTTTTTATTTTGTTTTGCAGATTTAAGGTTGCTTGACTGTCTATATATATATATATATATATGTGTGTGTGTGTGTGTGTAGAAGATCGATTCAACTTTTTTTTGTTTTGTGAATTCAAGGTTTCTTAAGTATATGTAGAAAATCAAATGGACTTTTTTTAGAATTTTCTCTTGTATTTTGGTGTGTGTGTTATAATGGATATGAAATATTTGAAATTATTAAATTTTAATGTAATATAAATTTGTATTTAGTACATTGGGGGTGGATGGACTGTGAAAAAGAATTTGTGGATTAGTTACATGCCAATTACTAAACGTGGGGAAATTTTTTTCCAAATATTATATTCTTTTAATAAAAAACTATTTGCAGCATTTACACTTAGAAGCATATCAAATAAGGAAGTAAAGCACCGCTAATTGCATTACTATATAAATATTTAAAATATGTAAACTCTTTACCATGATAGAAAGTGTTGCTAACATGTCAACATTTGCGATGTTTAAACGTACGTCATAATTAATAGTTATTTGCAATTCTTAAAAGTGTTGAAGTAAAGATACAAAGCTAGCACCACTAAATTTATTGAGATATATATATATATATATATAATTACAAAATATATAAACTTTTTTTGGGACGTAAAAATACGTTCCTATTAGTGCATTTTTCCGCACTCTCAAGATGCGTTGCAATTAAGTTGAGCAGTTCGGTAGATTAAATACGTTGTAAAAATTAATAACATCAGCGGCTAGAGATGCACAAAAAAATTGAGTTAGTTTTAAAAATAGTTTGAGTTGGATCGGTTCTAGAATCAAAATATTCAGATTGGTTCCGGTTTAAAACTTGGGTAAATTAACCCAACCCAAAAATTGAACTCTAAATAAAAAGTATTTATAAAAAAATTAAGAAAATTATATATATAGTATAATTTACAAGTACTATATTTATATATATATATTATATTATATATTTATGAAATTAATAATATCTATATATAATTAATCAAGATGTATAAAATATTTCATGATCTAGTTGTTGTGTGTAGATTCACAAGTAAGGCCCTTATCTCGTTGTCGGCAAACAAACAATTATCGTTATTTTATACTTTATATTTGATAATAAAATACATAAAATATATGTGTGCATATATATATATATATATACACACACACACACACAATGAAATATACATGTACAACCGTTTATATTTATAGTAGTTTCTATGTATAACAATTTATATAAACAATGAAATATATATGTACAAATACTGTTATTTTATACTTTATATTTTATAATAAAATATATAATATACGCGCGCATATATATTAACTGCTGTACATATATATATATATATATAATATTTGAGATAATTATACTTACCTCCCCTGAGGTTTCTGACAATTACAGAAACCTCTCCTATGGTTTTAAAAATAACACTGTCCCCCTGTCAGAATTTGTCTCCAAACGGCGTTAACGAATTTGGTCCATTTACCAAATTACCCTTACAAATCATGATTAAATGACAAAACTACCCTCAGACAAATTTCCCAATGTTCGCGCCACGTTCTTCAATTCCAGAACTGGAAAGATGAATTTTGAAACCTCTCTCAAAAAACCCTAAATTCTATAAAAATTCCAGCCAACATTTTATTCCCATCAATTTTGCTGCAATTATTTGCCCTAAACCCTGAAGGCACTGAACCACTGCATCTCTAGCATCTCTCTCTTTCTCTATCTACTCCACCAGTCATCACTTCTCCCAAACCACTGCATTTTCCTCCAAAGCATCGCAGAGCCCAATCGAAATAAAAAAAAAAAATTTCAAATTTGAAATCAAAGCTGGCAGGTGGAAGCGAAAACGCGGGCACCGGCATTTTCGCTGGGTTTGTGGGACGGTACAAGTGGGGCGTATATATATATATATATAGTGTGTATTGTGTGGCTTGGAGAGAAGCAGTAAGGCTGCCGACAGAGTGAAAAATATATATTTTTATGTGTGTGAGTTAGAACGGTGCAGGAGAAAATGGGGAAAAAGAGAAGGGAGAAATAAAGAGCAGCCAACCGAGAGAGAGAGAGAGAGAGAGAGAGAGAGAGAGAGAGAGAGAGAGAGAGAGAGAGAGAAATTGTAGTAACAGGAGCTGCTGTTGGAGGATCGGTTCAGTTCTTGAGATAGAATTCAACAGGAGAAGAATTGAGAAAAAATGAGGGAAGAAGATGCCAGTAGCAGCAGTGGCAAACTGGATGGATTTGGGGACCTCAACTTCCACCTCAACATTTTCAACCATTAGCTTTGATTTTTCCGCTTTAACTTCTCCCATCAATCTTCTTATAGTTCTTCGATTTAAACCCTAAAGTCACTGAATTTCGATCAATTACGGATTTAACCTAAACTCCAGAACCAAAATTGACTCCACTCTCGGTATTTTGATTAGATCCAACGGCTGCGGAAGTCCCATTTTCCATGGAATCCATGCTTTCGAAGAAGACCCAGGAAGAGAAGAAGCGCCCTAGGGCAGGAGAGAGAACGTTGCTTCTCGGTGCGGTATCGCTGGCGAAGCTTCTCCATCTTATGACGGCACTGGGCGGAGGTTTTGGAGCGGTTGGCTGTTGGGGCAGCGGCTGGCGACAGGTGGTGATGATGATGGTGGTGATGATGAATTCGTAGTCACTGAATTTCGATCAATTCAGGAGTTATTGTTGCGCTGGTGGTGATGATGCCATTGGCGGTGGTGTTGATTTTTATCAAAGGTGGCCCTAGCCTGTAGAGAAATTGACAGAGATGACAGTAAGATGGAGAGGAGTTTTCCCTGTGGTGGACTGTCAGTGGTGGGGATGAAATTAAGAGGGAATAAAGAAAAGGTATATGATGAGGGTAAAATTGGTATTTAGGAAAAAATAGAAGATGACATCATCCTAAACCGTTTGGTCAACTAACGGTTGACTAACGGAGGGAGGTTTTTGTTACAGACATTAAAGCAGAGGGGAGGTCAGTGTTATTTTTAAAATTATAGGGGAGGTTTCTGTAATTGTCAGAAACCTCAGGGGAGGTAAGTGTAATTTGCCCATAATATTTTTTTTTATCAACAAAGCCTGTTATATATAAAATATATGTAATATGTATATATATATATATATAATCGTAGATACATACATACATATATATCCTCTTATACATACACACTCATATATATCTACGGTTATATATATATACATACTATATATAGTCCTGTTATATATAAAATATATAATATGTATATAACATATGTGCGTTGCACATGATTTTTTTTTTTTTTTTTTTTCTGTTTGAGTAATTAAGATTTTATTAACAGAACAAACAAAATAAGCAAGCTAGCCCTCCCAACAAAGGCCACAACACAGAGAAAAGCAAAGAGAAAAAAACTATACAAACAAGCAAGCCCTCCCAACAAAGGCCACAACACAGAAAGCTAACAAAGGATAAGCAAGCTAAGCCAAAACAGAGGAAAAGCTAACCAACAGAGAAGATTTTTTGTGTTAAGTTTAACTGCAAACTGATCAGCCAATTAGGGAAGGACTTGGGAATCCTACTCCAACTAGCGACCTTGATCTTTGCCGCATCAATAATCCTTTGTTCATGAGCCTGTGGTGGTAAACTGACGCAGCCAAGCAAAGCTTACTGATTCTGCTTTTAAATCTTGTCCCCTTCAAATGAATGATAGCCCAAATCACCTCGTCTCTACGGTAGAGGGTCTCTATTAGTAGAACAAAGAAGCAAGACACCCCTCTAAACCAATCTAGCAAAGGGACAATCAAAAAACAAGTGGTCCTCAGTTTCTACAGCGGAAGAGCACAACAAGCAATCTGAGGTAGGAGCAACACTGCATCTAGCAAGTTTGTCTCTTATAGGCATTATGTTCTTGTAAAGCAACCACAAGATAAAGGAGAATCTAGGCACTAAATCATTCGACCAAACCAATTGGGACCACTTAACCTTGGGTAAATGATCTTTAATAGAGTGCCATACAGAGTTTGAAGTGAATTTATGGGAGGGATGCAACATTCATTCCACAAAGTCCTCAATAGCAGCATTAGGCTTGAAAATGGGTAAGCTCAATAAGATCCTTCATTCTCTCACTTCTAGGAAAGGGCCACGCCCATTCTTCTCCATTCATAATGGATGCAACTTTAGCCAAGGCAAAGCTATCAAAATCTCGAATCAAACCTCCCCCAAATCTTTCCATAAGAATACTAGCAAGATGCCACAGATCGTACCATAGGAAGGATGTCTAACCATCTCCAATTCTGAATTGCAAACCATGTTTAAAAACATCTCTAAGCTGAAGCAACTTTCTCTATTTCCAACAGTAATCATTTGGGATGCTTACTGCCCAAATGCTTCTCCGTTTCAGCAGGAAGGTATTGACCCAGTTGATCCATAAAGATTTTTTATCAGTGAGCAACTTCCACAGATGCTTTATCATCAAAGCTTTATTCCAGTCTACCAGTGTCACGACCCCAAATCCAGTCCATGCGGATCGAGGGTTCGTGATCGGCCACCGAGGCCTTTCCTGATTTCCATTAATCAAACGCAGCGGAATAAATTTCTTTTTCTATTGCGGAAGCGTCAATCAACACTCAAGTCAACATCATTCATCTATTTATACATTCCATAGTAATTACAAAAGTACATGATGTAATTTTTTCAAAACCTACTGATGTCATATTCGATATACAGTCCAAAAATTTCCAAAAAGCAACTACATCATGACTAGCAAAATCCTATTACAAAAGGGTTCATAGCTTTACAAGCTTCCAACTAGTCTGACTGAACCTGCTATTTCTTTTCCGATATCATCACCTGAAATAGGATAAAAATATCCTATGAGCTCAATAGCTCGTGAGTATCCCAGCTCGTAAGCATTCCATAACATACTAGGGGTTTCAAAACTACTATATAATTCAATATAGAAATGTCAATGATCAGATATCATATGTTATCTTAATTTATAGTACAAGATAACGGTATCAAATTCGCTTTCAATAAATCTCAATTTAACGAAAATCATAAATCGATAATCAATAACATAGTTCAATAAATCAAAATCATAGTTCAATATCATGGTTTGATAAATCATAGTTCAATAATTCAAAATCATGGTTCGATAACCCAAATTCATAGTCCAATAATTCATAATTCAATAATTCAAATTCATGGTTCAATAACCCAAATTCATAGTTCAATAAATAATATTTCGATAATTCAGATTCATGGTTCGATTTTCAATATTCATATTCAAAATGATATATTCCACTTCTATGGCCAGCAAATTAGAACCTCGCTGACTGAGATCGATGGGCTAGCTAGTTCGATATGCCGTATCAATACCGGCTCACCACAATATACCCTGTGGGAGGGTTCGATAAATCACAACCTATTCGATAGTGACCAATCATAGAAGAGTGTTCTATTCAAAGCATCAAAATCATATCCAAAATCAATAATCATCAATAGCAGTTCAATTACTCAAATCAAAGTTCTTTATTTGATGTTTTGTTAAAACAGTTCAACATTTGTAAGAAAATCACATAACGTTTGAGTATCTTACGAACACATTTTCTTAAGTCAAAGAAAACAATATAGTTGTCAATAAATCGTTCAAAACGTATACAGTATAGCTTTTAACAAGGCTATAAAAATAAATGATATCATATGTCAATATATCATAAAAGAGTTCAATATTATATTTATAATGAAAATTTCTACCTCAATATGGTATGAAACACTCACCTGAATTCCAAAGACTTAACTCCAAAAATCCTCCCCTTGAAGTTCCCTAAAATCACATTTCAAATTCCGGTCACATTCCATAATATTACTTCGATTTAATTATCATTCATTCTTGTTCTTATTTTAGTTACATTTCTTGGGTAGCTTCTGTAAGTTTTAAAGTTTGATTCTATTACTTTGCATATTTACGTGTCATATTTTTCTGTACCTTATTCCATATTACGGACCTCACTATTGAGTCCGGAACGTCGAAGAAAGTCGGTTTAGGCTTTCGCGGAATTCCATTTGGACTTTTGTACCAAAAGGGCAAAATGGTCATTTTGCACTTTTATGTGTATTTTATTTTTTGGGGTCCCGTATCGTGAAATAGACCCCACCATTGATCTTAGAATGTCCGAGATAATAAAAATTGACTATTCATTTGCATTGTTTGGACTTCGTTTGACCTATATTTGAAATAGGGGCATTTTTATAAAAATTAATATTTTATTAATTTTTCTATTTGGGCCACAGTGACATTTCTTAAAACATTTGGGGCCGGTTTATAATTTCCAAAAGCTGCGGTCTGAACCAGTTGGTTCAGAACCAAAAACCCTAAACCGGTCTGCCCCTTCACTGAACCAAACAGTTCAGTCCATTTCAAAGAACCGGATTCCAATATCCTGGTTCTTACCCTATCCATGGTTTGGATAAGCCCAACTCAGATTTTCACATTTCCTATCCTTGTAACCAAACGACCCAATTTATTTAAAATCCAATATATAAAACGACACAGTTTCATTTTCCCATTTCATTTCCGGTCGGGTCCCGATCCGATCTGAACCTGGATCCGGTTTAAATTTAACCCAGTTGCCTCACGATTTCATGGTCGTCTTCCCCAGTACCCCGGTAGGGTTCCGGTTGTACACAGTTATCTTCTCCGACGACTGTCACCGGTTCCCGATGGATCCCTCCCCGTTTTGAATGCTGTTTCACTCCCCACCACATGGGGATCATGAATCTATCCTCCGTTTTGATCAAGACCGTCTTGATCTTCACGAATATGGGTTTAAATATCTCCGACCGATTTTCTGGTCAGAGCTTCATTTCAATTTTCGTGACTTTTGGGTCACGGTTTTCACTCAAATTCCATCCTAAACGTTTTCTGCACTATTAGGGTTTATTTTCATAAACTTAAACCAAGCTTTTAAGTATAAAATCATGGTGCAATCGAGACCTGCAACTCCCATTTTCTCAGTCATTTTAGCATTTTTTTCTATCATTCTTTTTGCATTTAAAAGCTTAACTCATGCTTATCAAGACCCTAGCTTTAAATCAAACTATCATGCTTTAAATCATAAAAACAGTGGGTGATGACTCACCTAAATTTTTTGTATTTCTCTTGTGGTCTCCTCCTCTTCTCCTTCTTTCTTGGCTTAGCTCCTCCTAAAATGATTCTCTCTTTTCTGTCTCTATGTACGTTCCCTATATACACATATAAAGAACCCTCATCACTTCCACCGCCCTTGTCACTTCCCACTTTTCTCTCTCTCTCTCTCTCTCTCTCTCTCTCTCTCTCTCTCGGTTACTCCCCCTTCTATGGCCCCTTTTCTTGACTTAGGTTCTGGTATTCCCTCTGTCAAATGCAACTTTGCATTTATTGGCTTGGGAGACTTGTGATGTGCACATATATATATATATATATTATATTATACACATCACACACACACCTTGACCGACACACATATATACACACACTGTTCACCTATATACATATATATATATATATATTTTTAACTATTTATTATTATTATTATTATTATTATTATTATTATTATTATTATTATTATTGTTATTATTATTTTTATTTTTAAATTATTATAGTTCGGGTTTATATGCCATGGCCCAGGTTTACCGGGTCGGGGTATTACAACCAGTCTCATCAGCCCAAGACCACTTTCATCTCTAGGCAAACACACACCAGCCTAAGATACTTTGGTGGCATTAGGCTTTAGAGTAGAACCGGACCAAAGAAACGCATTGAGGCAGTTATTAATCTCCTTCAACACTTTCTTAGGGAGGATGAAAAGGCTACTCCAGTACAATTGGATACTCAAGATCATAGAGGATATAAGCTGCAACCTCCCAGCATAAGAGAGAACCTTGGAGGTCCAACTCTTGACTTCAGAAAGGATTCTATCCAGTAAGGGTTGGTAGTCCCTCTTAGATATCTTGGAAGAAATAAGGGGGACTCCTAAGTATTTGATAAGCAATCTACCTTCTGTCATACCAAGGCTAGCACAAATACTTCTCCTAGTATCTTGATCTACACCAGCCACAAAAACCTGAGTTTTGAGAAACTTGGCCTACAAACCAGAGAGGGAACAAAACACATCCAACACCTTGTTAATAACTTGGATAGAGAGAGGATTAGCTGCACTCAGAATAAATAGGCCATCTGCAAAGGAAATGTGAGTTAAATTTAGCTCATGACATCTAGGATGGAATTGATAGTCCTCTCCTTGAGCAAACCTCTCCATGAGGCTAGAAAACCCTTCTATCACAATAAGAAACAAATAAGGAGAGATGTGGTCTCCTTGTCTAAGGCTTCTATTACTTTCAAAGAAACCTTCAAGCTCCCCATTAAGGCAAAATGAGAATATTCCATAATCCAATCTCTAAACGCATCAGGAAAATCCCAGACTTGAAGCATATCAATTAGGAAGCACCAAGAAACTGAGTCATAAGCCTTCAAAATGTCCACTTTAACTGCACAGCTTGGAGGGGCTTTACTTTTATTGTAATTTCTAACCATCTCTTGCATCAAAAAGACATATCAGTTATTTACCTGTCTTCAAAGAAGGCAAACTAAGACTTGCTAATAACATGAGGGAGAACCTTTTTAATTCTACCAGCCAGGACTTTGGATATGCACTTATACAAAGTATTACAGCACGATATAGGCCTATAGTATTTCATATAGCTAGGGTTACTCACTTTAGGGATCAAGGTAATGGAGGTGGTATTCCACTCTTTGAGGATATTGCCTGTCACAAAAAAAAATGTTTTAGAGTTACCACTACTCTAGGTCCCACTAGTGTCCCACCAGTTCCCAATTGCATTTAAAGAAATCAGGGTTATATCCATTAGGGCCTGGAGCCTTATTACCATTAAGAGAGAATGTAACATTTTTTATTTCCAAGTCACTCACAAGTTTAATAAGGTCTGAGACAAGTTGAGTTGGAACTCTGCTATTAACCACCCCTTTTAGTCCATGGAACATCCCAAGTGTAGCAATATATGGAGCTCCCAAAAGCCTTTGACAATACCCAACTGCTACACTAACCACATCATCGTAATCCAAAAGAGTCTTTGCCCTTGTTCATTATGAATGGATAGGATTTTACTCCAACCTGTGTTGCAGTTCACTTTCTTATAGAAGAATTTAGTATTTGAGTCCCCCAGCTTCACTCATCTAACACAAGACTTTTGCTTATAAAAGCTTTCCTCAGTAGAGCTCAGGTCTGCATAATTCAAGGTGAGCTCATTTTCTTGCTTCCTCAAATCAACATTAGTTGGGGTCTGGTGCAAAGTTCTCTGAACATTAGCAAGTTTCATTTTAGCATCCACAATTCTCATCGAGATATCATTAAAATATGACTTATTCAACTCTTTTAGCTCTAAGTTCAACTTCTTCAAGGTAGAAGAAAGGTGGAACATAGGATTCCCCATTACTTTCTACTCCCAAGCTTGCTGGAGAATATTTTGGAAGCTAGTGTGCTACATCCAAAAGTTGAAAAATTTAAAAGGTTTCTTACCTTTTCTTCCATCAGGGATGAGAGTGATGATGGCAGGGCTATGGTTAGATGACCCCAGAGGTTCAAAACAGACTTCAAATTCAGGAAAGGTGCTTCTCCATTGGTGATTAACAAGAGCTCTATCCAATCTACTTTGGATATTAGCATCACCATGTCTTTTATTATCCCAGGTAAACCAGAGGCCGCTCGTCTTTAACTCGTCCAACTCAGCATCAAATAAGTATTTTTCGAACTCTATAGATCCTTCCACATTGATCCCATTGCCCCCCTCCTCTCACTATCATTCCTGACAATGTTAAAGTCACCAACCACTAACCATTGGTTAGTATTCACAATGCTAGCCTATCTCTTGAGTGATTGCCACAACTCTTTCCTCATTTTAAGGTCATTATGGCGATAGATGAAAGATATAAAAAAAATTGTGACTAGTATTCTTTAATTCAACAAAGCATAGGCACTATTGATCAGAAAAATTAATAAAAGAAATATCCATGATTGACTCATCCCAGGCAACCCAATTCCTACCTACACCATTCTGGGGGGTGTTGTGCTTATTAGCCCAGTCTCCAAAACATCTACGAAAAGTGTGATCAAAATTATATAATCTCACTTTTGTTTCCTCAAGGTAAACCAAAGAAAGCACCTTTTGACTAACTAACTTCCTCACCTCTCTCTGTTTCAAGGGGTCATTTAGACCCCTTACATTCCAGCAATAAAAAAAATCATTTAAAACGTTTAGGAAATGATTTACCCCTTCGACTCTGTTGAGCCTTCCCACTATTGTTACTTTTAGCTTCGCTTTTCCTTTCTCCCCCCGAACTACCTTTGGGCATAACTTAACTATGAATGACTGGCCCCTTATCTTTAGTGCTTGGTGACTCAGGAATAATCTCCTCAGTATCCCCTAGTTCAGCAAGTTTTCTAAAGGAATTAGAATTTTTCTTTGGCAACTATGAATTAGGGGTGGAAGCGACTTGAGTAATTTGACCAATAACAATAGCAAGTAGACTCAATCTTTTGCTCAACCATATCCACTCTATGACCCCCACTAGTACCAGTAACTCCCCAGAAGGACCAGCTCCCTCTATATCCCCACCGCTCGCTTGAGCAATAGCTTGGGTTTGGTCATTAGCATTCTGCTTTTGGACCTAATTCTTATCTTGAATAATGGTCTTTGGACATTTCTCATGACTATGCTCGAACACTCTGCAGTTATTACATAAGTGTGGTTTCCATTCATATATCATTTTTTGCCAAAATAGTTCCCCTCTATGATCCACTTCAATGCACACACGCGGATAGGACAGCCTTCCCCTTGTTACAGTAAGGTGATCTGTAAACAGGGGTTTCCCAACATAACTGGCTAATTTACTAATGGACTTTGCTGACCACAAATGGAGTTTTAAGTTTGGAATTATAACCCACAATGGTATGGACGTCTCTCTTTCCTTCTCCAACTTAATGTCCAGAGACCATGGTTTAAGAACAAGCGACTTATTCTCAAAATACCATAGTCCCACTTCAAGCACATTTTGTTTAGACTCATCAACATCAAAGTTAAACACAAATACGTCTAAGTCTAATAAAAACACCTCCTTAAACCCTTTATCCTTCCAATACTTGTTGGCAAATCTCTCCATGGTCCTTTAGGGAGGCTTAGACCCCAAGATGTACCCAATCAAAGCAGAACTCCATCTATGAACCTCCTCCTAAAAGTTTTAGAATCTGCATAACAAACTGTGTGTAGGCTGTCGTTTAATTCTGTGTTATCCCAGAACTCTTGAGTTTCTAATTTTGAGTTTAACTCAATTTTTTTGGGGGTAATTTTTCTATTTCTTCATTGTTTTTATTTCTAAGTAAAAAAATTCTATTGTAATCTGCATTACGGATACATCATTTTTATTGTTCACAATAATGAGTTTAGTTTTGAGAGTATTACTTTTATTTATCGTAAATTTCAAAATTTAAGATATTAGTATGTTTATATTTTTTTCACGTTTCATGCTGCATCACATATGCTATACATAGCTTAAATTACCTGAAGATGAGAGCCAAAGTGATGGTAGCATGTCTTTGAACAAACTCAATTAAATATCCATTGAAATGTTTGTGAAAGTATTAGCAATCTCTTCATCAAAGAACTCTTTGCCATGTGCCGTAGCACCAATAACCGCAAAATTCATGCGTTGTCGAAAATCTGACGCTTGGCTTCCATTCTTGACCGCAAAGTATGGTGGCAAAAACGGAAGTCCAAGATGTTGAATTGCAACACCAATGCATGAACCAAACATACATGTATACACAAGCAATATAAAACTAACCATTCGTTTGGATAGGTAGGTAAGAAATGAAAGGAGAGGAGAGTATTAATTATGAAGGAAAGAAGAGGAGAGGAGAGAGTAATCCCTCCTTTATGTTTGGATAACTAATGAAAGGAAATGAGAGGAAAGACTAATATCTTATGTAATACCCCAACCTAAATTTTAACCGAGCAAACCGTGTGAGTCGGTAGGAATGGACGAGTTGGATTTAAAATTATTTTGAATCTACCGAAAATGCCAGGGCAAACGAATAGCGACAAAAATAAAATAAAATAAAAATAAAAGTGAAATAAGGAACAAGTATATTAATGAAATAAAATATGGAAAAAAATGTATTATTTATATATGTGTACACTTACATATCTATATGCGTGTGACATATAAATATATATATATATATGTAAATATGTGTATATGAGTATCAGTTATAACATGTAAAGGAAGAATTAAAAGAGGGGTAATGGATGCAGGGGGGTTATGCGTAGGAAATGGAAAGGCTAAAGAGAGGAAAAAAAAAAAAAAAAAGAGAACTAAAGGGGCGGTGGTTTCGCTGATAGAGAGAAAAAGAATGAGAGAATTAAAAAGGGGGGGGCGGTTTGCATGCCAAGCGTGAGACCTGAAGAGAGAAAAAAAAAAAAAGGGATTTGAGAGAGTGAGCAGAATGGGCGCTAAAGAAGGAGGGAGATCAAGGAGGGAGGGGCAGAGGCGGTGAAACAGGCTGTGAGCCGCAGAACTAGAGGGGCGGCGATGGAGGTGGGGATGGCACTGAGCACGATCCGAGGGGCGATTGGCGCTGTAATCAGCAAAGAGATTCAGCTTTCGATTGTCCAGTTGAGAGAGAGACAGCGAACAGATTTTGTATCAGGTACCCTAGGTTCTTTTGTGTTGCTGATGTATCGACTGCCACGAGAACAAATGGGATTTTCTATTGGGAATTTAAGGATCAGTCATGAGAGATTCGAGTTTTGATGATTTGTTAAGTTGGGGAGAATGGGAGTGACACTGCAGTAGATTAATGTATATTTATGTGGATGAGAGATTCTTTGGTTTTGATCTACGAATGCTTCGAAGAGGTTCTTGGAGATCCAAAGATTGGAGCATTGTTTACTGCAAATTGAGCGTGAAATCATGTGAGGGTAATGGTAGCAGATTGATTGATTAGAGCATATACGAAGGGAGACACGAATTGGCTTTGCATTTTGGCATATATATATATATATATATATATATACAAATATTTTGTGATAGTATTGGATTGAAGGATTCATGGAGTCTCGGATAGATCAGTATGAGATCATGGAGCAGATTGGTCACGGAGCATTCGGGGCCGCCATTCTCGCCAATCACAAGTTGGAAAAAGAAGCATGTCTAAAAAATGATTCGTCTAGCACGACAGACTGAACGTTGCAGGAGATCTGCTCATCAAGAGATGGCTCTAATTGCACGAATTCAACACCCATACATTGTTGAATTTAAGGAAGCGTGGGTACTGGATACTGTGAGGGCGGAGACATGACTGAATTAATGAAAAAAGCAAATGGGCAATATGTTCCTGAGGAGAAACTCTGCAAGTGGTTTGCTCAACTGCTATTGGTGGTTGAGTACTTGCAATTAGGGAACATTTATAAGGGAAGAGGTTAGAACCAACCGGAAGCAAAAATGGAGAAGCCGAACAGGCGCGCAACAGGAAAACGACCGGTTAGAAACTGAGTTTTTGTGATTTATTTTGGGCCAAATCGGGTTGGGTCTGACCTAACCCACCCATTCAAATGATTGTCTAACATTGTTATTTTATGGATAAAATTTTAAATTTGAGTTTGGAGGTGTTTGGTTGGAAATGAGAAGCTATCCAATGATTGGCTTATAAGTATATACAGGAAACGAAAAAACAGACAAAAAAAAAATATAAGTATATACAGGAAACGAAAAACAGATAAAAAAAATTCACATGGGCTGTATGCCATGTGACTTGAACCTAGGATGATGAGTCAATGCTTGGAACATAGACCACTGTGCTACTAAGGCACATGTGGTTTATTTTGTCCTAATATATATATATATATTAGTGATATTTAATTAATTTAAATAATTAGTTAAATTATTGAATTAATTCTCGATAGGTAAATGAGTCAAATAAATAGTGTAAATTGATTGTTTGGGACCTTCTGGATTTAATGGTGAGGTCCGTTTCACGAGACAGAGTCCCAAAAAATAAAATATCCGTAAAATGTCAAAATGACCAAAATGCCCCTACGTCGAAGGTGAGTCAAACGAACTCCAAATGAGTTAACTAAATAATGGATTTTTATTATTTCAAACCTACTGGACTCAACGATGAAGTCCAAATTGTGAAAACAGAACTCGAAAAGTAGAGACACGTAAATGATCATTTTACCTTTGGGTAAATTAAGTTCAAATTGGAAACCATAAGAGCATAAAATAGTAAAAGAGATATTTAGAGTAGCGAGGCATAAATTCGATAAATGACATGAAAGCTAAAATGTGTTTATTGATGTATAGGCAAGTCAAAAGGAAAGGAGAAGGTCACGTGATACTAGGACACTAATAAGGTAAGTAAACTTCTATCTCTTATACGTAGTTTTTCAAGCCATGATCTTTCTATTACTGCCAACTTGTACTCATGTATGTATCCATTGTTATTCACACCATTAATATTGTCCTATCTGGTGGAAGCTTATTGACTGATATTTCATGATGTGATGATACCTATCATTGTATGCTTATGTCATGTATTTCATACCTTATACACGATAGAATTTTGATTGATAATTGTCAAGACTATGAATGGAAAAAGGGTGATGGGGGTGTATTTATTGATTGACTGGACCTTCGGGTCGAATAACAGGAATGACGGGACCTTCGGGTCAATTGACAGGAATGATAAGACCTTCAGGTCGATTGACAGGATCTACAGGACGATTGACTGGATCTACGGGTCAAATCCGTAATCGGACATATGGTGATGGGGGTTTTCTTACATATGGAATTATGAGGGCATTTATATGCATTGATGTTAACTATTCACTGTATTTGACTGTGACTGTTTTATTGTGACAGTGCTCATGTCGATTGTGATTGTTATGCCTTATTGTCTATTGGTCATTGTAGTACTTTACTGTTAACTGAAATCGTTGTCATGTTTGGCTATCATGTTACCTTTGAATTCATGCTTTCCTATGTACTCTTTAACCCTTATTTGAGATAGGTTTTTACTTACTAGGCTTTATTAGCTCACTCCTCCTTACAAATTTTTCAGGTGAGAATGTTACAGAATCACAGTAGGAGATCAAGAGCTTAAGGAGACAGTTGAGGAGCATAATAGTAGTGAATGAAGTCTCTCCCATGTACTCAACACCTAAGAGTGGTTCATGTTTAGTTTATTGTTAGTTTTAACTTCAGTTTTTGAACAATGTTGTAATAAAGCTTTCGCACTTTAATGTTATGCATAGTTACATTGCTTATTGTTATCATTGGTAAAAGAATGGAAAAAGTAGGAATAGCCATTGGGTCGGTCCCGCGACACGAGATCCGCATAAGGTGGGTTTCGGGTCATGACATCTTATTTGAGAATGATAAAAGAGAGAAAGGGAAGGAAATAATTTTATATTATTCTATTATTATACCCTTTGGATGCCTTAAGATAGATGCGCCATTTTTATTTTGGTTTTTATAATTCTAAAGGTAATATTGGTATTATTAAAAATTTATTAAATCTTTATTTCTTTTCCTTCCATTTCTTTCCACTTTTGGAGGGATAACAAAATTGCTTAAATGAGGGTTAAGCTCTCTCTCCCTTTGCTTCTTAATTTTTAAAACAAACATGATATAAGCTTCTCTTCCTTCTCCTTTCCTTTCTTTTCTTTCCAATCCTTCCATCCAAACATAGTGTAAGTGCCAAATATATGTGTTCAATGTTTTAAAAATTGAATGAACTAAAAATTAGGTTACAAGCAATTGGAAAAAAGTATAACATGTATCATATATTTCATATTATAACAGTTAGATAACATTACTTATTTTATATATAAGATTTTAATATGTCATATCATAGTATATATTATCACTAGGCTTTTTTTTTTCAAGTTATATATAAAATTATTATTAGATAGAATCATTAAAATACTATGAAAACGTTACAGAAACAAAACTTTTAAATTTTAAAATTTTCTTATCATTTTTCTAAAGATATATAAAACAATAAGACAATAATAACATTATATATAACAATCAACCAATGTTGAACATGGTGGAGAGAGAGAGAGAGAGAGAGAGAGAGAGAGATCTTGCAAACATTTTACTTGAGAAAAGGAAAATAAAGCAACAATACAAAATATGACATACAAAGAGAGAAAGAGGATTGCTTATAACTCTTTATTATATTGATAGTAATATAGGCTACGATGTACGGACTACCATTTTTCCTAACAAGTGAAACAAGCGGTTAGGTAATCTTTTCATAAGTCAAATATTTTATTTTTATTAAAAAAGTATCAAATATTTTTCTTTTTTGGACAAAAATGAAAAATTTCACAAGTGGCTTACGCCTCAAACAGGAGAATCGCACAACCCCTGCCACATCCATTTCTCAAAGGTTTATGCTTATGGAGAGAATGGCCACTCCTGTGCGCAGAGAGTGAACAACTCTGAGATGTAAGCTCTCACTGCAGGACATATTAGCATCCAATCAATATCATTTCACACAAGTTTGCGTTTGCAGATAGAGTGACCGCTACAAAGACATAAGCTCCTATACAACCCAAAGACGTAACCTCTGGTGGATATATATATATTTTTGAATCCAAAATGTCAGAGTTTACGACTCATCTCAGGATTATCTTTACAAATGGGCCACCTGAGTGGTGATTATAATTAAGTAGGCCTGGCAAAATGGGCGTGTTGGGCGGTTCTGGATGAGTTGTAAACGGATCGGGTCATAAACGGGTTGAACTCGTATTTGATCCGATCATTTGACCCAAATTGATCAGATCGAATACGGGTAGGGTCATAAATGAGTCGGGTCAACTTGGATTTAATCCGCAACCCAACTTTTTTTAAGGTGCACAACACCTGGTCTTCTTTGGTTTGATGTATATGAAATACATATATATATATATATATGTGTGTGTGTGTGTGAATATACATGCACAGATGTATACACCAGGTCTTACATTGACACATGAAGGAGAGTGAAAATGTGAGAGAAAAAAGCTGGAGAAAAGATCCCTCACATTTTCAGGAAGCATCTACTGATTAGTAAAAGTTGGATTTTATGGATTTGGGTTTGGCCAAAAGTTAGCCGAAAAGGCTAAAAAAGTTTCAAAAACAATTATTCAACAACATATCGTCATGTTGTGCCATGATGTTTGCATGAAATTCATAAAGGCGTAATGGCAGAGATATCATGCCTTTTGTATACCCCAACTGACATTCCTCTCCCCCCTAACCTTCAACGCATCTCAACTTGTTCAATTTGTATTTGTGTGTGCGTGTGTGTGTGTATATATATATATATATATATATATATAGATATAAGGTTAAATTATATTACTCTCGTTTGAGATTTCTTACAACTATACCAATTTTTGCTAAAATTTTTAAAATTATATTAATGTCGTTTATTTTTATTGACAAATTATAAATATTCTTTTTTAGTCAAATTTTTTTAAAATGACAAAATTGACTATTTTATTTTATTTTTCTGTATTCTTTTTAATTTTTAACATTTTTTATAACTTTTTAAAAGAATTTTTAAAATTTATATAAAAATAGATTTAAGATAAATAACTTATTTTTATTTTATATAAAAATAAATTTAAGGTTTTCATTAATATTTATTAGAAAAAGAAGAAAAATTAAAAAAATTGGTCAAAATTATTTTTTATATATATATATATATTCTTGTACTATTTTATTATTTTCTATTCTCAACCTGTCAAACACCGGTATTGACCCGCTAAATTAAAGATACTTATTGATCTCCTTCTCCAATGAAGAGATTTGAATCCTTCTCTTAAGAGGTAATGTTATAAAATATGTACTTATCCAAAAAAAACAAAAAGTTATAATATATATATATATATATATACATGTATATATTTATATATTATATTAAATACTTTTTGGAACATCCAGTTTGCGAGTTTGAGAGTTTTGATACAACAGTGTGTATATGAAAATAAGAAGTATGTATATAAAAATATGTACCGATGAAGTCTATGATAAGGACGGCCATTGCAGCAACGACCAGTAGGATGATGAAAGTAGGTTTCTCCATTGGGAGGGAACCCACAATGAGTAGGTGGGTTTGAGAGGTAAAGTGCGTTCCAGTGTCGCTGAGCGAATCGCCGAAGCTAAAGAAAGATGTGTAGCATCCGTTGGCATATGCATATGGGGTCCATATTGTTAAGATGAAGGGAATATGGACCAATGCCTGTTAGAGTAAGACAAGAGTAACAGCAGCCATGTTAAAGGGTACTGAAAATGCCCCGACTCGAAATAATGTCCACGTCAGTTCTAAATAATTAGAGACCTAAAATGATAAAATAAAAAATTTAAAATGAGATATTTTAAATATTAATATAATTTTTTATTTTATTATATATATTATATTTATTTTTATTATATAAAATTTAATTATTTTCAACATAAAAGAAATATATATTAAATGAAAACTCTAATAATAGAATTTTTATATAATTTTTTTATTTAGATAGATAATAATAAAAAATTAAAAAAAATACAAATAAAACTTTATTAATAGAATTAAGTTTTTTTTTTTATAAAATCTTTATGGAGTCTTTTAATATTGTTCGATTTTTATTAAACTTAAATTTCTAATTTAATTATACTATAAATTTATAAAATTTAGACCTTTTATAAAATTAAATTTTTATTAATGTTAAACTTGTAATTTAATTATCTTATAATATATAAGTTTTAAATTTTATCTTTAAATAAAATTTTAAAATAATTTTTTTTTTGACTTTATAGTTAAAACCGTCCTGATTATCTCCCCCTCTCTCTTTTAAGAGGGATTTCCTAGGTCCGACTGGGTTCATTATAGCAGCATTGATTTCTGTGCTTTGACTAGTAGTTAATTAAATGGGATCACTTTACTTGGGTTGAGAGAGGGCACCTACCAGCCTCCATCGAAGAAATCAAAATCAAAACCAAACCCTAAACCAGAACCCATTTTGTAGTGCTAAGTACCATGCTGTGATGACCCAGGTATCATTCAATAAACACACATGCATTTAGTACATTAACTCAAGCATTATAAGCTACTTGATCGTATGGGAATTCATCATTTGATTATCATAACTATCAACAGTGCTGTGCCATTAAAGTTCTGGAAATCATTTCCTTGCTAATCCCCCTGACATGCTTAGCAAGGAAATCATTTCCTCTATCCAACTCTCTTGTTTCTAGGAAGAAGATTGAGAAATCATTTTTGAATTGGAATATCAGCTTGAACTTTGACTTCTTATGTTCTATTTTTCTTGTAACTGCTGAGCTTGAATCAGCAGAACAAAGCTTCTTGCTCCCTTGTCTCCTTTATTGGCTTATACCTTAATTGTTTTGTTCCGCCTGGGGGGATGCCCTCGTAGTTTTGTATATTCTTCTCCAAGTCAAAACCTTTAAATTCATATTCATTTTTACATCTTTTTTAAATTTGAATCCCATATTTTCACTTTAATTATACTAATCTTCAAATTACTATTCATTCTTCAAATTTCACTTTTAATAATATTATTTATATTCAAAATACAATTATTTAATATATATTTACTCAAAATTCAATTATTTAAATCTTTAATGGGGTGATAGGTTGATAATTTTTTTGCCATATAAAAACTTAATTTCAAAATAAATAATTAAAATAGAACTTTTTTTGATAAATTAATTTAAAATTTTAAATATTATAAAAATAATTAGTGGATGAATATTGCATGCAAAGTGAATGATTAATGCATGAATAGTAATTTGAAGGATGAATAGTGAATTTTCAAATTTGAAATTTAAAAATAAAAATATTTTTCATATTTTCAAATTTGATGAAAATATGAAGATGGATCAAAGACTACTTATTACTTTTCCATCTTCAAATTTGAGAATTTAAAGGTTGAATGGAAATGCTCTTAATAAACATTTACCACCCCCTCCCAAAAAAAAAAAAAGAGTTATCAAAAAGTTGTCTTTTGATGAAGATTACAACTAGGTGTTTTTACTGCTTTGAATTAGTCATGTTAGGAGTCAAGTCTTGAATTGAATAAGTACAAGTTGTTGGTTATTTCCTTTATTTTCGCAACAAATTATTTGTTGTCATTAGAACGTGCCTATTATCATGGCAAGTCCATTGTACTCCTCTTATTTAAAGAGGCGATCAGATGATTAATGGATATCCAAAAATTTATCACTTCCAAACACTTATCAAATAAGTGTCTATCGGAGGTCTTTGGGTTTCCTTAAACTAACCCAGTATCACTACTTTCCTGTATGTGTTTTTGAAGTCAAGATAGGTAAAGCTAAGAGTGCTGTACCAAAGTGGTATCAGAGCTCGGGCATGGATCAACGCGTAGAGAATTTGGAGCAAGCCATGGAATCACTTTCCACCGGTCAACAAGAAATCCTTAACTGTATGGCAGACATGTTTAAAAATTATCCACTCGCATGGATAATCTTGCGAACAACACAGCTAGAGAACATGGAGAATCCTCACGAGCACCAAGTCAAACAGTTGGTAGGGCGACAACATAGCAACACCGGAAATGGTATCGGGTCATCCAGTTCTTACGTACTGAGATTGGTGAAGCTAGATTTTCCTCGATTTAATGGTGGAGAGGATCCAACTAGCTGGTTATGCAGGGCTGAACAATTTTTCCAATTCCAAGCAACTCCCGAAGCCGATCGAGTATCTCTAGCATCATTTCATCTTGAGGGTGAATGCCCAGTTATGGTATCAATTACAAAGACAAGAAAATCCGGATCTTGTTTGGAGTGATTTCAAGGAAGGATTGTTCTCTCGTTTTGGTCCGAATCAATTCTGTGATTCTTTGGAGAACTTACTAAATTGCAACAATCTGGGACCGTTCAAGATTATCAAGCACGATTCGAGAAACTACTTACAAAATTTGGGGATCTTCCGCAAGCTCGACAAGTAAGTTGTTTTGTTAGTCGGTTACGAGACTCCATTCGAGCTGATGTGCAAGCAGGTAGACCAACAACACTCACTGCGGCTATCGAATTGGCTCGCGTCTGTAAAGCTCGCAATTTATCCCAACGTAGAATTAATCCTCCTAGTCCCAAAAAATAATCACCAGCCTGACAAGAACACCACCCATTATCAGCCTATAATTCTAGTCTGAAAAATGACGCCTACAGAGCTGCAGGATAGAAGAAATAAAGGGCTTTGTTACAATTGTGATGAAAAGTTCAAACCAGGCCACCGTTGTAAGAAGCTGTTTGTCATTGAAACTTGTTTGGATGAAGATGATAGGAGACCTAATCATGGAGGAGGATTGTGAGGATGAAAATCAGCTTGTAGGAGAACCCTGAAGTTTCTCTTCATGCCATCAATGGAGATCGAAGTGTTGAAACCATGCGAGTTCAAGGAAGCCTACGTCAAGTTGCTGTTTATGCTCTTATTGATTTTGGAAGTACCCACAATTTTGTGAGTGAAAAGTTAGCAAAGAAGGTGTGCTTGAAACCACAATTGGGAGGGAATCTAAGGGTAACAGTGGCATCTAGTGAGCAATTAGAAAGTCCAGGTAAATGCACAAATATCCCTCTTACCTTGCAAGGCTTCTAAATGCATGTTGATTTTTACTTATTACCTCTACAAGGATATGATGTGGTTCTAGAGGCTCAATGGCTTTGCACATTAGGGCCTAAACTATGGGATTTTTCCAAATTACAGATGAAGTTTAATGCTAACAATAAGGAGGTGACATTACAAGGGCTGTCCATTCCGGATAACAAAGTTGTCAATATGAATCAGATTGAGGCTGTTGCTAGAAAAGGGAGGGATAGAGTTCTTTTGTAGCTATTTTTGTTAGAAAACCCAGAAATGAAACAAACCAGTCCAAATATTCCTACCCAGATACAACCACTTTTACATAAGTATCATGAAGTTTTGTCAATACCAAAAGAGTTGCCATCAAAACGCTTGCAAGATCATAAAATTCCACTAATGCCAAGGAAGGGACCAGTTTCAATACGACCATACAGATACCCACACTTTCAGAAATCTAAGATTGAAAGGCTAATAACAGAATTGTTATAAGCTAGAATGATTCGCTTTAGCAATAGCCCGTATTCATCTCCAGTTCTTTTGGTGAAGAAACATGATGGTTCGTGGCGGATGTGTATCGATAATAGGGAATTGAATTCAATTACTGTGAAGGATAAATCTCCCATTCCAATAATCGATGAGTTACACTGGAGCTAGATTTTTTTCAAAACTGGATCTCCGTTCAGGTTATCATCAGACATAGATGCACACTAACGATGTGGAAAAAATAGTTTTTCGTACTCATCATGGCCATTACGAGTTCCTAGTCATGCCGTTTGGCCTCACTAATGCACCATCAACTTTTCAAGCACTCATGAACGAGGTATTCCGACACTATTTACGAAAGTTTGTTCTTGTGTTTTTTGATGACATTCTAATCTATAGCAAATCTTGGCATGATCATCTTAAACACCTTTAGATTGTATTTTCTGTATTAAAGTCTAACAAGTTATTTGTCAAGCTTGAGAAGTGTGAATTTGGGCAGGCAGAAGTTAAATATTTGGGCCATATTATAACTAATGCAAGAGTTGCAGTTGACCCTAATAAAATCTCTGCCATGGTGGCCTGGTCCTAAGCCCCAAACAATCAAGGGTCTGAGAGGTTTTTTGGGACTAACTGGTTATTACTGAAAGTTCATTCAGAATTACGGTAAAATAGCTAGCCCTCTTACGAAGATGCTCAACAAGGATTCTTTCAAATGGAATCCAATCGCAGAGGAAACATTTGAACAACTCAAAAAAGTGATGATAGGAGCTCCAGTATTAGCCCTTCCAGACTTTACCAAAACCTTCATTATCAAGTGTGACGCATCAGGTTCTAGAATTGGAGGAGTTTTACAACAGAATAAACCAATTGCTTTCTACAGCTACGCTCTCAAAGGCAAAAATCTTTTGCTGTCAACTTACGAAAAAGAGATGTTAGCACTGATTATGGCAGTATAAAAGCGGAGGATATATCTTCTAGGCAGGCAGGTTTGTGATTTGTACCGATCAACAAAGCCTCAAACATCTATGGCATCAAAAAATCACAACTAGCGCACAACAAAAATGGCTGTACAAGCTGATGGGATTTGATTTTGTCATCATTTACAAGAAAGGGAAAGCGAACATTATCGCGGATGCACTCTCTCGACAACATGAACATGACAAAGGGGAGGCATTAGCAATTTCTCAACCAGTTCCTAGTTGGACGATCGCAATCCAAGAAGAAATTGCAATAAACTCAGACCTCCAACAGTTGGTGAAATTGATCAGTGATGAGGAAGCTTTAGGTCCTTGGAAATTCCAGAATGGACTACTATTTTTCAAAGAGAAGATTTATCTTGCCAAAGACTCATCTCTTATCGAAGACATAATTAGCCAATTTTACGGTAGTACTCATGAAGGATTTATGAAATTTTTTCATAGAATACGATCTACTTTTTATTAGGCAAGGAATGTGAAAGCAAATCAAGGAGTTTATCAGAAGGTGTGATGTTT
Source organism: Nyssa sinensis (assembly GCA_008638375.1). Lineage (NCBI taxonomy): Eukaryota > Viridiplantae > Streptophyta > Magnoliopsida > Cornales > Nyssaceae > Nyssa > Nyssa sinensis. The sequence continues at coordinate 20,186,717 of CM018049.1, read as the reverse complement.
GTCAACGTTATAAAGTAGACCATCTTTCACCAGCAGGTCTTTTGAAACCGTTGCCTAATTCCAGATCAGATATGGGAAGACATTGCTATGGATTTCATCGATGGCCTGCCCACTTCTAAAGGAAAATCTACCATATTTGTGGTAGTAGACAGATTGTCCAAGTATGCCCATTTCATTGCCATGTCTCATCCATATACTGTTGTGAGTGTTGCTCAAATTTTCTTTGATAACATTTTTCGTTTACATGGTATGCCTAGCTCAATTGTTTGTGACAGAGATCCGACATTCACAAGCCATTTTTGGATAGAGTTGTTTCGGTTGAATGGTACTAATTTTAATTTCAGTTCGGCCTATCATCCCCAGACTGATGGCCAAAGTGAAGTGGTGAACAGAACGATTGAAATGTATCTCCGATGTCTCACTAGTTCGCAACCCACACATTGGGTCCAATGGTTAGCTTGGGCATAATATAGTTACAATACAAGTTGGCACTCAAGTATAAAGAAGACTCCTTTTGAGGTAGTATATGGACGTGTTCCTCTAAGCCTCCTATCTTACATACTGGGAACAGAAAAGGTTGCCGCAGTGGAGAATGACTTAATTGACAGAGACATAAATCTTAGAGAGTTGAAAGAGAATTTAAAAGAAGCTCAGGCACGAATGAAACAAGTTTATGATAAAAAGCATTCTGAAAGAGAATTTTCTGTTGGTGATTGGGTGTATTTGCGATTACAACCGTATCGATAGTTATCCGTCTCGTTGAGGAAAAATACCAAACTTTCTCTTAAGTACTATGGTCCATTCAAAATCTTGGAGAGAATTGGGGCGGTGGCCTACAAATTAGAGTTGCCAGTGGAGTCCCAAATTCACCCTGTTTTTCATGTTTCCTTACTCAAAAAATCGGTTGGGAACAATGTCACTATTCAAACTCAACTTCCTACAACCAGTTCTGAGAAATTAATGCCATATCCTCAAGCTATTTTGGATCAAAGGAAGCAAGGGAAAGAAGTTTTGGTACATTGGCAAGGGATTTCGCCAGCGGAGGCAACATGGGAGAATTTGGAATTTATGAAAAATCAGTTTCCAGATTTTAAAGATATCAGCACTTGGGGACAAGTGCTTGCTTTAAGGGGAAGGACATGATGAAGATTACAACCAGGTGTTTTTACTGCTTTGAATTAGTCATGTTAGGAGTCAAGTCTTGAATTGAATAAGTCCAAGTTGTTGGTTATTTCCTTTATTTTCGCAACAAATTATTTGTTGTCATTAGAACGTGCTTATTATCATGGCAAGTCCATTGTACTCCTCTTATTTAAAGAGGCGATCAGATGATTAATGGATATCCAGAAATTTATCACCTTCAAACACTTATCAAATAAGTGTCTATCGGAGGTCTTTGGGTTTCCTCAAACTAACCCAGTATCACTACTTTCTTGTGTGTGTTTTTGAAGTCAAGATAGGTAAAGCTAAGAGTGCTTGTACCATCTTTCATCGGGTTGGTTTTATGTTGAAGTATGAAACAAAACTTATTAAACAAATGATGACTTATACTTTTATGCTGAAGTATGAATCAAAACTTATTAAACAAATGATGACTTATACTTTTTTTTTTTTGGAATAGTACTTGACTACGAACTATTTAATAGGTTTTATTTAAGTACGTGTTACAATATTAATTTAACACGTATGTAATCATATAAATATCATGATCAGATATATTTTTGTAACAAGAAAAATTTTAATATATCCGATTAGAGTTAGGATTTAACTGCGTAGCAATACAAATACGTTGTAACTCTATTTTTTACATAGTAAAAGGTAGTCGCACCCGTAGACGTAAGTACATTACCGAATGACGTAAATTTTTTTGTGTCGATTTCTCTTTTTCTCTCTAATTCTTGTTGTATAAATCATTAATTTCATAATAGGAATAAAACAATAATAATTAAAGCACGTCAAATTAAGAACACAAATTTAATTGAGAAGACCCTCACAAGACTAAAAAACTCATTGTTACATAAACAGTTAACTAGTAAGCCAATCTAGATATAAAATGCTATTATCTTGTGGTTTACTGCTACTCCTCTATGCCACTTTCTTCCTACTCTTTCTCTTGTCTATCAACTAGAAGCTATATTAGTTCTTTGTTTGTTATTCGAAGCAACCCAAAAACAACTCTCTTAATTACCCTCCCCAAATTCACTCCACCAAGCATGGAATAACAATGCCACAATTTAGGTGTAACTACTAAGTATTAAGTAGCAAATAAACTACCACAAATACCTAGTTTTCTATGAAATGTGACTATAATAGACAATTTTAGTTGATGATAAAAATTAAGTCCTGAAAAGAGAACGATAAAACCTCAATAAGCATTCGGGAATTCTAGCATTTTAGGGTTTTGTATGTTTACATCCGAGTATATGCATTTATGAATTATGAACAATAAAAACATTATATTTAGGATATAAGTAACATAACAAAAAATAGGAAACTAACAACCAATGAAAGCTCATGTGTAAGACAACTTGTGTCAAATGGATAGGTTACCATTCAAATATGAAGTCCACATTCAGACGGTCCATGACTGAACTCAAATGATCATGATTCTATTGTCAATTTAAGTAACTTTAACTCACCGTTGCATGCAATGATCAAACTAGAAGATCCACCGTTCATTTGATCAAATGTTATGTTTGAATAGTCAAAATATTGTTGTGGTTCTCTATTTCAAACAGCATGTGTTATGATTTAAAGAACTTAATGGTCAGATGAACACAATTCTAAGGTCTATCTGGCCTATAAAATTTTAAAAAGATGTGTAAGAATAAATGCAAACCCTTAGAAGGACCAATATAAAAGATTGAATGGACACCTTAACTAGCTCATGTATCCAATGCATGTTTTGTGTGTTTGTGTTTATATACTACTGTACTATATTAATGTGTATACAATTTTTTATTTTTATTTTGATCAGCAGAGAAGAAGAATTTTATTGATAAAAAAAAGAGCATAAGGAATATACGAAAAACATTAATAAGAAGAGAGAAGATAAAAAGAGTGCTACAAACATTAGAACAAGAGAACAATATCCCAACTAGGTTGTTACATTGCTATCGGCCAAATCATTGACAACACCACACCTAAAACACCATAATATATCACTTTAAATATTACAGACAACTCAGGCCACAATACGCTTAGAGAGCTTGAAGAAACTTAGTAAGATACCCAGCATTACCAAATCAATCGAGAGATCCAAAGACCATAAGTAGAGTAGGAAACCCGAGAGGGAAGAACCTTGAGGGTGCTGGATAATAAAGTTGTGAACCAATTGCTTCAGGAAAAGATACCAATCATTCCTCTAGTAGACTAGCAAAATAGTGAAAAGCAACAAGAACTTTACAAATGGAACTCTGATACAAGATCGAGACTTAGGATTTCAACAGGAACCTTTGATCAGATGAAAATTGTAGATAAACTCAGTTACAGAGAATTCATCATATAAAGAGTTAGATTTAACCCATAGTGCAATTCTGATCTTTATCAATTCCACAAGAGCCTCTCAGTCAGTCAAGGGTTTTCCTATTAAAGAAAGTCATTTCTTATTCGTCACATAGACCACATAATAGCTAAAGGAGTTATATCCCATATCGCCTTCAACTTCTTCTTGATCTTGAAACGTTACCACCAACAGAAAAGATGTTTAACTGAATCGGGAGAAACCCAAATCAATCCCCACCATTTGATGATTTCAGACCAAATTTACCAAAGTTTCTTGCATAACAAAAGTATAACAAAACATGTTTTACGTAAATGCACATGAGAAAGAAGAAACTACCAAATATATAGTATAACAGTAAAGAAAAAAAATAAAAAATAAGTAAATAGATTCAAGTTGGCAAAAATCAATTATGATCTCAACCCAGAAATTAGGGTAAGAGGTGAAAGAATACGACATTGAAATTTTAGAAAAAAAAAAATCCTATAAAAAAGTATTAATTATTAAAAATAATAAATAAAACACGTAAAATTTTAAAATCTTTGATAGCTTCGTAGCCCCTTTTTGATGTGTCTGCGAGTTCCTATGAAACAATTGAAAGAATAATCCCTGAAGATTTACCTATATTATTGAGCCAAAGGCTTGCTTATTGGGTGGGACGAGCAATGATTCATGGTTCAAATACTTGTGTTCAAATATTTACATAGTGAGACCTATCATTATGATGAATTCATTTCATGTGTGTTAGATTTGATGGAATAACATAAAAAAATAAGAAATAGAGAAGAAAGAGAGAAGAGGGAGAAGGAAAAAACCCAAAGGACTACATTGTACTGGACTGAATTGATTTTGTCACGCCCCGAATTTTCGCGAACCCGGGGGTGAGTGTAACGAAATTAAAAGACAATAAAATAATAAAGAAAGAAAAGAACAAAAGACAATCACATGCATTTCAACACTAACTCAGTCCAGATTCTGATACAAATTCATAAGCCTTATCCAGTGCTTCACAACATATAAATTAAACATGCATAGTTCAGGGCTTATGCCCTTGTACAATATCAATACATGCCCCAAGGCCAAAATACTCTAAGTTCTTTCTCCCACTAAAACATCACCAAATCTCATGTAGCCGGAGCGTCATTTGAAATGGTATCCCACGAATGGATCAGCTCAACTGCTGGTATAATATAATGCTAATGCAAGAAACAAAATTAAGACGTGGCATGTGCAAGTGTACATTTATATTACAAGTCATACGATATTATCAATGTAGTACATGAACAGTATGTGTGACATACCCATGCAACTCTATGCCACACCTATGTCTCATTTTACGGACCTTTCCCGCAGGCCTGCAAGTATCTCAATATGTCTCACTTCACGGTCCGGACCCCGTTTGGCATCCGAGTACCAATGACCGATTTTGGATTTTTCACCACAGAATCTATACTCTCATAATGCACAGCACCATGTGCTCAACTCATACCATGTTCCAAGGAATCACATTATGCCAATATGCTCTGATTCCACTATGCCATGATGTAATCTCAACAAAGCATCTTATCCATACATGAAGCATACTTTAAATAATGTATCACACAATAACATTCCAATCACAAAACCCCTTCATCAAGGGTACATGCCATACATAGTCCATTAAACACATGCTTTAGGTTATACATTTCATAATCTCAACAATTCTCGAAAATATAATTCACATATTATGTTAACACATGGAATATACATATAGTCATGATTCACATCTATCACTTAACCGAATTTTTCAAAAACATAACAAGAAACACTTAAGTATATAACCAATCAAACAGATATGTGAATCATCAAGTCAACATGGCAATTATTCTTAACTTAATCCTATTTCTTACTTAGCACAATATATCATACCTGATGGATTGTCTCAACCCAAGAAGTCGTACTCGTAGCGTAGCGGAACTAACAATAAGAATGCAGAAGGTCAGACCACCTTCTCTTTGCCTTTCAATGTTCCTAAAATCATGAAATATAAATAAGTTCATTTTCTATTTGAATTATGCTATTCATCAAATTTTATGTCTTTATTTTATGAGTTTCTATTTTATCAAAATAAACTCTACTATTGAGTCCGGAACGTCAAAGAAGGTTGGTTTAAGCTTTCTCGGAATTCGATTTGGACTTTTGTATTAAAAAGGGCAAAACAGTCATTTTGTACTTTTACGGGTTCTCACATCCCGAGATCCTCTTTTCGCAAATTGGACTCCACGGTTGAATCCAGAATGGTTGAGATAATAAAATTCCACTATTTGTTTACTTAAATCAGAGTTCGTTTGACTACATTTTAACTCAGGGGCATTTTGGTAATTTTTAATTTTATCATGGGTCTTTTATTTTTCAGGACCCCGTCTTGTAAAATGGACCTCACCATTGGTCTCAGAATGGTTGAAATAGTCAAAATACACTAATGACTTGTTCCATTTGGATTCCGGACCATTTTGTGATATTTAAAATAATTAAACTAATTTAATTAATTAATATTTTATTCAGGGGGGTCAAACTATAATTATTTAAAAGTTCTGGGGTTAAATTGAAATTTCCAAAATTCCCTATTCCAAATCCGAATAGCCAAACAATGGCTAATCCCAAAACAGGGATAGGATATCCCTATTCTTAATTCAATTCCAATTTCAATTTCTTAACCCTGTAACCAAACACCCTCAATCCCCTTTGAAATTTAAAACACACGACTGACACGTGTAGGGTGGGTCGGTCTTAACCCGACCTGAATTGACCTGGACCCGAACCCTGAACAATACTCCTTCTTCCTCGTTTTTCTGGTAGGGTTCCAGCGAGGTTCCGGCGTCTTCTTCGGCCTCGGTGACACTATTCCGATCGATTTTTCAATGTCTTAAATTGCAGTTTTCTTTCATTTTTTCCATAGATCTCATATCCAAGCTCGGTTTTGGATTTGGATCACCAGATCTTCACGAATTAGGGGTCAAATAGCCACGGCCGACTCTCCGGCCAGCCATTGACTTCCATTTTCATGACTTCTCATTCACTGTTTCTACCCCATTTTAATCCCAAATGTTTTCTGCAACTCATCCCCATGATTACCCATCATCTATTGTGAGTTTTAAAGCATTAAAACTTGTAAACCCGATTATTCTCACTGACCTACAACTCCCTTTTTCTCCCTTGTTTTTGAACCATTTGAACTTATTCTTTTTGCATCTAAATCTACATTTCATGCTCTACAAGACCTCCTAATTCATGCCAATTATCATGCTTTAAAAATTTTAAAACAGAACTGAACTGGGTATACCTTTTCTGGGTTTTTCTCCTGTTGCAGGTCTTCTTCTCCCCTCTGTCTCAACTCCTTGGACTTCTCAGCCTTCCCACGTTGCTTTCTTTCTTTCTCTCTATTTTACTTTCTAACCCAACGAACCCATATGTATATACATATACATCATCCACTTGCCCCTCTCATCTCTCTCTCTATCTCTCTTCTGGTTTTTCTCTCTCTAAAATTAGACCTACCCTCATCATCATCTCTAATCTTGTACACTCCCACACACCTCAGTTCTGCACCCACATAATCACACACACCATACTCTTTTTCACCTACCCCACTTGTGTGTTGTATACTTAACTGGTACACACACACACACAACATACCTTACACACCTCAGATAAATATATATATATATATATATATAAATTAAAATGTATTAAGCATATATATATATACATACTTACACAACATACAATGAATATATATATATATATACATATATCCATTCCACTACACATACTCACACACATAATACACATTTTAATTAAATGAATAATAATAAAAAAAAAATTGGCTTAAAAAAAAAAAATTCAAATTCTTACAGATTCTGAAACTAAACAGGAGAGCTCCTTATATAAGAGGGTTATGAGGTTGTACATGAAAAATATTAATAAAGGAAACAAAGGTCATGAGGTTGTACATAGAAAGTGTTAATAAAGGAAATAAACTACTGAAACCCTAATCCTACTAGAATTACACAATAATATATATGTGAACTATTATACTTCTAACACCCTTCCCTCAAACTTATGGTAGGAGGTAGACCAACTTGAGTTTGTAAACAAAAATCTTTGAAAGTGGACAGTTGATTTGTTGGCTGTTGTGGTTGAAATGTAGATGTTACCTCAAGTTGACATGGTTGTGGAGCTGGAATCTCAATAGAGAATGACAACGCATGGAAGCGTGGAGCTTGGAACTAGAAGGCAGCGCATGGAAGAGCAATGATGGTGTGTATAGCCTGATTCTGATGGTGATGCATCAAAGTGTGTACCTGATTCTAAGTGAGCTGACCACGTCACAGAACACGTAGTTGGTGGAGTTGAAAACGTGGCAGTAACACGTTTCAAAGCTGGACACAAAAGAGGTAGTGGCTAGGCGACGGACGTTGACTGAGAAGGGTTGGCGGTATTGGGATTTGGACAGTGGTGTGGTAGAGGTGGTTGAGGGGTAGCGAACATTGTGGGTCTTGTTGGTGGCGTCGTCGGCCACATTGGTTTTGACGACAGTAGTTTCACAAGTGATGAAAGGAAGGGCCCGTTGGATGCCAAGGTGGTTGAATCGCAGTTAAAGAACGACAGCGTCTTACGCTGTTGGTTGCTGGATTTGTGATGGTGAAAGTGGAGAAGATGATAGCATGACTAGAGGCTTTTGCACTATGATGAGAAGATTCCGGTGGTGCAACAGTGAGTGAGTTTTTCTGATTTTCTCGGTGGAGCACCCATTTGGTGCATTGGTGGATATTTGTTTCTAGCGGTGGCAGCCATGATTTTTGGCAGGGACGGTGAAGAGCAGTGACATGGTCACGACTGAGCCAAATGGCTGATCGAATGTTGGAGATGCAAAATTGAAAAAGAGACGTGAGAGCTTCTTCGTGACTTTGTCTTTCCACAAATAGATTGTCTTGGGGAGAAGAGGCTCATCCCTAGTGAATAATCTTTGGCTTTATTATGAACATATAGTAAACCAATCCTTGGAAAGGTTTTATAGTGAACCGGTTTGGTGTTGAACCGACAAAAGGCTAGGGCTGAGGTGGCTGCTGTCAACTGACGTGGATTGGACGTGGCAACACGTGTCGCTGACATGTACTGATGACATGTTCTTAATGACGTGGTAAGAGTAGGTCCTGAATGCTAGTATGGACATGTGACGTGGCAATGTCAGATGACATGGCAACATATGTACTGTTACTGTGTTTGATGATGTGGAATTGATGACGTGGCAAGGGTGGGCTTGGAATGCTGACATGGACGTATAATGGGGAGGTTTCGGATGACGTGGCTAATGATGTGGTGATAAGCGCGTGCGCGAGTGGGCATTGGGCGAGTGTTGGTGCGTAGAGCGCGTCACAGATCTGGGCAGAATCTTTAGGTGGCGCATGAGGACGCATGCAGTGGTTTTCGGGATTCCAGTTGGTGGCGTTTGGAAGCTAGGTTGGTGGAGAACAGTGTTGTGTCGGAATGTTAGAAGTGTGGACAGAAGCTCAAGACAGTGGATGAGTAATCTCGGATGAGAAGGGTGGTGATGTGCGAGCCGCGGTTGATGGTAGAGGCCATTAATCAAGATGGCTCTGATACCATGTTAGATTTAGTGGAATAACATAAAAAAGACAAGAAATAAAGAAGAAAGAGAAAAGAGGGAGAAGGAAAAAACCCAAAGGACTACATTGTATTAGACTAAATTGATTATGAAACTAAACAAAAGAGCTCCTTATATAGGAGGGTTATAAGGTTGTACATGGAAAGTATTAATAAAGGAAACAATCTATGAAACCCTAACCATACTAGAATTACACAATAATATATATGTGAACTATTATACTTCTAACAATGTGAATGTTTGAACATTATTTAGACATCAATATTTGGACATCTAATATTATTCAGGTGGGGCAGAGGGAAGAGAGAAGGGAAAAAATGGGGCTAATAACAACAAGAATGCTATTCTTTTTCTTTTATAATTACTTTATTTTATTTGATGGAAGCACATGGAGATGAGGTAGTTAAAATCAATCTCTTTATACGATGTGTCAAAATTTCAATCCCATGTTATACGCACATACACTTAGAATAAGCCCTTCCCCCATTACTGTACTCAAATTTTATATATTTACTTTTATTTTTATTTTTCAAAACTATTATTTGTTTTACAAACATTTCATTAACATGCTCTACATGGTTAAATTGTCGGCAGAGGACCTTGATGCGAAATTGTCACGTAATGTTACTATAAACTCGAATGTATATGAGACATGATACTTTAATTACTGGATTGCTTAGAAACTAGAGATAAAGTGTTTCGAATAAATGAAAATCGAATTCCTAAACAATCCAATAATTAAAATACATTATCTCATATACACTGGATCTTATAATAACGTTACTTTTTTTTTTTGGTTATATTTAATTACGAGAAATTATCGAAGGCTTCGACCAAACAAAAGTTGCAAAGTATATAAAATTTATATTTTTCTCTCTTAAAATTTAAGATATCATCCACATGAAAATTTTTAATTGACAAAATAATAGCCCGGGTTTATTTTACAATGATTTATCTTGAGATTTCGAATAATTACACTGATTTTTCTTAAACTTTTTAAAATTTTACTGATTTTTCCTACTTACAAATTATCTTTTCTAGTCAATTTTTTTTTTCTAAAATAACAAAACTACCATTTTCATATTTTTTTTTTTTTTACATTTTTCCAATTTTGATAAGTTTTTGTCACATTTTTTTAAATGTTTTTGTAAAATTTTTAAATTTAAGGTTTTAATCAAAATATATTTGAAAATGAAAAAGAAAATAAAAAAATCAATAAAAATCTATAAAATGTTTAAAAAAATATGAAAGTGATAATTTTATCATTTTGAAAATAAAATTTGACTAAAAAATATATTTATAATCAGTCAAATAAAAAAATAATATAATTAAAAAATAACGGTATACTTCTCAGAATTTCAAAAATCTTAAAATATATTAATATAATTCCTAAAATTCTCGAGAAGATTAATGTAATTTATTCGCTCAATAATATATCATAAGACAGAACAAAAATAAATGATAGTTAAAATAAGACAAAAAGACATTTATTTGACCTGAATAAGAAAATAAAATGTAATAAATAATATCTTATTTTATATGTAAACATTTACTTAGAATAAAATTAATTATAATTATATTCCACTAATACAAAATAAAAATAATTCCATCATGTTGTAAAATTTAATTAATATAATGATGTCATATTAGTGTGTAAAAGCTTTTTTAATAAATTTAGATTGTAAGAATAAGTTTATCCTAATTCATTCGTAAGAGAAAAGTTAACGTCAGTGTCATCGTCAACTTGCTTATTCACAATGGTTACGCCATTGACCGTTACTTTAAGTAATCTAGGTGGTTTCCACGACCTTTTAACAGTCTGTAGAAAACTTTGGTGTTGTCCACCCTTAACCGGTGGACAAGATATTTGAAATCTACAAATGGGGTACGGAGGAGTAGCAACCATTAGAGTGCAGTCGAAGAATCACGGATGATTTGTTTGTTGGTTTTTCAAGACTTTATGATCATTAGACGTTGCATCTTTGTTCACTCAACCTCTTGGACGTGATAATATGTTCGAGTTTATGTTAAATAATATCTTTAAAAATATTAGGATTGCGTTTGGATAATATTTCAGATATGATGTTTTAAAAAATATTTTTGAAATGTGTTTTAAAATTTTGTAATTGATTTTTTGAAATTGCGAAAATACGTTTGGTTATGCTAATCAGAATTCAGATTCTGAGTTAAAAACTGTAAAAATGCGTTTGGATATAAAAAATTTTAATTTATTAAATCCGAACATATTGTCAATTGTATTAATTTAATTTAATAAATAAATAAATAAGTAATTTAATTTAATATATAAAATATTAAATTACTCAAACTTAACTCTTAAACCGTATATTCAAAAATGCAAACCAATACTGCAATACATATTATGTCTTCTAACCTTATTATTGACAAAGAAAATATGGTTATAATATATTTAAAATTAAAATCATCGTATGTTTTAAAATTTTCATATAAACATATTTATTTATAATATATATATATATATTTTAATAATTAATAATAAATAATTTTTATTCCACTGACTATTACCTACTAAGTTATAAAATTATTAATCAATGAAGCTTATAAAAATTATTACTTACTATTATTCAATTATTAAATATTAATTATTAAAATTCAATTTTATTATATAAAGAAAACCCACGACTGCTGTTGCTCTTATCCACTATTTTATACAGAAGCAAAAATGGTTGTTGCTACTGCTTCTCCACAAGCTCTATCAAAACCTTCCAATTTCTGTCCCCGAAGACCTTTCTATCATTTTCGAATCCTACTTTCTCGTCAATTACAAGTCTTTCTTCCCCAATTCCTCGTTTGGCTTCGAACAATTTCAGCCTTTTCAGGAGACTCAATTGCGTTTTCTGCAATAGCATTTCCACCATCTCCACTAACACGACGCATTACGAGGTATTTTTTTCATAGTATTACTCATTGTGGTAACTTTGGTTGTTCAGAAAATGTCGGAAGAGAAAAGGAAGTTCGATTTTGATTCTGTTTGGAACCTGAGAAAAACGAAAACCTCCGCTCAACTCTGTCTGACGCATCTACTTTCCTTTTTTTTTTTTTGCGAGTTTTCATTTTTTAGGGAATTTGATTTCTCTCCTTTGAGAACAAAATTGCAGTACTGGAAATCGATGAAAAACGCCAACAAGGGGTTCTGAAATGAGTCGATGGGTGATTGAGAGAGCGCGATGTAAGGGCTTGATGGCAAGATTCTCGCTGGGTGAGTGAGACAGACCAAGAATGGCAGTCTGCGTTTGAGTTGGAAGAGAGAGTGTCGGTGGCTGAGAGAGAAAAAGTTGTTGAGAATGGGGCTGTGTAATGGCTTGGAGGAGAGAGAGTGTCGGTGGTGGGTTAGAGAGATATCAGAATGAAAGGAGGATGGTTTTTTATTTTTTCTGAGATACATTTCAAAATGTTAGAAAAGTGAGATAGATTTTAACTCAAAAATGGATGTATCCAAACAACTTTTTGAAGAAGTTAATTTTGAAATTGGTTTCACAATTCGTAACCAAACGGAACCTAGATGTTTGAAAAATTGAGTTTTTATTTGTTTTAATAATCTTATTTATAATTTTTAAATCATTTAATATTTTAAAAATATTAGTTTGGATAAGTTTGAATTTACCTTAATATTACTCTTTTGTATAAGATTGTCTTGTAATTGAAGTCATATGAAATGATTTTTATAAGCTGAGATAGTTATTTTCTTGGTTAAGCATACATCTAGTTTGTTTGATTGTGAGAGATGTTTTTTTAATTGTTCTTTTTAACATTTGTTTAGAGATAATTTTTTTCATCCGATTTTTTATATTTTTATTTGTAAAACTTATTTTAGAAAATATATTTTTTAATGCTAGATTTGCTACTCCAAATACACAAGAAAATAATTTAATTGCGTTTGGTTTCACAACTTGTTTCATGGTTTTCGAAAATTCAATTTGTGTTTTGTTAGGATTTTCAAATATTGTGCTTCAAAAATTAATTTTGAGAATTCATCTTCCCATTTTTAAAAATTTTCAAAATCTTTCCCCCTCCATCTTTCTACCTCCTTTCAACATTACTCGCCATCTACGGCAAATCCACCCATTTCCTATCGCAATCTCCCATTGACTTCCTTCTACAACCACTAAGGACGGTCACCGGAAGGGGTGTCGGGTGTCATTGCTACATTGTTCTTGTTGTTATTTGGAGAAGGAGGGAAGGAGGGAGGGAGAGAGAGAGAGAGAGAGAGAGAGAGAGAGAGAGAGAGAGGAGGTGGTGGCTTTCAGTGGGTCTTAGTGGTGTACACCGGTGAGGTGGTGTGGGAGGTGGGATGTGGATGGTGGTGCTTTGTTGTGATGGAGGTAAGTGGTGGTTTTTGTGGATGCCTAATAGAGAAGGACACTACAGGAAAAGCCACTATTAGCGATGCATGCGTGGTGGCAATGTGCGTCGCAAACGAGATTTAGCGACGCATAAAGAGGCATCGCTAAATACGTCGCAAAAGGTCGTGTTGCTAATAGTATTAGCGACGCACACATCTTGAGCATCGCTAAAGGTAACTATTAGCAACGCACAACGAGCGTCGCTAATAATTGGGTGTGGGCGCCGCAAAAAAATATACAAGGACACAACGTGCGTCACTAAAAGCTACCATTGGCAACGTACAAAGAGCGTCGCTAATGGTAGCTTTTAGCGACGCACACGTTGTTCATCGCTAATGGTTGCTTTTAGCGACGCCCTCATTGTGCGTCGCTAATTGAAACCTTTAGTGACACATTATGTGCGTCGCTAATAGTTTATTGGCATTCTATAATGACGAATGTAAAGTGTCGCTATAAATTTATTTCTTTACTTTTAGCGACGCACAAAAGTTTTTTTTTTTAACCATATTTGCTTTATTTTATTCCTGTTTAAACATGTATCAATTATCCCAATATAAAATAAAATTCAAGCATTCTGAAATGAATAAATTAAAAAATAAAAATACATTTATATATATATATATATATACTAATTATGTATATTTGTACAAGTACAATTTAATAATAAATAGAAAAATAAAAATTGTCTCAAAAAATGTAACTACAGATGTTTATGAAAAGAAAAAATAAAAAAATAAAAAAAACAAGTTCGGATGCAAAACATAAAGATGCCGACGCAATAATCCCGATCAATCTGAAATAAAAATCAAATGATATATATTAGAACATTTATTAAATATATATGAACATAGAATGTGAATAGTTTTTTTTTTGCATGCATAAATAGTAAAAAAAGCATAAAGTAGCATAAGTTGTAAACCACTGATTCGAACTGATTGTTGTAAGTTTGTGGTAGTCTATTTTGTCATTTGTGAGGTGTGTGATGGGGTTTCAGGATAGTTAGGCCGATATCCGACATTTGGTCCGTCAAAATCTCAAAATGGGCATTTCCGGAGCAAAAACTTGCATAAATTTCAAACCGAGCATCCGAACCGAGTGTCATAAGTTCGTGCAAGTCTATTTTATCATTTTTGAGATGTGTGGTGGGGTTTCAGTATAGTTAGGCCGATATCTGACATTTTGGTCCATCAAAACCCCAAAATGGGCCTTTCTAGAGCTGAAACTTGCATAAGTTTCAAACTGGGCATCCGAACCAAGTGTCGTAAGTTTTTGCAAGTCTATTTTATCATTTTTGAGGTGTGTGATGGAGTTTCGGTGTAGTTAGGCAGATATCCGGCATGTTGGTCCGTCAAAACCCCAAAATGGGTATTTTTGGAGCTGAAACTTGCATAAGTTTCAAATCAGGCATCCGAACTGAGTGCCATAAGTTCGTGAAAGTTTATTTTATCATTTTTGAGGTGTGTGATGGGGTTTCAGGATAGTTAGGCTGATGTCCGGCATTTTGGTCTGTCAAAATCCCAAAATGGGCCTTTTTAGAGCTGAAACTTGCATAAGTTTCAAACCGGTGATCCGAACTGTGTGCCATAAGTTTGTGCAAGTCTATTTTATCATTTTTGAGGTGTGTGATGGGGTTTTGGTGTAGTTAGGATGATATCCAGCATTTTGGTCCGTTAAAATTCCAAAATAGGCCTTTTTGGAGTTGAAACTTGCATAAGTTTCAAACTGGGCATCCGAATCGAGTGTCGTAAGTTTGTGCAAGTCTATTTTATCATTTATGAAGTGTGTGATGGGGTTTTGGGGTAGTTCAGCTGATATCCGGCATTTTGGTCTGTCAAAATTCCAAATTAGGCATTTTAGGAGCGAAAAGTTGCATAAGTTTGAAACGGGTGATCCGAACAGAGTGCCGTAAATTCGTGCAAGTTTATTGTATAATTTCTAAGGTGTGTGATAGGGTTTTGGGGTAGTTAGGCCTATAGCTGGTGTTTTGGTCTGTCGAAACCCCAAAATGGGCCTTTTTGGAGTAGAAACTTGTAAAAGTTTCAAACCGGGCATTCGAACTGAGTGCCGTAAGTTCGTGCAAGTTTATTTTATCATTTTTGAGGTGTGTGATGGGATTTTGGGATAGTTAGGCCGATATCCGACATTTTGGTCTGTCAAAATCCCAAAATAAGCCTTTTTAGAGTTGAAACTTACATAAGTTTGAAACCGGTGATCCGAACCGAGTGCCGTAAGTTTATACAAGTCTATTTTATAATTTTTTAGGTGTGTGATGGGGTTTCGGTGTAGTTAGGCCGATATCCGGCATTTTGGTCCATCAAAACTCCAAAATGAGCCTTTTTGGAGCTGAAACTTGCATAAGTTTTAAACCGGGCATACAAACAGAGTGCCGTAAGATCGTGCAAGTCTATTTTATCATTTTTGAGGTGTGTGATGGGGTTTTGGTATAGTTAGGCCAATATCCAGAATTTTGGTTTGTCAAAACCTCAAAATGGGCCTTTTTGGAGTTGAAATTTGCATAAGTTTTTAACGGTCATTCGAACCGATGAAATTAAATAAGTTCATGCAACTATATTTTTTTATTTTTATGTAACATTTTCTATAAATAATAAATCCACCAAAGTATATAATTTTAAAAACTTAGCAAGGTTGAACAGAGCCTCCCTACTGGCTGAGCATCGTCTCCACAAGAGCCTCTAGCTAGGCCTGCCGCTCCTCGAGCGATGTCATCTTCTGTCGCAGCTCTGCATTCTCTCGCAAAACTGCCTCAGCTCTCTGGGTGGCCTCATGAAACCTGGCATCGCTCTCAACGGTAGAGGACGATACCGTCGGCGCCATCCCACTCCCTAAGCCACGCACATAGCCGCGCCTCTTGCCCAGAACAGTCTCCTGTATTTGGTCATCGTCGATGGATCTTGACCCTCAGCTGTCAGCTGAGCACGCAGCTGGACCATCTCTTCCTATAAAAACATAAATATATGTTATTACTTTTATAAATTTAGATTAATATTAAATTAGTAATACTGTGGCAAGTTACATAAAAAACTTACATAAAGCCATTGTGCTTCAAGCCCAGTCCAACCCTTCTCGGGGTGTACTGCGTCCTGTGCCATAAATCAATGGGGCTAGGTGGTACACCGGTCTCCTAGTGTCACTGGAGCAAATAAATAGTAGCTTGTGAAGATTGATTTCATGAATAGATTATATAATAAGAACTTGATACATTTATTAACTTACCATATCATGCCTATACCGTACAAAAGAACATGATCCACCATAGTGGGTCACCTTTTGCTTGCTTCTGCTCTCGCTATTTTTTCTAGCTAAGTTCCTACATTTGGCCAAAACAAAGAAGGTTAGTATAAATGATAATGATTTATCAGGCAACAAAAGTAATTTTGACAATTTTTACCTGGAATGTATCACTAGCGAACCGATCGCACAATAACATCTAATTATCCACCGTGACCCCCCTATAGGGTCTGTCGCGGGGCTCTCTACAGGCTGCCACCTCCGCCTCGTAGTGCATGTGGAAGCTGGTGTCGATAGTTTTTGAAACGGACTCCCAGGTAACGGTTCACTGCCTTCGCGACGTGAGGCAGGTGGAGATCGATGTCAAACTTCTCCTGTAAAGCATGTCATTGTCAAAACGTTACGGCATTAGATATGTTAAAATTTAGTTCAACACAATAGTAAAAGACATACCATGATATGTGCATAAATATCCTGTGCGTCTACGTGAGTCATGAGCGCGCAAAAGTGCACTTTAAATGCTTTATTATTAGATTAAATTGCTCAAATGTGAGTAGAAATATTAGAATATAATTGATACTATTTAATTTAACTTCTATTTACAGTGAAGGACACGTTGGAGGTCAAAGAAGAGTTATGGAGTATATTGTGCAATTCTTGGCTTTTTGGCAGATTCGACCATTGAGTTTTAATTGAGATTTGGATGGCGTTAGAGTTTCAGAATGAGAAAGTGGTCTTCATGAAATTTTTAGAGGACGTCTTGGACTTTTCAAAAAGATATGGTTTGCAAAAATCGGAGTTCGTTTGGGCCTCCAAATATTATTTCAAAGATAGGATTGTAAAGCTGCTATGAACCTGTCTGTCCAGCCAACTTCAAGGGGCTATAACTTGAGCTTCTGAAGCCCAAATCAGGTGATTCTTGAGCCTAAAATTATCTACTCATCCAGGGCTACAACTTCTGTGAAGAGTCTAAGTCGAGATTCAGTTGTTATCTTAGAGAAAACGGAGCCTAAAAGTTAGCATTGCTGGTTGTGCGCGAGAAACAAAAGACAATGGAAAAAAAATAATAAAAAGAAAAAAATAAACAAGGGGCTGGATTTGTGCGGCTGTTGGGCTTGGAAAGTGGCTTGGCAGTTTGATTGGGTGTTGATTTGTGGGTCCCAGCTGAAGAAAAGCAAAAGAAAAGTAAAGAAAGAAAAGGAAAACAACAAAAAGTTTGGAAAGCCAAAAGAATTAAAAAGGTAGGGCGCTTGGGCCAGGCGCGCGTAGGAATTGGCGCGGCAGCAGGGCTTGTGCGGCTTAGTGCGCTGGAGTCCAGGCGCGGTTTGGGCTTGAGCGTACGGTTTTTAAAGAGCTGTTTTAACATAAAGATGCTGGCGCGTGATGGGCTTGGCTGGTGTAGCAGGGACCAAGGCCCAGGCGCTAGCGCCTTGGGCATTGAAGCGGCTACGGAGTAAACATAAAAGGGATCAGACGGCGGCGGCAAGGGGAATTAGAGAGCTGCGGCGCAGAGAAGAGGGAAGAGCTGCGGCTGTGCGGCTGGTGCAGTGAGGAGCATAACAGGAAAATCCGTCGCAGCGACTCCATGGCAGATTATTTCTTCATGAAATTTATGTTATCCATCCTGTACATGGGTAACTAAATTTTCAAGTAGAGTTAGGAATGAACTTGCACCATAAATGGTTGTTTTAATTTATTTTTGATTCCTGTACGTGGTTTTCACTTGTTAAATTCTTTGATGATCATTCATAATTAATTGTTGAATTTTATTCTCCGAATAATTAAAGGGTTTAGTCCGTTTATAGATTCAGTCATGCTTTTTCTATCGAATGGATTCATGTTTTGATTTTTTTGGAACAATTACTTATTTATATTGATTCAATTCTCTGCTGCAATATTACTCGTTGGGTATATTGTCATCGTTGGATTTTCTTAATGTGAATATTAATTTGAGAGATTTAAAAGTGTTGAATGATTTTCTTTTAAAGGATTATTTTCAGTTTAATTTTGATTCATAATTTTATATCTTCCGATTGAGATATTTGGAATTTAAATTCTCAATTGAGTTAACAGTGAATAAAAAAATAATTAAAATACCAGCTATGTGCAAGGGATTCCCGAAGCTCTACTGTTCGTTAAATTTGAATATTTTCATCCGTTATTCAGCTTGCTTAATTTTAAGTTGCATTCAAAATCACTTTCTATATTTTTATTTTTTCGTTAACCGTCTAATATTTCTGTAGTTTCAGAAATTCTATTTATTATTCTTTTAATTTAGTCTCCCTTACGGAATCGACACCCCAAAGCTACACTACAACTACCGCGTTATTCTTTGGGCGTAATCAGTGAGCCTGGTCCAATCATATCTAAAAAGAAAGTTTAAAAGTAAATTCCATTACATCATAAAAATTAAAATCCATTACATCATAAAATTGAATATCCATTATATCATAAAATTGACAATCCATTACATCATAAAATTGAAAATCCATTACACTTGATCCTAACACATGTAACACCTATTACAATTATTCATCTGAGTTTGTATCATCATCTGTTCTTAAAATTTTTTCATTCTCAGTACAATACTCTAACAATGTATCATCATCAAAATCACTTTCCTTGTCATCATCATCATTAATGAAAGTTGCCTCATGAGGATCTAACTGTGTGGTATTGGTGAGGTCGGAAGCTACGACATGATTTGGTTCTACATCAGTTCTATTCAACCGATACGAAGTAACATCTTCTTAATTATGGCCGACAACACCATCGTGAGCAGATTGAGACTCTTCTTGTAGTGCCTCCTCAAGCATGAATAGTTATTGATTACAATACAGATTTATGCATTCCCGAACTGCACTCTCTAGACAATTCAATAATCAATTTTCATACACATGAGCCCAATCGCAAATAAATTTCGCGACAAGATTCACATGTGATGAAAATGACTCCCGAAAGGGGCTAGGTTTACATGATTGCAATTATACATTGAGTTACATGATCATTTAGTTACATAATTTGGAATTACTACTTAATTATTTGGCCTTGTTATATAACTTTTAATTTCAATTATTGGATATCTTTGTTGATTTGTTTTCTACAAATCAAAAAAAATTATTAACTATTACATCTGATGAAACAAATGTAAATCTTGCAAAAATTTGGGTACCTTAACTCCATAAGGTTAGCAATTCAATAGAACTTATTCTACTTTCCAGAGAAATTCAGAAGTATTCTCCTGCTTTCTAGAGCAAAAATACTTTTTTCTTCAATGCTAATAGTCTGATAAAATCCCCAATTCTGAACTTGTACAATGTTTTACAAACAAATTGTGTTTGAAGCATCGCTTATGAATACTTTTGAGTTTGAACTACGCTTGTCAGACCCCAATGTTTTAAAACTCAGACCGTTAAACGAATTAGAAAAAAGACTAGATCACGGGTCATTGGTTCAACTGTTGGGTCAACCAAAATCGAACTGTGGTGTCATAATTACATCATAAATATATTTATTATTAACATTAATAATATATAAAATTATATAAAACATGAAAACAATTTTAAATAATATATAATAAATTATTTAAGAAAAGGGAACAAAATTTGTTGAAAAATTAAAGAAGTATAAAACGATAATGTCAACATGTAAATTTCTAACAAGATCAAGGTGTGAAAAACAAAAAAAAGGGTGAATACACATGCAGCGTGAAATGAAAGTTTTCAAGAAATTGATTCTTAAAAAATCTTTACTAGATAACATGAAAAGTTCAAAAAAACGTTGATGCAAAATGAAAGTGTGTTTTTCCATTAGTCTCACATCGGCTGTGAGAAACTAAGATCAATGGCTTGTTTACTTATAAAAGCAAGTTCAAAAGTTCCAATGCTATACAATTCAGCCATCCCACATCAATGTACAATTAACAGAGGGCAATCATCACCAGATCAAATAGTAATTAAAAAGAAAGAGAAAATGATACTAATTAAAAAGCCTTCGTAATTTTTTGTGTAATTATGTTCGAACGTGTAATATACACAATGTCTGTATAATGTATGTATCAATTAGATCGTGAGTATTCGACACTCGCAACTTATACTAGCATTTCTCATTCAATAATAAGTTGATACATGAATTGAAATCTAAGAGTTGAAAAAATAGTTTTAAAATATCTAGTATGGGCTTTTTGATATGTTTTAACAGTGAGATGAAGGGTCATGTGTACACTCTTATACAACAGTTCATTAAATCGAAAAAATGAGCTCATGGGTTACTGGTGTAACCATCAGACTAATCAGAATTAAATTGTTATGTCATAATTATGTAATAAATTAAATTAGAAAAATTATGAAAAATATCAATAAAAAAAATTAAAATTTTCTCACACTTTCCTACAATGATAGGGTAATTAGTTTAAATAGTGAGCATAGTATAATTAGTTAGCAGCCAACATAGTTTATATAATGAGCACATTATATCAGCAACCAAAATAACATAAATTCACATCAAAACAACAACCAACCAACAAATTGCTCAAGAAGGACATCCTCAACAAATAGTACAAAATATTGAGATTTGAGCAACATAATCAACAGATTTAGTCATCAAACATAAAATGAAATAATCTTAGAAACAAACTGTACTAGAGTATACTTTAATCATAATTTTTTTTTTCGATGATATGATTCACAAAAATGGGAAATAATTTTCCTTTCCACATTTTGTTCTCTCCAAATTACTAATTGTTCTCATTTATCTGATATTTGGATTTTAAGAATTACTAATCTTAGAAGACGATGTTGGTCTGATCCGTGAATGTAGCTGGGGTCTTTGAAAACCTAACGAGGAGTTGATGAGTTTTTCTCCGTCGCAATCGCCGTGGAGATGGTTTATGTTTGAACTGCCGTCACCGTCATCGTCGCCGTTGAGAATGTTCCGTCCGCCGCCGCCGCCGTCGCCGTCGAGAGGAGTGAGAGTTGAGAAGAAGACACCGCCGTTGTCGAGAAGAGTGAGAATGGAAAAGAAGAAACCACCGCGCCACCGACAGATCGAAAGGAGAAGAGGAATATGATGGGTCGAATTGATCGAGAGGGGAAGAAGAAAATGAAAGGTCGAGTGCATATATGGTGAGCTTTTTTGCGACGCACATTGTGCATCGCTAAAATGCCCATAAGTGTCGCAAATACTGCGACAGCATGACGTCGTTCCAATTAAACAAATATTAGCGACACACACTGAGCGTCGCTAAAGGTTGGCGACGCACGTGTGTGTCGCTAATATTTGTTGGTCCGTCGCTAATTGTTTGGCGGCCTTTTTTGCGCGGGAAAAGCCCTTTTTTGTTGCTTTTAGTGACCCCCACGGTGTACGTCGCTAATAGTGGCATTTTGTGACGTACACCCGTGCATCGCAAATAACGAGTGTTGCAAAAATTAGTATTTTTGTAGTAGGAGTGAAAGAAAGGATTTTTTTGGACTGGGATTCAATGTGGCACATGGTTTGTAAGCTCATTTGAATTAACCATAAAAGTTTTGACTCTTGATGTCTTTCTTGTATGAGGTTTTATCACAGTGATTAACATTTGTTGATATTAGTATATAAAAAAGGTGAAGAAAGTTTTTATTTTTGGAATTATATCCAAACACGTTTTCATACTTTTTTTTAAATTTAGATTATCACATCCAAACGCATTTTCACAGTTTTAAAAAAATCAATTACAAAATTTTGAAACACATTTAAAAAACATTTTATAGAAAATTATATTTGAATCACTATCCAAACGCAACAATTTAAACATTTGAATACCCACCTACTTTGCTCTGCCCATAAGGTCTATATACTAGTTTCATATATTACAAGAATATGAGCCGTTATTAATACTATGTACTTTGATTCTGTAGTAAATATCACTAGTAAGGATTATAGCATAAATTTTGAATAAATAGGTCCACTACCTAATGAGCAAACATAACATATAGTGAATCTTCTATCATCCAAAGCACAAGCATAATCTGTATCTACAAAACCCACAATTGAAGCACAATACTATTACATTGTAAGCATAATTCTAATGGAAGTGAGAAGTGAAATAACAAAGTGAAAAGAAACAAGCACAGCTCACTATCAAATGACGAAGAATACAAAACGAAGTGTTAAACCTGCTCACAAATGTCTAAAAACACTTTCTGCCGCTTTCTCTCTATCATTTTCTCGCAATAGTACATTATATAATGTTCCCAAACTTTAAAATATGAAAAAGAGGCAAAAATTTAGAAATTAGACCCCGAGTGCCGATTGGCACACAAAGAGGGGGGGTTGCTGGCACCCGAGTGCTGATCGGCACATAGGTGTGTCGATAAGCCATTTTTTTGACTTTCTCCAAATGCTCTGAAACTTCTTGTATCGATTTGTCAACAGAAGAGAGGATTTTCTAGGTCCAAGGGTCGATCGGTAGACCTATAAAAGTACCTAAAACAGTTTGGGTGCGAGTCAACTTAAGAATGCAAGACACAAATAACAGTACATTTGAAGTACCTGAATACCCATTCGAATGTCTTCCAATGTTTTCTTCTTGGATTTTCCATGTACTTGCTAACTTTGTTGACTACATACGCAAAATCAGGCTCGATATAGAACATTACTGAGGTGGATTATAATTTAATGTGTGAAATTTCACCAATTAATTAATCAATACCTAATAAGGTTAGGTTCAATCAATTTTGATCATTGTTTTACTTATCACTAAACTTAATCTTATGAGATTGATTACAGTTTAAGAAATTCTCTTCTTAAATTACTTAAACAACGACTTCAAGTATAACTCATTTTAAAATAATCAAAATAATAAAAAAAAGGACACGAAGAATTATATGGATAAACGTTATGGGAAATAAAACCCACCACAAGCTGCAAAACTCCACTAGTAAAAAAGAATGAAGTAGAAGTTCACAAATCCTTAACTCGCAAACAACTAACCTATCACCTCATTGATTTACTTGCTAGCCTGTTTTCAAGTTTGAATTGTACTCTTTAAGTTTGAATAGCTTTTGCATGTCCTAGCTGTAACATCCTGTAATATTAGAATAATAAATAATAAAAATAAATATGACCTTATAATATCATATAATTGATGAATGATATATAATATTGGGCTAGGAAAATTTGAGCTTAATTGGAGTTAATTTAAATACATTAAAAGCCTATAAAGGCAAATTGCTTTTTTTACCAGCAATAGGATCCCACAAAAAAGTAATAAATGAAAGATAATTCACGAATATGTAAATAAGTGGAAAGATATATACTAACGTGTAAATATGTGAGATGGGTGTGAAATAACCAAAAACAAAAGGTGAAGTGAATGTGAGCTTGTTAAATTAGGACAAAAGGGTCAATTGACCAAAGAAGCTTTTTAGTAATTTAAAACCCATACACACACAACCAACAAACACAAAAAATCTACACTCTCTCTCGCAGTTCTCCACTCTGTCTCTACCATACGGCTAGGGGGGAGGAAACCCCCTCATCCATCAAAATTTCTCATTCCTCCTTCCATTTTCTTGCAAATTCACTACCTACTAGCCCCCCTCAAGTGACATTGGTGCACATAGAAAATTCTTGGGAGCATTTGAGGGGAGATTCATTTTTTTAAATGATTTTGTAAAATTTTTAAATTTAAGGTAAATAAATTATTTTTATTTTATATAAAAATAAATTTGAGGTTCTAATCCAAATATATTTGAAAATGAAAAAGATAATAAAAAAATAATAAAAATTTAAAAAATGTTTAAAAAAAATATGAAAGTGATAATTTTGTCATTTTGAAAATAAAATTTGACTAAAAAATATATTTATAATCAGTCAAATAAAAAAAATAATATAATTTAAAAAATAATGGTATATTTCTTAGAATTTCAAAAATCTTAAAATATAGTAATGTAATTCCTAAAAATTTTAAGAAGATTAATGTAATTTATTCGCTCACTAATTTATCATAAGATAAAACAGAAATGAATGACAGTAAAAATAAGACAAAATGATATAGTTATTTGGCGGAATAAGAGAATAAAATGTATTAAATAATATCTTATTTTATATTTAAACATTTACTTAGAATAAAATTAATTATAATTATATTGCAAAATAAAAATAATCCCATCATGTTGTAAAATTAAATTAATATAATGATGTCATATTAGTGTGTAAAAGTTTTTTTAATAAATTTAGATTGTAAGAATAATTTGATCCTAATTCATTCGTAACAGAAAAGTTAACGTCAGTGTCATCGTCAACCTGCTTATTCACAATGGTTCCACCATTGACGAATTTTTGACCCGACCCACGTTAATATAAAAGTTATTTCCCGGACCCAGGTACGTTTCAACTTATTTCCCAAACCCATGTCCTTTTGAAAAGCGTCTAAATCTTAGACGCTTCTAAAATTATTTTGCACCAAAAGCGTAATAGTTTAATGCGCCTTTAAAAGGCGTAGCAAAATCCTACGCCTTTTAAAGGCGTGAAAGTTTCTTACGCCTTTAAGAGGCGTAGCATCCTTACCCGCCTTTCTTATTCTAAAGACGTCTTATACTTGGACGCTTTTAGTTTTAGTATATATAAAGATCGGCATTTTATTTCTCAGAGATCTCAGAGATACAAACTGTGAAGAGTGAAGAGAGAATAAGAGGGAAGAAGAGAGAAAAAGCCCTAGCGAGAGAGAAGAAGCCCTAGCGTCGAAGAAGAGCCGTCTTGAGAAGAAGAGGAGCCCAAACAAGACGTGCTCTAACCAAGAACGTTCCCCTATTTTCGGGAGACCTTTGCTGTCAAAATATAGGTACGCCTCTAGTTTTCCAAATTCTCTTCATTTCCCTGAAAAAAAATGGTTCGGATTGGTGAAAACTCAGGTCATGTCAAGGGTTTGTGTGAACGTGTGGTGTTTCATTGCTGACAACTTTCAAAATTTACTTTTTATGAAGTCTCATTCAATGTCCCTTGAACTACATCCTCTCTACTATTAAATTTAGTTAGAAAATGGAATTCCATGTTTCCTCTTTCGTATTTCTTGATTCAATAATCACACACGTGATTTCAACTGCTGTGCCTCTTTCAGGAAAATGAAACACAGTCCTACACGATTGCCATTTTTCTTTTTGGGATTGGAAAAGCCAGCGAATCTTTTTTTCAATCTCTTCCTTTTTATTTTTTTATTTTTCTTTGTAAAGATGATGAGATTTTTTGTATAAAAATAGTAAATTTCAATTATATAAAGTAATCTTTGATTTTTAAAATTTTATTATGCATTTCCTCAATTGTTATTTGTAAATATAAAATTATCTTTGTTGTTGTCAGTTATTGATCGCATATGATCTCCCTTAAAATTTTCTTACAAGATAGAGGTTAAGAGTTATCGGATTCGCCCGGTGTAATCGTTCTGATAGTTAAAAATCTGAAAAGGGAACTGAAAAAAGAGAATATACATTAACTAAAATAATTACCATAAATTTAAGACATCCCTTGCATTTTATTTATAAATTGAGTTTTGCGTTTATTTTGGCCGAGATTGCGAAGTAGGATGTGAAAAACTTAAAAAGACCAAAATCAGATCTATAAAAAAGAATACCTAAAACTAGAAAAATATATATTATAAGTTGCCATGAAAAATGTAGAGAGTAAGAGAACCTAACTATTGAGACGTGAGACCCCAGAAAAGTATCTGGATGATGACCCACCAATAACTTTTTAACAACGCAATGAAGAGCTATCTTGTAGCATTTCAACTTTGTAACCATCCGTCAAAACGTGGTGATTAGTTATTAAAATTTCCGTCAACTTTACTAAGTATTTGTATACGTAGCTGCTTGCAGGAAAACAGCAATAATTGATTTGGTGAAGGAGACTTTGAACTACTGGAGATCCATGTGATTATCATATTGAAATAAGTTCAAATATTTAGGAGAACCTAACTATCGTACCAACCACACAACATGTGATCTGAAAATGATAAGCTTAACTCAATTTGCAGTTAAAAAGAACAAACTAATTTCATGTTTTTTTAAAAAGAAATGAAACTTTAAACACATAATTTTAAAGATCACGAGTGATCATCTGAAGTAGTCAGTTGATTCTTAATGATAGACTTGGTGTATACTAAGTTAGTTCCAATTGTAAAAGAGATTAATTAGACTAATGATTTTGAGTAATTGACATAGAACTTGCATTAGACTTATGTATGTAAGTATCATATAAATGCTTTAGCTATAGTAATGAATTTGGTTGTAATAAGTGGAGTCTTGTTTCATCTATCTATTGGATATGGATAAAAATAAGTGTCAAGAGTCTTGAGAAAAAAGAAGAGAACCCCCTCTGCATCGTTGACGAGATTGTTTTGGTTATTCGGATCAAGATGTGCTGTTTGGTAAAATTATTAGCTGCTTTATGGCTGATTTTAAGGGCTGTTTTGTAAAGTTTTAGACTGTTTTATGGCTGAATTTTTTGGGCTATTTGGTGAGGATTTAGGTTGCTGTTTGGTGAAATGTCTTAGCTACTTTATGACTGATTTTAAGGGCTGGTTGCTGAAATTTTTTTGGGCCGTTTGGCAAAAGTTCGTCGCTAGTAAATGACTATTTTAAAGATGGGCTATTTTGAAGAGTTTTGTATCGCTATTTGGAAGATTTTCAAGAGTTGTTTGGCAAATTTTTAAGCTACTGTTTGGTTAGCTTTTAAAAGGTTGTTTGACTAAATTTTTAAAGACTCTTTCAATTTGTTGCAAGGGAATTGTTTGGTACGAATGACTGCCTATTTTAAGGATAATACGAGTACATAAGGGTATGCTAATTATTAATGCATGTTTAGATTTCTTATTTTTTTTGTCAATTACTTGCATATTTATGGTTTGTATGTATTGCTGAAAATTTGAAATTTACTAATCTTTTCATTCTAGATTGGAGGTTATAAATGGCACGGAGACGCGCAACTGTATGTATATTCTTAGGGGGCAATACATTTTATGGGGAAGAAGGGTTTTCTTACGATGTGCATACTCCGAGAACATGTGTAAGATTAGATCATGACGTTACTTACACTGAAATGGTGGATTGCGTCTGTAATGCGTTGCAGTTGGATCGGAATTCGTGTCAATTGAAAATGACTTGCAGATTTCCATCAGTAGTGGGAGCACACATGACAAGATATATGCCATTGGAAATTGTTGACAATAACACTGTTGAAGCAATGGTTGGTGCTATATTTGAGAATCCACAAATATGTAGTATCGACTTGTACGTGGAAATAGAGAATTGGAACCAAGGTTGGGGAACCAGTCAGGTATTAGGACCATTCACTAGATTGCTAACAGAAGACTATGGGAATGAATCACAGGATATACCGATGATATCGGAGTTTCCGCCCCATCAAACAAATATGTCTATACCGATAATATCGGAGTTTCCGCCCCATCAAACAAATATGTCTAACTCACCATATAATGATGGAACACAACAGTTGCATACAATACCGAATCGTGAAAGTGTTGTTCAAGAAGTGGCTATGGCTCATGATTCGTCCTGGGCTTACAGAGGGGTTGACGTAAATCTTAGTCCACACAACTCAGTCGAAGAGGCAGAGGAGGAGG
Organism: Nyssa sinensis; assembly: GCA_008638375.1. Taxonomy (NCBI): domain Eukaryota; kingdom Viridiplantae; phylum Streptophyta; class Magnoliopsida; order Cornales; family Nyssaceae; genus Nyssa; species Nyssa sinensis. The sequence continues at coordinate 20,158,299 of CM018049.1, read as the reverse complement.
AGGATGAAAGGATGATGGATGAGTTGGGTGAAAATGATGAGGAAGATGAAGAAGTCGTACTAGGGCAAGCTTCTGATGGAATGCATGCGGAATCCCGAATGCATGAGCCTATGTCACCATTTTTTACTACTGTAGAGTTGCCTAATCAAACCTTGGATAGTAGCTCTTCACTTCATGGCCATGTATGGGACCCGATGAGGGATGAGTTATCAAAGGGTCTACTGTTCGCTGACAAGGATAAGTTGAGAAATGCTATACAAATGTATTCCATTAGAACACACCAGCAATATGAGGTTGTGGAAACAAGCTCAAGTATATGGTCTCTAAGATGTAAAATGCATGATGAGTGTGGTTGCCGGTGGAGAATGCGTGCCTGTAAGAGGAAGAAGCATGGGTGGTTTGAAATAACAAAATTTGAAGGACCTCACACTTGCTTATATCCTGGTCTAAACAGGGATCACAGGCAGTTGAATTCCATATTGATTGGGGCTGAAATCCAAGGGCTTGTAAAAGCTGATCCATCTCTCAAAATAGCTGTTATCAGAGACTATGTGCAGCAAAAATTTAACTACCCTGTCTCTTATAAGAAGGCTTGGATGGCGAAGCAAAAAGCCGTGGCAAGGGTTTTTGGAGATTGGGAGTCGTCCTACAATTTCTTGCCAAAATTTATGGGCGCATTGAAAAAATACAATGATGGAACAATAGTGAAGTGGCAGACTTTCCATACTACCTCGGCTGATGATGTGATATTACATAAAGTTTTTTGGGCATTCAAACCATCAATTGAAGGGTTTAGCCACTGTCGGCCGGTTGTTAGTATAGATGCTACGTTCCTATATGGGAGATATAAGGGGAAGTTGCTAATTGCAATGGGAGCAGATGGAAACAATCAGATCTTTCCCCTTGCATTTGCCATCGTTGATGAGGAGTCTTACAATAGTTGGAGTTGGTTCCTCGAGCATTTGAAGGATTATGTCATCCGAGATAGGGAAGGTATTTGTTTGATTTCGGATAGACACAATGGGATCCTTGCAGCTGTTAATGCCCCTAATTCCAGATGGAAACCGCCACACGCATATCATCGTTTTTGCCTTCGACATGTTCAGAGCAATTTTAATAGCAGGTTTAAGAATGCACACTTGAAGAGATTGGTATGGATTGCCGGAAGTACTCATCAAATACGAAAATTCGATCGAGTCATGGAAGAAATTGGCAAGCTGAACAAAGATGCGAGAGAATATTTGATGAACATTCCGGCAGAGCAGTGGAATATTGCTCATGATGATGGTCGTCGCTATGGGATGCGAACGACTAATATATCCGAGGTCTTCAATGGTGTCTTGAAGGGAGCAAGAAACTTGCCTATCACTGCATGTGTCGAACTTATATTTGAGCGCGTGGTTTACTACTTCAATACCAGACGGCTATTAGCTTTGGACGGTATAAGTAATAACTATATGTATACTCCTTACGCTGCACAGAGGATTAATCGGAATCAAGAAAAGGCTGGACGTCACAAGTTAACACCATATAACTCCAGTCTTGGAATTATGAGGGTTTTAACAGCCAAGGGTAATGTTCAAGTAGTTAATCTTACTGTCTGCACTTGCAGTTGTGGGAAGTGGAGCATTTACAGAATTCCTTGTTCCCATGCAATCGCAGTTATGGCAGAGTTGCGAGTGTCTTTTCATGAATATGTGAATGAATGTTACAGTATTGGCACATACGAGAAGACATGGCAATCACAATTTTATCCACTCCACCACGAGGATTATTGGGAAACACCGTCCGGTCCAAGAGTATGCCATAATCCCGCCCTTCTACGGAGAAGGGGTCGTCCTAGGTCATCACGACTTAGGAACGAGATGGACATCAGAGAAGTCACTAGACATAATCACTGTGGTATATGTAGGCAAACTGGTCACGATCGTCGATCTTGTCCTACTACCAACCATCCCGAAGCAGGCATTGGCCCTTCAGATTGATGATCTGCCAAAAATTGAGGTACAAAACCTAACTCCTAAAGAACTGCTTGCTGTGAGTGGCAATGAACATAAATTGCATGTATTATGTCAATTTAATAAATGTTTTGAAAATATGCCTCTCTTGTAACATCTTGCCAATAGAGTCATTAGTCTTTGCTGCACAATACCAGCCCATCTTAGCCGAGTTCTCTCATCTATCTTTAGTTAGTGCTATATTTAAATTCATTTGTTGTTTTTTTTTTTTTTAATTTCCTGTTGTAATATGGCTTCCGATTTAGGTATTATATGCTGATGGAGATGAAGAAATACTGAAGCCATCACTTTGGCTTGGCCACTGCAGCCATCACGCCGCAGATCCCTCTTTACCTTGGCGACATCTATGATAATATTTTCGTCAAAAGCCTACGGTATCCTCCCTCTTGTTCCTTGTGCTAAGGCTGCACTGACAGAAAAAACGGTACGTCCAACAGTGTTAGTTTTGTCCTTGTTCACATAATTTTTACTTTCTGTACCTTAAAGCCTTTTGGCTTTCTATTTCTGATTGTTAAATGTAAGTTTGTTTATCTTCTTTATTTGGTTCATATCTGTGTCACTTATTGCCTGAAAGAAACAGATACAAATATTTTTATTAGATGAAGTTTACATACTCGAGCTCCATACTAACTTATATATCCAATGAGCTTCTACAGGTTGATCCATTTCTACAGTTGGTTGATGACAGCAAGTTGCAGGCTGTTAATACAGGGTTAGACCATCCGGAAAAAGTTTATGGATCAAAAGAAGATGATGATGATGCCTTGAAGGCACTTTCAGAAATTGAAATAACTGAGGACCATTCTAGAGAATCCTTTGCTTCCGTGATTGTGAAGATGTTGGAAAAGTCATCAGATGTAAATTTCACAATGCTTTTTTATGCTTTAAATTGGAAATTTGGAAATGAATAGGACTGATACTGAATTTTAAGATCTTTGTGCAGCTGGAGTCCTCGATTGTGAAGGAGCAGTTGGTTAAAGATTTTCTTCCAGATGATGTATGTCTGTTGGGAGCTCAGTTATTCATGGAGACACCAGGGCAAATCTATCAGTTTGGTTCAAAAGACAATAAATCTCCTAATGAGGTATATAACGTTGACACTTGACAGCTTTCAATTCTTTTCTTTTTCTAAATGTCATATTGGTGTACTCATATTGTTGATGTGCAGACTGTGCCTCCAATATTCACAATTGATGATGATGTTGTACCCGATGCATCTGAAAGTCAAACTGATCCTTTTGAACTGACTGTGGAAAATCCCGGCCTCCTTAGCGTCAACCAATTTCTAGATTCGGTAGGTTTTCATTTTAGTGATTAATTGCGCTTCCTTTTTTTAAAGCATTATACATTCAAATTATTGAAAAAAAATTAGGAGAAAAAAATTCCACCAGTCATAGTTTGGTGGTAGAAGAAAATGTAAAACTCTGAATTTAATCCTCCTCTGGTACTGATCTAGAAATTGGTACTGATGTAGAAAATTTCCATACTTAACGCGGTACTGATCATCACTCAATGACCTAAAACTCCTTCCTCTGGATAAAATAATACTGATGGAGATGAAGAAATACTGAACCTTAGAAAGGAACATTGGGAATTGGTTGGGCATACAACTTTGCCAGACCCAGTTAGTGTTTTCTCTTAGTTTATTTTAGTTTTATGGTTGTTGTTTTCTTGTTTCTTCCCCCTTCCTCCACCCCTACCCCCTTTAACTTTCTTCATTGTTTCTTTCTTAAACCTGCTGTGGCAAATTTACAAACAGGGGCAGGGAATTGATCTTCTAAATCCTGATGCTTTATCTGTTATGCAAGTATTATTATGGTAGTGATATGGTGATTTCTTTGGTTGATTTTAGTTAGCATTTTTTGAATGCTTTGTTCACAGTATCTTCGATTATGAGTTGCTTGACCTGGAGATACCAACTATTTCTATTGTGAGAAAACTCATCGAGGCAAGAATTCCAGTCTTGGTTTACAGGTGTTGCCTCTGACCTTCAAAGTCTCCATGGCTATATTAACATAAGGGCATAAGATTCTTATATGATCATTTCAGTTTACTACACACTAATTTTTTTTTTCTTCTTTAATTACAGTGGAGATCAAGATTCTGTTATCCCATGGACTGGAAGTCGAACATTGGTTCATGGACTGACAGAAGAATTAGGATTGAACACAACTGTTCCCTATAGAGTTTGGTTTGCAGGGATGCAGGTGATTGTTACTGATAAAAATACTCACTAAATGCAAGAAGCTTAACACTTAATATCCAGTTGTTTAGAAATGGAGGAAAATAAAAGGAAGTTAAAATCTTCATTCTTGTATGCTTTTGGTTTAATGCAAAAATGAAAAAACAAAACTCAACTCAATTTTGTCATAGGTTTTTTATTTAGCAAGCTGAATGGAGCTCTCTGTTTTCTTAGGTCCCAAATAATGGAAATTTTTTAGGTTCAGAAATTTTGATTTATCTTCCTTTCCTCCAATCTGTCAACAACTGGTTGAACAATGGGTATTTTGTTATGAAGAAGAAATTTATGCAAAAGGTGGTTTCCACTTATATTTTTCCTTGGTTTCAGGTTGGTGGGTGGACTCGAGTCTATGGTAATATCCTTTCCTTTGCCACCATTAGAGGAGCATCCCATGAAGCTCCGTTCTCTCAACCGGAGAGATCGCTTGTGCTATTCAAGGCATTTTTGGAAGGCAGTCCTCTACCAGAAGCGTTCTGATCAGTCATAGTAATGAATTCAGATTAAGATTGTAAGTAAAGTTTGATGAGTAAAGGCGGTTGCTAATGTTGTGAGGATGAAAAATTGCATTCGTTTGTTTGTTTTTTTTCGGTTTCTCCATCCTATGGAACATTGAAATAGAAAAATTTTGTAAAGACTAGGCATTTCAAAATAGACTGTTGAAACCAGAACTAATGAATCATTGTTATTGAGACAGCTATCAACACTGCAATAACATTTTCTCTTATGATTGAAACAGGTTAAATAAAAATTTGCTCACTGACGTTATACGTTATATAGATCCCTTTTTTTCTTTGTATCATAGAAATTACATTTACACTTTGAAATGTTAAGGATTACTGTCTTGCGGTGAGGAGAGGAGTGATTGGGCCAACCGTGTGGCTGCTCCACCTTCAGTTACTGCTGTTCCTAATTTAAAAAAACTATCATGTGCTTTGTACATCTTTACAAATAAATTATTTTGAGGGAAAAAGATTAATGATATTTTTTGGATGGTCTTGAGACTGTGAATGGGAATGATAATCCTTATAATGTCATTGTTGGTGCCCAAAAAAGTGGTATATAAACAAGTGGAATTGTTTCAAACAAATTTTTGTATTGTCCCCAACATCTTTCCAAATACCATGCACATCTGGATCCCATTATCCGGTCATGCTAACAATTTGGCCTCTTATACAAAAAATTTCATGACAAAAGAAACTTAACACTACAGTCACATTGTTCTTAATTTTCATACATCGGTGTCACCGAAAATAAAAATTTTGGTGCTACATTTTTTCTGAATTGGTGGAGCATACACTACAAAATGAATTTTATTTTAAATATTTATTTACGCAACACCTGTTTTTACCATTCACCTAAATGGACACTTAATAAAGTTAAAAAAAAAAATTGATCACCATTTCTGAATTTTTCCTTAACAATCAAACTAATTTTTTCTTACTCTTCCTTTGGACAGGATAACACTACTATTATTATTTTTTTATTGCATCGATAATTACTATTTTAAATTAGTTTATTCTTATTAGAGTAAATTTTAAGATTTGAATTTAAGATATTTATATTTTATTCTTAATATTTTTATTATTCATATATATTAACAAAGTGATTTTAATTATTATTATTATAAAAAAAATGGTAAATTCTTAAAATGGGAACACCAGGTTTGGTGGTCAATTGTTTATTATCAATCTATTTATCTTCTCTCCTGGTTGAAGGACAAAAGTTCTAATAGATGTCATCTGATTCACAAGTTCCCGGCAGTTCTTTCACATGCAATATCAAACTGGTTTGTAGCACAATGGTAAAAGGCAACTGACAGGCAGAAAGTGGGTAAGGTTCATGGTTTGATTTTTGATTCAAAATTCACAACTCCTCAAAACAACCTTACTAATGAAAATTCAATATATAACTGTCAAATTTACATTAACTGACAAAGAATCCAATTGGAAAATAAAACACAAATAAGACATTTACTGGTACTGTTTTTATAACTGTTATTTTTTCATTAACATTTGATAGGTTTGGAGAAGCAAATATCCGATCTTTTGCGAACTCCAGCTCTGCTCCAGTTAACTTCTCAGCACCTTCAACAGCAGCCTTGATGGCAGCAATGTTCACCAAGTTTGCCAAATCCAAAAGTGAAGTTAGTTATAAAGGAGAGCAAAGATAAACTAGGTCCTACCATATCTGTTGGAAAAAAAAATTATGGAATGTGGTTAGACTAAATTAAAAAAGTTTTCCCCAGATCAGTGAAGGGATCTGCTCTATATAAGGGAAAGTCATCAGTTCTTTAGATTCAGTTTGGTCACAAGTAACAAGATCAAACTGGGATGCACAAAAGCAGTGTCTATCCCCACCTGAATCACTACATTGTTAAGGATAGGCATAATATTGATTCTATTCTTGGTGACCAAGGCAAGGACCCATTCAATGGCTAAAGACTAAGGAGGGCAAAAGAAATGTTGGCATCTAACTACGTTAAAATATCCATGTTACTTAGGCTTGTTTACGTCATGGAAAGAAGTAGAGAAAGAAAAAGAAAATGAGAAAAGCTGTAATATAAAATAGAACATAAACTAACTTCTTTTAAGGAATTTACTCTGGGAGTGCTGGGTCTTTCATTTAGAAATAAATGAATTTTTTTTCAAGCTACAATCAGAAAAAAAAGGTATTTTATAAAATGCAGAAAACATGATTGCAGAGAAAATGTACCCAGGCTTCCCATGTCTGACGCAGGCATTAGATTCTTATATATTTATTTACTTTTAAACATATCTAATGAAATTTTCAGAAAAAGAGATACCTATATCCAAGTCAATGTCATCTTCATCTGTCGCCACATTTTCTCTGCTTTCAGCATGAGATGGAAAATTATCAACTGAAAAGATCATATCCAGTTCTTCAACAATTTCTCTTGGATCTTCAGCTTCTGCAGTCAGGCCCATGCTTTGCTTTACTCCCTTTTATATCTTTGATAACAGAGCTAAATATACCCTATAGCCCCAGATCGGTCATTAAAACCCCTCAGTACCACATTTATCAACTCAGGGTCAGATTTCAGATGTTTTCAAAAGAGTATATACCTTTTTCTTTTCTTTATGCATGACGGGTGCAGAAATAAGCCCTTGTTCCGCTATCACCAGATCTTTCTTGAAGATTTGGCTAACAGAGTCCAAATGCCTAGAATAAAATAAAACAATGCATCATCGTGTGACAGCATGATAACACCAATTATAGATTTTATCATTTTTTTTTTGTATTTTATACCATTCACCTGTACAGGGAGAAATTTGATCAGTTAATGAAAAAATTCCAACTCCTATGTCCAAATGAGAAATATACCCAACTTATGAAGTTACACTTTTATACCATAATAAGTTCTCCATCCCGTGACGAGCATACTGAACTTTCAGAAATTGATTTCAGTTTTGGAGTTGAAAATGTGAGACCTCTAATTGAAGTTTCCTTCAAAAGGGACAACTCTGGCAAGGACCTAAAATTTCACAAAGTTTTGTTAAGGTAAATATGAATTCAATCACTTAATAAAATAGAAATTATACAAGTTAGATTCCACTGTTCACATTAAACCCCCACTTTCCTTATTTTTTGCATTAATATTGGAAACTATTGTGCACATGGCAAAATCACATGCAATAATAAATTATAATTCAACTTCATGTTCAGCCCCATGGAAGTTCCAAATAACTAGATCCATTTTACCAAAGAACACGAACTGAGTAGTATTGCTTGCTGCGGGAAATTATATTAGAGGAATTGTTGACGAAGCTTCTTATTTTCTTGAAATAAATATAGCATCATTTCATGCTGAAAAAAAAAATTAATGCAATAGGTACCAAACATAGTAGTTTTGCATATCGCAAGGTGCCCACATAAAGTATTATTACCTGAACTGCATGCACTAAGGAATAGACATAAGCAGCTTTCTCAGAACATATCAATATTAATAACTGCTTTGGTATGACATCATCAATAGAGTGCCCCTTACTCGAGTCTGGACCCTCCAATTTATTAGATCCTCTACCTGATGTATCATGTCCCTCTGTGCAACATTAACAAATTAATCTTTTAGTTGATTTTGATGTTGGCATAAAGTAAAATCCTGAAAAAGATTATTGCAGTGGGAAGGTATCCACATGAAGTTTTTATATATCAGATATATCTTGTCAAGTAAAGTACAATACAAAAACCTGAAAAAGTGACTGGTGAATTACCCAAAATCTGCATGAATAAAGCTCTAGAGGGTTTCTTAGGACAGACCATGCTAGAGCTAATAGTGTTTCCTGTATCACTCTCAAGAGCCAAAACTGATGAATCCTTTGGTGCCACCACTAAAACATTCTTATCAAAACCGTGGAAGCTACAAGTTTCAAACTGCACAGAGATGACACCGGTACACAGTTCACTAGCAATATGTTTTTGATATAACAGATTTGGCCCCTCTATATCAATCAGTGAAACCTGTATGAAAACAGTGTTAACATATATTAGGTACATGTACAGATTTCACATGGCCTACATCATGATGAACTTAACATTAAGCTTAAAGTCAACGCTTTTCTTATAAGAAATGTCAAATTAGTGTGATAGGCTGGTATCTTGTAAGAAACAGAAAAGGCATAGTGTTCTCTTTCTCTCCCACACTCCCCCGATCAGACTAAATAGGTTATTGAAGGTGGTTTTTGAGCAGAGGGCTGATCATATTTAGTAGAACATTCTTATAAACTTACGTTGTATAATTCAGAACCTAACAGCTATGATGCTGAAACTAAACCCCAGTACCTTCTATCAAAACATTTTTTTTCTGAATGGTACCATTTGTTCCCTGAATAATCCTCTAAATTCAACCATACAAGAACCCAGTTGATGGATTAATAATTGACTCCAATGTGCTTTGAAACTCCCATCTTTCTTTGTGTCTATTAAATCAGACTACGTTCAACCTGTCGAGATATATATTAACAAAAACAATTCTCCTCAAACCTCATGATCCATGGGGCCTTACTTAAAAAATCATTTCCCATAGAGATGGAAGTTCAGAAATTTTAAATCCAAAACATCAATTGTAACAAAAGTTAATTTTGTGCATGTGCATAAGTGTAAGCAAGCATATAGCAGCAACCAAGAAAACTTCAATGCTTACCTCGATGTAATAGGACACTATCTTCACAGAGTTCCATTTATTCCTACAAAAAAGAAGTGAAGCGAAGAAATCAAACACATGTTGCTTGGCAAATTTGTACTCAAGCTGTTATCATCAACAAAAAAAATATAATATACCCTACCAGTTAAGTGCCACATGTTGGTTTTTTCTTTTGTCGTACTGGTCTGCTTTGTGGAGGCTGAAACGTGGCTTGAGTCAACTGTGACGAACCCTCATCAATCTGTGTATGCCAGTGACCTCGTCCATGCTCACGTGGTCTGGCTCGTGCAGTCCGTCGTCTCTTGTACACTATAACATCACTTCGACCGTCTTGCATTTCTGGCTGCACCTCCATGTCAGCAGCCTGTGTCAGACACTGTGTCTCCATCCCATGTTGTGCCGGCTCTGGCACTGGAACATCACCAACGGGCTCCTCCACCCAATCATCACCCCCGACATGCACAGAGTCAGGCTCCATGATGTAGTATGAGGAAAACGGATCGGGTATAGGGGAGGAATGGTGTGAAGCAATCCCATGATCAGCCACAGGTGTGCTCATAGAATGATGAAAACTCGTGTCTTCAGGCTCTTGTGACTGTGGCTGAGTATGGTGACTGGCTGATGGCGCTGAATGTGCGTACTGCTGGCCCTCCCCGTCACGCACTCGCCGATCGTCGTCAACAGCAGCCAAGCATGCTGTAGACATGGCATGGATATGGCGGACCAGGTGGAATAAGTCCTGATGAACTGTATCACCAATGTCGGGGATAATTGAAATCTGAGATATGCGTGTCATTGTATCCTCCTGAAAAAATTAAATTCATCAATAAATAATAAGAAGTAGGCGCAAGTCAGGAGTGAGTTCTAGAAGAGATATTTCTTATACCAGCAGATGTCGAATGCTGCCAACGGGTTGGAATCCAACCGCTGGCATCTGAATAACTGGCCCGATTAATCTCCGTGTAATCCCTGTGTACCAGGGCATATAGTCATCGGTACACTGATCAGTAGCTCTATCTGAACCATCCCCAAACACGACGTGGTCGAGACGGTGGTCCCACTGGCCGATATATGCCCTGTGATGATCCGACCAATCACATCCATGCCTCCCTCGCATGTCGATACGATGTAGCTCCTGGGAAGAATCACACGAAGCTGGTATGCCCTGCACTACTCCAAACTGCCGTAGTACGCGGTCGGGGAAGTGCCACTCAACAACTGCAAAGTAAATAAGTGGCACCCGTGCTCCCCAAATCGCCTGACCACGGAGGCAGTAATCGGGCAATGACTGCATGACATCTGCAGTATATGGCTCCCAGATCATCTACATTATGTAATACATGTTGTCAGTTTGAATACTAATACCATTTTTTATATCTAGGTTGAGGTACACATGTTATATGACATAATCATGTACATACATGCTCCGGCCTCATCTGGTCTAGCTGGTCTCGGTAGTGGCGTAGACTGTGGGCAGGGGTGTCCTTATGGTAGTGAGGGACATCCCACCTATACTTGACAAATTTTACGTAAGCTAAACTATATATTCAATTAAATTTTACTCGTGTCAAAAAATAAGTAATCCAATACAACAAAAATAAAGTATAATAATTGAAAGCATACTATATACCTGCATCCTAGGGGAGCACCAGGTAAGCCTGCAGCTATCGGTGGGGATGGTGCACGTGGATGTACATCGCGACGCTCAAGTCGAACATGACGAAGTCGCTCCCAAGCCCATAGCTGGAGAAAGTATAACAACATAAATGTGATGACACTTTTAATTCATTTTATAAATATTGAACATAAAATGTTAAACATAATGTTAACAATTCGCACCTGTAGAAGAACAAGTGGGCCAGCAATAGATGATGCCTCGGCCCTAGTAGCAAGACACAGCTCACGGTATAAACAGGCTAAAGCTGCACTACCCCAGCTAAGCCTGCCCGCTGCATCAAGGTCCCGCAGTAGTGGTAAAAACATCAACTTGACCTTACTGGATGACTTGTCTGCAAAAAGGCACCCACCTAGCTGAACCAAAATGTATGTCCTGCTATACGCCTCGATAAATCTCTGGTCAGCGTCATTGGGGATCGGCTGAGATAAATGGTGCGTCAATGCACTCAGCCTAAGACGTGATCCATCAAAAGCTGAATCAGGTGGAGCAATCCCGAGCAAGTCGCGGCACAACTGCTGCCACTCGGGAATAGGCTTCTGCACCTCTTGACTTGTAACGGCACCGCCATCAATCGGCAACCCAAGTAATAATGAAACATCCTGTAGTGTAATAGTCGCCTCACCCACAGGCAAATGGAATGTGTGAGTCTCAACTCTCCACCGCTCGACCAGTGCAGTGATGAGGGACCAATCTAGCGCCATGAAGCCTAACCGATACAACCCATAGAACCCGGCCCTCATCAAACATCGCAATACCCGTGTGTCTAACACACGTACTACTCTACGTAATGATGCCTCAATGCGCCGACAATGCAATGTGGGCAAGTCATGACTGTCCCAAATAGCGGTCGAGCGATGCTGATGTTGTAAGTACAACACCGATGGATCGCTAGGGCCTGGCTCAGGTAAATCTCTCCGTTCATCCATATTTAACTAAAACTAAATAAGTACAAAAAGTAAAATAACTAAGTCATTAAAGCTGAAAAAAATTTGATGCACATAGGCAACAATACCGGGAGCATAATATGCAAGAAAATAGCATAAAGTAGAACTTATGTATGAAAAAATAAAAATTTCCATGAACTGGTATTAGGGAAACTAAACACACATTCTCCTTATGAAAATTGATTTCTTTTATTACCAAATATTAACAAGTAATAAGTCACACTGATGGTTGGGGTTCAAATGAAGTTGAGGGATCTTTGGGGGTGAGCCAATGGAAATCCATTAGAAGGGGAAAAGATGAAATGTTTAAAAGAATTGGTCTTGAGGTTGGAGATGGAGTTCAGGTCCACTTTTGGTATGATATTTGGTGTGGTGATGTCGCTTTGAAGGAGAAATTTCCTAGGCTCTACCACCTTGCTACAAATCCAGATGCAAAGGTTTGGAAGTACTTATCTTTATTGGAGGAAGGAATTGTGTGAAATCCTTCCTTCTGAAGGAATTTCCAAGATTGGGAAAATGGAGGAAACATTGATTTTTGGGCTTTAGCCAAGAGAATATGCCAAAAAGTGGTGAATGACAATTCCATTGAAAAGTTGTCTCGGGTACGAAGGTTCCAATGAAAGCAAATTTTTTTACTCGGTCTCTTGTTTGGGGTTCAGTTCTAACAATGGATAACCTCAAGAAAAGAGGTTTTGTTATGCGTTTGAATGAGGAAGAATTAATCAACCATGTCTTCCTTCATTGTCCATTTGTGAGGGAAGTATGGAACTAGGTATTCTCATTATTTGGTTATTGGCTGATGCATTTTTCGGTAAGGGATTTTTTGAAAAGTTGGGTAGGGGGATGTGGAAGGGGGAGTATAGGAAGAGTGTGGAGATTAGTGCCTATTTGTTTATTTTAGTGTTTATAAATGGAAAGGAATAGGCACATTTTTGAAGGGGAAAATATGGGCATTTGTAGATTCAATGATTTTTATTTTTTTTAAGTTTTATGCTTTTGGACTTCGGAGGCATATGTCGGTATGTATATAATTTTGTTGTTTTTTTGGAGAATATGAGAATCTAGTTTTAGTGAGTCTCTTTTGTATACAGGTTGCCCCCCTTGGGCACTTTTAATGAAATACATTTACTTATCAACAAAAAAAAAGAAAGAAAGAAGACCAGTCAACACTTTTTTTTTTTTAATTCAAGAATCAATTGGATGCATAAAGTTTCATCAACTTAAGGAAATATGTTCTCTTTAAAATCCATATTTTCGAACTGAAAATTGATTGAATGAAAATGAAAACATAAGCAACAAGAAATTTTGCAATTACCAACAATATGAGCCTCTCTACTAGATAGCCCCAGATTCTAACATATTAAACTATCAAACAATAATTATGTATTGGTGGATAAGCTTTTCACTGTGAGTTATTGGTTTTTTTCCCCTTTTGGTGTAGGGAAGTTAGGGTGGTCTTTTCTGTGGTTTTTTTCAAACAAAGCATTTCTGGCAAAGAAATATAAAAAAAAAAAAAAAAAACAAATATTCTACGAAAATGTCACCAGACAACATAAAAAATAATGCACGTTGCATTATATTGAAACCCATTTTGACATAGCAACCGGAGGTCAACTTAACAGCAATAGCCACATATCACCAATAATAAGTTTGGATTAGACAAGCAATATGCCAGCACATGTATAAATCATAACGGCAAAAAACTAAGAAACTTTTGAAACTTTCTCATCAAAATTCATCATATAATGGATTCAAATTACATGCTCTTTCTCTCTCTATACACACACACAACACATGTATAATTGTGATAGGACTAAAACAAAGTGTTGAAGCAGCATTAAAATAATGTTAGAAGATACATGTACATCTCATAACATTTTTCTATTTATCATTAATAAGTTTCTCTTCTAAGATAAAATTTTATTGAGATATGCATATAACTAAGCATGCTGTTTGGTATGCACCCATAATTATTTCAACAAAGATAATGGTAATATACAAATTCTATGCTAAACTCAAACCTTATTCCAAGTACCAATCAAAATCTGCCGTGTAGGTATGAAGTACCAAGAAGTAGAACTTTAAGTTCTGACCCACAAGTATGTCAAATGCCACTTTATACTATAGGCTTAGCCAATGAGAAATGTAACAAGAAAAGTACCCTGGAAGTGTAACAAGGAGACTAGATCTCTTGCACAAACATGCAAAACACTAAAATTTTCTCTATGAAATTGTGCTAGAGTTGCTTACTTCAGCACCAAATAAGTCACTAGTATTAATGGATATACATAAACATGACTACCACATTTTTTCCTCTTTTTCCACCTAATTTCTTCCGTCTATGTTGTTCTTTTCTTCACCACAAGCAATAACCTGCCTCATTTTAACACCCTTCATGGCTTCATCTGCCCCAAGTTTTACTTCAACAAGTGTATAATTCTAATATAGTCCAATGAGCCTTCCAATTTCTGATCCCCCTTACATATCAACGATTAATCATGAAAAAACAAAAAAAAAAGTAATTACTCTGTTATTTAAAAAAATTGTAATTTTTCAATCAAGCAAATTAATCACTTGAGCATTAACTTGGGTGTTATAAAAAATGATAAAATATTTAGAGATTTTTTTTGGATGAGCCAGAAAATACATTTAAATGTTTTTTCTTCTAAAAATTAAATAACATGTATAATAAATAGGAAAGGGTGATTACACTGATCAGGGAATAGGATCATGCAAAAACTATATGGTATAAGAAGTTAGAGATGTACGTACAGCGACGACGGCGACGGCGGCGAGCGATGGTGACGAACGGCGGCTAGGGTTTTCCTGTTGCAGAAAAGTCGTAATGACAGAGGACGCTTCTGTGGTGTTTTATAACTAGTAAAAGGCGTCTAAAGGTTTTACGCCTTTGAAAGGCGTATGAGTTTCCTCCGCCTTTCAAAGGCGTAGGAGTTTCCTCCGCTTTTGTTGAAAAAAATTATAGAGGCGTCTTAGATTTAGACGCTTTTCAAAAGGACATGGGTCCGGAAAATAAGTTGAAACCAACCTGGGTCCGGAAAATATATTTTTAAATTGCGTGCCTCAGGTCAAAAATTCCACCATTGACCATTAGTTTATGAAATCTAGGTGGTTTCCACGACCTTTTAACAGTCTGTAAAAAAACTTTGTTGTTGTCCACCCTTGACCGGTGGACAAGATATTGGAAATCTACAACTGGGGTACGGAGGAGTAGCAATCTTTAGAGTACAGTCGAAGAATGACGTATGATTTGTTGGTTCGTTTTTGAAGACTTTTTTATTATTAGACGTTTCGTGTTTGTTCACTCAGCCTCTTGGACGTTCTACTAATTTGTCATTTTGTCTGTATGATAATATGTTCGAGTTTATGTTAAATAATATCTTTTAAAATATTAGATGTTTGAAAAATTGAGTTTTTATTTGTTTTAATAATCTTATTTATAATTTTTAAATCATTTAATATTTAAAAAATATTAGTTTGTATAAGTTTGAGTTTACCTTAATATTACTCTTTTGTACAAGATTGTCATGTAAATGAAGTCATATGAAATAATTTTTATGAGTTGAGATAGTTATTTTCTTGGTTAAGCGTACATCTAGTTTGTTTGATTATAAGAGATGTTTTTTCCAATTGTTCTTTTTAACATTTGTTTAGAGATAATTTTTTTCATCCGATTTTTATGTTTTCATTTGTAAAATTTATTTTAGAAAATATATTTTTTAATGTTAGATTTGCTTCGCCAAATACACAAGAAAACAATTTTTTATACATTTGAATACCCACCTACTTTGTTCTGCCCATAAAATCTATATGCTAGTTTTATATATTACAAGAATTTGAACCGTTATTACTACTATGTACTTTGATTTTGTAATAAACATCACTACTAAGGATTATAACATAAATTTCAAGTAAATAGGTCCACTACCTGTTGTGTAATGGAAGTGAGAAATGAAATAACAAAGTGAAAAGAAACAAACACAGCTCACTATCAAATGACGAAGAATACAAAACGAAGTGTTAAACCCGCTCACAAATGTCTAAGAACACTTCTTGCCACTTTGTCTCTGTCATTCTCTCGCAATAGTACATTATATAATGTTCCCAAACTTTAAAATACGAAAAAGAGACAAAAATTGAGAAATTAGACCCTGAGTGCCGATTGGCACACAAAGAGGGGGGGTTGCTGGCACCCGAGTGCTGATCGACACATAGGTGTGTCGATAAGCCATTTTTTTGACTTTCTCCAAATGCTTTGAAACTTCTTGTACCAATTGGTCAACAGAAGAGAGGATTTTCTAGGTCCAAGTGCCGATCGGTAGACCTCTAAAAGTGCCTAAGACGGTTTGGGTGCGAGTAGCTCAAGAATGCAAGACACAAATAATAGTACATTTGAAGTACCTAAATTCCCATTTGAATGCCTTCTAATGTTCTCTTTTTGGATTTTTCATGTACTTGCTAACTTTGTTGACTACATACGCCAAATCAGGCTCGGTATAGACCATTGTTGAGGTGGATTATAAATTTAATGTGTGAAATTTCACCAGTTAATTAATCGATACCTAATAAGGTTAGGTTCAATCAATTGTGATCATTGTTTTACTTATCACTAAACTTAATCTTATGAGATTGATTACAGCTTAAGAAACTCTCTTCTTAAATTACTTAAACAACGACTTCAAGCATAACTCATTTAAAATAATCAAAATAATAATAATAAAAAAAAAGGACACGAAGAATTATATGGATAAACGTTATGGGAAATAAAACTCACCACAAGCTGCAAAACTCCACTAGTAAAAAAGAATGAAGTAGAAGTTCACAAATCCCTAACCCGCAAACAACTAATCTATCACCTCTATTGATTTACTTGCTAGCCAGTTTTCAAGTTCTCATTGTACTCTTTAAGTTTGAATAGCTTTTGCATGCCCTTGCTATAACATCCTGTAATATTGGAATAATAAATAATAAAATAAATATGGCATTATAATATCATATAATTGATAAATGATATATAATATTGGGCTAGGAAAATTTGAGATTAATTGGAGTTAATTTAAATACATTAAAAGCCCATAAGGGCAAATTGGTTTTTTTTACCAACAATAGGATCCTACGAAAAAGTAATAAATGAAAGGTGATTCACTAATATGTAAATAAGTGGAAAGATATTTACTAACGTGTAGATATGTGAGATGGGTGTGAAATAACCAAAAACAAAAGGTGAAGTGAATGTGAGCTTGTTATATCAGGACAAAAGGGTCAATTGACCAAAGAAGCATTTTAGTGATTTAAAACCCATACACACACACACAACCAACAAACACAAAAAGTCTACACTCTCTCTCAAAATTCTCCACTCTCTCTCTAACACACGACTAGGGGGGAGGAAACCCCTTCATCCATCAAAATTTCTCCTTCCTCCTTCCATTTTCTTGCAAATTCACTACCTACTAGCCCCCCCTCAAGTGACATTGGTGCACATAGGAAATTCTTGGGAGCATTTGTGGGGAGATTCAAGCTACTATTTGGGAGGAAATTAGAGATTCTTGTGAGAACATACATGAAAGCTTGTCATAAAGGTAGGGTTTTTAATCCTTAGTTGAGAATAAGATGATTAGGGTGTATGTCATGAAATTTCATGATAATATTCATGTTCATGTATATATTTTGACATCATTATGCCTTGGCATACCAATCAAAATGCATGTAAATGAATTTTTATGATATATTCCTTTATATCACATCTATCTCTATACTTTAGCTTGCTTTCCGAATCAAAAATGAAGTCCAGATAAGTTCATTTGACATGTTTATTGTATATTCTAACCGTAGATGTGCATGAATATTATAGTGGCACACTACACGTTTGATGAAATTCCCCTGTCATAATTCTTGCATTCTTGAGAGACATATGGATTTGTAAAGACTTTGAATTGAATAATTGATGAACAATGAATAGAATAAACTCTTTTTGTTACCATGACCTCACACCTATGATTGAGTCGGGGATAGATTCCCCTATTATAAGTTTTTTTTTTTTTTTTAACCATATTTGCTTTATTTTATTTGTTGTTTTATTCCTGTTTAAACATGTATCAATTATCCTGATATATAATAAAATCCAAGCATTCTGAAATGAATATATTAAAAAATAAAAATACATTCATATATATATATATATATATATATTATACTAATTATGTACATTTGTACAAGTACAATTTAACAATAAATAGAAAAATAAAAAATTGTCTCAAAAAATGGAACTACAGATGTCCATGAAAATAAAAAATAAAAAAAAAGTTCGAATGCAAAACATAAAGACGGCGGCGCGATAATCCCGATCAATCTGAAATAAAGATCAAATGATATATATTAGAACATTTATTAAATATATATGAACATAGAATGTGAATAGTTTTTTTTTTTGCCTGCATAAATAGTAAGAAAAGCATAAAGTAGCATAAGTTGCAAACCACTGATCCGAACTGATTGCTGTAAGTTTGTGATAGTCTATTTTTTCATTTTTGAGGTGTGTGATGGGGTTTCAGGATAGTTAGGCCGATATCCGGCATTTTGGTCCGTCAAAATCTCAAAATGGGCCTTTCCGGTGCAAAAACTTACATAAATTTCAAACCGGACATCCGAACCGAGTGTCATAAGTTCTTGCAAGTCTATTTTATCATTTGTGAGGTGTGTGATGGGTTTCAATGTAGTTATATGGCATTTTGGTCAGTCAAAACCCCAAAATGGGCCTTTTTGGAGTTGAAACTTGCATAAGTTTCAAACCGGGCATCCGAACCGAGTGTTGTAAGTTTTTGTAAGTCTATTTTATCATTTTTAAGGTGTGTGATGGGGTTTCGGTGTAGTTAGGCAGATATCTGGCATGTTGGTTCGTCAAAACCCCAAAATGGGCATTTTTGGAGCTGAAACTTGCATAAGTTTCAAACCGGGCATCCGAACTGAGTGTCGTAAGTTCATGCAAGTTTATTTTATCATTTTTGAGGTATGTGATGGGGTTTCGGGATAGTTAGGCTGATATCTGGCATTTTGGTCTGTCAAAATCCCAAAATAGGCTTTTTTAGAGCTGAAACTTGCATAAGTTTCAAACCGGTGATCCGAACCGAGTGCCATAAGTTCATGCAAGTATATTTTATCATTTGTGAGGTGTGTGATGGGGTTTCAATGAAGTTAGGCTGATATCCAGCATTTTGGTCCATTAAAACCCCAAAATGGGCCATTTTGGAGCTGAAACTTGTATAAGTTTCAAATCGGGCATCCGAACCAAGTGTCGTAAGTTTGTGCAAGTCTATTTTATCATTTGTGAAGTGTGTGATGGGATTTTGGGGTAGTTAGGCTGATATCCTGTATTTTGGTCTGTCAAAACCCTAAATTAGGTATTTTAGGAGCGAAAAGTTGCATAAGTTTGAAACGGGTGATCCGAATAGAGTGCCGTAAATTTGTGCAAGTCTATTGCATAATTTCTAAGGTGTGTGATGGAGTTTTGGAGTATTTAGGCCGATAGCCGTTGTTTTGGTCTGTCAAAACCTCAAAATGGGCCTTTTTGGAGTAGAAACTTGTAAAAGTTTCAAACCGGGCATCCGAACTGAGTGCCGTAAGTTCGTGCAAGTTTATTTTATCATTTTTGAGGTGTGTGATGGGGTGTCAAGATTGGTAGGCCGATATTCGATATTTTGGTCGGTCAAAATCCCAAAAAGAGGCATTTTAGAGCGAAAAGTTACACAAGTTTGAAACCGTTGATCTGAAACCGAGTGCCGTAAGTTTATTTTATCATTTTTGAGGTGTGTGATGGGGTTTCAGTGTAGTTAGGCTGATATCCGGCATTTTGGTCTGTCAAAACTCTAAAATGAGCCTTTTTGGAGCTGAAACTTGCATAAGTTTTAAATTGGGCATCTGAATCGAGTGTTGTAAGTTTGTACAAGTCTATTTTATCATTTGTGAGGTGTGTGATGGGGTTTTAGTATAGTTAGGCCAATATTTGAAATTTTGGTCTGTCAAAACCTCAAAATGGGCCTTTTTGGCGCTGAAATTTGCATAAGTTTTTAACGATCATTCAAACCGACGAAATTAAATAAGTTCGCGTCACTATATTTTTTTATTTTTACGTAACATTTTCTATAAATAATAAATCCACCAAAGTATATAATTTTAAAAACTTACCAAGGTTGAACAGAGCCTCCTTGCTGGCTGAGCATCGTCTGCACAAGAGCCTCTAGCTGGGCCTGTCGTTCCTCGAGCGATGTCATCTTCTATCGCAGCTCTGCATTCTCTCGCAAAACTGCCTCAGCTCTCTGGGTGGCCTCGTGAAACCTGGCATTGCTCTCAACGGTAGAGGACGATACCGTCGGCGCCATCCCACTCCTTTAGCCACGCACATAGCCGCGCCTCTTTACCAGAATAGTCTCCCATATTTGGTCATCGGTCGACGGATCCTGACCCTCAGCTGTCAGCTGAGCTCGCAACTGGACCATCTCCTCCTATAAAAACATAAATATATGTTATTACTTTTATAAATTTAGATTAATATTAAATTAGTAATACTGTGGCAAGTTACATAAAAACTTATATAAAGCCGCTGTGCTTCGGGCCCAGTCCAACCCTTCTCGGGGTTGTAGTGCGTCCTGTGCCACAAATCAATGGGGCTGGGTGGTGCACCGGTCTTCTGGTGTCGCTGGAGCAAATAAATAGTAGCTTGTGAAGATTGATTTCATGAATAGATTATATAATAAGAACTTGATACATTTATTAACTTACCATATCATGCCTCTACCGTACAAAAGAACGTGATCCACCATAGTGGGTCACCTTTTGCTTGCTTCTACTCTCACTATTTTTCCTGCTAAGTTCCTACACTTGGCCAAAACAAAGAAGATTAGTATAAATGATAATGATTTATCAGACAACAAAAGTAATTTTGACAATTTTTACTTGGAATGCATCACTAGCGAACCGATCGCACAGTAACATCTAATTATCCACTGTGACCCCCTTGTAGGGTCTATCGCGGGGCTCTCTACAGACTGCCACCTCCGCCTCGTAATGCATGTGGAGCCGGTGTCGATAGTCCTTGGAAACGGACTCCTAGGTAACGATCCACTGTCTTCGCGACGTGAGGTAGGTGGAGATCGATGTCAAACTTCTCCTGTAAAGCATGTCATTGTCAAAACATTACAGCATTAGATATGTTAAAATTTAGTTCAACACAATAATAAAAGACATACCGGGATATGCGCATGAATATCTCGTCGCTCCTCCTTAGTGGCGAGACTCCAGTCACTAATATGGAGTGGGGCGCGTAGTCGGCAAATGATGCCAACCTCTGTGGTGAACTGCTGTGCCCACCTACCAACGAGCTTCAACAAGCCCCAGGTAGCTCAATCTGAAGTCGCGTGCCCCTTGTTGCCTCCATCTGAGCCCGTAAACTCCAATTCTTCGACCTACCACGCCCTTGTCTCGAGGTGGTGGCCGAAGCTTTAGAAAAAATAAAATAAAAACAATTAGTACCATATTTATATAATCATTAATACAAAATAGAACTATGCATACCATCAATGATAGGATTAATTGACCCTGCAGAGGAAGGGAAAGGGGTCGATGGGTCCGCCGGGGCTATGCGTCTGCGTGAGCCTGGTCTAACCATATCTAAAAAGAAAGTTTAAAAGTAAATTCCATTACATCATAAAAATTAAAATCCATTACATCATAAAATTGAATATCCATTATATCATAAAATTGACAATCCATTACATCATAAAATTGAAAATCCATTACACTTGATCCTAACACATGTAACACCTATTACAATTATTCATCTGAGTTTGTATCATCATCTGTTCTTAAAATTTTTTCATTCTCAGTACAATACTCTAACAATGTATCATTATCAAAATCACTTTCCTTGTCATCATCATCATTAATGAAAGTTGCCTCATGAGGATCTAACTGTGTGGTATTGGTGAGGTCGGAAGCTACGACATGATTTGGTTCTACATCAGTTCTATTCAACCGATACGAAGTAACATCTTCTTGATTATGGCCGACAACACCATCGTGAGCAGATTGAGACTCTTCTTGTAGTGCCTCCTCAAGCATGAATAGTTATTGATTACAATACAGATTTATGCATTCCCGAACTGCACTCTCTGGACAATTCAAGAATCGATTTTCATACACATGAGCCCAATCGCGAATAAATTTGAAGACAAGATTCACATGTGATGAAAATGACTCCTGAACGGGGCTAGGCTTACATGAATGCAATTATACATTGAGTTACATGATCATTTAGTTACATGATTTGGAATTACTACTTAATTATTTGGCCTTGTTATGTAACTTTAATTTCAATTATTGGATATCTTTGTTGATTTGTTTTCTACAAATCAAAAAAAAATTATTAACTATTACATCTGATGAAACAAATGTAAATCTTGCAAAAATTTGGGTACCTTAACTCCATAAGGTTAGCAATTCAATAGAACTTATTCTACTTTCCAGAGAAATTCAGAAGTATTCTCCTGCTTTCTAGAGCAAAAATACTTTTTTCTTCAAAGCTAATAGTCTGATAAAATCCCCAATTCTAAACTTTTACAATGTTTTACAAACAAATCGTGTTTGAAACATCGCTTATGAATACTTTTGAGTTTGAATTATGCTTGTCAGACCCAATGTTTTAAAACTCAGACCATTAAACAAACCAGAAAAAAGACCAGGTCACGCGTCATTGGTCACTGGTTCAACCGTTGGGTCAACCGAAATCGAACTGTAATGTCATAATTACATCATAAATATATTTATTATTAACATTAATAATATATAAAATTGTATAAAACATGAAAACAATTTTAAATAATATATAATAAATTATTTATGAAAAGGGAACAAAATTTGTTGAAAAATTAAAGAAGTATAAAATGATAATGTCAACATGTAAATTTCTAACAAGATCAAGGTGTGAAAAACAAAAAAAAAAAAGTGAATACACATGCAACATGAAATGAAAGTTTTCAAGAAATTGATTCTTAAAAAATCTTTACTAGATAACTTGAAAAGTTCAAAAAAATGTTGATGCAAAATGAAAGTGTGTTTTTCCATTAGTCTCACATCGGCTGTGGGAAACTAAAATCAATGGCTTGTTTACTTATGAAAGCAAGTTCACAAGTTCCAATGCTATACAATTCAGCCATCCCACATCAATGTACAATTAACAGAGGGCAATCATCACCAGATCAAATAGTAATTAAAAAGAAAGAGAAAATAATACTAATTAAAAAGCCTTCGTAATTTTTTGTGTAACTATGTTCGAACATGTAATATACATATTGTATGTATAATGTATGTATCAATTAGATCGTGAGTATTCGACATTTGCAACTTATACTAGCATTTCTCATTCAATAATAAGTTGATACATGAATTGAAATCTAAGAGTTGAAAAAGTAGTTTTAAAATATCTAGTATAGGCTTTTTGATATGTTTTAATAGTCAGATGAAGGGTCATGTGTACACTCTTATACAAAAATTCATTAAATCGAAAAAATGAGCTCATGGGTTACTGGTGTAACCATCGGACCAATCAGAATTAAATTGTTATGTCATAATTATGTAATAAATTAAATTAAAAAAATTATGAAAAATGTCAATAAAAAAAATTAAAATTTTCTCACACTTTCCTACAATGATAGGCTAATTAGTTTAAATAGTGAGTATAGTATAATTAGTTAGCAGCCAACATAGTTTATACAATGAGCATAGTATATCAGCAACCAAAATAACAGAAATTCACATCCAAAACAACAACAAACCAACAAATTGCTCAAGAAGGACATCCTCAACAAATAGTACAAAATATTGAGATTTGAGCAACATAATCAACATATTTAGTCATCAAACATAAAATGAAATAATCTTAGAAACAAACTGTATTAGAGTATACTTTAATCATAATTTTTTTCTTCGATGAGATGATTCACAAAAATGGGACAATTTTCCTTTCCACATTTTGTTCTCTCCAAATTACTAATTGTTCTCATTTATCTCATATTTGGATTGCAAGAATTATTCACCTTAGAAGACGATGTTGGTCCGATCCGTGAATGTAGCTGGGGTCTTTGAAAACCTAACGAGGAGTTAATGAGTTTTTCTCCGTCGTCATCGCCGTGGAGATGGTTTACGTTTGAACTACCGTCACCGTCGTCGTCGCCGTTGAGAATGTTCCGTCCGCCGCCGCCGTCGAGAGGAGTGAGAGTTGAGAAGAAGACACTGCCGTCGTCGAGAGGAGTGAGAATGGAGAAGAAGAAACCATCTCGCCGCCGACAGATCGAGATGAGAAGAGGAATATGATGGGTCGAATTGATCGAGAAGGGAAGAAGAAAATGAAAGGTCGGGTGCATATATGGTGAGCTTTTTTGTGACACACATTGAGCATCGCTAAAATGCCCATGAGTGTCGCAAATAGTATTACAGCACGACATCGTTCCAATTAAACAAATATTAGCGACACACACTGTGCACCACCGGAGGAATGACTATCTATGTCTTGAACACGTGACAACACAATCGAACGTCCTGTGCCGCCACTAGAATTAGAAGAAGATAAAGAACCAGACATTGCTGAGAATAGGGAAAAGACGAAGTAAAGAAAGGAAAACAATAGGAGAGACTAAAATCAAACAAAGAGAAGGGGGCTTTAGACAAAAAACATTCTCCAAACTTCAGGATTCACCGGTTGTTCAGGCTCAACAATGGTGGAATTTCTTCCGATACAGTAAAACCAAGTGAAGAAAGAAGGCGTATTAAGCCCTTCCCCCATCTTTTATATGTTTTCAAAATGTGGGCCCACCAAGCCGAACCGCCGTGACGGTTGTACACAGTAATGGTTTCGAAAGCCCAACCATCGGTTGCGTAATAAATGATCCATCAACGATCATCTCAGGAAATGGAAAGACAGAACGCGTGACTTTTTGTGAGCTCATAGCCCTAGTTACGCGTTAAGCTCTAACTAAGGCTCCGGGGGGGGGGAGGAGTAGCTGATATACCACAAAGTGACAGACCAATCCTCATGTGACACGTGTGTCTACAGACCAGTTAAGGCTCGGCCATCTAGAGCGAGCTAGCCATTCAGAGCAGACTTATGCACTTATCCTCCAGAGCTCACGGGTCTGAATGCAGGGCCTTCAGAGCACTCCCTGGGGTTCAGAGCTCATCACCGCCTTAAACATCCTACTGAGCAAAGTATAAGGAAACAATCTTCAACAAGAAAACTGCCACTCATAGGTATCTTTCAAGCGCAGTATCCAACATGGTAACTGCTATTCTCCGATGATCAAATTCCTATATTCATGGCTCAAAATCCTAATCAGAGAAGGAAATCTCTAGCGTACAAATAAAACTCTAAGGTGCGTCTTTTATTTTCATGCTCACTCTTTGGCTTATATTATAGTCTTTCAATTCAGTTTTATTGACTTAAGCATCGGAGCGGTTACAGCCGGAGCCATTCTGATGACCCTCTGATCTTCTTTTCGAGTGTTTTTCAGGTAGTAGAATTCGGAGCCCACACCAGCCAAAAAGTGTAGCATCATCATTCATTATGATTTTTCTTTTCAAAATTGATAGATCGAAATCAAGCCGATGATATTTTTTTTTTATAATTAGCTATTTCAATTTTAATTAAATTTTTATTAATAAATGATAGAATTGATCCTCTAAATTAATGGATAAAAAAATCTGATACTATTTAATATTTAAATAAAAAAAATAATACATTTATTAATTTTAAAAAATCGTTAACACGTCATGATTTAAACCAATCCGATCAACGATTTGGCTAGTCTTCCAGTCGTGATGATATTTGGATGGACTTTCGTGAGTTTGGACAGACGTAGATGTCCCCACCACCTCTCTACCAGTCAAAGTATAACAAGGAAGGAAATATTTTTATATAAGAGAAGAGCAGGAGCTGGAACTGGAACTGGAAGCTTGCATGTGTATCAGAAAAGCCATCTACTCAGTTTTTAAGTATATATTTTCAGTAACCTTTTCCATGGCTTCCTCTTTTCATTTCTTGCACAGACCCAGACTCCTCTATATTTTCCTCATCTTAACAATTCTGACCCCCTATGCCATCAGCTGCTACACATCCATCTTTGGTTTCGGCGATTCACTCACCGACACCGGAAACACACTTTACCTCCCGCCGCCTGGTGAGGCTCCCGATTGCGTGTTACCACCGTACGGAGAAACCTACTTCCATAATACAACCGGTCGTTGCTGCGATGGCCGTCTCATTATAGACTTCATCGGTAAACATATTTACATAAATATACACAATATATTCATCATATACAAACATATACATGCACTTTGTTTTATCTTTGGGCCTCAATGGTTTTGCAGCCCAGAATCTTGGACTTCCATTCGCACCACCATATTTTGGTGTCAGGAATTCAAGTGGAGCCGTGAATCTTGAAAAGGGCGTGAATTTTGCGGTGATAGGTGCTCCGACACTGGATGATTCGTTTTTTGAAGAAAGAGGAATTCCTAATGTTTTCAAACACATTTCACTGCGATGTCAGCTGAACTGGTTCAAAGACTTGCTGCCATCACTTTGCTCCACACCTTCAAGTAATTAAGCTTACTTTTCAGTATACATACATATTTATAGCTTATGGGATACGGTGTTTGTCCAATTAATAAACGGCTATAAATAATTTTCTATTTTTATTAGAATGACATGTGGAAGCCTCTAGTCTTACTTATTTCTGCTTTTCACTGTACATTACTAAGTACTCGGACTCAAAATTAAGAGTCCTACTAAAATTATACTAATTTGGTTTAATTAACTAACAATGTTTTTCTTAAACCACGCTCACCTAAGTAATTTTCTAACGCCTACCCGAGCAATAGTCTTTAAAGAGATTTCTGTTACTATAAGAAATTGGTGTGACATCAATTTGAAATAATCACCAATCCTCTCACGAGTGATCGTTCAAGTGTCGAGCCTCTTAACCATCTACAACTAAGTTAGGTAGTAATCGAAGCCTTAATACTTAGCTAGGGGCTAACATTTAGAGCAACCTGGGCGTCATATTACCACCACACTACTTAGGGATATGTTTTGAATTTTTTTTGGCTGATGGACATTATTTTCATTGGACCAATCCTTTTTATTTTTATTTTATCGGTGAAAAAAATATATATTGATGTAAAAATATGTACAAAACATACATGACAAGAGCATCCTTCTCACGTGGTCAGCATCTACATAGCAAGAGATTTGTGTCTGAGCATAAAATAAGATACAGACAATATCATTGTTATCTAGTTGGTATTAATATTCGCTATATCTTTGTATAGAAGTAATTAATTAATTCTTTGATTATGATCTTGCTAATGTGCAGGTTGTAAAAAACTCCTTCAGAGTTCCCTACTTATGATGAATTTTGGAGGTAATGATTATAACTGTATACTGTCCGCAGGAAGAAGCGTTGAAGAGGTTCGATCATATGTACCTTTTGTTGTTAATACCATATCAGTCGGCCATCAATGTAAGAACTTAATTAAATCATTGAAATTTTAAAATTGCCAAGAAGGCTCAATTTTTTTTTTTTACGTAGTGCCTCTAAATATAGTTTTAGTAAATTATTATTATTTACCATGTAGGAGTTGATTGAGCTCGAGGTGGGGACAATAATGGTCCAAGGGAACTTACCATTAGGCTGCTTATCGTATTATCTAACCTATTTTAGAAGTTCAGATACGGAAGAATATGATTCATGGGGCTGTCTTATCTGGTTGAACAAGTTTGTTGAGTATCATAATGAACTGCTTCAGATAAAGTTAAATCACATTCGAGAACTTCATCCTCATGCCACCATTATTTACGGAGATCTTTACAATGCTGCATTACCTTTCTTTCTCTCTCCAAGAAAATTCGGTATGTCTACCAATTTTAATGTTATACACATCATTTATTGCCATTTGCATTAGTATGTTGTGACTTGTAGTCATGTGGATGCCACAATGTATGTTCTGCATTTAAAAAGCTCAAACTCTCGCTAACCTAAGCAAGCTGAACCCAAGCTTGATTTCTATGTTGGCCAGTTAAACCAAGCCCATAAATTTTAGGAAGTTTCTTAATTTGGTTTATTGAGTCCTAATAATATTTAGAGTCTTTTTTGGATAGTCCTAATTGTAGTTGGACTAATATTCTAATGAAAGTTACTTTTCTGATTATAGCTAAATAAGATATACTAGTTTGTATGAGATTAGATGTCCTAGTCAATATAGGACTTAGAATCAATGTTATATATATGGGTCTCTGTCACATTGAGTTGTGTACCACAAAAATAATAGAGTGGTGGCCAAGAGAATTAGAGGGCCATGTGATGGCAGTGAGAGATTGCTGAAATAACAATAGTGTGTGAGTTTTTTTCAATAAATATTAGTTTGTTCACTTTACTTCTTCTTGTTTTTTTTGTTCAACAATTGGTATCAGAGTAATTTTCGGTCCTACAATTGGTATCAGAGCTAGTTATGACCTTGGGATAATTTATCAGAGCTAGTTACGATCTTGGAGGTATTTTATTGGAACCAGTTACGATCTTGGGTAACTTATCAAAGTTGCAGAAAATCAGAGTTTGGTCTTGTTCCTAAATTATTGCAAAGAATTGTAATTCTCGTGTTACTTAAGGTTGAGGGCTTGAGTAGTTTGTTGAAGAGTTGTTCAATTGAAATTCAATGGTTGTTTGGATCAGGAAAAAGATCTTGTGGTGGTAAAAATACTTGGGAAGCAAAAAAAAAAAATCTAGTTTAATCGATAAGGAGGCCAGTTTGGTCAAATTGAAGAAAAAAAGGGGGACGATGAGATCAATTTTTGAACAAACTCAGGTACATGATTTAAATAAATTGTTGATTTGAAATTATGGAGAAAATTTTGGTTAATGGACAAAAGTTTGAGATTTTAAGACTGTGTGGTCAGAATATTGATGAGTGGTTACATCATGTTACACTCTATCTTAATGCTTGTAATGTATTCAATGTATTAGATATTGCATTGAAGCGTTTATCAAAGGAACTTTATGAGAAGAAAATTAAATGGTTCTATCAGATAATAAGGAAGACAATATATTGGACACATCGGAATAATTTTGTTTGCACACAAAATTATCCACCACCACATAAATTTTAGGTTTTATCTTATTTGGCATATAAAAATAAACTACGGAACGGTTATGATCCTCCTATAGACATATATTGGGTGATTGATTTTAAAAGAGATAAGTTTGATGAAAATAAAGAGATTGATGGTTCAAAATTGTTTTCAGAATTCATTCCAATTTGGGATGATATTCATATAAAGTGTTGAATTTAGATTCATATGATATTGACTGATTCGTCAATATTTCTAAGGAAGAAAATATTAGTTGTGAGGAAAGAAATATTTTGGAAGTTGAAGAAGATGAAAATAATTGTATGGTTGAAAGTTTGACTTTGTCTCAAAGTGATGAAAATTTGAATTTGTTAGAAGTTGCTTTTGGTGAATTGAGAGATGTTGAAGAATTATTTCAGCCTACCCAGTTTGAGAATTTAATTGTTGAGAAAGAAGAAAATTTTGCATGTTGTGGTATTAGTGCAGTCGAAGATTTTAAAAATTTTGGCCTTACTATTTTGTTTGATTTGCCAAGCACTTTGGAATCAAAACATAGTGATCCGCATGTGAATATGAAAACGGATGATTGTTTCAGATTGCTATCGCAAAAGCTTCTTACAACGACAGAAATTACTTTGAAGATTCTTGCTCATGAAGGTGTTGGTGAAGCTACTTTGGCGAGTTTGGTTTCAGGGAGGCATTGTTGGCCAATTAAACCAAGCCCATAAATTTTAGTAAGTTTCTTAATTTGGTTTATTAAGTCCTAATAATATTTAGAGTCTTTTTTGGATAGTCCTAATTGTAGTTGGACTAATATTCTAATGAAAGTTACTTTTCTGATTATAGCTAAATAAGATATACTAGTTTGTATGGGATTAGATGTCCTAATCAATACAGGACTTAGAGTCAATGTTATATATATGGGTCTCTATCACATTGAGTTGTGTAGCACAAAAATAATAGAGTGGTGGCCAAAAGAATTAGAGGGCCGTGTGATGGCTGTGAGAGATTGCCGAAATAACAATAGTGTGTGAGTTTTCTTCACTAAAATATTAGTTTGTTCACTTTACTTCTTCTTGTTTTTTTTGTTCAACAATTGGTATCAAAGTAATTTTTAGGCCCTACATTCTATACCCACATTTTAATTCTATAACATCATACACATCACCATGTGACTAATGTCATAATTATTCCAAGAATAATTTAATTTAATCATAATTTTAGACAAGAAAATTACCAAAATAACTTCGGTACCTTTTTGGGATTTCACTAAGCTCTTATCATATCCAAAGTACCAAGCAAATTGACAATGGTGTTTTGTAGTATGGTTTGGGTTTCTACTAAGATAAGAGAGAATTTATGAATAATTGAGAGTTTAGAGATGCATATAGTGTTTTGCCTTTTTGGAGACAATGCGAATAAGAAAGAAAAGAGGGAACAGTTGTCATGGTAGATGTGTTTTGCTAGTTGCACCTAGTGAAAAATTTCGGGGAGGAAATTTAGCTCAAAACTACCATATGAGAGAGAG
Organism: Nyssa sinensis; assembly: GCA_008638375.1. NCBI lineage: Eukaryota > Viridiplantae > Streptophyta > Magnoliopsida > Cornales > Nyssaceae > Nyssa > Nyssa sinensis. Next base: position 20,127,537 of record CM018049.1, on the reverse strand, counting down.
TGAGATATTTAATGGTCTCTTGGCCAATCATTGAGTAATGTTATTCTTACCAATATGTTTTGCCAAAAGTTGTTTATCAAATGATGTGGTAATATTGTTCTAAATGCATATCACATCATGATTTGAGATAAAACTAATAAAACAACGTCACATCATCTCGTGAAATCTTATATATATTCAATTTATTTATCTGGATATGGTACAAATTGTTAGTACCAGTACTTAAAACAATGCTTATTTCAAATTAGAGAAAAAAAAAAACTATTTTGATAAACAAAAAAAACTGTTTTGAAAAAAACAAAAAAGTTTGAAACCAAAAATAGTATAGAATTTTACAGAATCAAAAACTGAAAATTTAGAAACTGTGAATGAATTGCGTGGGGTATTTATAGGGTTTGTCGTGACTGTTAGCATGTAAAAACCAAAATAGTGTGAATGAATTGTGAATGAATTGCGATTCAGTTTGAACATACAGGTATAGAATTCAAATCAAAGAAGATGACCAAGCATGTGTTAGGTCATTCTCCTTCCACAAAACTTGGGTGTTCCTTGGAGCCTAAACCTTCCTTTAAGGTAATTGTATATATACTTTTTAAAAGCCTTGTACCCATCCTATGTGAGACACAATATTTTCACAAGTTTCAAGCTTTTGTTACCGTCTCCAAGTAGTGATGTTTGGAGGTAATTTCTCATTCACTCCTTAATGGTTTTGAGTAATCCCAATACATGATATTAATCTCCTCATAGAGGAGAAGTACATTTTCATATGGACCCACTAAAATTAATATGTGAGACCCAATTTAATTTTAACTCAAAGATTACTAATTATTATACTCAAAAACTCATTTTTCCTAACACAAATAATTTAATTACATATTCCCGTTATGTTTGGGCTTAACTGATCGAATATTCACTAAGTAGTTATTTTCTGTATACAGTTAGTTCTATGAAGTAGTTGTCTTCTTTCTTGTTCTGCTTGTACATCCTTTTCCCCATCTCCTCGTTTTTATAATAGCAAACCTTTCCAAAAACAAGAAATACCAAAATGAGGGATAACAACCAACATAAACTAGAGGTGGTGTTAAGAATAGCAATGAAGATGATGAATGAGATGGGATATATGAGGTGGAGCCCTTGGTGGGTTCCACGGCCTTAACATTAATTTATATTGTATATATTTTTATAATTCAATTCATATAATCATATGTAATGAATAAACTACAATAATAGTATGAATAATAATAATTTATTTATATACTTGTTAAAAAAATACTAATTTAGTTGAGTTATATAATATATGTAATATATATTATTTTATATTAAATTTTACTTTTTAGTATTTCAATTATGTATTTATTTAATTTAGTTGTTATATATTATTTATTTATTATATACATAATTTAAATTCTTTTATATAACATATATTTAAATACAACAAAATCAATTAGTATAGGATAAAGACAAAAAGGAAATCTTATAATATATAATAACTTTTGAACAAGGGTTATGAACCACTCAAAAGTTACTTACCGATGTTCAACTAGTTCTCCTAATATCATTTTTTTTAGAGTTTGAGAGAACTAAGATTAAGTATGGATGATGTTTGGCATTATAGGCATGCCTAGACATTTAATGTCATAATTTTTTAATCATATATGCTATGAAATTTTCATTCATAACTTGTTATTGCAGGATTTACTAAAGGAGCTCTTATAGCATGTTGTGGAACTGGTGGACTCCCATATAATATCAACACATCTGTGATGTGTGCCTATCCACCAACATTTGCTTTTGATCATCCTTTTTTGTATGTTAACTGGGATGGTTACCATTTAACAGAGGCAGCATATAGATTAATTACCAAAGGTTTAATGGAAGGACGATACACCATTCCCCCGATTAACACCTCATGTGTTTCAACAGTTGTGAGTGCTGAACACTCTAAACTTTGACTACCTAAGATAATAATGCAGTCATATGCTTGTCCTCTTATTTAATAATGCAATCATATGCTTGTCCTCCTATTTAATAATGCAGTCATATGCTTGTCCTTTTATTTTATGCAAACCATATATTTAACAATATTTAAATGTCTTGGTTGATTAACCTTCGTTTAATTTTTTTCTTTTCGGAGGTTATGTGGACATTTATACTATTATTTCTCATTTCGATTAATAATATATCTATCCTTTTATAGTATATAAAGGCAAGGTAATCAAAACCTCATTCCATTACATTTTATATATCAATTGAATTTAACATACCAAGCTTTTGCAATATATATGCCAATCGAGTTAGCAGTGGGGACTTGTACCACTCAGATAAGTCCTTTGTTCTTAAAATAATTCATTTTCAAATTTACAGACTATTATTTTTGGAGAATTGTTTTTGTGAATTATCTAAGAGCCTAGACTGTCATAACCCTAACTTGAAAGGCCAAACAATAAGCTCATTTGAACCCTAATGGGAAGGTAAATAGACTAACCCCAAAAAAAAATAATTTTAGGAATTCTAGATAAACAATAAGCTCATTTTAGAAAAAAAATATTATAAAATATATAAAATAATTTTTTAAATCCCAAAAACTTATAACATTTTATAAAGTAAAATTTTTTTTTAGGAATTCTAGATAAATAAAAAATGTTATGTTTTTTTTTTTTTTTTTGAATTGAAGAATTTGTTGTATCTATTAGTTAGTATTATTTAAAATTTATCTTAAAGGTTATTTTGGTCTAATCTAATATTTTTTAACGGTGTTAAGATGAAAGTTAACAATTGAGTTTTTTTGTATTAAAAGTTTCTTTTTTAGATCTTTTAGATAGAAAAAAAAATATCATGAACTTTTTAGATTGAAAAAATTATTTTAAGAAATTTTTAATATTTTTTCCAAAAAATATTATTTTGTAAATTACTTCACTCAAAGCAATGAATTTTTACATAAAACCCTTGAGTAAATTATAAATAAAACTATTTAATTTCAAGAGACATCAAAATAGACATATTATTGACTTATTGTTGTGGAGAGTGATATTAATTATTTTAAAACTAATGTTTTAATCGAATGGTGTAAGTTTTTATTCTCTACGAAATTAGCGTGAATTCGATTTTTCTTCTCCATTGTTATATCAAAAAAATATTATATAAATTATTTTCATGAAAAAAGTCATGTGCGCACATGATTACAGATTAATCCATTCATTTTTTCTAAAATTATTAAGGGTCTGCTTGAGAAATGCTAGAACTTGTTCTATAGAATACAGATAAACTGATTTTAAATTTTTTATTGTTTAATAAGTACCTTTTAACAGTATATTAATTTATGTCTGATCTTAAAAAATACTTAAAATTTAAACAAAGTCAGACTAGAGAGGAGTTGATTTTCTTAAAAATTATATAACTTAATAGAGATGATTCTGACATGATCCAATTCGAAGAGTTTCTAAATAGGCCCTAAATCTAATTAAATCATATTATGAGAAAAATTAAGCATCAACTTCAGACCACAATTGGCTCGGTTAATCCGATTGAGTCGTGCCAAGATATCATGCGCAAATAGCCTCATTATCATTACAGACTTGAGTTTGATCGGCGTTATTTAAGGCACGCTAATTGCGACGTCTTCGATTCTTGAAAGCGTAAACAAAATACAAGCATGATTATTACTATGATTGAGTAATGGTTCATTTTAGGAATGACAATGACGCGAGGTGATGGGAATGGGGTGCAACATTTTTAACTTTAATTTCATTTATATTCGGTCTCTAATCTCGTCTTACCTGGTTAAGAGAATTATTCTACTTCTAATTTTTTTCTTATGATAAGTTAAATTTTATTATAAAAATAATTAACACATTGATTATTTAAAAGGATTAGGAGGAAGCAAGTCGGGAGAGTCAAAAGGATGAGGCAGAACGGTGGAAGGTGACTCGGAGGGATAATGTTGAAGTGGGAAGTGATCTTCATAAAAGACGACATCCCGAGAGACAAAGATTTTATGAGTAGCAAGATCATAGAGCCGATAACCCTTTTGTCCATAAGGGTACCCAAGGAAAAGGCAACATATGGCTCGAGGATCAAATTTGGAGACAAGTTGGGAATGAGTGGAGGCATAACAAAGACACCAAAAAACTCGAAGATGGTTGTAGTTAGGAGGAAGGGTGTATAGCTTCTCATATGGAGATTTTCCATGCAATAAGGGAGTAGGTATCCTATTGATCAGGTAAGCAGTAGTGAGGATGGCTTCTCTCCAAAATTTTGTAGGTAGATGTGCTTGAAAAAGTAAGGCTTGGGAGACATTTAAAAGGTGACGATGTTTTCGCTCAACCACTCCATTTTGTTGCGGAGTAGAGACGCAACTAGTTTGATGAATGATCCTTTTTTCAGAATAATAGGAAGGCATATCAAACTCGGGTCCATTATCACTACGAATAATTTTAACTTTAGCAGAGAATTGGGTTGCAATTAGACAAATAAAAGATTGGAGAAGATGAGGAGTATCTGATTTGTGGTGCATTAAGTACACCCTAGGTGCAGCGTGTGAAGTCATCTACAATAGTGAGGAAATGATTAGGCAATTTAAGGTGGCACACAGTTGGTGAATAGAAATGAGATTAAAGTGAAAGGATGTGACACATAAGACATTTTTCAAGATTAGGGATGGAGAGAAGACAATAGAAACAATGTGCGTAACAATAGCGTATGTCCCATCGGGTAGTTTAACAGTATGACCATGTACTGGAATGGAATAGGTTAAATCAGTGGGAGAACGGATGATATGGTCTGTGGCTCCACTGTCAAGAATCCATAAATGATCAGAAGATATACCTGACAGGGAGTGCTCAGTATTACTGAAATTATTGGCCATAGATAAGGATTGAGTGGCATTAGTGAGCATAGTGAGCAGCTGTTAGCATTGGTCAAGAGTGAAAGGAAGACTGCTAGTAGATGGTGTGTTGGTAGCGGAAGAAACTTGGTGAGCACTTGATTTGTAATTAGGGTCCTGTCTTGCGGGGGCCTGGAGGGAACCCATGGATAAAATAGAAACGATCAATGGTATGACTGTCTTTGTGACAATGAGTGCACTTCAGGGACTTCTTTCGTGGAGGAGCTTTATGATCTTTCGGTGAAGGAAGAATTCCTTTGGCAGCTAGAGTAACTTCGTCAATGGATGGTAAGGCCTGGATGTTTCGTTGAGTCTCCTCTTGAAGAATGAGACCATAGACGAGATTGAACGACAGGAGGGGATCCATTAGAAGGATTTGTCCTCGAATTGTAGCATAAGATTCATTTAGCCCCATAAGAAACTTCATGCTCCGTTGATATTGCTGGTATTGACTAACTCCTTCGTGAATGAGGTGGGATTGAAGAGACGAGACTTCATCCCACAGTGTTTTGAGCTTGGTGAAGTAAGTAGTCACAGAGGTGGTGCTTTGAACAAGTTTGTGAATTTCTTGTTCAAGCTAGAACATCCGAGGCCCGTTGACTTGTGAAAAACGTTCCTTCAATTCCACCCAGATCTTTTGCAAGATCACAGTAAATAAAACTAGCAGAAATATCTTTAGAAATAGAATTAAGCAACCAAGCCTTTACCATATTGTTGCAATGTGTCCATTGAAGTGCTGCAGCTGGATCGGATGGTTTGGAGACAATACCATCAATGAAGCCCACTTTGTTCTTGATACTGAGGGCGATGAGCATGGATTGGTGCCATGTGTTGTAATTAGTCTCTGTCAAAGGATGTGAAACTAGAGTAACCCCAGGATGATCAGAGTTGTTGAGGTATAAAGGATGGCTTGGGTCATCAAAACTTGGTGGTGAAGTTTGGGAGTTGTCTCCTTTGCTGGCCATAGTTCCCTTTTTTTTTCTTTTTTTTTTACCTCAAGGTCCACCTCAGCCACCTACAGTCTAGACAAAGGTAGCACCACGGAGCAACACGTTTGGGCTTTGAAAATGCAACTGGTGGATGCCTTTTCAATTGGTTGATGCCTTTCCAATTTGGATGGACAGCAGCAGTTTTGGGTGGATGCCTTTTCACACACTGCAAGTTTAGGCCTTTTTCAATTTGGATGGACAACTGCAGGTTTGGGTCTGATTGTAGCGGAGAATGGGGGCTGATTGTAGTGGATTAAAGGAGAAGTGGGCCTTGTTTTTGTTTGGGCCAAAGAAAGAATGAAGAGGAGAAATAAATTGGGCTGATTGTAGTGGATTAAAAATGAAAGGAGAAATAAAATTGGGCTGATCGTAGTAGGAGATTAGGTGACAAAGCCTGCCTTTAAAAGAAATCACGTGATGAACACATGATCTTCTTCTTCCAGTAATCTAAACACAGAAACACAAAGGACTTCGACGGAATGGCTGAGAAAAAAAACAACGGCGAAGTTGTTTCAAGAGATAAAATCTCTACCTTAATATATGAGAAATAAACGAAAATTGAAAACCCAATCAATCGTGTGACAATCACGTTGATGGTGAAAAACTCTGATTTTTCTGATCAAGAATAGAGAAAGAATAAGAGAAGATTTACCCCAAATAATATTTCGTGCTATGATACCATGAAGAAAATCAAAATATCAAAATATAGATGGGGAACAGATAGAAGAGAAGAGATTGTATATTTCTTGATGATCATTACAAAGACCCGAAGGTTCTATTTATACACAAAAATAATCAATCTATATATAAATGGTGGCAGATAAATCTCTTGATTTCAGCCTATGTCTCTGGCATTCTTCTTTCCCTTAGATCTCGCTGCATTGACCTTGCTATCCATGGAATGATAGCTTGAGTCTTGGTCTTGGTCTCTTTCCCGATATCTTGTTGTTTCCTTAACATTACACATATATTGTTTTATTTGAAATATGTTATTTATAATTAATTTAATATAATAAATAAAAATTTAAAAATAAATAAATACTCCGTTGGAACCCTTGCCTTGGTTTTAAAACGAGTTTGAAGATAATTTTTTTTTTCCCAAGATAGAATTGAAGAAATGATCCACCAGTCCTAAACCCTCCCTCTGCCATTCCTTGGTGCCCGTGAGGTCAAAACTCACTGCACGAGGGCATGATTGAATGATACTTTCATGTTTTTTCAGTTGGTTGTTAAATTGTATAATCTCATTTACGAATTTTTGACCCGACCCAGGTTGTTAAAAAATTTATTGACCCGACCCAAGCAGGTTTCAACTTATTTCTCGGACTCAAGTACTTTTTAAAAGCGTATGATTCTTAGACGCTTTTAATTTTTTTTTTAATTAAAAAGCGTATAAGACTTCTACGCCTTTAAAAAGCGTATAAATCTAATACGCCTTTCAAAGGCGTATAAAATTTATACGCCTTTCAAAGGCGTCACCACCGCAATTTGCCCTTCTGGTTTCTATAACACTTTGGGCCTCTTTCAAACTACCATTCCCTTTTCAAAAATCAATACAAATGAGAGAGAATGCTCTCACAGTCACAGACATCCTATTTATCTGTCAATCAATTCCCCCCTTTTCAGATTGATCTTCTTCATCAAGATCATCTTCTTTTGTTGGGATTGTTATACAGGGAGAGAAGCATATACAGAGAGAGAATGAGATCTCGAGATTTCCCACCCAAATAGATATTAGCAAATGCAGGGATTAAAAGCAAAGGCGGCAAGAATTAAGATTGATTTTTAGAGAGAGAGAGTTTGGAAGAGTTTCTGTGATTGTGTGGGTGTCTTGCTATCTCTATAAAATTAGGTTGGCTTGCAACTAGGTAACCAGATTAGGAGGAATTAAGATTGATTTTTAGAGAGAGAGAGTTTGGAAGAGTTTTTGTGATTGTGTGGGTGTCTTGCTATCTCTATAAAATTGGGTTGGTTTGTAACTGGGTTACCAGATTAGGAGGAATTAAGATTGATTTTTAGAGAGAGAGAGTTTGGAAGAGTTTCTGTGATTGTGTGGGTGTCTTGCTATCTCTATAAAATTGGGTTGGTTTGTAAGTGGGTTACTAGGTTAGGAGGTAAGAGAGTCTAAAATAATCCCTTACCAGATTGATCTTCTTCTGTTTGAGATTGTTTGGACGGGTTGCTTTCTTTGATTTTCTGAGACTACAACCAGAAAGAATGGTCAGGTATCGACCGGAGAGAAGAGACGCAATTCATCAAGTGTTTGTGGATTTTCTCAGTAACCAAACAAACAAACAAAAAAATTTCATCAACCATGGCGTTCAAGTTCTTCCTCACTGATATTCGTTGCCTTCTTTTATTCTGAGTGTTGTGTGCCTTTCAAAAGCGTATAAGATTGATACGCCTTTGAAAGGCGTATAAAACATATACGCTTTTGAAAGGCGTATTAGATTTATATTCCTTTTAAAGGCGTAGGAATCTTATACGCTTTTTAACTAAAAAAAAGTTTAAAAGCGTCTAAGAATCATACGCTTTTAAAAAGTACCTGGGTTTGGGAAAATAAGTCGAAATCTGCTTGGGTCGGGTCAATAAATTTTTTAACAACCTGGGTCGGGTCAAAAATTCCTCATTTACTTTTACAAAATTTATTATCTTGAACGCATCGGTTTCGAAAAATAATGTTTAAAGTCATGAATTTGAATATTTAGAAAAAAATAAAAATAATCATGTAAGAAAAGATATGAAAAATAAGAAAAAATACTAAAAAATTTTTAAAATAAAATTCTCAATCCAAAAAATTCATGATACATATTTTCTATCTAAAAAGTCAAAAAATAAAAAACTTTTAATACAAAAAAATTTAATTGTTAATTTCTATCTTAATCTCGTAAAAAATTATTACTGATTATACTAAAATGACATTCAAGATACATTTTAGAAAAAAAAATATTATAAAATATATAAAATAATTTTTTCAATCCCAAAATATTTATTTTTTAGGAATTCTAGATAAATAAAAAATGTTATGTTTTTTTTTTTTTTTAGATTGAAGAATTTGTTGTATCTATTAGTTAGTATTTTTTAAAATTTATCTTAAAGGTTATTTTGGTCTAATCAATATTATTTTTTAACGGTGTTAAGATGAAAGTTAACAATTGAATTTTTTTGTATTAAAAGTTTCTTTTTTAAATCTTTTAGATAGAAAACAAAAATATCATGAACTTTTTAGATTGAAAAAAATATTTTAAGGAATTTTTAATATTTTTTCCAAAAAAATATTATTTTTGTAAATTACTTCACTGAAAGCAATGAATTTTTACATAAAACCCTTGCGTAAATTATAAATAAAACTATTTAATTTCAAGAGACATCAAAATAGACATATTATTGACTTACTTTTGTGGACAGTGATATTAATTATTTTAAGACTAATGTTTTAATCGAATGGTGTAAGTTTTTGTTCTCTATGAAATTAGCGTGAGTTCGATTTCTCTTCTCTATTGTTATATCAAAAAAATATTATATAAATTATTTTCATGAAAAAAGTCACGTGCGCACATGATTACAAATTAATCCATTCATTTTTTCTGAAATTATTAAGGGTTTGTTTGAGAAATGCGCACATGATTATTCTCTAGGAATAGCAATGACGCAAAGTGATGGGAACCGGGTGCAACTTTTTCAACCCTAATTTCGTGTATATTCTGTCTCTAATCTGGCCTAGAGAATTATTCTATCTCTAATTTTTTTTCTTATGATAAATAAATTCAAATTTTATTTTAAAAATAAGTAACACAAAAAGTAGGTATGAGAAATTGTAAAATTTATTTATATAATATGATTTATGAATAAATATAATTTATCTTAAGAATAAATTAAAAATATATATAAACAGATAGAAATAACTATCCTCAATGCCAAACCCAAACGAATTTTCAAGATGCTGTGCCAAACTCATTTATCAACCTCTTACACCCACCTCATTAAAACTGAATAGGACATATGAACAGGTCATTTTCCTATTCCCAACTCGTTTCCAATTGTGACGCGTCAAGTCATTTAAACATGATTCAGCTTGCGGACGTTCTTCGAGTGTAACCGTGTAAACAACAAATTGATCGTGGCCGGACAGTAAGTTTACAATTATATCCCTAAAGAATTGTGCAATATTACAATCATGCCATGATCCGGGAAAATGCAATAATTGACCCTTTTCCTTTACAACTCTTCTATCCTTTCATTCTAAGAGAACCTTCTACAAAATTTAATATATATTCTAATTATTAAAATTTAATATATTATATTATTCCTTTTTTTTTTTCCTGTAAAAACCTTAAAACATACAAATAGTCTGTAAAAAAAATAAATGTGGAGTGCAGATGAATTTATATTTTAGTCATAATTATTGAAAAATGAATTGCTTATTAGAAATTACAATTATAATAGATTTTTTTAATAATAAAAAAAAAAGCATGGGAGAAAGACCGGACTAGAAGTAGGGAAATTAGAAGAACAAATCTGCTGCAAAGGCTCTAGAATTTAGGTAGAAATTAATTAGAGGAAAAAGCAGTTAAGAGAGATTTCAAGCCAAGCCAATCCAATGAGCAGCTTGTTACTTGACCTCTTCACAGATAAAAGATTCACTAAATCGGGTGTTTGAGCAAAATTCTTTAATGGGGAGAATTTTTTAATAGAATTAACTTATCTGTAATCTTATATTCTTTTACTAATGTCATATAATGTGTTTTATGATTCAAACTTTTAAGTAAACCATAACTCAAATTAATAATCACTCATTTAATGTTAAAGACTTTAGCATTCTAATTACCAACCAAATTAGGCTCCGTTTGATGCGTTGGAATGAAATAACAAAGAAATAGTAATTCGTTATTTCATTCCACAAGTTTAAAGTTAAAATTTTTATTTAAAATGGATGCATATATATATATATAAATATTCAAGTTTAAAGTTACTAATAATTTTTTATATTCGCGCGTGTGTGTATGTGTGTATGGGTATATGCATGCTTTTCATTCAAGTACTATAAATGAGTTTTTCAAAAAATAAATATTAATTATTCATCGTAAAATAGAGTTGACTTTTAAAATTAAAATTATTAAATTATTAAAGCACAGGGTCATAATGCACTCTTGGCACAACAAATTCACTTTGAAGTTGAATCACTTTATAATCTAGCTTGGTGTGGTTAATAATCACACCCAAAATAACCAAGCCACTCATTTTGAATATTTGAGGCACAATCAATCATAGGCACAATCTTTTTCAATTACATTAGATATCACAAATTTAGGGGGAAAAATCCTTTCATCAGTCGTAAAAAGAGTTTCCCGACACCTTTGCATCCAAAAAATAAAAAATTCGGCTATGATAATTGATGTACCACAAACAAACACACCAATCACCCTGAGACACGTGTGCCCACGGAGTTAACAAATTCTCGATCCTACAGAACTGATAATTCCGATCATACAGAACAGCCACAAGCCTTCAGGACATTCTCATATACGTCTATCATACAGAGCCGATAAACTCGATCATACAGAGCATCCACAGCCTTCAGGGAATTCTCATATATATATATATATATATATATATCATTCAGAGTCCGATAAACTCGGTCATACAGTGCAGGCAAAACCTTCAAGGCATTCTCATACGTATATCTTTCAGACCTTCTGTTCTGGGCAATATTTATTCAACACTTCATATGGTTCCAACCTTATGGTTTCCTTAACAACTGCCAAGCAGGGAATAAGGAAACAGTCTTCAACACGGAAACTACTATTATGATTATCTCCATCTACGACTCAATGCTCCACAAGGTAACAGTAATCTCCAATGATCAAATCTCTATATTCATGGCGTCAAATCCTAATCAACTTAGGAGAGCCACGGCTTATAAATTAAACCCTAGAGGTACGCTTTATTTTTTATGCTCATTCTTTGGCTTTCAATACAGTCTCTCAATTCTTTTACTTACTTAAGCATCAGAGCGGCTACCGCCGAAACCAATCCGGTGGTCCTCTGGATCATCTTTCTGAGTGTTCTACAGGTCACGGAGTCCATACTTATTGCGAGCCGAAAAGTGCAGCATCAGTTTGGCGCCGTCTGTGGGAATCGACTAATCTCCAAGTGCTCTATTCATAAACTCATCTCTTTCCTCACCGGAAAACCATGGCACCTAAATCTCCGATCGCGACAGAATACTCAGAGTTTGCAAAACGCTCAACATCAGCCGCCTGCTCCTCGCACAAAGGGGCCAGCGGCCAATCCTATGCGACAAGAGATCGAAGCAATAAAACGACACAATGAACTGGTACAGGAGCAATTGCTTGCCATCACTAGAACGCTGGCAACACTCACGCAGAACCAAGCGACGGGTTCTCCTAGCCCGCCGGTCAACTTCGTTACTGGAACGCAGCCTCCTGTTGCCACGGAAAATGAAGAACTTCATGCGCAGGCTCCAACTAACCAGCCTGGGCACCCATCAGGCGTTGCTCGCAGCTGGCCGAGATCCGCAGCCATCAACAGTCCCTGGCTGGGGAACATCCGCCTTCGTTCCCGACGTCCATTACCAGAGCAAGTACTTGAGCCCCAACTCCAAGGGCCTCGGGAGCACACCCGGCACCGCAGGAGCCTCATCGTGCAGCACCAATCCCTCCGGTTCGGAATCCTCCTCCGTCCGAAGGGCGTAATCAACCCTACTACCCTGAAGCCAAGGCTGTCAAGCAGGGTTCACAAGATATCAGACTCAGAGACCCACGGAGGGTAGAGGAAATTGCCGAGTCGATGGACCGGACAATTACCTTGAGAGGACCTCAGAACCCTCCAGAGCAAGACGAACTGGCCAGGCTGCTCGGAAGATTAGCCACCCCATTCACTCATGCCATCATGTCAGAAGAAAGGCCCAGAAAGTTCATGGTGCCTAAGTTCACCCTATACGATGGATCTGGAGATCCAAGAGATCATCTCTCTCATTACCAGCATACGATGGCCCTTCACGGAGCCTCTGATGCTTTTATGTGCCGAACGTTCATCACCAGCTTGAAGGGAACTACTCTGAAGTGGTTCCACAACCTCCCTCCGAACTCAGTTACCAGCTTTTACGAGCTCGGTAGACAGTTCTTGGACAGATTTATGACCAGCAGGAGGCTCAGAAGGGGGCCAGAATTCCTGCTGAACAGTCAAGCAGACCAAGGAGGAATCCCTCCGCGCCTACATTGCGCGCTTCAATACCGAACTCACTGAGATCACTGACTACAGCCCAAAGTTCCTCGTAGCAGCCCTAACTGCTGGGCTTGCCCAAGGTGGGTTCAGAGACTCCTTGACAAAAAGCCCTTCAGCCGATATGGCGGCATTAATGGATCGGGCCAGAAAATACATCAACCTGGAAGAAGCCAACCGCACGTCCCAAAAGGGCAGAGATCAGACCCAGAGGGACAATCCGAAGCGGGAGGATCACAGAAGAGACTCTAACAAAAAGAGGGCCAGGATCCCAGAGAAAATAACAGCACCCAGAGCTGTGTACAACTCCAGACCAAGGGAGTTCACCAACTTCACTCCTTTGAAACACTACACCGAACCAGGTACTCCGACAGATCCGAGATCGGGAGAACCTGAGGTGGCCGGAACCAATCAAAGGAGATCCCAGCCTGCGGGACCAAAGTAAGTATTGTAATTTCCATAAAGATCATGGACATACAACTAACACATGCAGGACCCTCCGATATGAGATAGAACAGCTCATAAAGAAGGGATGTCTTCGGGAGTTCGTCAAGCCGGATGGAAGGCAGAACCCCCAAGAAGACAAGCCTCAGCAGCGGCCAGACCAGAGGCAGGAGCAGAGGGAAGGATGAAACAAGCCTCAGCGGCAGAACAACCACGTCATCTACGTCCTCCATGCTGACTCCCTTGTCATAGGAATGTCCAACAGGGCAAGAAAGAGATATGCCTAGGAGGCTAGAGCCGCCCCGAACGTATTACAGATCTCCAACGTCGAAAAGAGGCTCAAGCCAACACCGAAGATCTAATTCACCGAGCAAGATCTAGCAGGGGTACACTGCTCTCATAGTGATGCCTTTGTTATTACCCTCAGAATCGCCAACTTCGAGACCAAGAAAGTCCTGGTCGATACTGGCAGCTCCGACAACATACTATTCTATGAGCCGCTTAAATAGATGGGGATAGACCATGACAACGTCAAGCCCACCACTGCCGTAATGGCAGCTTTTGATGGCAATCTCAGCACCCTGTTGGGGAGAGTCGACCTTCCTACCACTGTAGGAGAGGGTGAAGGGCAGAAGACCACCATCTCGGAGTACATGGTGTTAAACATGAGATCTCCCTACAACGTCATAATTGGGAGACCCTGGTTGCATCAGATAGGGGCAGTTACTTCGACCCTCCATCAGTGTCTGAAGTACGTCCACAACCAGAGCGTTCACTCTGTCAGAGGGTGTCAACCAACCTCCCGGGAGTGCCATGCTATTGCCCTTAAGGAGAAGGCCCCTAAATAGCAATTACAGTACACCCGGGACTGTGCAGATTCAGTTCTCACTCACTCTCCCGAGGTGGAGGATTGCCCATCCAACATTGAAGAACCCCTGAGCCCAAGGGGACGTGACAGCCGAGCCAAACCTGTTGGCGAGCCCATTAAGGTACTGGTCAGTTCAGAAGCTGAGGGGCGTTATTTGTACATCAGGCCTAGACCTCACACACACTGAGCAGGAAAAGATAGTCAGGTTCTTGAAAGACAACCTCTCTATCTTTGCTTGGGAGACCAAAGACATAGGAGGGAATAGATCCCAATCTTATAACTCACAAACTGATGGTGGATCCGGATCACCCGCTAGTCAGACAGAAGAGAAGGCCTGATTGCTCCTGAGCGGCATCGGATTATAAATGAAGAAGTCCAAAGGCTGCTAGATGCCAAGATGATACGGGAAGTGTTCTATCTCGAGTGGCTAGCCAGCACCGTGCTTGTCAAGAAGAAAAATGGCAAGTGGAGAGTCTGCGTTGATTATACAGACCTCAACAAGGCATGCCCCAAGGACAGCTTTCCACTGCCAAGAATAGACCAACTGGTTGACGCCACTGCGGGGCATGAGCTTATGAGTTTCATGGATGCCTACTCTGGATACAACCAGATTCAAATGTACCCTCCAGATCAAGAGAGGACTGCCTTCATAACCGAAAGAGGGCTCTACTGCTATAGAGTGATGCCTTTCGGTTTGAAGAATGCTAGGGGCCACTTATCAGCGATTGGTGAACAAGATGTTCAGCCCGGTGCTCGGCAGCACCATAGGAGGTATACATCGACGACATGCTGGTAAAGAGTCTTCAGAAAGGCAGGCACCTCCAGCACTTAGCCTAGACCTTCGATATCCTCAGACAGCACAAGATGAAGCTCAACCCCTCGAAATGCACCTTCGGAGTTACGAAGGGAAAATTCTTGGGATACATCGTCTCTCAAAGGGGTATCGAAGCAGATCCCACTCAGATCCAAGCTCTGATTGGGCTGAAGTCACCGAAAAACCAGGAAGGAAATTCAGGCATTGAATGGCAGAATTGCGGCACTGAGCAGATTCATCTCCAAATCCAGTGACCGCTGCCTACCTTTCTTCAAAGCTCTAAAGGGCAAGCAAAGCTTTGCAGTGGACCGAACAGTGCGAAGAATCCTTTCAAGAACTAAAAGAGTATCTAGCCTCTCCTAGAACTCCTGTCAAAACCAGTATAAGGAGAAAAACTACTCTTATATCTTGCAGTTTCCGAAAACACGGTCAGCTCCGCATTAATCAGACAGAACAGAGGAGTACAGAGGCCTATTTTCTACGTCAGTAGGGCACTACTTGACACAGAGAAAAGATACCCAGAAGTAGAGAAACTGGCCTATGCCTTGGTCATATCAGCTCGGAGGCTTCGACCTTATTTCCAAGCACATCTATTCGAGATCCCGACTGCCTATCCTCTGAAATCAATACTGAGGAAACCTGAGGTATCGGGAAGATTGGTGAAGTGGTCTGTGGAGCTAGGGGAGTTTGACATATCATATGTACCCCGAAACTCCATCAAAGGGCAGGCCTTAGCTGATTTCGTAGCCGAGTTCACCCCGGCGCTTCAGAACAGGGCACAACTCACCGAAACCTCGGGAACTTGGCTGCTTTACATTGATGGATCGTCAACCGATCAAGGTTCAAGGGTAGGCCTGGTACTACAGTCCCTTGATGGGCTTACGTCAGAAAAAGCAGTCAGCTTGGGATTCAAAGTTTCTAATAATGAAGCCGAATATGAAGCCCTAATCTTAGGCATGAAGCTTGCCTTGGAATGCGAGGCTCAGAACCTCGATATCTTCTCGGACTCCCAACTGGTGGTGAGCCAAGTCTTGGGAGAATTCGCCATTAAAGATGACAGGATGCTCCGGTATTCCGAACTGCTAAACCACTTGAAGCATTCCTTCCAGACATTTACTATCCAGAAAATTGAGAGAAGTCAGAATTGCAGAGCAGATGCTCTGGCTAACATGGCCTCCCGCCTCAAGTCTGAAGCAAACTCCACAGTAAAAATCTCCTTTCAGCCAGGACCCAGTATTGAGGAAGCCCAAGTTGCTCAAATTGATGAACAGCCCCAGAACTGGATGACTCCAATCCTCCAGTACCTAAGATCCGGGCTCCTCCCAGAGGATAAAAACAAAGCCTGGAGAATCCGAATCAGAGCGGCTCGGTACCTGATCCTGAACAACAAGCTTTACAGAAGGTCGTATTCTCAACCTCTGTTAAAATGCTTGGCTCCAGACGAGCCACAATATGTCTTGGCCGAAATACATGAGGGAATCTGCGGGAATCATAATGGGGGCAGAACTATAGCCCACCGAGCTCTATCACAGGGTTACTACTGGCCTGGCATGCTGAAACAGGCAAAGGAATATGTTCGGAAAGTGCGATAAATGCCAGAGATTTGCCCCGTACCAACATCAGCCTCATCACGAGCTTATCTCGATTCCCAGTCCTTGGTCCTTTTGCTCAGTGGGGGATGGACATCGTAGGTCCATTGCCAAGGGCACCTCCAAACAGGAAATATCTCTTGGCGGCCATTGATTATTTCTCTAAATGGGCCGAAGCCGAGCCTTTAACACATATCACAGAAAAGGAAGTTGAGAGCTTCACCTGGAAGAACATTGTGTGTAGGTTCGGCATACCACGCTGTAATTATCTCAGACAATGGGACACAATTCACTGGTAAAGGCTTCAAGGCATTCTGTGAAAATCTTAACATTAGGCAACACTTTGCCTCCCCAGGCCATCCACAAGCAAATGGGCAAGCAGAGGTCACCAACCGAACAATTCTTGACGGGTTAAAGAAAAGGTTGGAACAGGCCAAAGGGAAGTGGGCAGAAGAACTCCCTGGAGTTCTTTGGGCCTACAGAACAACCAGAAGAACTCCCACCTCTGAAACTCCCTTCTCACTAGCCTATGGAACAGAAGCAGTAATTCCGGTTGAGATCGGTATGCCAACCCTGAGGACTGAGGCCTTTGAGAAAGAATCCAATGATCAGCAACTGATGGAGAACTTGGATTTGCTCGAAGAGAGAAGGGATCAGGCCAGCATCAAGATGGAAGCCTATCAACAGATAATGGTCAACAGATCCAAGGTAGGACTCAAGACAGTCAACTTTCAAGTTGGAGACTTCGTCTTAAGAAGAGTCTTTCAAAACACCAAGGATCCCACCATGGGAAAGTTGTCACCAAACTGGGAAGGCCCCTACAAAGTAACAAAGGTTGTTCGGCCTACCACCTATTGGCTAGAAGACATGACTGGGAAACCTGTTCCTAGGCCATGGAACGTGGAACACTTGCGGAAGTATTATCAGTAGAGAGGTTTTCTTTTACTTCGATAAAATGTTCATCTATTAATGCACAGGCCTCCAGAGCCTGGTCCATAAATGTACAAGTCTCCTGGTCCATAAATGTACAAGTCTCAGCACTTGGTCCATCTATTAATGCACAGGCCTCAGAGCCTGGTCCATAAATGTACAAGTCTCAGCACTTGGTCCATCTATTAATGCACAGGCCTCCAGAGCCTGGTCCATAAATGTACAAGTCTCAGCACTTGGTCCATCTATTAATGCACAGGCCTCCAGAGCCTGGTCCATAAATGTACAAGTCTCAGCACTTGCTCCATCTATTAATGCACAGGCCTCTAGAGCCTGGTCCATAAATGTACAAGTCTCAGCACTTGGTCCATCTATTAATGCACAGGCCTCCAGAGCCTGGTCCATAAATGTACAAGTCTTCGTACTTGGTCCATCTATTAATGCACAGGCCTCCAAAGCCTGGTCCATAAAATGTACAAGTCTCAGTACTTGGTCCATCTATTGAATGTACAGGTCATAAATACTTGATCCATTTTCTAAATACGTAGGTCTCCAGAGCCTGGACTACCCTAATGCACAGGCCTTCCGAGCCTGGTCCATCTTCAATTAGCTGATTCTATGATCCAGTCCATCCAAAGATAGAAGTTTCGAACATCTACGAACTAAAGTTTCCTGGATCGGAACGCCTCAGATCTGATATTTATGATATTTGGCTTAACTGTCAAACAAGCAACAAGTACCATAATACCGATCAAAAGTGAAGTACTTTGATTCAAGCATTTTTCTAAGTTTCTTTGATCTATTCTCAGAACACTCATATATCAGAAGTACACAAGAAAATGTTTTACAGAAGAGCCCATTCAAATACGAAGAACACCAGATCTGAGAAGAAGGAACTCAATTTTATTAATGATTCAGTGGATTTACATCAGTACAAAAAGACTGGAAACAGAACAAGTACGCCAAAGGCTACAACAAAAACACCATTACATAGGCTACTACAGAAAAACCACTATATCACTACTATTTGCAGCATCATGGCTTTCTTCCTAAGATGATATAAGGGCACAGGATCCAACCTTCCATCACTGCCGCCACCAGCTCCATTTGAAAGGAAGGAACCCTGAACCCCAATCTGCATCAAGGAGTACCCAGGCTATTTCATCATTGCCATCAATGATCTCAGTACCAACGGATGATGAGGGCTCTGGGCCTTAGAGACTTTTCATTCTCCACCTTTATAATCGGCATGACGCCCCGGCCGATTGAAGCAAGGGTCTCTGCCAAGTCACAAAGGGGAGAAAACAGCCCCCATTCATCTCCCTCAAAGCAGTTGTCACACCCCCGCCGATTTGAGCAAGGGTACCTGCTGGAATACAGAGGGAAGGAAGCATCTCACCTTCGTCTTCATCACTGATGCTCCAAGCCTCGGTTGAATCAAGGAGGGACCACCTCCCATCGGAGAAATCTCGACCGGATGCCAAGATGGACAAGAAGGTCTCGACCTCCTCTAACCCTTCCTTGGAGACTGAATCAAAGGGAAGGTTAACTCTCCGCCATAGTTTAATCATTCCCAACTCAGACTGAAGATCGTCAATCATTTCCGAATAAATAGCAGTTTTGGAAGAACATCTAAAAACTCTCCTACGAGGGAACAGTTGGGAACGAAAGGATTGAGCGCAACCGTATGATCCTCCTCCACATATATAGGCCTTCAAAGACCAAAGGCCACCCAGTTGAACCGTCACAACGGTTAGGCGAAAAGTCAGCTTCGAAATCCCAAACGACGGAGGTGCAATAAATGAGACATTAAACTGCCCTCTCGGGAGAAGCAAAAGGCAAAGCCACATACGTAATATACAGAATTTTTAGTCTTTTCCACGTATATGACATGACAGTTTCTCCAGGTCATTAACACTTAATGGGCCTCGTATACAACAGAGGTCCATCAACTATGAGGTTTCTTGGCCTTTGTCTTAACAGATCTGGAGGTAGAAGTGCTGATCAACCGAACTACAATCACGAAATGTCCATTCATTATTAAGTCTCCGGATTCAGAACAGTCAGTTTTGAAATGTTTTCAAAAGAAGTTAAACTCTAGAGCAGCACTACTTGCAACAATTACCACCATCAACTACAAGTTAAAGCACTACAGAGCAGTATAACTCAAGACATGCACAAATACTACAGAGCAATATAACTAAGGAGACGAGCATCAAGCAAAAGACTGTTCCATTAACGAATGTATATTTCAAGTACATTGGAAGTTAAAAATAACAAAATATACATCCTAAGCCTGATCAAGCAGGAACAGGATCAGCGACCGGAGAAGGATCAGCATCAACCACCTCAGTCGGTACAACCTCTTCCGTGGGATCAACAGGGAGGACATCAGCCACTTCACCCATGGATAACAACCTTTGAAGGTTCAGATCTAGGCGGCACAATAGAGGAGACATCCAGGTCAGGAAACTTGGCAAGAAGCCGAGAGCGGAAGTTATTGAACCCAAACGTAATCAAGTGATGGGTCATTCCTTCCAGCTTCGACCTCATTTCCTCCTCATTATCCATCAATGCCTGCTCCACTGGCCTCATCGAGCTGTCTACGGTGCTGATACCTGCAAGCCGTTCATCTCCACCTACAACCTCTTTACCCGCTCAACGGTAAGGTTCCTCTCCGACTCCATCACAATCAAGGAGTTCTGACACTCCTTCAACTTCTCCGCAGAGTCGTGAGCCTCCGACCGAGCAGTACCAAGCTGGAGTCCCAGATCGTCCAGATTGGCCTTGAGTTGGTCCAACTCCTCCGTAGATGGAGAAACCTCCACCGGAGCAGAAAGGGTGTGCAGGCTCTACATAATACAAAATAAACAAGTTCAATACCAGTATAAACACTTGAAGAAAAGGGAAAAGAAAAGTAAGGGCCCGACGAACTCACCTTAACCTGAAGAGCGGTTAAGTCAGCAAGAAGCTTCCCCGACTTCTGAGGCTTGAGTTTAACTGAGCCTTTAGCCCAGAAGTCCCTCAGAATCCTCTTGGCCTCCTGATCGACAGCATCAGGAGCCACCGATGACGATGCCCCCTTACCCGCTCGACGAGACGGGACTGGAGGGACCACCGAGATAGGGACAGGAGCCTCTCCCTCCCCCTCCGCAGGCTCAAGGAGAGGACAGAACTAACCTCCGCTTCTTTTGAGCGGGAGGAACCGCTGGAGAGGAAGCCTCCGCCGCCGCCATGGGCGGCGATGGCCCGGTCTCCCACTGAACCATCACATTGCCAGCAATCTCCTCAACACTCCCCCTGGTAGCCATCAATCTATCCGGGTTAACAATAGAAGAATGGTCTCGAATGCTGGGCTTCAAGAGCTTCTTATATTGCTTCTGAATCGCGGGGGAGAAGTCTGGTCTCTTCCATGCACCCTTGACTGTAGAGTAAGCACAGAAATTGATCAGTTCAACAATCGGCAAACAAAACGAAATCAATACAGCCACGGAAAAGTTGAGCCTCACCCCTTGGCCCAGTGGTTCGAGGGAATGCAGAGGGTTGACCTTCAAAGTTCTTGAATTCCTATCCTGCTTTAAAAAAAAGTACCACTTCTTCCAGGTCTTGTTGGAGGAGGGCACAGAAGTAAGGGGCCTGAACCCGCTATCAAAAGACATATAATAAAGGCCCTCCGCCTTTTGAAGTTTTAGATCCATATTGCTACAGATCAAATCGAGGGACACCTCGACATTATTCATATGCCCTAACACGATGAAGCTCAACAGATGTCTCCAACTGTTAAGGTTCAGGTCTGCGGGGCAAAGGTTAAACCAATAAAAGAATTGTTTTATTATATCAGGAAGGGGAAGTGAAAGACCCATTTCAAACCAGGCCAGATAGGCACAGATTTCTCCCTCTCTGACGTCGCTCGGGCGATCCTCAGAACCTGGGACCCTGAAAGTAACATTTGTGGGAAGTTTGAACTTCGCCCATAATTCCTTCAACATGCTTTCAGTAATTACACTCTCACCCTCCTCTCTGTAACCGGATTCGACCAGAAGTCTCACCAGCCCTATTCGGGGGCTCATCAAATGCATCAACAATCCTAACCCCCGGACTAGAGGGGGGTTCTACCAATCTATTCTCATCAATATCTACGGATGGAAGATTCACTAACTGTAGTTGAGGAACGGTCTCGGAAGGACTGCCCGAACCAGAGTGTGACTCAAAGCCAGACATGGCGAGCAAAAGAAAGAAATGAAACAAATAAGAGGGAATGTAAAAGGGGACTAAAAGTCGAACCTGAGATCAAGAAAGGACTATGAACACCGGATATCCTTCAAACTTCAGAATATGTCAAATGGCGGTCTGGTACTATAGAAGCGAATGCAGAAGAAAGGTATGAAAGACCTTTCCTTCTCTTTATATACACATTCGAAATATGAGCCTTCCAAGACGAGCCGACACAACGGTTGAAGGTAATGATGGATTCTCAAAGTATCGGCTGTGCAATAAATGGCGTATTAAATCGACGTTTCGAGAAATGGAAAAGCAAAACGTATGACTCTTCACAAAACCCACAACCCTAGTTAAGCCCTAGCTTCTAACTAGGGCTCGGGGGGGGGGGGGAGTAGCTGATGTACCACAAACAGACACACCAATCACCCTGAGACACGTGTGCCCACGGAGTTAACAAATCTCGATTCTACAGAACTGATAATTCCGATTATACAGAACAGCCACAAGCCTTCAGGGCATTCTCATATACGACTATCATACAGAGCCGATAAACTCGATCATACAGAGCATCCACAACCTTCAGGGCATTCTCATATATATATATATCATTCAGAGCCGATAAACTCGGTCATACAGTGCAGGCAAAACCTTCAAGGCATTCTCATGCGTATATCTTCCAGACCTTCTATTCTGGGCAATATTTATTCAACACTTCATATGGTTTCGACCTTATGGTTTCCTTAACAACTGCCAAACAGTGAATAAGGAAACAGTCTTCAACATGGAAATTACTATCTATGATTATCTCCATCTACGAGTCAATGCTCCACAAGGTAACAGCAATCTCCGATGATCAAATCCCTATATTCATGGCGTCAAATCCTAATCAACTTAGGAGAGCCACGGCTTATAAATTAAACCCTAGAGGTACGCTTTATTTTTTATGCTCATTCTTTGGCTTTCAATACAGTCTCTCAATTCTTTTACTTACTTAAGCATCGGAGCGGCTACCGCCGGAGCCAATCCGGTGGTCCTCTGATCATCTTTCTGAGTGTTCTACAGGTCACGGAGTCCATACTTATTGCGAGCCGAAAAGTGCAGCATCAATAATAATTTTAAATTTTTAAGCATTTATATTACAATGTTAGAGTGACTTTTGTGATTCTTATTCAGTTATTTGTAATTCACAATTTGTTAATCTTCACTAATAAATTAAAAATAAAAAAAAATAATTTAAATTATAAAAAATAATTTAATTAAAAAATTAATTTAAAAAATAACAACCTCTCTGTATTTTTGGGTTTTGGTAAATTTTTTTTCTGTATATTTAGAATTTTTTGTTGAAATAGAATTATTAAAATGATAGCTGTTGTAGTAGTAAAAATAAAATAATTCCAACCGTCAAATGTCACATCTTTTTTTTTTCTCTCCAAAATTTGTAAAAATGGCAGTCCAAACTGTTGGAGGCTATTTTGCAACTGCATATGTCACTCCCATTAGAGTAAAAAATTTTGAATTTGAAGTGTCATTTTAACAATTATGAATTTAATACTCCAAATAACATCCCGCGTTGGAGTTGTTCTAAGCAGCATGGTGTGCCATGACAAATATTTGGGTTTACCTATTGACAGAAATAAGAAAGGTATATTTTCCACGATTCGGGAACGGATTAATGCGAAAATACAAGAGTGGAAAGAATCTCTTCTCTCTTCTGCAGGCAAATAGGTGGTCATTAAGACAGTTGCTGACACCATTCCCTCCTATGCAATGTCCTGTTTTAAGCTTCTAGATCAATTGTATCGGGATATTACTGCAAAAATTAGTAATTCTTCGTGGAGATAGCAGTCGATGGAACGAAGAATTTATTGGCTTAGTTGGGCTAAACTGGGTGAATCTAGACGGATTGGTGGCCTGGGCGTTCAGGATTTCAAGGATTTTAATTTGGTTTTATTGGCCACGCAAGGTTGGCGGCTTTTGAAGAACCCTTCTTCATTAGGCAGCTCAATTATTGAAAAGGTAAATATTTCAGTAATGGAAATTTTCTTGAAGCTGCTATCGGAAGCAATCCATCTTGGTTGTGGAGAAGTTTACTAGAAGGTAGGAAAGTTTCGCTCTCCAATTTTAGTTGGCGGGTGGGTGATGGTTCATCCATTCGTGGGTGGAATGATCCAGCTTACCCAAACCTCCTTTGTTTAAGCCTAATTAGATCCCTTCTACTGTTTCCCTGAGTACACATGATAATGTGCTTGTTTCAAGTTATATTGATAGCGTTCTAATGCAGTGGAAGGATGATGAGGTGGTTAGAGACTTTTTGGCAGAAGATGAAAATGTTATTCGGAAACTTCCTTTGGGGAAATTTGGTTATCAAGATCGTTTTGTTTGGCACTATTCATCCAATGACTCTTGCACTGTTAAATCGGGTTATCATGTTGCAAAGCATTTGCTTGTTGGTAGAACGCAAGATATTTCGAACCATGCTGAGAGTAGCACTTCAGTTGTTCGTCGACGTTACTGGACCAGTACTACAACTTTTTGTTTGGAAATGTTCTCAATGCATCTTAAGTTTGGGCCCTCTGTTACGTCGTAGATCTATTGATGTTGATTTTGTTTATCATTTTTGTCAAAACGAGGATGAGTCGAATCTTCATTTATTCTCTCATTGCATGTATGCTAGACAAGTTTGGGATTCTTCTGTTCTGGAGGTCGATAGTCTGCATATTGTTGGCCATTCTTTTACAAATTGGTAGGATAACTTTTTGGCTTTATGGAAATGTTGCTGCACTTTTCTGACTTATCGATGATCTATTCTTCGTCGGTATGGAACTTGAGGAGAAAGAGAGTTAGAGTGCCGCCAGGAGTGGTTCCGGTGGTAGCCACTTCGATGCTTAAGTTAGAAAATGAGTAAAAAGACCAATTCAAAGATAAATTGATCCATTTTATGCGTACCTTTTTCATGATAATTATAGGATGACTGTTTGTCAAGGCAGGTAGGGTTTGGTGTCATAAAATCAAGGATTTACTGTTGTCCTGCGGTGGCAACCTCATTATGACCACCTGCCTCGCTACTACTACCTGCCTCACTGTTTCGCAGGTTTACCTGCTATACTGTCGCACATCGCCACCTACATCATCGTTATGATGATGACGACGAGGTTGGTACCCTTGAGAAGTAGTTCTTTCGAGCATGCTAATCCGACGTCAGATTGGTATAGGAGCTTACTTCGTGACCTGCACACAACAAGTTCAAACACGTGTCAAGTTCAGATTAGTCATTTATTTTTGGCATATCACGAAACATACTGAGGACAATGACGCTCTTACTCGCATTGTTGTGTATCTTCTTTGACATATTTGGTAGGCGTGAAATGCTATTGTGTTTCACCATCATTTTGCACGCCCATTAAATACAACTCTCATTGCTCAGCATCAAGCTATGGAATTTGCCTTGGTTCAGCAGGATTTTGTAACATGTCAGTCCTCTAATACCCCTCATTCCTCCCGATGGTCTCCTCCTTCTTCTCCCTTGCTCAAGTTGAATGTGGATGCTGCATGGCATGAATTTTCAATTTTTGGAGGTGTGGGAGTTAAGACTCGGAATGATTCAGGTGATTTTATGGGGGCTTCTGCTGCTAAATTGACTGCTGGAGCAAATCCTCTTTTTATGGAGGCTATGGCTATGGTGGAGGGTTTACAGTTTTGCCTTCAAATGGGTGGGTTTCTTTGGAATTGTGGTGGAATCTGATTGCCTTCCGTTAGTACAATTTCTGAAGAAGAATTATAACTTGCCTCGTGAACTTGATGTTCTTAGACTAGGACGGGCTTAGGGGCAAGGTCCGCGCGAGACAACATGAGACTTAAAATAACAATTTTAAATGAGCCATTTTTATTTTTAAATATTGATATAATTTTTTATTTAAAATTTATTCTTTTCACATTTTGAGATGCAAAGTTGTTAATTAAATTTTTGTATTCAAATGTTGCTAACATATATTTCAACTTTCTTTTACACAAACAATTGTTACATGTATTTTTAATAATATTTTATAAGCAATGTATACATTTAAAAAAATTTATTTTGTTTTTATAATTTATTATCTTAAAAAAATTTAAAATCTTTTTAATAAGTAAGACGTAAAGCGATTGCTTACACTCCCTTTATACTCAAGCAAACATTAAGGTTACAAAATATTTGTATTTGTTAGGAAGTCCCTCTCCTTAGATGAGGTGGGTACTTAATTAGATTCTCTCTTAATGAATGATGTATCTATTTGATTTTTGGGTACTTGGTTGGATTCTTCTCTTGATGAATGATGTATTTGTCTGATTTCTTTTAATAAAATGAATTTTCCAGATAAAAGAACAAAAAAAAATAATAATAATTCACAATTTGAATTATAATAATTTGGTGCTGCCAAAATTTGTTCCTCTTAGTAAGACCAGGACGCTCACATTTATAGCAGTAATTTTCATACCAACCTGTAAAATGCGTGCATCTCACATTTATTGCGGTCATTTTCATACCAAATCTGTAACAATGTGCATATAAATTACACATACATCATATATGAAAGTCAAATAAGACATCCACATGGCCTAGCTGGACAGACAGCAATTGCTTTGAAGGATTTTTGTTGACTAAAATAGAATTTTATTAATAAATTGAGTGTTATCTTTTTGGACTTTGGAGTGGGGAATTTTATTGTTTAGACTATTAGGATTATGCATATTATTATTTTTTATTGCTATTAATTTTTTTAGGAAAGTAACTGTTATCGCATTAATTACAGTACTGAGAGAAAAACCTTTATTGCTAAAGGGCCATCCTTGATTTGCTTTATTGTTTAAAAATTCTGTGAAACTTTGTCCTAAGCAAGCAATGAGTAAGTTTCAAGCCAAAGGACCCACATGTATGAGAGGTTCGTTATCCATAATTTTATATTTCATAGATTTTTATTAATTTTTTTTAAATAATGATCTTTATGTGATTAATATAATAAATCCAGTGATGTACTAAGCCAACGAAACTTGAGAATTACTCTTTCACACCTGCCATTAATACCCATGGTGAGCACTTCACAGTATTCTCGGACATTATGATGAGGGGTTAGAAACAGAGTCTGAGTCTTCACTTTGTTTTGCGGTCCTCTTTTCTTTATTGATTATGAGAGGTTTTGGTCACTCATGTGGCATATGGGGCTGAAGTTTGGAATCTTCTGCTGGTTTGAGTGAGCAGTTGCTTGTGTCAGAACAATTGGGCGGTTTATTTTGGGGCAGAAACTTGGAGGCCTTGACCAAAAATTGATGTCTGATTAGGGCTTTTTGGACTGGGATTTGGGTTTGTTTTGAAGTGGGAATGCCCTGTTGGAGCGGTTTTAGGGACACTGGTTTTGTTGAATATTTTGGTAGATCAGGGGCAGTTTTGCTCCAAAGTTGGAGTTTCTGTGAATTGGGTTTCTGCATTTTTGGTTTATTAAGAGAAAAGGCTGCATTTTGGTGATGTTTCAAGGATCTGAGTGACTGGATTTTAGAAATTAGGAGTTGAGGTTTTGGGTGAGTTTTAATTTTGAGAGTGAGAAATTTTAAGGGCACAAAACTGGTGGGTTTGTGTTTCTGATATGGAGGTTTCTTGGCTTGGGGCAGTTACCAGTGCATGGCCCTGAACTAAGGGTTTTAGTTGAATTGAGGGTTTTTGTTGTGATTAAGGGTTTAATAGAGGTTGCTATTGGCTCTTACACCTTGCTTGCATTGTGCAAAAATGGCTTGTATGAAGTTGGGAACAAAAACTGATGCATTCCAAAGGCAAGGGCAGGCGTGGTATGTTTCCTGATCTCTGTAACGTAATCTTCTATGATTTGTAATTTTTGTCAATTTGCATACTGTTTGATTTGAGCCTGTGATTCTGAGACTCGGGACAGTTTTCTTTCATTTGCCCTGCCTTTTCCCTGGTTTTTCTGTTAATGTACACATTCTCCCTCCCTCCCTCTCTCTCTCTCTCTCTCACACACACACACACACACACACATTTGATTCCTGGTATGGTCTTTTATCTGACTCTGCCTTCACTTACCATCTCCTATGGTTACTTAAATTTGAGTAAAATCTTCATTTGACTTTGAAGTTCTCCAATTGTCACTTAGTTTTTAATCAAATATTTTGAAAAAAACTCCCAACTTGTTCCAAAATAATTCCCATCATGTCCCAAAAGTTTTTAATTTGACTTTGAATAGTGATTTGAGTCTGTGAATAGTATTGCACAGATTTGGGTTCAAGTTAAAAATAGATTTGATAGGGGTTTGAGTCACAGGTTGGAGAGGATTTTGACTCAAATTTAAGTTTGAGTCACCATTGGAGATGCAGTTTTACTCAAAAGACTCAAAACTTCTTATTAGAGAATTTTTTTTGTGTGTATGTGGAATGGCTATCCATAGGAATGTCCATAGCCATAGATTTGCATACCCTGAAGGAAATTCAAGCTATGGGTTTATTTAACTGATGTGGTGTGCATCTCACTTTAGTATCTGCATCAGTTCAGAAATATTGTCTCTTATTTTTTGATTCTGAACTCAAATTTATATACTAGGGAATTTTTTTTTTTTGGTTTAGATTCTTGGGTGGAAATTCATGTTGTCAGTTTACTTCCATATTTGTTTGCCCAATATACATGCTGTTGATTCCTGCATTTGGAGATACAGAGGTGGTACGAGGTGCTTTTTCAAACAGCATAGTTTTTTTTTTCTCTTTCCTGTTTTTTTAACGGCATAGCTGTGAGGAGTGCTTAAAATTCTCTCCATTGATAGACCTGCTAATACAGTACTTATCAAAAAAAAAAAGAAAAAAGGATGGACCTGCTAATAGAGTAACTTATCCGATTGCTATGTTTATCAGCAGTTTGGTTATCAATGACTATTTCATGATTCATGAGCTATCCATTTTGACTGTTGAAGGAACCTTAGTTTTTTTGGATGGTTGGTACCTTTTCTCTAGTTTGCTCTTCATCCGTTATCTGGACTTCATTAAAATGGATGACCTCACTTCTGGGATGGAGATTGGATTCTGAAATGGACTCTTCCTCTTTGAGTGAAATATATCATCTCTTAGGTACTTTGACAGATGGTGATGAATATTGGAGTTATATGTGATAAAAGTACTTTAGCTTAAGTCTTACAGAAAAAGAGTTATAAGAAGATGGATTCTTCAGGAATTGGACTGTTTTGGAGACTTTGTATAAATTCAACCAAATTCATAAGAATTTGGCCCTCTATTTTTTAAGTTTTGATAACCCTTTGATTTTTTTTTTTAAATCTTAACCGACCAATTTAATCTAAGAAATGAAGCAGTGAGGATATTCTCATTGGGTTAATGACTGAAGATCCTAGGTAAGGCCCAACTGTTGGTGATTTTTGTTTTTACCTTTTTGTGTGGTTGAAAAAATAGATGTAGAAAAAAAATTACAAAATAAGGAAAAAAGTTATGGATTATACCCAGCTATATGGATTGTCGGCTGCCTTGTATCCATGTTGGATGCTGGGTTCTGTGCTTATGTCGCTGCACTTGGGTTATAACCATTTTATTGTGCTGGAAGGCAGGAAAGAAATATTCTGAGTTCAGACACAGTCTATCTCAACTGTTTTTCCATACATGTCTATACATGCAATGGAGCTATGATTTTCTTGGTATAATGTTAGTTATTTCTGTTGTATTAGGTGCAAGGTTGGCTAGTAACTGGAAAGCTTAAAATTATCTGACATGGACACCTTCATTCTCAGAGGAATTACCATGATGAACACCCTCCAAATTCAAGTTGTGTATTAGGATTGATTTACATTCTTATTTTCTGTTTGTAGAACTCAGGAGAAAATTCAGGTGTATCTTACCATTACCGATATATATTGGAAGCCTTTTTTATATAACTATATAAGCACTTGTATCAAACAACAAATTATTATGCATCAAAATAATAATAATAATAATAATAATTAAAAAAAAAATAAATAAACTTTGATTTTCTTTAAACTGTGATATTCTTTGCATGAAAAAATGTGCATTTGTATTTGATTTCCCATCCTTGTAATTTAACATTTCACTTTGAATACTAATCATAGGTTTTGCACAACTGGCCTTCCAAGCGATATTATTGTTGAAGTTGGGGAGATGTCCTTCCATCTCCACAAGGTAATCTTTCTTTTTACCAGTATATGTTCACTTACTGTTAGTTCTTTGTCAAGTTCACTTGATTGTATTTAACTATGAAAATTATTTGCCTCAACTGTTGGATTTTAGTATTGCTTTCTACGAGGGAGGCTGATAATTTTAGTGAATGGCCTTTATGATTGCTCCTAAATCAGACTCTGCTTCACATGGTCATAGAGGCTAAACCGTACATTTTCCAGTTCACTATCTAAAGTAGAATGGTTTGATGGTTTCCTGGGGTGATGTGAGTTAAAGATAGGTGAGCAAGCAGGAGTTGTACATTTTGTTGTCTTATCTTTTATCAAGTATTTTGTTATTATTCTAGTTTCTCGGGGTAACTGTTTTGATACCTATTTTAAAATCTTATATCCCAAATTTTAGAGTTGTTGGGAAGGGGAGATGTTAGGAAGGTATTGTAGTACTCTAGTTATGGAATGAAAAATTCCTTCACAAGTTTAATCAGTTACTTTTTGAAAAGCAAAAGAATTTAATTGAAGAGCTCTAAGGGGGTGCGACTCATGGACAAATTTATCTTGTATGAAAACTATGCAGTTACCAACTCATTTAAAAAGCTTAAGCTGTTAGAGAGGATGTAACTTTATTATTATATTCTCTAACACGCTCCCTCACATGCGACCAGTTTGAGCATACATGTGTCAATTCATATTTTTAGGGTGACGGTGAGATTTGAACTCAAGACCTTTGGCCTGCTCTGATACCATGTGAAGTTATCAACTCATCTAAAAGTTTAAGTTGTTAGAGAATGTGTAACTTTATTATTATATTCTCTAACAAAAACAAAATAATCTAAGTTTTCTACAAAGTCCAAGAAAGACTCAAGGGAGGGGTTAGCCATTTCGATTATCTAACAAAATAGAGCATCCAAAAAGTTGCTTTTTTTCCCTTTTTGAATGGCTCCTCGCTCCCTCAAAATAATGTTGATTTCTTTCACCCCAAATATACCACATCAAACCGAAAAAAAAAAGGATCTGCGTTCCATGTCTTCTTTTTCCTCCTCCCAACTTTGTTTCCTGTCTAATTCTAAAGAAGATCCACCACTGATTTTGGGGGAACCTAGGGCATCCCAAGCAAAGCCAACATAAGAGATCATAATTCCTGACTCTATAATTAATAAGAAGGTGGTCCATGATTCTTTCATTTCCTTGAACATACAATGCCCATGGGGAAGAAACTTCTCTCTTCACAAGATTATCAATTTTAAGGATCTTCTTATGCTTGCGGTCCAAGCAAAATCCTCCACATTAAACGGGACATTATCCATAAAGATTTAAGGACTCCTTCAAAGTGGCATCCTACCATTTATCATGCCAAAAGCTCTCCTCGTTACCATTCCCCACCTTGAAGTGAATATGTTCGCAAAATTCATTTCAACCTTCCTATTACCTTTCCATAAACAAAAACCATAAGGGCAGGGCTATTCACCTCTAATGTTGTCAATCAATGCTTGTATCCCCATATTCTTTGACTTCTACATGTTCCAAAAATTATCCTGCATATAGGCAAATCTTAAAATCATTTGCCCATCGTCTCCTGGTTAAATAATCTAATTCCTTTGATTCTATACCCCCAACATGAATAGTAGAACTTATAGTATCCCTATCAACAAAGATGTATTTAAATTCTTCTTGTAATCCACCACATAAACAATCTCTTTGCAACTTTTTAAGCTGTTTGGTCATTGATCTCAGATAACAAGGATGGACATGAATTTTGTTGGCAAGTTAAACAAGGTGCTCATGAAAAATGTGAACCTTCCACCATTAGACAAATATATGTTGTTTCCAACTTTCCAATCTCTTCTGAAATCTCTAGGCAACAACATCGCGAACAACTTTAACTTTGAAGGAGAAACCAAAATGACAACCTAAATATGATGATGGAAGATATCCCACTTTGCATCCCAATGGCAGTGTTGTTAATGGGTCTGTTCTTGTTTGAAACTCAAACTGTTGAATACGTACAAGGGGTTTCGCTGTTGATGTTGATGGAAGATTGGTTGCAGGAACTACACTGCAAGAACAGATGCTTCAAGGTGTGAACCAGTCACTCTCTTGAAATCAGTATTTTCCCCCACCAGATTCTGAATTGATACGCAATGGGAATCATCGCAAATCTGAAGCCAAGATATAATGAAGCCAAGAACACTTGTCCTCAAGTTGCGTACTTGAAGACAAATTGTGAATCTCCATTGGGTGTATGTGTAGAGGCCTAGTTGTACTATGCTATTGCAGATTAACATAATACAAACAATGGTTCTTGTTTTTTGTAGTAAACAAGAAGGAACTAAGTACAACAATTTGAGAGCAAGAGAGGAGAAGATTAAGTCTGTAAAAATCTATATCATGGTTACCACAATTTGCTCCTCCCCTAGCGAATTGCAAATTGGGATCGCAAGATCCAAAACATGGATTATTAGCGATTTGGAACGCAAGATTTAGCGTTCCAATCTAGAATATTAAAAGTCCCAAAAAGAACATACAAAATACACACACATCATTAGAATTTTATTTTATAATAGTTTGGATTCGTTGAAATCTTTTCGGTGTTTATGTATACATACCAATATTATTACAAATACAATAAAAAAGCATATCACATTTCAAATAAATGTATTTCGTTCCAATAAAGCAATCTAAAGAAACCTACCCCTAACGTATCATGTTCTATAACAAGTGACGATATACGTTCCCGTTTCCGATCCCCGTACCATAACGATCCACGTTCTAGGTAACATTAATCTATATATATATATATATCTATATATTTGCAGCATGTGTGTGTGTGTCTATATATATATATATATATATATACATGTTTATGTGACTTTCCATTCAAAGATGTGTCCTATATGAATGCACATTTCTTCATTTGAATTGGTGTTTATTCATGCATACTCATATCTATTCATTTCAACTGATTTCCGTTTATTTGAATATCACATTCATTCACTTTCTCAGGTGACTGTTGGTTTTTACGTGCACTGATTTGGCATCTCGTTCGAATGAGCTCATACTTTGTTCAAACGAGGTCGAACTAATACTTTTTGGAATTTTAGTTCAAATGACCATTCGAATGAGGTCAAATGAAACCAGTCTTTATGTGCCACCGCCCACGACCTCAGCCCCACTCCCGCATCTGCGTCGCGAGCGCGCGTGTGGTGTAACCCATTAATTAAGAAATAAAGACTTGTACCACTGAAAATCTTATATATTCTTTAAAGTGTTCTCTCCTTTCAGATGTGGGACAAGTCCCACTACATGGTTATGCTACCAAACCACTTTCTTTGGTCCCTTATTTTGAAAATCACCAACACAAACTGGTTTCAGATCTGGCATTTTTTATTTGAACCATAATGATAATAACTATATATGAAAAGATTAAGCTCTGATTTAGGTGTATCCAATCATATTTTGAATCAAATATTACAGATGAACACCTAATATATGATTTAAGTGGCATTACTTGGTGTAATGGTAAAAGCTCGGGATGTGAAATGTGAGAGCACCGGTTTTGTTCCAAGAGTAGCCACTTTGTGCACATAATGCCAAACATTAAGTTGTATCCAATCTACCTCTCCTAGCTCATCGCGTTAGTGGGACCAATACTGGGTATATTCTTTATTTTTAGATTTTTATTGTCTTCAGGATTTTGGATCTATAATCAGAGATGCACTTGGATCTAATCATCCAGAATCAATCAGGTTGGAACTCGGATCTTATATACTTAGTTCAATTTAAATTCAGAGATTATTGGATTTACATGAGAAATCTGTCCGTAGTCCTCACTAATGGTTCATTTAGCAGATATTGTAGCTTAAATCTTAGGGATGGTAGCAAGATGGATTAAATGGGTTGTTGACCCATACTGTGTTGGTTTCAGGATCTGCAGGTTCAGGGTTGGGATTTAAATACTAGTTAGGTACAGCAAGGATCTTCTCGGGTTTGACATCACCATGTTAATTGGCACTTACTGCATGTTGTCTTTTGATTTAAGCATGCGGAGTTAAACTGCCTCACCCTGCCTGTATTGGAATGACATGTATACAATCGGGTAAGTGGCAGGTTTGGGCCAGCCAATTAACATCTAAGTTAATTACCCAAAAAAAAAATTTAATATCCAAGTTATATTTTGGGTTGGGTTTAGGACTGGTTGGGTGAGTGAGGCCTATCTGGTAGGAGTTACCTGCCCTCATTGTTATCCCTATTAATGATCAACACGATCCTAAGCATGTAGTCTATAGCAACTTTTTTTCCTCTCTTCATGGTTGTTTTCACCTTATGCACTAATTTAAATATGAGTTTTTTGCTATAAATATTTTTGTTGAACCTTGCGGTTTAATGGATGTGAAAGTGTACGCGGTCAGATTCAAACAACCAGGGACTCAAATTACAGCCTCTTTGTGCATTCTCTTGTCAGTGGAAGAGACTACAGATTCTCTCCATCTATCTATACATAAAGAACCAGGGCCATCTTTCTCATAAGCTCACTATTTTGTGGAGAAAATAATAACTGATGGACTAACCCTGGAGAACCAATATAGTGGTATATATGGAGAGAGAATGGGTGTGATGCAAGGGATGTGACCCACCATCACACTTGTCGTTTTTGAATGTAGCATGTTTATATATGTACTGATACTCGTATTCCATTTGGAGCCCCTGTGGATGCCCCACAGGCCAATCTGACATGAATACCAACAATTTGCATGTTTTTTGGATTATTACTAGTAATGTTGACAACTATACCTTTTTTTTTTGTTTATCTCTTTCTTTCTTTCTTTATTTTTGTTGGGCGGGGATGGAGACTATTGTGATTTCCAACACCTTTATTTTGTCTTCCATTGCAGTTCCCTTTACTTTCTAGAAGTGGGGTTATGGAAAGATTGATTGCAGAAGCATCTGAAGAAGAAGGAGACTGTATCATCAACCTCCTTGACATTCCTGGTGGGGCTAAAACATTTGAACTTGTAGCCAAATTCTGCTACGGGGTGAAACTTGAACTTACTGCTTCCAATGTTGTGTACCTTTGGTGTGCTGCTGAGCATCTTGAAATGACGGAAGAGTATGGGGAGGGTAATCTAATTTCACAGACTCAGGTCTTTCTCAATCAAATAGTACTCCGAAATTGGAAAGACTCTTTGAAAGCACTCCAATCTTGTGATGATATTCTTCCTCACACTGAAGAAAATATTACAAAGAGGTGCATTGAATCATTAGCAGTGAAGGGAAGTACTGACCCCAATCTGTTTGGGTGGCCTGTCATGGAGCATGGTGGGCCCATGCAGAGTCCAGGTGGAAGTGTCTTATGGAATGGAATAAGCACAGGGGCCAGGCCAAAAAAGTCAAGTTCAGACTGGTGGTATGAGGATGTATCAACTTTAAGTTTGCCTATCTACAAGAGGTTGATTTTGGCCATGGAATCTCATGGCATCAAACAGGAGATTATTGCTGGCTCCGTCACTTTTTATGCAAAAAAGTATCTGCCAGCACTGAATCGGCGTCAGGGAACCAGTGAGTCTAGCAATCTGGCACCAGTGGGTTTGGGAGCCCCACTATCTGAAGAAGACCAGAAGCTTTTACTTGACGAAATTGATCGGTTACTTCCGATGCAGAGGGGTCTAGTCTCAACCAAGTTCCTCTTTGGCCTACTTCGAACAGCAATGATTCTTCGAGCAAACCCAAGTTTCGTATCAAACTTGGAAAGAAGGATAGGGATGCAGCTTGATCAGGCATCTCTTGAAGATCTCCTGATGCCCAACTTCTCTTATTCCATGGAAACTCTCTACAATGTAGAGTGTGTGCAGCGCATTCTTGAGCACTTCCTGGCCATGGATCAGGTGACAGGCGGGGCCTCTCCTTGTTCAGTTGATGACGGCCAGTTGATGGGGTCACCTTCTTTGACACCAATCACGATGGTAGCCAAGCTGATTGATGGATACCTTGCAGAGGTTGCCCCTGATATTAATTTGAAGCTCCCCAAGTTTCAGTCTCTTGCTGCTGCTGTTCCTGATTATGCCAGGCCCTTGGACGATGGCCTTTATCGTGCAATTGACATTTATCTGAAGGTAACTTTTTCTTATTGCTGTATGAAAAACCTAATCACAGGTGGCTTATAAGACTAGGTTACAGTCCCTATTGTACTGTGTTCACATTGAACTTAAAATTGACGGTAGCTTCATGCATTTTAAACAACCGAACCTGAACCTAAAAAACAACTTTGTGGGTAGTTCGGAGAAATCTAATGTGTTGATTATAATGTTGTGAGTTGTGACTGTGTGTAGTTGGTCTCTATCTTGTGTCAGTTTCCTTGTGCTCTCACCCTAACCCACTCAACATCACAGTTTTGTTCTGTTTTTGTCAACCAACCAACCCAGTGCAATGAAAGCCCAAACCGGATTCACCTCAGTACAGCCTGGGTTGGTTGGGTTTCAGTTTCGAAAAACTGGTGTCATGATTGTTGTCCTGCATATCTTTGATGCATGGAAACAATGCAGCTGCTTGAAATGCATATATCTTTGATGCATGGAAACAATGCAGCCGCTTGAAGCACAGGAACTACCACCAGTGGAGATCATATTATGGGCTTTTAAAAGGCAGTAAAGAAGAGAAAAAGAAAACATTAGATTGGGCACATTCTCTTTATTAATCTGGGCCTATTAACCTCCCTTTTGTTTTCCAATCTGCAGTCACACCCATGGTTGGCAGAGTCTGATAGAGAACAACTCTGCAGGCTGATGGACTGCCAGAAACTCTCCTTGGAAGCTTGCACCCATGCCGCGCAAAATGAGAGGCTGCCCTTAAGAATTATAGTTCAAGTCCTCTTCTTTGAGCAGCTCCAGCTTAGGACATCCATTGCTGGCTGCTTCCTAGTCTCCGACAATCTTGATGGATCACGACAGTTGAGAAGTGGTTTGGCTGGGTCTACTGATGGAGGCTGGACCACAGCTGTGAGGGATAATCAGGTTTTGAAAGTGGGAATGGATAGCATGAGGATGCGGGTTTATGAGCTTGAGAAGGAGTGTTCGAACATGAGGCAGGAGATTGAAAAGTTGGGTCAAGGAAAGGGCTCTAGCACTTGGGGAAGTGTATCAAAGAAGTTTGGGTTTAAGATAAAATCTCAGATGTGCAGTGCTCAAGAGGGATCTGTTAGCAATGGAAGTGGGAAGATCGAGAAGGCAAAGGAAAAACAAGGGAAGCACAAGAAAAACTTACCTCAAGAGGGGTGAGATCTCAAACCCCCCTTTTTTTCCCCCAAGTTCTTATTGTTTGCATCTCTAATTTCCTTTTTTAGTTCAGAAACTGAAATTCCATCTTGTAGTTTCTTTCATATTTGTTCAATGTTTCAATCTTCCTCTTTTCATCATCTCGGCCTTGTAATAGAGATGGACTGCATAGTCATCGTGTATTTTATGTTCTTTTGTAACAATTCTGAAGGACTGGCTCTTATCTTTTCTCTCTCTAGTTCATGAAACTCTAGGTTGCTTTTTCATTATAACTTAATGACAATCTTGTTCTGAAGCCACTTTTTGGAGCAACTTCAAGAAAGGCTTGTGTCAGAATGCCCTGTTTCAATTTTCTAATAAATATCTGAGTTTTTTAAAGCTAAGTCCAACACTTTCAGAGTTTTAGCCAAAACTAGCATTCCATGATTCACAGTCTGGGCCTGGTAAATGGGCTGGTTGTATATGGGTCTGGCCGAAACGGGCTGAACCCAAATCTGACTCATAATTAAATGGAATACTCAGGGGTTGCCCCAAAGGGCCGGGTCAACCCAGATATGACCCTTTAACCTTTTTTGTTTTTCTGTTTTTTTTTTTTGTGCATTCTTGCAACCACGTCACTAAGCAAAGCAACTGCCACATGGATTAAACCAATATATATATATATATATATATATATATATATATATATTTTCCAAGCAAAAAAGGTATCTAAAAGCTTGACTAATTTTTATTTTTCTACATAAGGTCATCGTTTCATAAGGTAGCTAAATGTTTAAGCTATTAACCCTGGTTGGTAGTTGGCTTCAAAAATGTGGACAATGAGAGTTGAATCTCCTAATTATAATCTGTATTATGACAGCTACATAAGCAGAATTATATATTTACAATAATAATTTTTATATTGAGAGATATAGTGGTCTAAGAAAGATGCCAAAAACAATACCTAGTGAAATAGTTATCTACTAAACTATGATTGTTTGCCGACTCCGAAATGCCAAAAAATAATCTTATCAAGGAATTTAGTAAGTGTTGGTTTAAATAAATGGATTCTTCATTACTAATTCAGTTGGAAGTTTTATTCCCATTGTGGCGGGATTGTGTACTGGAAGGGGGAGTTTATTCATGGACTATCAGTCCATCCTAATCCTATTCCCTAAACATACAGGGCTTAAAATGAAACACTTTTACATCTTCTTCTTCACCCTTTTTCCATTTTCAATTGGCCTAAAGGCTTCCTATATAGGTTAAGTAGAACAATGGTTACAAATTCCTGTACATCC
The DNA here is from genome assembly GCA_008638375.1 of Nyssa sinensis. Lineage (NCBI taxonomy): Eukaryota > Viridiplantae > Streptophyta > Magnoliopsida > Cornales > Nyssaceae > Nyssa > Nyssa sinensis. The sequence goes on along the minus strand of CM018049.1, from coordinate 20,088,842 downwards.
AATCGACTAACATCAATAACTTATGGCCCAATAAAGTATAACTAATGGGCCACTAATTGTATATAAAAAATATTGTAATTTACATGCCTTGTCACGACTCACACCCTACATAAGATGGAGTGATGGTTCATGACCGGCCACCGATGCTTCATACAGAATCGAATGGACTGTATAATGGATAGTTTATTAATATAGTGAAATCGTAACATTTTTAACTTGTCAGGTTTACAGCAAACTCATACCAACTACATTCGATTAGAGCAAATCTAAGTTTAATATCAAACTCACACTTGCAAAATTTATTACAAGTCATTTATATTTATGACTCGCTAACATACAAAATGGCTATTGTATATATACAGAAGCCTACATAAGCTCAAAAAAGATATTTGAAAATCTTGTTATATAATTTTACAAACTCTGCTTCCTTAAGTTCCCTCCCCATCTTATGCTTCATTACCTAAAAATTTGGTTGGGAAATGAGGTGAGCTAACAAAGCTCAATGAATAATACCAATGCCCTATCATGGGTTTTTATTACAAAATAAACTTTAAATAAAACTCATGGATATCAAGCAATACTAAAATATTTTAAATGCATTTTCAGAAACAGAATTACTATTTAAACATTTGAACAGCAATAAGTAGCCCAAAAAAGCTAATAATAGATATCAAATACCATTTAGCATGCCCATTACAATAGTCGGAACGGAAGAATCCTCGTTTACTTGGATTCTAAACGAAACGTCATATATAATGACAATCACTTATAGTGACACTAAAGAGATCTCTGGCCTACTTACGGGCCTATAGACTCTTGGCCCCCCGGTAAGGACATAATAAAAGAGGCCCGTATAATGGCATCAACAGAAACACATTTTAAATCATGTGATTATCTATGGATTTGCAAATCTATTTATAAAACTTATAAAATGTAATTTAATTTCATCAATAGAGAATATAGTATAATGCTTTGCTCGTTAAAATACAGAATAATATATTTGATAATATCGCATTCAATTCACCATTTTAGGGAAACCAAATTACTCACCTTGTGCTTTTAAAGCACTCCTAGATTCTATTTCTCTCCTAAGGAACCCTACATACATATATTTCATGTTAGAACCATATTTGAGTGCAATGAAACATTATTTAGTTACGCTTGTCCTATTATAGTTTAAACAACACAATATAAGATTATGATAAAATCCCTCACGTCTAATTCCATTGAAGCGTCCTTTGATTCTTGTTGGAATTCATTTACATCAAATATAAGGTTTTTAAACAATTGGGACAACAGCTACACCATCTCCATTTATTCTGCTTATAAGCTTCATTTTTAACTTCCAAGTGTTGGTTGTTTCAACACTTATATCTAGCATCTTGAATCATCATTTAAATAAATCATTTAACTTTAATTAAGGTGTTTTTCTTTAATTTTTAGCAGCATTTTTCCTTACCATTTCTCACATTTAGAGTTCCTTTGATAATCTAATCATGCTAATTATAACCTAGGTAGTGCTGAGGTTGTTTTAATACCATTACTCATTAACCAATTAGATTAATCAACACTCATTAATCATGATGCATCATTCTACATTATATATGTTGCTATTGTATCCATGTAATTACTATTCCATACAAAACTTGTTAAGACTTCAAGACTAGTTTAGAATTTCGTTTAATTGTTAATTGAATTTGAGTTCTTAGTCATTTTTAAATGTTTCTTTTCTAATTAAATCAAAAAATAAGAGATTGGGACTAGAATTCATACTTTGATTGTTCAAGAATTCAACCTCTAGGTTAGTTTTCTTTACGCTTCTTTCTTTCTCTTTCTTGTTATCTTGTTTTTTCTATTTTCTTACTTGCTCTTATTATTTTATCCAGCACATTCTAGAGAGCTTCTTGATTGTCTCTACAATTTATTTTGTAAGGTGTAATAGATATAAACATGTATCTAATAGATATAAACATGTATCTATATGTGAGCTAGGTGTCACCTTTTGAACTCCCACATATTTGAAGTGTCTTGCTCTTACTAGCTCTATATTTCCTCTTTTACTAATCTGACTTTTTTTTTTATCCCTGTTATGTATATATATATATATATATATATATTATATACCATATGTATAATACATACATACATATATATATATATAAATATAAATATATATATATAGACAAATCTCTACACAAGTTTCTCAAGAATAGTCAACAATGGTGGGCTAGATATTCCAAATTGTGGGTCTCTTGCCCATGTGAACAATTGTCTTTCTTACCTTTCTCTAATTAAAATTAACTTGGATAATTATAAGGTTTAGGTTATAATTTAGGATTAGCACAAGTCTATCTCACTTAAGCACCCTAATTAGCCCAATTAAGATTACTTAATTCACTAATTATGTATTAAAGTTACTAATTAAACATAATTAGTTTAGATATAACAATTTATAAGAACCTTTCAATAACCTATAACAAATTAGGTTAAGTTAGTGAAGTATGCTCTAATTATGCTTAACCTTAGAATAGGGATTAACCTAATTAATTATGTTTTAGCTCAAGAATCATTTTAAAAGCCTACTAAAAATATCATTTTGTTCCTAATTTCTCCTACTAGGATTTTAATCATTGCCTCATTATCCATACTAGTAAACTCATTACTTTGAATCACACAATCATGCTTAAGGCATACTGTATTTAGCTCACACTTTTTTAACTTTTCATACAGTTTCTTTTCTCTCAGTGTCTATAACACCATCTTCAAATGTTGTTCATGTTCTATTGAGCTCTTGGAATATACCAGAATATCATCAATGAACATAATGAAAAAATTGTCCAAGTATGGCTTGAATACTCTGTTCATTAGATCCATAAAAATTGCAGGTGCATTAGTCACCCCAAATGGCATTACTAGATGATGTGAACCCACGCCGTTTGTTTCTTCTCTTCCTTTTTTTCAGCCATTTCTTTTTTTTTTTTTTCAATTCAGCCCAACCCCTGCTTTTCTTCTTTTCTTTTTTTCCTTATTTTTCTTTTTTCTTTCTTCTTGCACCCGTCAGCCGCCGTTGTTGACTTTTTCTCTCCTTTTGCTTCTTTTTTTTTTTTAATTCTGTTTTGCCCTAGCCCAACTGCAAAAAAAAAAAAAAAATAGAGAGTTCACAAAACATAAAATATGTATATATATATATATATATATATCCTTTGATGCAGATGACGATTCGTGGTCGAATCTTTTTGAGGAGAGGGGGAATGATGGGCACCATGGTGGACCGAGTCTTAAAGATTCGAGGACTCATCCTTTTGAAGAGAGGGGGAATGATGGGCACCATGGTGGACCGAGTCTTAAAGATCCTTTACAAGTTCCAGATGGGCCAATCACAAGGTCGAGAGCTAAGAAGTTAAGTGCACAAAAACGCCAATTGGGTGATTTTTGTACAGTTAAACATTTTTTCAGTAATTTGGGCATAACTCTCGCATCCGGGATCCGATTGAGATGATTCAAGATGCTATGGAAAGCCAAGGAATATTTCTACAACCTTCATGTTTTGAGGTTTTTGAGATTTAGGCTACATCAAGATCAAAATCGGGTTTGAAATTGCTGTACCTACACTGATGACGTTTTTTTTAGTGGATTTCTTTTATTATTTTTATCAGTAGTTTAGAATGTTTTGGGCCTGAAAATGTTTAGCCCATGTCTTTTATTTTATATAGACCTTATTCGGCCCTAGGGTTTCATAGAGTGTTTTAAAAAGAACTTGTAGCCGCATTTGGCAATAGATGATGATTTTTGGAGTAAATTTTTGGGGAGTATTTTCTCTGCGGTTCTTTGAAGAACTATCTGAACTTATCAGGATTTCCCGTAGCGTTCACCAACGACTTATCAAACGGATTTCCACCACCATTTGTGGCGTCTTCCTTATACCGAGGTTCTTGTTTCGCACTAAACAACGGGTTGAGGTCATCTATACCGAGGTTCTTGTTTGTCGTAAACAACAGGTCGAGGTCTGTCCATTCAAATTTGATTGTAGAATGATCTTGGATTATTATCTCTTTGTCGAGTCTCGTTATTCGTGGCAGGGTTCCCATCACTAGAAACTTATAATGACCATACCTTGTTCGAAATGTCGTTTTCTCTACATTTTTAGTCTTAACTTTTAACTGATGATACCCAGATCTCAAATCAATCTTGGAAAATATTTGAGCACCTTGTAACTGATCAAAAAGTTCATCTATCCGTGGTAGCAGATACCTGTTCTTTATAGTCACTTTATTCAATTCTCAGTAGTCAATATACAGTCTCATAGACCCATCGTTTTTCTTTACAAATAACACTGGAGCAACCCAATGAGAGATACTAGTTCGAATAAACCCTTTGTCTAACAGTTCTTGTAATTGGAGTTTTAATTCCTTCAACTCAGTTGGAGCCATTCTATATGGAGTTTTGGAAATGGGTCTAGTTCTAGGAATTAAGTCAATAGAGAACTCGATATTCCGCTCTACTAAGGAATTAGGTAACTCATTAGGAAAGACATCAGGGAAATCTTTTATTATAGGAAATTCATCTAAAGTAAGGTCTTTAGACTGAATTTCTAGGACACTACAAAGATAACCTTGACACCCTTTCTAAGCAAGCGATGAGCCTGCATAGAAGAAATAACGTATGGAGGAGAAACTACCCCATCCCATTTAAAAGAAAGCTCAGTTTGACTTGGGATTTGGAATGAAACTCTCTTTTCCAAACAATCAATAGTAGCATAATTAGAAGATAACCAATCCCTCCCCAAGATGACATCAAAATTATGAATTTCTAGGGTTATCAAATTAACAGACAATGTAATATTACCCATTAAGACATCACAAGCCTTATAGACTATAGTACCAATTATGGAATTTCCCGAAGGAATAAATACAGATAATATGTAATGTAAAGGCTCTAGAGATTTATGCAACTTTGTAGCAAAGTCATATGATACGAAAGAATGAGTGGATCCGGAATCAATAAGAACATGGGCAGGACAAGTACAAATGGAGAGAGTACCTGGCATTATAGTATCAGTGGCATGTGTATCTCCTAGAACTAAGGCAAAGACTCTACTTTATCTTTTTTGATCCTTCATTTCCCCCTAAAATTTTGGTGTAAGTAGTTCAGGTTTCTGAACAGATGTAGAAGTACTCGGTGCAGAACTACCAATACTTCTGTCTAGTATAGTACAATCCTTAATAAAATGACTCGGTTGTCCACATCTATAACAACCACCACTAGTTCAATGACAAGGACCAGGATGAAATTTTTGGCAAATAGGACAAACTGGATAGTTGCCACTCCCTTAATTTCCTCTACTCTTTTGAGAAGTAGAACCTACACTCATTGCTCTTGTATTTTCCCTTTTAAAGGTATTAAAACTCTACCCTTCCTTCTGAAATCCACCTTGTCTCTTCCTTTGTTTATCATAGGTCTTTTGAAACTCTTCACCATTCTTTTTTATTATGAGTGCCTTGTTTATCACATCTATATAAGTTTGTAACTCAAATGGACTCAACCTTTTCTTAATACCCCACCGCAAGCCATCCTCAAATATCTTAGCTTTCCTGAATTCCGTGCGTACCATGAACGGTGCAAATTTGGACAGTTCTTTATATGTAGCCACATACTGTACTATAGTCATACGTCATTGTGCCAAATTCATGAGTTCTTTAACCTTCTGCTCCTTGATTGACTTGGGAAAATGTGCATCGTAGAATACCTCTAAAAATCTTCTCTAACCCATGTATTGTTCTTCTTTTTCAATTGTAAGCCACCATTTCTAAGCTTCACCTCTAAGCATGAACATAGCAAAGTTCACTTTTTCTTCTTCAGTACAAGGAAATAGTTTAAAATCCTTTCCATTTCTAACACCCATGACTCAGCAACTATTGGGTCAGCAGTATTCTCAAATATAGGTGGTTTGAACTTTTTAAATCGGTCAAAAGTAGCATTTCCTGGTTGCACCACTAGGGGTTCAGGCTAAGGATTTTGATTATTTTGCTAGGGGTTATTTTGTTGCACCAGTTGAGCTAAACCCTTGATGGTTCTTTCAAGTTTTGTCTACCTTTTCCTTTAAAGTAGCACGTGAAGGCCCAACTTTACTCTTTTTTGGTAAGTTCCCAGCTTTACTTTTTCTCTTCACCATCTTTAGCTAAGCATACAATAAACAAGTTTAAGCATATAAAAGTTCAAACATTCATGTCAATTTAGACATCATTTCTTATATACATATTTTAATACAGAATTTTATATACACCTTTATATGTAATACACATTGAATAGGTAACATCTTCATGTCAATTTCTATAATTCTAAACCTTGCTACCCAGGGTAACCCCAATCCTAAGGTTTCATAACATATTGCTATGATACCACTCTATCACGACTCACACCCCACGTAGGATGGAGTTATAGTCCATGACCGGCCACCGATGCCTCATACAGAATCGAATAGGCTATATAATAAATAGTTTATTAATATAGCGGAATCATAACATTTTTAACCTGTCAAGTTCACATCAAACTTATACTAACCACATTCGACTAGAACAAATCTAAGTTTAATATCAAACTCATACTTGCAAAATTTATTATAAGTCATTTACATTTACAGCTGTCCAACACACAAAATGACCATTGTATATATATAGAAGCTTACATAGGTTCAAAAGAGATATTTACAAGTCTTGCTATACAATTTTATAAACTATTCTTCCTTAAGTTCCCTCCCCATCTTAAGTTTCATTACCTGAAAAATTGGTTGGGAAATAGGATGAACTAACAAAGCTCAATGAATAATACCAATGCCCTGTCATGGGTTTTTATTACAAAAGAAACTTTAAAAAAAAACCATGGATATCAAGCATTACTGAAATATTTCAAATGCATTTTCAGAAACGGAATTGCTATTTAAACATTTGAATAGCAATAAGTAGCCCAAAAAATCTCATAACAGATATCAAATAGCGTTTAACATCCTATTACAACAGTCGGAACGGAAGAATCCGCGTCGACTCGGATTCTGAACGGAATGTCATATATAATGACAATCACTTATAGTGACACTGAAGACATCTCTAGCCTAGTTACATGCCTACTGGCTCTTGGTCCTCCAGCAAGGACATAATAAAAGGGGCCCGTGTAATAGCATCTACAGAAACATATTTTAAATCATGTAATTACCTATGGATTTGCAAATCTATGTATCAAACATACTTATAAAATGTAATTTCATTTCATCAATAGAGAATATAACATAATGCTTTGCTTATTAAAACACATAATAATATGTTTGATAATATCGTATTCAATTCACCATTTTAGGGAACCAGATTACTCACTTTGTGCTCTTAAAGCACTCCTTAATTCTCTTTCTCTCCTCAGGAACCCTACATACAAATATTTCATATTAGAACCATATTTGAGTGCAATGTAACATTATTTAGTTATGCTTGTCCTATTATAGTTGAAACAACACAATCTATGATTATGATAAAATCCCTCATATCTAATTCCATTGGAGCGTCCTTTGACTCTTGTTGGAATTCATTTACATCAAATATAAGGTTTTTAAACAATTGGAACAACAGCTGCACCATTTCATTTATTTTACTTGTAAGTTTCATTTTTAACTTCCAAGTGTTGGTTGTTTCAACATTTATATCTAGCATCTTGAATCATCATTTAGACAAATCATTTAACTTTAATTAAGCTATTTTTCTTTAATTTTCAGTAGCATTTTTTCTTACTATTTCTCACATTTAGAGTTCCTTTGATAATATAATCATTATAATTATAACCTAGGTAGTGCTATGGTTGTTTTAACACCATTAATCATTAACCAATTAGTTTAATCAACACTCATTAATCATCATTCATCCTTCTACATTATATATGTTGCTCTTGTATCCATGTAATTATTATTCCATGCAAAACTTGTTAGGATTTCAAGACTAGTTTAGGAATTCACTCAATTCTTAATTGAATTTGAGTTCTTAATCATTTTTATAATGTTTCTTTTCTGATTAAATCAAAGAATAAGGGATTAGGATTAGAATTCATACTTTGATTATTCAATAATTCAACCTCTAGGTTAGTCCTCAAACTTTTTTCTTTCTCCTTCTTGTTCTCTTGTTTTCTCTACTTTCTTCCTTGCTCTTATTATTTTGTCCAACACATTCTAGAGAGCTTCTTGATTGTCTCTACAATTTATTTCGTAGGGCATAATAGATACAAACATGTATCTATATGTGGGCTAGGTATCACCTTTTGAACTCCCACATATTTAAAGTGTTTTGCTCTTACTAGCTCTATATTTCCTCTCTCTTTCTAATCTGATTTTTTTGTCCCTTTTATGTGTGTGTGTGTGTGTATATATATATATCATATGTATAGTACATATATATATATATATATAAATAAATCTCTACACAAGTTTCTCAAGAATAGTCAACAATAATGGGCTAGATATTCTAAATTGTGGGTCTCTTGCTCATGTGAACAATTGTCTTTCTTACCTTTCTCTAATTAAAATTAACTTGAATAATTATAAGGTTTAGATTATAATCCTAGGACTAGTACAAGTTTATCTCACTAAGCACCTTAATTAACTCAATTAGGATTAACTTAATTCATTAATCATGTATTAAGGTTACTAATTAAACATAATTAGTTTAGATATAACAATTTTTAAGAACCTTCCTATAACCTATCACAAATTAGGTTAAGTTAGTTAAGTATGCTCTAATTATGCTTAACCTTAGAACATGGATTAACCTAATTAATTATGTTTTAGCTCAAGAATCATTTTAAAAGCCTACTAAAAATATCGTTTTATTCCTAATTTCTCCTACTAGGATTTTAATTATTGTCTCACTATCCCATACTAGTAAACTCATCACTTTAAATCACAAAATAATGCTTAAGGCATACTGTAGAGACCTGAAAATTGAGGATAAATTTTTCGTTTTTGCCAGGTAGGGACACTATTCATACACCATTTGTTGGTAGGGCACTACACATGCATATTTGGACATAAGTCACATTTAGGAACATATTTAGAGTATGCCATAGAACATAAATATGTTTATAATGTTAAAATACTTCTCCTGTAAAAATTTGAGCCTATTTGGAGACAGTTTCAAAAACTGGACCATAAAGGGCATCCAAGTAACCCGAGTTGATCCGGCCAAACCCGGCCACAGGCAAAAATAATTTTTTTAAAAAATATCATTTACAATAATTTTAAGAACTTTGGTTAAATCAAAATGTTAAATTGAGGCGTTTCAGAACGAGTTGTAGTGTAACGGGGTCCCGGATTTATTAAGGGCAAAAATGTCATTTTGCACCTTTGCCCCTTTAGTATAAATACAGCCCTTAGAGTTAAAATTTCATTATTTTGGTCTGAGATACAGAGCAAAACTCGTGAATGGAAGAAAAGTGAAGAAAAACCCTAGGTTCTCCAAGCTTCAAGCCATCTAAAACACACTCCTAGGCCAAGATTCTTGCAAGACTTCTTTCTAGGAAGTTGTTTCCTCTCATCAGGGGCTATATTCTCACCGATTGGTTTGACTGCACAGTGAACACAACTCCCAATGGTTGAGAAAAATCCTTTTAGGTATGATATTTTGTTAAGTAAGGAATATGGTTAAGTTTAGGAGTGTTTCATAAGTTGATTGAATGATTTACATGTTTATGTACTGTTAGAAAATCACTTAGGATATAGTTACTTTGAAAACCTAAAGTTGGTTGTTTATGTACTTATGTGTTCTTTGTATTCTTTGAAAATTTGGTAAAGTGATAAACATGAACCATGACTATATATATAATTCATTGTATTCTAGGTTATGTTCATGTAAACAAAATCTTGTTGTTGGAAAGTTATGATTTATTCAAGGTGTTGGTGCTTTATGTATTTTGTAATCTTAGAGAATTTGTCAAAGTGATGAACATGTAACTTGTTTATATGTTTGATTTATTGCATTCTAGCTTATGTTCATGTAGAGAAACTCTTCTGGTTTGAGAGTTATAATTTATCCCATGCTGTTGGTACTTTATATATTTTATGATCTTTGAGAAATTGTTAAGGTTGTGAATATGTAATGTGTTTATATGTAAATTGATTGGATTACATGTTAGATTCATGTAGACAAAGTTTTGTGATACAAAAGTTATAGTTCCTTTAAGTACATTGCATTATTTAAAGCATGCTTCATGTGTTTGATAAAATGCTTCATTGAGATTGCATTATTGCATGGTGAAATCAAATCATATTGGCATGGTGTGATTATTTGAAAACATAGTGTGGGTTGAGCACTTGGTGCTATGCATTATGAGGGTGTAGATCCTGTGGTGAAAAACCCTAAAATTGGCCATTGCATTGGTGCCAGCTTATCCAAGGGGAGCGATCCATAAACACAAGCTTTGGTACTCGCTGACCAATGAGAGCGATCCGTGAAACGGGACATGGGTGTGGCATAGAGTTTTCATGTGTGTGTCACACATATTACTAATGCATTGTATTAATGAATTGGAAGGCATGTAGATTATAAATGTATACTTGCACATGCCACGCCTTAACTTTGTTCCTTACATTAGCATTATGTCATACCAACAGTTGAGCTGACCTCTTGTGGGATATCATATTACAAATGAGGCTTCTGGTACTTGAGACTTGATGAAGTCTTGGAGGAAGGAAGGGAAAAGAACTTGGAAGGATATTTAGCCCTTGGGGCATATTTTGTATGTATGGACATAAATGCAAAAGACTTGTATTTTAATTTGGAAGAATAGGTGAACTATAGGCCTTGGGCCAAATTTGTAATATAAGAGCTTAAGCCCAAATGACATGTGGGATATGTTTGTTTAATATGCCTTACATATATATATATATATATATATATTGAAAGAAATAAATGTATGTTTAATTTTCATGAATTGTGGCCATCGAGTGAGGATGGATTATGATGTGTTTATATATATGAATGGTTGCAAAATATTAGGTGGAAAAATGCTTGGAAAACAAAGGAGGTTATGTCAAATTTTTTTTATGAAATTAAAGGAGAAATTAAGTGTGTAAAACACCATTTAAATAGATGTGAAAAGTGCCCAAAAGGGGAGGTTAAAGACCTTGAAGAAGTGAGCTAAAAAATGGGAAAAAGTAGCCTTCAAAACTTGGGAAAAAGCATTAGGGAAATAGAGAAATTTAGCCGCAGCCGCTACAGTAAAAATTCAAAAATAGGAAAAGTTAGACGCAACTAGCTACAGTGAAAATGTCGAAAAACAGCCCAATCGCCTGCCGCGCCCCCCACGCACACGTGCCACGTCATGCCGTGCCCTGCTGCGCCCCTGTGTGCCCTGTGCCTGTGCCATTGCTGCCCCATGCGCGATAGCCTGCTGCACCCCCTGACACTTAGCCCTTTTGGCCACCTTTTTTAGCCATATTTGGGTAATTTTTGGACCATGTTTGGGCACCATATTGGGCCATTTTTGGCCAAATTTTGGGTCATGTTTGGCCACCCTCTTGGGCTATTTTTGGTCACCTTTTTGGGCCACAGTTTGGCCCCCTTATTGAGTTATGTTTGGCCACTCTCATGGGCCATGTTTGGTCACTTCCTTAGACAATTATTGGTGGACTTTTTGACCTATTCTTGGCCTATGTTTGGGCCAATATTTCAAGGCTTGTTTAGAGAGACTTTGGGGCTGTTTTGGGAGCCATTTTTGAATATGACTTAAACTATTTTGAACATTAATTGGGAGGGAGGTTTGAGTGACATTAGGAGACCATTTTAGTTAAGTTAAATAACAAGCCTTCATTTCTAATTTTAGGAAAAACATGGGGGAATGAATGCATAATCAACTAAATCTACCTTAATGACCTTTCACTTACTTTTCTTCTTTCATTTCACTCACCCCCGGGTTTGTGAAAATTCGGGGCGTGACACACACTCTAATTCACACTTTATCATTACTTGAAGTGGATTAATATATAGCAATAAAGTATAATAAAAATAATGAGATGTAAGATATTATAATAATATACTAAATAATGGTCCAATTAAAAACAAACAAACAAATAAATATATTTTCTTTTAATTTAATTTAAACTTCCAACAATGCCTTTCTTGAAAGATTCGTTGAAGCATGTGTTCCACTTGGCCGATCTCTGAATCATCATGTCATTGTCGTAATTCAGGGATTTGTTATTCATTGGTCTCGGGTGCAACGCACTCGGGCCAATGAACATCTGGCACATCAGTATATGACTTACATATTCTATAGATGCGGCAAATATTCATTGACCTGGGTCACTACACCGGGAGCAATGAAGAATTTTTCTAATTCAAGGATTGAGTGCTAAAATTTAGAAATGTGTTTTTTCTAAATTAAATATAAAAATTCGAATATGAAACTTATGACTTAATTATATACTAAATTTCAAAATAAGTAACAATAGTGGAGAAGGAAATGACTTTTTGTCTTTTTCATGTCAAAGGAAGTGGTATCCTATTTTTTTCCAAACTAATTCACTCTATGTCCATGAGATAGTCCATAGCAATAAAGTTGGTGAATTGAACTCGAAACTTTCCAAATTTATAGGCACGTCCTTCAAGTCAACTCAACCACTATCCTGACTCGAGAAGATCTATTGTTTATCTTTAGAAATAGACAATGCAAGTGAGGATGGAGGATAATGGTGCAAATCTCATAGTCTAGAAATAGAGTTTTCAACTATATCACCTTGTGGGTTCCCTCCCATGGAACTCATTATAAACTTGCCATACCATAGAAACTTCCTTCCACATGAAAAACTCTCAAACATCAAAATTTCATTTCATCCCAATCAAGATAATATATTTTAATAATACAATCAAAGTTTCATCCCAAATAATGTGGCACTAGACTATTGGTGTAGTTTTAGATATATTGTAAATATTTTACCAATAATTTATTAGTACATCATTTGAAATATAATTTTTGGTAGAGAAATTTGAGATATGTAGCATTTCTCAATATATTTAGTTGGTTATAAGTGTTTTTTTATTGTTGGAAGGGATTTAAGGAAATAATCAACATGGTGTTCCTTGGATTTTCCATATTTTCACTATTTCGGCCGTTATTGCTTAATTGAACAATTTTAGGGTGATGGCTTACATATGAACCTATTTAATTGGCTTTTGTACTTGAGTGAGTTTTTTTCCAAGGAAAGTGAGGGTTATGGCCTCATTATTTGTAACTTTTTCTGTCTAATAAATTTAATAAAGTTTTTGACTGTGAAATGGCATTTTTTAATCAAAATTCTCGCACTTATGCTGTTTTAAATATATTTTTCAAACCTAAGTACTCGTGCAATGATATTTTTTGAGATGACACCTTTATAAGAAGATGTTTTTATATTTGTTGCCCAGTTATATACCCAAAAGGAAGGATGAATTTGGTATTTAACAAATATTAGCAACTTTTACAACTTTAAAATGTAAACATAAATAAAACACATGTAAAAGTGTAGAGAGAAAAAAACAAAATACAAAAAGTTTTACAAGTTTTGAAAAAATTCCTACGTTCTTGACCCAAGCTCCCCATTTGAGATTTTCACTATGTGAACTCCTTTCCAAGTAGAAATCAAACCTTTACAATGCCTCGCTCTTGAGCCCAACAAAATATCCACTTTTGCCTCACAAGGGTAACCTACCCTCAAAGTTCTCACCACAATTTTAAATACAAAGATGAACACCACAGTTTGCTCTCTTTTATAGTTGATTTGGTACATTGAATATCACTATCTAATGATTGATCAATACATGCTTTGAGTATTTAAGATGAAGAGAACTTTGAGATTTAGATCTAGTAATGAATGAGATCTTAAGTTTAATAAAAAAAAATGAAAGTTAAAGCATATGAGTTCTTAGCAATAAATACTATAGAGAACCACTGTTTATAGGCCTTTCCAAGATATAACCGTTAGATTTAAAAACTAATCGTTGCCCCTTTTTAGATCCTGTTAAAAATTTGAATTTCAAAGTGTCAGATCGATAAAACCAGTTATCCGTCTTTTATAACTAATTGACTGGATCATAAACCTGTTGACTGATTGGTCAATTGATTTTTCTAGAGGCTAGAGGTTCATGGTTGTGAAGAAATAATCAGTCGACTGTTTTTATAAAATGGACGACTAGTTTTGGAACTGGTTGACTAGGTTTCAGAACTAGTTGATTGGTTCTCAGAATTGGTTGGCTGGTTTTTAGAACTAGTCAACTGGTTTTATCAGATTAAGCAATTTTGCCTATTTTGACCAATGTTCTGATTTTTGAATGACTTGATTTTTCAAGGCCTAAAGTATCATACTCTAGGCCCCTAAAAATTCGAGGGTGACCCTAAACATCAAGGTCAAACTAAATAAACAATTCCTATACATCTCAAACCACCTTGTGATTAGCATATTCTCACTTGAGTTTTCATAACATAAATGTTCATTCATATTATATTCACATAACCCAACAAGGTTTAAATGTATAAATCTTAAAAAGGTATTCATCATGTGACATATTTTTCTAATCAAAAGAATACAAGTCATGAGTTCTAAGGTTTACCCTTGTAATAACAAAAAAAATTATCCAAGTCTCATCTAAGCTTCCAAGCCTTCATGTCAACAACATAGAGACCATAAGGTCTTTTACGTTTCCAAAAATAAACAAAATCACAAAAAGAAAGTTGTCTTCAATACACATCATCAAGTGTTCGACTCTTTGCCCGTTACCTTGCATCTAGTAGGGGTCAATACAACAACTCCAGTAAAGTAACGAAACAAATGGAAGAATAAACGGTGCCAAGTGTAAACATGTGCCAAGTGTAGTGTTAAGCAACTGTCGCTAAGTATTTCAATTCATTAAGCATTCATTATATAGACCAATGAAATAAGAATGTCAATGCAACAAGGATAATCTAATTCAATTCATATAACAAAGAGGTTTCTCATATTATCATCACCTCACTCATTTCAACGGTATTACTTTCTACTTCTACTTCTTTCGAAATCCTTCAAGACTACCTAATGGCCCCGGTTAAGCCTAAGTACTTTTTCGGCTACTAACCTAGTGGAAACATATGACCACCCACGCGGGGTTACGATTCATAACAGAAGGAAGACACAATACTCATTACAAAACCTCGAGTAACTATTCATGACTTTCGCTTTCTCAACTTGTAATTTCCTTCATTCATTTCTTCCCATTTCTCAACCCTTCAAATATCTTAATTCACATCCATTCCTCACAAAGCATTTATTTAATCTTTCATTCAAACAAGGGTATCCAAGTGAATAATATCATTCATGTCAATAGCGAAAGCATCATATACGCAATACAACCAATAATGTTACAATACAACATTATCACAATCATTTAAACATTCTATCAAACACTTGGTGGACACACCAACATTCTACAAGTGCATAAATAACAATTTAAAGACTTTTAAGTATTCAATTAAAAGAGTCTTAAGCGAGGACCATGCATCGAATACATATATTATCATACTGAACAAGAATATATCAAGAACTAAGCATGCAATATTAATCTAGTAGTCTGACTAGAAATTTGTACAATTCTATACACATTTTTCATACAAGATAGTTCATAAAAATGTTATGAGGCAAACGTTTCTCCTTATACATTCATTCTTCATTTAGGTTAGAAGTCCTACCTTAAAACAAGTGTGGATTTATGTGTAGAGAGAGAGAGAGAGATATTCTAATTTCAAACTTCAATCCTTGCTCCCAAAACCTAAGAAAATATTTAAACCATTTATTTCACTCAATCAAGCTAAATTTATGAGAACATTAAAAAACTAGAAGCATAAATAAAAAGCCCCAACTTTTACCATTTTGTTCTTGAAAAAAATCTCGAACTTCTAACTTTTCAATTGGTGAGATTCTTCTTAGAGATGAATCCTTGTGGTATGATGTGTTTATATGGCTTAGAAACCGAAGGAAATATCCAACCTTAACTTCCTATTGGCTAGAGAGAGTTTGGAGAAGAAGATAAGATGATTTTTGTGCACAAATTATTTTTCAGCCTACAATTTAAAGTGTTCTGACGCATGTGCATTCGAATGAATAAAACTTCATTCGAATGACTCTGTCTTCATTTGAACGAGTATCAACCAAAGAGTTTTTGGTGTTTGTTAGAACGAACGCCCCCTTCGTTCAAATGAAGACCAAAAGGTTCTAAGTTTTTTCTCAGGATGTTTTTCTTTAAGTCTTATTACCCCAATTTCACTCTCTATGTGCATTCACCCAAGTTAGTTCACATCCATCCCTATGTTTATGGTTACTTTAACCATGCTAAGATTAATATTATTCATTACTTTTAATTTTCATATTTCTAAAATCACGAAACGTTACATAAAGTATATCAATGAAACCCTTTGAAACTCATTTTTTGATTGATTTTAAATTATCACATAAATATTAAATGCATTAAGTTCATGATCAATCAATCCTTTTAAAGTTTTCAACTCCTATTAACTTGAATTTTCAAATCTTGAGCTATATCAATATTTTCTTTTGAAATATCACTTTGTGATTGATTTTAGTTGATCACTTAAATACTTTAAGCATTATATTTGATTAATTAAACTTAATTCACTCAAAAATCCAAATATTAAAAATTAAAGTCTTCACTTGATTCATTGGCCTGAGTTCATCCACTTGCTTGAGTTTGACTTTATGTTTGATCTTTGAAGTGGATTTCTTCATTTGCTTGAACCTTTCAAGTATTGGTCATCTCTTTCTTGACTTACTTAACCAATTTGTATTGTTGCTTCATCGTTATATTGTCCACTTGATTTTCAACCTGTTTTAAGCTTAAACAAAAACTTCTGGGTTGCATGGTTAGATCACATTTAATTACATGTTATAAGCCTCAATTCAAAAAACCAATTAAACAGTTAAATTTGCAAGCATAAAATCATTTATGAATTTTATGTTTACTACATTTTTTCATTTATCAATTACTTCCAAAAATATGCATCCATATGTATTTTACACTGTTATTATAAGGATACACCCTAAACATCATAACCTTATATTAGTTGTTCATTTTTCCATTGATAAGAGCCTATAAATGTCATAACTTAGAACTAGTTTGTGCATTTTTTTGAATATGCACGAATCTAACCATTTCACTTCATGCATATGGTTATTAAAGCTTTACATGCTAAACCTTATGCACAACTTATATATATTGACCTTCATGATGTTATTATCTAGCAAATTCTTAACTCATGTTTAAGGTCCTTGAAATGATACTTATATACATGAATGTTTAAAGGCATATTTGAATTCCAATTAGTGTCATTCAATTGAACAACTTAGTCTATTTATGTGATTTAACATTTTGGAGCATATATACTTATTTTGATTTATAGCCTTTAAAATTTATTTTTTGAAACAATGAGTTATATAAAGATTTGCTCTTAGTAATCATATGTTTCTTTTAACCTTAATTGAGCAATTTCACATATTCTATACTTTTGCTCAACTGTTGAATACATTACCTAGCTATTCCTACTTAATAATTTATCTCAATCATAAGTGCATTAGCAAGTTATAGCATTAGTGTATTACTTAGTCATACTCTTTATTTAGATATTAAATATCATCTTTATGAGCAAGTCATAGCAAAACACTATTTATGATCCTAGATTTAGTGCATTATTTTAATTATAATCAAACGATAATCATGTCTATAAATTCAATACATAAGTTTAATCTCACATTAGCTATCTTTATGTATGCAATGCACAGCTAAGATCATATACTAATTTGTGGCAAGATTAAGTGCAGATATCATTAAGATTATCAATTTAGGTTCCATATTTTAAAATCGTTTGGTTATGCTCAAGACTAATTCTTTTATTTCACATACAAGAGAAAGCATGACAATATAATTCAATTATCAAACAATCACTAATTTTATGTTGATGCTTAGATTACATCAATCATATACATAATCAAAACTCTATTGCTAATAATATTTTTTTCAAAAAAAAATTACAAAAGGCATCTTCTCCGAACCCAATAGTAGCTGATTATTAGCTCCAGACCATCAGTAGACTTTTTGATTTAGTTCGGATTAAGGAAGAAGATCTTTAGATCAATTTTGCCACGGTCTTGTTTAAGGACGAGACCATAAACTGGTGGGATGTAGTTAGGTCTTCTATGGCTGTGTCTTAGGATGTGTTCACAGCTGCCTTTATCTAGAAGTACTTTTCCACAATCACCAAATATGCAATTCCCTATGAATTCCTTCACTTATACCAGGGTGACATGACCGTGAATCAGTATGAGTCCTAATTTTCTGTACTTTCCCGATATGCAACTAGGGGTGGTCATGGATGAGGCCGACAGGGAACACACTTTCGAGTTTAGACTCAAGCCTACTATCTGAACTAAGGTAGTACCACTCAAATTACAATTGTATTCTAAGTTGGTAGAACGTGTCTTATTGATTGAGGTAGAGGTAGAGGATTCTAGGAGAATTCGGGAGGTCTGATACCCGACTAGGACCATCAGCTTTTATCCTGAGAAATGGGGTAGTAAGAGGCATAAAGAGATAGAAGCTCAATCCTAGGGATAAACCCAGTCATTTTCACGATTAGCACCTTTTGCCTATCCAACACTGGGGAGAAATTCCCAAGGAGAGATTATTTGCTTTCTATGCCAACAACAAGGACACCATAGGGCGGATTACCTTTAGGGAGGACAGACCCAGTCACAAGGTAGGGGACAGGGATACTCGCAGGGTAAAGGCCTGGGACACCCTCAGAATGAAGGCCAGTTATAAAGACGTGACAAGAACCCCACCTGTTTTCAATGTGGTCAGGTGGGACATATTACTAGACATTGCATGGCACAATAAGGAGCTGAGGCTTCTTTGGCCTGTCAATAACCTTAATGTTTACAGACTATTCAGTCTAACCAGAGTTTCCGTCCACCACTCCTACCAGCGCCAACATTTTTAGCACAGAGTTCTTGGCTAGCACCAAAACTTTCCTCATCAGTAGCCAGGCCACCTACTTTTCAGTAGGGAATAGGATAGTAGAGTTATACACAAACTCCTATTCATGGGAGGGTATTTACGATTATCGTAGTCGGGTCATCTACCACCCATCATTATCCATAATACTCTTTTAGTGTTTAATTCATGGGCTAATGTTTTGATTGACACAGGTGCTTCACACTCCTTTATTTCATCATCATTTACTCTTACATTAGGATTAGATATGGATATTTTAGATCATCCTTTTAAAGTATAAACTCCAATTGGCAGCAGGGTTACATTTAAGAGGCTTTGTCGCTTCTGTGAGATTAAGATAACAGATCATCACTTCATCTTTGATTTTATCGTGCTAGATATGATGGGATTTGATCTTACAATAGGTATGGATTGACTATCCACTTACCGATCGACCATCAATTGTTATTGATGGAAGGTAACTATTTGTACTCCTAAGGGAGATTTTTTTTACTTCTTGGGTGATAGGAGTGACCTGACTACTCCACGTCATTTGGACTCACATGATTTGAGCAAGCAAAGTTATATGCTTGCCAATTGGGTTTTAGAGGGTGGTAATAACATTCGGGAGGGACTACCACCAGTAGCACGGGACTTTCCTGATGTGTTTTTCAAGGATTTATTTGAGTTACCACTACCCAAGGAGATTGAGTTCTCCATTGGTCTTTTATTGGGCTACGCGTCTATTTCTATGGCATTTCATCAGTATGGCACCTGTGGAGCTAAGGGAGCTAAAGGTATAGATTAAGGAATTGTTGAAGCAAGGGCATTATACTACTTAACACTTCACCTTGGGGAGCCCTAGTGAAATTTTTAAAGAAAAGGGATGGGACACTTTGATTGTGTATTTCTTATCGTATGCTCAATCGAGTGACTATGAAGAATCGGTATCCTTAACCGCGTATTGATGATCTATTTGACCAGTTGAAGATCCATTTACTTCTCAAGTATTGACTTGAGATTGGGTTACCATCAGTTGAAGATCAAGGAGGAGGACAGTCCAAAGACGACATTCTAGACACGATACAACCATTATGAGTATCTT
This sequence comes from Nyssa sinensis, assembly GCA_008638375.1. NCBI lineage: Eukaryota > Viridiplantae > Streptophyta > Magnoliopsida > Cornales > Nyssaceae > Nyssa > Nyssa sinensis. The sequence continues at coordinate 20,068,697 of CM018049.1, read as the reverse complement.
GTTATGCCTTTTGGGTTAATGAATGCCAAAACGACATTCATAGATTTGATGAATTGCATCTTTTGGTCGTACCTTGATACCTTCATCATTGACGACATTCTCATTTACTCGCCTTCGAGGAAAAAAACATGAGGAGCATCTTCGTATTGCATTGCAGACCTTACAGGAGCATCGACTGTATGCCAAGTTTGAGAAATGTGGTTTTTGGCTTATAGAGGTAAAATTTCTTGGGCATGTTATTTCATAGCACAAGGTATCTGTAAATCCTTCTATAATCGAGGTTGTTACAACATGAGAGAGGCCGAAGGACATATTTGAGATAGGTAGCTTCTTGGGATTAACCAGGTATTATCATCATTTCGTTGAGGGGTTTTATTAGTTGGCAACACCTATGACACGTCTCACGAGGAAGGGCATTTGATTTGTGTGGGAAACGCTTATGAGCAATCTTTTAAGGAGTTAAAGACTCATCTCATGAGTTGAAGACTCATTTCACCACCACACCTATTTTTACTATTGTGGGATACACATTCTATTACGATGCTTCTAGGGAGGAGTTGGGATGTGTGCTCATGCAGTAAGGTAGGGTCATTACCTATGGTTCACGGTAGTTGAAACCTCATGAGAGGAATTACTCGACTTATGACTTGAAGTTAGTCGTTGTAGTCTTTGCATTGAAGAGTTGACGACATTACATTTATGGAGATTGATTTGAGGTGTTCTCATATCACAAGAGTCTCAAGTACCTTTTCTCACAAAAAACTTAAACCTGAGGTAGAGGAAATGGATGGAATATATGGAGGACTATGATTTTGACCTACAGTATCATCAAGGAAAAGCCAATGTTATGGCTGATGCGTTTAGCACGAGATCTCATGGGAACTTGACGAGTATATTCATTCACTATGGGGAGACGCTAGAGGTAGTTGCGGAGTTTGATATGTGTCTTGATGTGGCTGATGAAGTTTTCATGTTATTCTTTTTTGTTGCGCACCTTAGCTTTCTTAGTGACATTGTCAATGCACAGTTGTAGAACCTCGAGGCTGAGATTGTTCGTACTCGTATCATCGGTGGTGATGATTAGACACTTCACACCGACCATGGGTTAAGATTTTAGAGCCGAGTTTATGTTCCACAGCCTTGTCACAAACATGTTATGCATAAATTACACCATTATAGATTGGCAGTACATTTGGGAAGTACAAATATGTATCGTAATCTTCATCGAAAATAGTGGTGAAAGGGCATGAAAGCCGACGTAGCAGGATTTGTTAGTTCATGTTTGACTTGTCAGCAAGTCAAGGCAGAGCACCAGAGGCCAGCAGGATTACTTCAGCTATTTCTAGTTTTCGAGTAGAAATGAGAGCATGTGACTATGGACTTCGTGTCAGGATTACCTAAATCACCACGAGGACACAACGCCATTTGTGTGATCATAGATCGACTGACAAAGTCAGCACACTTTTTTTATCAAGACTACAGATTTAGTGGGCACGCTCAGCCGATTGTACATATGTGAGATCGTTCGACTTCTCAGGGTTCCAGTGTCTATTGTTTCAAACATGGATACACGATTCATGACACTTTTTTGGCAGAGTTTATAGGAAGCCTTGGGCACTGAGCTACGACTTAGCACGACATTTCATCCAGAGACTGACGACCAGTTAGAGCATACCATCCAAACTTTAAAGGATATGTTATGCACTTGCATCATGGATTTCTGAGGCAGTTGGAAGGACCACTTGCCACTTGTGGAGTTTTCCTACAATAGCAACTACCAGGCCAACATCGAGATGGTACTAGTTGAGGCATTGTATGGTAAACTTTGTAGATCGTCTATCTGGTGGACCGAGGTTGGGGATGCGACATTTTTGGGTGCAGATTTAGTTCTAGAAACCACAGAAAAGGTTAAGATTATCCAACAACGATTGCTCATGGCATAAAATAGACAAAAGAATTATGCAGACAAGAGGCAAAAATTCTTAGCTTTTGATGTGGGGAATCATATATTGCTTAATGTTGCTCAACGGAAGGGTTTGGCTAGATTTGGTTATGATGGAAAGTTGGCACCAAGGTACATAAGACCGTTTGAGATCTTTGAGAAGATTGGAGAGGTTGCTTACTATCTTGCCATGCCACCATACCTAACGGGAGTCCATAATGTGTTTCATGTTTCTATGTTTCACAAGTATGAGCCGAATCCTTCATATGTTTTCGATTGGAACAATTTGGGTGTTGAGAAGGATGCTTCATATGAGGAGTGACCCATTCAGATTCTAGATTTGAGAGAGTAAGTTTTATGAGGCAAGACCATTCCTTTGGTCAAGGTCCTTATGGCAAAATCAAGGCATAGATGAGGCCACATGGGAGCGTGTGGATGGACTTCGCACCAAACATCCGAAATTATTCCTTAATAGAGGTATTACTTGAATTTCGAGGACAAAATTTCTTTAAGGGGGGAGGTTGTAATGTTTCGTAAAATTGGAAAATAAATAATGAATAATGTTAGTTTTGCATGATAATAAACCTCACGAACATAATAATGAGATAAAAATAATTTAAACAACAGTAATATAGAGGGTGATAATACATGTGGAATAAATTAAAAAATGTAAAAACTTGAATTATAGAAATAAAAAAAAAGGGCATAAGGTTTTTTGGGCTTCGTTCAAATGAATAGGTTGCTTGTTCGAATGAGCACCCAAAATTCTGTTGTAACCATCGTTTGATACTCGTTCGAATAAATTTAACTCGTTAAAACAAAGACTTCTTTTGTTCAAATGAGCATACGATAGAACAATTTTAAAGTGCAGGTTGAAATGCAATTGTGCACAAATTTCATTTTATCTTCTTCTCCAAACTCTTTCTAGACAAGAAAGAAGTTAGGGCTTGGGTTTTCATGGATTTCTAAGTCTTGTAAACACATTATACCATAAGGATTTATGTAATACCCCGACCCAAAATGTAACCAAATCATATATTATAAACTCGAACTGTTAGATTCCGTTTCCCAAGGCTAAATAAACAGTCTGGTTTTGAATACGAACAGTCCCGAATGCCTGGGTAACAACCAGGAAGCCATGAATAGCTATCAAAATGCGTTTACGCATATATATATATATATATATGCATATATGGGTATGTATATATGTAATACTCCGACCCGAATTATAATTGAGTGAACCATCTAAACCCTGAGCCATTAGGGCTTTCTGTTATGGTATCAAATGAAATGGACGGGTTTGAAATCTAAATAGTTTTGAATGTACGGATGATGCCCAGGCGATGCCAGAGCAAGCTATGAACAAATATCGAAATAAAAATAAAAATAATAAATAAGAATAAGAATAATAAATAAATAAATAAAAATCATGATATATATATATGGAATATGGATATATGTATATGTGTATATATGTAGGTATATATATATATATATATATATATATATATATATATATGGGAGGTGGGTTATGAATGGAAAGTGCATGAAAGGGGGAAGGGGTTACAAGGGAAGAAAAGAAACTGAAAGAAGAAGAAAAAAAAAAATTGAAACGGAAAGGGGGAAGTAAGGGGGCGCAGGGTGAGATATAACCCATGCGTTGGGTTGAAAAAAAAAAACACCGAGAAAAAAGAAGAAGAAGAGGAAGCAGCAACTGAGAAGGGTTCGGGTTGTAGAAGAGAACCAAGAGGAGAAAAAGGAGAAGAGGAGGAGGAAGGAGGAAAGAGGGGCGCAGAAGGTAAAACTCAAATTTTTGGGTTGTTTTTATTTTTTCTGACTTTTACTTAGAGTTGCCCAAAACTTGTTGTTGATCGTAAAATGTTGTTTTAGGGAAAAAAAAATATGAATTTAGGAAGAAAATGAGAGGAGGAGAACAATCGTAGAAGGTAGACCTCAAAAATCGATTCTCTGTAATTTATTCTGGGTTTTTTATGAACTTTCATGAAGCTTAGAAATATTTGTATGGTTAGATTCTATGAGAAACATTGGAACACATAGGAAGAAACTGCTAGTAAAATGATGAAGAACTGATGGAGGAAAAATGGCTTTATCAGAAAGTGAAATTTTGGGAAAAATTGAAATTTGAAATGTTTTAAAGGCTTAAAATGTTGTAGAATGGTCCCAAATTGTGTTTTAGGGTGTTTAGAAATGAATAATGGCTTTAAAATCGTGAAAAAATGAAAAACCAAATTTATGTAATGCAATCCGGTCACCAGCAGCCGGAGCAGGTGAGTGGAAACTACTTAAGGGTCATCGGAATATCAGGGGAAGAAGGAGGGGCCACTGGTAGGTCAGGTGTACCAGGGTCAAGTCAGAACCTGCCTAGGCTAGTGATGACCCATCATTGTTGAAAGGGGTTGATGGGCTTTTGTCTTATTTAAAAAAATAAGGGGTGGAAGGTGTGGAGGGGAATTGAACCCCCAATGTGTGAGAGTGAAGAACTTATAGCCACTAAGGCCACCACTGTGCCACAAAGGCACTTGTGTTCTAAGGTGTAACTAATATATATATATATATATATATATATATATATATAATGAAGTAAATTAATTTAGTAAATTAATTAATTGTTATTTTAAATTCTAGGTGTCCAAATTTAGCAAATGAATACTGTAAATTTACTATTTTGGACCTTCTGGACCCAATGATGAGGTCCATTTCACAAGATGGAGTCCCAAAAAATAAAGTACCTGTAGAAATGCCAAATGACCAAAATGCCCCTGAGTCAAATGTGAGTCAAACGGACTCCGATTGAACTAAGTAAATAGTGAATTTTTATTATTTCAAACCTTCTAGACTCAACGGTGATGTACGATTTGTGAAAATAGGTCCCAAAAAATAGAGAAATGTAAAATGACTGTTTTGCCTTTTTTGGTATAGAAGTCCAAATTGAAAACCGTGAAAGCCTAAACTGACTTTCTTTAACATTCGGGACTCAATAGTAGAGTCTAAATTTGTAAAATAAATACTTATGGTGACAAAGTATAAAATTTGATGAATAGTGTTAGAACTAAGACATGTTTACTAGATGATAAGGAACTCAAAAGGAAAAGGAAAAGTTACAGAATACTGAGGTAGATCACACAGATAAAAGGTAAGTAAACCCCTATCTCTTACATCTAGTCTTCCAAGCCACATTCCTTCTATTACTGCCAATTTTGTAATCTTGAACGTACCAACTATGATTGTTCTATAATTGATATTGTCCTATCTTGTGGGTGTTTATTGACTACTATATCATGATCGTTATATTATACTGTGCCTTGAAAGGCCTATTGTTATGTGTTTATTGCATGATATTCCATTCTTATGCACTTCTTATGGAATCATGAAAAATTATGATTTATTGTGAATGCCGGATTTGTACTCAGTCACAATATCCATTCGATGCTATCTGATTGACAGGACATACGGGTCAATTTACAGGACCTTCGAGTCGATTGACTGAGACCTTCAGGTCAATTAACAAGACCTCCGAGTCAATTGATAGGACCTACGGGTCGATTGACAGGACTTACGGGTCTGAACAAAGTAAATGCATCACTTATGTTTGACTGATATGTTTACATTTATTAGATTCATAGGATGTTGCCATTCCTTATGAATAATTCTATGTTGACAGTTCACTCATTGATTGTACTTGATTGTGATCGATTTATTATGGCAGTATTCTTATGTTGATTGATGTTATTGAGTTTTTCCATGTTCATGCTATACCATTACTCATGCTTGCTTATTGTGACTTACTATTCACTGGCTATTACGGCATTGTACCGTTAACTGCAACTGATTTCATGATTGGCCATCATGTTCACCCTATGAGTTCATATTTTTCTATGTTAACCCTAATCCGTGTCGGAGATGGGCTTTTACTTACTGAGTTTTGTTAGCTCACCCTACTTATTTATATTTCAGGTGAGAATGCTGCAGAACCACAATAGGAGGCTAAGAGCATAGGGAGATAGTTGAGGAGTATGATAGAATGATGTTGTTTCTCCCATGTACTCACCACCTAAGAGTGGCATTATGTTAAGTTATGTTAGTTTACATTTTTCAATTGTCAAACAATATTGTATTAAGACTTCCGCTAATTTACTGTTAAGTTTACATTATATATTGTTGTCATGGATACAAATAATGAATGGAAAAAGTAGGGACGACCATTGCTGTCGGCCCTGTGACATAAGATCTGCATAGGGTGGGTTTCGGGTCATGAGAATATATATGTGTATATATGTTAATATGTGTATATATATGTGTGTATATATGCATGCATTTATGTGTACTTTAGGTATATAAATATATGTATGTGTGTGTATATGTGTTTAAATATGTGTTTATATATATATATATATATATACACACAGAGATATGTATGAATATATGTATATATAGTAATATACATATATATATATATATATATACAAGCCATGTGATATATATAGGGTGCAGTGTGTGTGTGTGTGTGTGATAGATATATGTTAATATATATACAAAAAATGAAAGAAAAGAAAAGGGAATGAGGGTGTGTGTAATGTCGGTAGTGTGTGTGTTTTAGTATATGTTTGGGGGTGTGCCGACACCCATATATATATTAAATGATTATATATATAATACTACAAATATATCTGCAGTTGTGTCATATATATATATATATTATATGAAATATTATGAAATATCCTGCACAAGAAACAGAGAGAGAGAATGGAAGAAACCGAGAGAAGGGCGATGGACCTTGGCTATATACATAGATGCATGCATCCTTAAAAAAGTAAGGAAGAAAATAAGAGAAACTGAAGGAGAAGAAGGAAGAAAACTACAGAAAAGGTAAACCTTGAATTTTTCTCTGTAAATTATTTCTGGGTTTTATTTTAAACTTGCATGAATCTTGAAAATAGTTCTAGAATCTTAATATATGAGAAAAATGATGAATTTATAAAGAAACCGCGAGTGAAATGGTGAAGAAATGAGGGAGAAAATGAGGTGATAGATTGTGATTTTATGGCTATTCACTAGGTTTTAAAGGCTAAAAATATTGTGTAAATTTTTTAAAAATGATTTGAGATAGTTTAGAATTAAAAAGGGGCTTCAAAACTACAAAAAAATGAAGTTTGAAAAATTGGAAAACTGTAGTTTCCGGTTACCAGCGTCGGAGAAGGTGACTTGGAGCTCTGTTGGAAAATCGTGAGGAAGGTGGTACTATTCAAGGTTGGGTCAGATACCGAGTTCGGGTTGGAGCCCGCTCGACCGCACCTGCCGTTAGTTACACAGCGTCATTTGGGGCATTGGATTAATTTTAAAAGGAGGAACAAGTATAAGGAAAATAGGTGAGAAATGGGGCTGCCGAGGTTCGAACCTTCGACCTTGGGCGTGTAGGGCACTTATCCCCCACACGCCTACCACTATGCCACTGAGGCACGTGTGGTTATATAATGAAATAAATAATATATAATATTATTATAATTAATTAATTAAATTAATTTAGTTATTAATTGAAATAGTTTCCAATGCCCAAATAAAGTAAATGAATAGTGTTTTCTTTATGTTTTGGGCATTCTAAATCCAATGGAAGGGTCTGTTTCATGAGATGGGATCCCAAAAAATAAAGACCTGTAGAAATGCCAAATGACCATAATGCCTCTAGTGATGCCCAAACTCAAACTGAAATCCGTAAAAGCATAAACTTATTTTATTTGATATTCCGGACTCAACAATAGAGTCTGTTCACCCAAATAAGATACGTATGATACCGATATGCATGAATTGACTAAATTTAGGGCAATAGGCCATATGTAGTATTGAGTTGAGATGTGTCTACTGAATTTATAGGAACTTCAAAAAGAAAAGAGAAGATGACAAATTATTAAGATAGAACGACACTATATTAAAGGTAAGTAAATCTCGGATCTCTTACATGTGATACTCTCAGCCATGTTATTTCTTTTTACTGCCAAGGTTGTACTCTGATACGTACCCGATGTTATTGGTTCCACAATTTCATATTATTCTATCTTGTGCAGATTATTGAGAGTTTGATTGTTATACCTTTATAAGTAAAACCCAACTTTTTATATATGATTGTTTCCAACCATGTCATTCCTTTATACTGCTAAGTTTGTACTCCTATGCATACTTGACATTTATTGATTCCGCAATTGGATACCTATTCTATCTTGTAGACATTATTGAGAATTGCATTACTATATCTAGACCATGTACTTGACGTTTATTGATTACTACAATTGGATATTTGTTCTATCTAGTAGAAATACATACCTGATATTTAGTAATACCACAATGTGATACTTGTTTTATCTTGTGGGAATTATTGAGAGTTTGATTGTTATATTCTTATAAGTAAACCCCGAAGCTTGATATGTGATATTCCTAGCCATGTCACAGTTTATTCTTTGATTCTGCCAAATTTGTACTCTTATACGTACTTAATGTATATTAACTCCATAATTTGATATTGTTCTATCATGTGGATAGTTGAGAACTCGATTGCCAAATTCCTTATTGGATTGTTTGTCATTTTTATACTGCTTGGATATTGAAAACTTATTATACCTCTCACTGTTGAGAATTTGCTATTCCACAAATAAGAACATCGCTTGTGGAATTCTGATGAACATGATATTATTGTTATTGTGAGTGCCTAGGAGTTGTGATCCATCACAATGTCCATCTGATTCATAGATACTATTGACTAACGGGTCGAAGTCCATAAGGGCCATGATATATACAAAGAACTCTAGGGCTATCCAGGAAGCCGATAGTGGGGTAAACCTGGACAAGCGCTTCTGAAGGTATGCCGAGGCCTTTCTATTGATAGTATTTATTCTATTAGTATTCATATCATTTTATTGATATTCTGTTATACCATTTATTGGTATTCTGATAATGCATTCTGAGGTTATTGAGTATTCATATCAGTTATTGATATTCTGTTATACCATTTACTGGTATTTTGATGATGCACTCTAAGGTTATTAAGTATTCATATCATTTATTGATATTCTGATGTTGCCCTCTTAGGTTTATGATATGCCTTGCAAGCCTATATTGGACATGTTTGATGATGTATTCCTTGGATATTGATACCTTTGAGAACCCATCCTTGGATATCTATTGTTATGTTATTAACATGCTTATGTACCTATCTTATGAATTACGGCAGCAATATTATTGTTTAGGCCAAACCCCATTGTTGATTTGATTTCTTTATCTTGGGATGTGCCTTTTTGGACTTAAGGGTCATTTATGATGATTCTTATTTTTGGCAATTGGCTATTGAGAATGAGATATTCTATTCTTGATTGACTATGTGACAGCCTACTTTATTTCTTGACTGGTTATTGGCTATTGTGACATCCTATTGGCTATTGTGATATTCATTTTATTGACCATTATGACATTCTATTAACTATTGTGATATTCATTCTAGTGGCTATTATGACATTCTATTCTATTGTTTATTTGAGATATTCTATTTTATTGACTATTGAGATATTCCATTCTATTGACTATTGAGATGTTCTATCCTATTCGCTATGTTGACATTCCATTTTATTAGCTATTGAGGTGTTCCATTTTATTGGTTATAGTAGCATCATATTTCATGATTGGCTATCATGTTATCATATCCTTATTATCTTAGATTATGTTTTTTCTATATTGACCTTGACCCATGGCAGAGAAAAGAGAATTTATTTACTGAGCTTTGTTAGCTCATTCAGACTTACTTATTTGTTTCAAGAAGGGTCGCTGCGAGACAGCAGTAGAAGCTTAAAGAGCATAATAGAACATGTTAAAAGATGCAATAGAAGAGATATTATAGTTTTTCCCATGTATTCACCATCTAAGGTTGATATAATGTCGGTTCCCATTTTGATATATGTTGAACCATATTATGTTTAAATAAAGACTTTCGCTAATTTATTGTTAAGTTTTATATATTACACATTGTTATCACTGATACAAGGAAAGAAAAAGTAGGGATGACTACAAGGGTCAGCCCTGCTGGTCCCCAATCCACATAAGGTGGATTTCGGGTCCTGAAAATTTAAGTATAAGAAGAATTCTACCGATTGAAAAGTTAGGGTTTCAAGATTTCTTCAAGAATAAAAAGTAAAATTTGGGGCTTTTCATTTTCTTTTCAAATTTCTTGCCTCGGTTGAGTGGAATAAACAGTGTAAAATCTTTATTTGGGTTTGTGAGCAAGGATTGAAGCCAAGATCTTAAAATCACTCTCTCTACACATAAATCCACACTTGTTAGGAGGTAAGGATTCTAACCTAGTATAAATTTTGGGTGTTTTCCATGTGAAGCATAATGTATTTTACTTATCTTGAAGTTTTCTCTACAATGTCACATTTTACTATATTTCTCATGCCTTGGATTATAATGAAATGTTGAATATCTTGATTTCACTAATATTGATATATTCGTATGATGAATGATGAAATTCTTGAATGACATATATGTGTATATTTTTCATGCTTGAGTTAAATGATTGGATTGTCGAAAGTTATAAAGTTGTGTTGTCATTGTTGTGTTTTGTGATGAATAATGAAATTATGTGAACCTTGGGCATGTTTGTAAATGAAGTGGAAAACATTGACAAAAGACGAAATTTGAAAATGAAAATAGAAGACGGTAATGTGGATAATTAATCCTTAAACCAAGTTGAAGGACAAGATAGAGTGGCACATTGTAAGGTCGCATTAAACACCGGGAATATTTTGTGATGGGAATTTTGTCTCTCTTCGATTGAGAACCATAACCCCGCGTGAGGGAAAGTACATAGCCAACGGGTTAGTGGCCCATGAAGTATTAGGCTTTTTCAGGGGCCATTAGTTGATTTGACAAAGTGATTGTATCAAGTGAGAGGAATAATGTAAAGCTTGAATGATAAATTATTTGGCATGCATTTAAGTGTGATTATATAATGATCATTCCATGTAGAGACATGGAAAATTGAGGATAAATTTTTCGTTTTTCTAGTAGGGCTGTAATAACCCGACTTGAGTTAGACTGTAACCGACCCGGGTAGGGCGAGGCCATGACATGTAACTTTGAATCAAACACTAATTTATTATTTAAATAAAGTTTGATGTCCAATTTAATAATAGACAATTTCGAGTATCCGAGGCTTGTCGTATTGAAAGCCTGAGAATTACTGAGACACGTGCGTGTGAATGATTATATTATAAAATTGAAAAAAAAAATAATTAAATGATAAAAGAAATAAAATTTTAAAATAATGTGACAATAAATAAAATGAAGTGAAATAATTAAATAAAATAAAATGAGATATATATTATAATATAATATATATGATATCTCAAAAGATAATTGGGGACATTAGTATCTAAATATAATGGAAGCTTCGAAGGAAGCTACTGGGGAAAAAAAAACCAGAAGAAATGAAAAAAAGGAAATAAATCAGTGAGGCAGGTCGCGTGAAAACAGGAAAGAAAGGAGAGAAAAAAGAGAAAGGGGAAAAGGGAAGAAAGAGAGAAAGGAAGGGGGGAGTCGCGCAAGGGGGCGACGGAGCAGTGACGACGGAGGAGACAATCGTCGACGGCGTGGCATCGGAGGTCATTGATCGGACGGTGGTTGAGATTATTGGGAGAGAAGATCGCGACTTCGTTAGATCTCAGGGCTGGGATCTTTGCGGCTGAATGGATCCGTTGAGGTATGATTAACAGGTTAGTGTATGTATCTATTTGTGTGTGTTGCGGATTGGAGGGACGCGAAGCAGTAGATGGGTTTTGCGATGGTCGGTGAGATGAGAAATTGATGACGATGATGGTGGAGGAGATCGATGCATATATATATATATATATATATATGGCAGTTCAGGATTAGTGTGGATGTTGCGGTTTGTAGGTTTCCCTTGTTCTTGCTGTTTCAGTTGAGAATAGAGGGAATTGAAGGAGCAATGGTAGAGTCGGTTGAATTGGATTGGGTTGGATTTTGCTGGTTTCGGTTGTATATGTGTTGGAGGTAATCGATATGTGTGTATTGGTGTAGTGGTGTGACAGGAAAAGGGAGCTGCAGCAGGTAATGTAAAGACTTGAAAAATGGGAATTTTTTTTTTTTGTTGTGATAGAGCAATATTTAAATGTCCTTAATATTATTTTATTATTATTATTATTAATTAATTTTATTCAAGTTAGACTATAAAAATAATGTGAAGAGGGAATGAGATATTAACGGGGGAACCAAAATTAGAAAAATAAATAATAGTGAACCAAGTCCCGACCTTAAGCCAAGTTTAACGGCATTTCATGAATTAATATTTTGCAAAATAAAATAATATTAAATACGGGAAAGGATACCCTGGCTTAATGTCAAATTTACTAGCATGTCAAAACTTAATATTTTATGAAATATAATATTAATGCAGTCATCGTACGAATAATAAAGATATATTATATATATATATATACATGTCATAGAATAACCATATAAAGAAATATAAAAGATATATATGTATATATGTTATGGGTGTAGTAGATCTCAGGAAGCTTCATAAGGAAGCACACTAAGGCGGTGGAGTTAGCAGTGTATACATGAATAGATTTGGAGTGTAGTGTGTGTAGTGTATTAATATATATTATATACATATAAAGGTGAAGCAATAAAGTGGAAACCAAAATAAGGATTGAAAAAGAGAAAAAGCAGAGAACAAAATGAAAAGAAAAAGAAGAGAAGCGGTGCTCAGGGGGTGCGTTGGGCAAAACGACAGAAAAGGAAGCTTCGGGGAAGTTGCTGGGAAGAGAAAGAAAGGGGCTGGTGCAGCTAGGTATATTAATATATATATATATATGTGTGTAGGTATGTAGTAATGTAGAAGGGAACACCTAAAGGTTTCTATAGGTATATCTGTGTGGAGTTAAACGGAGAGAAAAAGGGAGAGAGCCGAGAATTTTCAGAGTTGAAATATGGCTGCTGTTTAAGGAAGGCAGTTTCGGTCCAAGGGGCGGTGCTTGGTCGTCGAGTGGATCGAGTTTGTGGGTCGATTTGGTGCAGCAGGTTCGGTGGGCGCCGTTGGTCACTGAGCTGAATCTTGAGGCTGTTACTGGAGTTGCGTCGGGTCGAGTTTGTGCAGGTGGGAATTTTTGATCCAGCCGTGTTGGAGATTGAGGCCACGGTGGACTGTTTCGACATGTTGGAAGCTTGATATAGGTGTGAAATTGTAAGGGATCAATGCGTATATATATATTTATATTGTGTAGATGTTATGGGTTGTGGTTGCCTCTATTTTCTGCTGCTTTTAAATTTCCATTTCCAAGTTGAGAACAGTGGTTGCTACTGCTGTTGGAATTAGGCATGGAGATGATGTTTTGTTTGGAGTTGTGGCTGTTTTGGTTGATGGGTGTTAAATTGGAGAGACATATATATATATATATATATATATATATATATTATGTGTTTATGTGATGTGTTTGAACGGAGGGGAAATGGCAGCAGCATGGATTGAGGCATGGTCTCATGGGGTATTTTAATGATTTGTTTTTAAGGGGATTCAATGGTTGAATTTTCTTGAAAATAGGTACAGCAGCACAGGCCCTTCAAATTAATGGGCTAAGTTCATGTTGATTTCAAACTTGAAGCAGAAAGTTTTATACTGGAATTTGGAAAGTTTATGTGGGTTTCATGCTGTTGTTATGGTTAGTTTTAATTAGTGAGAAAACAAGTAAAATGACGAGTTGGGCAAGGGATTGGGGATTGGTTTGGATTATTTTTACCTGCACGAAGCTTTGTGATTGAAAGCTTTTGTGCTATGAGATCGAGAGAGAGATGGTTAACCGATGGAAGGCCGGGGCAAGACACATGGTCGGGGCTGGTGACACTCAACTGCAAATTCTCCAGAGCAGCGGTTGGAGTGAAAGTGTACAGTCTCAATGGGGTCACCTGAAACGTCTCACTGAAAAGAGAGGTTTCAATAGGTTGACGTGAATGGAATTCGAAATGAAGATAGGCGTCGCATGGAGGTAATATTTATTTTAAATAAGCACTATGAGTTAAGTAGATTTTAAAGAGTATTATTTTATATAAATTATGAAATTACCCCAAGTTCTAAAGTAAGTCAAACGAGGTCCAAATAAAATAAATAAATAGTGTACTTTGACTATTTTAGACGTTTTGAACCCAAAGGAGGAGTCCGTTTCACGAGACGGGGCTCCAAAAATAAGACACGTTAAATTACTAAATTGACCCTAACATGCCCGAAAGTCAAACGGAAGTCTAGGAAAGCCTAAACCTATTTTCTTCAACGTTCTAGACCCAATGGTAGAATTTAATTTATCAAAATAGAAACTAATAAAATAAAGACATAAAATTTGATGAATAGCATCATTCAAGTGACAATAGACTGAGTTGTAATTTATGATTTTAGGGACACTGACAGGACAAGGAGAGGGCGATCTGATCGCCTGCATTTTCATTGACCAGTTCAGTTACGTATCGTGCACGATCTTCTAGGGTTGAGACCAACCCGTCAGGTATGGTGTTTTGCTAATATTAGAAATGAAGTTAAGTTAGGAATATTTGTGAATGACTGGAATGATTTATGTGCTTATATGGAATGTGCTTACTTGATGATTTAGAGTTGGTGGTTCACATGCTTACCTGTTACTTGTACTTTATGAAAATTTAGTGAATGATGAATGTGAATCATGACATGTGCTTAAGTTGATTTTATGAGATATGCTTGCATATGGAAATTGACTGATGATTTATATATTGTTGTCCAAGCATGCTATATATTTGAGAACCATGTTCATTGAGATTGCATTGACATATTGGTATATGATGAATCCTTGAGAACATAGTGTGGGTTGAGCACGTGGTGCTATGCATTATGAGGGTGTAGATCCTATGGTGAAAAACCCAAAATCGGCCATTGCATTGGTACTCTGTTCCCATCGGGGAGTACCCGTAAATGAGACATGGGTGTGGCATAGAGTTGTGCATGGGTGCGTCATGCATACCATTCATATATTACTGCAATGCTTTGAATGACATTTAGATATAAATGTACACTTTGCACATGCCACGCCTTAGCTTTATTTCTGGCATTAGCATTTCATCATACCAGCAGTTGATCTGACCCATTTGTGGGAACTATATTTCAGATGACATTCCCGACACCTGAGGCTTGAGGAAGTCTAGCCAAGTGGAGGAGACTTGGCTGTAGATGGATATTTGGCTCGAGAGGCGTGTTTTGTGATGTACGGGCTTAAGCCCAATGACATATATTTTGTATCATGGTTGTATATTTTTGGTTGTATAAGTAGGCGATGTATATTTAACTTTGATAAAGTTGTGGCCATCGAGTGAGGATGGATTGTGATGGGTTTGTATATATATAATGTATTGTGATTATCAGGGGGTAAAAAGGCTCGAAAAACAAAGGAGGTTCTGTCCGAAATTTTTATAAAATAGGAATGTATTTAGGCTTGTATTTATATTAGTTATTTAATGAGTTAAATATTTATTTATTATATCTACATTAGTTGAATCGTTATTTATTTATTGACTTTATATTTTATTTTCTTTCTTTTGTTTCGTTTAGTCGCGTCTCCGAGTTCGGTTGGGAATTCAGGGCGTGACAGGTAATATATATATATATATATATATATATATATATATACATGTGTGTTGGTGTTGGTTGTGGGTTGGATTGAAGAAAAATGGAGGAAAAAAGAGAGAGTCAGTATGCGGAGAAGTTGGAAGCGGCTGGATTAGGTGATTTACGTATGAGTGTTGCGGCAGTTGTGGATTGGGTTTTGAATTTGCTTGCCGTAAGTAGAGCTGCTAATTTGGGATTTGGTATAGGGAAATAAAATGTTGCAATTTGTGGGGGCTCTAATTGTGTGCGTTTGTGTAAAAAGTGGGAGTGTAAAAGAATGAGAGACGACACTTGCGGCAAAAGCTGCTGTACTACAAACCTGATTAGGTGATTTGAGAGTAGCAGAAAATGATTCTGCTGATAATCCAAGTATAAAGGAGTTGATGGTTCACTCCTGAGCAACAAATGGAAATTCAGAAGTGGGATGAAAATGCAGTGGAGCAGCAGTCCAATGAGAAAGGGTCCAAGTCCCTAACCCAAGTTAAGGATGAATTCTGGCAACTTGACGGCACTAGTCAATGTTCTGTGCTGGAGTCCATGGCAGAACCAATGTGCATTCTGATGCAAACCCGAAGTAGCTCAATTTGGAGATGAGATTGTGCAGTGGATGAAATGTTGCGGTAATTAGTAGATTGCTGTCTATTTTGTTAGTGAGGAAACATGGGATAAATTGAGAGTTTTGACGTGAGGTTTTCATAGGAGTCACCTGCGGTTTCTAAGTGACTTGCAGCTTGAAGGGCCCATTGACTGAGGGAAGTAATGCAATATTAGTTGTAGCTTCAACCTTACAGTGGTGAAATTGTTGGGGGCTATAGGTCTTAACCTTGCTTGTAGAAATTGAAGCGACTGATTGGGAAGACTCTGCATAGAAATCTGATGAGAGGAAGGGAAAGTTCTTCAATATCTGATGGATGGGATTTGTTTGGTTTGAGTTCTATTGAGAGGCCACTGAAATAGAGAGAATCAAAGAGGTTGATTCAACAGAAGCTTGGGGACATCTTTGTTGACTTGACTGCATAGTGGACACAACATCCTAGGGTTGAGGCACGCCCTAGTCAGGTATGGTACTTTACTAAGTAAGGAATAAAATTAAATTAGGATTGATGTGCATATTGATTGAATGATTCTTGTGCTTATCTGCTGATAGAAGATCACGTAGGAATTATTGCTTCCTTGAATTGATTGTTTATATGTTTCCGTGCACTTTATGATTATTTGGGAGTTGTGATTTACTTCTTGAGTTGTCATCATACGTGATTTATGTTTTAGAAGGATTGTTGATATTGTGACATGTGGATTGCATAAGTATTGAGATTGATTGTGCATGATGCGTATATTTGTGGATGAAGTCTTATGATTCAGATGCTATTGTTATTTTTAAGAGGACGATATTGTTTAAAAAGCATGCTTTATGCATTGGTGAAATGTTTTATTGAGATTGCGATATTGCATGATGAAATCATGGCATATCGACATCGCATGGTAGAAATTCATGAATGTGAGATTGATTTTGTATGGATGCATTATATAAATTGCCATCACATCATATGAATGATTAGGGAGGCATGTAGATATACATGTACACTTGCACATGCCACGACTTAATTTTGTTCCTTGCATTAGTATTGTACCATACCAGCATGTTGGCGCTAACCCATTCATGGGAACCATATTTCAGATGACACTCCCGACACCTGAGACTTGAGGAAGTCTAGCAGAGTGGAGGAGACTTGACTGTAGATGGATATTTGGCCCGAGAGGCGTGTTTTGTGATGTACGGGCTTAAGCCCAATGACATATGTTGTATCATGGTTGTATATTTTGGATTGTATAATTAGGCGATGTATGTTTAACTTTGATAAGGTTGTGGCCATCGAGTGAGGATGGATTGTGATGTATTTGTAATTATATAATGTTATATGACGTATTGTGATTATCAGGGGAAAAAGGTTCGAAAAACAAAGGAGGTTCTGTCCGAAATTTTTTTAAAGCAGGAATGTATGTGTATTGATGGATGTATAGTTATGTTACTGAAGTACGCTTGCATCCATATTAGTTAAATTGCTATTTATTTACTTTATCTATTTATTTCCTTTCTTTTGTTTCGTTCAGTCACGTCCCCGGGTTCGGTCGAGAATTCGAGGCGTGACATTCCATTTACATATTGTTATGTTCTTCTTATGGTTGGGTTGACGGTTTAATTATTGGAAAACTTAATGAATAACCTATTGATATGTGTGCATGTTGATTAAACATTTGTGTTGACATTTCACATTTCACATACCTACACTTCATACCGCCTTAAATTTTCCTATTTTAGAATCTCTATTGTGGTTGTTGTTTTGACTCCTACCAGATGTAGGTAACGGCAAGAAGCTGACGCCTTGATGACGTGGATTAAGAGAACATCTCCTTTAGCCTCTTTTGTTTATTTTGGACGAAACTAAATTCACAACACTATTTTAACCTTTTGTTATTTTTTTTTGGAATGTGGGTCTATAGTCTTGTATGTTGATGTGAAGGCTTGAAAGCCTTAATGAGACTCATATTCTTTTGACTTAGAAATGAGAATCACAAGATGAATACATATTTGAGGATTTATATATGTAAGCCTTGTTAGGTTATATGGATGGTATGTGAATGAATATTTCTGTTATGAAAACTCAAATGATGTTTTATAGGGTCACCATCGGGTCCTTGGGGCCCTAGGCGTGACATAAATACTAAATGCATTAAATTCATGGCCAATCATATCCTAAATCACTCAAAACCCAAAATAAGGTAAAATAAAATCTTCACTTGATTATTTGGTCTTGATTGCTTCCATTTTGTTTTGAGTTTTACATTGATAGTTGGTCTAGAGTGGATATCTTCACTTTATTGAACTTTTCACTTCTTGGTCAATGCTTTCTTGACTTAGTTGACCTTTTTGGATTATCACTTAAGATAAAATATTAGTACACATGACCAATGCCTTTGTTATCATCAAAATTACTAGGATATCCTTTGTTTGAAACCTTTAAGGCTAACAATAAGGTATTTTTTCTAAGAATCTCGTTTTATATATTTTTCCTTTCTTAACCATTAACTACTACTTGGTTTGGAAATTATGAAGTGGAACTAATTTTAACTTAAATTTATGTTTCAAAAGCATTAATTTAGACTCAATTTTACCAAATTTAGGTAAAAAAAGGTTATAACCTTTTGAGGTTGTAGGGCGGATGAAGTGGTGGTTGAACAATCGGTCGACCACCCTTCATTTGGAACTCAATTTTTGAAATTTCCAATGGTTGGTGATAGGAAAACGAAGTGATGGATCATGTGGTGGTCAACTAACACATGCCCAGGTCCCCTACTTGCTACTTAGCAAGTTGTTGTGCACTTCATTCAAGTTAAAAGTTGAATTTCTCCCAAATATTACATCTAATTTCCATGACATTTTACCAACATAACTTACATCAAGTTTAGTTTCATTGAGCTTTAGAATCACTCAAAATAGTAACTATAATTCAAGATATAGGCCAAACAGTTTGTTGAGGTTTGTTTTTGGATACTTCAGAAAAATTCACTAGAACTAGTCTATTTGGGACCCAACCAAGGCCCATCATATGTCATTTTAAAGATAAGAAGCAAAGGTTAAATTATACATAAGTCTCATAACCTAATTTTGAAGGAGGAAAGAGAAACGACCTCCACTAGTGAGCTGTTATACAAAACATTCATTGAAGAAATTCCAAACCTAGCATTTCACATAGATGAACAATTTCATTCATTCACTAATAACATCATACATACTAGCTTCATGATATATAGTTCTTATTTCATCACAATGTACATAATATTCCATACTACTAAGCTATATCAAAATACAAGTTCTTCACAGTTTAATATAATTAAATAAGAACCTAAAATGATGCACCATTTATACAAGTCATTACTAAGTCTTTGAAATGTATGATCAAAATTTATACTAGGTTTTTTCATAGTGAAGGCGTACATAATAAAGGTTCAAAACAAATTTCATGTTATACATATAGTTGTTATCTTTCCAAAAGTACGATGACTAGGCCCAATGGCCATCAACATGAGGACAAAGGCCATACTCTTCCAAAAAAAAGTCCAAGGATTCGTCAAAGCAAATGGTTATGTAGTGGGTTCCTTTCCGGTCCCTACATGTAGTAAGAGGTTAAACAACACTCCCATAGGAAAATTTAACAAAAAAACAATATATGGATGGTGTGACGTGTGTACATATGCCCTTGTAGTGACATACCAAATGTCAGTTACCAAATACACTATAATTCATAAACATATGATATGTAACCAACACACATAAGTATAAAATCATCCAAAGAAAGCATGATCTTACCAAAACCTTTCGATCTTCTCACTAATCCATACCATCCCCAACCAAACCATACCAAAACCACAATCATAACTATAGGCTCCTCGTTAAGCCTCTAATGTGTGTATGTAACACAAAATCCCATGGATACCAAGTTTATGGGCTACCAACCTAATGGAAACTTGCACAAATTTATAGCCCAAAACCCATGGGAGACATAATCCCCAACATAAGAGTATGAGTAAAGAGCCATAACCACCAACTATACTTTAATTCTTTCACACACATCTCACTTACATATTTCAACTTTTAATTTTCCAAAACACAATTCCAATTCTACATACCATGATCATTCATATAACATTTACAACTCACAAGTGTAGTGGGTCTATCATCACACAAGTATATCAATAATATCATTTACATATTGCATTGGTATTATCACAAACATTTGATTTATAATAGCATGTAGATGACACTATAGGCATCATCACATTAAGGTATGAGCATGATATGATACTTCTATGAAACTTTAATCAATATCAAACATAAAATAAGATATAAAAAGGTGAAAGATAGCATCAAACATAATTTAGAACAAGTTTTAAGGTTACTGGGAACATCTTACACATACCAAATGACTAAAATACTATGAGCACATATATACTTGAAATATGCCCGAAACACCCATCTCTCATCTTTAGATTAGAAACCCCTACCTATTTTGTTGATTTAAAGCAAACCCTAGCTTATTTGTTCATTCTATCTTGATTTCCCTCCAAACCATAGGTAGCCCAGTGATGTAGAAACTTTAAATGGGTTGTAGTTTTCCCTAGGTAGTTTATAGATGCCTTGAATCTTCATAGAAAATAAGGAAAAATAGGAAGATAGGAGCCCTAGCTAATATGTTGCAAGAGAATAGAGGAAATGGTCAATTTAACGGGAAGGATCCTTATAAGGGAATATTTTGATTTTTGCTAAATGTAGCCTTTTACCAAATTTTCCTTCATTAATTAACCTTTATTATTTTTATTCCATGCCCATTTTGGTCATTTCAATAAGTAAGCCCTTTATTTCTCAACTAAAATAATATTTTAAATTCTCTTAAGTCTACATTACATTATTTTTTGGGTGTTACTCATGCGTAGACCTATGTTTTTTTTTTTTTTTTTATAAAAGTCAATTTCCCTTTATGTCATTTAATGTATCTAAATGGCGTCCAAAGATTTCCCAAAAGTTTCTACCACTACTAATTATCATTATTAATCAATTATTCGTTATATTTATGCATTATCTCTAATTTTAGCTAATTAGTAAAGATAAAAAAGTTCAGGATGTTACAATTTGAACAAACCCAAAAGACGTATCTGAATGGAAGCTTTCCTTATGTCGGAACGTATGAGACAAAATCGCCATTATAAGCAACCAAAGGGTTATTTTTGCGATTTCACCCACTGTTAGAGTGTGTAGTGTATTATTTGAACATATTGGTGCAATTTTCTTTATGTAATGTAATTCCAGCAAGCCTACTCTTCGAACACCACTTCACCGTTTGAATACGCATTTCACCATTTGAACACACATTCCTCTACCATTCAAACACATGGGGTTTTGATAGTGTAATGTGTTTGTTACCCAGATATTTACCTTAGAGGGGGGTTAATAGGGTATTTTGCAAATATTGGTAACTTTTACAATCTTAAAAAATATAAAGCAATTAAAGTGTAAGAAAGTAAAAAAGAGTAGGGGAAAAAAAATGCAAACATGAGATTTTTATTATGTTCGAAAAAATTCTTACTTCCTCGACTCAAGCATCCCCACTTGACTTTTTCCACTATAGCGACCTCCTTACGAGTAGAGACCAAACTTTTACAAAGCGAATACCGTAACCCTTTATCCAAAGTGAAGGCCCCAGTCTTCTCAACCCAACAAACCCCGTTTTCCTCACACACTGGATAGCAACTATCCGCAAATCTCACCAAATGAGATGTAAGAAGAAAGACTACCAATGGTACTCTTTTGAAGAGTGGATTTGGTAAAATGAAAGCTCTTGTTCTATAAATTGATCAATAATAAGCTCTGAGTATTTAAAGATGAGTAGAACTTTTAAATCTATATTTGAAAGTTGTTAGATCTAAAGTCAATAACAAAGATTGAAAGTTTATGTGGCAAAGTTGTTAGCGATGAATGCTATTTAGAACCTCTATTTATAAGCCTTTGAAAGATATAGTCATTGGGTTTCAAAAACTAGTTGTTACTTAGATCTGTTCAAAATTTGAATTCGCTGATTGCCAGATCGACAAAATCAGTTGACTAGTTTCGACAATCAGTTGACTAGATCATAATCTAGTCGACTGAAAGGTCGATTGATTTTTCTAGAGGCTTAGAGGTTCATTTTTGTAAAAATAATCAGTTGACTGATTTTGAGAGTCAGTCGACTAATATGAGAGTCAGTCGACTAATTTTGGCAGAATAGGCATTTTGCTGATCTTGACCAAAATGTTGATTTTCAAATAACTTGGTTTTTCAAGGCTTAAAGTACATTAATGAAATTCTTTGAAAAATTATTTTGAGATTGATTTTAATTGATCACCTAAATAGAAGTGCATTAAGTTCATGATCAATAAAGTCTTTCAAAGTTTTCAACTTCGATTTAACTTGATTTTTCAAAACTTAAGATATATCAATGAAATCCTTTGAAAATTCATTTTGTGATTGATTTTAGTTGATCATTTAAATGGAAATATATTAAGTTCATGATCAATCATTTCTTTCAAAGTTTTCAACTTCTACTTAACTCAATTTTTAAATCTTAAGGTATATCAATATTTTCTTTTGAAAAATTATTTTGTTGATTGATTTTAGTTGATCACTTAAATACTTAGAGCATTATGTTTTGATCAATCAATCATAAATCACTTAAGAACCCAAAATAATAAAGATTAAAGTCTTCACTTGACTTCATTTGATTCATTGGGCTTAATTGCATCCACTTGCTTGAGTTTGACACAGTTAAGTATATGTTATAAACCTCAATCCAAGGGACCAATTATACAATTAAATATTCAAGCACAAAGTCATTCATGAATTTTATGTTTACTACATTTGGTTATTCATGAAAAACTTAATAAAATATGCATCCATATGAGCTTTACATTAGTTATTACTAGGATGCATCCTAAATATAATGACCTTAACTTAGTTGCTTATTTTTCCATTGATAAGACTTTATGAATGTCATGACTTAGAACTAGTTTGTGCATTTGTTTGAATAAGCATTAATCTAACAAATTCATTTCATGCATATGCTTTACATGCTAAACCTTATGCACAACTTAAATATATTTGACCTTCATAAGTTACTATCTAATCAATTCTGAACTCATGTTTAAAGTCATTGAATAGGAAACTCATATACATGAATGTTCAAAGGTATATTTGAATTTCAATTAGTATTATGCAATTGAATAGCTTAGCCAATTTCTGTGATTCAACATTTTGGAGCATGCATACCTATCTTGATTTATAACCGTTTTAGATTTACGTTTAGAGGTAATGAGTTATATCAAGATTTTCTCTTAGTTCTTCTATTTTTCTTTCATCCTTAGTTGAGTAATTTTATATATCGCATAATTTTGCTCAAATATTAAACACATTACTTAGTTATTCTTGCTTAATGGTTTATCTCAATCCTAAGTACATTAGTAAGTTATAACATTAGTGTGTTACTTAGTCATATTCTTTATTTAGTTATTAAATATTATCTTCATGAGCAAGCTATAACAAAGCATTTTTTATGATCCTAAATTTAGTGCATTATTTCAATCATAATCACACAATAGCATTGTCTATATGCAACTTAAATTTCACATCGGCTATCTTTATGTATGTAATGCACAACTAAGATCATATGTTAATTTGTGTCATTAATTAGAATAGATACAATTAAGATTATCAATTTAGGTTCTATACTTTGTAATTGTTTGGTTATGCTTAAGATTGATTCTTTCATTTCACATATAAGAGAAAGGATGACAGTAGAGTTCAATTATTAAACAAACATTAATTCTTGTGTTGATGCTTAGATTACATCAAGTATATACATTGTCAAAACTCTATTGCCAACAATTTTGATATGAGACAATTGGTTTCTTTTTACAATATTATTCTCATTTGACCTATATATAGAGACCTAGGGTTTCTATATTATCTAATGACTCATAGAGTGATTAGAGCATACACAGTCATTCTCTTAACAAAGTTCATTGACTTATATTTGTGGTTCAAAGCCTATATTACTAAGTTTGAGTATTACACTGAGAGGGCATATAACATTCTTCATGCAAATATCATTACATGGATTTGCACACCTTTGGCGTAAGTTGGTCTAGCAGATCATGGATGTCGAGTGATGACTATAGAAACTAGTTGAAAAACAAATTGGATAGGCAATGAGAAGATTGGACAAAATGGTAAAAAGACTAGCGATAAAACTCTCAAGCAAGTCAGGTTAGTTTCTTGGGTTTGGATATTTAGTAACTTGTACTGGATTTGCTTGACTTGGGAATTTTCATAATAGTGGGCTTTCATTCACCCTAAGGGTTTTTCACTATAAACCTTGGTATACTTTTATGTATTTTTTATTTATTTTTAATGTTTGATAAATACGACTCACACTTGTACTTAGTTTTCTAACAGGAGGATCTCTTTGTTTATTATTCACTCATAATTAAATAGACTTTTTTTTTTTTTTATCAACAATCATTTAGTTAATCCTACAGTAATTCTAAACATGTATTTTTTACACTCTTACAAAGTGTGCATCTACAACTTTATCCTTGCCTAAATAGCTCGACATTGTCTCTAGACATGATCCCAAGGATACAGTTTTTCTTCTCATACTTATCGCATCATCCTCTCAACGAGCTCAGTAGTTATTGAAGGGAGAGATTTACTTCACACCAAGAGTATAAAATAAGCAACAACTGAACTGACTAAGCAATTGTTGATCATTTTTTTTTTTTTTTTTAATTTGAGAGTCTGTGGGGTGTTTGTTTCCTTAAATTCTAAAAATGCTTCACTAAAAATGTTTTACTTCTTTCTTTACTATTTACAAATGTTGTGTTAAATTTATTTGAGATTTGTTTCTCACTTTCTTTGCACATAAAATAATTAAAAATTATAAAAAGTTATTTATTATTGTTGGAAGAAAACTTCAATAATATTAAATATAGAAGGAAAAAAATCACAAGAAGGGTATTGTGTAAGTTTTCTAAGTGTATTCTAATACTTAAAAAACTTCAAAAATTTTACAAGGAAAATTAAACTTTACCTCATATAATTTGGGCATATTACAAATAGTCACCCCTTGTTTGATAAATAGGCAGGAACCTCCCTTGAGGTTTCATTAGGAATGGCAATGGGGTGGGTTTGAGACGAGAGACCCCTTATCCAATCCCGTCCTGTAAAAAAAAGTTTCAATCCAAACCCGTTTAAACCCCGCGATAGGCGGGGTTGGGTCTCCATTGGGGTCTCCATTTATTTTTGAACTTATATTTATTTATTTATTTTATTAGATTAATTGTAATTAATACATTTCAAACAAAATGATATATGTGTTAAAATAAGAAATACACACGTTAATAGAGAATTAAAATGACATTATTTTCTTTTTCAAACATATAAATATATTAAATTTGTATAAATTTTTAATAAGTGATTAAAACAATATCATTATAAACATTGGTTATGTAGTATAAAAGTCTATTATTATTTTATTTTATATAAACGGGGCAGGGTTCCTTCTTTCCAAACCCTCCCCAAACCTTAACGAAGTTGAAATATCTTCCCCCAAACCCGTCCCATTAGGGACGGGGTTGGCGAGGTTCTCAACGGGACAGGTTAAATTGTCATTCCTAGGTTTCTCCCATTAGCTTCTATCACAGCCCCATGCCAAAATGTGGTTTTAGCCTCAAAGTTTCTACCCAAGGATATAATTTTTTTTATGATGACAAAGTTTTTATGATGTGTACTAATGGTTTAAATTGAGAAAAATATGTTAGGCACATCATGAGCAAAGAGAAAGTAAAGCATCAACTATGAAGTACCAAGCCTAAAAGGAAGAACTCAAGGTACACTTCATCCTCAAAAGTTAAAGAGTTATAATGAAATGGTTCAATAAAGAACCAAATGTCAAAGAATATTAAGCTCAAGTTTAAGCTTAAAGTTGAAGAAAAATGACGTGCAAAGAGTTTAAAGATCTTAAGTTGAAGGGATTAAAAAGTGTTCAATGTGAAATTTGTAAAATTATTTCATATGGCTAAAAAAGACCATAGAAACCCTTTAGGATCTCAAACTTGAATTGGTTATATCATACTCAAGGTCCTTAGATTTGTTGACATGTTCTATGTTGAACTTAATTGAAATATAAACTAACAAAAACATATAAGCCAACCAATGATTAAGATAAGTTGATTAAAAGATTCGCCCAAGAGCTGAAAGTTGAATCTAATAGGATTAGTTAACTGATAATAGTCTAATAGAAAAGATCAGTTGATTGATAAAATGAATCAATCGGCTAAAAAGGAATCATTCAATTTATTGGTCGACTAATCAATCTAATAATATTACCAAAATGGTATGAATATCTTTAAGGACCAATAATTGGTTGACTTATGCTCATAATCTATTGACTACAACTTTGATTGGAGGTGTAACAACTAATTTTTAACAGTCCTTTTGCCCATTGAAAGATACTCCAATGGCTATATTTCAAAAGGGCTATAAATACCCACTCAAGATAAGAGTTAGGTAAGATAGTGAAATACATGGATTGATCATTGATCATTGATCATTGATCAAGATCTTAGCTCCAAGCCCCAAATTTGAACATTCGTTGAGTTATTCTTGTCCTATCTCTTGAATAACTCTTTGATTGAGTTTTCAATAGTAGGTGCCCTTCGAAAGAAAAAAGTTATGTGATAAGATATCATTTATATATCCATCTCAAATATAAAAGAAATTTAGTGAGCTATCGAGGAGAGAATTTGAAGTAAGCTTAAATGAATTTATCCATCTTAAAGAGGAGATATGTTGTAAGAGTTTCAAATTGTAAACATCCATCTCATGACGGAGATGTAAAATACCACTCTTCATTCGTAATAAGACTAGGAATGGTCACTCTTCACATGTAAAGAAGACTAGTAAGGGTCCTTCCTCACCTGTAAAGAAGACTAACAAAGGTTGCTCTTCACCCATGGAGAAGATGGTGTAAATGTTTGTTATTTACTTGGTTGAGGATAAGATAGTTGATTGGAAAAACTCATGATGAGATACTTGAGACATGAATGTACGACAAGGGCCACATAAAAATCATTGTGTATTATTTTCTCTCTTTCGCTCTCTCTACTTTGTGCTATTAGTTAATCTTGACTTAACTCAATAATCCTAACATCTTATTCTCATTAGATGGGTGATTAAGTTAGCCATATGTTTGATTGATTGATTGTATTGATAAAGTGGTTAACATATACTTTAATCAAATATTGTTGTGGTGATTTTCTTAAAATTGACTTAAAAATATCCTCATTAAATCATCACAATAATAATTTAGGAAAGCCATCACATATACAATTTAAATAGTAATAGTTTTCTTGTTTTGGTTTGAAATAGTTGAGATATTGAAATTGAGCTGCCTAGTATAAACTTCAATTTTGAAAGTGAAAAGCTAAGAAGAATTGATAAATATTAAAACTAATATACATCTCACTTATGGAACCGTAGGGGAAGGGCGAATTAAATAAGTTTCACATGGGTTTAATACAATTTGATATACCATAAAAGAGCAGGCCAATCAGCATTTGACACATCAGCACAAAAGGTCGGAAGTGACCGAACTTATACCTTCAGAGCATATATATCCGGACAAGGGTCTCAGAACTTATCACAGGGTCCAGATCGACACTTTAGACCTCGTCACCGCCTTAGCGAATGCCGAGTAGGGAATAAAGAAATAGTCTTCAAACAAGGAAACAATCCTCAACAAGGGAACTACCTTCTATGGTTATCTCTATGCAATGCTCCACAAGGTAACTGCAATCTCCGATGATCAAATCCCTATATTCATGGCGTCGAATCCTAATCAACTTAGGAAAGCCACGACTTATAAATTAAACCCTAGAGGTACGCCTTATTTCTTATACTCATTCTTTGGCTTTTAATACAGTCTTTCAATTCTTTTACTTACTTAAGCATCGGAGCGGCTACCGCCGGAGCCAATCCGGTGGTCCTCTGATCATCTTTTTGAGTGTTCTACAGGTCACGGAGTCCATACTTATTGCGAGCCGAAAAGTGCAGCATCAGTTAGCCGAAAAGTGCAGCATCACAATTGATAAATTAAGAGAGGAAGTTCTATCACCCACAATGGGACATTTCGAGGGAACAACGGGCCTAAAATTTTGTTAAAGGGCTCCTTTTTTATGAATCATAATATGAGTTCAAAAAATAAGTTGAAAACTGCATAGATTCAATAAATTTGAATAAAAATAATTTGGGTTAGGTAAATAAAAAAACTCCTTTATTTTATGATAATTGCTTATATATATATATACATATATATATATATAAGCAATATGATATAGAAAGAAATTGACCTAATAAGCCTATGAGGATGGTGCACAAGAGTGTTTTTGGAAGGAAAAAGAAAAAGCAAACTTGAGCTGCATTATCGTTCTATGTTTGGGGTTGGCATGAATAGGGTTGGGCTTTGAGATGAGATACTAAACTAGAGAATATGCTACATGAGGTCAATCACATCGTTAATTGTGTACCGATCGTAAAAAAAAAAAAAAACTTCAAATACTAAAGAATTGAAATTATTAATCGAATTACTTATTTACCGTTGCGTCGTTTAATGACTAAAACATGGGAGCTCTGTCTATTTTCCAAACCAAAAGGCGACTGTACGTAATATGACCAAACCTCATTTTCCCTTTGTAAAATGTGTTTTTCCTAAGCTCTATTTGGCTAGGGAGAAGAGAAATATTAAAAATTAAAAATACAAAAAAATAAAGTGAAAAGAATATTTCTTTTTTTAATATTTGTATGGATGAAATATAATTAAAAGTTATATGAAAACTGAATCTATCATTTGAAGAGCATCAAAGTGAACTTTTTTTATTTGTCTAAATTACCTTATTCATATATTTCTAAATTCTCATTCCATGCATACATCTTGTAAGGTCTCTAAGCATCATTAACATGGGCCATATATTATAACTAACATTATTTTTAATTTGTATATGTATTAATGGGTTCACACATAACAACTAACATTAAGAGGAGTCAGTTGAAAATTCGTGATTTGATTAACACGTATTCCCTCTGTCTCATTTTAAAAGTCCTTTATTCCATTTTGTACTGTCCCATTTGAAAAGTCAATGTATTTTTAACATATGGATTTTCAAAACTACCATTTATTACACTTAATGTGAACATAATTTACAATTAAATAAGGGCAATATGAGAAATTTAAATAGTTTCAAAATAATAAAATAATACTTCTTAAAAAGTTATAATTCTCAAATGAAACTTTTATTTTGAGATGGAGGGAGTCTAATTTAATTGTCAATGTCATGCCTGCGTGTGAGTTACACGTGCTAATAAGATAGTGAGTTGCTAAAATTTGAAATTAACGATATCATTCCTTCTAACATTAATTAATTGGTATATATATATATTAACTTCTTTTATTTGACAAAAACAAAAGATGATGGACTTCTTTGACACCAACATTTATGAAATTTTAATCATGAATCGACCTATAACTTACACATTTTATCAAATAATTTTATTCATATGTATATATTAAATGGAAGAAAAGAGAACTTATATAGAAAATAAGTGATTAAAGTGGTAACACAACTTCTAACAAATTTTCCAAAAAAGGGTCAATTATTTTTTTGAAAAACCATGTAATTAAATTTATTTGACTTTTACATTTTTTTCTTTATTTATTAAACTTGATTTTCTT
This sequence comes from Nyssa sinensis, assembly GCA_008638375.1. Taxonomy (NCBI): domain Eukaryota; kingdom Viridiplantae; phylum Streptophyta; class Magnoliopsida; order Cornales; family Nyssaceae; genus Nyssa; species Nyssa sinensis. Next base: position 20,038,675 of record CM018049.1, on the reverse strand, counting down.
TTACTTTTTTCTTTTCTTGATTTTCTATAAATGTTCACCTAAATCAAATGCCGAGTACGGACAAGACTAAGCAATCCAAATTACACGCGAATAGCGGCGCGTGGACTTTTTCCACATATTTTCGGTTAAAATTAAAATGCGGTAGTACGTAAGAAAACTCGGATTTCTTCTTCCTACTCTATTCAAAGACGCCTCTCCCTCTCTCTTTCAAAGGCGTCTCTCTCTCTAATATCTCTCTCCGAAAGTCCTGTCTCTCTGTCTATATACAATTGTATATTTGGCTTCGTTTACATTCGTGGTGGTGGGACGGTCTGAGATCTAGGTATCAAATCTTTGGATTGAATTGGATCTATACATACCTGTGTAGATCCGTAGAAGAAAAATGGATAATGTAGAGATTGAAGGCTCCGACGACAATGAATTTCCGGCATCGCAGGGGCGGGGTCGCAAGTACAGGCCGGTGGTTGCACACGACAACGATCGTGCAGTCCTTGAGATGTCCTCTGTTGATCCTGGATCTTCTTCTGCATCATTTCCCCATCCTGACAATCCCTTGAAGTAAGCTTTCCCTTCTCTCTAGGTTTCTAAATTTGGATAATTGTAATTTCATTCACCTGGCAGGTTAATGTTTGTATCTTGGTGGTTAAGCTCCTTAATTTACACTACTCTCTATCTCTCTCTATACATTTAACGCCTACAAACATACATACGTTTATATGTATTCGTCTTCATTCTCCTCCTCTATGCACGGGCCCCTAAAGTGGAGACTTGATATTTTAGGATTAATTGTTTCATATGTGCAAAAGAACTTGAAAATGCAAATTGAGTTTTGAAATTCTATGCACCCGAATATAAATATTTTACTTATTTGTGGTCGTATGTTTGCTGTCATATGTAGTTGATGTAAGATTTTTTTTACAGTCGAGGGTTAGTCTCGAACCGTTTTTGTAAAATGAAGACATAATTTCCAAAAAAGAGAGTAAAATATCTTTGAAAACAACCCCCCCCCCCCCCCCCCCCCCCAAAAAAAAAAAAAAAAAAAAAGAGTAAAAAAGAAAAAAAAGAGAGCACACTGAATGGACCCTAAATTATAAATTATTTGATTATACTCTTTCTCAAGGCAGGCCTTGTCACTACAGTAAAATTCACAAGTTTGAGTAGCAGAAACAGCCTCTCCGCTTGTGGATTAGGTGTGCTCTTGGGTTTGGTTTTTGATGGAATTTGATTTTCACCTTGATCAATGAATTTTTTTTTTGTAATTTTATTTAAAAATATTAAAATCCCTTTTTTTTTTTCCATTCTAAAATAAATAGTCCAAGGAATGAAATCTTCTAAATTAAAATGGCAACCATTAGTTTTTTCCCCTAATTCCATTCTAAGAAAGTACAGTTTGGATTCAAATTACTTATTGTTGGAGGCGCCAGACATGGGTGGCATCACAAATTTGAAGGGTGGTTCAATTGTTATGGAACTCTTGTATATGCAAAGAAAAGATCAAAATTATTGCTATGTGGTTTTGCATTTACCTCACAATAATCTTGTCTAACTCAGGTAACTAAGTGTTGAGGGAATGGAAATTTGATGGGGGGGGGGGGGGTGGAAGGAGATAGAGAGAGAGAGAGGGCAATTTGACCATTTGAGGGTTGGACTTATGGCCTTTTTTTCCCCACTTTTTTGCTTTTTTAAATATAAAGGTTAGAGAGACATTAGAGGTTTTAAATCACGGTCCGGGTTATGTAATGGTCACGGTCGCTGTGTAATGTATTTGGAGTATCCTATGCTAAGTGACAGGAATCGGTGTCGTGAATATATTTTTTTCAAACAGTAGCAAACCTTTTAAAAGTCATTGATACACATGTTTTGACCCCAATTAGTTTTTTTGTTTGTTTTTCTTTCACTTTTATGACACCTTGAAATATGCTTATCATATTATTATATTTTATATTGATCTTTTGTAAGTTAAACTAATCAAAAAGTATCATCTATCGTATATAACCTTGCAGATAACTAAAATGCAATTATAAGTCCATATAATAATTCACCACAAGAGAAAAATAATTGTTGCGAAGGCAATTCTGTTTTATACAACACTACAATTCTAATTCATATTTCACAATTTGTAGTTCATACCTCATTAATTCATGAAATTATTGTATTTATAAGATGGGCGTCCTTGGCCAAAGAAGGAACCTTCCACCCCCATTGTACTCCTAGTGCCACTGGAATCTTCTAGTTGTTGTTGCACATGATCACTATATCATTAAGGCATTGGTGGCTCAATGATACCATATCCAAAAGTCTCTACCCGTGAAAGAGGTGGAACTGTATATTGTGGCGGTGAGGTTGCGGTTAATGGCATACCTCATGAGATGGTGGATAGTATTGCGATGGTGGTGGGGATAGTGTGAGGGATACATGGGTTGTGGGTAATTTTTAATGCTCTAATGGTATCTAGCTCTAAGCTCTCCAAAAGTGAAGTGATAGTCGGATCACTCGAATCCATTTTGACTCCCTCTCATGGTTTCTCTCGACACTTCTGGTTAATGGAGCCCACCAATCTAGTATCAATGGTATGCCTTGAAAATTCTAGCCACCATCATCCAAGATTCTCATCTCCTATCTCCCTGGTAGGAACAAGAATAGAGGCAATGACTTACACAACTCACATCATTGTTCAATGAACCCACTTGCTTGTCTTAAATACTCCATCTGAACTTGACAAGATTCCATATCCACTTCCGCTCTCCATGAACCTGACTTCTTCTTCCCCACTGAGTCCACTTGCAACATTCCTCAAATGATTCTACCTCCTAGTACGATCTGTTCATCAACTGAGGCACATTTTGAGCATTTGTAAACCTTCTCATCACCCTATTAACCACTTGCATGGAAATAAAATGTAGGTTCCAACAATACCATCAATCTGCCTCGTAGAGAGCAATAGTTACAAGACCCTCCTTTCTAAAATCTACTGATGAAATCTCTACTTCTTGATGATATTGATGGCCTGCAAAGTTACAAACACAATCACACAACCAGATTATTGATTCATAGCACAACCACACTAATCTAGAGTAGCCATGACTCATTTTAATCTGTTGAAATCCACTCAAGTTCCCCTTTGATCGTCTACGAGAACAAATGTGCTTTGATCATGAATTTAAATAAAGGGCGATGCATGTTGATTTTTTTGGCCATATGATACCGATACGTGGAGATATATTAATGAGACTAAAAATCTCAAATGTATAAGCCAATATTGTTATGTCATGACCGATACGGGTCATTACTCAACTGTTAATTTTTATTTTTTCTTTTTCTTTTTCTTTTTTAATTGTAAAATCCCTGCAATTCCATTTTGTTTATGAGTTCTAAGTACAAGAGAGATACCAAGAAAAATAAGACAAAAAAATTGAAATAGGTTATCAAAAAATTCGGGTTGATACAACATTGGATTAGGCCTCTTGGCCTCATAATTTTTTTTTATAAAATTTCATCACATAATTAATCACACTAAAGTATTAAACTGACTTATCAAAAAAAGTATTAAACTGATTTTCATACTTATAATTTCATTTTTTGTTATTATTTATATTAGTTGATAGTAATGCTATTTACAACAAATGATACTTTCTTATTAACTTTAAAAAAACCATTATAAAATAGTTAAACATCTTTCCAGGTCTTATAAAATTAAAAACTAACAATAAACAACACTAAAGTATGATAAATTGTGGTGAAAAGATATGCATCATTGAATTTAAGGGGTTCGAAAAATTCGTAGTAGCAGTTTTTGATTTTTGTTATGTATCACCTTATACTTCCGATACCATCACACCACGACTGTAACCTTGACTATATCCCGCGACCGCGATTTAAAACCACGGTTTGACCAACCTTGAAGATTGCTTTGCTAGAATCCCTCATGCTCATTCTTCTAGCCCTTATAGCAAGCAAAGTTATTTAGCTTCCTTTTCTAACTCCTTCAATCACTGTTTTGCCTTGATGTCTTGGAGAGAGGGAGGAAATTTGTTGAAAAAAATCAGAAAATAGCTCAAAATGAGGTCTTATATGCTAGGCTGTTGAAACGATCGCGATGGTTGATGTAATACCCGTTACAATCTTGTGATGAACTTTAACGACCAATACCATTATGTATTGGAGAATATGGCTGGGAATTTTGATCTCACTCTTGAGGCCCGAAAATCCCATATGTATCGGCCTGTATGTATCATATTGTACGTTATTTTATTCCATGTGCACAACCATGTACATGTTGAGTATAACAACAATAGCAAGGTAAGTTCCTTCTATACAACATAAGAAGCACGGACACGGGACATGACATGGATACGGCATTTCTTAAAAAAATAGGACATGTCAAAGACATTTTCAATATATATATATATATGTATATTTTGTATGACTCTATAAACACCTAACATTAATTCAATTAAAATTGGTATAAAAGCATACAAATTACAAAAACTATTATTAAGATATTAAAATAATAAAGTCATTAAATAAAAATTCAAGAATTTCTTCATTTAATCATCAACATTCACGATTTAAGTTTCAAACAAATTTACTAACTATTACATAGAAGCAATTCTCCAAAATCTATTTTTGAAGCTCATCCAAACTAGCTCTAAGAAGCAACTTGTGGAAAGAGTTGCGGGAGAGTTATCTTATGTGGAGAGACCCTTGGTGTATGTATAGGGGGCGACTTAAACGTAACCAGATTTCCCAGCGAGAGACTCCCTTATTCAAGGGCTACTAAAGCCATGATAGATTTTTCGGAGTTTACTGATTCAAACTCTCTCATGGATCTGACTTCAATTGGTGCTAGTTTCACATGGACCAATAATCGGCAGCCTCCTGTCTCACATATTGACAGATTTCTATTCTCCACGAGTTGGGAGGAAATTTTCTCAAATGTCAGTCAGATGGCACTGACCAGGGCAACTGCTGATCATATTCCTTTAATGCTGGACAGTGGGGGAGTTAGAAAGGGCAAATGCCCTTTTAAATTTGAAAATATGTGTTTCAAGGAAAAAGGCTTTGTTCAGTTAGTTGAGGGTTGGTGGCGAGAGTTCAGGGTGGAAGGATCTGCTAGCCATAGATGGGTTAAAAAGCTCTTGAAGCAAATGCCGAAAGCTGGAATAAGGAATGTTTTGGCAATTTAAATTGGACGAAGACGTCTTCACTAAAAGCATTCAGCCATTTAGATGCAAAGGAAGTGGTTCAGGGGCCGAATAATGTGGAGTGGTGGCAAAGGGAGGCTCACAAAGAGTAGTTTAGAAGGCTGGCTGTTCTTGAAGAAATTAGTTGGAGACAGAAATCAAGAGCTATTTGGCTTAAAGAGGGAGAGAATAGCACTAAGTTCTTTCATTGGCTTGCCAATGCCCACCGAAGGAATAATTTTATTGGAAAAATTACTATTGGATGGGATATCACTGATGAGGAAGAGATTAAAGCTAGCATCATCAATTTCTATAAAAATCTTTATTTGGATCCAAATGTTTGGAGGCCTTGGGTGGATGGTTTGGTCTTCAATCAAATCTTGGAGGTGGAAAAGGGTTGGCTAGAGAGACCTTCCTTAGAGGATGAAGTGGTGGTGGCTCTAAATAGTTGTAATGGGGATAAAGTTCCTAGCCCGTATGGGATGTCGATGGCATTTTTTCAGCATTGTTGGTCCTTGATTAAGACAGATGTGATGGAGGTCTTTAAGGAGTTTCATTCCACTGGATTGTTTGAGAAAAGCTTGAATGCCACTTTTGTGGTGTTGATTCCCAAGAAGAGTGGAACCAAGTAATGGAAGCAATGGAGAACGGATTTTCGCCCTATTAATCTTATTTTTTTGGGGGGGGGGGGGGGGGGTTGTATAAGCTAATTGCTAAAACATTGGTTCTAAGGCTCAAGAAGGTGGTGGACAACATGATCGCGGAGACACAAAATGATTTTTTAGGGAGGAGGCAAATTCTGGATGCGGTCCTAGTTGCAAATGAGTGTTTGGATGCTAGATTGAGGAGTGGAGTTAGTGGCCTAATTTGTAAGTTGGATATATACAAAGCCTATGATCATGTAAACGTGGGTTTTCTTCTTTATATGATGAAGCGGATGGGTTTTGGAGAAACTTGGAGGAAATGGATAATGTGGTGCATTTCTATGGTAAAATTCTCCATTCTTATGGATCAGCTGAGGGATTCTTTAGTAGCTCTCAGGGTTTGAGACTGGGGGACCTTCTGTCTCCTTATCTTTTCATTGGGGTTATGGATGCATTCAACAGATTGATGTCTAGAGTAGTGGATAGGGGGCTGTTGAAGGGCTTTGCTGTGGGTGAGGTGAATAGAGATCCAATTATTATTTCTCACCTTCTTTATGCAGACGACACCATAGTCTTTTGTGATGCCTCTCACGAGCAGTTGGGATTTTTGCGATGTACTTTGATTTGTTTTCAGGCTATTTTTGGTTTGAAGGTAAACATGGGGAAAAGCGAGCTTTTAGAGGTAGGTGAAGTAGCGGAAAAGATAGATTGGCAGCAATTTTGGGTTGCAGGGCCGGATCACTGCCTATTACTTACTCGGGACTCCCTTTGAGCGCCTTTGCAAGGAAGTCAAGTAGTTGGGATGCGGTGGTGGAAAAATTTGAGAGGAGGCTGGCAGGTTGGAAGAAGCAATACCTTTCAAAAGGGGGCGTCTTCCCATGTACTTCATATTCCTTTTTTCGATTCCTGTTTCGGTTGCAAAGAGGCTGGAAAAGCTGCAAAGGGACTTTTTATGGGGAGGCATAGGAGATGAATTCAAATATCATCTTGTCGATTGGGAAAGAGTGTGCAGCCCAATTAAAGAATGGGGCTTGGGCGTTAGAAAGCTTCGATAGTTTAATAACGCTCTTTTGAGGAAATGGCTTTGGAAGTTTGGGAAGGAATCTTCTAGCTTTTGGATGAGAGTGGTGGGGAAGAAATATGGCTTGGACTCAGGGGAGTGGTGTTCCAAAGAGATTAATATGTCTCATGGTGTGAGCATATGGAAGAGTATTAGAAGAGGGTGGGATGAATTCTCTAAACACATAAATGGAGAATGGGAAACGAGACTAGAATCAGTTTTTGGCATGACTTTTAGAGTGAACGAGTGCCACTTTTCTTGGCTTTTCCAAGACTATATAGACTTGCATCTAACAAGATTGCTTGGATTGCTGATTCTCCTAAAAGAATTGATGGATCTCTGGTGCGGGAAGTTAGTCTTGGTAGACAGCTACAAGATTGGGAAATAGATGAGATTTTGGAATTCTATAATTTTTTTCACAGTCTTTCTTTATCCTCTTCTGAAGAGGATTCTATTGATTGGATTCGTCTCCCCGGGGGGGGGGGGGGGTGGAGACTTCTAAGTCAAATCCTATAACAGGATTCTTATTGGTAGCAAGGGTCATTTTTTTCCTTGGAAGGCAGTTTGGACATCAAAAGCTCCTTTAAAGGTGACTTTCTTTGCTTGGTTGGTGGCGTGGGGGAAGATTTTGACCATGGACAATTTAAGGAGAAGAGGCCAAATGGTGGTAAATTGGTGTTGCTTATGCAAATGTAATGAGGAGACGGTTGATCATCTTCTCATCCATTGCTCTTTCACTTGGTCTATTTGGTCTCTCTTATTGGGTTTGCTAGGGTTTTTTTGGTTATTGCCACGGTCTACAATGGAGGTACTTGACTCGTGGAGGGGAAGATCCTTTGGTAGAAGGATGTGAAAAATTTGGCGTATGACACCGCTTTGTATTTGGTGGATTATTTGGAGAGAAAGAAACAATAGAGTTTTTGAAGGGGTTGAGTCTCCCACTTGGGCCGTAAAGTCCTTGGTATCGAGCTCCCTTTATTTTTGGATTTCAGGGGGTTCTTCTAGGTCTTTGGATTCCTTTATGTTTTTTTTTTTTGTATAGCATGAATATGGGCATGTAGCGTGTAATGCTTATGACTTTTGTACATGGGTGCGCCCCCTTGGTGCCTTTTTATATATATTACCTTTACTTATCAAAAAAAAAAAAAAATTCCTTCTCCATTGCTTCCATTACTTGGCAGTTGAAGTTCTTCATGCTCTCTTAGACTCATTCTATAAGATGGTTTGTTTGGAAGGCTTGAACCCAGAATGAGATCAATTTGATGTTGAACATCCCTTAATGGAGGCAACCTGGAGGAAGCTCTTCTGGAATCACATCAGCAGATTCCTCAATCAAATGGCTTTACTTCATCTGGAAGGGGGATGAATTTTGAATGGTTTCTTTAGTTTCTAGAGCACATAAAACCCCAGTTTCTTCAACTTCCTTCAAGAAACTAGTCACTAAGAGAAAATTGCTCCCTTTTTCCTGTTTCAACCAAGGTTTTTAAAATCGGAGTCCTACAATGGATCGATGAGAGGGTACTTAGGATTGAGTCGTAGGATCGGATCGAAAATTGTAAGATTTTACAAAATGAAAGAACTATTACTAATTAATATTTTTGCATCTTAGGGATCGTTAAAAATATACAATGAACAAGCTTTAAACTCATAAAAAAAGTGATAATAAACATTTACAGTACAAAAGTTTCCACTAGTCCTAATATTTTCTTATTATGTGGGTATAACAAATGTTTATTTATTTAATATTTATCTAAAATAGGACATTAAAATATTAGATGTAAACTATAAAACAAAAAATTATTGAATCATCATTTGTTTTATTACATTATTATGGTCATGAACTGTAACTTATTAAAGACACGTGTAAGAATAACATTATATGACTATATTGTAGGATTGCTAAAATCGGTAGAATCGGGAGTCAACTTGGGATTCTAGTAATCCTATAGGGATTTCACAAGGATTCTACCCTCTAGGGATTTTGATGGGATCGGGATCAATTTGAATTTTTTAGATCTCAGGATAGTAAGATACGGATTGGGATTTTAACTACCATGGTTTCAACTTTGGGAAACCATCCTCCTTCATAGGTGCCAATGTTATTTTCAAATTATCCTTCCAAAAAGTATAAGTTTTCTTCCTGTCATCATGGATTCCACCACAATCATATTGCCACGGTCTTCCTAAGAGGACGTGACAAGCATCCATTCCAATTAATCACACCAAACTTCATCAAAATATCTTTTTTTTCAATTGAAAATGAAAGACAGCGAGTATTTACAGTCACCTCATTTCCTTTCTTGAACCAAGAGAGCTTATAAGGCTTTGGGTGCTTTTCTTGTTTTAGTTGCGGCTTTTGGATGGCTTCTGTAGAAACAACATTCTCACAGCTACCACCATCTATGATTAATTTGAACACTTTCCCACCAATGGTGCATGTGAAAATATTTCTTCTCAGCCACTCCTCAACTTCTTGCTTTGGCATTAGTAGTGAATAACCAACTGTCTCACCATAAACAAGATCTTCATCAACTCCATCATTGATAACTTCATCAAAAAAAAGTTTCTCCAATGTCTTCAGGAAGCTCTTCTTCTATCAGAAGTTGTTATCCACTCTCTAAACGGCTACCGGAGGCTCTTCTTCAGTCCAAAGACTTGTTATTTGGATCTGCAAACTTGAAGCAACAAAATCTAGAACCACTGCTCTAGTTTTGTTTGAAGAACCAGCAGCATTAGCCTGGTTACCAACTGCTGTAGCTGAACCACGGACGCCACCTGACCCTGAATTATGATGCTCAATAACTTTCCCATGCTTTTGAACTCCCGGTTCTGCCTTGTGGGATATAGGACCAGATCTTGATCTGCCATCAGTGACATTTCCAGCCCTATAGCTGGTTCTGTTTTGTTGTTTTTCTATGATCAAAGCACATTGATAGGCCTCTGATGCAGACCAGAAAACATGCAGACTTGCAGGTTCTATCTTAACCCCCCAACAAACCTTGCAACTTTCTGTTCTTCACTATCTGATAAGTTATTCCTAGCCCCGACTTGATAGAATTCTTCGATATATTCATCTACAGATTTGTTCCCTAGTCGCAAATTATGAAAACATTGATAGAAGGTGCAAACATAATTGAACAGTAGAAAATCCTACCTCAGTTTCTTCTTCATGTTCTCCCAACTTGTAATTTTTTCCTTTCCTGATCTTTCACGTGCCATCTTCAGTTGTTCCCACCATGCAGAAGCTCTTCCAGTTAATATAATAGCAACCAATTTGACCGTTTTCTCATTAGGAATATCCTTGAAGTTGAAAATCCTTTCAGCGGTTTTCAACCAATCTATGAATTCCTTGGCTAGTAAACTACCATTGAATTCTGGTATTTCAAGCCTTATATTCATTTCCCATCTTCTATCATCCCGAACAGGTGGCTGCCCACGAGGAGCGCAGCCATAGAACGGGTTCTCATAGTCATTATCCAACCTTTCATCTTCTTCCACAAATCTGGAAGCTTCAAGTTCTGTTACTAAGAAACTCAATCTGTCTCTTCAATTGTTCAACATCAGAGGCACCCGGATTGGGATCAACAGGTTGCCCGGCAGGCTGTCCACCACGTCCTCGTCTAGCCATGACCACAGTAAGCACTCCGTAGTCAATTCCACTGGCTCTGATATCAAACTGATTTATAGCAAATAAAGAGAAAGATCAAGGAAGTAGATGGAAAGACAGAACCCAAAGTAGGGCTATAGAGAATAATTCTCTGTAATAGTATGATTAATCAGTAAAAAGGATGTTTTACAATGCTTCAAGCTTGATTTTTAGCCATAATTCTCACAGTAAATATCTCTTAGTTCCAAGACCTCTAGAGACAACTAGCATAATAAATACTACTATTTCCAAGAGCAAATAGTCAAAAAGTTAGATAAAACTTATTGACTCACATAAAGACTTGTGACTGACTTAAATTCAAAACAAACTACAAAAAAGGAAAATACTCAATAGCATAATTACTCCAACAAAAATTAATTAGTAATCTGTTGGAATTTTAAGAAACATAAATGCCACCCATAATAATGCTTGCTGGCTGCATCACCATGTTCATGTGACTATTTTGTCTTATTTATCTTTGCCTAATTGAAATCAGTTAGAAAAATACTTAATAGCATTACTGCCCCAACAAAAATGTATTAGTACTCCGCTGGAATTTTAAGAAACATAAATGCCACCCATAATACTGCTTGTTGGCTGCATCACCATGTCCATGTGACCATTTGTCTTATTTTTCTTTGCCTAATTGAAATCAGTTTGGCTAACTTTGGGGTTAGGCTTTGTAATCTAGGATTAGCCCAGACTTATAGCACTTAATCACCTTAATTAAACTAATTAGAGTTAACTTAATTCCCTAATCATGCATTAGAGTTGCTAATCAAACATAATTAGCTTAGATATAAGCATTTTAATTGTCTTTCAATAACTTATCATAAATTAGGTTAAGTTAGTTAAGCATGCTCTAATTATGCTCAACCTAACAACAAGGTTTAAGTTAATTAAACATGTTTTAGCTCAAGCATCATTTTCAAAGCTTACAAGAAACACCATTATCCTTATTAGTGTTTTGATTGTTGCCCTTCGTACCACCCCTACTAATAAACTTATCACATACTTGAATCACATAATCATGTTTAAGACAAACTCTAATTCATACGTAATCATTCTTTGAAGTGAATTCACAAATGACAATAGAATGTATTGACAATAACAAGATCTAGGGTATTACAAAAAAGGTAAGAAAAATGAAATTGTTTAATTTGGGAATTTTTTTTTCTTCTATCTGTGGGCTTCAAACATTGCTATTGTGTCACAGCGTCAATGAGAAAACTAAATAACAGTTTGGTTTTACAACTTGAAGATTTCTCTTTTTGGGTTTTTTTATATGCACAAGCTTTTTCTTGGGATTTTTAGACTGGATACATTTTTAGAATTTTTTTTTAATTTTCCCCATATATAATGTTTTTTTTTTCTTTTTCTAGAAACAAAATATGTTTCTATTTTTTGCATCCCATTGTGGTGCTTTTAGTGATTTTACTTGTGGAAAAAAAGAGAAAATGTTTCCTTTATTCAAAATGTTGAAGTGAAGACTGAATTGCTGGAGATAATGAAATGCCTTTGACATGTGAGTTTTCGGAAAATGGATGAAATTAGGGTCGCAAAACAAAATTCATGTGGAAAGAGAAAACGGAAGGAAATGAATCTTTAAAATAGGAAAAGATATTGTGACATGCTCTCTAGGGACCCCTAAATTATCTGATACATTATTGGATATGAACATATCCATCATATAGCTTGAGTTATGTCTGTAATTTGGGGCAGTGTCCGTCTTTATTACTGTACATGCACTTAGTGATGTGATAAATATTGATAAATGCATTCAAGTTATAATCGTATCTTCCTGTCTCAGCAGGGTGGTAAGACACCCCTTCTCTATTGAACCAATTGGGTGGTTCTCATGGAATAAAATAACTGCAATATCTCCTGTATATTCATAGTCAACATATTCTATTATTGATATTATCTACGATATTTTATAATATATATTTATGCCATTTTTTAGAATGATGTTGATATCTTTGTAATATATCCATCAATGCACATGTATTTTTTATATTTCAATGTCATTTTTTTTATTTATTAATAGTTAATTTCTTAATGGTTCTTGTTGGTGTCATATTGCTGTCACTTGTCACCCGCCCTGAATATAAGGAAGAAATTATATTTTTTTTGTTTTTGTTTTTGTTTTTTTTTCTTTGTATATTGATTTTTATATGCTTTGGCAGGAAAATTAAAGTGAGCACACAGTCGAAGATGGGTTCTGATGCAATAGAAGGGTCATTGCCTACTCATGGAGGAGTCAATGGTTCCCACAGGGAATCCAAATTGGAATTGTTTGGTTTTGATTCTCTTGTGAATATTCTAGGTCTTAAGAGGTAAGAGGTACCTCGTTCTACCTCGTTCATGTGTATTTGTTATGCTTCCTTTTTCCCTTGCTCAAAAATTTTAAATATTTCCTTTTTTGAGCAAACCTCTCATTTACTTAAAATTACAGAACGCAGTTACCAATTTTTTTTTATTTTTCAAACATTTTTCTTTTGAATAAAACTTTGTTTGGAAAGGAGTGTTAGTGTGGACTCCTTATGAGTTCAATATGCTTGTGTGATTGGTTTACGTTTGCTAAAAGTTATTTCATTTCTGGTTGTCTGAATTGCGAGTGTTCTTATGAGGCTTGCTGTTCCAGTATGACAGGGGAACAGATTCCGGCACCTTCTAGTCCTAGAGATGGTGAGGATGTTTCTATCACTCTTGAGCGTCCGAAGGTACCTCAATTTTCTTAAGCATGTCACCACGTCTTCTATGAACCTTCCCTTTGTTCACAAAGACTTGTCTTTTCACTAAATGATGAACACACTTGGTTAAATATTAACTAACAAATTTACCCTTTAGCTGTATAAAGTCTTCAGCATTATTGATTCTATGCTAGAATATTCCAGTGGAAAAGTTTAATTTTATCCAATGGCACCTAGAATTTAGAGGAATATTGACCAAGCTTATGAAATCTGCTGCCGCTTTCTTTGTGTGTATTTTTCTTTCTTTCCCACTAAAATGGAACATAGCATGTTTTGTAAATCTGAACCCAGTGCTTATTTTCTTGGTAATTGTTATATTCCACTAATTATTTTGCTAATTCTTGAACTTTGTCATTTCTTCACAGTTATTCACCTTAGACAAGAAAGTTAATATATAAAGACAATTTTATGGAAGCAGCAATTCTTTGAACTATATTAATTTTAAGTTATTGGTTTAATATTTTGTAAAGCAAAAAATGCGATATGCTTAATAGGGAGAGAAAATGTTTGACGTGGAGGAGATTGGCGGTCAATATGAAGGCCTTCTATAGATCACAAAGAGAGGGCTGGGTTTTATCAGGAGGATTAGGTTGGACAATGAGGGATTTAGAGATCTTCAGAAAGGGGACCCATTATCCCCTTTTCTTTTCATGATTGTCATGGAGGATTTGAGTAGGATGCTTGATAGAGCCGTGGATGCAGGGATGTTGAGGGGCTTCTCTGTAGAGGATGGGAGTCGTAGGGGGTGGAGGTGTCTCACTTGTTGTTTGCAGATGACACTCTTGTCTTGTGTGGAGCAGATGACCATCTCCAATTTTTAAGGTGCATTATTCTTTGCTTTGAGGCTGTTTTTGGTTTTGTCGAAGATATTTTAGAGAATGAAAAATATGTATTCTTTTCTCTAGGAGGTCAAGATTTATAGGCACATCTTACAAGTAAATAAGGAAACCATCCTAAATTAGTTCATACAATCAATACAATCAATCAATCAATTAATCAATCAATAATGCAATCAATCAATCAATCAATCTAATGTCTAAATTTAGCTATAGATTAAGCTCAAATTAAGTTATAGATTTGGTCAATATTTATAATCAATATTTACAACACTCCCCCTCCAGCTAGAGAGTATATATCTATAACTTCCAGCTTGCTACAAATTGATTCGATGACAATCTTTGATAAAGCTTTGGTAAAGATATCAGCAAGTTGACTACCAGAAGGAACAAATGGAATGATAATTTCCTTGGACTCTACTTTAGATCAAATGAAATGACAATCAACTTCAATATGCTTGGTCCGTTCGTGAAAGACTGAATTGTTGGCAATATGAATTGTCACTTGATTGTCACAATGGAGAGGTGTTGGACCGCGTAATGGAATATCAAATTCTTGCACAAGGGTTCTTAACCAAGTCAACTCACAAGTAGTATGTGCCATTGCTCGATACTCTGCCTCATCTCTAGAACGTACCACAACCGACTGATTCTTGCTTTTCCAAGTCACGAGATTATACCCTAAGAAAGTACAATAACCGGTGGTAGATTTGCGATCTGAAGGTGATCCTGCCCAATTAGCATCAGTATATCCCTCAATCAGAAGATGTCCAAATGATCGATAAGGAAGATCACGTCCTGGGGCATTCTTAAGATACTTCACGATACGAGTAACTGCATCTATATGAGGAACTTGAGGATTGGTCATAAACTGACTCACAACACTAATTGCATAAGAGATGTCAAGTCGAGTAATGGTTAGGTAAATGAACTTACCCACGAGTCTTCGATACATCTTTGGATCCTCAACCAGATCACCCCTTATTTGGTGTCAACTTTAGATTGGTCTCCATGGGCGTAGCTACAGGTTTGGAGCCAAGATAATCTGTATCTTTCAAAATATCAAGAATGTACTTCCTCTGAGACAAACTGATCCTTGCTTTTGATCTTGCGACCTCAATACCAAGGAAATAACGGAGCTTTCCAAGATCTTTGATGAGAAAGATGGAACCAAGATGGCGAATCAATGTTTGGATACTTGCCTTATCACTGCCGGTGATTACAATATCATCTACTTAGACAATTAGAATTACGATACCTCTTTACATCTTCTTAAAGAATACCGAGTGATCAGCTTGGCTCTGAGTCATACCATGAGTAACTATTGCCTTGTTGAATTTATCAAACCAAGCTCAGGGAGACTGTTTGAGTCCATAAATAGACTTTTGAAGATGACAAACATACTCTCCCTTGGACTCAAAACTAAGTGGTTGAGCCATATACACAGTCTCAACAAGATCACTATGTAGGAAGGTATTTTTGACATCGAGCTAATGAAAAGGCCAATTAAGATTCGCAGCAGGAGAGATGATAACCTGAACAAAATTCAATTTGGCAAGAAGAGAGAGTCTAGGTGTAATTAATGTCATAGGTTTAGGTAAAACCTTTGGTCACAAGGTGAGCCTTCAGGCGATCAACAGTACCATCAGGATTCTGCTTGATTGTGAAGATCCAATGACAACCAACAATTTTAGCACCAGTAGGTTTAGGAACAAGAGCCCAAGTATGATTTAATTCGAAAGCATGCATTTCCTTTTCCGTTGCAATCTGCCAACCGAGATGGGAAAGAGCTTCCCTGTAGAATTTAGGAACAACGAGAGATGACAGGGACAGAAAGAAAGCTTGAAAGGAAGAGGATAAATGATCATAAGAGACAAAGTTGGAGATAGGATAAGCAGTGCAAGTACGTGTACCTTTACAGATTGTAATGGGGATATCAAGATCAGAGTTAGAAGAATGAGATGGATCGGCAGACGGCGAGGTAGGTGGAGGATGTGAGGGAAAAGGTCCAACAGGAAGAGTGACTGGAGCTGCAACATGGTGACGACGAACATATACCCGAGAAATAGGAGGGCGAGTAGGAACACTAGTAGGTAAAAGTAAAACAAGGTCAGGAAATAATGGTGCCTGAAACTGACTTCCTTCTAGAGAATAATAGGGAACGGTCTCAAAGAAAGTGACATCAACACTAACCAAGTGCTTTCGTAAGATAGGACTGTAGCACCTGTAACCTTTCTGTGTGCTTGAGTAACTAAGAAATATGCATTTATGAGCACGGGGGTTAAGTTTGTCACGACCAGGCTGCAAGTTATACACAAACGAAACACATCTAAACACTTTGGGAGAAATAGAGAAAGGTGTTTTATTAGGAAACTTGATATTAAAAGGTGATTTTTCCTGTATAATGCGAGAAGACATCCTATTTAAAAGATACGTAACTGTAAGGACAACATCGTTCAAAAAACACTTGGGAACATGCATCTGGATCATATGGGCACGAGCCATAGCAAGGATGAGACTGTTCTTTCTTTTGGCAATCCCATTTTGTTGGGGGGTGGTGACATAGAATGTTTGGTGTATAATGCCTTTGGACTTAAGAAACTGATTAAAATGACTGACTTTATACTCTTGAGCATTATCAGTTCGAAAAGTTAACAATTTGGCATTGAAGTGATTAGAAATTTCAATATGGAAGGATTGAAAAACATTAAACAATTGAGAACGATTTTTAAGCACATACACCCATGTCAAACGAGAATGATCATCAATAAAAGTAACAAAATATTGAGAACCACATAAACCAATGGTCCAAGATGGTCTCCGAATATTACAATGAGCTAGTTAAAAAGAATGGAAACAAGGGGGGGGGGGTCAACACGTAGAGGAAACAAAACTCTATAATGCTTACTAAGTTCACATGTCTCACAATTAAAACTAGAAAAATTAGATAAAGTAGGAACTAAGTGACGAAGATTTGTGAAAGACGGGTGTCCAAGGCGACAATGCCACTAATAAGGAGCAACAACAGAATGTAGAGCATAAGGAGTCAACTGACAAGATGACTGAAGGTAGTAGAGTCCATTCTTCTCATATCCCCCTCCAATCATCCTCTTCGTCTTTAGATCTTGAAATTTACACTAAGAGGGATAGAAGGTCATTGAACAGTTGAAGGACTGGGTAAGTTTATGAATAGACAGCAAATTGAAAGAAAATTGGGGTATGTATAAAACAAATGAAAAAGTGAGACCAGAAATGCAAATACTATCACTTCCTTGTACACAAGCTTTAGTCCCATTGGCAATAGTGACAAAGGAGGGAGAAAAAGGATGAAAAATATTAGAAAGAAGAGACAACTTACCCGTCATATGATCAGATGTCCCAGAATCAAGAATCTAAGGAGTACTAGAAGAAGAATAAAGACGTGTTACCTGATGAGAGGCATTGGTTGTGGAAGTAGAAGAGGCATTGGCCATGATACGACAAAGAAGTTGTTAAGAGTAAAGATTTGGGAAGCGAGAGAAGCTGGTAGAGACTTGTTGGGTTAAGGGAGCCGAGAGGCTCTTCTGAGGGTGACGAGAGGCTGGGCCGAGGGCGACGCGAGGCACCGAGAAAGGGAAGACCGAGAAAGAGAAGCTATGGCTTAGAAAATTTGCTTTGATACCATGTCGAAGATATTTTAGAGAATGAAAAAGATGTATTCTTCTCTTTAGGAGGTCAATATTTATAGTCATAGCCATGGTGTTAAATTGCGGTTGCGGGATACGACGTGGTCGCGGTGTAACGGTATCGGGAGTATCGGCCCACCCGTAACGGGAATCGGAAACCGCGACTGTGAATTTTTTTCAAACATTAGCAAACCCCCTACGATTTACTGATACACATGTTTTTACTTCAGTTTATTACTTTTAAGGGTTTAAAAGTAATTTTTATCATTTTTATGACACTTAAAAAGATGTTTTATAATTTTACATTATTTTTTTAAAGTTAAAATACTGAAAAGTAGCATTTTTATGATTTTTAAGAATAACATTGCAACAAATAGTATAAATAATTACTTCAAAGGCAATTAAAAGTCCATAATCAATAACAATTCACAAAAGAAGGCAAATATAAATATCTACTTAGTTGGTAGCTAGTTGGTACCTCTTGGAACTACCGCCAAAATGAATGGCGTGCAGGTACTTGACAATCTCTATCATTGTCATCATCATTATATGGTCTCTCCAGCACTTGCCCATTGAAATAATTAGAACCTCCCACTCCTATTGATGTACTACTGCCATTGGAATCTTCTGGTTGTTGCTGCATGTAATACCTAGTCCGATCCCCATAAGGTGTTGTAGGCCCAAAGAGGTTATTTGTAAAAGCCTCTGCATCTGAAGGAAGTAGATGTGGAGTTGCATATTGTGGTGGTGGGTGGGGATAGTAATGAGGTTGTGGCTGGGGGTATTCCTGCTGAGGTGGTGGGTAGTAGACTAGTGGTTGTAGTGGTAGTGGTAGGGGTCCTCCTGCACCTGGGAGATAGTAAAATGTTGAGTAATTCCAGAATCATCATCACTGTCATCAACTGGTGGTAAATAATGTCCATGCCTACTTGATTAACCTAAATCTTGATGAGGGCGACGTGAGTAATGTCGGGGGGGGGGGTGGATCTAGAGACTCGCCAATTTCTTCACCAGGGCGAAAACTACTATATCCAGCTTCTCCATGATAAGGTGAATCATGACGAACACCACCTTCAGATGTTCTGGCTTCAACAATTTGGACTTGTCCTCCATGTCCAAGGCTTCCACCACCTGAAGGACTTGAGCTATCATCATTTCCACTACCACTGTTGCCACTAGGAGTCAAACCAACACTGCCCGATCCACTATTGGAAGAATTGACATTTTGAGTTTCTTGATGAGCGACATCATCCTTATCATCATCAATTAGGTCCAACCAATTATTTTCCTGACCATCCAAAACTGGTTCTTCGCTCTCTTGGAGGCATGGAGCTAAAGGATCATCTTCTTCAAAAATATAATCCAAGTTGATGGGGTTGAATTGCTCTTCAATCTCCCTTTGGAATTTCCTTGTAGCATGTCTAATCTTTAGTCTCATATTATAATATACGTAGACAAGTTTGTTCAATTTGACGTATCGTAGTCGATTCCTTGTCTTTGTATGTATAAGGCTAAAGGTACTCCAATTACGCTCATAGTTGGATGATGATGTTGTTTGGCTCAACACTCTGATTGCTATGGTTTGAAGTTCAGGAGTTGACGCCCCATAGTGGATCTACCATTCAGCTGCATTATCAAATGATAAAATTCAATTATAATTTGATATAAAAATTGAATCTTTATTTACCACTTGGCACTTAGTCACTTACCAGGGTTGGTTAGTGATATTGCTCGTTGAGCTAATACCGTTCCAAATTAATGTTCTTTATCACGAAATATTAAAATCTACAAACATTTGAATAGATAAGTGCCTAACCTTTGAACCTTATTTGTATTATTGATTTATTGTAAATTAAGAAAACAAACTTCTAATTCAAAAACAAACTTGGTTGATGGTCATTATTTGCTTATCAATGTTTGGCTCCAACTTTTGAATCACCCTCTTAACCCATTCTATCACTTCTCTATGATTTGACATGTTTCTACCATACTGGAATTGAGGATTAAGAAAATAACCTAACATAAATAAAGTATATAAAGAGTTAGATATTAAGCAACTTAATGAATATATAATAATTGATGCAACAAATTAGAATTGTAGTCTATATTTAGTACTTAGTTATTTACTAGCCGCATGCATGTCGTGATGTAGTTGAAAATTCCATTGCTTGTCAATAATCTTCCAATAGTCCAAGTAGTAGCGACAGTCTCTTTGAATAGCTAGTTTCGCTCTATCAATAGCTTCATAAATAAAGCCCATGGTGGGCTTCTCATCCCCATTTACGAGTCAAAGGACCTTCACAAGTGGCTTTTGTACTTTCATGATTTCATTCGCTTTGCTCCAAAAATCATTTCCAAGTATTATCTTTTTCACATCATGAGCCTTTCCATGTTTTTCCTTCCCCCATTTGCTCCTTTTCCACTCATCAAAATTAAACATATTTTTCGAGCCACTCTTATGTTTGACAATGCTCTCCAATGTAATGAAATTGGTGGCAAACCGTGTGACAGCAGGGCGTAACAATTCTCGGTCATTAGTGAATTGCTTCATGAAATCAACCACCTAGTTAGAATTATAAATGAAGTTTGTGATTTCCTTGGCCTTGGACAACACTTTGTCAACACTTTTCTTATTTCTAATGTCTTGCAATATAAGATCAATGCAATGTGCTGCACATGCTGTCCAATACATATTTGGCCTTTTTTTGCATCAACTTCTTACTAGCAGGCTTCAATGCAGCTTCATTGTTAGTCACAATCTGGACAATATATTTCTCACCAATCTCGTCAACCACTCTGTCCATGAGGGCAAAATAGTAATCTAAATTCCTTGAGTTCACGTCTGTAGCATTAATTGATTTGTGAAAGATTGTGTCCCGATTACTATATACTAGGAAATTGATGATGTGTTTCCTAGTAGGCCCTGTCCATTCATCACACATAATAGATGCATCTCTCTCCTCCCAAATAGGCTTATGTGACTCTATCCAATTGCTCAATTGCTCCAACTCTCTTTTCAAATAAACTTCAGTGACCTCATTTGGAGTTGGAGGAGGCATTCCCTTTTTCCACCTCAATTGCAACATCCAACATTGGTTTGAACCAAGGATTAGCAACAATCCACACAGAAGATCGAGAGAATAAAACAAACTGGCTCATTGTAATTCAAGTTTCATTTTCAAAGTCATCATTACAGCAGTAGAAATTTTAGGTTGTTTGGCACTTCTACTTCAATGAAGTGCAGGATCCATTGTAGCTAATCGATCCTCTAAACTGTTTGGATCAATCCATTGGCGACCACTGCCTCTAGACTCACGAACAGTAGCAGATCGACCCATACCCCTAAGCCTGCCACCGCCACCGCCATCGCCACCGCCACCGCCACCGCCACCACCACCACTACTACCCCCAACATCAAAATGACCCTTAGCATGTGATCTAAATCTTTGTCCCTCCTCCCACATATAGTGTTCACTTAAACTTGCTTGTCGTGCAATTATCATTTTTGGATCAGAATCATCACTAGAAGAGAGAACTACTCCCTTAAACTCATAATCATCTCTCTGAGATTTTCTTATATGTTCGTCAACTTCATCTCTTTGTTTTCTTTTCTCACTCTATTTCTCTTTGTAAGCCTTGAGATGCTTCATCATTTCTTTTCTTATTTCTCGAGAGACATTAGGACATGGTGCAACTTGCCCTCTTGCATGCGCCAAGTGTTGCTTCAGTCTAGTTATTCCCTCAATGACAATTCTTTTATATAATTTACATGTCAACTTGTGCCTGTTATTTGAAAATGGAGTGGCAAATTGCCATCCAATGTCAGTACTAGGAGCTGTAGCATCACCTCCACCTCCACCTCCACCTTGAATTTCCTTTCCCTTATTACGGTTAGTACCAAAAGACTCACCACCACCGCCACAAGCCATTTTAATCAATAACAATTCTGGATTTTAAAGAAAAATAATTATGATTTATGCGATCAATTAATATAACATATAAGAATACTAAAAAATAAAAACTAATTTAAAAAATAACACATTTAATAACAAAAATGACATATAAATTAAAAAACGGAAATTAAACATTACAAATTGTTAATAAATAAATTAAACATTACAAATTATTAATTTTTTTAGTCATTGATATGTTGTATTTTTCTGTTAGTCAATAATTATTAGTTACTAATTATTTGTCAATATAATTTTTTATTTTTATTTTTTTGATAGGTAATTTTTTTTTAAAAAATGAAGTTTTTTGCTAATAAATTAAAAAAGAGGAAAAAAAGTGACAATAAATAGGGAAATTTTTAAGAAAAAATATAATTTTAAAAAATAAATCCAAGAATTTAATAATTTTATTGTTAATAAATAAATTAAACATTACAAATTGTTAATTTTTTTAGTCATTGATATGTTGTATTTTTTTGCTAGTCAATAATTATTAGTTACTAATTATTTGTCACTATAATTTCTTTGATAGGTAATTTTTTTAAAAAAATTAAGTTTGTTGCTAATAAATTAAAATAGAGAAAAAAAAAGTGACAATAAACAAGTATATTTTTAAGAAAAAAATTATAAAACATAATTTAAAAAAATAAATCCATGAATTTAATAATTTTATTGTTAATAAATAAATTAAACATTACAAATTGTTAATTTTTTAGTCATTGATATGTTGTATTTTTTTGATAGTCAATAATTATTAGTTACTAATTATTTGTCAATATAATTTTTTTTAAGTTTTTTGATAGGTAATTTTTTTATAAAACATAATTTAAAAAAATAAATTCATGAATTTAATAATTTTATTGTTAATAAATAAATTAAACATTACAAATTGTTAATTTTTTTAGTCATTGATATGTTGAATTTTATGATAGTCAATAATTATTAGTTACTAATTATTTGTCAATATAATTTTTTTTTTTTAATTTTTTTGATAGGTAATTTTTTTAAAAAAATTAAGTTTGTTGCTAATAAATTAAAAAAGAGGAAACAAAAGTGACAATAAACTGGTAGATTTTTAGGAAAAAATTATAAAACATAATTTAAAAAAATAAATCCATGAATTTAATAATTTTATTGTTAATAAATAAATTAAACATTACAAATTGTTAATTTTTTTAGTCATTGATATGTTATATTTTTCTGCTAGTCAATAATTATTTGTTAATATAATTTATTTATTTATTTTTTTGATAGGTAATTTTTTTAAAAAATTAAGTTTGTTGCTAATAAATTAAAAAGAGGACAAAAAGAAAGTGACAATAAATCGGGTAGAACCGTAGAATTCGGGGGGGGGGGGGGGGGACCTATTCTATAAGCTGCGCAAGAAAAATAGAAAAAGTGCTTGCTTCCAGTAAAGCTTTCGTAACGTAACAGCCGATATTTAACACCATGGTCACAACTTACAAGTAAATAAGGAAACTATCCTAAATTAGTTCCTACAATTACTACCAATGAAACACGGACACTCTATTTTGGCTCACATGTTTGTGTCAAACACCGACACTCTCGGATACTTCCCGGACACGTGTCTGATACTTGAATCATAGATGTTGATGATTAAATGAAGATGTTCTTTAATTTTTATTTAATGGTTTTGTTTTTTTAATGTCTTAATAATATTTTTGTGATTTGTGTGATTTTATACTAATTTTAATTGAAATAATATTAGGTTTTTATTATATGGTCATATAAAAATATATATATATATATATATATATATATATATATATATATTCAACGTGTCCCTGACGTATTCGTGTCATACTTTTTTGAGAAATAACGTTTCTGCGTGTCTGTGTCGTGTCGTGTCGTATCGTATCCTTGTCTTGTGTCTGTATCCGTGCTTCTTAGGTCAATACAATCAATTAATACAATCAATCAATCAGTACAATCAATCCATCAATCTAATGCCTAAATTTAGTTATAGATTAAGCTCAATCTAATGCCTAAATTCAGCTACAGATTTAGTCAATATTTACGATCAATATTTACAACAGGTTTAAAGGTTAATTTGGGAAAGACTGAGATCATCCTAGTGGGGACCATTGACAGTTTGGAGGTGCTAGCACAGGGGATTGGGTGCAAGTGTGGATCATTGCCTTCTATTTATTTGGGTCTTCCTTTGGGAGCATTTCTGTCTTACTCAACTTTTGGGATATAGTCATCGAGCACTTGCAACGCAGGCTTGCAGGGTGGAAGAGGCAATAACTTTCTAATGGAGGGAGGATAACTTTGATCAAGAGTATCCTGGGGAATCTTCCCACTTCTTATATGTCCTTGTGTTTGTTGCTAGTTTCAGTGATAAAGAAGCTTTGGTGGTGGTGGTTTGTGAGGGGGGTGAGGGAGGCGTAGTGATGTAGTATGTGGAAAACAATCCAAAAAGGGAGGGAGTCTTTTGGCAGGTTGATTTGAAATTCTGGGAGGATCCTTGGTGTTGCAAGATTCCTGTCAAACTCAAATTTTTAGCTTTATATAATATTGCCTCCAATCAAGAGGCTTGGGTGGGAGATTATGTGGAGCTATCGAGGGTAAAAGGGTGTGGTGTCCTTGCTTTAGGAGGAACTTTCATAATTGGGAGTTGAAGGATGTGGGGGATTGATGGTGTTGTTGGATCAACACCTTTTGAGCGAATAGGATGATGGTGTGATGATTTGGAAGGGTAGTAGCATAAAAGATTTCTCAGCGCGATCTTTCTATAAGCTTTTGGTGGGGGGAAAAAGGAAGTGTCTTTTACTGGGCAGCTTATTTGGAAATCCAAAGTTCCGAAAAAGGTTACTTTTTTTTGTTGGTTGGCGGCTTGGGGTGCTATTCTCATGATGGATAATCTTCGGAAGAGGGCTTCCAGTTGCCTAGTAGATATTGTATGTGCAAGGAAAGTGAAGAAACAGATGACCATCTCCTCTTGTACTATAGAGTGGCTATGGATGCGTGGTGCATGGTGCGTGGTGCTGCCCCTTTTTGGGTGTAGGTGGGTTATGCCGGCTATGGTTTGTGAAGCCTTGGCTAGTTGGAGACATTGCCGTATTAGAAGGGATGTCCGGTGAGCTTGGAGGATTGCCCCGCAGTATCTGCTTTGGAGTCTTTGAAGAGAGAGGAACAAAACACTTTTTGAGGAAGAGGAAGCTATTATATGGAAGATTAAAGATAATTTTTTGTATTTATTTTTCTTTTGGCTGAAAGAAGATAGTTCTATGTATGTAGGTAGCTTCATGGATTTTTTGGGGGAACTAAGGCTTTTATTTTGTAGCCTCTTTCCTCTTTTTTTTTTGTACATGGGTGCGCCCCCCCTTGGGCACCTTGTTATTATATCTTATGTTTACCGATATTTTTTGGTAGTTAATGGCCGTTAGTCATTGAAAATGGTTTAGTTGCCTTACCTTATTCTTATTAAAGAAAGCCAAAAAGAAAACCTTCTTTTTGATTGTTACATGCGCTGTTGGAATTATAACAACTCATCTTGGCATGACTTAGTATTTGGGGCATGGAAATGATGCATACCATATTGTTATCATATGGTTCGACCTTGTAAGTTACCATCTACTTGGACGTAATATTACTGTTAACTCAAGTTGGATCTCTTGCTAATCAAAAAGGAGAGATGCAATGCCCAAATGCAGGTGTGTGTATGTGTAGGGTTGGAGCCAGGATTTTGTCTTAGTGGGGGCAACCTAAAACTCACCAATGAAATTAAACTTGATTTCATAAAATCTATAAAAGTTACTATTAGTACGTGTATCTCCAATAATTAAGAATAATAATAGATAATTTTTAATACAAAATAAAATATAGTAATCATGGATAAACAACTTATCAAAGTTTAATCTCAAACATAGACAAACTTAGCCTCTCCTGTAATTACCTCAGTTAGCAACTCTGGTTTTAAAACTGTTTTTTTACTCATCCACATCTACTCCTTCAAGTTTCAGCTGAAGAAGTAAGAAAAGACAAATTTTAGTTTTGGTTGGGGTGGCGGTTGCATGCTCAAAACAGGGTGGCAAGTATGGGAACTAGCCTCCTTATGTCTCATGTGGTGTTAGCAGAATAGGAGAATTTATGAAGGGGTAGATAGAAATGTAAATCACCAAGTGAATTATACTTTGGTGTAGACAAAATTACTAAAGGAGAATAGGTACCTCTGTAGAGTTTTTGAGTGACATGCATTTGATGTTAGGGTTGGATATGTATTCTTCTCATGGACATGGGTGTGCCCTCTTTTAGCTATTGTTAACGATATGAGACATTTACTCGTACAAAAAGTATATATGTGCAAAATATAGTACACTTTATAGATATAAAAGTTAAAATATCTCACGTACAAAATCTATATTACTTTTTTGATTGGTAAAGGTAATGTAGATATTAAAATGTTTCATGTTAATTGAAATTTATATATACAGCTCTCTCTAGACTTTCCTACTCTACAAGTAAGGAGAGATCTCAAGAGAGATTTATCACATTAAATTAAGTCATCAAGAACAACAAAAGACAGGAAATGAGAATCCAACTATAAATGTAGTTTAAATAAATGGAATCATCATTGTTTGATAATTTAACTAAATAATAATTGAATCCTCAAAATCTTAGTTTTCAGCAATATCGTGAGCAGAGCCTTCTCCCATTCAGCAAATACAAATCTCTCTCTTTGTTTTGAGGGCTCTCCCTCTGTGTGGAAAATACATTTTCATCCCCTATGGTTAGGCCCAATTTCACTTTAATCCCTTGTGGTTAAAAATGTGACACTAATACCCTCGTGATTTGGTCTAAAGTATACAAGTCATGATTTTAGTTCAAACTAATTGTGTGTACATTGCATGCATGCTTAAGGCATTGTTTGGATGTACAAAACTTTACTCTCGTTAGTTTTAGAATTTTTTTTACCATTATACCCTTCCTTCCATCTTATACTCTATTTGTTCATCTTTATGGACCTTTCCTTCATGGCTGTTTCTCTATCCTCCATTCCATCCAAATTCATTTCTTGTTGAATTTCTCTCTCTAGAGTTTCTCTCTCCAACCTTCTAGCACAATAAAACCCTAATTCACAGCCATTGAACTCTCCCTCTAAATTTTACTTTGAAATTTTATGATTCTTGATTTTTTTCTCTATCTATGTTCTCCTATAATCTTATTTAGAAGGGATCGGAATGTTGAACCCTGTGGGACTTGAAGTTCTCAACAAAAAACTTCATAGAATTTTGACTCTTTAGGTCCCTTGGCTACTTAAAATATCATGTTTAAAACCAAATACAGAGCATCCACTGTAAGTAAACCTCTCCCATTCCACTGCCAAGTAATTCTTTCTCATTCTGGTAAGATTGGGTGGTCAATTTAGAGAGGGTTACGTTGGCAAGAGATTAGTTTTCACAATGTATATAATTTTGGCACTAAATTTGGGTTACTTGAGATGCATTTTAATTTGTTTTCAAGCGATCTCAGGGCTGAAAATAAATATGGGCAAGAGTGAGCTTGTGGGGGTTGGTGAAGTAGTTGGAATAAGTAATTTCACAGCCATTTTGGGGTGCAACATTGGCGAGTTGCCCACTACTTACCTGGGTCTTCCTCTTGGAGCTTCAATAAGGAAGTCAAGCATTTGCGATACGGTTGTGGTGAGATTTGAAAGGAGGTTGGCCGGATGGAAGAAGCAATACCTCTCCAAAGGGGGCCGCATTCATTGTCTAGTCTCCCCACCTATTTTATGTCTCTTTTCCCGATTCCTGCTTCAGTGGTGAAGAGACTTGAGAAGTTGCAAAGGGACTTCTTATGGGGAGGTTTGGGAGATGGATTCAGATATCATTTGTTGGATTGGGATAGGGTGTGCACTCCTTTGAAGGAAGGGGGGTTGGGTATTACAAGACTCCATCTCTTCAATGAAGCTTTGTTGGGGAAATGGCTGTGGAGGCTTGGAAAGGAAGCAAACAATTTATGGAGGAGAGTGGTGGAAAGGAAGTACGGGAGCGATATAGGGGACTGGTGCTCTAAGGAGGTTAGAACATCACATTGTGTAGTCGTGTGGAAGAGCATTAGAAAAAGCTGGAATGAATTCTCAAAGCATATCAAATGGAGGGTGGGAAATGGGGTTAGAACAAGATTTTGGCATGATCCTTGGAGTGATTGGGGGCCCCTTCTTTTAGTATTCCATAGACTATTCAGGATTGCCCACAAATAAAAATGCTTGGGTGGCTGACTATTTAAGTACAAATGTGGGGGACATGGTTTGGGAAGTCAGTTTTTGTAGACAGCTTCATGACTGGGAGATAGAAGAAATTTTGGAATTCTACAATTTTTTTGTATAGACAGTCATTTTCTTTTAATGAACAAGATGCAATTGGTTGGATTCACAGAGGGGGAGACTTAACAGTCAAATCCTTCTATTGTTTGCTTATCAGGAATGGGGATCATCATTTCCCTTGGAAAGCTGTTTGGAAATCCAAAGTTCCTTTAAAGGTGGCTTTCTTTGCCTGGACCGCAGTTTGGGGGAAAATTCTAATCATGGACAACCTTAGAAGGAGAGCCTCGTTGTAGTTAATTGGTGCTGTTTATGCAAATGCAGTGAGGAAATGGTGGATTGTCTCCTCATTCATTGCTCTTTTTCTTGGTCCATTTGGTCTCGTGTTGTGTTTATTTGGGATTTTTTGGGTGATGCTGTGGTCTACAAGGGGGTGCTCTATTCATGGAGGGGTAGATCTTTTGGTAGAAGGGTGGGAAAAATTTGGTGGACCATTCGAAGAGAAAGGAACAATATAATTTTTGAAGGTGTTGAGTCTCATAGTTGGGTTGTGAAAGCTTTGGTGTTGAACTCTCTTTTCATTTTGGATTTTGGGGGGTTCTTTGTTGTCTATAGACTCTTTTGCTTCTTTTTTGTATTCTATGAACATGGGAGCGTTGAATGCTTTTGTAATATCATTTATTGTACATGGGTGCACCCCCTTGGTGCCTTGTATATATATATATCTTACTTATCAAAAATAAAATAAAATTGGGTTTATATAGTGAGATTGGGTCATCAATTTAGAGAAGGAAAATTGTCTTATGATGGCAAGAGACTGGGGCAAGGGAGTGGTTTTGTTTTTATTTTTTTTCTTGATTTTATATATCTGTTAATTTTAAATTTCTGCAATTTCTCTTCCTAAATTTTAGTAAAGAATTTGAGCTCTATGCAATCTCTACGTCTGAAATTTAGCAAAGAATTTTAACTCTATGTTCCTGTTTCACACACACATACACACATATAATGTGAATAGAACAATTTCTCTGCAATTCCAAAACTCATCAGCTAATCTGCAAACATAGAAATTTAAGCATTTGAGGGTATTTTGGACATCTGATCACTTCCATTAATTCTGTTACGTTCTACACTTTAAACTTGATCACCAGGGGTTAATAGTTTATGTTTTTAACCACATGGGGGTCATAGTGGAATTGGGCCTAAGTCCTAACCACAAGGGGTGAAAAGTTATCTTTTCCTTTTTTTTTTTTTTATATATATTTTTAAGTTCCTCTTGGAGTTACTATATGGATTGATTTTGGGGTTTCTTATTAGGATGAGTTATGGGGATAAAGAGTAACTGTAACTGTCTAACTGGGATTCAAATATATAGTAAGACCTTTTGAGAGTACATTTGTTCCGCTCTTTCTAATCAATTATTTTCCAAGCAACCTTAAAACATTTCTCTCTCTCTCTCTCTCTCTCTCTCTCTCTATATATATATATATATATATTACTTACCGAAAAGTTTGTGATAAGAAAATAACATTAAAAATTGTGTGACGTGTCATTCAATAGAGATTTGGATAGGAAAAAATCTAAAACAAAAAGATAAAAAGGTACATTTTACATATTCAATTGTAGATGTATCTTCCTTTTCATCCTTTAGATGGAAAAGTTTTATCCTTTCAACCTTAAGGTTTTAGAGTAGATCTATGAATCATCTTGAAGAATGAAAGAGAAAAAAAATAATTAATTCTTGCCTTAATAACTAAATCACCACTAAGAGACTTAATAAATTGAATAATTAATGTTAGAGAAAAACCTTGTCAAAATTTAGCATTGAAACTCTAATTTGAGTGTGGAATGATAGCTCAGCAGGAGCAAAGCAATTAAAGGAACGTTTGAAGAACGAAGCAATGTCTCTCTCTCTCTGTTTCCCCATTGTCTATTCCCCTATTTGACTAATTAGGAAATCTATAAAACAAACTTGGTGGGTGGAAGTTTAAAAAATTCACTTAGTGGGGGAAAATTTTAAAAAATTAAATTAACATCTATTTTTTTCTCAAAATTTTAGTGGGAGCAGGTGCCTCGACTACCCCCATGGTAGATTCGTCCGTGTATGACACTCATAATCTCTATATACACACACACACACATAAATGTTAAAGGAAATCTTTTACCTCCATATTCCAAAAAAATAAAATAAAAACTTTTACCTCCATTCTTTTTGTTAGAAATTTGACACTTTGAGGCTTGAATATTGGCAAACTGGTTGTAGCTTATGTGTGGTATTTAACATAAACATTTAATCATGCAGACTACTGATGTCAAACTGGGGACGATGATGGGAGTGTTTGTGCCATGTCTGCAAAACATTTTGGGAATCATCTACTATATCCGATTTACTTGGTAAACCTCATATTGGCTGATGTTTATTTGTTGTGCAACTATTCTTTTCATTTAAATGCATAATTAAACTGTACAAAAAAAAAGAGTGTAACTTGAATATGTTCTATGCTTCCAATTGATGACTCTTTATCAAATATGTGGCATTGAATTGGCATACTGGAATCTGCATTGAAAAATTTTGAACTTCAAAACTTAATTTTGAGTTCATAATATCGTCATGAGTGCTCAATGAGTTTGACATGTTAAGTAATATTCAGTAAAAGTAATCCCTGAGGTTGGATGATTCGGGAAGAGTCTTGTGTAATATCCCAATCCCCAAGGTCTCAGGTTCAATTCCCACCCCCAGTGCCACTTATCTATTAAAAAAGAAGAAGAATATTCAGTAAAAGTCCTTAAACCATTATTGTGGTGGGATTCCAAGGTCAAAATATATGTTTCTATTAATTTAGTCAGTATAGCATGGATATTTGTTACATTCTCTTCCCATGACAATGCAAACTTGACCACATCTGTAACGATGAAAGCTTAGTGGTCATACCTTCATGCTTCTTGGGGTTTTGTATTGTTCTGCTGTCATTTTTTTTTTTCTTCCTCAACAACTATGGATTGCATTATATAGGGAGTAACAGTATGGATATATGAAATTTAAAAGGAAGAATTATGGAGTATCTCATTTTTAATTTAGAGATATCTTTTCTTCCCTGACCTGACTAATAAGATCAAGTAATTGAAGTGACGTGAACGAAAATAGAAATATTTAGGTTTAACAATCTTGGGTTGTTGAGACCATATCTTAATGTCAGGGGTTTAGGGCTATTATATCTATTTAGTCGTAGGAGAACAGGTTAGATTACTGCCTTGTGTCTGCTGCTTTTCTTGATTTTTATTAATGAGATTTAAGATGGATTTTTAGCTGAATATTTAGCATGCTTCTATCTTGTTTGGCAATGGTTCATCCTTGAAGAACAGGATTAACTGCTGAGTTATGATTGTTGACCTTATATGAACTCCTTCCAGGAACTTTTCTTTCCTTTGCCAAGCCAGTGTATGGATCTACTGTCCTTACGCCCCTTCTTCCCTTCCCCAGTGAAAGAGTCCACTGCCTGGCGTGCCTGCCTTGTATTGATTCAGACACCGTTCAATGTTGTAGAAAGAGCAATGTAAACTGTAGATAAAGTTGGAAAAGGTCCATATATCAAATAAGTAAAATGATTTTTGTTGTTTCTATTAATATGCCCAAAAGCACATTCTTGGTGCACCAATGCTCCTCAGAAAGTTGCCCTTTTTGGGTGGATGGCAGCGTTTAGGAAAATCTCAGCCACTGACAATTTGCTGAAGGGGAGGCATGTAGTAGTCAATTGGTGCTGCATGTGATAGAGAGATGGGGACTCGGTTAGCCATCTGATTTTTGATTGCCCTTGTGGCAAGAGATGTGTTGGCCCGAGTGTTTGTGCTTTTTGGACCGTATTGTGTGATGCCTCAGTTTGAATGGGAGTTGCTATTTGGAGTGGTTGTAGAGTGAAGAAGAGGGTTAGAGCATGACTGCTGTGCTTATGGTGGAGCTATTGGGCAAAAAGGAATTCTCTGAAGGTAAGGAAACAGGCTTGAGCAACAGTAAGATTGTTCCATGTCACATGTTCGAGTCATGGAAACATTCTTTCTTCTTGTGAGAGTAATCACATATAACCCTTGTCAGATCCTACAGTGGTGGGAGCCTCGTACATTGAGACGGCCCTTTTAGAGGAATTGCTTTTGTATATCTTTTTATTTTTTTGATTGTTGGTGATAAGAAATAAACCATTGACCACATTCCTCGCTTTAGATGCATGTTAACAATTCACCACTATGCTACAAACTATGTATATTTTTTGTGTATACATCTGATCCATAAAAAGGTACCTTCATTGATAGTTGTACGTATCCAAAAAAAAAAAAAAGAAAAAAGAAAAGGAAAAACATTAGAGAAGTTTGGAAGTAGAAAATGTTTAGTAATGGTTGAGAAGTCTTAGAGGAGTCGAGTATAGGACCGGGTTTCTCATAAGTGCCTATAGGTTTAGTTGGGTTCATGCTGTTGGTTGTGGATATTACACATTTGTATATTTCACAGAGCTATTGAAGGAAAGTTTGCCTCCAATTAGAACTGTTTTAATTTTGAATTTAACACTTGCAAAATCAACTTTGTAAGGCATAAGTAATATTTTTTACCTGTCATGTGAATGTGATGTGAGTTATTTATAGTTTTGTAAACTTGACTGGACTGGACTGGACTTGGATGGTCTTTTTTCTCTCTTCCTTTTTAGAAATTATTATTGCCTTCCCTTAATAATAAAAGACAATAAGATGGCCCTTCAGTAGGTTAGATTGGTCATATATTAAGAAAATTGATTTTATGTATTTGTGAAAATTTCAGGATTGTTGGTATGGCTGGCATAGGCGAATCACTGTTGCTAGTCTCCTTCTGTGGCTCGTGTACTTTCTTGACTTCAATATCATTGAGTGCTATTGCTACTAATGGTGCAATGAAGGTATTATAGATGTTCTTCTCTTGTTATATTACCATCAATGCTTCCAAACCCCACCAAAGGAAAAAAAAACACCATGTCTAGGGCGATTAGCCCCAATCTTGAAATAAGAAAAAGAAGGCTGGCTCTTCCAGCACTATCAGTTATGTTTTGGATGAGTGGAGGTCTTTCTTGGATGTGTAATTGTTTATCTTTTCTTCCTTATACAAACTTTTTAATGCTGCTTTTGGATAATATGTTCCTTTAATGCAAGTGAATGAGAATATGGGTAGCTTTTCAACCCTGTTATGTTACTAGGGTAGTTATCCTTTTCAAACTACAAAATTACACTTGGTTATTGTTGAACTTGTTTCCAAATCTAGGACATGAAAAGACATTTTCTTGAAACATTTTGTGAAAGTGAGATTTTGTTAAGTCGTGAATGGCTCATTGAGGACAGTACTTGAGAACCCTAAGAATCCTACTACATATTGTTTCAGCTCACACAATTTAAAGCATGGCTCATTTTTGTTCCAGAATATTTCCTTGAGTGATTTGGAAAAACTATTTTTAGTGCCTTTCTCTTAGTTTTCTTTTCTACTAGGGAAGACATTAAACTTAATGCCGACCCCAAATAGTTGGGATAAGGCTTTGTTGAGTTGAGTTGAAGACATTAAACTTAATGAATAGAAATCTAATGGGGGTTATAGTTATGGGTATATATTTTTAAGGAGAAGAATCAACGAAAAGGGCCATAACACTTTAAGGGAGGATTCACTTCTCATCATTTTGCAGCAAGGACTTTGGGCATATTGGCAGGTCTATTCCATCTTAGCGTCCGCCCGCCCCACGTCCATACAAAGGATTGCATATGGGCAATATTGAAGTATCACTGCTGTCTTTTTTGCAGCTTTTGTTGTTGCCGGAACGATGTGGTATGGTTCAACAACGGAAAGGGCCATAATGCTTTAAAAGCTGATGTGCATTAAACCTGTAGTTATATGCTTTTACATGACTAATTCCTTCATAGCATATTCCAAGAAGTGTGCATTCAAGATTACATTTTTATGCTGTTACTTCATTATTACCAGTCGTTGAAAGTTACATTTAGAACTAGCTGATTGACATTTTGATTAGGTTATATGTGTAAGCATACCCCTCTCATATCACTATTTGAAGTATGTGGCATACAGTGTCGTAGTCCCCAACCCGTGTAACAAAATGGTTTGCATCCTTGGTGACATTGTTTTAGGATTTAGTGGAATAGAAGATACCTGTTTTGCTTCCAACCTGTTTGTGAAACAAAGTTTAGGTGAATATGTTGGAAGAAACCTAGTTTGGCATTGTTTTGCACAATTGTATAGAAGTTATTAGGAAAATTCAAAGAGGTTAAACTGGGTGCTTGGGGAAGCTTTTACAAATGCACAAAAGTGCGTTTGGATTTTGTGCATTTGGAGAAAAGCAGTTTAGAGCTGCCTTTCCACAAGTGCACCTTTTTTTGTGTGTTTTTGGAAAGAAAAATCTACACAAAAAAGCTTGGCTGGCCAAAGCAGTTTAGATCTTTCGGACCTCCCAAGTTCATCCTCCTTGGTACAACAGATGCTGAAGCTACAACATGAGCATGAGTGGACCTCCAAGTTTTTGTTTTTGTTACAACTAATGAGGGTGAAACAAACTTGCTCACACCTTCATGGTCATATGTTTTTGTTGCCTTGGCAAGCATAGAGATGTGTCATTCTTCCAAATTGCTGGAATAGTTAGAGATGGGGGAGTGACAGCGAAACGATAAGGAATGGGTCAAGGGGATGACTATTGTAATGTTAAGCAACCAATTGCTCCAAAAGCTTAAACAATTAGAGAATGGGTGGTCAACAATATATATCAAGCTCTCAGCACTCCCTTTCACCTACAACCCCAGACTCTCACGTGGAGAGATAAGGAAACCACACAAATATGAAGCAAAATATAGGGCAATTTTGCCCAAAAAACAAACGGGAAACAAATTCAAATGGAGAGAGTTGAACCCAAGACTTCTCATAATGAAGGCTCTGATACTATGTTAAGCAACCAATTGCTCCAAAAGTTTAGCTGATAGAGAACGAGTGAACAATGTTTGTCAAGCTCTCAACAACCGTGACTTGGATCAGGTTAGGTGATACCAAAAGTTGTTGTGAAGGAATTGTTTTGGGCTGGCCTTGAAGTTCAAAGGGGGAGTCGGCTGATGAGGCACCCTTTATCGTAGTTGAACCGACGAAGCTACTTGGTGGGGATTGTTGGAAACTAATTAAGCGTTCGGTCCACGAGGACAATGGCTTGGAAGTAAAAGCCACCATGATAAAGTTAATGGGCACAATCATCAAGGATATCCGAACTTCCATTGCATTATGACTATAATATGTGGACATTGCATTGTTAGTAACTTCTTGGGTGTATGGTCGATGCATGAATCCTAATTACAAAGGCAAAAATGCACTCAAATTCTTTACCGAGACGAGCTAGACCCAACAACTGGATCAGGTGTATTTCTTAACCTCTTCCTTATTCATAACAGTTGAAAAGGGCTATGGGTACATCCAAGGTTGTTAAAATCAGGATCATACAATGGATCGACGAGAGGATCCTCAAGATCGGATCGAGAATCGTAAGATTCTACAAAATGAGAAACTAATACCAATTAATATTTTTACATCTTAAGAATCCTTAAAAATACAGAATAAAAAACTTTTAAATACATGAAAAATATGAAAAAAAATTATAATAAACATTTAGAGTACAAAAGCTTCTACTAATCCTAATATTTTTTTAGTAAATTAGTATAACAAATGTTTTATTTATATAAAATTTAACTAAAATAGCACATTAAAATATTAGAAGAAAATTTTTATTTTAAAATAGTTGGTTTACTCGGTCATGAAAGACTCTCTAACAAAACCTATGATATAGGAAAAGCTCTAGGATCTATATAGTATAAGAGATCAATTGGTTCAATACAAGCTTATTGAGTTTTTGTGTGTATATGTAAGAGAGAAGGGGGAGGGAGAAA
Organism: Nyssa sinensis; assembly: GCA_008638375.1. Lineage (NCBI taxonomy): Eukaryota > Viridiplantae > Streptophyta > Magnoliopsida > Cornales > Nyssaceae > Nyssa > Nyssa sinensis. Next base: position 20,002,717 of record CM018049.1, on the reverse strand, counting down.
AACTAATTAACCTAAAATACTTTTTTCAAATGGCAATATTGGACCATACTAGTCATAATAAAGAGTTAAATGACTTAAATTAACTAGTGCAACATTTGACTAGTTTAAAACAAATTAAAAGAGTTATTCAAAAGTAAAAACGTGAGCAAGTTTTGACATAATTATCTCTTGTGATATTTAAGTAAATCTTGGTGTTTGTTTTATAATATTATTTTGTCTCGGGTTGTAACTTATCAAAGATACATAAGAAAATAACATTTTTAGGCTATATTGTAGGATCGTTAAAATTGGGAGTCAACTCGAGATCTCAATGATTTTAAAGGGATTTCGTAAGATCCTACCCTTTAGAGATTTTTTATGGGATTCGGATCGATTTTGTATTTTTGGATCATAAAATCGTAGGATCGTAAGATCTTGATCGGGATTTTTACAACCATGGGTACATCATGTTAATCCACCGAGCCTTTCATCTTGTCCTTGATCATATCTAAACAGAAGGAAAGGTACCAAGAAAGGGGGGAGCAAGGGAGCGTGAATATCGTTATAGCTTTGCTACCATAAGGAACACACGTGGGCTAATCCCATCCTTAGGGGCACTCTCAAAACTATGTCTATCAAGGCAGAAGGAGAGTAAGGAGGCTAAATGATAATCCATCTTTTCCCCAGCTAGACTTCTTCGAACAAAGTTAACCAAATGCATCATGTCAATCCACGAACATCTCATCTCATCCTTGATCATATCCAAATAGAAGAAAAGGGCACTAATAAATGGGGGCAAAGGGAGAGTGAATATCACGGGAAAGCTTCGCTACTATAAAGAACACACATGGGCTAATCCTATTCTCAGGGGCACAAGACTGTGTCTATCAAGGTAGAAGAAGAGTCAGGTGGCTAAATGATAAGGGCTCTTCATTTTTTCCCGAGCTAGATGGATTGAAATCCCTAAAGAAATATTGGTGCCAATGAGAATAGGTACACTTCTTCAATTGAGATTGAGGAGCTCCTTTGAGAAAGGTCAATCCTTTCAACATGCTTCCATATTCACAGACTTTGTGAAAGACTCTCGTAGGAAATCTATGATCTTTGTCTTCATTGGACTAATGCTCAATGGCTAAGTATTCTTTGCTGAAGATGTCTACTGACAGAAACGCACATAAATCTTCAAGGTACGAGTAACTTCTTTCCATGTGGTGATGAAGGGATCAGAGTTAGAACTTGACCTAGCGAGGCTGATAAGCTCGCATTATCGCGACGGAGACTTGAGGAACGATAGATTTGTATTTGTTGTGAAAATATGGTTTGTTGTTGCATTTTTAGACACCAAGGATAGTCACAGTAGGAGTTCAATCTGTCGCAGTGTATGAATGGCTCCCAAACTTGACAAAGAGTAAGGGAACTATCCTCGTTTCACTTTCAGATGCGGAATAGATTATGGGGTGACCCAACTTGCCTCATCTACAATGGGTTCACATTAAGGCACATGATTTTTCGTGACAGTCCCAAGACTAATGAAAGAATCAACCTTCTCCTAGAAGCATTCTAGAGTAACTTTCGATATAAAGAAGTCGTCACCATTTAGAACCAACAAGGACAACTAAAACGAGCCTATCTCTGGCTAAGGGTTTGTCAGCCATGAATGAGCAAACTGCAGGAATGAAAATGGTTCAGAAAAGGAGCAGTTAGGGGCTGAGAGAAGGAGTCGTAACGAGAAACAAAGTGAAAAGAGGCACCAGTTGACAAATGGAGCCAAAGAGACAATCCGCAGAAACTGAACCACTGACTTGAAAGTTGAAAGGTTGCCGAAAGATGGCTCATTAAGCGTTGACATTAGCTCGAAACAACACAAGGCATACGTGGATGGGGCAAATTATAAGAGTTGAAGATATCAAAATAAGGGTCACCTAGGAGGAGTTGTGCACTGCGACTATAAAGTCACCATCCTCATGAAAACACTGTAATATTTATGTAGTTGTTTGCCTTAAGGGGATGGCCAAATTAGGTAGTGATGGAATGTTCATCTTTGTCGAAAGTATTTTAGAGAATGAAAAAGATATATTTTTCTGTCTAGGAGGTCAATATTTATAGTCACAACTTTACAAGTAAATAAGGAAACTATTGTAAATTAGTTCCTACAATCAATCAATCTAATGCCTAAATTAAGTTACAGATTAAGTTCAATCTAATGCCTAAATTAAGCTACAGATTTGGTCAATATTTATAATCAATATTTACAACACTTCCCCTCTAGTTGGAGAGTATATATCTATGACTCCCAACTTGTTACAAGTAGAGTCAATGACAGTTTTTGGCAAAGCTTTGGTAATGATGTCGGCAAGTTGACTATCAGAAGGAACAAATGTAGTAGTGATTTCCTTAGACTCAACTTTAGATCGAATGAAATTACAGTCAACTTTAATATGCTTGGTCCGTTTGTGAAAGACTGGATTGTTGGCAATATGAATTACCGCTTGATTGTCACAATGGAGAGGTGTTAGATCACGTAATAGAACATTAAATTCTTGCACAAGGGTTCTTTACCAAGTCAGCTCACAAGTAGTATGTGCCATTGCTCGATACTCTGTCTCAGCACTAGAACGTGCCACAACCGATTGATTCTTGCATTTCCAAGTCACGAGATTACCCCCTAAGAAAATACAATAACTAGTGGTAGATTTGCGATCTGAAGGTGATCCTGCCCAATCAGCATTAGTATATCCCTCAATCAAAAGATGTCTAGATGATCAATAAAGAAGACCACGTCCTGGGGCATTCTTAAGATATTTCAAGATATGAGTAACTGCATCCATATGAGGAACTTGAGGATTGGTCATTAACTGACTCACAACACTAACTGCGTAGGAGATGTCAAGTTGATTAATGGTTAGGTAAATGAACTTACCCATGAGTCTTCAATACATCTCTGGATCCTCAACCAAATCACCCTCTTCTGGTATCAACTTTAGATTGGTCTCCGTGGGCTTAGCTATAGGTTTGGAGCCATGATAATCTGAATTTTTCAAAATATCTAGATTGTACTTGCTCTGAGACAAACTGATCCCTACTTTTGATCTTGCGACCTCAATACCAAGGAAATAACGGAGCTTTCCAAGATCTTTGGTGAGAAAGATGGAACCAAGATGGCGAATCAATGTCTGGATACCTGCCTTATCACTGCCGGTGATTACAATATCATCTACTTAGACAATTAGAATCACGATATCTCTTTGCGTCTTCTTGAAGAATACCGAGTGATCAGCTTGGCTTCGAGTCATACCATGAGTAACTACTACCTTGTTGAATTTCTCAAACCAAGCTCGGGGAGACTGTTTAAGTCCATAAATAGACTTCTGAAGATGTCCCTTGGACTCAAAACTAGGTGGTTGAGCCATATACACAGTCTCAGCAAGACCACCATGTAGGAAGGTATTTTTGACATCAAGCTGATGAAGAGGCTAATTAAGATTCGCAGCAAGAGATATGAGAACTTGAACAAAATTCAATTTGGGAACAGGAGAGAAGGTCTCGGTGTAATCAATGTCATAGGTTTGGGTAAAACCTTTGGCGACAAGGCGAGCCTTCAGCTGATCAACAATACCATCAGGATTTTGCTTGATTGTGAAGACTCAACGACAACCAACAACTTCAACACCAACAGGTTTAGGAACAAGAGTAAAAGTATGATTTAATTTGAAAGCATGCATTTCCTCTTCCATTACGGACCCCAACTAGGATGGTAAAGAGCTTCCCTATAGTATTAGGAAGAACGAGTGATGACAGGGACAAAGAGAAAGCTTGAAAGAAAGATGATAAATGATCATAAGAGAAAAAGCTAGAGGTAGGATGAGCAGTGCAAGTATGTGTACCTTTACGGACTGTAATGGGCAGATCAAGATCAGAGTTAGAAGAATGAGATGGATCAGTAGACGGCGAGGTAGGTGGAGGATGTGAGAGAGAAGGTCCAACCGGAAGTGTGACTGGAGGTGCAGCTTGGTGATGACGAACATACACCTGAGAAATAGGAAGGCAAGTAGGAACACTAGTAGGTAAAACAATGTCAGGAAATAATGGTGCCTGAAACTGATTTCTTTCTGGAGAATAATAAGGAACAGTCTCAAAGAAAGTGACATCAGCATTGACAAAGTGTTTACGTAAGATAGGACTGTAGCACCTGTAACCTTTCTGTGTACGTGAGCAACCAAGAAATATGCATTTATAAGCATGGGAGTCAAGTTTGTCACGACCAGGCTGCAAATTATGCACAAACGAAACACATCCAAAAACTTTGGGAGACATGGAGAAAAGGTGTTTTATTAGAAAGCATGATATTAAAAGGTGATTTTTCTTGTAGAATGCGAGAAGGCATCCTATTTAAAAGATACGTAGCTATAAGGACAGCATCCCTCCAAAAACACTTGGGAACATGCATCTGGATCATAAGGGCACGAGTTATAGCAAGGATGGGATCGTTCTTTCTTTCGGCAATCCCATTTTGTTGGGGGTGGTGACATATGATGTTTGGTGTATAATGCCTTTGGACTCGAGAAACTATTTAAAATGACTGTCTTTATACTCATGAGCATTATCATTTCGAAAAGCTAACAATTTGGCATTGAATTGATTAGAAATTTCAGCATAAAAGGATTGAAAAGCATTAAACAATTGAGAACGATTTTTAAGCACATACACCCATGTCAAATGAGAATGATCATTAATAAAAGTAACAAAATCTTGAGAACCACATAAACTATTGGTCTGAGATGGTCCCCAAATATCAGAATGAATTAGTGCAAAAGATTGGAAACAAGGGGGGGTTAGCACTTAGAGGAAACGAAACTCTATGATGCTTACTAAGTTCATGTGTCTCATAATTAAAACTAGAAGAATCAGGTAAAGTAGGAACTAAGTAATGAAGATTTGTGGATGACGGGTGTCTAAGGCGATAGTGCCACTAATAAGGAGAAACAACGGAATGTAGAGAAGGAGTCGACTGACAAGATGACTGAAGGTAGTAGAGTCCATTCTTCTCATATCCCCCCACCAAACATCCTTTTCGTCTTGAGTTCCTAAAATTCACAATAAGATGGATAGAATGTCACTGAACAGTTGAAAGACTGGGTAAGTTTACGAATAGACAGCAAATTGAAGAAAATTGGGATATGTATGAAACAAATGAAAAAGTGAGACCAGAAGTGCAAACACTACCAATTCCTTAAACACAAGTTTTAGTCCCATTAGCAATAGTGACAAAGAAGCGAGAAGAAGGACAAAAAATATTAGAAAGAAGAGACAACTTACCTGTCGTATTATCAAACGCCCCAGAATTAAGAGTCCAAGGAGTATTGGAAGAAGAATGAAGACATGTGTTACTTGACGAGACAAAATTGGCTATGGAAGTAGAAGATATATTGGCCATGATAGGACAAAGAAGTAGCTAGAGTAAAGATTTGGGAAGCTAGAGAAGTTGGCTGAGACTGGCTAGGCTAAGGGAGCCGAGAGGCTCTACTGAGGGTGACGAGAGGTCGGGTAGAGGTGGCCGAGAGGTGTCGAGAAAGGGAGGACCGAGAAAGAGAAGCTATAGTTTAGAAAACTTACTCCGATACCATGTCGAAAGTATTTTAGAGAATGAAAAAAGAATTATTCTTCTCTCTAGGAGGTAAATATTGCTTTACAAGTAAATAAAGATACTATCCTAAATTAGTTCTTACAATCAATCAATTAATCAATCAATCAATCAATCTAACCTACATTAAGTTACAGATTAAGCTCAATCTAATCCCTAAATTAAGCGACAGATTCGGTCAATATTTACAATCAATATTTACAACAATCTTCATGGCATGTTGGGCTTGCGGTTGCGGCATGCAGACCCGCAATTATGATGTTATAGTTTCAGATGTCGTAATCTAGTGGATGAGGTGTAAGCGCATGATATGCCTTGATCCCCATGGTCTTGATTCAATTGAAACATTGGGTTCAGGCTTGTAATCATGCTTTAATGAAAACTATGGAACATTTAACCATGATTGTGTCCAGGGATAATGCATTCATGTGGATTAGAGGATTGTGACGAGAGCTAGGCATGGTATGAGAATATCTTCTTGTGTCATACCCTGGCTAACAAGGGAGACCTGTCACAAGTAGCTCAATGCTAGCAAAACCCTATTCATCTGGAACATGTGAAAGAGCCTATAAATAACAAGTACAAACTGAAGAATGATCGGCACAATTGGTTCAACTTCCACCCCAAGGGCCACTTACCTATCCCAAAAAAAAGGAAAGAAAAGAAAAAAGAACAACATGGAGAATAATGCTCCAAAAAAGTCTGCATTCTTCCCTCACTGTGACTGACCACTGTCTGGCCTTTCTCTTGATAGTTAGCCGCATCAATTCACCCTCCCAGACACTTCCTCAATCCTTGTTCTCTACTGTATATACCAGTTTTGGGAGTAACGAAAATTTGAACCCCCTCTGCACTTGCACATATATTTTAATTAAATATGGTTATGTATTAATCCATACAGACGCTTCCTTTAACTTTCTTAGTTTTTGTTTATGGTATTTACTCTTCATATGTTATACTTGATATTGTAGTGGTATATCAGCATGGACTACCTATGATTTAGGGGACAAACTGGAACTATAGGACAATGCTTGTCTAGAAGTGTTGATATGGTTATCCCAAGGGCCATAAAAAAAAAGAGAGAAGTGCTGATATGGACTTGGAGATGTTTTCCCAAATTCCCCCCCAACTAAATCTCCATATGAAACTCTCCCCCTCACTCACCCGATTATGTCCCCCCCTTTTTGTCATGAGTTGACAAAGTAGAGAAAGCATATAAAGGATAACATCCACATATAAATAAGGTAGGGAAGCAAACAAATATATGCATAAAAAGATGTAGAGAGAGAGAATAGAATGGACATGAAGATATAAAAGTCAACTCTCATATATTAGTAAAGCATGTAGTACAAAGAGTTTGTGACCAATACAGCAAAAGATACTAAAAGAAAATACATTTGGCTTATATTTGGGTGATAACCACCCACCATGGTGAGGGAGGTTTTTAGTTGGAGGAGCGGGGGGATGTTGTAGGCTCAACATAGGGTGTTGAAGATGGCTCCTTTATGTCTCATATGGTGCATTTGGAAGGAATGTAATAGAAGAGCTTTTGAGGGGGAGGAGATGCCCCTTTTTTGTTTTAAAAATAGTTGATTATGTAATCTTCATTTTTGTGCAAAAGAAGCGCCTTCTTTGTATGTAGACATGTTAGTTGATTTTTTGGGGACTCTTAAGTCTTTAACCTCAAAGCCTTCCCTTGTATATACGGGTTTGCCTCCCTTGGGCATTTTTTAATGCATATATTACTATTACCTATCCAAAAAAAAAAAAAAAAAATTCATGTCCATCAAGAAGATTTTTTTTAAAAAAAATGCAGCAAAAAACACGGCCTAAAAAGCTAATCCTATCAGAAGACCCTTTTGTTGGTGCTGGCGGATCAGTATCACTCCCAGACACATTGTTGGCTGTTTGAAGCATCTGTCGCACTCTTAGGATGTCCTGGCAAAGAAGAAAAAGCTTTAGGAAATGGGGATAGCTTGGCCTCCTTTTATATATTTTACTATTTTATGAAAAATCCTTCTAGTCTTGTTATTCCTTAAACAACCCCTGTTTCTCTATATTTTTTATATCCGCTTGCATTATAAAGAATTTGTGCAAATTTACCCTTTTTGTTGAGAAATACCACAGTGACTGCACAAAGTGCAATAACATCTCTAAAAATGGAATTTAGAAATCCACAGTTTTTTATATCTGCTTGCAGTAACTTTTTTACTTCTTTGCTTCCTTTTTGATTTCTACTACCCCTTCTCTTAAGAAATGGAATTTTCATGTAAAGCGTTTCAAACCCTTCTTTCATACGAAATCATATTGTAAAAGAGGGTCGAAATCTCACCTGTAAATAAAATTTATTCTTTTCTATAGGTACTGTTCTTTTATTATTCTTTTATATTTTCTTTGAGAATCAGAAGTTTTCCCTTTTGGATGTACTTAACAATCTGGCAGGGATCCTTATCTCCAATCTGACGTTTGTCAGATTGTTAATTACATCTGAAATGGAAAACCTCCAATTCTCAAAGAAAAGATAAAAGAATAATAAAAGAACATTAGCTATAGAAAAGAATAACTTTTATTTATGAGTACAATTTCGACCCCCTCTTACAATATGATTTTAGATGGAAGAAGGGTTTGGAACTCTTTACATGAAGAATTCTATTTCTTAAGAGATGGGGTAGTAGAAATCAAAAAGGAAGCAAAGATGTAGAAAGGAGCTTCAGAGTTGCTTAGTTCTCTTTGTTCTTCGAACTTTGCAACTTTAGGCCTTCCATATTCTATTGCCTTGAAAGAAAGAACTTCTCAAACTTTCTGGTGCCAACTATGTTCTCTCTTTCTAAGCCTTTCTCCAAAAGTGCTCTCTCTTTCTCTCTCTAAAAAGTTCCTTCTAGAGACTATCGCTAAGAAGGCCTTATTATAGCCACTGACAATACGATTTGTTTCAATTTAAATTTCTTTTAGAGATAGAGGCTTATTCCTATCTAATGGGCTCCTGTACAAGCCCTTTTGTGGCTTATTGGATTCCCCCCTTTTTAATGTTTTGTGGACCAAGGTTGAATACATTTTGTGGCTTACTGAACTTTACATTGGTCAACTATCGAAATATTGGTGCCAACAACAATAACTTCACGCTCAGTTGTCCATTTTAGGCATATAATTTAAGCATTTTAAGTATTTTTCGAGATCTACCCAAAACATACACAAAATACTAAAAGTAGTCATACCAATGTTACTTGGAACACATATTGCTATCGTATGTGGAATGGGTACGAGAACGTACCATATACTTCTTTGGATCATTTTGTCAGAACGAAACATTTATTCAAATATTGAACATTTTTAAGATTGTATTTGTGATAATATACCACACACACATACACATATTGACAAAATTTTAACTCATAATAAAATAAAAAATGCTCACAAGGTTTTGTGTTTTGTCAATTTCTCATATATATTATTTCAATTATATTATTATTATTATTATTATTTCTTTAAAGAATGCACGTCTCTCACGGGTGGAACTTTAGAGTGAAATTTTATTTGGGGTAGGAATTTAAACTAGTTTTACCACTAATCATAAGCTATATATGCTAAAAATAATATTTAAAATATTTGGCAATTAATTTATGGGTAGTTGTGCATGAATAGTCATGCAAAATCAGAACGCCAATTCTTGCATTGTAAATCGCGAATGATTCATAATTTGGTTTGTGTGATCCAAATTGAAATTCGATAGGGGGTGGAAAATTCTGGTAACTCTGAGTCATACCTTTGTGCTTTGTTGTCTATTTTAGTCGAATAATATATCAATTTCAGGTATTTTTTGACATCTATCCAAACAAATGCAAAAATTCAGTGGTTCAGTATTAATTTCACCAGAAAATGAATCAATATGGTCTGAATTACCACCAACGGCTCGTGCACTAGGCTCCCTTGTATGCAACACCTCTCTAACATTTGTTTTTTAGAATCCGAAGTTACTTTTCTGAAATAATTGCCGTAGCTACTAGTATTAATTAGTAGCTTAATATTGGTTGCTTTACACTCCTTCCATGTCAAGATGTTGGTTGAAACGTAAAAGTAAAATTGATATATTTTCCACCTATAATAATGTTTTGGATATCTATCCAAAATAAACTGCGTTGAATCAGTGGAGTGCAGAAAAGTTAAATTTATGTGCAAGATAACTTCAAGAGGCCATAACTTTGTGCTCAGTTGTTGGGCGAATAATATACCAATTTCTTATATTTTTTTTGAGATCTATCTGAAACAAGTTTTATTGCATCCCTAGAGTTCCAAAAGGTGAAATTATGTGGCAAAACTTTAATTGGCCATAAGTTTGTGCTCGGTTTATCAATTTCAAGTGATTTTTCAAGATCTATTGAAAATAAACTGATTGCATCTCCGGAGTGCAAAAACATTGAAATTTATGTTTAAAACTTCAAACAGGCATAACTTTGCTCTTGATTGCCCATTTTAGGCAAATAATATATATCAATTTCATGTATTTTCTTGAAATCTATTCAAAACAAACGGCAAGTGCATCTCTGGACTGCAAAAAACAGTGAATTTTATGTGCAAAAATTCAAATGGTCATAACTTTGTTCTCAGTTGCCCATTTTAGGGGAATAATAGATCACTTTTATGTATTTTGGTGAGATATATCCAAAACAAACTGCATTGCATCTGTGGAGTGCAAAATAGTGAAATTTATGGGCAAAGTTGTATTCGGGAGAGCTTGCTTCGTGGCGGAGCATTTAGCAATGCCAGCAGCCTGGTGAGGGCTGGCTGTCTGGGGACAGGTTAAGGCAGGGCCTGCTGGGCTTGCTTCTCATGAGATTGGGTGAGGGAATCGGAAAGGGGCTCATAAACCGGGCGGGCGGGCTTTTGGACACACGGAAAAGGGGAAGTGGATGGAGGGTGCTTCTCAGCTAGAGTTGGGGGTGGGGTCGCTATAGTGGCTAGGGTGAGTCTTCCTACACGGCTGGACGCCCAGCTATATATCTATATTTATATATATATATATAGATATATTACTTCGCTGTTTGTGTGATGGTGCTGTTTCGGCTCCTCCTGGAACTTCTGCATATTTGCATGCATATAGGAGAGTGTTCTGTTTATTTTTCTTTAGTTATGATTATCGTTCTGCAGTGGTATTAGAGTTTAAAATGAACAGTGGAGTGTAGCTATAGATTTTAATGATTTAAGCCTTTATTGAGTGATAGTTATTGGTCCCTCCTTACCAAAAATAACTTTTGTAGAGCTGATAAAAAATATATATGATAATGAGTGGTATAATTGAGGAAATGGTCTTAAGTAGGGAAAAATGGCGAGACATGATTCATATAGTCGACCCCAAATAGTTGGGATAACGCTTTATTGAGTTGAGTTGAGATGAGTCATTGGGTTCCTCCTTTTCACTGATAAATTATCTTGGTAGAGCCCTTTATGCAGTGGAGAAACTAGCATGTGGACAAAGCCTAACAATAAGTTCATCCATATGGTGTCATGTATCAATATTAAATTAAATGCATCTATTTGCATATTGAAAGTTATATTCTTCTTCTTGTGTAGTTTAAAGATGGAATTGATACTAATCTACTTTCTTGACTGAACTGCACTTTTAGGGTGGGGGACCTTATTATCTCATTGGTCGTGCCCTGGGTCCAGAGGTTGGAGTCAGCATTGGTCTATGTTTTTTCCTCGGGAATGCAATTGCTGGAGCTCTGTGAGTGTATATTGTGATCTTTCTTTTCCCCCCTCTCCCCCCCCTCCCCCCCTTTTTTTTATGATACAGCAATATGGTTGGGGCCCATAAAGATGATGGAGATGTGGCTAATCATAATTGTTCTATTCAGTTTATAGTTTGATGTAAGATTTATATAAAAATTCTATTAGATTTATTGTCCTTAATTTTTATTTGATCGTGTTTTTAGCTATGTGTTGGGAGCTGTAGAGACCTTTTTAAAAGCTGTTCCAAGTGCTGGGATTTTTAGAGGTAATGACCAAGAAATCTCAGCAGTTGACTTTCAAATCTTTACTCTAAATTGAACAGATTCTATGTGACATTTTTTCTCTAATAATGGCTGCATAAATTTTCATTTCTGCAACTTGATAGATTTGTATGGTTGGTTAAATTTGCATTTGCCTCAGCAACTACAATTGCGCAGATGAAAACTGTAGCATAATTCTTATCCATTAATTGATGCAAGCTTTAGCATACTGTAGAGGAATTTAGTGCAGTGTAAAGTTTTTTCTAATTTGGGCTATACAACTCTTATTTTAATATTTATCGGATGGGATAACCATTTAAATGGTTTTGGTAATCTTCTTGTTAACAATGTTTGACCATGTGAAGTTCTGCTGTTATCTTGTAATGCCTCCCATACATAAAATTGTTCTTAGGAGAATTATTTTTGGCCGTTGGGTATAATAAATGAATTATAATGTTAATCAACGCAGAGACTGTCACAAGAGTTAATGGCACAGCAACTGCACAGCCCATTTCAAGCCCAAATTTACATGACCTGCAAATTTATGGGATCATTGTGACCATCCTTCTATGTTTCATTGTGTTTGGTGGCGTCAAAATGATCAATCGGGTAGCACCTGCCTTTCTCATACCTGTTTTATTCTCAGTGTTCTGCATATTTATTGGGATAGCTTTGGCAGGGAAGGATGATCCAACAAGTGAGTATATTCTTTAAATTTTTTGTCTTTCACTTTTTATTTTTCTTTCCTATTGTTAAGATTCATTGTCTCTAAACTCTAAAATATAAAAATAATGTGTTCGTAGTTGTTAGTATCTTACGGTACGCGATATGTATCTTACGATACGTTTCGACATAGATATAAAATGATACATATCTTATAGTTGCATCTTTTTATACCGTATCTTATGATATGTTTTGATATGCACAATACACGATATGAGCAATTAGGCTAAACGACGTCGTTTTGTCCCTTTTTTGTTGTTTTGTTATGTACATTGAAACATTTTTTGTTTGTTTGGTTTTATATTACCTCTTTATAATGTATAGAGATGTTTCTCAAACAAAAAAGAAGGAAAGTTAGTATTTTGAGAAGATGTGGATGAGGAATGAGCACATACAAGAAGTCAAAGAAGTAAAAGGAAGTGAAAAATTGTTGGCATCTGACGATGATAGTGATGATAATATTGATGCTATTGAAATTGGATATTAAGATGAAAATGTGATGAATTATAAAAATGAATAATTTTGGATTTTTTCTTGATGACTATGTTAGAAACTTGGATTATTAAATTTTAGTTTAAAACTCGTATTTACAAATATCGATTCTTGTATTAGATGAAATTTAAGTTTTTTTTTTATAAGTGAGTTAAAATGTAATCTTTATTATTTTATACACATTTTATTTACCATATATATATATATATATATATAACACTATAAATAACATGATACAATATATTTGAAAAATGAGAACTATACGTGGTACAACTTTGATTTTTAATTGTTGGATAAATAATAATAATTCATATATCTAATTTGTTCAAGAAGTAAATTGAAATGTTATTTGTATCATTTTAAACATTATATATATATATATATTTATAATTTTTTTTTTAATTGCACATATCTACGATACATGATACGATACACATTTTTTCAAAAATGATACGATTTCCGATACACGTTTTGACAACTATGCATGTGCTATCAAGTAAAATGGCACACATGGTGCTGATGCTGATTGCACCTCTCATTCAAGTGTATGGGTGTACGAGTAACCATGGCTTAACAAGCATTTGGATCCTTTGTACTGGTATATTGTTCTTAATTTTGTCTTATTTCTTTGAACCAGATATATAAGTGCCAGAAGTTTTAAAGAGCTGTTAGATTCTCTTTGCCTTGGTAATGGGCTTTTTGGTCTGCTAGATGTTTTGCGTTGGCCCATATTATTTGGGCATCTCACTTTTTAGTAATTAAGCTCATCGATATTGTCCTAAAGAACAGGTACTGTACAAGCAAGGTCATTTGCAATTTTGTCTCAACTTATTGTCCCTTTTGAATATTTCTTTTCTCGTTTTTTGATGGGAGTGGGGTATAATTATTCGAAGATAGTGGCAAGTTTTAATGATTTATTGTGGTTTCGTATAAAAAAATGGATTACTTTGGTTAAAATGTCCTTAGCCTGTATCTTGACACAAGTTATTCAAATATATATATATATATATATATATATATATATATATAAAGAAAATCATAAAGGAAAAACAAAGCATGTATGTATCGAGACAACAATTGCCCGACGAATTTGAGTTGGGAAAGAAATGCATGCCTCCAGGTTGTCAATCACCAAATGTTGTGAAGGTTTCTTGATGTAATAGTGAAGTGCTATTCTAGCTCCTATACTACATCTTATGTCAATTCCTAAAGATCCCCCAGCTTTGCTGCGTGATGCTCAATTATGGAAGTTTCTTTCTTGGCAGCCTAGGGGCAAGAAATTTTTGGCATTTCTAAGGATTATGGTAGAGTTTTTATAGGGGATAAATCATTCTATGCTTCCCTTTAGTGGCTGGTCAATGCTGTGAAAGCAGAAACGATAGCTCCTGGTTGGCATTGGAGAGGTGTTTACTTTTGCACTGAGAGGCATCACTGTTAAGGGAAGCTCTTTTGTTGTTATAATGTGTGCTTGAAGTGGGCCTCAAGGCCCTTGAGAATGAATTAAAAATCAGTTCAATAAGCATTGGACTTCTAGTGAGTTGCAGTTTCTAGTTCTTGTTGATTCCACGTTTGAGTAAAGATGAGGCAGATCTTCTAGCAAAAAGAGAGCCTTACTCCTAGCAGAATTCTGGGCCAAATCTTACCTTCTTAATCCCACTCTTTCTTTTGTTCAGCTTTAGTTTTGGTTGTATTCTCGTTGTTTTCCTCGCCCTTGAATGAACTTTTTCCTTTTCTATTCTTTTTGGTACCTTTTGTCCCTTCATATTTCTATAAATTTTAATCTTTATCAGACAATTTAAGAGGCGTTGTCTGTGCTCATAAAATATGGGGCTTAGGAGAAATATGAATGAGTTGAGGATTTTAGTTGCTTCTGGCCTTGCAAAATTGCTATTTAATTCCTAATTTTGACCAGAGGAGTTGGAGGGTAGAAGGAACTAGTGGTTTGAGTCAAAGGAATTGTTCTTGATTTGTTTTTGTTTTGTTTTTGTTTTTGCTTGAAACTCCTTTATCGTTGTTCTTTTCCTTTTAAGAGTTTTTGGATCTTGATCCCCTCATAAATTATCATTTTTCATTCCACTATCTTTTTTTTAGTGTGGCATTTACAATTCTTGAGCAAATTATTCTTGGGGGCAAAGGTTCATAAATATGCATGTCTTTGTATTTTCTTTTGAAGATTAGGTGGACCATTTGCTCTTCTATTGAGTTGTCAAGGGTTTTGCCTGCTTCTTTTGCCCATTGGCTTTTTAGTTTGGACAATGGTCATTCAAATCCGTAGGATTGATGGTCTCACTTGTTTTCTCTTTATACTTCTTCGGTTCTTTGTAGTGAGTGAAAATTCATTGTTTTGTGTTGTTTTGTATTTAGAAAATTGAATAGCAAGTCAAATCCTTTTGCTTAGTTGGAATACTTCCCTAATTTTTAGTATGGTTTCTGGGAATCTTTGTGCCACAACTGAAACAATGTTATCCATAGATAATGACTATTTTAAACTTTTTATTTTTTCCCTGGTGGTTACTGCTGCACTGTTTCAATATCTGCTTTTGTTCTTTCGAATGAAAATTATATTTAATTGAAGAAATTTTTATGCACTGTTTCCTATGTAGGACAGATACTTTCTACATAGAGCCATATCTGTGTCATAAATGAACTGGATAGCGATACTTCTTGGGTATTCCTAGATTCTTGTTTGATACATCGAGACACGTCTACAATTTTGAAAGTGATTTTTTATTTTGTTAAAAACTCACATCCAGTACTTTATGATATTCTTTGACATATTTTTGAGTTTCCACGCATGTTGAGATGCAGTTCTTCTAATATAGAATCATGAATTTTAATTTGAGATTAGGAGCTTAGAATTTTTAGTAAATTCATAAATAATTTTTATTTATCATGGGGTGTGTGAGAGTGTGGGTATATATGAAGTATGGATACTCTGCTTTGGCTCACGTGGACACATTCGGACACGCCCCAAGTACGTGCCCGTCGCGCTAAAAAGTATCCAATTTGTTTTTATTTTTCTGAATTTCGGACCCATCTCAGACACAATTTTTTTGGGATTTTTTCTCTTTCTATTTTCCCCTCTTTTTCTCCTCTTTTTCTCTGCTTTTCTTTTGGTTTACGGATAAATATATGAATATATTTGTTTTATGTAATAGTTAGCAAATTTGTTTTGAAATTTGTATCATAGATGTTGATAATTAAATGAAGAAATTCTCGAATTTTTATTTAATGCCTTTTTCTTTGATGTCTTAATAATATTGTTGTGATCTGTATATTTTTATGCCAATTTTGATTGAAATTTGTTAGGTTTTTATTATACGGTCTTATAAAGAAATAAAAAAAAATATTCAACATGTTCCTGACGTCTCTGTGTCTTTCTTTTTTTAGAAATGCCATGTCTACTTGTCCGTGTCCATGTTTGTGTTTCTTAATTCATTACCTGTTTGAGAGAAGGTGCAGGGAAGCTAAATTGCCTAGCTTGGCTGAGTTATTAGACCAAACATTTTTTGTGATTCATATCTTGCCCATTCAATTAACTTTTTTTTTTTTATAAAGTAAATTTGTATTAATGGCGCCCAAGGGGGGCGCAACCAAGAGTACAAAACCAAGCTATACAACTATGGCCTCAAAGACCCCAAAAAATAAGAATTTTCGTTCCCCAAAAAAACACAACTATTACATTCTTTCCAAATACACCACACCAAGCAATGTGGCACCATTCTCCAAATCGCTTTGATCTCCTTCCTAACCCTCATCCCTCCCCAGCAAGAGAGCATCCCTTTCAAATTGGCCGGCATCACCCATGAACAACCAAACCTAACCATTACAAGACACTGTAGATCTCTAGCCACTGGACAATGAATTAACAAATGATCTACCGTTTCTAGCCCAACCTTGCACATGTAGCACATACTAGCCAATTGAAATCCCCTTTTCTGCAAGTTATCTGCAGTCAAAATAGCACCCCACGAGGCTACCCACACAAAAAAGGCAACCTTTGAGGGGACTCCAGGGTGCCACACCATCCTCCACAGAAACTGACCAGCCCCTCCCCCCGTTAACTCATTATAGTAGGACTTAAGGCCTCGAGAATCCAAAGTCCATCACATAGAATCCTCCCTTCCCTGAACCAGACCATAGCCATTGATAACACGCACCAACTCTCCCACCTCCTCCAATTCCCGGTAAAAAAAAAGTGCCTTCTGAAAAAAGGGGTCCAAACAACATCCCTACCAGTCCCGGTTCCATAATCCACTATCAAGGCATCACTGAAAGAAGCAATACTGAGCAGATGAGGATACTCCCTTTAAAGACCTTTCCCCACACCAAATGTCTTCACAAGTGAGCACCCTCGCCCCCTCCCCATCCCTACCAGTCCTGATTCCTTATCCCCTCCCCAGCCCATTCTATTAACTTCTTGTCTCCTTTGTTGTTTATACACTGCATTTTTTTGAATGGCCCATTGGAAAGGGAGTAGTATATTTTAGGCAGATGGTAATCATCAGTTTGGTTGGCTTCTGTTGTAGGTTCGACTTGGTGATTAATGTCCTGCACTGCCTTGACTTGAACTACATAACTGGAGCTTTCAAGTCATTTTTTTATGCTTTTTTGCTTAATTTTGTTATCTTTATTTTCTCATTTGTTCAGTGAAAGGATAGAATTCACTACTTTCTCTTTTAATGCTTGACACAGGTGGAATCACTGGCTTGAGTTTGGAAACCTTTAAGGATAACTGGAGTTCGGATTATCAAACTACTAACAACGCTGGAATACCTGATCCTGAGGGGAAAATATACTGGAATTTTAAGTAAGTCATGCCAATAATTCTAGACATTGTTGAAATATTTGTTGGCTTTTATGTATGTATTTAATAAAAGCAAGGATCAAAATTTCATTTTGGTTGACTGAGGAACGGGACATTTTGGAAACATTTCTGGCACGCAATAAAGACAATGAAAAGAATTGCAAACACATGAAATGCTTGGCAACATATAGTAAAAATATAAACGAATGAAATAGTGAAGTAATTGACTAATTGAATATGTTTTAAGCCTAAACATCCATCTAGGTGAGAGGACACTGGAGTGGGTGGAGAAGAAAACACAAATGTGAATAAATCTCCATTTAATGTCAAACAATTCTTTACTAGTATTAATGCCAAACAATTCTTTACTAGTAAAGAGTTTAGAGCTAATTTTCTTAGAATACAACAATATGATTTGATAGCCATGTACTTTGTAACAAATACAAAGTAGATATTTTGAGGGAAGTTACATGTAAAATAAGAATCTAAGTGAAACAATTACCAAGTTAATTCTTCAATTTTCCCTTCTTTTGAAAAAAGAAATGGATATTACCTTTTACTAGTTTTTGGAATTGCTGTTGACAAAAAGGAAGATTTTCTATTAGTTCGGTATTTTTCAACCATGTATGTTTCGGTGGAAACAATACTAGTTTCATGGAAGTATGTGTATTTCGGTTTTCCTCCTATGTTTCGTTTCGATTTATCAGGAAAGAGAAATATTTTGGCCATTTTGATGAAAAAAAGAGGGATTCCACACCCCCCAACCCACCCCCCCACCCCTCCCCGGGTGCCGGATAAGTGGTAACAAGAAGGAATTTTGATCCTTGCATAGAAGTGTCAAATGCTGGATTTTGATATATTACTTAGTGATTTGGTTCTGTTTCTTTATGCATCATTTTAACATTTTGTAAGACCAAACGTTGGAGTTTGTTACATTATTGGCTCTCTCTCTCTCTCTCTCTCTCTCTCTCTCTCTGTCACACACACACAAAATTTAGTCAGTTATATGTTTAACATATCTTAGTGGAAATATCATCAAACATTCATCTTTCTTGTTTTGTTACCATTTTGGATGAAGAATTTGCGAGTGTTGCACATAAAAATCTTTTGATCAGTACTGATAAAAGAAAATATCTTTTGATCGGTGCAGTTGTTTGGCAATGATTCAGAACTGTAAAATTACCTGGCATGGGAAATTATCTTTCATCTTCATCATAAATCTAGCATCTAGATTCTAGTATCTTTCTTCTTCAGCCTTTTCATTAGTTATTATTAAGATATTTGTGGATTTTTAATTGATAAGAATTGAAGAGGTTCTTTATTATAGCATTTGGCAAGTTGGTAGACTCAAAATTATTATTATTAATTCTTTTTTTTTTTTTTTGGGGGGGGGGGGAGGGTGATTTAAATTTTGTCGGGACTGATTTGTAAATTGTATAGGATGCAGGGGCCTTTCTAAAACCTTGGTAGGGCCACGGCCCTACCTGCTCCTGCCTAGATCCACCACTGATTTTTGCTTCATTTTCAGCCATTGGAACAGGTTTAAATTGATTCACGCTATTTTCACCCTGGAACTGGAATTAGGAACCATATCAGTTCAAACTTTATTATAGTTTTCCTCCAAGTGGAATTCCAAGGCAAGGATTCCACACTGCCAAATGTAGCTTTATTTGTCCTGTTGCAAATGTTGCAACCCAAGTGGCTAAACTATTGATGCTAGTCAGTTATGTTCGTCTGAATTATGTCAAGCTGATATTTTGTAAATGGTTTTCAAATGAAATTTACTTGTTTCATGGCTTTTCTAACTACTTTAGTTTTTATTATTGTCAGCGCATTGGTTGGTCTCTTTTTCCCTGCTGTGACAGGAATTATGGCGGGTTCAAATCGCTCTGCATCTCTGAAAGACACTCAGCGTTCAATTCCTGTTGGAACACTGGCTGCAACTCTCACAACTTCTGGTCTGTATATATTTTCTGTGTTTTTATTTGGAGCTCTTGCAACCAGAGAGAAGCTTTTGACAGATAGGTATTATTCCATATAATATCTTAAGTTGTTAGACAGCTATAGCTAGTTATTTCAGTTTTCTCAATTGTGGCATGGATTTGCTAGGTCTATTTGCATAATTGATGGATGTACTGCAATCATAAACGGTTCTTCCTGTTATTTGAATGTTATTGCTTTAACACTCCTAGAAATGAATCAGACATGGCCCTTATGTGTCTAATATTATTTATTTTTTTGAAAAGAAATTTAATTATGCAATGGGCACCTTTAGAAACTCATATGAAATAAGTTACACAAAATAAGCCATGTTGTTGATAGAAGTCATACAAGTGATCTGGCTGAATAAATTAGCCAAACAAAAAGTTGTCTCAAATGAGATGGTTCTGTTTGTTGCACGGTTTAATTGATTATTTCATAACTTCTATTCTCGAACCTTTAATATCAGAAAGAATGTAATTATGAAAAAAAGAGGTACAATAAGGGTGTAGTATTAGTACTTACTAGTTAGTAGTATACATTAAAGGCTACTTATAGAATTTTAGTTCACCAGCAACTTCCAACTATGTGATTGTTAGCAAGTACTTTTTATTCGGATTATTATTGGCTCATATGTTGTGCGTCTTATATGACCAACTGTTTATAATTATATTTTCAAGTCTAGGTTTTTAATTGTGCTGAATTAAACCTGTTGTAAGTTTTATTAATTAAGTATAATATAAATGATTCAGAATTTAAATACGCTACTACCTAGTGCTAATCCTACCTGTGTGGGATATTGAGGGGGCTATATACATAATATACTTTATCCTTGGCATTATTTGCAAAGTGGTTGCCTTCGGACTTGAACTTATATTCTCACGCTTGACAGTACAATATTTTTTTTTTAAATATATATTTTTTGATAAATAACAGTCCAAACTTTTTTGAAAAATATTTGGCCCTTATTACATTAGTAAAAATTTACAATTTTCTTGAGGTGACCCCTTAATTTAAAAATGAATAGGGCTTTGGTTGATTTTCATTAACTCTTGTCTACTACCAGTATCAAGTAATTATAGTAAGAAGTAAGAACAATTGCAAGAAAAAAGAAGTGAATTCCTGATTACTATAAGCTTTCATTTGGGATCAACATTAAGTCCTTATCTTTTTTGTATTGCTTATGGATGAACTGACCATACATATTCAGGATGAGGTACCATGGTGTATACTATTTATTGATGATTATTTTAATTGATGAAAGTAAAATAGAGATGTTTTGTTGTGTTCATGGATCGTGCTAGCCACAGTTATGGACCTTTTGTGCGGGTGGAAAGTGGAAGGTGAGAAGTGATGTGAGGAAGGTGTGGAGGGTGGAACCTTTTTGTCTTTTGTGGTGCTTTTGGAAGAAAAGTAATTGGAGGATTTTTGAAGGGGAAGAATTATCTCCTTGTAGATTTAAAGATAGGTTTTTTAAAATGCTTTACTTTAGATGCAAGAAGTTTACTCCATGTATGCAGATTCTTTTGTTAATTTTTTAGGGGACTTGAGATTTTAGTATAATCTCTCCCCTTTGTGTTTGTGTTTGCCCCCCTTTGGCGATTCTTTAATTCAACACTTTTACTAATCAAAAGAAATAGAGATAAATCCTAAATTAGAGGTTTGAAGAGAGACTTTAGAATTAAAAGGGTTTAAGATTAAGTAGGACTAAAATTTAGCATACTAAATGTAACTTTAGTAGAACAAGGAACATAAAATAGGAATATAGAGGAGATTGATAATCAAGAAGTAATAAAAGATGAACAATTTCACTGCTTAGGTCCGCTTATTCTTAAAGAGGGAGAGATCGAAGATTGCATTACTCTTATAGTTAAGGCATGATGGGTTAAGTGGGAGAATGCATTTGGTATATTTTGTGATCGACATATGCTATTAAATCTAAAAAGATACGTTCTATAGAACATTTATTCTACCAATCATGCCATTTGGATTTCATTGATGGTATGCAATTAATGGATATGCCTTTAGAGAGTGGTGGATTCACATGGTCTAGCAAAAGAGAAGGCCCAACTATATCTCGACTGGACAAATTCCTTGTCTCTATGGATTATTAAGAAAGGTTTTCGGATGTAGCACAATCTTGTCTGCCAAGACTAGTGTTAGATCATGTGCCTCTACTTTTGGATAGAAGGGAGTTAAGAAGGGAAGAGCTCCATTTAGATTTGAGAACATGTGGCTAAAAAAGGAGGCCTTTGTGGACATGGTTAATTCATGAGATGGTGGAAGTATCTTATAGCCAAATTGATACGTATTTAGGGTTTGTATTTAGGGCTTGAATAAAGAAAAAGAAGAGAGGAGAGAATATAATAAGTGTTGGTTATGTATCTCTAATTAAACATGTGGAAATCCCAAATAATTTGAATGGGATTTGGAGAAGATTGTGGTAGGAGATTTAGGCTGTTTATTAGTGTTGACAATTTTTTTGTTTCCATTTTTCTTTGTTTCCTTTTTCTCTGTTATTTCCATATTTCGATTCTCATTGTACATGATAAATAGGGTCCATGTATGTAAACATGTAATGAATTTTAGAATGAGAAATTGATTTCTTCATGGTATCAGAGCAGGGATTCTGAAAACCCTAGCAAAATATGGCCGCTAGCCATGAACCTACCCAGTCGGTAACTCAGGAAGGAGAATCAGAGACAATCTCCTCCATGAGTTCGACTGTAGGAATTGAGAATTCCTCATTCCATCTTACTGTAGAAAAATTGAATGGTAAGAATTACCGAGAATGGGCCCAATCCATCAAGCTGGTTATCGACGGTAGAGGGAAATTAGGGTTCCTGACAGGCGAGGTCAAGCAGCCTCCTTCCAGTGATGCAACAGCCTTCCAGAAATGGCGTTCAGAGAATTCGTTCATCACCTTCTGCTTGATCAACTCCATGCGACCAACCATCGGAAGAACCTACATGTTTCTCCCGACTGCTAAAGATGTGTGAGACGCCGTGCGAGAGATCTACTCCGATGCTGAAGATGCATCGCAAATTTTCGAACTCAAAACAAGGCTTTGGCAGATGAAGCAAGGAGATCGGGAAGTTACAAAGTTCTACACAGAGATGTTGGGACTGTGGCAAGAACTCGACCTTAGCTGCGGCGAGGAATGGGAGTGCACGGGTGACAGTGTTCGATTCCAGAAGAGGATGGAAGCCGAGAGGGTGTTCGAATTTCTGGCAGGGTTGAATCGTGAACTCGACGATGTATGCAGCCGGATTTTGGGTCGACGGCCGCTTCCTTCCATCCGTGAGGTCTTTGCTGAGGTGCGACGGGAAGAACAGAGGCGGAAGGTGATGTTGAAGGAAAAAGCAGAGCCTGGGATCGAAGGCTCTGCTCTTGCGAGTCGAGGAATGGTGTCAACAGCAACGTCTGGTTCACGACCGAACCATATGTTTGAGGTTGAAGACCTTATATCGCGTGGGGGATCCAGTGGGTCGAGACAGACCCATACGTCTGGGTTGGAAGCTTTTGTAAGTCGTGGGCCTCTTAATGGATCCGGCCCAAAACAAAATAAAAGACCTTTTTGTGAGCATTGCAAAAAATCGGGCCATTCCAAAGATACCTATTGGGCCTTACATGGCAAGCCTGTAGATTGGAAGCTCAGACAGCCCAATAAATCTCATGGGTACTAGGCCTCTACTGAACAGCCCTTTAGTGGGGGTTTTAACCCTGAGCAACTTGAGAAGCTATATGCTCTTTTTTCGACCTTCCAAACCTCGGGTCAGTCCTCTACTCAATTGCCATCGGGTTCCTTAGCCCAGAAAGGTACTTTTTTGTCAGCCCTTAGTTCCACTTTGCGCCATACTCCCTGGATTATTGACTCAGGTGCATCTGACCATATGACTGATGCCCATCATTTATTTTCCACATATTCACCTTGTGCTGGTAACTTGAAAATAAAAATTGCAGATGGTACTTTATCCCCAGTAGCTGGCAAAGGGAGTATCCGTATCTCGAATTTATTACTTTGGAGTCTGTAGTTCATGTTCCTAATCTCTCTTGCAATCTGTTGTCTATTAGTCAACTAACCAAACAATCTCATTGCTCAGCTATTTTTTTGTCTTCTCATTGTGTTTTTCAGGATCTATCATCGGGGAAGACGATTGGCAGTGCTAAGGAATGCGAGGGACTCTATTACTTTGATGATGTTCACATGAATAAACAGTGTCATCCTCCTCTTTGTAATTCTGCATTTAGTCCTAGGGATAGTGACCTTTTGTTATGGCATAAACGAATGGGCCATCCTAGTTTTCAATATTTAAAACAGTTGTTTCCATCACTTTGTTTGAAGAAAACTCCCTTGGATTTACAATGTGAAGTTTGTGAACTTGCAAAACATCATCTTACTACTTTTCCCACATCATCTTATAAACCATCATTGCCTTTTACCCTAATTCACAGTGATCTTTGGGGCCCCTCACGAGTTCCCAATAGGACCCACAAAAAATGGTTTATTACATTTATTGATGACCATTCTCGTCTCTGTTGGGTATTTTTACTAAACGATAAATCTGAAGTTAGTTTTGTATTCATGAACTTCTACAATATGATTTACACCCAATTGCAAACAAAAATCCAGATTCTTCGTACTGATAATGGCACAGAATACTTCAATTCCTCCTTGAGTCCCTACTTTCAAGACAAAGGTATTATTCATTAGAGTTCCTGTGTTCAAACCCCTCAACAAAATGGGGTTGCTGAACGGAAAAACCGACATATTCTTGAGATAGCTCGTGCCTTACTGTTTACCACTTACATGAAAAATAATTTTTGGGGTGATGCCATTCTGACCGCTGCATTTCTCATCAATCGAATGCCTAGTCGGGTTCTCTCATTTGCAACTCCTCTCCAAAAATTCTAGGAGGCCTTTCCTAATTCTCGAGTCAGTTCCTCTCTCCCTCTTCGTGTTTTTGGGTCCACAGTGTTTGTCCACATTCATGCCTCCCAACGTAACAAATTGGATTCTAGAGCTCTCAAATGTGTCTTTCTTGGCTACTCCCCTACTCAAAAGGGTTACAAATGCTATGATCTCCTCTCACAGAAGCTATACGTTAGTCGGGATGTCACATTTTTTGAGCATACTCCCTACTACTCGCTTTAGGGGGAGTCCTTGAGAGAAGCTCAACACTCTGATATAGACTTCGATGTTGCGATCTTTGAGTTTATTCCATACACTACACCCTCTCCTTTCTTGTCCAATACAGAAGGAACCTTGAACTCAAGAGGAGATGTAGGAAAACAAACAGGCAGGGAAACACTTGTTTACTCAAGGAGACCTAAATCAAAGCCCGATGAGACCTTCACATCCGAAGCACCAAAAGAGTCAGAACCGGTGATAGCTCCGACTCCTTATGAGCCAAAATCCAATCTTGACCAGGTAAAAAATCTTGATGACCTACCCATTGCTCTTAGAAAACAACCTCGTTCATGTACTTCCCATCCTATCTCAAAATTTGTTTCTTACAATGCTCTTTCTACCAAATGTCGTGCTTTTACGTCTAACCTTGACAGGATCTAGATTCCTAAGAATATTCAAGAGGCTCTGGGAATTCCAGAATGGAGGAAAGCAGTAATGGAAGAAATCAGGGCATTGGAAAAAAATGGAACTTAGGAAGTAATGTCTTTGCCAAAGGGGAAGAAGCCAGTAGGCTGTAAGTGGGTGTTCACAGTGAAGTACAAGGCGGATGGTACAGTGGAACGATACAAAGCTCGCCTAGTTGCAAAGGGGTTTACTCAGACATATGGTATTGACTACACCGAGACATTTGCACCTGTGGCAGAGCTGAACACTATACGGGTTCTCTTGTCCTTGGCAGCAAATCTGGATTGGCCACTCCACCAATTTGACATCAAGAATGCTTTTCTGAATGGTGAGCTGGAGGAAGAAGTGTTCATGACGTTGCCTCCAGGAGTTTATAAGGAAGGAGATGAAACCAGAGTATGTAAACTGAAGAAATCCCTGTATGGACTTAAACAATCACCAAGGGCATGGTTTGACAGATTTGCGAAGGTGATGAAGAATCAAGGATATCAACAGAGACAGTCAGATCATACGATGTTCATCAAACAATCCAGTGATGGAAGCAGGACCATCCTAATTGTATACGTCGATGACATTATTCTTACTAGAGATAACACAGGAGAGACAGAAAGATTGAAGAAGGTCTTAGCCACAGAATTTGAGGTAAAAGACCTAGGTCAAATGCGATACTTTCTGGGAATGGAAGTTTCCAGGTCAAAGAAGGGAATTAGTGTCTCTCAGAGAAAGTATGTGTTCAATCTTTTGACTGAGACTGGGATGCTTGGTTGCAAGCCAAGCGATACTCCGATCGAGGTAGGAAAAAGAACGGAAGACGCTGGAAAACCTGTGGATAGAGAAAGATATCAGAGACTAGCAGGTAGATTGATCTACCTATCTCACACCAGACCTGACATTGCTTTGGCTGTGAGTGTGATCAGTCAGCATATGCATTCACCAAAGGAGGGTCACCTAGAAGCAGTATATAAAATTCTCAGATATCTGAAAGCCTCTCCAGGGCGAGGTCTATTCTTTAAGAGAGGAGACAGTTAGAAGGTAGAGATTTATACAGATACAGATTGGGCAGGATCTGTAGAAGACAGAAGGTCTACTACTGGCTACTGTACCTATGTTTGGGGAAATTTAGTAACATAGAGGAGCAAGAAGCAGAATGTGGTAGCCAGAAGTAGTGCTGAAGCTGAATTCAGAGCCGTTGCACAAGGGATGTGTGAAGGGCTGTGGTTACAGAAGCTCTTGGAGGAACTACACATCACAATAGAGCTCCCCACCAAACTCTACTGCGACAACAAAGCCGCTATCAGCATTTCCCATAATCCGGTCCAGCACAACAGGACTAAATACATAGAAGTTGACAGGCATTTTATAAAGGAGAAAATTGAGAAAGGGACAGTCTGCATGACCTATATCCCTATAAGAGAACAATTAGCAGATATATTCATTAAGGGTTTACAGAGGTCTAACTTTGAAGAGTTTATCTGTAAGTTGGACATGATCAACATCTATGATCCAACTTGAGGGGGAGTGTGGAAATCCCGAATAATTTGAATGGGATTTGGAGAAGATTGTGGTAGGAGATTTAGGCTGTTTATTAGTGTTGACAATTTTTTTGTTTCCATTTTTCTTTGTTTCCTTTTTCTCTGTTATTTCCATATTTCGATTCTCATTGTACATGATAAATAGGGTCCATGTATGTAAACATGTAATGAATTTTAGAATGAGAAATTGATTTCTTCAAAACATCACCAATTATTTATATTGTGCAAAAGAAGAAATGAAGTTTACAATTTACCCCTACTTAAGTACTCTAGCTTATTACAAAAATAAGGACCTAAGAACTCTAATACTCCCCCTCAAGTTGGAGCATATAGATCAAATATGCCTAGGTTGGAACGTAAACTCTTGAAGGTGGACCTAGCCAATGACTTAGTAAAAATATCACCTAGCTGAGCACCCGACTAAACATAAAGGGTGACTATCTGCTTCTGCACGATTACATCCCGAATGCAGTGACAGTCAACTTCAATGTGTTTTCTCCTTTCATGAAAAACTAGATTACTAGCAATGAAGATAGCTGTTTGATTATCACAATACATGGACATAGGAGATGGCACATCAACACCTATTATCATGAAGAAGAGACCTAACCCACAACATCTCACACATAGTATGAGCCATAACACAATATTTTGCCTCAACACTAGAGCGTGCCACCACTCTGTTTCTTACTGCGCTATGTAACAAGATTACCACCAACAATTATGCAATATCTAGAGGTAAACCACCTATCACTACGATTGCATGTCCAATCAGCTTCAGAGAAACTAATAACTGATAAAACAAATGATGGCCTATATAATAATCCCTTTCCGAATGTTGCCTTAAGATATCGAAGAATGCGACAAACTCTAAGGAAAGATGGAAGTAAGACAAAATTAGAAATAGGACGATGAGTACAACTACAAGTACCTTTCCGTAAAGCAATAGGCAAATCTGGAGAAGAGGGAATCATGGACAGAGCAGTAGGTGAGATGTCAAGCGGGACATCAAGAGAAGCAGGAGCCCATTGGATAATTTGTTGATCGTTGCTAAGTCGATAAACCTATAAAGGAAGACTAGCCATAAGAGAAGAGGAGGACCCAGAATCAGACAAACGTGGCAAAGGAATCTCCCTCTGACGAGAAGGAACCATGGTAGACTCAAGATGATGTCCATGTGCTGAAAAGAAAGATGAGGACTCAGAAAAGGTAATATCTGCACTAGTATAATACCGATGAGAGATAGGGTCATAACAACGATAACTCTTCTAAGTACGAGCATAGCCTAAGTAAACACATTTGACAGAACGAGGAGACAACTTATCTTGACCAAGACCAAGAAGATGAACATAAGCTACACAACCAAAAACATGAGGAGTCAAACTAAAAGGTGGAACATAAGGATAAAGAAGAGAAAAAAGAGGCTGATTGGCCAAAAAAGAGGAGGGCATGCAATTATGAGATAAGTAGCAGTCAAGACAACATCAACCCAATATGAATTTGGCAAATGCATATTAAATAATAAAGTATGAGCAACATCCAATAAATGACGAAGCTTACTTTCAGTAACGCTATTTTGTTGAGATGTATGGGAACAAGTAGTCTGATGAATAATGCCACGTTCAATGCAAAAAAACATCCATAAAAGACTGAGTATTTTCATATGCATTGTCAAACCATAAAATCTAGACGCATTTGTCAAATTGACCTATGATTTCATTATAAAATGTAACAAAGATTTTAGGCAATTCAGAACGATTTTTCATAAGAAGCAACTAAGTCATATGAGATAAATCATCCATAAAAATTACAAAATAGCGAAACCCAAAAGTACTTTTTATTCTTGTAGGATTCCAAATATCTGAATGTACAATATTGAAGGGACTAGATTAACGACTGATTAGACTACTAGGGAAAGAACTCTAAAATAGATATAGGACTCAAATTGGGAACAACTTGACGTAATTTCTACAACGATGGATGACCCAAACGATAATGCCACTACAAATGAGAAACTGTGGTACTCAAAGCAGTAACAGACTCGCCAAGATCCGAAGAATAAAGACCAGTGCACTCATGCCTCGAACCAATCACCTTCCTTGTCTTGAGATTTTGAAACACACAAAACACTGTTAAGACTTGGTCAATTGGCTCATAGATTGAAAGGAAAATGAGGTACAAATAAATCAGAAGACATGGAAAGAGATTCAGTAGAACGTCGATCGTCAGTTCCAAGCACTAGTCGAAAGGAACCCTCAACCAACATAATACGAGATTTTGAAGGGTGAAAATTAGAGAACAAAGAAGAAATACCAAACATATGAGCATTAGCTCTAGAATCAATAATTCATAGAGCATGAGACTTTCCAAACACACATGCAGAATTACTTGTATTAGCCATAGTAGCAGTAGAGGTAGCTAAATGAGGGGAAAGAGAAGATAACTGTTGTAGAAACTGATTAAGTTGAGAAGTGATAGTATCATGAGAACCAGAAGGAACAGAACTGGGATCCTTTGAAGATGTCGGTGGCACGGGTGGAGCAAAAGTATCATCCGATATCTGGTTAGCATAGGTTGGTCGTTTCCATTTATCCCGACAATAATCTTCAGTGTGCCCTGTACCACCACAATAAGTGCATTTCCACTCAAAATGATTACCACAACCAATCCGTCCAACTCGTCCAGAACCTCAATCACCACCACCACGATTACCACTTGGATGAGAAAGTTGGCCACCAACATGACCACTACTACGGCCACCACAGAAACCACCACAATTACCATCATTAGAGATGAAAGCACATGACTCTCTAGAGGACGAAGCAGACCCACGAGGGGGAAAGGCACTAGGGATGGGGTTTGGGGTGGTGGACCCCTTCCCCAATCCCACCTTGCAAAAAAATGTTTCTCCCCAAACTCATTTAAACCCTGTGATAAGCAAGGGAGGGTCCTTGTTGGGGTCCTCATTTATTTTTAAACTTTTATTTATTTACTTATTTTATTAAATTAATTATAATTTACATATTTTAAACAAAAATGTTAGATGGGTTAAAATAAGAAATATGCATGTTAATAGAGAATTAGAATGACATTATTTTCTTTTTCAAACATATAACTCTATCGAGTTTGTATAAACTTTTAATGGGTAACTAAAAAATATCATTTTAAACATTGATTACGTAACATAAAACTAATTTATTGTTTTATTTTATATAATCGGGGTGAGGTGGGGCGGCTTCTTCCCAAACCCTAATGGGGTGGAAAAAGCTTCCCCCAAACCCATCCCATTAGGGTGGGGTTGGCGGGTTCTCAACAGGGCGGGTTAAATTGCCATTCTTAAGAGGCACGCTAAAGGCGAGAGTAAGCATTGCCTGTAGTTGGAAGCTTCTCACTAGTCAAAATATGATCTTTGAAGACAGTATACTCGGAATTAAGGCTAGCCAAAAATAAGGCAACTTGAAATTCCTCACGCTGACGTCGCTGAACTTCTAAATCGGTACTCAATGGCTGATAAATGATAAGCTTCTCCCATAACCCCTTCAGAGTACCTTAGTGTTCTGCAAGAGACTTGTCACCTTTTATAGTGTTGAACATACGTTAAAAAATCTCATAAATTTGAGAGACATTGTGCTCTTGAGAATACATCTCTTCAAGTGCTACCCATATCTTTTTGGCATTGTCAAGAAGTTGAACATTTGTGACCACAGAAGGCTCCATATTAAGCCACAACCATGTCATGACTAAGGAATTCTCATTCCACCAATCTTCAAAATTTTTTGCATCTGAAGGTGGGTCTGCATTAAGATACTTGATTTTTTTCTTTGTACGCTGAAAAACTTTAAAAGCATAAGACTATGAATGATAATTATTGCCATTTAACTTCACAGTGGTTACCTATCTCATCTGCTCATCTACAATTGAATGTTTGACATCATCGGATGAAGCCATAGGGAGGAATCAACAGTAGTACTTTAACAAGAAAAACAATAACAACAACCACAAATTTTTGTACTGAGCCAGAACACCCAAAAAAAAAATAATAATAACAACACAGTAGTTGAAGAACACACCAAGACAACTGATCCAATCAGTTGTGTATGTATCTAGAACATAGAGAACCCCAAAATGATCTGAACAGGCCAAGAAACCAAGTGAACCACTAGTCGCGTCTAGTTGCTTCTGTCATCACCAGAGAAGCTTCTTCTCATCTAAACATCAACAAAAATACATGAACTGATCAAAAATGGTTCTAGATCTTCTAGACGCAGCACCCTAGATGACCAGATCGAAGCACCAAAAACCAGCAAATCCATAAGAAAAAACAAATCACAAATCCAACCACTATTTTCCAAAAATAATCCAAAAATAGCAAACTCCCTCTAAACAACCTCAAAACATTTCAAAAAAAATGTCCATAATAATCAGAAGCCTTTGACGACCCAACCAGCAGATTCTGGTGACCAGAATATGCTGACGTCAGTCTTGGACTTCACAGTAATAGTTTCTTGTGGTCTTTGACTATCTTCTAGTGATATTTGGCCTTCTATATTGCTCTGATACCAAGTCAAATTGATATGCATTTAGGGTTTGTGTTTAGGGCTTGAATAAAGAAAAAGACGAGAGAAGAGAATATAATAAGTATTGGTTGTGTATCTCTGACCACACATCACCAACTATTTATATTGTGCAAAAGAAGAAATGAAGTTTACAATATCGTCCCTACTTAAGTACTCTAGCTTATTACAAAAATAAGGACTTAAGAACTCTTAACATTCGTATTAGACAAAATGAGAGCAAACTAATTAAGATGGTTGGTTTGTCCATGTGCAATGAAGACCTATAATTGTACCAATAAAGAAAGGCGACATGGTTCACATTGAGGGTAAAATTAGGACAAGGAGAAGATCGAAATTAATTTAAGTTGAGAAATTAAGGAAATATATAATAACGTGTAGTTTAAGTTAGGAGATGACCTTGGATAAAGCAAAATGAAGAAAAAATATTCATGTAGTCAAACCCAACTAGTTTGGACAGGTCATGGTTGAGTTGGTGTCTACAATCAAATGTTTCTATTTTGTTTTCACTTGAAAAGGTTGTATGATCTGACACAAAAGGATTTGATAAATATACATTGACATATTCCTATAGGCTGCTCCTCCCTTGAATAATTTCTTTGTTATGATTTGACCAGTTGGATGTGCAAAATATTTTACTATTCTTGAAAAATTGTTCCATTAGGATTTTTGTTTCAATGGACCTAACGCCCAGAGTATTTAGATGTACACTTCGGAGTTAACCTTAGATAGATCACAATGGCGAAATTGGATTCATGTAGCCTATCCCAATTAGTAGAGATGAGGCTTGGTTGAGTGGGTGTCTACAATCAAATGTTTCTATTTTGATATCACTTGAAAAATTTGAATGACCTGATACACAAAAGGATTTGATAAATATACATTGACATATTCTTATAGGCTTCTCCTCTCTTGAATAATTTGTGATTGTTATGATTTGACTACTTGGATGTATGAACTTTTTTTCACTATTGTTGAAAAACTGTGCCGTGTCTTCTCTGATGCAGTTGTTTTGTTCATTATCCTTGACACTTGTTATTTCCTTAAATTGACAGCAGAAATGTTGAGTATCCTTATAGCTATGGGTATTTGTGTGGATTTTTATACTTATAGGAGTAGGTCTGTGGTCTTAAAGATTTATGAAATGTTGTGCTGTTTTTTTTGGATTTGCTTTAAAATCTATTAGCCTTCATTTTGCCGTTTTTAGATAACTTCTGTTTTAATTACTTATACAACCTTTTTCATTTTGTGACATTTTTTATTATATAGATATTATTTTTTTTCTTGATAAATAAAACATTATCGCGTGTTTGATAGATGTGTGAACGTTCATGTAAGTTTGATTGGAAATTTGGTGAATTTGAATGATTAAGGGATTAATGACATTTCTACCTATGTTTTAGGGTTAATTAGAGACAGATGGCTGTGTGAAGTTGAATATTGATTAACCTGTACAATTTGGGGCATAACTGATATACTTGTGCAGGCTACTTACAGCTACGGTTGCTTGGCCTTTTCCGGCAATCATTTACATTGGAATTATTCTTTCAACCTTAGGCGCAGCTCTCCAAAGCTTGACAGGTGCCCCGCGTCTGCTTGCAGCAATAGCCAATGATGACATCCTACCTGTTCTTAACTACTTCAAGGTTGCAGAAGGGAATGAGCCTCACATTGCTACCCTCTTTACAGCCTTCATCTGTATCGGCTGTGTCATAATTGGGAATCTGGATCTCATCACACCGACCATAACTATGTTTTTCCTTCTATGTTATGCGGGTGTAAACATATCTTGCTTCCTTTTGGATCTTTTAGATGCTCCCAGTTGGCGTCCTCGGTGGAAATTTCACCACTGGAGCCTCTCTCTTCTTGGAGCACTGCTTTGTATTGGTATGCTTCCTTGTCATCTTTTTCACTTGTAGTTCTGGTCACATGCTTTATAATGATTAGATTAAGCTAAGAAAAGGTAATTAATGTTTTATTTATAGAGAAACTAGATGGTGATACCTCAGGAGACTACTAGATTTTTCCTTTCTTCCCGAGATTTCTTTCAGAGTGCCTGACTCGAGGGGTGGGGTTCACCTAGTTCTCTTATGGCCATCCTTATTCTCAACAGTTGCTTTTAGAAACTGAAATATCAATACATTGGAGGGTTTATTGTTCTTTGGATTGAGTAGGAAAACCAATTTCTTGAGAAATGAATAAGTTTGGGCTTGTCTATCAATGAATGGGTACTGGCAGGTGGATTGAGAGGGGAACTCATGCCCGGAATTTCATGTTTAAAGAAAAGGCCATTACTGAATGTTGGTCCTGCCAATGCGGGGTGTGGGGAGGGTTGGACTGGGTACAAATCTAACATATTCTCACTTGGAAACTTGACCCATTGCACATGGCAATGGCCCTTGAACGTTACACTTAATCTTGCCATGAAATGTGTGGGCTTGTTGTGTAAGTAATGGATAACAGAAGATGCTTGGGATGGACTCTTATGAACTTGGAACTGTATGCTTGAAATGCCACTTAGTGTGTGAGTGCATGCACGGATGTGTGCTTATATGAATCAATTTTACAAGCTCTTGTTTTCTTGCAGTGATCATGTTCTTGATTTCTTGGTCATTCACTGTGGTGTCTCTTGCCCTAGCAAGCCTCATATACTATTACGTGAGCATCAAGGGAAAAGCTGGGGACTGGGGTGATGGTTTCAAGAGTGCGTATTTTCAACTGGCACTCCGTAGTCTTCGATCTTTAGGAGGTGGGTATACTGCTCCTAGTTTGTACTTATCATGAGCTTTCTGTGGTGCTTGTTTGAAAGCTGTTTGAGTTCTTAAACTATCAAATTTCTAGCTAAATGTAAATGCCTTAAATTTTTATATTTCTAATTATTCAATTCATTTTTACAAATTTAACAAAAAGATGACATTATTTAGTGTTGGCTGACCTATGGGGGCTGCTTGAAGGGGTGGACTCGTAGACCACATCTTTGGCATTGTATTGCACTAAGTGGGTGCTTTCAGACTTGTATCCGTGTTCTAATGCTTGGCAACCTGATCTTACAGTTGTCCTAGGAAATAGCCCTGAAAAAAAGGAGAAAAAGTGAAGAAGTATTCATACAAAAATTAGATATATCAAATAATTTGTTCAAATTGAAAATTGTGCGAATTGATGTTTAGCCACAAATTTGGCAATCCATACAAGTTTACCTTCTGATTACAATATATTTGTTATCAAGTAAAACAAAATGGCAAAATTTATGGCAGGAAGCCTAGAATGGATTTGTATTTTTGGAATTATATTACAAAAGTATGTCTTAATGATCTTATTAAAATTTGGTAGCACTTATTGGTCCTTGTCTCCTTGAGAGTGGAAAAGCGGGACTTTTATATACTTTCCCTAAATAGAATTACTTGGAAAAAAAAAGGGAGGTAAACCCAGATGCATATAGATACCTGCAAAAACTGAAACTCTTTGTTTATGTCCCAATATACTTTTCTCATCTTCTTTATGACATCACCATGTATTTCTTGTTATTTTACTCTGTTGCCGCCGGCCGCCCAAGAATTGTAATAGTGTGAAGTTCGTTAACTTAAAAAAGTATGAAGTTCTTTACCTGCTCGGAATATTGCATGCACATTTATCCAATTTTTTTGGTAATTAAGAAATTTTAAATTTATAGTAATATGTATTCATTGTCCTTAAAATACCCTAACAATCAAAAGATACATGAATTTTCTACAAAGCATGCTTTGGCTCTTATTATTTTTACCTTTTTTACCAATTAGAAGTAGTTTGATTATGTCATCTGGAGCATATGTATTTTTGGACAATGTTCATCAAGTTGACTACTGGGCATGCTTAGTTACATTATGGGCTTGTGGCTCATGAAATGCAATGGGAAATTTTGGTTTCCTCCTTTTTCCTTTTGCATTTTGTGCTTGCAAGCTTGTGTAATGTGCATACCTATGTTTGTGTTCTTGTAATTAAACTCTAGTAATGCATGCAGCAAACCAAGTTCACCCAAAGAATTGGTACCCTATCCCCCTCATTTTCTGCCGACCATGGGGCAAGCTGCCAGAGAATGTTCCCTGCCATCCCAAACTTGCTGACTTCGCCAACTGCATGAAGAAAAAAGGCCGAGGAATGTCCATCTTTTTCTCCATCCTAGATGGAGACTACCATGAATGTGCTGAAGATGCCAAGGCCGCCTGCAAGCAGCTTAGTACGTACATTGATTACAAGCGCTGTGAAGGTGTAGCAGAGATAGTTGTAGCCCCCAGTATGTCAGAAGGCTTCCGTGGCATTGTTCAAACCATGGGCCTTGGCAATCTCAAGCCCAATATTGTGGTGATGCGGTACCCTGAAATCTGGCGTCGTGAAAACCTTACTGAAATCCCAGCCACCTTTGTAGGAATAATTAATGACTGCATTGTTGCAAACAAGGCAGTTGTTATTGTCAAGGGTCTTGATGAATGGCCTAATGAGTATCAGAGGCAGTATGGGACCATTGATTTGTATTGGATAGTGAGAGATGGTGGTCTCATGCTTCTCCTATCCCAGCTCCTCCTTACCAAAGAGAGTTTTGAGAGCTGTAAGATTCAGGTCTTCTGCATTGCAGAAGAAGATTCTAATGCGGAGGAGCTCAAGGCTGACGTGAAGAAGTTTCTATACGATCTTCGGATGCAAGCTGAAGTGATTGTTATAACAATGAAGTCATGGGATGTCCAAGTGGATGGTGGGATCCAACAAGATGAATCAGTGGAGGCATTCACTGGTGCTCAGCGACGGATTGCTAGTTACTTAACAGGGATGAAGGAGAAAGCGCAGAGGGAAGGGACAGCACTGATGGCTGATGGGAAGCCTGTGGTTGTCAACGAGCAGCAGGTGGAGAAATTCCTTTACACCACACTGAAGTTAAATTCAACAATACTGAGATATTCAAGAATGGCTGCTGTTGTGCTTGTGAGTTTACCACCGCCACCCGTCAGCCACCCCGCATACTTCTACATGGAATACATGGATCTGTTAGTAGAAAATGTGCCTAGGCTTTTAATGGTACGGGGTTATCGTAGAGATGTTGTCACTCTGTTCACATAGTTGCTCATTGAATGCATCCTCAGACAGTAAGTTAAAATTTTCTCGTTTTCCTATTGTTCATATGTTTTCTTAGCTTTGTTTCTTAGAGCTTGTAGTTTAAATGTTGGATTCATTCTTTATACTTCCATTCTTGTAATAGCAAATTTTTGTTCGAGTTATTTAGTCTTTTTGGTGTGATACATTATATGTATTCAATTTCTGTTTTTTCGTTTGTTTTTGGGCGAGAGCTTCTTCTGTTTTTTGGAGTTGTGGATTAGTTGTCCTTTTACTTTGTTATCAAGAACTGGAAGATGTGGGCAATATCCCAGTTATTTCTGACTGCGCTCTCTCTCTCTCTCTCTCTCTCTTTCACACACACACTCACACAATGGAACAGTTTCAGTTTTAACTTCATCATTTCCCACGCCCACGCACAACTGTAGGACCACTTGATTTTCTTCACAGATTTGGTATCTTCTTGTTGATGTTGTCATTGTTTGTTACAATTATATGCTGTTTTCACGGATGTGACTTCTAGCTGGCTAGGTGGTGTTGTGCCGGATTATGGTTTGTTGTGTTCAATATCTGTGATTGGGAAAAAAAAAAAAAAACAGGTCATATTAGGATGTTCCTCTTGGGAGTGGAGAGATTTTTTGATGTCAGATGGACTAAATTTTATTAGTATAATCTTATCTTCCTTTGTTTCTAACTAATTAACAAAACTTTGGCATTGTCTGTTTGACATTCTTGTTTTCTTTGTAAGCAAAACCCCCTTTAGCCAAAATGCATATTAACAGTCAGTAGTGGTTCATGTAAGAAAGGTTTTGGAGGTGATGCGTACAGAAAAACGTGAAGCAATTCATGACATGAAGCAATTCAGATAGCGGAATTCAACGAGGTGCTTGAATAGTGATTTAGATATAATTTTTAAAAAAATATTTTTAAAAATTTTGTAATTAATTTTTTAAAAATTGTAAAAATACATTTGGATATGATAATTTAAATTTAAAAAAAAAAAACTTAAAATGAATAACTTATCAAACGTGTATTTCGTATTTTAAAATTAAAAATTTATTTTAAAAAACGTAAACAAACGTATTCTTAACTATTATTCTTCCAAAGTATACTGTGAAAGTTTTAACCATCAATCCACATGACTTATAATATCTCGCATTATTAATCCAAGACTAACTTCTCTTTCAGATTTAGATTAACTTGGAAACCAACCGTTGGCTCGACCCAACACTCATATTTAATTATTGGTAATATCTGGCATTATTAATCCAAGACTAACTTCTCCTTCAGACTTAGATTAACTTGGAAACCAACCATTGGCTCGCCCCAACACTCATATTTATTATTGGTACAGTACGACTTGGTTTGGGTGGTGATCAGGGTTTACTTCATTATGAAGGATCCAATACCCATCGATTTTGTACACGAGAGGTGTTAACAAGATAACTTGCTAAAAAGATAGTCTCAATGTATGAAACTCTCGCTGCTACGAGGATTACATGTACCCAAGCATTACTAACTCATAAGCAATAACTAATTGGGATAGAGTTTAGTCTTTACCAACTATTGCCTAGTATTGGTCATGAACATGATTAACTGATTAAGTACAGTACCACCTGCTCAGGCGTGGTTATAGTGTACACTAATTAGCCAAAAAAAAGCTTGTTAGCATAGCGATCAGTTTGGGAATTGGGAATTTCTTTTTATTATAATAATTTAGATAAGCAAGAGTAAATGGGACAGGCTGTGAATTACTTAAATCAGGTTTTTGGCCATTCTAGTTTTTGAGAACGAGTTTACATAGGTTTTGGTAATGAGGATGAGATTGTTTGAAAAGGGCACGTTTTCCTTTTATTATTGGAGTAGTGGATGATGTTGTTGGAATGAGCTTCAAGTGGAGCTTCCATGAAAACAAAACAAGACACGAAAAGCTCAATTGAATCAATAAATTATCATCTAATCCAAGTGTTTTGGGTGCTTTTGGCTTCTTTCCACTGAATTCTGTCTGCTATAATTATCTTTTTGGAAGTGCTGGAAAACAAGGTATAAAATATTGTGGATTATGGAAAAAAAATTTCATAATGCTAGACTTACCTAAAAATGTTTATCTTTATGAGTTGGCAGTCTTGTATTGGCTGAATATTATATCATGATGTGACATTATATGATACTTAACCAATACAACACTGTCAACTCATGAAGGTAAATAATTTTGATAAAATATAAAGGTATGATTAGCATTACTCAAAAAAATTTATATTGATTGATTGATTGATAACAAGAAGAAAGTGGGGGTGGGGGATATCTAAGCATGCTTGGAATTGATGTGAACATCTTATTATTACTACTTGTAACATTGCATCTGTGCATTTACATTTACATTTACACTTACACTCACACTCAGACAATTCAGATATTTTACTATTGAATTAAGTGGAATTCACATGTGATGTGTTAATGCTGATTAGGAATGACCCTTTACCTAATTAAGACAATTTTTAAATAATATTTTATGTTCTGTTACTTTTATTCTGTTTCTCGATGAGGTCCACCCACCCCCTTATGAAAGAAGGTGATAGAGAGTTAAGTGAGACATAAAAACATTACTCATGCTATATTCATTAACAAATTATAACCATTTTTCATTGACTAATTAAGTAGGTTTTTTTATTGGATTAATAAAAACTCATTTATTTATTAAATCCAATACGAAATTATCTAAACAAAATTACTAAAATTTGGTGAAAGACTTCAATTGAAAGAGATGAGGTTAGATATTCTCCTATTAATTTTCAAAATATATAATAAATAAGTTACTTGAGAAATTATCTCTCTCTCTCTCTCACACACACACACATAGAGAATATTCAATAATCATCGCCTTAAGTTTTGGCACAACTAAGTCTATGTGATAATGTGAAAATCTTCCAGCTTTCACATTCCATAATTTTCGTAAAATTGTCCCCACACACACACACAACCGTCAATAAATAAGTTACTAAAGAAATTATCTCTCTCTCTCTCACACACACACACACACACACACAGAGAATATTCAATAATCATCACCTTAAGTTTTGGCACAACTAAGTCTATGTGATAATGTGAGAATCTTCCAGCTTTCACGTTCCGTAATTTTCGCAAAATTGTCCCCACACACACACACAACCGTCTTCCTAAATCAAATGTTTCTCATTGGATCTGGGTGGAGGTGTGACGTAGCCGCAGCCATGTCAAATGACGTGGTGATGACATACTGTCTCTTACATATGATTTGACATTAATTCACATCTCAAATTATATAAAAACAATTATACTCATCTTCTTAAATTTTTAAAATTATATTAATTTTTTATATTTTATTTAATAAATTATAAATATCTCTTTTAATCAATTTTTTTTAAAATGACAAAATTAATTTTTTCATATTTATTCTTTTTACATTTTTTCAATTTTAAACTCTTTTTTGATTTTTTTTATTTTTAAATAAATATTAATTAAAATCTTAAATCTTTTTTATATAAAATAAAAATAAGTTATTTACTTTAAATTTATTTCTATATAACATAAAAAAAAGCTTAAAAAAATTAGCCAAAACTAAAAAAATCATAAAATAGATAGTTTTGTTATTTTAAAGAACAAATTTGACTGAATGAGATATTTTTAATTTGTCAAAAAAAATAGAAAAAATTAGTATAATTTCATAAACTTTAAGAAGGTGGGTTTAATTTTATAATTTTAGAAAGATCGGTATAATTATTAGAAACCTTAAAAAAAATATAATTTATTCATATAATTAATATTATTACGACATTATTGGATAATTTTTTATAAGTACTAATGAAAAAAATCTCCAATTTACAATCCTACGACGTGACATGTGACTAATGATTCTAATCCATATGTGTGTGTGTATATATATATATATATATAGAGAGAGAGAGAGAGAGGGAAATTTGTTTTGTAGTCAAGGCACTCCAAGATTCCACAAAGCAATAAAATAATTGATTTTTGATAAGTACTAATAAAAAAAAATCTCCAATTTACAATCTTATGACGTGACATGCAACTAACACTATGTTTGGATGGAATGAATTGGAAAGAAAGGGTAGAGAAAGAGAAACAATGAGAGCTTATATTATATTTGTTTTAAAAATTAAGAAAAAAAAAAAAAAAAAGGAGAGGAAGGGAGAGTTTAACCCTTATTTTAACAATTTTGTTATCCCTTCAAAAGTGGGAAGAAATTGAGGGAAAGGAAAGAAGGGTTTAATGAATTTTTAATAATACCAATATTACCCTTAGAATTGTAAAAGCCAAAATAAAAATGACACCTCTATCCTAGGGCATCCAAACAAGGGTATAATAGTAAAATAATATAAAATTCTTTCATACCTTTTCTCTCCTTTATCATTTCCAAACAAAATGAAAAGATTATATTAGTCTTTTCTCTTCTTTCTTTTTATTAGTTATTCAAACATAAAAGAGGAATTACCCTCTCCTCTCCTTTCCTTTCATTTCCTTCATAACTAATACTCTCATCTCCTTTTTCTTTCCATCCTACTTATCCAAACGAACTGTAAGGATTCTAATCCGTGTTTGTGTGTGTGTGTGTGTATAGAGAGAGAGAAAGAGAGAGAGAGATTTGTTTTGTAGTCAAGGCACTCCAAGATTCCACAAAGCAAGTTGTACAAAGCAATAAAATAATTGACATTATTTAAAAGAAAAGGTTGGGAACAAAATTTCAGTATGATCAATAATGTTCATAAATAATAAAAAAATAAATTATTTTTGTTGGGAACTGATTTATTTATTAGTTTTTGATGCCGTACTTTTTGGTCGGTAGGGATTCCGAACTTTGTTACCTGAGGAACACGTAAAGAGAAGGATCAGAGGGCCACCCGATTGACTCCGGCGGTAGCCGCTCCGATGCTTAAGTCAATAAAACTGAATTGAAAGACTGTAATTGTAAACCAAAGAATGATCATAAAAATAATAGCGTACCTTAGGGTTTAATTTATAGGTTGTGGCTTTCCTAAGTTAATTATGATTTGGAGTCATGAATATTAGGATTTGATTATCGGAGGGTGGCAGTTACCATGTTGGACACTGCGCTTGATAGATATCCGTAGATGGCGGTTTTCTTGTTAAAGATTGTTTCCTTTTCCTTAGCTCGGTAAGATAATCAAGGCAATGATGAGATCTAAACCCTGAGGGATGTTTTGAAGGCCTTGTACTCAAACTTGTGAGTTTTGAAGGCTAAGCGCCAAGACTGCTCTGGATGGCTGAGTGTCTGAGTCTGCTCTGGATGGCCGAGTTTTAACTGGTCTGTAGTCACACGTGTCATATGGAGACTGGTTTGTCACTTTATGATATATCAGTTACTCCCCCTCGAGCCTTAGTTTGAGCTCAACGTGTAACTAGGGCTACATGCTTCCGAAAAGTCATGCATCATGTCTTTCCGATTTCCAAGGTGACTATTGATGCATCATTTATTGCGCAGTCGATGCTTGGGCTTTTGAGGCCATCATTGCCTCCAACCGCCACGGCGATTCCTCTTTGTGGGCTTCTCTTTCTGAAAAACATATATAAAGAAGGGAAGGGCTTAGTATGCCATTTTCTTCACCATTTTGTTGCCTTCGAGAGTATGCAAGAGATATTACCATTGTTGACTTGGAGTGATCAGTAAAGCTCGAAGAGTATTCATCGTTCGAAGCTTTATTTCCGGTTGTTTTCAGGTTTATTCTCCTTTATTTCTGCTTGTTTTTAATTTTCTCCCTTACTGTTCTTCCCCATCTCTGCTTCTTCTCTTCATCTTACAATTTTTTGCCAATGTCGGCATCCACTGCATCTTTCGGTGTCAGAAATAATGCCAGTAGCTCCTCGAAAACTTCTGTGTCACCCCAATCCCAAACTGTAGGTGGCAGTTCTTCTAGTAATGTCAAAAATAGGTTGAGAGAGTCCCCCTCTAGTTCTGATGTTAGGATTGTGGATGCCTTTATAGAACCCAGAAACAGGGTTGGGGAGGCCTCTGGTAGGCCCTCCCAAAGAAAAAAATGAGGAAGTGCCATCACCCAGACCATGTTAGACGAACTGAGGGTGACCTATGAATTCCCCTCTAATGTTACATGTAGGGTACCGAGCTCCCTAGACCGTCCGTCCGATATTCGTGAGGGTGAGATTTGTGTCTATCTTGCCTAGTTCGAGGCGGGGTTAGGCTCTCTTTTCCTGATCTAGTTAAGCAGTTCTTCGTTTGGTTCAACCTCTGCCTTGCCGACCTCAGCCTTAACATTTTGGAGGCACTATGTTAGGGTTCATAGCTCTAGGTCATCTTAACGATGTCGAAGTAACAGTAGAGCTGATCTGTAGTAAAATGGATCTCAAGTATATGAGGTCAGAAGGCCTCTTCTATATATGTCCTTCGATAAGGGGTTCAGATCTCTTTCCTTTGTGCCAACTTCCAACAAAACCTAGAAGAAATGGTACTTCTTCATAGAAGGAGGATGGGAGATAGAGGACTTCCAAGGCCAGACTTTGATATTCCTTTGAAATACGGTGTTTAAGGGTGAGACCCTATTTCCTTGTGACAATTTTACATCTGTTTATGCTTTTACTTCTGAACTCTAACCATTGTTTTTATGTCTTTTGTGTAGACAAAAGTGCTGGAAGAGGTCAATTTTCACAGTTGATCTTCAAGACAAGTACCGCAGGCTCCTTCAGACCAGGAACAGGGACTTCAGAGTCATTCTTATGTTAGAAAATTTGATGGCACCTGACCAAGACAAGGATCTGGTAGAGAGCTTCCAGGACAAGGATCGGGCAGAGAGCTTGAAGAAGTCATTGATGAACAAATGGGCTCCTGTAAAGAAAAAGGTTGGGGGGGCCTTATTCTCTTGTTGGTCCTCCTCAAACTAAGAAGAAGAGGATTGTATCTGACCCTTCCACCTTAGCACCGCCCAAGAAAGGCATCGTTATGAGGGAGATTGTTCCTATGCTTGCTCCTGTTCCCGCCCCTGAAGCTCAAAAGAAGGGGAAGGTGAGGATGGCAGTGGACCTCGCTGCACTACCTGACGGTTACAAGGCCGCAATGCAGGCCATTGACAAATTCTGGATAGAAGCTCCCCTAAGACGCAAGGAGCAGAGTACTGAGCAGACCATCACTGAAATGATGAACATCCAGATGAAGGTAACCACCGTATTGTCTTTTTTTGTGCTTTATTTCATTTTCCTATTCTGATCTGCTGTTTGTTGTTATGCAGACCATGTATGGCCTTGCTACTCTGATGGAGTCTGCCTTGGATCCATTAGCGGTGGAAAAACTTCAAGACAAGCTAGACGAGGCTAGACTTCAGCTCAGGATGGCCCAATCAAATGCCTCAGCTGCAGAAGAAATGTTCAGGGAGGTGAACAACTCTTTTTCTATCATGGAGTTCAAGAGGGATTCACTTTTTCGTCAATTGGAGGAGTTGAAGAAGGAGAATAACGAGCTCTAGGCCTCCGTTGCTCAGAGGTCAAGGAAACCAAGGTTGCAACTGAAGCAGCACTGAAAGATGAGGTCGAGGGGATGGGTGAGGAGCTCATGTAACACGGCTATGATTCCTTTAAGTCCAAGCTCCTCAGCAAATTTCCAGATTTTAACCTGTCAGCAATTGAGGATGATGATGATCCAGCTAGCCCTCTAGTTTAGGCGATGAACTCTTGTACTCTTTTTTCTTTTGTTTTTGATGTATCTAAGCTTTTGATCAATGAAATCAACTTCATTCAGAGCTTAAACTTGTACATTTTTACTCTTACAAACTGCAATACTTGTAATATATGCTTGGGCTCCAGCCCCTTAAACTTGTAATTAGTATAAGGAAAGATGTTCACGAACTGATTGCATTTCAGACCAGCCCTTGAACTGGTTATGATCAGGAGCTGCCTTCCGAGCAGAGCATCTTATAATAATTTAATTGAAT
Organism: Nyssa sinensis; assembly: GCA_008638375.1. Lineage (NCBI taxonomy): Eukaryota > Viridiplantae > Streptophyta > Magnoliopsida > Cornales > Nyssaceae > Nyssa > Nyssa sinensis. Next base: position 19,958,369 of record CM018049.1, on the reverse strand, counting down.
TTGCTTTAAGAAGAACTGATAATAATGAACTTGAATATGATAATGGGGGCAGTTAAGTCAGAACTTGTATTGAGTAGCTCGAGCAGGAAGACTTGTAATGATTATAATCGATTGGATGTCTTGTGGTCACAAGCCGTCCATAGTGAGGACTTGTGTCCACCAGGACTTAACTGTCTTCTTTTATCATAGCTGATAAGGACTAAATAACTGAATCAGAACTAGTATCGTTGCGATAGAAACATTTGAAGTTATGTAGCTCAAGCTATTGGATCAAATTTACTGTAAGATGGACCAGACCTGGGAGTCTGTGCATTGAGGGTACCAGGCCTAAAGGACTTGTAATGGATACAGGGCTTTAGGGGTTAATAAGATGGACCAGACCTGGGGGTATGTGCATTAAGAGGACCAGACCTAAAGGACTTGTAATGGATACAAGGCTTTAGGGGTCAATAAGATGGACCAGACCTAGGGGTCTGTGCATTAAGAGGACCAGACCTAAAGGACTTGTAATGGATACAAGGCTTTAAGGGTCAATAAGATAGACCAAACCTGGGGGTTTGTGCATTAAGAGGACCAGACCTAAAAGACTTGTAATGGACACAAGGCTTTAGGGGTCATTAAAATGGACCAGACCTGGGGGTCTATGCATTAAGAGGATCAGACCTAAAGGACTTGTAATGGATACAAAGCTTTTAGGGATCATTAAGATGGACCAGACCTGGGGGTCTGTGCATTAAGAGGACCAGACCTAAAGGATTTGTAATGGATACAAAGCTTTAGAGGTCATTAAGATGGACCAGACCTGGGGGTCTGTGCATTAAAAGGACTAGACCTAAAGGACTTGTAATGGATACAAGGCTTTAAAGGTCTAAAAGATGGACCAGACCTAAGGGTCTGTGCATTTGAGATGAGACTACCTTTTGGAAGAATAAGAAAAAATTTTATTGATAATTTTTCGTAGGTGTTCTACATTCCATGGCCTGGGTATAGGATTCCCAGTTATGTCTTCTAACCAATATGTGGTAGGTCGGAAGATCTTTGTTACCCTTGTAGGGGCCTTCCCAGTTGGGCGACAACTTTCCATAGTAGGATCTTTGGTATTTGGGAACACCCTTCTTAGAGCTAGATCCCCAATTTGGAAACTTAGGGGTTTTAGCCCTGATTTGGAACTGTTGGCCATCCTGTGTTGATAAGCTTCCATCCTGATTATGGCTTGATCACGTTTTTCTTTGAATAAGTCCAAGTTCTCTGCAAGCTAATGATCATTGGCCTCTTGGTTGAAAGCTTCAGTCCTAGGAGTCTAGAATAAAGGTTGGCATCCCCTTGCCTGCGGCTGCTGATGGCTGGGGGTCTCCGCCAATGTGGGTGGCACCTTGGGGGTACACCGGTTGATTACTAGAAATCTCTTCATGAAATCCTCCATCCGTAGTGGCGGTAGGAGGTTGTGTCCTTTGATCAGCTGTGTTGACGGATGGATTCAAAGGATTGGTTTCGAGGTTCTGGGTGAGTATCGCCAAAGTTTTGGACATGGCAAGAAGTTGTTCTTGCATTAACTCGTTTTGTCGCTTAATTAGGTTAAGCTGTTGCTGCATAGGGTCAATTGTTTGTCCCCTTCCTCGTCTGACAGGTGGCCGGTGTTGAGGGTTTTGAGGATTTTAAGCATTCTTTCTTGGACGAAGATTGGGAGCCATGATTCCCTGATGAGAAGAGGAATAAGGTTGTTCGTAGAAAAGAAAACCTTTGAAAGAACGATTGTCGTGCCCACAAACGATGCCAGCTGATGCTATATTTTTTGGTCAGTAGGGGCTTCGAACTTCATTGCTTGAGGAACACTCAAAGAGAAGGATCAGAGGGCCACCGAATTGGCTCCGGCGGTAGCCGCTCCGATGCTTAAGTCAATAAAACTAAATTGAAAGACTGTAATTGTAAACCAAAGAATAAGCATGAAAATAATAGCGTACCTTAGGGTTTAATTTATAGGTTGTGGCTTTCCTAAGTTGATTCGGATTTGGAGCCATGAATATAGGGATTTGATCATCGGAGCGTAGCAGTTACCATGTTGGACACTGCACTTGATAGATATCCGTAGATGGTAGTTTCCTTGTTAAAGACTATTTCCTTTTCCTTAGCTCGGTAAGATAATCAAGGCAGTGATGAGCTCTGAACCTTGAGGGATGCTCTGAAGGCCTTGTGCTTAAATCTATGAGTTCTGAAGGCTAAGCGCCTAAGACTGCTCTGGATGGCTGAGTGTCTGAGTCTTCACTAGATGGCTGAAGTGTCTAAGTCTGCTCTGGATGGCCGAGCTTTAACTGGTCTGTAGTCACACGTGTCACATGGAGACTGGTCTGTCACTTTGTGGTATATCAGTTTTTATCTTCTTTTTTTTATGATCATATTCAAAAGTAGTTTTCTTTTTTATCTACTCTTAAATCCTTAATGCGTCAACTATATATTGTTAAACCAACCAATTATTGGTAGTCATAGTTAAATTCAACAAGGCTTGGAATTGATTGATTCAAACAAAATTTGAGTGGCCAAATTAGATTCACTGCAACACAATCAGCATACCATTTTAGGAACTTTGTCTGTTTTTTTATTTTTTCTTCTTATTCTTATTGCTTATACTTAAAAGAAAATCGTATATATATTTATATATATATATATGTATGTTACACAATATTTTTTAAACAGATGAAACATATATAATCTACCAAATAAATATTAATTAAGCAAGTCATAATCAAGTTCACATCTTAATAGCAACAAGCCAAAAGCATACCTCCAACAATTATTTTTCTTCTTAGCCCTTAATGATAAAAACTAATGGTGCTTATGTTTTCATGATTAAGCAATTCGACATTGACAAATAATTTAAAAATGATTTTTCTAACAATAATTTATATTCTCTAAACATTCTATCTATTTTTTTTTCTAATGTTTTCGTCTCACTTGCAGTGTCATTTTTCACTTCTCTAATCAGCTTTTAAGATCTTTAATTACAAGTTACTTCTTTCATGACCATTCTCAAGGTCAGAGGTTTAAGAGTTAATTCAAGAGTTTTTCCCCCCTTCTAATCTCCCAATTATGTCTCTTTCCACATCTTAAACTATAAACATTGCTTGTTAGAATGAACATTTGGATATTTATATAAGAATTTGAGAGTTTTTATTTATTTATTTATTTTGTTTTGTACTTTAATATTTGTTTTTCTTTGTGTGTGTGTGTGTGTGTGTATAGATAATATTTTGTATTTTGTTAAAAGAAGTTTGGATGTGTATCACTGGTTTTGGTGCATTTTTACAAGATAATTTGCCCTTACAAAAAATATTTCACACTAGTATAGTTGTTTAATACAATTAACTGGTAATCAGTTATGTGTTATTTATGAGAGTAGAAATCTCTATAAATGAATGTCCTCTTGCAAGGTTAAGAAATGAGATAATCGGAATTGGTTAGTGAGCATTGTTGCGGTACCGGCCAAGAGTTCTTTAATTATCAAGTTAGCAAACTATTACGGAGAATACTTGAAGGAAACAAGACGACTATATTAGAGTTGGCACACCTTTTAAATGAAATGTCTAATTGTTCAAATAGTTGTTGATCGTGTGAAGATGGCTCCTTTGATTTCAAGTGAATTTTCTTATCGTGAGAAGATATTGTGCCACATATGGTGCTATTCAAAGGAAGATATTATGCCATAAATGGTGCTATTCATTGGAATAATGTCCCATGATATCCTGGTGATTGGGATTCCTTCTTTTCGATATTATTCAAATATGTTTGAGTTGGTCAAGTGTAGCATGGACTTGGTCAACTAGTATACTCAGTTTTCAATCTCAAGCTCGGTGGACTCCTAGATTGGACTTGTCATCGCTTCCCCCAAGGATAGGCAGTCTGGAATATTTGTCTGGGAAGTACTCATGCTATTCACTATGGTTTACCTGGACAAGGTTAAGTTAGTCAATTAACTCCCCTCTATAACATATGTCATGATTGGGTTCGTTAGGTGATTTCATGCACAGTACATTATTAAAAACACTTAATGAAGAATTAACATACTTTTTTTTTTTTAATTTTAAACACTTATAAATTGAATTATTGAAAAAGTCCCTCAAATTTTAAAATAACACTTAAAAATAAATAACTTTGTACTCTAATGCTATTTGAAATTGACATTAAACTTTATGTGTGTGTGTGTGTGTTTTGGTCACTAGCTGTATGAAGTGTGAACATTTATGGTCTCTTTACAACTTAAATATCTCTCCCACACAACTCTTTATCTCCCCAAGTCAATGCTTTATTTTGCTTTGGAAGTTAATTTGATTAGCAAAGCTTCTTCTTCTCTCTCTTAGGTTCTAATATACCAAAATTTGACAACCATATTCATGGCGTGACACGTGTTCAAATAGCTTTTCAGGGTATAGATGGAATAACTCACAGCTATGTCATAAGCTCTGGCTTCACTAGCTCATAACCAACGAAACAACCCTCCTTCTCTTACTAACTGCTATTCATGGAGAAACCTCAGCCTCTCGCCACTACCATAGGCAGGGGGATCCCACAATGAGGAGTTGCCTAACGTACAGCTGGTACACCCTCATGGTACTGTCCATATGAGGACCAATCCCCAATCCTCAATAGCTATGGGGAGAGGAATGTCGACGTTCCATCCTACCGGCTATTACCAAAGCAGAACGAGAATACCAATCCCAATGGTCTTTGGAGATAATCCAATGCAACAAGGACTTTAGTCTCTTGAGGTCCCTGATTCGCCAGTCTTGAGAGAACAGCACCCCTCAACTACTGCCAGATAAATTCCCCCTAGTAACTATAGAGCTCGAAAAACGCGAGACAAGACCAATAATAGGGTACCAATCGTACAACAAGTCCTACCCAAATCCCTTCAGGGGGTAGAGGAGATAACAAACTCTCAAGATCATACGATCTCAACTAGAGGTTCCACGCTCCTCTAGAACAAGACAAGCTAAGTAAACTGCTCCTCGGTAGATTTTTCATGCCATTCACCTTGTCATGATGACAGAAGAGCGATCCCAAGAAATTTGTTGTCCCAAAATGGTTTTAGTACCCTAAGGACCACCTATCTCATTATTAGCACACAATAGCTCTGCACAGGGCTACCGATGCCTTCATATGTCAAACCTTTGTGACTAGCTTAAAGGGTACCACCCTTAATAGTTTCACAACCTTCCCCAAAAATCGATCAACAATTTTTATGAGCTTAGTAAGGCCATTTCTTGACCGATTCTTAATGAGCAGGAAGTTGAGAAAAATGGCCAAAATTCTTGCTAATTGTGAAGTAAGCAAAGGGAGAATACCTTTGAGAATACATACCTCGATTCAATATCAAACTCACAGAGATAACCAACTATAGTGCATGTTTCCTAGTGGCCACCCTCACTTCAGGCCTTGGGCCTGGACTGCTTTTAGGATTCCCTAACCAAGAATCCCCTTATCGATATGACAACACTCATAGATAGAGCATAGAAATATATTAATCTCGAAGATATGAAAGCCTCCTTTCGGAAAGCTAAACAACAAGCTCAGAAGGATGAGAAAGTTCAGAAGAGGGATAACAATGCTAACAAGAAGAGGACTAGGAGTCCCGACAAGAGAACATCATCTAAAGCCCAAAACAACTCTAACTCTAGAAGATATGGGACCTATACCCAGGTTAAATGCTTCTCATACCCATATACTCTAAGAAATTCAGACTCGTAAAAACCTAAGGTGGCTAGAACCATTAAAAAGTCACCTCGACTTAAGGAATCAGAACAAGTATTATGATTTCTATAAGGAGCAGGGACACACAGACTAAGGAGTACAGAGCTCTGAAGTAGGAAATAGAGCATCTCATCAGGAAAGGACGACTAAGAGAGTTCATTCACCTAGGATGGGAGGTAGAACCCCCGTGACGAAAGACCAGCTCAAAGAAGGTCAGAACAAAGAGCCCGAACAAAGGGAGCTTCAGAATGATCAGTAAGCAGCAAAACAATCAAGTCATCTTCGGGTTCCATGTTGATAATACGATGACTAGGGATGTCTAACCGAGCCAAGAAAATATACGATCAAAAGGCAAAGGGCAGAACCCCATATCATCCAGTTCTTGACCATCGAGAAAATGATGAAGTCAGAACCCTAAATCCAGTTCTCTGAACTGGACCTTGTGGGGATACACTGTCCTCAATTGTAATGCTCTTGTCATCTCACTCAAAATCGCTAATTTTGAGATTATGAGGATCCTCGTAGATACTAGAACCTCTACCAACGTGTTATTCTACGAACCTTTCAAACATATGAAGCTTAAATCCAATAACATCAAAGCTACCATTACTGTAATGGCAGGATTCAACAAGAACCTCAGCTTCCCAACTGGCAGAATTGACCTGCCGACCACGATAAGAGAGTGAGATGACTAGAAGAACCTGATCTCTGAATACATAGTCCTGGATACTAAATCTCCTTATAACATCATTATTGAAGAGACCTTGGATCCACCAGATGAGGGCAAGTTACTCTAACCCTTCATTAATGCTTGAAATATGTCCACAAAAGCAAAATCCTCACTATTAAGGGTCGTCAACCCTACTGCTCGAGAATGTCCATGCCCTCGCACTCAAAGAAAAACATTCCAAATAGAAATTACAGTACCCTTCTGAGGAGGAACACTCTTCATCTCCAGAGCTACATAAGGTCGAAGAATGTCCTTCCGAGATTGACGAGCCACTGAGTCCTAGAGGAAGGGACAGTATGATCAAACTAATGGAGGAGCCCATCAAAGTGCTCGTTAGCATTGAAGAATAGGGAGAAATACTTACACATTGGCTCAACTCTGTCTCCTTCTGAGAAAGAGGATATTGTTAAATTCCTAAAAGCCAACCTTTTCGGTATTTGCTTGGGAGACCAGAGATATGGAGGGAATAGATTCTAACTTTATCTCTTATAAGCTGATGACAGATCTAGGCCATATTTCAATGAGACAGAAGATGAAGGACATTTTTCCTAGAATGTCACAAAATCATCAACGAAAAATTCTAGAGGTTGCTTGATGTTGGAATGAATAAGGAAGGTGTTCTACCCTGAATGGCTTACCAATACAGTTTTTGCAAAGAAGAAAAATAACAAATGAAGAGTCTGCATCGACTATACTAACTTTAACAAAGCTTGTCCTAAAGACAACTTTCTTTTTCCTAGAATCGATCAGCTCATTGATGCCACGACAAGTCACGAACTCATGAGTTTCATGGATACTTACTCAGGGGTATAATCAAATCCAAATATATCCTCTAGACTAGGAGAAAACAACATTCATAGTAGAGCAAAGTCTCTATTATTATAGAATGATATTATTCGGTTTGAAGAATGCTGGAGCCATGTATCAAAGGCTTGTAAACAGAATGTTTGGCCTCCAGATTGGGGATACAATGGAAGTCTATATTGACAATATGCTCGTCAAAATTATTCAGAAGGATGACCACATCCAACACTCAAGCTAAACACTAGGACATCTTGAAGAAGCATAGAATGAAACTTAATCCATCAAAATGTACCTTTGGGATCACAAAAGAAAAATTATTGGGTTTCGTAGTTTCCCAAAGAGGAATTGAGGTAAACCCCACACAGATCAAGGGCTCTGATTGAACTAGAATCCCCCAGAACTAAGAATGACATTCAGAGTCAAATAGGAAGGATAATAGCACTGAATAGGTTCATCTCTAGATCTGCAGGAATGGTGTTTCTCGTTCTTTAAAGCCTTGAGGAGAAGTAAGGCCCTAGAGTAGACCTCTGAATATGAAGAGGCCTTCCAACAACTCAAGCAATACTTAGCATCCCTCGATCTCCTTTCAAAATCAGTGCTAGGGGAATAACTACTCTTGTACTTAGTAGTGTTAGAAAGTACCATTAGATCTGCGTTGATTAGGGAAGACAAAGGAGTTTAGAGGCCTGTTTTCTATATTAAGTAAAGCACTTCTGGACACCAAAACAAGGTATTCTGAAATTGAAAAAACTTGATTTAGCCTTGGTAATTTATGCTTAGAAGCTCAGACCATACTTTCAAGCCCTATCATATCATGATCCCTACATCTTATCCTTTAAAATCAGTCCTACACAAACTTGAAGTTTCGAGATGATTGATTAAATGGTCAGTGAAACTAGGAGAATTTGAAATATCCTATGTTCCATGAACTGCTATCAAAAATCAAGCATTAGTAGACTTCATAGCTGAGTTCACCAGAACATAGCACTCGAAAGCTCAAACCACTATAGATACTTCTGGATGGCTACTTTACACTGATGGTTCTTCCATAGATCAGGGTTCTAGAGTAGGTATAATACTTCAGTCCCTTAATGGGATCATAACTGAAAGAGCCCTCGACCTAAGATTCAAAGCCTCTAACACTGAAGTTGAGTACAAAGCACTTATTTTCAGGTTAAAGTTAGCTCTGGAAAGTGAGGCTCTGGACCTTGACGCGTTTTCTGACTCTCAACTAGTAGTTAGCTAGGCTCTAGGAGAATATTCTACCAAAGATAACAGAATGGCTAGATATTCAGAGTTGGTGGAACCACTGAAACAATCATTTCACAAATTCACTATCCAGAAGATTAAAAGAAATTAGAACTCCAGGGAAAACGCTTTGGAAAATATGGCCTCTTATCTCAAGCCAGAAAAAGATTATATGGTAAAAATATCCTATTAATCAAAACACAACATTAAAGTGTCGTAAGCCCTTTCAGATTTCAGATCAATCTCCGAACTGGATGACTTTCATTATCAAATTCCTAACGAAATGATCCATTCTAGAGGATAAAAACTAGGTGAGAAGAATTCAAATCAGGGTAGCTCTGTATTTAATTCTCAAGGAAAAACTTTATCGAAGGTATTACACATAGCCCCTTCTAAGATGTTTGACTTCAGAAGAGGCTCACTATGTTATAGTTGAGATACATGAAAGGATATATGACAACCCTAACGGCGGAAGAACCATAGCCCATCGAGCACTGACTCAAGGCTACTATTAGCCCAATATGCTAAAAGAGGCTACAGGAATATGTTTCGAAAGTGTGACAAATGTCAGTGTTTTGCTTCTTACCAACATCAACCTCAACATGAACTCATTCCTATTACAAGTCCTTGGCCCTTCAGCCAATAGGGAATAGACATCGTAGGACCATTGCCAAAAGCCCCTCAAATAGGATATTTCTACTAGTCGTCATTGATTACTTTTCTAAATGCATAAAAGTTGAACCATTGACCCACATTAGTGAGGTAGAGGTGAAGAACTTCACTTGAAGAATGTTTTATGCAAGTTCGGACATACCCAGAGTTATTATCTCAAAAAATGGTACACAATTTACAAGAAAGGTATTCAGGAAGTTTTGTGAAGACCTCCATATTAGCCACTACTTCTCCTCTCTAAGGCATCCTCAGGCTAATGGGCAAGCCGAGGTCACCAACCGTACTATTCTCGAAGCCATAAAGAGAAAGTCGAAAGAAGCCAAAGGAAGATGGGTCGAAAAGCTTCCTGGGGTGCTCTAGGCCTACCAAACTATTAGAAGAAGCCCAACTACGAAGACACCATTTTTGCTCGCCTATGGCACTGAGGCAATCATTCTTGTGGAGATTGGTATGCTGACCCTCAAAACTGACCTCTTTGACCAAGAGATTAATAGGCCAACAGCTCATAGAAAATCTAGACCTTCTAAAAGAAAGGCGCGAGCAAGCTCAGATCAAGACTGAAGCCTACTAGCGGAGAATGACCAAATATTTTAACAAAGGGTTAAAACCCATAAATTTCTAGCTCGGAGACCTTTTCTTGAAAAGAGTGTTCCCGAACATTAAAGATCCTACCATGGGAAAGCTCTCCCCTAACTAGAAGGGGCCTTACAAAGTAACCAAGATTATCATACCTACAATCTATTGGTTGGAAGATTGAACTGAAAAGTTTGTAACCAGGCCTTAGAACATTGAACACTTATGAAAGTATTATCAATAATAAATTTATTTTTGATTTAGAGCTTGTTATCAATGTACAGACTTTTAAAAACCTTGTATCTATTACAAGTGTTGCAGTTCTGGTCCGTTTTACTCAATGTAAAGACCCCTAAAAGCCTTGTTTTCATTACAAGTGCTACATGTCTGGTCCATTTTATCAATGTACAGGCCCCTAAAAATCTTGTATTCATCACAAGTGTTACAAATCTAATTCATTTTACTCAATGTACAGACCCCTAAAAACCTTCCATTCATTACAAGTGTTACATGTTTGGTCCATTTTATAAATGTATAGACCCCTAAAAACTTTGTATTCGTTATAAGTGTTACAAGTCTGGTATATTTTACTCAATGTACAAACCCCTAAAAGCCTTGTATTCATTTCAAGTGCTACAGGTCTGGTCCATTTTTATCAATATACAGACCCCTAAAAACCTTGTATTCATTACAAGTGTTACAGGTCTGGTCCATTTTACCAATGTACAAACCCTCTAAAAACCTTGTATTACAAGTGTTACAAGTTTGGTCCATTTTATCAATGTACAGACCCCTAAAAATCGTACCTTGTATTCATTAAAAATGTTTCAGGTTTGTATATTTTGTGTTATCAGTACACAGATGCCTACAAAGCCATATTTTATTATAGGTGTTGCAGTTCTGTATGTTCTGTTATTTAGACCTCTGAAATGTCTTATAAGTATTTTGGAGTCTGTGGAAAAACTTATGCTTTTCTGCTGATTTGGACATTGAAGAAATTATCTTGAAGTTAGATATAACACAAAGATATCAAGCAAGACACGAGTTCTGAAACGATAAGAATTTTATATACTGAAGCCCAAAAATAGAAAAATTACAAAGCAAACAAAAAAAGAGTACAAAATCCAAGGCATCTATCTCGACTTGGGATACTACGATGTCGTTCACCCCAGTCAAGTCCAGATCTGGATATTTCTTCTGAAGCTTTTTCCTAAAAGTTTGGTACCTGTGCTCAATGAGTTCACTCCCTAGCTCTTGGACCTCGTTCTTCAGATCTATCTCTATTTGAGCCCATGCATATTCGACGCTATCTTGAAGTTTCTTGGCAACAGGTACTTCAAAATATGCAAATTTATACCTAAGACCCTCCAGTTCAGCAATAAAGGCATCTCTTCCAGACTTCAGAATGGAGTAGCAGTTGGCAACCTCATTCAAATTCTCTTTAGCTACAGCCACCGCCGATTGAGCAATCCCTAGTTATAACCTAGTTTCATCGAGCTTAGATTGAAGGGTGTCAGTCTGCTTGGTATTTTTCGGGCAATCCATGATGGCTGCCAATCCATGAACAGTCTAGAAAACATAATGGATCACATCAGTGCTGAGGGTATACAAAATATAAAAAGATAACAGAAAAAAATAGAAACCAAAAACTCACCCTCATGTGTATAGCCATCAGATCTTTGGCTATCCTCTAAGGATTCAGCCTAGTGAATTTGCTTGGGCCAGTTGCCCTAAGAATCCTTGAAAGCTTTATTCACAACAGTTAGGCCGAACTCATCAAGCTTTGGAGGAGTAGTTATCAATTTATCTTTCCCTCTTTTCTTTTTCGGCACTAGCGGGTACTAAGGGCGAAAGGGCCTTCTAAGCAAGAGAGTGCCCCAATTCCTCCTAGACAGTCTGCTCGAGGGAGTTGGAGATTAGCCTTTCCTCTTCTCCGGAGGGGTGCACTCGACAAGGAACGAAGTCCCCCCAACCTTCTTCTTTTTCCTTAGCAACCACCCGGTGACTAGGGACTTATTCAGGCTTTCCATGCAATCCTTTACCAAACCGGCCTCTATCAGATTCTTCAGGGAGAGGATGGCATCGTGGGAGCAGTTATTGGTCTGGAAAAGCTTCTTGTACTCATGTTGAAGGTCAAGAGTGAAAATCGACCTCTTCCAAGCCCTTTTATCTACACAAAAATACAGAACATGCTTAAAGTTAGGCCCAAAAATACAGAAACATGAAGACAAAAAGAGGTAAATTGTGAATTAAAAAGGCCTCACCCTTGATGCCAGTCCTTCGTGGGAAGGTTGAAACCTAGTTCTCTAAGTCCTCGAACTCCCAGCCTCCCTTCACATAGAAATACCACTTCTTACAGGTCTTATTAGAAGTGGGTATAGAGGAAAGAGGTCTGAATACCTTATCAGAAGACATGTAGAACATGCCCTCCGACCTCAGGTATTTTAGATTCATATTACTCCTAATCAAGGAGAGGTCTATCTCGACATTGTACAAATGGCCCACAACTATGAAGTCAAGTAACTGCCTCCTAGTTGTTTATGTTCAAATCAGCTGGGCAAATCTTGAACCAACTGAAGAAATCCCTAATAAAAGGGTGGAAGGGAAATCGAATCCCTATCTCAAACCACTCAAGGTAAGCACAATTCTCACCTTGTTGAACACTAGAGGGGCAGTCTATAGGGTGCTAGTATCCTACTAGGACATTTGTGGGAAAGTCAAAAGCAGCCCTCAGAGCATCTATCATGCTTTGAGTCGTAGTGCTTTCGCCCTCCTCCCTCTTATGGGCTTTTCTAGAGGTTTCCACACCAACATTCCTAGGCTCTATGAAGGCATCTACTATCTTAACTTCAGAACTTGGGGATGAGTTATCAACACGCCTATTTTCTACATTTTGTAAAGGAATATTGACTACTAGGTTTATTTCTACTTGATTATTTACTTCATGAGGTTCTACTATCCCACGACCAGTACTCAACTGAGCATTAGAAATAGACATTGTTCCAAACAAAAAGGAGAGAAGTGTATAAAAGAAGAGTAGAAGAAAAAGAAAAGAGAAAAGCTAAAGAAACTCAGAGAACATTTGTGAACCAAACCTAACAGAGAATCTTGAATCAGAAGTAATCTTTTCTAGTACACCTAAATATCTCATCGCTCAAAGAAGTCTCTCTTATTAATTAAAGCGATCGAAATGCTATAATCTTTCTTGCGGTGTGGAGTGTTCAAGATATCAAATCTCTCTTGCTATTTGATGTTTTCAAAATGCCGAAAGGGATGAAAGGGGGAACTGTGATGTGTTCCACCCTTTTTTATAAGATCCAACAAGCGTCGGCATAGGAAGTACTTGCGTTTGAACCGCCACGATGATTGAGGCAATGATGGCCTCGTAATTCCATTTGAAAGCTGTTGACACAATAAATGTCACTTCAACAGTTATTTTCTCAGAATGCAAAATGGCGCATTTATGACTAGCACACGTGTAACGTCTCATAAACCCTAACCTCAACTCTAAGTATGATACAGAACTAAGGCTCGAGGGGAGTAGCTGATATACCATAATTTGACAATCGTGTTCATGGCGTGACACGTGTTCAAATAGCTCTTCAGGGTACAGATAATCAAAAGGTTATTTCATTAAGGTCAACGAAGCACGAAGGGATCAGAGGTAAGTGGTTCAGATATTATCATCATCTTCCATAGACTACCGACCTCAGAATAAGAAAATAGAGTTTTACATGGAAACTACTATCTTTCGTCAAATCCCTACTTTTATGGTTCCTAATCCTACTAAACTTAGGAAATCTACAACCTATAAATAAACTCATAAGGTTCGCTTTCAATTCACGTTCAATTCTTCTCTTGAATGACTGTCTTTATTTCTCTACTGAATTTATCATCGGAGCAGCTACAACCGGAGCCTTACCGGTGACCCTCTGGCCTCAAGTTCTTAACAGGTAGCTAAGGACGGGAAGCCATCCAACCAAAAAAGAGCAACATCATGTTCCATGAAAATGCAGTTGTCACTTTCCACTTTTGCCGACCTAACAGATTTACAACATGCCGAAAGGCCCCCAAAACAAACGGACACATTGTGAGACTCATCACATGTGAGTCTCAAATGGACTTCTCCATTTTATTTTAAAATAGAAAGAATCTAAATATAAAACGACAAAACATAGGCCCCTAAATGGGAGAACAAAAACTGATGAGAATTGATGATGGAGCGTTATAATTTATATATTATAATCAATTAAATAGTATAATTATAATATTATAAAGCTATAGAAACAACACCATTTAATAATAGTACGAGCCTATCAAATATGTGTCCTGAACAAATAATCTAACCTAGGGGCAGCTTAGGCATTAGGCACTACTTTTAAAAGTAGCCCCAATTTTTATATTTTATAGTATAATCCAAACTAAAATTCTAAATTTAATACAAGTCTAATTTCATAAATAAGGCCCCAAATTTTATGCTTTATAATATAATCCAAACTAAACGCTTAAATTCAATAGAAGTCTAATTCAACAAGTAAGACCTCATAAAAACTCCACACAAAAAAAAAAAAAAAAAAATCAATTCTATTAAACGATATTTATCCCGTATTATTTTTATTTTTTATTGCTATCGGTTTAGATTATAAAAAAAAAAAAACAAAAAATTTTGAATAGTTATTTTATATTGCCTATTTTATATTTTATAAATTTTATTAGAATTACTCAATTGTTAGATTATATAAGAATTTTATTATTAAAATTGTATTTAACATATACATTTCTATTATTGAAACACTATTATAATTTTATATTACTAAAATATAAATGTGTATATATGAAACAAAGCATTATATATATATATATATATATATATACACACACAATATTAATATTAAATAAAAAATTTTACATTATTATAAAAAAAAATCTCATTTAAAGTTGTTGCTTTATACCTCCAAATGTCTTGAGCTGACCCTATATAGCCCATATTTAAATAAAAGTAAATGCTTGCATTCCGTAATGGACTAGCAACGGGTGATTAAATTTGATCGTTATTGCACACCTTTCGCAAACCCTCTTATAATCAAGGGCAATGCTATTACAACACGGCCAAGTTTGTACTCAGACAAGATCTATGACTCCAATTATATATATATATATATCCGATCTATGACACATCGTTGCAATTATATTTATTATTTTTTTTATAATTAGAGTCAAATCAACTATAAATGAGAAAAATTAAGACACGAGTAAGTACAAGAAATTCAAATTGTTTTAGTTCAAAATGATTTGAGAGATTTTTATACATTTTAATTTGAACATTACATGTAATTTTTTTATAAAAGATTGAAATATTGTTAAAAAGTTGTATATATAGTCAATCATCTTATAATTAATAGATATGGAAGATTGAAAATTTATTAATTATTAAATTTTCTTATATTTTCATTAACTGATAACTTTTTTTTTACATGTAAATAATTTTTGGTACAAAAATAAAATCTTATATGCAAGTTTTCAATGAGATTTTAATTTTTCATAAAAAATACATATAATACTTAACTTATGACATAAAAATTTTAAATTTTTATGTAAAGAAATTGTGACCTAATGTTATAATATTTCTCATTTACAATACTTTTGAGTTCAATTATGTAAAATTAATAAATATAATTATCAAGATGTCATAAATGGGATATTTAAGTACATGTATAAGTTTTTTTAATCTCTCTAATAATTAATATTGTAAAGAGTTTTTATAAAAAAAATATTAATTATTAAATAATAGAATTATTAATTATCCACTATGGAACCCGATTGGTTCCTTAAAAATTTATTAATTATTAAAGATTATTAACTTATTAAATATTAATTATAAGATGATCAATTGTAAAATCTTCTTTTATACAGAAAGACATATATGTATAAAGAACACATTTTGGTCAATGAAAGTATGAGAAAATTTAATAACTAATAAATTTTGTCTTCCATGTTTATTCATTATAAGAGGGTTGACAAATGAAGGGTATAGTTGACTCTTTTATAATTAATATTCAATAAGTTAATAATCTCTAATAATTAATAACTTCTCAAGAAACCAACTTCATTCTATGGTAGATAATTAATAATTCTATTACCTAATAATTAATATTTTTTTTTAAAAAAATTCTTTTATAATATCAATTATAAGAGAGATAAAATAGTCATATATATACTTATATATATATATATATATTTCATTTATGAGATGTTTTGATAATTATACTTATTAATTTTACATAACTGGAGTAAAAAATATTGTAAGTAGAAAAAAATTAAGACATTAAGAGTCTTTTTAATAATTTAAGTTAAAACATTATATGTATTTTTTATGAAAAATTGAAATATGATTAAAAATTTTCTTATAAGGTTTTCTTTTTACATATAAGTAATACTAAAAACTTAATAGTTAATAATTCTAAGGGGTAATTAAAATTCAGTCACAATTTGGGCCTATATTTAAGATTCAGTCATGTTCAGAATTTGATTTGAAAAAAAGTCATGTTTTGTACCTAAATTGGAAAGAGATCATAAATATTACAAATACATCAACCTTTTCTATTTAATAATTTACAAAACAAAAATACATTTTCAAGACAAAACACATTCCCTTAACCCTAATCCCCTTAGAACTTTGCAACAGTCGTCATCCAACCACATCCTCCAGCTGTTGTGGTACAACACAGTTCTCCAGTGGTTGTCGGGTTGCCATTGTCATCTAGTCGCCACCGTCGTCCAACAGTTAAGTCTATATATCTCTCTCTCTCTCTCTCTCTCTCTCTCTCTCTCTCTCTCTCTCCCTGGTTACTTTTTTATTGTTTATATATATATATATATATATATATATTGCATGCATATGAGAAGAATAAATGGAAACCAATTATAAGGCTTTGGCAAAAAATAAAATAATGCTATGTTGGTATAACATATAGAGGATTTGAGATCTATTTTAATGAATTTTTACTTAACGAAAAAATTAATGGATTTGATTTCAATGACAAAAAACCCTAAGGTAAGTTTTCATTTAGAAATATATATGTTTTGTATCCAAATATTATAGTTATTCTCACTTGGTGCACCAGCAGTCTTTATGAATTTTTTTATAGTCTATTGGTGAATTTTTTTTAATATTATTGGTGTTTGTAACATGCAACATTTAGATAGTTTATATATAAATGGTTATTAAAAGCCACATCATGAGTGTAACTCTCACAACGTTCAAGAATAACTCATTAAAACTTAATGTGCTAATCACACATCCTAAGGTACAACTCACATAACATTAAATCAGGGTTGGTACTGGATGGTCATTTGCACCTAGTGCAACCCTCACAACTTTAAAGTGCAACCTACACAACCTAAGGTGCAAATCATATAACATTGCATCATGTTGTACTTGATGATCTAAAACTGGTGCAACTATCACAACTTTAGGGGGCAACCCACTTACACTGCATCATTTTTTATAATATATTATTGTTGTTTTCTAATAGTTTATCTTTGGATAAATTCTAAGTTTGATAATAATTTATGTTTATCTTTGGTGGGTTCCTCTTTATATACTGTTAAACGTAGTCTCATTACTTTTTCTCTACTGTTAATAGTATTCTCCTTTCTTCTTCTCTACTGTTAAAGGTATTTGCCTCATGCTCTTATATTGATTTCTTGTCGCATGTTGCAAACGAGGTAAAAACAGCCTTCATGAATCTGATGGTCTTAACTAATACCTTCAAATAATATAGTACATTGCATTTTTTTTTTTTTAATATAGGAACACATCTAATATATCTGCAAGCATTATGTGGTGGATTGGGTAATGCATCCTTTGAATAGAATTAGGGATCAAGTCTTGGGTTGTGCCCTTAAGGCAAGACAAAATGTGAAGGGCTGAGTTTGTCAAGATATTGTGGGGTTTATGTAATTTGAACAACTTTTAACTATTGTGGATGTTTGGACATGGTGTCAACTATTGTGAATGTTGGACATGGTATGGACACTTGTGAATGGGTAATTCATTGAAAAAATAATGTAAATGC
Organism: Nyssa sinensis; assembly: GCA_008638375.1. Classification (NCBI taxonomy): domain Eukaryota; kingdom Viridiplantae; phylum Streptophyta; class Magnoliopsida; order Cornales; family Nyssaceae; genus Nyssa; species Nyssa sinensis. The sequence goes on along the minus strand of CM018049.1, from coordinate 19,940,522 downwards.
AAACTTTTTTACTTTATGTATGTTTAATTTATTTGAAATATTATGAATATTTTATTAAAATAGTCCAATAATATGAATGTTTTGTAATTGTGAAACAAGACTAAATAGCAGACCTATTTTGATGTTATTGAACCAGGTGCAACCCTTACAACCAGGGGGAGTAATTGGATAAAACCTGAGGTGCAACTATCTTAACCTAAGGTGCAACCCCATGATGCTATGCACTAACTTGCATTTCATGGTCTGAATCAGGTGCAACCCTCATAATTAAAAGCAGTAACTGGGTAAAACCTGAGGTACACCTGTCATAACCTAAGGTGTAACACGATACACACTATAACATTTTATACCAAACAACTCATATTAACAGAAGATACATATTTACAAATTCTAAATCTAACATACACAAATTAATATAAATAATTGAAAAGTGCAGAATGGTCGTAAGTTATTAAAAGTGGATACATTTAAATATTCACAATGTAACGAAAGTCATTACATAACATAGTTAAGTTAAAATAACCCTTGTGAGCACCAAGATAAATTACAAAAGTAGTGTTAAAAAATGGGTAAAATAAAAAGTTTTCATTCTAGGATAGGTTCATTGCAAATCTTTAGATTGTAATCGGCCTTGCGACAACGAGAATAATGAATAGCCCTCTTATCTTGGTACTGAGATTCAAAAGTAAACTTGTTTGCCATTGCAAAACACGCAACTGCTTGCGTGAATTGAAGTGGACTTTCAAATATCGGATCCATTTCAATATGAAACCCATCAACAACACTCGAAAAAGTCACACAAGCAACTTCAAACACTTGAGAATCAATCTGTAAGTTTGATTTGTCTCTTCACTTTCAAAAGCAGTGCAAGGTCGACTAGAAAGTGCATCATGTTCCTCGAATTGGGCAATAATAGTAGCAGTTGGTGTAGATTTTACAGAAATATTAGATTCCCTGCACATTTGAAATATCATTTAAAAAATCTTCAAAACTAATGTTAGTGTTCACGACAGTTAAGTCAATTACACCTCATTCATAAATAACATAACTGTTTTTAACTTTTATTTCTTTACTCCAATGGTAATAACAAGTCAATTCCTTCCACGTGAAATAGTCCATTTTAGTCTTCCTACCAAAAAAATATGCGCAAGTCATTAGTATATTTAAAGGATTATAACAATAACAAATATAGTTGCAATCATGTGTATGCAAATCATATGTATAATAAAGGTGTAACTTATGTAGACATTGTAAGAACTAAGGTTTGCAAAGTGCAAATTATTTTCTAAAATAAGTGCAACTCTCATAAAGTTTGTACAACTATTTTAAACTTACGAAGCAACTCACTACAATATTTGGTACAACTCTTATAACACTGAATATTCCACTTACACAAGATAAGGAAGGTGTAACTCTCATAACTTTTGATGCGACTATTTTAAACGTAAGGTGTAACTTCTATACCATTGGGTGTAACTCTTATAATATTGAATAATTAACTTACTTGAATAAAGCAAAACAAAGATATGATGAGCTTATTCTTGCACTCTTTCACTAAGTGTGTGTGCGAGTATATATGTGTGGCATGTATAACTATACAAAAATACAAGGTAGCCACAAGAATCAAATGTTCTTTTTTTTTTTTTTTTCATTTTTCACGACTTTATTTTCTTTTTCATGAAAGGTTAGAAAAACAGTACATAAAATACACAAGTCTTCAAGTGTGTGAATGAGTGACAGTAGGGGTAGAAGCCAATGGCAAGAGAGGGGGAGAGGGAGGAATACAGGGAGAGAAAGACTTACTTGTTAGAGGTGAGGTCGACGACGACGGTGAGGCGATGATGTGACGATCCGTAAATTTATTTTATTAAAAAGAATAAATAATTTTTTTAGAACAATTTAAAATTTAATTAACTAATTAAATTAGTTAAGATATAAAATTTTTCCAACAAAATTTAAGTGAGTACATGTATATGAGTAGGAAATAAAATAATGTACAAGGCAATTGGGTTGAAAAAAAAAAAAAGGTGAAGTGAATGTGTGTGTGCAGCAAGTGGTGTGTGTGTGTTAAAGATAAAAAAAAATAAAAAATAAAGGCAAAATGTGTGGTTGAAAAATCAACCACACCAATTAAAACACATAGACTCACATTCCAGACGCACAGAGGCAGGGAGAAGGAGAGAAGAAGAGAAAAAAAAGGAAAAAAAGAAGAAGAAAAAGGAAAAAATTTGGCAAGTCACTAGGGTTTTCGTAGGGGTTGAGGCCTACTGCATTTTTCTTTGATTTTAGGTGATTTAACTAAAAAAAAAATCAAAGAAAACTTTGCCAAAATTGTATAAAAGTGAGGTAGGGTTTCTAAAACTTATGAAATAAGAATAAATAGGTTGCTAGAGGACATTCATTCATAAAAGCATGCTAGGATTGCCATGTTGTGTGTTAGATTTCAATTTTGTTAATTAATATGTACGTGAAGCATGCCCATATATTCTCAAATTGAAATTTGTGTTTATATTAGGGTTGTCAGGACCCTAAGCATGTGTTTTTATTTAATAATATTGTTACCACTCACACTTGTGAGGAGTGAGGAGTGAGATTATAAAAAAAAAATCATTTGTTTTGTACATAGAAAAAAAATTGAGAAAAATCCTTGAAATGATTAAATAATGAGTGAGAATGAATAAAAACCAAGAGTGTTGATTATGAACGCGTTTTGTGTGCTTATGAGATGATGTGAGTACTCAAAATGTTGCAGTGTGGATTGAGTTGTGAAGGTGTATATTCGAAGTTCGATGGTTGAGTCAAGGGTCCCGCACGGTGGTACAGGTTATGGTTGCCTACAGGTTAGTAGCCTGTGAAACCATGCTTCGCTATATCGGAGGCGAGGTGATTACTTAATGAGTGATGAATTAGGACTTTGGTATTTTTTGGGGTTTTTAATAAAACCTAGAGATTTAGGAAATTAGTTGTTTTGAATGAACTCAAGTGAAACTTAAGTAAATCTCATAAAACGTAACTAGACAAATATGGATTCTGTATATGATTAATTGATTATAAACTGTCATAGCATGTCACCCACCGAGCACAAGCATACACTTTTATGCAACATTTATATTTCATTTGTTTTAATTATCCTACTAGGGTACTGACCCCTACTAGATGCAAGTACCGGGAAGGATCTTGCGCCTTTAGGAGTACATGTTGATAGGCTTGATATGCCTCTTCTTTTTGGGCTTACTTGATGTATATGAAGACATACTATGATGTTAATGGAATGTTCTCCATTATTTTTGTTAATCATGTAGTATAGAATTCGTATATTTCTTGGGATATGTAAATGAGATTGATATGTGTTTTGTGACATGACATAGTAACTTGGAACTGAATTTTATATATAGAAATGTATGTATTATATTGTATACTAGAAATGAAGTATGTACTGAATTATAAAATTGTTGCACATGGACTATCAGGTTGGCAAGTATCTAAAGAGTGAATGAATAAAAAATTGCCTAACTGTTGAACAATTGAAAGGCAAAACACTGCCAATAATTAGGGCGAACCCTTTCCAATTTTGTTTTTAAAAATCTTGGCTTTTAGAAACTCTCATATTTGTTATCCTTAATCGATTCCCACACTTAAACATATATATCTTTTACTATTAAAATCTAGTGAGATATTTTAATTAATTTAATCATTTTAATTTAACTTAGTTTAAGTATTCACACCTTCAAGTTATGGGGCGCGAGGTGTGACAAATGATATGGTGCGACAATGAGGGTTAAGGTTAGGGTTAGGGCTAGGGGAATCAGTTGGCTGTCTGAATATGCCCAAGTAAAACAAGGGCATAGCTTTGAAATGATGTTTTTGTCATATAAAATATCAAATACAAAAAGTTGATGTATTTGTAATATTTATGATATCTTTTTAATTTTGATACAAAACATGACTTTTTTTCAATTTAGACTCTGAACATATGACTGAATTTTAAATATGGGTCAACATTGTGACTGAATTTTAATTGCCCCTAATTCTAATAATTAATAATTTTTTTATCTCCTATATTTATTAATTATAAGATGGTTGACTGCAATTCTATTTGACATAAAATTATTGATAGTTTATGACAATTTTACCCATCATTCATTAATCTATTGTTATTTATTTCGTTTATTCTCGTCTAATTTTCAATTTTTCCCATCATGCTTAATTTACGCTTTTATCAATTATTTATTAATCTATTATTATTTACAAGATTATTGGCTGGTCATCTTTTTTGAAGGACGTTTTACCCATTTTTTTTTTACTTATATTTATGGACTTACCATTCAATTTTTTGATAGGTCGTTTTATTCAATTTATTTTTACGAGCTTACTATTCATTCATGTAATTTTTTTAAGGCATGAATAACATATAAAGCCCGGGCATGGCACGAGCGTCCAACTAGTGCATATATAGGCTCTGTTTGGTTTGAATTTTTAAAATGATTTTGATTATTACATAAATAATTATTATATAATTGATTAGTATCTAGATAATTTGATAAACAATTTCTTTAATTTCACGTTTTTATCTATAAGCATGAATATGTTTCAAACAAAATCAACTTGAAATTTGATTATAATTTAATTGAATTTTTATATAATCAATTATAAAATAATCATTTTTATAGGGTTAACATTTAATCACTTTTATATATCAAATCAGGTAAAATAATCTAAAGTAAACATATATTTATATACAACATAATTAATAACTAAACTTTCAAAAATTACAAACAATTCATATTGAGACCCAACATAGTGATTATGAAATAAATACACAATATAATATATTAGAAATTCCAAACGATCAATTAATTAGAATTAGTTCATTTGGCCATCATAATATTCTCGTTAAGAGGAGCCACGAATTGGTGGGACCGGGTTGGGCTCCGCCGTGGGAATTGAGAGTGGGGTCATTGTCATAAATGGGGGTCGAGAAAATTCAAGGAAATTGATTGAAAATACAGGACATTGCCATGGGAATTAAGAGTGGGGTCATTGTCATAAATGGGGGTTGATAAAATTCAAGGAAATTGATTGAAAGTACAGAACATTGTTGTTAATGAGGGTTGAAGAAATTGAAGAAAATGAGTTATAAATATGAGTAATATTATATTTATTTTAATATTTTATTAAAAAATTTATCTGTTGACGTGATTATTTTTTGTACTAGTTAGTTTAATTTCTTAATACTGATCATATCAAGTGAATCGAAGAGACTTAATTGACTAGCATCAAAAAACTTAATTGATTAGCACTCGCATATACTAAGAGATTTAATCGACTAACACTCAAATAATTACGTCAACAAATAAAAAAATTTGAAAAAATTTTAGGATAAAAATAACATTACACATCGTTAATTAGCATGAAAAAAGTTAAGGAAAGGAATTTGAAATATGGGTTAATCATTAATGGAGATTGTCGTCACCGACATCAATGGAATTATCTTACCCTGACAGATAATAATGTTGTCTCACCATTGCAATGTTAGGGAAAGATATGAAAAAATTGCACACAGAGAGTACATCACTGTCTATTAGTAATAAAAAGAAGACATGAAATAATATTACAATTTTACTTGATAACTTAATATATTCAACAAATAATGTTGATTGATTCTTAATTTATTTTTTTTTTTTATTTTGGGTTCATTGAGAGTAATGTTATGTGTTTTAAATTTTTGTAATTTAAATGACGGAATAATAAAATTATTATTAAATCATTAAATAATGTACATATCCAATATATTATTAATGATTTTATATTATATTATTTGAGATTAAAAAAATTAGTACACATTTAGTATTTCTCTTGTATATATATATATATATATGTATATATATATATATGAATCTTTAATTAGGACTGTTATATTCTCTCTAATAAATTTGCAATGTAATGAAATTGATCATACAATACACTTTTTGTTAACAAAAAAAAAAATCTAAAAAAATTGATAAATTATACTACCTTACGAAAGGTGCATTAACTTCTCTTCAAATTTTTGATAATGGTAGATAATCTCTTTCATTTTTAAAACTAGTTTCAATATTGATAATTGGGAAAAATAATAATTTTTTTATGACATGAACGGAATTTGCATTTCAAATATCTAATTTATTCCTATAATAAATATCGTTGACTTTTGAAAAACAAGGACTAAAAATAACTTTTTTTTTTTCTAAAGATGCCATGGGTATTACAATATACTATAAGAATTATATTAAATTCATGTCAACGTAGAAGTGTAATTTGAATTCATGACTTCTTTCTTTTGTAGGTAGCATGAGTGGCCAAGTAAGCATAGACCCTTTATAAGAAGTCATAAATTTTTGTTACTATATATTTGTAAGAGTAATGCAAGAGATTTTTAATTTATATATTTAATTATATTTTTTTAATTTGATGTGTTAATGACTATGAAAATTACATCAAGTGGGATCAAAAAAATTAATAATGACAATTAAAAATATAAATTGAAGATAGATTGCATTTTTCTTTATAAGGTAAATTACACTGATCTTCTTTGAAGTTTTTGAAATTATATTGACATCTCCTACTTTATCTAACAATATACACATATTCTTTCTGTCAATTTTTTTTTCTTCACAATGACGAAATTGTCTATTTTATTTATTTATTTTTAAAATTTTCTATTTTTTACCAATTTTTGTCTAACTTTTTTTAAAGATCTTTTTTATTTAAAAACAAATTTAAGGTAAATAACTTATTTTTATTTTATATAAAAATAAATTTAAGGTTTTTATCAATATTTATTTGAAAATAAAAAAAAAAATTGGTCAAAATTTAAATAATTAAAAAATATATATGAAAGCAATAGTTTTGTCATTTTGAAGAAAAAAATGACTGGATGAAGATATTTGTATATTATCAGGTAAAATAGAAAAAAGTTAGTAATATTCAAAAATCTCAAGAAAAATTAGTGTAATTATCCTAAACTTGAAGGGAGGTTAGTGTAATTTACCCTTCTTTATATAATTGGATTCTAACCCTTTTTCCATTAGGTCTTAAGAATAAATTTAAATATGAGTAATGTTATCCTTATTATCAAATTTTTTTATTTGCTGACCTAGCTGTTGAAGTGTTAATCAATTATGACTCTTGATATATGCGAGTGCTAGTTAATTAAACTTTTTGATGCTAGTCAATTAAGTCTCTTGAACTCATCTGACATGATTAGTACCAAGAGAATGAATTAACTATATAGCATCAAAAGACTGAATTTATTAGCACCCAAACAGTCACGTCAACATGTAAAATTTTTGGTAAAATATTAAGGATAACAATAATATTACTTTTTCAATATTAATGTTATAGATGATCACAACATCCTCCAATCTCGGAGGCAAAGAATCCGAATCCGAATCCATATCGAAATCAAGAAAAGTTTTTTAATGCGTTCATACATTATTATTTTAATTATTAAAAAGACATGCAGTGAGACAACTGGTTTGGTTTGATCATTTTTGGGGATCGAATTTTCATCGTCCATATTTCGCTAATTACAAATAACTATTCTTTATGTGCAAATCACTGCTTTAAAACGCCGTTGTGTCATAAGTTTTAACTAAATTACAAGAGAATGAATTCACTAGTTTGTATTTATTAGTACCCAAATAGGTCACGTCAACATAAAAAAAAAATTTAGTAAAATATTAATGTAACAATAATATTACTCTTTCAATATTAATGTTGTAGATGATCACAACATCCTCATATCTCATAGGTAAAGAATCTGAATCCGAATCTTAATCCATATTGAAATTAAGGAAAAAATTTTAATGCGTTCGTACATTATTATTTAAATTATTAGAAAAACATGCAATGAGACAACTGATTTAGTTTGACCATTTTCATGGATCGAATTTTTACCAGTGTATTTCGCTAATTACAAATAGCTATTTTTTAGGCACAAATCACTGCTTGCCATAGATTCCAACTAAATTTACCCTTCTTTTTCTTTATTTTTTATTCTTTATTCTTTTTAATAACAACTAAATTTGGCTTAATTCTCGCTTCAAATCTTTTTAATATAGAAACTAAATTATAAATTACTAATTGAAAAATAACCAGTGACTGCCACGTGTCTGCCCCCTTTCTTCCTCTTCCAGGCCTCCCTCCTCCAATTCAACCAGCGATTGCCGGTCATATTCACCCCCTTCACATCTTTATTATTTTTATTTTTAATTTTTCTCATCTACGGTAATTAATAATTATAACAGCTCACCGTCTCTGTATATATTCACACACACACGTCTATATAAGCGGTTGAAGTAAGATGGCTCCTTCCCGCGTCAAAAGCCCAAGAGAGTGCTCCTGCCTCCTCTCTCTCTCACTCCAATCTTCCCTCGACTGTCACGCCTGTTTGCCCCCGTAAAACTTGAATTTCCTCGACATCCTCCCTCGGAACAGGTCCTCTTTCTGTAATATGTCTTTATGTATATATAATATGTTTGTGTGTGTCTATGTCACTATGTCTGTGTCTATATATATATACACACACACACACACATATATATATATAATATTACTTGTTTCTCTCTCTTTTGTTTCATGAATCTTCAACTGTTTGTTGAAAGTAGACAGAAAGAAAAGACTGGATATTCAGTTTGTGTGGATCTGAGTATTTTTATTTACCAAATTGATGTTTGTATACGTCGTGGTCGCTATCTGAAATGAGATTGCGTAATGGATTGATTGTTTATATATTTTAATAATAATTTGAATATTTGTTGGTATTCGATTTGTTTGAATCGAAGAGATTCATTTAGATTCTTTTAGTATAAATTCATCTGTATGCAACTTTGAATTTTTGTTAATCTTCACTTTTTTAATTTGATGTTGAATCGAATTTTTTTATTTCTCTGCACATTGAATTAATTTTATGATCAATGGGGATGCGGTTAAAAAATTGGAAGTTATACGAAATTTACGTTTGGTTGCTGTGAAAATGGAGGAATAGAAAAGAAAAAAATCTGGAGCCTTTGGTTTTATTTCTTCCTTTTTTTTCACAAAAATTTAGAAACCCAGTTCAAGATTTTTAATAATTATTTCATTTCAACTTTTTCTCTGAAAATTTTGACCAATTTTGGCAAGAAATAAAAAACAGAAATTACACTCTAGTGGTTTGTGATTCTAGTGTATTATGCAGAAAGTAAATAGGAAATAATGTTTTTAATTTGTGTTTTTTTCCCTGCATTTTCTCATAAACCAAACAGTCTCTAATTGAATTTCGCTCGTGTGTGAGAACAGAAAATGGCTGCGGGCAGCGATGGAGGAGCAGGAGTCAGGAGGCGAGGGTGCTCATGCTCAAAAGACGATTTTCTCCCCGAGGAGTCCTTCAAGAGTTGGGGTAACTATGCGAGGGCACTGAAGGAGACTCCGGCCCGGTTGAAGGACCGGTTCCTGGCCCGATCAATGGACCATACTGAGTTGGAATTCAAGGCTCGGAGTCAACACGAGATGAAGAAGACCCTTTCTTGGTGGGACCTCATTTGGTTCGGCATGGGTGCAGTCATTGGTGCTGGTATCTTTGTCCTCACTGGCCTTGAGGCCAGGGACCACGCCGGTCCTGCCGTTGTGCTTTCTTACGTTGTATCTGGCATCTCTGCCTTGCTTTCAGTCTTCTGTTACACAGAGTTCGCAGTGGAGATCCCTGTTGCAGGTTTGCCTAATCAACTTTCTTGGGACCAATTTTGTTTGGACTCTAAACATAGAATTGAAAATGAATTTCAATTTCCTTTCATTTTTATTCAGGTGGCTCATTTGCCTACTTGAGGGTTGAACTGGGTGATTTCGTGGCCTTCATTGCTGCCGGCAACATCCTCCTTGAGTATGTGATTGGTGGTGCCGCAGTGGCCCGTTCATGGACATCCTACTTCGCCACTCTTTGTAACCATGAACCGAATGATTTTCGCATCACAGCCAATGCTCTGGGAGAAGGCTACAACCACCTTGACCCCGTAGCTGTTGGTGTTATAGCCATTATTTGTGTCATTGCAGTCCTCAGCACAAAAGGCTCTTCCCGCCTTAATTACATCGCCTCAGTTGTCCACCTAGTGGTGATTATATTTATCGTAATCGCTGGCCTGGCCAAGGCAGACATCAAGAATTACACCCCATTTTCACCCTATGGTGCACGCGGCATCTTTAAAGCTTCTGCTGTGTTATTTTTTGCATATGTTGGGTTTGATGCTGTTTCTACAATGGCAGAGGAGACGAAGAATCCCGGTCGAGATATCCCCATTGGTCTAGTGGGCTCGATGGTGATTACCACACTTGCATATTGTTTGCTAGCTGTAACTCTGTGCCTCATGCAACCATACAAAACAATTGACGTTGATGCTCCATTCTCGGTGGCATTTGAAACTGCAGGGTGGGGATGGGCTAAGTATGTTGTTGCTGCAGGGGCATTGAAAGGCATGACATCCGTGTTGCTGGTCGGAGCTGTTGGTCAGGCTCGGTATCTGACCCACATTGCACGTACACACATGATGCCTCCATGGTTTTCTCATGTTGATGAGAAGACTGGAACACCTATCAATGCCACAATTGTAATGCTTTTTGCCACTGCAGTCATTGCCTTTTTCACAAGTCTTGATATTCTTGCGGACCTCCTCTCAATCTGCACACTATTCATCTTCATGCTTGTGGCTGTTGCCCTCCTCGTCCGTCGGTATTATGTTAGTGAGGTGACTACAACAGAGAACCGCAATAAACTCATTGGGTATATTGGACTCATACTCGTCTCTTCAATTGCCACTGCTGTCTATTGGGGTGTTTGCTTGAATGGTTGGATTGGGTATTGCATTACAGTGCCAATCTGGTTCTTAGCAACAGTGGGACTTGCCTTCTTTGTTCCACAAGCTCGTGGACCAAAAATGTGGGGTGTGCCATTAGTGCCATGGTTGCCATCTATATCAATTGCCATAAACATTTTCCTTCTTGGGTCCATGGATGGTGCATCATTTGGAAGGTTTGCTGTCTGGACTGGCTTTATCTTGCTGTATTATTTCTTCTTTGGATTGCACGCTTCGTATGACACAGCAAAGGAATCTGAAGTAAATAAGATACAGGATGGAAAGATCGAGGAGGGAGATGTGACGTCGGGGACAATGTAAAGCTTTGATGCTGTATATATTAATTTAAAAAAATAAAGCTTGTGCTGTTCCTAGTGGCTAGTATAGTCTCCAATTAATCTGGTCAATGTGTCCTTTGTTTTTATTCTTCTTTCCAGATATGGGTTGTTAGTTAATGAAAAAAAAGTAAAGTAGAAGCTCTCTTTTATGGCTTTTGTTCTTGTATCTTTTATCAAAGAGTAATCTTAAGTAAAAACTTTTTCAAAAAAGCCGTCTAGTAACTCGAGCAATTAATTGGTGGTTTTAACGATTATTTTTTCAAAAAGTAATTTAATGACACAAGCAATTAATCAGTAGTTTCAATGGTTAGATTGAGAGTCACATCTGTAACAGTATATTGTATATACATCTGTAACTTATCATTCAATTATTGGGACTATTCAATAATTTCTTGAGTGACATTTGTTAATAGTTAATCCAAACACTACAATATCATTTAAGTACTTATCAAATATATTCATCCAAGTACTTAATAACTTAAGTCAAATAATACTTTTACATAATTATTTATTCAAATCATTACTTAACTTAAATCGCACTTTTTTTTTTAACTTATGCAAACGAGTACTTAGACACTCGTTCTACTCTTCCCAGATCACTTTGATTCGCCTAAGGAGAAAAATGTGCTGCTAGATAATATCTCGAACAACATTTGATTGTAATCAAGTTTTCATTGTTGATGGGCAAGTTTGATGAACACACAAATCGAAACCAGGTGGAAAACTAGAATTTTTTTTTATCAAATTAAGGTTATTTTAAAACTTTCTTACTACTTTAAGGTTGTTTTTAAGTTATTCACCAAAATGAGGTCGTTTTAAGATAGCGTCTCTTCAAAAGACGTTTTCAATGTTGATGAAATGAAACAGAGAAGGCTCAAACTCGGTTCTCTCTGCTGGCGTTCAATCTCGACGCTCTCTCTCATCTCTCCATATCTCATCTCCACATCTCCACATCTCTCTCATTTCTTATCTCAATCTCTACCCGTTATGGCACGCAATCTCTCTCTCTCCCTCATGACACTTAATCTCTCTCACGACACTCAATCAGTTCAAGTTCTCAAGATTTCACACTTGTGCAAGTGTCTCTTAAGATTTCACAGTGGTGGTCTTTCTCAAGCTCTCTTTGGTATATCTTGGCTTGCATTAGTCTCTCTCAAGACCTCTGTAATAGTGCATTATATAAGATAATTCCTTTCTCCCTAAAAAAGACTTGGGCTTTTCTCTCCCATAAAAATTAGGATTTTTTCTTTTCTGTCATTGTTATATTTTTTTGTTTATTTTGAAAGATGGAACATTGTTGGCTATTCATTGTTATATTTGTGATGATTTTGATTAATTATCATTCTAAATGCTCATATGATAGTTTTTTCAGTGGATTCTTTGAATTTATTGTTACAAATTTCTTAATTTGAAACTGAATTTCTCATATCAATTCCCATTTTTTTGTACATTTTAATATTTCATAGAATAATTATTTATACTGCGTCGTAGTTCCTATTTTATTTCCAAATTGCTGAATTATTTGGATTTAATGTGCAATGTCAATGTATCAATATTGTAAGGATGGATTCAAATGAATGTGCATTTAGGAATTTTTTTCCCTTTTCACATTCTTTTTAAACTTAATTTTTAAACAATAGAGTGATTTTACTTATTATAATTTTTAAACAATTTTAAAGGATATTCTTCTTTTGATATCCTTGGAAAATACAAGTTGCAGGTTATTTTTGTTACAAAGAGCAGATGCTACAGTCTAATTTTTTTTTATTTTTTTATTTTTAACAATTTTTCAAAATCGTCTTTTCAAAAGACGTTTTCAAAAGCGTTTTTCCAAATCTTGATGGCTTGTATTTATTTTTTGAAGGTTGGAAATGGCTGAAATATCAATACCTGTATTATGTTATTGGGGAGAAAATATTTGTTATGAGGAACAAGGTAGTATATGGTATGATATGAATGCTCGACGAAGCTGATGCCATACCATGAGCTACACGTACTCATCATGCACATCGTCGATTTGAAGTTGGTGGTCCTTTTCAAGTCACACAACTTGAGCAACAACTTGAACGCCCATGAAGAAGGCCAGTTTGTCAAAAGAGACAACCTCGATGTGGAACTTAAATTTATGAGGTAGTGTGTATATATATATATATATATATATATCTTTATTATTATTTTTCTTTAAATGTCAGTTGATATACCACAAACAGACACACCAATCACCTTGAGACACGTGTACTTACAGAGCCGATAAACTCGGTCATACAGAGCAGTCACAGCCTCTAAGGCATTCTCATATATATATATATCTTACAGAGCCGATAAACTCGGTCATATCGAGCTGGCGGAGCCTCCAAGGCATTCCCATATACATATCCTACAGAGCTTAGTCTCTGCAATGTTCACTCAGTATTTCGGATGGTTCTGACCTTATAGTTTCCTTAACAACTGCCAAGTAGGGAATAAGGAAACAGTCTTCAACACGGAAACTACTATCTATGATTATCTCTATCTATGACACAATACTCCACAAGGTAACTGCAATCTCCGATGATCAAATCCCTATATTCATAACTCTGAATCCTAATCAACTTAGGAAGGCCACGGTCTATAAATTAAACCCTAAAGGTACGCTTTATTTTGATGCTCATTCTTTGGCTTTCAATACAAGTCTTTTCAATTCCGTTTACTTACTTAAGCATCGGAGCGGCTACCGCTCGAGCCAATCCGGATGGTTCTCTGATCACCCTTTTTGAATGTTCTACATGTCGCGGGGCCCAGATTTATTGCGAGTTGAAAAGTGCAGCATCAGTTTGGCGCCGTCTATGGGAACGACTAATCTACAAGTGCTCTATTCACAAACTTGTTTTTTCCCTCACCGGAAAACCATGGCCCCAAATCTCCGACAACGACAGAATACTCAGAATCCGCAAAGATCTCAACGTCGGCCGCCTGCTCCACGAGCAAGGGGGCCAGCGGTTGATCCCATGGGACAAGAGATCAAATCGATCAAACGACACAATGAACTGGTGCAGGAACAGTTGCTTGCCATAACTAGAACACTGGCAACACTCACACAGAATCAAGCGACGGGTCCTCCTAACCCGCCGGTCAACTTTGCTGCGGGAACACAGCCTCCTATTACCACTGAGAATGAGGAACCCCATGAGCAGGCTCCAAATAACCAGCCTGGGCACTCCCCGGGTGTCGCTACGCGTTGGCAGAGATCCACAGCCGTCAGCAGCCCTAGGCTGGGGAAACATCTGCCTTCATCCCTGAAGTCCATTACTAGAGCACTACCAGAGCCCCAACTCCAAGGGCTTCGGGAACGCATCCGGCACCACAGGAGCCACATCCCCATGCAGCACCCATCCCTCCGGTTCGGAACCCTCTTCCGTCCGAGGCACGTACTCAGCCCGATTACCCTGAAGCCGAGGCTGTCAAGCCAAGTTCACAAGATGTCAGATTCAGAGACCCACGGAGGGTAGAAGAAATTGCCGAATCTATGGACCGAACAATTTCTTTGAGAGGTGCCCAGAACCCTCCAGAGCAGGATGAGTTGGCCAAGTTGCTCGGAAGACTTGCAACCCCATTCACTCACGCCATCATGTCAGAAGAAAGGCCCAGAAAGTTCGTGGTGCCAAAATTCACCCTGTACGATGGGGCTGGAGACCCAGGAGATCATCTCTCGCACTACCAGCATACGATGGCTCTCCACGGGGCCTCTCCACGGGGCCTCTGATGCTTTTATGTGCTGAACTTTCATCACTAGCTTGAAGGGAACTGCTCTGAAATGGTTCCACCACCTCCCTCCAAACTCAATTACCGACTTCTATGAGCTCGGTAGACAATTCCTAGACAGATTTATGACCAGCAGAAGGCTCCGAAGAGGACCAGAATTCTTGCTAAATGTCAAGCAGACTAAGAAGGAATCCCTCAGAGCCTACATTGCGCGCTTCAATGCCAAACTCACGGAGATCACCTACTGCAGCCCAAGATTCCTTGTTGCTGCTTTAACTGCTGGACTTGCTTACGGTGGCTTTAGAGATTGGTTGACTAAAAGCCCTCCTACTGACATGGAGGCATTAATGGACCGGGCCAGGAAGTATATCAACTTGGAAGAAGCCAACCGCACACCCCAGAAGGGTAAAGAGCAGAACCAGAAGGATAACCCGAAGAGGGAGGATCATAAGAAGGAGGACCACAGAAGAGACTCCAGCAAGAAGAGGGCCAGGAATCCAGAAAAAAGAACAGCACCCAGGGCTGTTTATAACTCTAGGACCAAGGGAGTTCACTAACTTTACCTCTCTGAACACTACACCGAACCAGGTACTCCAGCAGATTCGAGATCGGGAAAACCTGAGGTGGCCTGAACCAATCAAAGGAGACCCTAGCCTTCGGGACCAAAGTAAGTATTGTAATTTCCATAAAGATCATGGACATACGACTAACTCATGCAGGACCCTTCGATATGAGATTAAGCAACTCATAAAGAAAGGACGTCTTCGGGAGTTCATCACGCAGGATGGAAAGCAGAACCCCCAAGAAGACAAGCCTGAACAACGGCCAGACCAGAGGCCCGAATAGAGACAAGAGCAGAGGGAAGGACGAAACGAGCCCTAGAGGCAGAACAATCATGTCATATATGTTCTCCATGCTGACTCCCCAATTACAGGAATGTCAAACAGGGCGAGAAAGAGATATGCTCGGGAGGCCAGGGCTGCCCTAGACGTGTTGCAGATCTCCAATGTTGAAAAAAGGCTCAAACCAGAGCCGGAGATCCAGTTCACATAGTAGGACCTGGCTGGGGTACACTGTCCTCACAGTGATGCCCTCGTCATCACCCTCATGATTGCCAACTTCGAGATCAGACGAGTCCTGGTTGATACCGGCAGCTCCGTCAACATATTGTTCCATGAGCCACTTAAACAGATGGGAGTGGACCACGATAACATCAAGCCTACTACTGCCGTAATGGCAGCCTTTGATGGCAATCTCAACACCCCATTGGGAAGAATCGACCTCCCTACTACTGTAGGAGAGGGAGAAAGGCAGAAAACCACCATCTCAGAATACATGGTGTTGAACATGAAATCTCCCTACAAGGCCATAATTGGGAGACCATGGTTGCACTAGATTAGGGGCGGTCACCTCGACCCTCCATCAATGCCTGAAGTATGTCCACAATCAGAACGTTTACTCTGTCAGAGGATGTCAGCTGACTTCCCGGGAGTGCCATGCCATTGCACTCAAGGAGAGGACTTGCCAAATAGCAATTATAGTATACTCGGGACTGTGCTGATCCGGTTCTCCCCCACACTCTCGAGGAAGAAGGTTGCCCATCCAGCATCGAAGAACCACTAAGCCCAAGGGGACGAGACAGCCGAGCCAAGCCCATTGGCGAGCCCATCAAAGTGTTGGTCGGTTCAAAATCAGAGGGGCGCTATTTATACATCGGCCCGGATCTGACACATACCAAGCAGGAGAAAATAGTCAGGTTTCTGAAAGACAACCTCTCTATGTTTGCTTGGGAGACCAAAGATATGAAAGGAATAGATCCTAACCTCATAACTCACAAGCTGATGGTGGATCCTGATCACCCGCCAATCAGACAGAAGAGAAGGCCGATTGCTCCAGAGCGGCATCGGATCATAAATGAAGAAGTCCAGAGGCTACTAGAAGCCAGGATGATACGAGAAGTGTTATACCTGAATGGATAGCCAACACTGTCCTGGTCAAGAAGAAAAAGCGCAAGTGGAGAGTCTACGTTGATTATACAGACCTCAATAAGGCATGCCCCAAAGACAGCTTTCCACTGCCAAAGATAGATCAGCTGGTTGACGCCACCTGCGAGGACATGAGCTCATGAGCTTTATGGATGCCTATTTTGGGTATAACCAAATTCAAATGTACCCTCCAGACCAGGAGAAGACAGCCTTCATAACCTGAACGAGGTCTCTACTGCTACAGAGTAATGCCTTTCGGTCTGAAGAACGCTGGAGCCACATACCAGCGGCGGGTGAACAAGATGTTCAACCCGCTGCTCGGCAATACCATGGAGGTATACATTGATGATATGCTGGTCAAAAGTCTGCAGAAAGGTAGTCACCTCCAGCACTTGGCCCAAACCTTCAATATCTTAAGACAGCACAAGATGAAACTCAACCCCTCGAAATGTACCTTCGGGGTGATGAAGGGAAAATTCCTGGGATACATTGTCTCTTAGAGGGGTATCGAAGCAGACCCCACTCAGATCCAAGCTCTGATTGGATTGAAGTCACCGAGAACCAGAAAAGACATTCAGGCGTTGAATGGTAGGATTGCGGCATTAAGCAGATTTATCTCCAAATCCACCGATCGTTGCCTACCTTTCTTCAAAGCTCTGAAGGGCAACAAAGCTTTACAGTGGACGAAAGAGTGGTGAGAAAGCTTTTCAAGAGCTGAATGAGTATCTTGCCTCTCTAGAACTCCTGTCAAAACCAGTACAAGGGGAAAAGCTACTCTTGTACCTTGTAGTCTCTGAAAACTGTGGTCAGCTCCGCATTAGTCAAACAGGACAAAGGGGTACAGAGGCCCATATTCTACGTCAGTAGGGCACTACTCGACACAGAAAAGAGATATCCAGAAGTAGAAAAGCTAGCATTCGTTTTGGTGACATCAGCTCGGAAGCTCCGACCTTATTTCCAAGCTCATCCAATTGAAATCCCAACTGTCTATCCTCTGAAGTCAATATTGAGGAAGCCAGAGGTATCGGGAAGATTAGTAAAGTGGTCAGTGGAGTTAGGAGAATTTGACATATCATATGTGCCACGAAACTCCATCAAAGGACAGGCCTTGGCTGATTTCGTTGCCGAGTTCACCCCGACACTTCAAGACAAGGCACAGCTCATCGAGACTTCAAGAACCTGACTGCTCTACATCGATAGGATTGTCAACCGATCAGGGCTCAGGAGTAGGCCTGGTACTACAGTCCCCTGACGGGCTCTCATCAGAAAAAGCAATCAGCTTGGGATTCAAAGCTTCTAACAATGAAGCAGAATATGAAGCCCTAATCCTAGGCATGAAGTTGGCTCTAGAATGCGGGGTTCTGAACCTTAAAGTCTTCTCAGACTCCCAACTGGTGGTAAGCCAATTCCTAGGAGAATTCTCCATTAAAGATGACAGGATACTTCGGTACTCCAAACTGGTGAACCACTTGAGGCATTCCTTCCAGACGTTCACTATTCAGAAAATAGAAAGAAGCCAGAACTGCAGAGCAGATGCCTTGGCAAACATGGCGTCCCGCCTTAAGTCTAAAGCAAACTCTACAGGTAAAAATCTCCTATCAGCCAGGACCCAGCTGATGCTACACTTTTCGGAATCGCAATAAGTATGGACTCCGTGACCTGTAGAACACTCAGAAAGATGATCAGAGGACCACCAGATTGGCTCCAGCGGTAGCCGCTCCGATGCTTAAGTAAGTAAAAGAATTGAAAGACTGTATTGAAAGCCAAAGAATGAGCATAAGAAATAAGGCATACCTTTAGGGTTTAATTTATAAGCCGTGGCTTTCCCAAGTTGATTAGGATTCGAAGCCATGAATATAGGGATTTGATCATCGGAGATTGTAGTTACTTTTCACAGAGATAACCATAGATGCCATGAATATAGGGATTTGATCATCGGAGATTGCAGCTACCTTGCATAGAGATAACCATAGATGGTAGTTTCCTTGTTGAAGACTGCTTTCTTGTTGAAGACTGCTTCCTTATTCCCTGCTCGGCACCCGCTAAAGCAATGACGAGTTCTGGAGTGTTGGTCTGGACCCTGTGATCTGTTCTAGATATATATATGTTTCGGCCACTTCCGACCTTATATGATGATCTGGATGCTTGAGCTTTTAGGTCATTGGCTGAATGAGAATCATGTTGGCTGAGCATAGGTCGGACTGTGGTCACACGTGTCAAGTGTTGATTGGCCTGCTCTTTTATGGTATATCACCAGCATAGAGGAAGCCCAAGTTGCCCAAGTTGCTGAATAGCCCCAGAACTGGATGACTCCAATCCTCCAGTACCTAGAATCCGGGCTCCTCCCCGAAGACAAAAACAAAGCTAGGAGAATCCGAATCAGAGCGACTCGGTACCTGATCCTGAATAACAAGCTTTACAGAAGGTCTTATTCTCAACCTCTTTTAAAATGCTTAGCTCCAGAAGAATCACAATATGTCTTGGCTGAAATACACGAGGGTATCTGCGGGAATCATAATGGGGGCAGAACAATAGCTCACCGAGCTCTGACTCAAGGCTACTACTGGCCTAGCATGCTAAGGCAGGCTAAGGAGTATGTCCAGAAGTGCGACAAATGCCAAAGATTTGCCCCATATCAACACCAGCCTCATCACGAGCTCATCCCGATTACTAGTCCTTGGCCCTTTGCTCAGTGGGGGATGGACATCGTGGGTCCATTACCAAAGGCCCCACCAAACAGGAAGTATCTCTTGGTAGCCATTGACTACTTCTCTAAATGGGCCGAAGCTGAACCTCTAACACATATCACAGAGAAGGAAATTGAAAGCTTCACTTGGAAAAACATTGTTTGTAGGTTCGGTATACCACGTGTGATTATCTCTGATAATGGGACACTGTTCACTGGTAGAGGCTTCAAGAAATTCTGTGAAAATCTCAATATTAGGCAACACTTTGCTTCTCCAGGCCATCCACAAGCAAATGGGCAAGCAGAGGCCACCAACTGAACGATCCTTGATGGATTAAAGAAAAGGTTGGAGCAGGCCAAAGGAAAGTGGGCAGAGGAACTCCCTGGAGTTCTTTGGGCCTACAGAACAACTAGAAAAACTCCCACCTCTGAAGCTCCTTTCTCATTAGCCTACGGCACAGAAGCAGTAATCCCAGTTGAGATTGGTATGCTAACTTTGAGGACTGAAGCCTTCGAGCAAGAATCCAATGATCAGCAGTTGATGAAAAATTTGGATTTGCTTGAAGAGAGAAGGGATCAAGCCAGCATCAAGATGGAAGCCTATCAGTAGAGAATGGTTAACAAATCCAAGGTGGAGCTCAAGACGGTCAACTTTCAAGTCAGAGACTTTGTCTTAAGAAGAGTCTTTCAAAACACCAAGGATCCCACTATGAGAAAGTTGTCACCGAACTGGGAGGGCCCCTACAGAGTAACGAAGGTTGTTAGGCCTACCACTTACTGACTAGAAGACATGATTGGGAAGCCTATTCCTAGGCCATGGAATGTGGAACATTTACGGAAGTATTATCAATAGAGATGTTTCTTTCTTTTTAATGCCTCCATAGAATGTTCATCTTTCAATGCACAGGCCTCCAGAGCCTGGTCCATCTATAATGCACAAGTCTTCGTACTTGGTCCATCTAATGCACAGGCCTCTAGAGTCTGGTCCATCTATGATGCACAAGTCTTCGAACTTGGTCCATCTAATGCACAGGCCTCCAGAGCTTGGTCTATCTGTAATGTACAAGTCTTTGGACTTGGTCCATCTTTTAATGCACAGGCCTCTAAAGCCTGGTCCATCTATAATGTACAAGTCTTCGGACTTGGTCCATATCTAATGCACAGGCCTCTAGAGCCTGGTCCATCTATAATGCACAAGTCTTAGTACTTGGTCCATCTTTTAATGCACAGGCTTTCCGAGCCTGGTCCGTCTTCAATACCCAGATTCTATGATCCAGTCCATCCAAAGATAAAGTTTCCTAGATCGGAATACCTCAGACCTGATACTTAGATTATTTGGCTTATGCACCAGCAAGCAACAAATACTACAGTACCGGGCAGGCTTAAAGTACTTTGATTCAAGACTTCAAGTCTTATACAGGTTTCTTTGATCTACTTTTAGAACATACAGAAGGGTTATTCATCAGAAGTGCACAAAAAGGTGTTTTAACTCTAGAAGAGCACATTCAAACAGAAAAAACACCAGATTTGAGGAGAAAGAACTCAATTTTATTGACGATTCATAAAAGTTTACATCAGTACAAGAAAACTGGAAGGAAAACTATTACACAGAAGCCATAACAGAGACATCACTTTGTTCTTTGGAATCATGGCTTTCTTCCTTATGTAAAGCATTAGGGGCCAGAGTTCCAGACCTCCATTACCGCCGTCGCCGGCTCCATTTGAAAAGAAGGAACCCTGAACCCCAATTTGCAGTAAGAAGCACCCAGGCCATTTTATCATCACTATCACTTATCTCAATACCAACGGATGATAAGGGCTCTGGGCCTCAGGAGACTTTTCATTCTCCACCTTTGTATTCCTCAAAATCGGCATGACACGCCAGCCGATTGGAGCAAGGGTCTCTGCCAAGTCACAAAAGGGAGGAGGCAGCCCACATTCATCTCCCTCAAAGCAGGCATGACACCCCAGCCGATTTGAAGCAAGGGTCTCTACCAAGACACAAAGAGAAGGAGGCAGCCCACCTTTGTCTTCATCACCAATGCTCCAAACCTCGGTTGAATCAAGGAGGGTCCACCTCCCATCGAAGAAATCTCGACCGGATGCTAAGATGGACAAGAAGATCTTTGCCTCCTCTAATCCTTCCTTGAAAACTGAATCAAAAGAAAGGATAACTCTCAGCCACAGTTTAATCATTCCCAACTCAGACTGAAGATCGTCAATCATCTCCGGATAAACGGCAGTTTCTGAAAAACATCTAAATTCTCTCCAACAGGGAAACAGTCCGAGAGCAAAAGTAAAAAGATGGGGCGCAACTGCACGCTTCTTTTCCACATATATAGACCTTCGAGGCCCAAGAGTCACCCAGTTGGACCGTCGCAACGGTTAGATGAAGAGCTGGCTTCAAAATCCCAAACGACGGTGGTGCAATAAATGACGCATTAAACCACCCTCTCGGGAGAAGCAAAAGACAGGGCCACGCATGCGATGTATAGAATTTTCAGTCTTGTCCACGTATATGTAGACGTGACAGTTTTTTCCAGGTCATTAACACCTTGACACGCCACGTATACAACGAAAGTCCATCAACTTTGATGTACCTTGATCCTTGTCTTAAGGATCTGAAAGCAGAAGTTCTGATCGACCGAAACTATAATCACAAGATATCCACTTATTATTATAAGTCTCTAGATTCAGAACAATCAGCTTCAAAATTTTTCAAAGGTAGTCTTCAACTACTGCCTTATTGCAAGTAAAGCAGCTCGGAATACAACCACCTACAGAAGAAGATCTGGTCTGATATACAGTAAGCTCCAAAGCAACGTTACTTACAACAATTACCACAAGCAATTACGAGTCAAGAAACTACAGAGCAGTATGATTTAAGGTCATTCACAAAAGAGAAAGACAAAAGCGTCAAGCAAAAGACTACTTCATTAAAGAATGTATATTTCAGTACATTGGAAGTTAAAAACAACAAAATACACATTCTAAACTTTGCCAGTAGAGGCAGACGCATCAGCAGGGACAGGCTCGTCAGTTGGTGAAGGCTTGACAGGAGGGACATCAGCCACTTCACTCTGGATAACAGCCTCGGGAGGATCAGATCCAGGTGGCACAATTGAGGAGACGTCGAAGTCAGGGAATTTGGCAAGGAGCCGGGATCGAAAGTTGTTGAAGCCAAACGTAATCAGGCGGTTGGCCATCCCTTCCAGTTCCGACCTCATTTCCATCTCATTCTCAATCAAGGCCTGTTCCACGGCGTCATCAAGCTTTTGACGGTATTGATACCGCATGCCATCCATCTCCGCCTACAATCTCTTTGCCCGCTGAACGGCAAGGTTCTTCTCTGATTCAAGGACGACCAGTGAGTTCTGGGACTCCTTCAGCTTCTCTGCAGAGTCATGAGCCTCGGACCTAGCAGTACCGAGCTAAAGCCTGACCTCGTCCAGCTCGGCCTGAAGTTTGTCAACCTCCTCTGAAGGGGGAGAGACCTCTGTCAGAGCAAAAAGGGAGTGCAGGGTCTGTAGTGTACAAAGCAAACAGTTCAATACCAGCCAAAACGCTTAAAAAAAAAAAAAAAGGAAAAGAGATAAAGGCCCAACGAACTCACCTTAACCTGAAAAGTAGCCAGATCAGCAAGAAGCTTCTCCGACTTCTGGGGCTTGAGTTTGATTGAGCCTTTGGCCCAAAAGTCCCTCAGAATCTTTTTGGCCCTCTAGTTAGCAGCATCAGAGGCCAACAAAGATGACGCCCCCTTGCCCGCTCGTTGGGACAGGGCTGGGGGGACCACCGAAATGGGGGCAGGAGTCTCTCTCTCCCCCTCAGTAGGTTCAGGAGAGATCGAAAGCAACCTCCGCATTTTTTGGACGGGAGGGTCCACTGGGGAAGAAGCCTCCCCCACTGCCACAGATGAAGATGGCTCGGTCTCCCACCGTGCCATCATATTATTCGCGATCTCCTCAACACTACCCCTGGCAGCCATCAGCTTGTAAAGGTTAACGATGGAGGAATGATCTCGGTTGCTGGGCTGTAAAAGCTTCTTGTATTGCTCCTGAAGTGCAGGAGAAAAGCCCAGTCTCTTCCACGCACTCTTAACTATAAAACAGGTACAGAGATTAATCAGCTTGGCAATTAGCGCACAAAACAAACTCAAAGCAGCCATGGGAGAATTGGGTCTCACCCTTTGGCCCAGTGGTTCGAAGGAATGCTGAGGGTTGGCCTTGAAAGTCCTTGAATTCCCATCATCCCTTAATGAACAAGTACCACTTCTTCCAAGTCTTGTTAGAAGAGGGCATGGAGGTAAGGGGTCTGAACCTACTATCGAAAGACATATAGTAAAGGCCTTCCGCCTTCATGAGTTTTAGATCCATATCACTACAGATCAGGTCGAAAGACACATCGACATTATTCATATGCCCCAACACTATGAAGCTTAATAGATGTCTCTAACTATTAAGGTTCAAGTCAGCAGGGCGGAGGTTAAACCAACGAAAAAATTGTCTTACAAGGTCAGAAAGGGGAAGTGTAAGTCCCATCTCAAACCAGGCCAAGTAGGCACAGATTTCCCCCTCTCTAACATTGCATAGGCGATCCAGAGGATCTGGGACCCTAAAAGTAACATTTGAAGGGAGATTGAATTTCTCCCACAACTTTGACAACATCTTCTCAGTAATGGCATTCTCGCCCTCCTCTCTATGGCCAAATCGACCAGAGGTCTCACCAGCCCTATTTGGGGGCTCATCAAATGCATCGACTATCCTAACCCCCGGACTAGAAGGGGGCTCTATTAGTCTATTCTCGGTTTCGTCAATGGAGGGAAGATTCACGAGTTGAAGTTGAATGGCCCTAGAAGAATTACCCGAACCAAAGAGTGACCCAGAGCCAGACATGGCGAACACGAGAGAGCAACGAAACAAATGAAAGGGAATGTAAAAAGGGGCTAAGATCAAACTTGAAATCAAGAAAGGCTATAGACACCGGATATCCTTCGACCTTCGAAATACGTCAACTGGCGGTGGCAGTCTCTGGTACTGTAGAAGCAAGTGCAGAAGAAAGGCATAAAAGTCTTTTCCCCCTCTTTATATACACATTCAAAATGTGAGTCCCCCCAAGATGATTCGACACAACGGTTGAAAGGAATGATGGCTCCCCAAGTATCGGCTGCGCAATAAATGACCCATTAAACCGACGTCTCCAAAAGTGGAGAGACAAAACGTGTGACTCTTCATAAAGCCCATAGCCCTAGTTATGCCCTAGCTCCTAACTTGGGCTCGGAGGGGGGAGTAGCTGATATACCACAAACAGACACACCAATCACCTTGAGACACGTGTACTTACAGAGCCGATAAACTCGGTCATACAGAGCAGTCACAGCCTCCAAGGCATTCTCATATATATATATATATATATATATATATATCTTATAGAGCCGATAAACTCGGTCATACCGAGCTGGCGGAGCCTCCAAGGCATTCTCATATACATATCCTACAGAGCTTAGTCTCTGCAATGTTCACTCAGTATTTCGGATGGTTCCGACCTTATGGTTTCCTTAACAACTGCCAAACAGGGAATAAGGAAACAGTCTTTAACACGGAAACTACTATCTATGATTATCTCTATCTATGACGCAATACTCCACAAGGTAACTGCAATCTCCGATGATCAAATCCCTATATTCATGGTTCCGAATCCTAATCAACTTAGGAAGGCCATGGTCTATAAATTAAACCCTAAAGGTGTGATATCCCGACCCGGGATACGACACGATTACCGAGGCAAGTCGACTGAATAGCATAACCTGAGCTGCCTTAAACTTTAAGTCACAATAAATATGGAATTGAACCTAATTTCAAAAGATAAATGTTTTGATTAGTAAAGCTAGTGTCGGGTGGTACCCGAACAACTCGGAACCTTACCTCGAAAAACGTGCATGCATGCAACCCATGCATGCATACGTACGTACACATGCATAGTTCAGGGAATATTAGTGTATGTGTACGTGATTAAAAATACCGTTATACGTATATATATGATTATAATGATATGTATAAAATATGTATTGTATAGGTATATATATATATAATATAAATGTATTATGTATATAATGTATTATGTGTATAAAATTAAATGAAGAAAGAAAAAAAAAAAAGAAAGGAAGCTTCCAATACAAAAATCAGTAGGTGTGTGCATCACTGTGTGTGTGTGTGTGTGTGCATCACTGTGTGTTTGTGTGTGTTTGGGAAACCCACCAACCGACCTTGATAAAGGTGGTGGGTGTGTGAAGGTAATATATGTAT
Source organism: Nyssa sinensis (assembly GCA_008638375.1). NCBI lineage: Eukaryota > Viridiplantae > Streptophyta > Magnoliopsida > Cornales > Nyssaceae > Nyssa > Nyssa sinensis. The sequence continues at coordinate 19,914,605 of CM018049.1, read as the reverse complement.
ATATGTATATTGGAGGGTACGTGGATGGCTACAGGTGAGGGGGCAGTTCTCTGCAGTCAAGGATGACTGCAAGAGAGAGAGAGAGAGAGAGATAAGGTAGAGAGAGAAGAGGCGGTGGGTCTTTGTATATGTGTATATATGCACGGGTTTGAGTGATGAGAGGTTAGAAAAGAAAAGGGAGAGTTAGGAACTGAAGGAGAGAAGAAGAAAGAAATATTGAAGCAGAAACAGAGAGGATTGGGAAGGTCATAGGGAGCTGAAATCCGAAACCCAGGTATGTACATCAAGTTCTGTTTTTGAGATTTTAAGCATGTATATTTGATCTAAATTCAGGGTCTTAATAAGCATGCTTCTAGCTTTTAAATGCAAGAAAAATGATAGAAAAAGGTTTAGAAACCATGGAGATATTCCAAGTTGCAGGTTTCATGGATAATTTCGGGTTCCATGAATTCATGCTTAAAACTTTGATGTTTGTTTATGAAAATAATCCTTAGAGGTGCAGGAAACCATTTAATATGGATTAGGGTCAAAACAGTGTACAAATAGTCACGAAATAGGAAGGATATGGGTCACCGGAAAATCGGCCGGAGATACTTAGGCTCTATTTCGTGAAGTTATGAAGGGATTTAAAGGAAATGGAAAATGGATTTGAAATCCTTAGGAGAAGGGGAAGAGAATGACATTTAAAAAGGGTTGAAATCTCACCGGAAAGTGAGTCACCGTCGCCGGAGAAGGTGACTGTACACGCCGGAACCCTACCGGAGACGTGGGGAAGACGATCGGAAAAGCGTGGGGCTATCGGGTCAAAACTGGGATGGATCCGGGTTCGGATCGGGTCGGTACCCGACCGGATATGAAACGGACCGAAGCTGTGTCGTTTTGGGTTTCTAATTAAATGGATTTGGGCATGTTTGGTTGCAGGAATAATAAATAGAAATTGGGTTTTGGGGATAACCGAAACAGGGATAAGGATAGGGAATTGGGTTATTGAAATCCGGTTCTTGAATGAAGGTGAACCGTTTGGTTCAGGGCAAGGGTGGACCGGTCTAGGGTTTTTAGGTCTGAACCCACTGGTTCAGACCGCAGCTTTTAGTAATTGTGAACCGGCCCCAAATAGTTTGGAAAATTACACTGTTGCCCAAGTATAAAAAATTAATTAAATATTAATTTTACAATAATGCCCCTATTCCAAAAAGAGGTCAAACGAAGTCCAAAAGACACAAATGAATAGTCAAAACCTATTATCTCGGACGTTTTAAGTCCAATGGTGGGGTCCGTTTTACGAGACAGAACCCCGAAGGATAAAATACCGTAAAAGTGCAAAATGACTATTTTGCCCTTTTTAGTACAAAAGTCCAAATGGAATTCCGCGAAAGCCTAAACCGACTTTCTTCGGCGTTCCGGACTCAATGGTAAAGTCTAAAAAAGTATTTGAAATACTTATGATAGAAAGGTATAAAATTTGATGAATAGCATTTATTCTGAAACGTACTCACTGATATATAGGGAACTCGAAAGGCAAGGGTACCTTCACGGATTTCTGAGGTAGAATCACGATAGAGGTAAGTGGATCACTTTCTCTTCCATGTGGTGTTTCTAAAGCCAAGTTTATTTTCTTTACTGCCAAATTTGTACTCCTGAAAGTACTTCATGTTATTGCTATCCACAGTACGATATTGTTCTATCTTGTGGACATTGATTGACTATTGTACTATTGTTATTGAAATGAACCCTGCCTTGGAAGGCTTACTGTTATGCTTTACTGTATATATGATATTCCATTTTCATACTCCTTATGGAATCACAAATGATCATGCTATGTTTATAAATGCTGGAATTGTGCTCAGTCACAATATCCATCCGATGCTTCTGTGACGAATTAGTCCGTGAACGGACATGTGGCAAAAGATGTGAGTTTAACTGAGAGGTATGCCGGGCCTCGAATTACGCAGAGGGGTTGCCATTCCCTACTACAGATTATAAGCATCTCCATTGGATTATTGTTATGGAAATATTGTTGAATGGTTACTGTTCCTTATGGACTACTGTACCTTAAGGATTACTGTTTCTTATGGACTACTGTTTCTTATGGACTACCTTACATTGTTCATTGGTTTGATTGAAATCGATTTATTGTGGCAGTATTCTCATTGTGACAGGTTATTGTTGAGAAAACTCTTATCACTGCTTATTAATTACTTCTGACTGTATATTGTGCCCCACTACTTATTGGCCATCATGGCAACTGTTCTCATTGGCTATCACAGCATCTCCTTTCTTATGATTGGCTATCATATTTTATTCATGGATTCACGTTCTTTATAATCATCGATACCAGTGTCGGAGATCTGGTTTACTTGCTGAGCTTCATAGCTCATTCCACCCCACTTACCCCCATTTCAGGTGATGACGCTGCGAGACCCCAGTAGGAGTCTGAGAGCGTAGGGGGACATTTTGAAGTATTGATCAGTCTATGTTAGTTCTCCCATGTACTCACCACCCCCGGGTGCTGGTTACGGTTTAGTTCTCATTTTGTATTTTGTAGAACTATGTCATGTATTAATAAGACTTCCGCTGTTTAATTTATTTAAAAAGACTTCCGCTGGATTACTGTAACAGATAAATGACTTCCGCTGTTTACTGTTAAAATTTTTAGTACATTGCATAATAGTATTATGATACTGGAACGGAAAAAGTAGGGACGGCTTTCGGGTCGGCCCCGCGACACGAGATCTGCATAGGGTGGATTTCGGGTCGTGACAAAAGGTACGCTTTTTTTTTTTATGCTCATTCTTTAGCTTTCAATACAATCTTTTCAATTCCATTTACTTACTTAAGCATCGGAGCGGCTACCGCCCGAGCCAATCTGGTGGTCCTCTGATCACCCTTTTTGAGTGTTCTATAGGTCGCGGGGCCCAGATTTATTGTGAATCGAAAAGTGCAGCATCATCAGTATACATTCTGATTATAACACATTATAGGAATGTGATTGTGTTTAGACTCTAAGGTTCTACATAATTCTATCAAAAAGACATTATTTGGGACTAAGTTTATTGATTATGTAAATTTTATAGCATACCTCTTATGGTTAGACCCTAAGGTTCTGCATAGGAGACTGTTTTTCTTTGTAGGTGACTTAACAGTTTGAGTCCTCATATTTGATTTATCTGCATTGTATTGAAATCTGTCATTCCTGTTTGCTAATTTATTATATATTCCGTGTTTCATTTCACTTTTACACAATGCATCATATTTTAAGCCCAAATGAATTTTTGATTGAAGACTGAAATTATCAGTATGAAAATATCCTTTGGGTGTAGTATTGCACTAAAGACTCTTGTTGGGTTGGAAACCTAACCTTCTTGGATGAAAAAAATAGTCAGACTTTTGTTACTGGTGTCTTGTCTTATAAGTTATAAGTGCTTTATCATTTTCCCAAGGAATATTTTTCTTACCCCTATATAGCCCCTTTTTATTTATTTTGATTTTGTTTCCTTCAGCCGTGAGGCAACTAAAAGCGCTCTTGTTGGACATCTTTCGAGGCATAAAGGGCCGGTAAGTTTCCCTGTTTACATTTTGCATGCATGCGTTCTCCTCATTCCCCAGGCATTTTATGATAGTATGATGTGGTTGCTTCTACATCATATTCATTTTGCATGCATGCGTTCTCCTCATTCCCCGGGCATTTTATGATAGTATGATGTGGTTGCTTCTACATCATATTCCCCACGGTTTGCAGACTACAAGACAAAAGTATTTATTTTAATTTCAGATGAGGTCAGAAATAATTAATTTAGCATCAAAAATATATATTGCCAATAAATAATAGACGTCGCGCAAAAAGGTTGATAGTAAAATGGTCAGGAAAAGATTACCAACGAAAATATCGTAGCGTCAGAAATGTTAACATATTGTCGATGCATTTAGGCGTCGGTAAAACATTATTTCTGATAACAGAAAAATATTATTTCCGATGAACCAAATGGTAGGTAAAATATTATTTCCGACCATATAAACAGTCAGTAAAACATTATTTCTAACTATAAAGAGAGTCGGTTAAACATGATTTCCGACTATATAAAAAGTCGGCATAAATTGTACATTTTTTCAAAAATAATTTATTATTTCCGACTTGTTAGTTACATTTTCATTTCCGACGCAAATTTTTTGTTGGACATAAAGTTAAATATTTGAAAAAAATTATTGCTGTGAAAATAATTTCTTATTTTATTTTTAACACAGCACAAAATCTTATCCAACACATAACCAGATCATCCAACACAAGTGTGTGTGTGTGTGTGTGTGTGTGTGTGTATATATATATACACACTTCTGTAGTTCTCTTGTACAAGTCATCCACGCACCTAAAGCAGACATAGATTTCAATTCATGGCAAAACTTCTCCATATATATTCATGCTCTTTAACTTTTAAGGATTAAAGATAAAATACATAACCCATAATCTGACTAATATATATTGTCCATTCAACTTCAACTGGATCAAAAGACGTACAATATCATAAAATAGAAAATAATATCCACAATTGAACAAACTAACCAAAACTAAAGGAACATCCTTGTCTAGGATACTTCTTTCTTTTTGCAACGCCAACCCAACTAGTAATCGGTTTCTTTCTTTACCCATTCCTGCATAAAAATGGACTATATTAACCGATGTGTCTACTGGACTTCTAGTAACATAATCTGCAAGAGAAGTGTTAGTTCCTGTAAGATGTTCTACCTCAAACTACTCTCAAACTCAAATCTACATTCTCACCTTTGACAGTTTGAGCATTTTACCAAGAATAGAGCTTTTTCTTTTCTTTTTCTTTTCTTTTTTGTTAGGTAAGAGTAAAATGTTATTAACAAAGATTATATTGACTCACTGAGTAATGAACAGTCATATTAACTCATTTCTTAGTTAATATGATTGGTAAGCCAATAAGTTGCATTTTCATCTTTAATGAATAATTAGACTTGATGTTACCTGTATGTGTTCCCATGATCTTACTATGCAAATATTGCAAGAAATTCATCCATATGTTTCTATCTCTCTTCCATTGCAGCCTCCATTTGTCTATGGCGCTCCTCCATGCTTTGCATCCTCATTGTAACTTCCGCTTGCACTCGTGCTTTCAATTATTCTTGTAATTCAGTCCTCATTGTCTCCCTAATTTGTTTCATTTTCTCTTCCAAAGCCTCGTTGCGTCATTGCTCGGCTCCATACAATCGACGAAGCTCATTGATTTGAACACCTTAACTGGATAAAGATGAAGGAGGAGCCAACTTCCCATGGCCAAGGCCTTTCACATATCCTGACCTCCTTCCCAACACTTGCTTACATATTTCCTCATCACTCAATGCTTCACTACCCTCTATAGGTGGCTCCGATTGGATGCTAATTATGTGATCCTGCAATAATTATAAATGAGACAAGTTATTACAATTAATGAATATAAATTACTATTAAAAATACGTACATAGAAATGTTGGGAGTCCTCTTTAAAATGCGTCATCCTCCATAGTTTAATTTAGCCAATGGTCTGCTGTGTCAAGGCATCACGTTATATAATGTATATAACGATATTAGTTCTCATTGAAACTTAACCAATGGTTTACTCAAGGATAAGGCAAAAAAAAAAAAAAGAGTAAGAAAAATGATATTATACCGTTTCATAGAGGTATTGCACAAATGGTTTTGAACCACCATGATGATTTACTTGAATTTTTGCCTAGTTTGCATCATTTTTCTTACTTATTTCTAGTAAATAAAAAATCATTATTACAAAATAACATAGAGTTGCATCACCCTGATAAATCCTTGATGAAGAAATAAAAACCTCAACTTGCGTAGTTCTGAGAAGGTACTGATACAGAGTTTCCACAGATGCATTCATCATACAGCCACTCCGTAACTTATCACTCTTATCATCAACCACAACCACAACCACAACCACATCCACACGCTGAATTCTGTTTTTCATTAGCCAAACATTCTACTAGGTTTATGTTCCATATGATGCATAGAAAGCCAAACTAAAAGCCACATTCCAAGATAAAAAGCATGCAAGCACTGAAACTGTTCAAATGCTGCTCCCTGTTCATGCAGCAATCAGCAATAGAGCTGCATTCACATTTTATTTTTTCACACCACTACAGCTTCATTTCTCACTATGTGTTCATTACCCAAACAACTGATATATCAATATAAGCATACCTAGGCTCCTAAAATTGGGGTGTGGTGAAGCAAATACACCGAATAACCTGGACCTGTTCAAATGCTGCTTCCTATTGGCAACAGAACATATATCAAAAAAAATCTCCACCAAAAATTCTAAATTAGATATTAAGAACAGGCTCTACTATAGGTAAAATGCCAAATTCTTAAGAACCTGTGATGGTCCTACAATGGATCTTTAAATATTGGTGGATATAAGTACACCATTACTTCATGATCTATTAACCCAAGTCTTCGTAAGGCACACTATCCTAAATGATTTTCCCACTCAGATCCAAAGACATAACATAATGGGAGATGATTTTTTTGTTTTTGTTTTTGAGAAGCACCTTTTTTTTACATTGGATTCGCCACATTCAGTTATTCTCACAATTAGCAAGGAATATTTCTGCAATTCTGAAAATCTGTGACATGCACTGTTAAATCATTGAGTTGACAGACATTTTTTTTTGGATGGAAGAGTCTTGTTTATTAGGATAAAGATTTTGTGACTACTGATTGGAATTTGGAACCACTAAATTTTTAAGCTGATTTTGGTGATTTTTATAATTGCTGTCATATATTTTTGATCCGGACGTTGGTGATTTCATCAGGTGGCCTTGTCTTATTGCCTTGATGATTCACTACACTGGTCCGAAATAAAAAATCAAACAGGTCATCAGCAGCATGAATATAAAGTATGACAGGTCATATAGCGAACTCATTTTCTTGCATTGCTCACACAGGATGCCATATAGAGTGATTCATGGCACTGAGCTCTGTTAAAAGAAGAGTCTGTTCGTAAATTGAAGAATGAAAAGCTACACATTATTTTGCCTACTTATGCATACAATACTCACAAGATTCAAATGCTTATCTTGGTCATAAATTATGACTTTTTTTTTTTTATGAATTTCAGGTTTCGATTTTTATAAAAGAAAAAAAAAAACATTATGAATTTCAGGTTTCGATATATATATATATATAGAGAGAGAGAGAGAGAGAGAGAGAGAGAGAGATTACTATAAATAAGACTGCTTTCTTCCTAAATATTTATATGTTCCCCACTTTGTTCTTCTCCCAAAACCACCACCTCTAATGAGAGGACTTCTAAGTTCTAAGCCTTAGGTAAAAAGTAATGAATCAAGCAACAAAAACTTATCTATCCCTTTAAAAAGTAGCAACATACTGGTAGATCTAATATTCATGATGATGTGTATTTCATATACATAATTTATTACAATATCACTGTTATTATTTTAATTTTTATAAATAACAATAATAAACATAACTCAAATTTAAGCATATCTATATTCTAAGAAGCCTCTGATGCTTATGCTCCACCATTTCTTCATCTAAATATATTATGCATCATATAAACACAATTTTAACAAAATATGATCATCAATCACAAGACATATAAACCTTACTAAATAATATCGAAAAAGGTAGGGAGAAAAGATGATATTCTACCAAAAATGTTCAATTGACTGCTCGGATCCTTAAGTTTTTTGGCCGAACAAAAAGGACTGCGAGAGAGAGGATTGGTGCAGATCTGGTCGAATCCTTCTTCGTGTTAGTTTTCTTCTTGGATTCCTTGCGACAATGGCCATAGATCTCTCAGATGAAGAAGATGGAGAGTTGTAGACGAATGAGAGAGAGAGGAGAGGTGAGAGACAGAGATAGGCGGAGAGAATTCAGAGAGGCACGCAGTTTCCAGATCTAATGAGGAGATTATTTCCGACTAATACCCACGTCAAAAACAGTAAAATGATCTAAAACGACATTGTTTATTTATTTTCGACATCAGATAACGTCGGTAATATAGTTAATTCTGACTAAAATAATGGTCGAAAATATTGTACATCAAATTTAGTTATTTCCGACTTAAAACGTTATCGGTTATAGTTATATTATATTACCGATGCAGTTTAGAGTCATTATTAGTAAAATAATACTGACAAAGTTCAGAGTCGGTATTAGTAAAATATTACCAATAGTACATATTTTGTTCGGTAAGAGTTAATTATTTCCGACGACTTAAGGTGTCGGAAAATATGCCATCATCTTTCTACTATAATTTCGACATTTAATTTGTTTCCATTGTAAATACTCAGTGTAACCGACAAATTTATAGCCGAAGGCTAGTATTCGTGGGAACTTACCTCATTTCTTGTAGTGGCGGTCTTGAATTTAATGCTCTTTCGCCAAATTAACCATCTTGCTTCTGGGGCCGATGAAGGTGAAATATGCATATGGGATGTGGCAAATCCTGCAGAACCTACACATTTTCCCCCTCTCAAGGTATGTAGCCATGTTCTGACATTCAGTGCACATAAAGTCACGTCCATCTCTAAACTGCTTACAATCATCACGTAGGGAAGCATAATATGTTTGCTCAGTAGTCTTTGTTTTGATGCTAGTGGTAAGAAAGAGAAGATTGTATTCTAGTTATCCCACCCAATTTTTTTCATTGAACACATTTTCTTATTTTCTGGAAAAAAAATTTCGATTAATACAAGTGCCACTAAGAATTTGGGGGGGGGGGTGATATGTGAAAGATATTAGTCAAAGTAAAAAAAAAAAAAAAGGACACACAATCTCCCTTTTCATTCCCTCCCAGAACCCAACCCCAGTACGTGTTTGTAGAATACCTGCTCAGAAACATTTTAGATAATAAAGAAATAACCAACCAGTTGAGAAGCTCTCTTCCATTAAGGTGTACTATACAAATTATACCCTCATATTTTCAAGGAACTTTACAAAAAAATCTTAAAAGAACAGTGAAATTCCCTGTCATCCAAAGAAGAGGAAGCATAACACATCCAGTGTAACTGCTATTAATGAGAATTTATGCCATTAAAAAATCTCCTATTCCTTTCCCTCTACATACACCACCATAAACACAAAAAGCTAGGCTGACTACCACACTTCGAACTCTACTAGCAACAATTCTAGAACCTTGCCAACTTGCAAGAACATCCTCTGTTGATATTTTTGCGCCCTTTTCTTAGATGGGTAATGGTCTTTTTAGTAGTTAGAAAGGGTGGATGTACAGTTGTTCAAGCTCTTAGGAAAATTTGAATTCAGGTTGGGAGTATGTCCTCTAGACTCTACTAGTAGACTAGTAGGCAACTTTTGTATATTTAATCATGTCAACAAGTATATGATTATTTTCTTTTAGTTCTTCTCCATTCTTCTTGCATGTGTATATGTGAGCTTCCAGTAATCAATTAATCAAATCTGTATTTTGAAAAAGAAGTTGTTCTTTGTAATAGACTTTTCTCTTGTTGTTGAGCTTTTAACAGATGATGTGGGTTCTGGAGTATGACCTTGACTTGTTCTTCTTGTATGAGGAGACTGATTCAGCTAGCGAAAAAGCCGAGGGATCCAAGGGAAAAGCAATATCAATACGCCAATGTGGGAAGTATGAGAGGGAAAATATGAAAAATGGAGCGAAAGATGCTGAAGCCCCACTCCGCATTTCTGTCTTCCTCGTTGCCAGTGTCTTGAAAGAAAAGAGCTCAAAGTTATTGACGGAAGCTTGGGGCCTGGACGATGTTGTTAAGGTCAGTTTGATGAATCATAAATTTTAATGTTCTATCAGCCTCCGATTTGAAAGTTACTCTATGAAGTTAAAATACCAGTTAGGTACAAAATTCAAGGCACAAAATACGTGTGCAGCTGCAAAATTCATCTACTGACCTTAGATCATCATCGTCTTTGCTTTTGGAAAATGTTACAGGTTCCTTTTCCCTAAATTTTGTGAAAACATGGGTTGGAGTTTACTTGAGGTGGTTAATTGTCGTTCTCAATATTTGTGATTATATTTTACTATGCCCGAGCAATCTTGTGAATAACTGGATACAAATATAGAATTCTTCGTTTATTTCACTGATGGATCACTGTTGTACGTAGCATATCCAATAAAGCACATGAATATATATATATATATATATATATATATATATATATACTGCTCCAGACTATCCACAGGTGTGTGTATATATATATATATACACACCTGTGGACAGATACTCTGGAGGTCCCCAGGACCCTCGTAGAGACACGGCTGTTGTCACTTGTTGGCCCATTTCTGACAACCCAAAATTAAAAAATTTATTTATGAATTTCTGAAAGACGATTTAAATAAAAAAAAATTATTTAAAATTATCTTTCAGAAAGATGATTTTAACAAAAAAAAAAAAAATTGTCACCTGTTAACCATCCTCGGCCAACTCAATTTATTTCTGAAAAATAATTTTAAAAGTGTCTTTCTGAAAGATAATTTTAAAAGCGTTTTTCTAAAAGACGATTTTAACAAAAAAAATTTGTAAGAAATCGTCTTTCAGAAAAATACTTTTAAAAGCGTCATTTTGAAGACTGATTTTTTAATATTTTTTTTTCAAAAACATCTTTTTAAAAGATGATTTTTTAAAAAAAATTGTTTCAAAACGTTTTTTCGAAAGACACTTTTGAAAGTGGTTTTTTGAAAAATGATTTTAATTTTTTTTAAAAATAAAAAATATTTTTTAGAAAAACGATTTTAAAAATAACCTTAATCCTATAAATAAGTTAAAAACAATATCAAACTAAAAAATAATTTTTTTTTTTTTTGAACTCCACTTCAGGATTTAACCCTGGAAAACCATGGTGGTTAGCTGCTTGCCTAACCAAAATAAATCATCAAAGTCCATTTTGAAGATATTAGATCAATCTGTGACCGTGACATCAACTTTGTCAACAACTTAGTGGAGATTTTTATATTCTCAGAATGATTGAATTAAAACAATAAGATACTCATAGTTGTATACGTACGTCGCCGTAGCTGTCTGAAAATGAGGTTCGGCAATAGAATGATTGTTTATATAATTTAGTCATAAGGTCTTGTTTGGATCGATGAGATTTATTTTGGCTGTCTTCTATTTTAATATATTTTGCCGGACAAAGAACTGAGCTTTTAATGAAGCTCCCATTCTAGTTTTGGGAAACAGAATTGGAGCTTATTGCTACTCTTTCACCAAAGGTCGTTTGTTTTCCTTCCATTTTTTTGAAGATTTTTCAAGGCATTTGATTCGAAAGCTTCAAAATATAGTGGTAGTTTGTTAGATTTTAATCTTCTGCTCTTTTTTTTGTTTGTTTTGTTTTAGTTTAATTGCTATTGGGTTGAATTTGTGATTTCTCTGCAAGTTGAATTGATTCTATGATCAGCAAGGCAGATAGAAGGGATGTTATACTAAATGATTCACGTTTGGTAGCCGTGAAAATGGAGGGAAAAAAAAAAGAAAAAATTTGGAGCCTTTGGTTTTTCTTTCTTTCTTTCTTCTTTTCACGAAAACTGAAAAACTCAGTTCAAAATATCTTTTCATTTTCAGCGTTTTCTCAGAAAAAATTCTGAAAAATAAATGAAGGAAATGAAAACAAAACAAAAATTTGATGTGACTCTATGTTAAGTTGTTCATCGTCTTAATCATGGAAAAACCAAAAGGCAAAATAGTTTTATTATGTAAGAAAGTTTTAGCAAAGGAAGTTTTTAATTTGAGTTTTATATTTTTCTGGCATTTTCTCATAAACCAAACAATCTCTAATTGAGTTTCTCTGTTTTTGAATGAAAACAGAAAATGGGAGGTTTTAGCGGTTATGGAGCACGAATTAGGAAGAGGGTATGTTCATGCACAAAAGACGATTTTCTCCCCGAGCAATCATTCAAAAGTTGGGGTGACTATGCAAGGGCACTGAAAGAGACTCCATACCGGTTTAAGGACCGAGTTTTGACCCGATCACTAGACCAAGCCGAGTTAGAGGTGAAGGCTCGGAGTCAACATCAGATGAAGAAGACCCTATCTTGGTGGGACCTAATTTGGTTTGGCATGGGTGCCGTCATAGGTGCTGGCATCTTTGTCCTCACCGGTCTTGAGGCCAGGGACCACGCCGGCCCTGCCGTTATGCTTTCTTATGTTGTTTCCGGCGTCTCTGCCTTGCTTTCAGTCTTCTGTTACACGGAGTTTGCCATCGAGATCCCTGTTGCAGGTTTGCACTTTCTCATACTTCATTAGGAACCAGTCGGTCTATCGGATGTCCTTCTCCCAATCTGGACCTGTTTATATTATCCATCTCGACATCGTTCATATTTTACGACCCGGTCTCATCCTAGATTCTGATGTTATTTTATAAATAAATTAAATCTTTTTTAAGTAAATAATTAACATTTTATTGCTAAAACAATTAATACAAGAAAAAAATACTATTAGTGTGATATGAAAAAATATAAAACTAATTGGATAAATTACATTTTTCATCTTTGAATTTTACCCGAATTTTACTTTAGTCTATATATTTTTTATTTTGTTAATTTCACCATCCAATTTTTAGTTCCATTTCAATTTCGTCTTTTCGTTACAATTGATCATTTAATGTAGATGTTGAAAAAAAAAGCATGCGCACATATAAATTTAAAAGATATTATTGTAAAATTATACCTTCTACCGTTTCTCTGAAATACCTTCCCTCTATGTCTCTACTTTCTCCATCCCTCACGACCACCTCTGTGAGCCACATCATGTCATCTTCTTACTTGACAAAATAAAAAATACCCATTAGAGTTGATATAAGAGAGATAAAGAATAAAGCCATAATTAATCACAAGAAGCAAAACCTAGGGAAGGAAACAAGCCTTGTGAGAAAAAGTTGTGCCTCTAATTCATTCATTCATTTATCCTTTTACATCAATGTTTGATATCACTAATTCAATAAGTTCCAAACATTTCAAACACAAAATGCCCTATTTTTCACTCTCATCAAGATGGAGGCCTTTTGCATCCACTAGAAGCCAAATGGGTAGTGAGTGAAACACCCGAAACTTGCATTTGGGCGAAACCATTTTCAACAGCACCCTCGCGGTGTCCTCTTGCCTTACCACAGCTCCTTCCCACTCCGTCAAGACTGCCGCCACAATCCTATCATACCCACCACCACCTCCGCTCGCAACATACGCCACCAGCGCCGCCTGCAACGGCCCCAAACTAGGATTATACGCAGCGGATTCCATATAAGACCCTCTGTATATCTTCCCATCACAATCCATCACTGCCAATCCAGATGGGCACCTACCATATGGGGTGTGAGAGTTGTTAGCAGCTTCTAGTGTTGCAACTTTCAGTTTGGCTTCATTGTTCGTGTGCAATTCACAAACGCCATTGCATAAATTGCCACAATTCGAATAAATGGTTTTGCTCAGAAGCAATAACCCATTGTCATGAGGCTCTAGAAACAGAGGTGTCTCTTTATCTAGAAGATCGTATGGACCGAATGGGTTCGGGAGGACTGAAGATAAGGGCTTGAAATTGCCGACTCTTCGAACTCGTTTTCTAATGATGTGATTAAGATTTGGATATCGGAGGCGTTGCGGAGTTCTTGAAGGAACTAGCAATAATGGCCGCAAGGGGCGGCGGAGACGACGATGTAGCGGAGGATGGGCTCGCCGTGGACAGCGAGGTTGGTGATGAGGAACTGCTCGCCGTGGACTGACTTGTGGAATGGGAGACCTGGGAATTTGAGGTTGATGCAGAGGAAGATGCGGTCGTCCGATCCCAATCCGACCGCTCCGACATGATACTTGGAGATTATGGCCAAGCGAACTTTTGAGCTGGCTTGACCAGAGATGGGAGGAGCTGGAGGATGGAGAGACCTGAATTTTTCACCATTGATTTAGCCTCTGATGCTTCAATCACAAATCTAGGTCACCCATGCCCACCACCAAAAAATCGCCAGCAACACTTGCAGCAACTTGACTATCTCTAATCCTTTTAAATTCATCTTTGAAATCATACAATAAACAACCTTCAACATCTTTGGCTGCCGTTGCCGACGCAACCCCGCCGCTATACTACATCTCTATCACATCATTGAAGCCACCATTGCCTCCCCTTTGTCGGCCACACCAGACATACCCGACGCTGTCCATGACCCACGCACAGCCCCCTCATGGCCATAGCCAGTCCTCGCCAAAAAAAATGGAGCTACCCTTCTAAGATTTGAAGTTGCTGTGAAAATAGGTTGGAGTAAGAGGGCAAAGAGAGTGAGAATGAGGGAGATGGGTGAGAATGTTTTATAATATTATCTCTTGGCTCTCTTTTTTATTCACCGTTAAACGGCCAATTTTGACGATGAAATTGAAATGAGACTAAAAATTGAATAATAAAATTAGTAAAATTGAAAAAATAGGAATTAAAATAAAAGTTAGTAATAAAGTTTAAAAGTGAAAAGTATAACTTACTCAAACTAATTTTATATAATGTGAATTATTGACAAATATAGTGTACATAGAGATTAAAAAAACATAATATATAATAAACGGGGTCGGGTTAGGGTAAGGTAACCATCTCTGAACCCCATCTCAAACTCAATCGTATTTTAAAATATCTACCCGTCTTGCCTTCATCCTATTTATGAATACTTTATACCCATTTTATTAGGGACGAAACGGGTCAAATTATCTTCATTTGACATTATTCTAACTGAAATATGCACAAATCAAAAATTATTCTCAAAATAGTAAACAAAAATATTTTTGAATGTTTTGTGATTATTCTATATAATCATATTGATAGAAAATTTATGGGATTAGTTGTTACAATACTTGCGGTTATGCATGTTGGTGATAGAGGTTTTATCCAACTCATAATTTTTAATCAATTTTTTTTTTCTCAGATCAGGTTATTTTGAAGTTGCATCCAATTTTTACTAGATTTTATTTATAAACTACCAAAAAAGGAACAAACCCTTAAGGGTTGTCTTCCGAAGACAAAATAAGAAATAGTTTTATGTTCTTAACGGATGCCAAGCTTATAAAATTCTTGATCTTATAAGGGTATAATGAAAATAGCATGGATTTCGTGCAAGTTCATAATTCAAAATTTATTTTCCTTTACGTCTCAAAGAATAATAATAATAATGATAGAAATTCGTTGTGATATTTGAGAATTATAATTTTTTTTTTTTATAATTTCTAATATTATATTGACTTTCCTAATTAAAATTATCAAAAGATGGACATTGATGGAAAAGCAAAAGTTTATTATTTTACTCTTAAAGATAATTATACTAATTTTTTTTTTTTTTTGATATGTGATATTTATAGGGATATTTCCTTTGATTTTTTTAAAAAATAAAAAATATCAGTGTAATATTTAAAAATATTTAAGTTGTATAAAAAATTTAATTGAAAACCTAACATTATCAATGAAGAATTTCATATAAAGGAAAAAATCTATATATTATCAGTATAATAAAGAAGAGTCATTGTAATTTCAAAAAATATAAAGAGATCCCAAGTCAAGGAAAGTTAACTTGGTTAACGGGAGTCAATTTTTTGGTTTTTTGTTTTTATATTTTTATGACTGGCCGTGATAAGTCGGTAAAGTTCTTGTGATCACTTCAATGAACATTAATTTATGGTTCAAATATTAGTACTCAAATAATACCCAAACACTTTCATAAAATGAGGTCATTATAATAATGAATTTATTTTCTGTAAATATTTAAATATTATTTAAACACCAACATTTAGTCATTCTAATATTACTCACTTGAATAGTTGAATGTGTTGACCTTTGGGTACACCGACTCCACTTTAATCCTTCATGGGTCAGCCCATGTACTACTTGGGGTATTTCATGGGTTACAAGGTAGCCAACTAAGAAACCCAATCCTTTCGTGGGCTTACCCATGTCCAGCTCTGGCCTCATAAGCTTTCTTTGGGCCAATTATTGGACTTACTAACCCAAATTAGTTTGGACTTGAAACATTGAATTGACAGTGAATTTCAATTTTAGGTGGCTCATTTGCCTATTTGAGGGTGGAGCTTGGTGATTTCGTGGCCTTCATTGCCGCCGGCAACATCCTCCTGGAGTATGTGATTGGTGGTGCCGCCGTGGCCCGTTCATGGACAGGATACTTTGCCACTCTTTGTAACCATGATGCCAATGATTTCCGCATCACAGTCAATAGTCTTGGAGATGACTACAAACACCTTGACCTCATAGCCGTCGGTGTCATTTCCATCATTTGTGTCATTGCTGTCCTCAGCACAAAGGGCTCTTCTCGTCTCAATTACGTCGCCTCCATTGTCCACCTTGTGGTCATCCTGTTTATCATAGTTGCCGGCCTGGCCAAGGCAGATGCCAAGAATTACACCCCATTTGCACCCTATGGCGCACGCGGCATCTTTAAAGCTTCCGCCGTCTTATTCTTCGCCTATGTCGGGTTTGATGCTGTTGCCACAATGGCAGAGGAGACCAAGAATCCTGGTCGAGATATCCCCATTGGGCTAGTGGGCTCCATGGTGATTACCACAGTTGTGTATTGTGTGCTAGCCATGACTCTATGCCTCATGCAACCATACCAAACAATTAGCCCTGATGCTCCATTCTCGGTGGCATTCGAAGCTGCAGGGTGGGGATGGGCTAAGTATGTCGTTGCTGCTGGGGCATTGAAAGGCATGACATCGGTGTTGCTGGTCGGAGCTGTGGGTCAGGCTCGGTATCTGACCCACATTGCACGTACACACATGATGCCCCCATGGTTTGCCCATGTCAATGAAAAGACTGGGACACCGGTTAATGCCACAATTGTCATGCTTGCTGCCACTGCAATCGTTGCCTTCTTCACAAGCCTTGAAATTCTCGCAGAACTCCTCTCAATCTCCACACTGTTCATCTTCATGCTTGTGGCTGTCGCCCTCCTCGTGCGTCGGTATTATGTTAGCGGGATGACCACAACACAGAATCGCAACAAACTCGTTGGGTGTCTTGCACTGATAATTGTTTCTTCAATAGCCACTTCTGCCTACTGGGGTTTGAGCGACAATAATGATTATATTGGGTACTGCATTACAGGGCCGATTTGGGTGTTAGCAACAGTGGCACTTGCCTTCTTTGTTCCAAAAGCTCGTGAACCAAAAATGTGGGGTGTGCCATTAGTGCCATGGTTGCCATCTTTATCGATTGCCATGAACATTTTCCTTCTCGGGTCAATAGATGGTGCATCGTATGTGAGGTTTGCGTTGTGGACTTGCGTTCTCTTGGTATATTATTTCTTCTTTGGATTGCACGCTTCCTATGACACGGCAAAGGAATATGAAGCGAATAAGATACAGGATGGTGGGCAGTGGAAGAAGGTTGAGGAGGGAGATGTGGCGACGGAGACAAACTCAGGATCTGGTGAGGTAAACAGTCAAAAAGCTTCTACTGATCCCAGTGGCTAGGGCTAGTATAGTTTCCAATTGATGTGATGAATGTGTTCTTTCCTTTTCTTTTTTCTTGAAGAGTAATGTATGTATGTACATGTGCTTTGTGAAGGAGAAACTACGTTCAACTCAAACAAAAAGTTTGTTAAACTTAATGAAAATAGGAAGTAGAAGCTCTCTTTCATGTCTTCTGTTTGTAGAGTAATGTTTCATGCTGTGGTTGCCGATATGTACTGTTTTTAATAAGAAAAAAAATATTTACTTTGTATTTTCATTTTACTAGTGTTAATCCCGCAATGTAGTAGTGTTGGGAGGGATGCCTATGCTTTTAGAATCCCTGTTCCCATGCTTTACAGATTGAATAATCTATTATTGTACTAAGCAACGACTTCACTACCTATTCGATTATTGGTTTTGGTTTTGAGACCAGGAATGATGTGTTCTATTTGCCTCTAATCACTTCAAAACAAAAATACTATAAAAGTTTCATCTAACTTCAAATATGCCATAGAAATCCTACATAAAACTTATGGAAAACCATTTTCCTTTCATAATTTGTGGTCTTGATTTGGATCATAAGAGATTGCGTCTCTAGCATTAATTTAATAACAACAATACTTGGCTCTAATTGATTTATTTAGGACATGAAAATTCTAAGAATTTTCGTTTTTACCCAAAAAAAAAAGAAGAAGAGGGGAGAGTGAAGACATAGAAGACTTTAGACCTAATATATCTATATTTTATTTTATTATATTTAAAAGTACAGATGTTTTTTGTTTTACACTTTTTGAAATTGACATATATGTGCACTATGAGTTTAAATAATTAAATTTTATATGGTTTATCGGTAAAACTTATGTTTTAGGGCCCTCAATCTAAAAGTGCCACCTCAACATGTTTTTAATGTAATTTAACACGTAAATATATATATATATATATAAAAAATAGAATAAAAAATTATATTAATATTTTAAAAATCTCATTTAAAATTATTTTTTTTCTCGTTTTAAATTTTTAATTATATATAGACGGTCCTGGTTCCTGTTTAAATTTTATATGGTTCATCAGTAAAACCTATGTTTTAGGGCACTCAATCCAAAAGTGCCACCTCAATGTAATTTAACAAGTAAACCTATTCAAGCGTACAACACATGATTGTAAACACATGTTATTTAATTTTATTAAAAGTCTTCTTTGATTGAACCAATAAAAAGTGATCACTAATTAAGAATTAAAAGGATGTCTACCATGTTATTTAATTTTATAAAAACTATCTTTATTTAGTTTTATTAGAACACTCATTATATGAAATCAAGTATTTGAATGTGAAGAGAAAATTAAGGTTTTTTTTTTTTTAAAAAAATAATTTTTAAAAATTTTAATTTTATTAGCAATAAAATTATAAAATTAAAAATATGGAATCCAATTATGTACGAGATATCTTCTATTGATAATGATATGAGATAGAGATCAAATAATTTTATTAGGTTGATAAAGATATTTGAAATGACTCAAACTAGAATAGGCAAAAAAATAATAATAATAATGATAAAGTTATGATTAACTTATTTATCATATTATTACCAAAAGAACATACTGGGAATATAATTAGATTCCATTATTTTAATTTTATACTTCTATTGCTATTACTAATTAAATTAAAATGGAAGATATCGGACACATAATTGGATTTTATAATTCTATCGCTATTTTTTAATTAAATTAAAATTTCTATAAGAGATTCTATTTTAGTCTCCTCAATTGAGATAGTGACTTAGTTCCAATTTCTTAACAGAAAAATAACTCAATTATTTTTCTAACTTGTATCATTTGGTTTGGACCCACTGAATCCATTAATAACCGGGCAAAAGAAATTTAAAAAAAGAACAAATAAAGTTAAGAGAGGGAGAGAGAGAGAGAGAGAAGAGAGAGAGAGAGAGAGAGAGAGAGAGAGAGAGAGAGAGAGAATTAGAATTAGAATTAGGTTAACTTTTTGTTACATAATTTCACCATATAATTATGAATTTCTAAATTTTAGCTCAATATAAACCCATTCTTCTCTCTAATTGTATGTGTTGAAATATTTTTATTTGAAGCACATTTTTTTCTTTACATGTTAGTAACCGGAATAGTTTTTCCCCTAATTATCAATAGGTTGGATATATATATATATATATATATATATATATATATAAATATATGTAGTTCTATAAAAAGTTATTAGAAAATAATATTCCTAGAAAGAAAAATTTTAAAACTTTTACAACTATAAAATGAGATTTTTATGAGAATATGGGGTCCAGTTACTTGGCTACCTTGGTGGAGCTTGAGGTTTTTATGGGAATATGGGGTCTTTTTACTATAACTTTCCAAATCTCATAATCTATGGCTTGAAAATAGATCTTTACTTTAATCTTCTAATAGGTATAGTTTTGTCTACTAAATAATGGAGATTTATTGGATGGATTTGCTTTTGGCAAAAATAGTTTTCACAATATTTGCCCTATCTTTTTTTTTAAGTGTTAATTCTACTATCAAAAGATGAGGCTATGATATCACTTATTGCCTAGTTATGTACCCAAAAAGGGAGTGAATTGGGTATTTGACAAATATTGAAAACTTTTACAACTTCAAAATGTAAATGCAAATAAAGTACAAATATGTAAAAGTGTAGAGAGAAGAAAACAAACTCAAAGGTTTTTACGAGGTTCGGAAAGTTTCTTATATCCTTGACTTAAGTTCCCGCGTGAGATTTCCACTATGTGAACTCCTTCTCAAGTGGAGATCAAACATTTACAATGAAGAGCTCTCCGCTCTTAATCTCAGCAAAATATCTCATTTTAGCTCACAAGGGTAACCTACCCTTGAAGGTCTCACTGCAATGAGAAATACAAAGACAGACACCAAGGTTTACTCTCTTCTAAAGCTGATTTAGCACAATGAGGATCACTCTCTAATGATTTATCAATAAATTCTTTGAGTATTTAAGGATGAAGAGAACTTTGAGATCTAGATCTAGCAATGAGATCTCAAGTCTAATAGAAAGATTAGAAGTTAAATCATGTGGATTCTTAGCAATAAATGCTATAGAAAACCTTTGAAAGATATAACCATTATATTCAAAACTAGTCGTTGCCCCTGTCACATCCCAAACCCTACCTATGCAAATTAGGGATTGTTATCAGCTAGATAGTCACATCACCCGTACCTGCCATGTGCAACTACAAGTAATGCAAACAACTGAAGGTCATTTCTAACTTGATCCAAATATTTTTCATTCTTAATCATCGGTTTGGCAGTAGAAATTTTTCTCAGTTCTAATTAAACATCTGTTAGTCGAATACATTTAATACTTGGCAGAGCATCTATTACAAAAGCTTTTACTAGGCATTGATAGATTACATAATTTTTGGCACAGGACAAAAGCCATGTGGGGCGAATCTACAAGTTCGTATTAATAAAACATAAAAAAAGTGTTGTTGTAGCCCAACTAACTTCTAAGTTCCCAACAATCCTTCCAAAAAGCAAAACGACACTATGCCCTTTAATTGCCTCTACTAGAGCGATCACCTGAAAAGTGGGATAAAAATCATGTGAGTTACTCGTGAGTTACACCGATGCCTTGTCGTGGGTTTTAGGAAAACCCAAGTAAAATTTAGTTCTTCCATGGATAGTGTGGGTGCCAACGCCAGAAAAAATTCTTTTTTTATGGATTAAAAGAATCCCGGCTGCCTCACTCCCTAAGGCTATGTTTGAATGACGGGATAAAAGGGTTGGATAGGACAAATGTTATCCCATCCCATGTTTGGTGTCTTCCATTGGATTGGATATTTATATCCCGCGAACCATTTACATTCCACCTATGTGGGATATAACTTATCCCAGGTGGGAGGTGGTATTAGAGTTATGTCATCCCACTAGAATAAAAATACTCCACGTCATCAAAATATATATATATATATATATATAAATGTAGTAAGATAGAGAAACGAAGATGTCGAAGAGTCAAGTTATAAAATTAGATTTTTTCTTTTTTCCATTGTTCAAACTTTTTTTTATATGTTCCAGATTTTTTTAATGTATTTTTTATATCAATAAATGGACTATATATATGCATGCATGTAAGCATTGATTTTGAATGATTTTTTGCAATACGAACCAAGATTTTTTTTTGAGTCACATCAAAAGCGAGAGACTATTATATTGAATGATGTTTGCACAATCACATTCTAAAATATTGTGATTATGGTTATTAGATTTTGTAATTGATTTGTGAATAAAATTTTAATTTTAGATACCTCGTATGCATATATTTAAAAAAAATGACTTTCATAAAAATAATTTTTGAAGACCGAACTTTATATCTGAATCTTATATTCGATAGGCACCCAAACATAAGAATGGGATATAACAACATATCCAGACATTTTATCCGGGTCAGTTCCAAACACTAGATTGGAATATTCAATATCTTATAGAATTTTATATCCTATGCGATCTAATTATATCCAATCAAATCCCGCATTCTTATCCGGTCGTCCAAACAAGGCCTAAATGTGGGAAGGAACGCTTCTTATGGGAAAAATAGAAAGTGAGGAGTCACAAAAAAAATAATAAAAGGAAATTGAAAAGAAAAGAAATAATTGAAATTATATCTCTTTGTCTCCTAGTTACATTCTAAATATCTATTGACATGGATCAAATAAAATAAAATACTGAAATTATGAAACCAAAGAAAATATGTATTTAGTAGCTAAGGTACGGAGTGGGAAGGTGTTAGGCACCCACCCACCCCGCCTGATTTGAATGGATCGGCTTCAAATACTCACTTGCAAGACTATATTATCATGACAAAAAGGAAAAGAAAGTTGTAAGTCTAAAAAAGATAAAGAATGAATAATCTAACATAAAGAAATAAAGTAAATGAAAAAGACAGAAATAAGATCTGACTTGGACTCGAAGGCTTCCTACATATCCGTTTAGAAAATAGAATCAGAGTCACATAATTTTTCAGCTTACCCTCTTTTATGAAGAATAATAAGAGAAGCGAGATTAACCGAATTTAAAAGAAACTGTTAAGGATTTGAAATACGTACCTTGTTCAGTCGTAATAATCGAGCAACACTTGAGCTAAAAAAGTTTGATTCATAGGGTTCAATCGGACAAATATCCAACTTGTTTATTCGGTTCAAAAATCGTTGCTTTGACTTGCTTTTTGAAAATCCTAATAGAATACTTTGGTGGCATCTATTCTCTTATTTCCTTTTAAAATTGATTAGACACGTACGGATACATCAAAATTCAATGAGGGGTACTTTGAACATTTAATCACTTTTGTTAATTGCATTATATTTTTCTTTCTATACCCAACCACGAAGAATATTAATTAGTGTTATGTTTTTAAATGTAGGGGTGAAAGTGTGATTGGGCCTAATCAGGGGTTGCAAAGGTATTTTCTCTATTTTAAATTTATAAAAAAAAGAAAGAAAAATACTCAATTTAAATAACCAAAAAATTCAATACAACACTAATTTATCACAAATACCACAACACCCTTCATCATACAAGGTCATTGAAGTCATATCTAATGAGATACCACTAGTCAGAACCTAAAGCAGTAGGGAAGGGGCTAATGATAAAAGCATAAAAAAATAAAATAAAAACATGAAGTTATCTTATCACATAAAAAATATAATTTTTTTTTCACCATATGTAATTTCTTCCTTTCTTGATATGTAATAAGAATTTAAGAGGAGAGAGCATCTGAGGAGAAGTTTACTAAGCTTGGCCCACACTGTACAGAGTTATAGCATAAATAAATAAATCGTTAAAAACTTAGGTGTTGGCAGCATCTCATGCGTTGGGGCTAATATGAGGTGAGTCATCATCAAGTTAGAAAAGGTCGTAGAATAAGGTTAAACCACATCAAAAGTTAGGAAAAGGCCATGCTGACACGTAGCGGTATATAATATATGTGTCAATACTCCATAACTATTACTTCAATACTCATAACTATTACTTAATATATATATATATATATATATATATATATATATATATATTAAAAGTTGAGGATGCAAAGACTGCCCCCATTTCTACTGGCGGAAACTACACAAGAAAGAGAGAGAGGAAAGAGGATTTCAAAGAATTCAAATATCTAAGGTTTGGATATGCTCTATACACTTTTGTTCTTCCACTAAAAATAATTAATTTATATTTTTTCATTAAAAATAGTTAATGATATAGAAATTGAGTTTGAATTATAAATAAATATATATGATGTAGAATGTTACACTATGATTAATTGATGATTATAAATGCCTAATTAGTATTCGATCATTTTAAGGAACCCCAAATCATATAGTTAATCATGATTAAGATTTCTAATTAGTGATTTAGATTGTTTACCTTAATCTTGATGCTAGTTAAATGCTAATACTTATTATTAACAATCTAAAATTGCCTTAAAGTGATAAAACAATGTTGCTAGGTTTTGTACAAATTAAAGTAATTAAGTAAGGTTAAGTGAAGTAGTAAGCTTAATAACAGAAAATTAGAGAAATACAATTGAAATTAGAGTGCATTAGACCCTAAATGACTGTTGGGAATTGACCCTAATATATCAAATTAAGTGATCGTAAGGACGTTTACTAAAAATGAAGAAACAAAACATAGTAACAATGTTGAAAATTTTCATCTTATTAGTGCTGGAAATTAAGAGAAATTATACAAAATATGGCTAATTAAACCTAATTAATAGTTGATTATTGATGTTATCGGTATTATAATTAACTTCGCTTGGAAGTTGGAAAACGTAACCCCAATGGGGCTAGAAATAATAATAAAAAGGGCAGTTGTTGTTTTTATTGTTTAAGATGGATCATTTGGTCTAAATAAACAGTAATAAGAGTTAGAAATAGAAAAAGATAGTATTAATAATATGAGAATTCAAGATAACCTAAACATAACTCAAATAAGATAAGTAATAGTATCACATTTTTTGAATGTGATTCTAATTTATAAATAATGTATATGTAGGGCTTTAGAAAGGAAGAGGAAAACGAACAGGCGATTCGGATTAATAATGTGAGTATTTTATGTTATGTTAAGGTAATTTTTATTATAGATATATGTGTTGAACTCATTTAAGATTTCTAAAAATTGGTATATGTACTCAAATAGAATTTGAAACAATTTATCGATATACAATGGTTATCTATAATTTGAGAAATGTGATTTGTGATTTGTGATATATTGATTTGTTATGAAATTCTTTGAATCGTTGAATATTGACATTATTTATCGAGTTACTCCTTGAATATTTGCGGTTTCCAAAATATTATAATAATTTAAGGAATTATATGATTTCTTGTTATCTAATGATTAGTTGTCATGGCCCAGACCCCAAAGACTAGAAGGTGATCCTGTAAATCAAGATCAAACTAAATAAATGATTCTTGTATATCTCAATCCATCCTGTTCAATACATATTCTCACTTGAGTTTTTCATAAATAAAAAAATATTCATTCACATTCCATACACATAACCCAACAAAGTTTTCATACATAAATTTCAAAATTATATTCATCTCGTGATTGCTATTTCTAAGTCAAAGGAATACTAGTCTTGTTTAAGCTTTCGAGCCTTCACATCAACATATAAAGACCATAGGACCTTTTACATTACCCAAATAGAATATGTGAGTTTAATTACATCAAAAAATAAACATAAGGGTCTAAAAGAGATGTCTTTCTAATCTATGTCATCAAGTAACCGACTCTTTGCCATTACTTGCGTCTGATGGGGGTCAATACAACAATCCCAGTAGAGCAACTAAATAAAGGGAAGAATAAACGGTGATAAGTGTAGGCATGTGTTACGTGTAGTGTCAAGCAAGTGTCACCAAGAATCACCAAGCGTTTCAATTCAATGAACATTTATAGCATAATCAATTGAAATAAGAACATCAATACAATAATAGTAACATATTTCAATTTTCATAATAAGAATGCAACACAAAAGAAGGTTACTTAGATTATCATCACCCCACTCATTTCAACGGTACTACTTTCTACTTCCACTTCTTCCGTAATCCTTCAAGACTACCTAATGGCCCTTGATTGAGCCTAAGTGCTTTTCAGACTACTAACCCAATGGAAACATACGACCACTTATGCAGGGGTTACAGTTCGTAACCGAAGGAAAACATAATCTCCGTCACAAAACCCCGAGTAACAATCCATGACTTCCCCTTTCTCAACTTGTAATTTCTTCTTTCATTTCTTCCCATTTCTCAATCCTTCAACTATCTAGATTCTCATTAATTTCTCATAAAGTATTTGTTCAATTTTTCATTCAGTTAAAGGTATCCAAAGGGGTAATATCATTCACATCAAAGAAAAAATGTCATATATGCAATACAACCAATAATTTTACCATACAACATCATCACCATCATTTGAGCATTTTATCAAACACTTAGTAGGCATGTCAACTTCCTACAAGTTTATGAATGACAAGTAAATAATTCTTGAACATTCAAGTAAAGGAATTTTAAGTTGACACCATGCATCAAACACACATTTCAACATTCTAGACAAGATATATCAAGGGTTAAGCACACAATGTTCATCTACTAGTTCATCTAGAAATTTACATCATTCTCTACATAAATTTCATACAAGATAGTCCATAAAAATGTCATGTAATGGATATTTTCTTCCTAACATTCATTCTTCACCTAGGTTAAAAGTCCTACTTCCCAACAAGTGTGAATTTGTGTGTAGAGAGAGAGAGAGAGATTCTAATTTCAAGCTTCAATCCTTGGCCCCAAAATCTAAGAAATGATTTACAATGTTTATTTCACTCAACCAAGCTAGATCTATAAAGAATTTCAAGAAATTTGAAAAGGAAATGAAAAATCCCAAATTTTACCTTGTGTTCTTGAAGAAATCTTGAAATTCTAACTTTTCAATCGGTAGAAATTCTTCTTATACTTGAATCCTTATGGTGTGATATGTTTACAAGGCTTGAAGATTCATGAATGTCCAAGAAATTCCCTAACCATAACTTTTTCCTTATCTAGAGAGAGTTTGGAAGAGAAGGGAAAGTAAATTTTATGTCTAAATTGTTTTTCAGCCTACAACTTAAAGTGTTCTGTCGCATGTTCGTTCGAACGAAAGTCGAACAAATATAAAACGAAATTTATAGTAGACTTTCTAGTGCTCGTTCGAACGAACAGTCCATGTATCATTACTCCATATTACGTTATTTAAATTTTTTCTACCTCATTATTATGTTCGCGAGGTTTATTATCATGTAAAAGTAATATTGTTCATTATTTATTTCTATTATGTATTTTTCAATTTTACGAAACGTTACATTACTTTTGACTTACTATTAGAAATAGAAATATTTATTTGACAAATGAGCTTGTGATTGATCATTATTGACTTCAAACTTGATTTTAATATATTTGGACAGTATGAAACTTCTATGATTAGTCATTATCGAAACAGATTATGACTTTATTGAATCCTAGTCATAGGGTATATTGGTGTTGAGTCACACAGAACAGTGTTTCAAACTAGTTCTTTAAATATCGATCTTAGTTAGGGAGGGATTAATTTGTTAACCATAGAAGTGAAACCAATGGAACTTGCACTTTGAAATATTGAATTTAAACCATGTTTGAACATTGAAATATCAAACTATGATATCATGATTAAGTTTATCAGTATAGAATTGGAATTACATTTGAACTATGAATCATTGGATAATAATATTGATAATAGAACAATGATATTGCTTTGAGACTATCAAATTAAGTTATTTCCTTCGAATGTTTGACTAAAAATGTAAATACATTGATATTATCCTTTATTTGAACCCTCTACATTTTGATTCAGTTGTCTATCTAGATTTGACATATTGTATTTTTTTAATGAATATAGACATTTTAATGCAGAATGACATAATAGTTTGCAAACCCTTGGCATGTTATGAAATTCTCATTGGGCTGTTGACCTCATTACAAATTATTACCATATTTTCAGGTGAAGGTTAGATAAGTGCGATCTCAAGAAATGTGAATTAGATGCAGGAAGGAAGAGATTAGTTTTTTTTTTTTTGCTTCATGGTCATAATGACATGTTTTGATAGGAGATGGAAGAACCACTTTTGTTAAGAAAATCTATATGTAATGTTAATAATCTAGATTAAGCTTGTATGACTAGAAGAATTACTAGCATTTTTTTTCTATAAATAATAGAATGCATTGAACCAATGGCATATGTGATGAGATAGGTTGAATGATTTATTCTGTGATTATTTCGTTGTGATTGAGCAAAAGAATTTGGTGAATGTTTTGACATTGGAAAAAGCCTTGGTGGCCGATCATATTGTCTAATTCCACATAATCTAGAATTGGAATATGACATCAAAATAATGCATATGTCACTAAAGAGATAAAACCACAAGTTTCGATCTGTAACAAAGAAATTAAGACAACACAACTATACAAAAAAGTTATTGATGAACACAAGTGCCATTGAGATAAGTATCCACACATAGTTCATGATAAAAATAACTTTCTGTAACAAAGAAATTAAGACAATACAACGATATCACATGTACAAGAAGCTATTGATGAACACAAGTGCCATTGACACATAGCAGTAGTAAAGTACTTAATTCATTCATGGTATTATTAGTAGGGTATTCTTTCAAGTAAGTGGGCTAATAGTTTTTGGGTAATTTTTTTTTTCCAGTCAAAATTAATCCATTTTCAAATGTGAAATTAAAATAATGAAAACTAAATCTAGAAGTTTTGTGAAGATATCAATGAGTTGATGTTGTGCAGGGACATATTGCAAAGGTATGACATTATCCTTAACTAGCTCACGAATGAAGTGGCTGCTTCTATGATTCAAGCTATTTTTTAACTTTTTTTTTTTTTTTTTTTATTTTCTAACGAAAACTATGAAATTAAAATCTAAGAAAATGAGAAGCTAATGAAATTATACACAAAAAGAAACAATGTAATTCATAGGGTTATAAAGAATAAACGTGACATCCTAAAATTCTAAACTACTAAACTCCTACTTAATCACTTAGGTGAGGAATTCACTTCTCCTCATCTTCAGGTTCACTCAAACTCTTGGCAAACTCATCACCTATGTGTTTGAGCTCACTTTCAACAGGAGATAGTGAAGTACCAAAATTTCCTAAGATAATTGTGAATGTTGTAAACTCAAGTTCTTCTTCTTCTTTAGAAGATTCATTATCTTCACATGATTCTACCTCATATTCAATTAATGCTAATTTCATTTTCCTATTATTATTTTTGTTCTCTTTTTTTATCAGAAATCATTTACTTTGTGTCCTTGGCTGTCACAATCATAGCACTCAACATTAGTGGCGATTTTTTTAGAGTTTTTTCTATTACTATTGTTAGTGGATTTTAAAGATTTTTTCATTCTTGGATTTGCTTAAAGGTTATTTTATTAGAACTTAATTGACCATTAGAGTTTTGTTTTATGTTCTTAATAAACATCCTAAACTTCTTAGCAAACATGGATAATTCTTTGTCATTGATATCTGACACATTGCCATATTCATTCTCCTTTTCCTTCACAGACTTGAGAGCTATACTTTTAGATTTTTTAGGTTGCCTCAAATTTAGCTCATAAATCAAAAGTGATCCTACTAACCATCGATCTTAAGAGAGTCAATATCCTTATTCTCTTCTATAGCAGTGGCTTTTGCTTGAAACCTCTCATAAGATCTGGCAAACAATTTCAGGTTCTTCAATCTTCTCGCCTAAGTTATATGATGAATTCGCAATGTCACTTAGTTTAGGGTAGAAGTCATAAAATTTTTTATTGTCTTCCATCCCAAGTGTTTCAAACCTAAAAGTGAGAAATTTTGACTGTTAAAATACCCACACATGTTATTTGTAATATTTAACAAACCTCCTTGAATGTTTTGCAAGTCATAATTTGGAGAAACTCTTCAACTGTGACGTCACTATAAATTGCTTTTAGTCCCTTGATATTCCAACCACCAACTTTAATGTCATTCTCATCCCAACTAGTTGGTGGTTTATCAACACTTTGACCATTAACAACATGAATAAGATATGTCCAACCATTTTCTATTGTCATCCAAATACATTCATTTATGGAACTAAAGAATACTTTCATCCTAACTTTCTAATAGGCATAATTGTTTCCATCAAACAAAGGTGGATGAGTGATAAGAGTCACACTTACATTGATTATCCATATTTATATCAAGGAATCTATCTATTACCTAAGACAACAATTTTGATACCAATTTGAGACATTTTGGTGTGATCTTGATAATCAAAAATAGACCTAGAGGGGGGTGAATAAGTCTATAAAAACAAAAATTAATTTTCCTTGCTAATTTTAAAATTGAGTGATTGTGTTTTTATGTGATTTAATGAAAATCTAATGGTTTACATGAATAAAATAACAATGCATGCAATAATGGTAAAATAAAAACATCCACATAATAAAGAACACACAAGATTTTCACGTGGAAACCTGATGTGGAAAAATTATAGGACCTCATCTATTTAACACTAAATTCATTATAAAGATATCTAAGAAATATTTTGATAGGACAAAATTTGTCAATTTTTCATGTTGGCTAATTCTGATTCCAAACCATTAGTCTATGTAAGTGTGTCAAGTGATAACTCATGTTACATCCATTCGAGTCCCAATGCGGTTGAAGAATGAAGACCCGAAGATTTCAATTGAAAAATAAGATATCTTGTGTTTAGGAATGGTATATGAGGTTAGGCACACACTTCATGAGTTCATGTATTTGTATTCATGCATACACATCACACGCTTTGCATTACTTTAATTTTCTTGTATAAACATGTTTTTAACTTGGATTTTATTTGAATAAAATATTTCTGAAGCTTAGAAGTCTGTTTTGAATGTCTTTAAACATTTAATGTTGGTCTCATGACATTTTGAAACATGGTCAATCAAAATGAATTTCAAAAATAATTTCTAGAATGACTTAGTTGCATTATTTTGATTATAACTAAAAACTTATTTTGAATTTTTAGGTGAAACAAAGCTCATAAGAAAGTATACTTCAAGATCTTTCCAATGATAGGTAGAACGACCCGGTCCAATTTTGTATGAGTAAGATATGACAGTTTGAAGTTGAGGCGTATGCTTAAGAAAATTTAGCTGCGTGCAAACATGAAGAAGATTGCATATTACTGGAGAGCCTTTTGTTTGTGTGTGTGTGTGTGTTTTTTTTATAGAAAATTTAGCTTTTTTAATCTTTTCTTGCACCCCACGCCTGAACATTAGTTTTGGCATGTTTTTGTGATAAGAAACCCTACTCCAACTCAATTTAGGACTTCACATATTATAATATACCTTTCTTGGGCTAATCCTTGTGAGAAAACACATATAGAGAATTAAGTGAAGGATGAGAATAGTTCATAAATCCATCATATATATCGTGTTTATGTTTCTCTCATTGTGCTTTGCATTCCAACCAATGTTTTGAGCGTTCTCTAGCATTCTATGAATTTTAGTTACATCATATGTTAAGTGCTTGAATGTTTTTGCATTATGTTGCCTAGATATTTACCTTAGAGGAGGGGTGAATAGGATATTTTATAAATGTTGGTAACTTTTACAATCTAAAAAATATAAAGCAATTAAAGTGAAAAAAATTAAAAGAGAGTAAGGAGAAGAAATGTAACACAAGATTTTTACGAAGTTCAAAAAATTTCCTACGAACTCGACTCAAGCATCCCCACTCAAGTTTTTCTACTGTTGTGACCTCCTTTCAGGTGGAGACTAAACATTTATAAAGCGAAAACCGCAACCCTCTTATCCCAAAACGAAGACCTTAATTCCTAGCAAATCCCGTTTGCCTCACACATGAATAACGCCTATCCAAAATTTTGATTTTCAAATAACTTAATTTTTCAAGAGTTAAAATACATCAATAAAATCCTTTGAAAAATTATTTTTTGATTGATTTTAATTGATCACTTAAATAGAAGTGCTTTAAGTTCATGATCAATCAATCTTTTCAAAGTTTTCAACTTTGATTTAACTTGATTTTTCATAACTTAAAGTACATCAATGAAATTCTATGAAAAATCATTTTGTGATTGATTTTAGTTGATCATTTAAATAAAAATGCATTAAGTTCATGATCAATCATTTCAAAGTTTTTCAACCTCGACTTAAGTTGAATTTTCAAATCTTAAGGTATATCAATATTTCATTTTGAAAAATCATTTGTTGATTGATTTTAGTTGATCACTTAAATACTTAGAGCATAACATTTTGATCAATAAATCCTAAATCACTCAAGAACCGAAAATAATAAAGATTAAAGTCTCTACTTGACTTTATTTGATTCATTGGGCTTGAGTGCATCTACTTGCTTGTGTTTGACTTGATACTTGATCTTTGAAGTAGATTTCTTCTTTTGCTTGAACCTTTCAAGTATTGATCATCTTTATCTTGATCTAGTTGACCAATTTTTATTATTGCTTCATCAGTTATATTGTTTACTTGATTTGTAACCTATTTCAAGATTAAACAAATACTTCTAGATTGCATGGTTAGATCACATTTAAGTACATGTTATAAACCTCAATTCAAGGGACTAATTATATGGTTAAATATTCAAGCATTAAGTCATTCATGAATCTTATGTTCACTACATTTTTTTATTCATGAAAGACTTCCTAAATTATGCATCCGTATTAGTTTTACATTGTTATTATAATGATGCATCTTAAATATCATGACCTTATAATAGTTGCTTATTTTCCCATTGATAAGCCTATGAATCTCATGACTTAGAACTAATTTGTGGATTTGTTTGAATATGCATGAATCTAACAAATTTATTTCATGCATATGCTTTACATGCTAAACCTTATGCACAACTTAACTGACCTTCACTAGTTATTGTCTAATCAATTCTTAACTTATGTTTAAGTTCCTTGAATAGGCTACTCATATACATGAATGTTCAAAGGCATATTTGAATTTTAATTGGTATTATGCAATTGAACAACTTAGCCTATTTAAGTGATTTAATATTTTGGAGCATGGATACCTGTCTTGATTTATAGCCTTTAAGATTTACGTTTAAAGATAATGAGCTATATCAAGATTTACTCTTAGTTTTTCTATTTTTTCTTTTATTCTTAGTTGAGCAATTTTACATGTTACATACTTTTGCTCAAATGTTAAATACATTACTTAGCTATTCTTGTTTAATGGTTTATCTCAATCCTAAGTACATTAGAAAGTTATAACATTAGTGTGTTGCTTAGCCATATTCTTTCTTTAGATATTAAATATCATATTCATGAGCAAGCTATAGTAGAGCACTTTTTATGATCCTAGATTTAGTGCATTATTTCAATTATAATCACACAATAGCCATGTCTATAAATTTAATATACAAGTTAAATTTCACATCGGCTATATATCTTTATGTATGTAATGCACAACTAAGATCATATGTTAATTTGTGTCATTAATTAGTATAGATACCATCAAGATTATCAATTTGGGTTCTATACTTCGTAATTGTTTGGTTATACTGAAGATTGATTATCTTATTTCACATATAAAAGAAAGCATGACAATATAGTTCAATTACCAAACAAACATTAATTCTTGTGTTGATGCTTAAATTATATCAAGCATATATATCATCAAAACTCTATTGCCAACATATTCCATACATCTTAATTTGAATCATTAGTATAAGACACAAGACCGTTTCTTTGATTCCTTATAGTCTTAAATCACACAAGAGATCTCTTACGTTGGTAGGTGACCAATATAAAAAGGCTACATTGACGACTGACCAATAAGCAAAACGTGAACTTCCATTACATGGAGCTTGCATATTGTGGAAGGTGGTAGTTCTGAGGATCATGGATGGTGCTTGGCTATAGAAGACTAATCAAAATTGAATCATACAATGAGAAGTTGCAGATAGACTAGTAAGTAAATCACTTGAGATGATGGGTTAGTTGTTTATGAATTGATAGCTTTGTGGACTTGTACGGTCATTCTTTTTTATTAATGGATCTTTTACAGCTGGTGGAGGTTTTATTGCTCAAAAGGGTTTCACATGTAAGATCTTGTGTCTCGTGTGACTGGCATATATTTTAATTTTTGTAGTTGGGTGCATACTTAAAATTGGACTTAAATTTAAATTATTCAAGTTGAGGTTGATAATCCATAGCATTACAATATCAATATAAACAAATAAATTTTCTTCTGTACGTGATCTAGTATCGCTTTAAATTTATTTTCCTCATAGAATTACATACTCAATTTAACTCACTGGACTTTGTGCTTCAACTCTTGCCACAATTGATCTGACCTTCATTTGAACTTGAATCCTCAAGCGATCTTCAGTGTTGTACCATCTTCAAATCCTCAAATGGCTTTAACACAATCACAACAATGACTCCTCGTCGTCTCAAACTCCTTCGATTGCACAGCTAAAATCCTTGTCACTTATACCCCACTAAAGATGATTGATGATAAAAAAAGATGGGGTTTTGAAGTAAGGAGAATGAATCTCTATGTGATTTCTCAATTAATTTGATCAAAGAAAATTTTTGAAAATCTTAAGATTTGTTCTTTGAAAATTGCAGCAAAAAGTCTCGTTTTTCAAATACAACATCTTTTTAAATTAATAGGTAGGGTTTTAGTACACAAAATCAATATTTAAAACAAATTAGGAAATTCAAGTCCACGCAGGTCATCAAATGACCTATAGAACAATGTATTATGGATTTATTTAAATTGTCCCAGCTCAAGCTTGGTTAAACGACCTATATTACCATAGGCGAATAACCATCCTCTAGACTTTTGAAAGCCACTATCCCAAAGAGGTCGTTCGAATGACCTGACCAACGACCAGACAAATGACCTCCCCAAGAATTGCAGTTTTGAAACACTTTCAAAGGTGGTTCGAACAAGCTAGAGGACGAAGTTGAAAGAGCACTCACTAGAGAACATGTTTGAGGTCGTTCGAACAATTAGGTGAACGACCTAGTAAACAAACTCCTCTTTTTTTTTTTTAAATGGTAAATTACACTAACCACTCTTGATGTTTATGAAAATTACACATACCTCTCTTGAGATTTATGAAAATTACACTGACCTCTCCTGAAGTTTCTGAAATTACACAAACCTTCTATATTTTACAAAATAATATACATATACCTTCCTCCTGTCAATTTTTTTTTCAAAATGACGAAACGACCCCTTTTATCTTTTTATTTTTTACATTTTGTCAATTTTGACCAATTTATTTTAATTTTTTTTAAAGATTTTTTTTTTAATTTTTTTTATTTAAAACAATTTTAAGGTAAATAACTTATTTTTATTTTATATAAAAATAAATTTAAGGTTTTTATCAATATTTATTTGAAAAATGAAAAAAAATTGGTCAATATTTAAAAAATTGAAAAACAAATATAAAAGGGGTAGTTTTGTCATTTTGAAGAAAAAATTGACTAGAGGGAGATATCTGTATATTATTTTGTAAATTAGGAAATGTTAGTGTAATTTCAAAAACTTGAGGAAAGGTCAGTATAATTGTTATAAACTTCAAGGTGAGGTCAATGTAATTTATCCTTTTAAAAAATTTGAACTGCTCAATTCAACTTCAACATTTCTTGATTATATTGACACAAAATAGTTAGAAAATAATTTTATCATTAAAAAAGGTTGGGGCTATTCCCACTCCAACATGCCATATTTTGTTCATTTACACTCTTTCTTAATGTTTCTAAAGGTGGAGTGCATATAACACATAGGGGGGTGGGAATAGCTCCCCCTTAAAAACTCATGTATTAATTAAATCAAGATAGTGTCATACACATTCTAATAAATTTAAAACCATTTTTTTCAAGAAGCATGTGTGCAACCAATCTAGGTTAATGTACATCAATGTCTAATTTAACTTTTTATTCTTATTTGTCTAGTTTCATAAATTGTCATTGATGCTTGATTTTTGACTACAAAGCTTGAGTACATGATGTAGGATCAAGTGTTTACCTGCTACGCCAAAAGCTTAAGTTATTAGTAAGGGTAGGGTGTAACTTTATTTCCTCAACCTTCTCATTGGCTAGCACCACATGTCGACTAGGTTACAATGTGGTAGGATGCTGGCACACAAGCCCAACTATCTCCCATCACCTGCCCACGAGCAACATGCCTTTTCGAGGAGTCGAACTCGTGACCAAGTTTTGATACCAATTGTAGGATTATGTGTTTACTATTATACCAAAAGTTTAAGTTATTAGTGGGGGCACAACTTTATTTTCTTAGCCTTCTCAGTGGCAAGCGCCACGTTTTGACTACCCCGCAAAGATGCTAGCCTGCAAGCTCGACACATGTACACATGGACTTAGACTCAATACAACTCTAGTTTTGTCAAACGAAATATGTCAAACTCACTGATTGACTCATAGTCCCAACAAATGGAAAGGAATGATAACTTATTTCATGGTTACTTTAAAAATAAGAAAGAAAAGGAACATGGAGGAGACTGAGGGGTTTAAAAGCCCATTTTTCTCTCCTTCCAAAAGTGTGAGTCAACGGTGGGAAAGGATTAGAGAGATAATGATTACAATTTTTTCATTTTTTTAAAAAAGTGATTTTTTTTGCTTTTTATTCACATAGTAAAATATTTTATTTATTTATTTATTTTTTTTTAACTTTTTCAAATAAGATGAGAGAATTATACTAAATTTTCTTCCTTTTTCTTCTTTAGTTATCCAAATATTAACACTATGGTTGGATACATGAAAGGGAATAAGAGGAGAAGAGAGGATAACATTAGTTATAAGGGATATGAGAGGAGGGCGTAATTCCTCTTTCATACTTGGATAACAAATAAGGAAAAGGAGAGTGTAATCTTCTCATCTTACTTAGAAACAACGAAAGAAATAAAATAAATGAAATAAATATATATTTTGTTACTATTATGACATGGGATAGAAGTGTTTTTTTTTATTTTATAATTTTAAAGTTAGAATTGATATTATAAATTTTTTTATTAAAGACTCAATTTCTTCGATTTTTGTCTACTTTTAAAAAAATAATAGTTAAGAGACAATCCTTCTCCCTCCATCCTCCTTCCTTTCATTCCCTACCATAATTTTAAACCCCCCCTTCCCCTCTCCTCTCCTCCCATCCCAACTCCTTTCATCCCACTCCCTCATAATTAAAGATATCATTTTATCTCATTTTCTCCTTACTTAACCAAGCAAAGTGCCAATTTTGATAGTCCAATAAATCAAAACTACTACTCTCTGGTCTTTCCTTTTTATAGGTCGGTTCAAACTCAGCACAGAAGCTAGTGAGAAAGGAAATTTGAGCCCAATGTCGTCATTTGTCAAAGACAGAGAGAGAGAGGAATCCCATCTCATGAAAGGAAGGGAGTTGGAAGGTCGAAATCATGCTGTCAGCGTCCACACATTGAAGACCACAAATTTCTCTTGTAGAGATTCAAAATTGTGACATTCACCATTCTCGAAACACATGTACTGACAATCTGGGGGGTGGGAGGAAACCAGAAGAAAAAGAAAACCCATGGCACTAGTAGTAAAGCAACGTCCAAGGGGTGTTTTGTCTCTTCCATTTCCTCTGTACCCAAAAAAAAAAATAATAATAATAATAATAAAAACTAATTCAAAAAGATACCTGACAAAAGAAATTAATTAGATCATAAATTTTCTGTTATATTTTGTCTCTGACTATTTCAATTATAATTATTTTTTTTCTGACTATTTCCAAGTTGATAAAGTCCAGCAACGTTAATCATCTACAATTTCATTATCGTTACTTGAGGTGTGATGTGTATCATTATTGTTAGTTGAGTCCAGGCCAACAATTGGCGTTGAGTTAGTTGGGCTATATCCACTGTTATATAGGCTAACACTCACCCTCTCATCCACTCTTCCTTCATCTTATCACAATATTCACAAAACCTGCTTCTCATCTGTCTTTTATTTCACTTGTTCTTCTTCCTTTAAAGGTCTCTCTCTCTCTCTCTCTCTCTCTCTCTCTCTCTCTCTCTCTCTCTCTCTCTATGTCACACACACACACATACATACACACACGTTTTCTGCAGCATTCGCACAGTTTTTGTTTCTACATTGTTTTTCTCTTAGTGCATATATACATTGAGATCTATGTGTTTCATTACCAATCGAACTTTTTTTCAATGGAGGATTTGAGTTTTTAGGTTGTAGGTTGATGATAACGGTAAAATAGTGGAAAAAAGCATTGAAATGCATGAATACATTTTTAACACTCTGTTTGAGTCGTCTATAATTTTGTTACATCCCTGAACTTTGCATTCTATACATTTCAAAGTCTCCCGTTACAATGGGAAACCCTAGAATATTAAAATTACAATTATCAAAACAGCCTTAAAATTATAAAATAATTAAAATTCAATTCCAAAGTCTAATTCTCAATCCTAAATTACTCATCCAATGCATTGTTTAATTTTCTGTGTTCTAGACTTCTAGTCCTACTAAGATTCGTATTTGACATCAGCAACATAAACAGACAGCGGGAAAGAGATTACGAAGAGGTTTTTACTTCTGTGAAAAATTCTATATAAACACACACACACACACACACACACATACCATTCCTCATTACTTGGGCTGTATCTAATCATTGTTCTTCTCAATTCTCAGGGTTGCTTTCTCATACGAAGGAACAAAAAAGGTAATTTAATTTTCGGTCTTTCTTCACTTTATTTTGTGAATCTTTATTTATTTTTAACTGCAAAGATTAAAACCTGTTTTGTTAAATACAACATATATAAAAGCAATTTATGTTTCATAGGTTATATATATATATATATATATACACACACACACACACACATCGAGGGCGGGTATTGGTGCAATGGTAAGGTTGTTTTATTGAAAATCACAGATTCGAATTGCAGGAACAAGGTCCTTCCCTTGCAGGATAAGACTCTGTACATTTAACCTTTTTAAACCCGTAGTAACACGAGTCTTGTAAATTAAGTTAGATTTTTTTTAAGGTTATATAAATACATATGATAAAGTTGAATGTCCTTGTCCCATTGAAATGGGCTTGAATTGGGTGATGACGGACGAGCATAATATTGTGGTCTTAAGTTTTTGCCTTTGTAGAAGACGAAATTAGGTTTATGAATAGTACTATTAGCCAGCTAAAGCTTATGAACTTCTTAGTGTAGTCATTCGATAGTCTGACCAATATGGGTCAGGCTCGAGTACCCAGCTTGAAAATAACTAAAAAGACTAATCTCCAACAACAATGAAACTAGTTATGTTTTATTTAGCATAATAATATGATCCAATTTTAATTGTTTTTTTTCCTTGATTTTTGGATCCAATGGTAATGGATTTAATATAGAAAAATTCAATTAACTTGATAGTGATTTGGATTAAAATTCAGAACATGAATCACTGTTAATTAGATGTATCCACTAGCCTAATTAGGACTAACCCCATTGAGTAAAATTAGGTGAGGTCATTGAATTTTCATCATGTTGTCACAAATATGGCTGTTTTATTTATCAGTTCATTATATGTACTATGCATGATGCAGTATGTAAGAGATTCAAAACTGCTTTGGCCAGTGCCTCTGCATCTTGCAATTCCATGGCATAGATTAGATACAATTTGATAACTATAATGACCCCATGATCATTTAGTTCAATCTTCCGCTTCCATAAACATGGTCAATATCATCAATGTATTTGACATTTTATTAACAACATCAATGTAATTTCATGTTATTTTCACTTTTGACAGGACAAAAATGGTCACTGGTAGTGACAGTGGTGGCCAACAAGGCAATACTTTGAAGAAGAGGTGCTGTGGATGCAGCAAAGATGATTTCTTACCAGAGGAGTCATTCCAGAGCTGGGGAAATTATGTGAATGCATTATGCAGCACCAAAACCAGGCTCAAAGACCGTCTCTTGGCACGATCTCTTGACCATATAGAGCTACGAGAAATGCGTGCTCGCAGCCAGCACGAGATGAAGAAGACCTTAAATTGGTGGGACCTCATCTGGTTTGGCATTGGGGCTGTGATGGGTGCTGGAGTTTTCGTCCTCACAGGACAAGCTGCTAGGAATGATGCTGGCCCTGCTGTCCTAATCTCATTTCTCATATCTGGACTTTCTGCACTGCTCTCAGTCTTGTGTTACAGTGAATTTGCTGTTGAACTCCCAGTAGCTGGAGGGTCATTTGCATATCTGAGAGTGGAACTTGGTGACTTTGTTGCCTTTATTGCCGCTGGTAACATTCTTTTTGAGTATATAGTTGCAGGGGCTAGCGTGGCGCGTTCATGGACCTCGTACTTTGCAACATTGTGCAACCA
This sequence comes from Nyssa sinensis, assembly GCA_008638375.1. Lineage (NCBI taxonomy): Eukaryota > Viridiplantae > Streptophyta > Magnoliopsida > Cornales > Nyssaceae > Nyssa > Nyssa sinensis. The sequence goes on along the minus strand of CM018049.1, from coordinate 19,874,683 downwards.
CAAACCTGATGATTTTCGCATAAATGTCTCAGCCCTTGCTGAAAATTACAACCATTTAGATCCAATTGCGATTGCTGTCTCGATAGCCATTTGCATTATTGCAATTCTAAGCATGAAGGCGTCGTCACGATTCAATTTATTTGCAACAATAGTCCACATTGGAGTCATGGTGTTCATCGTTGTTGCCGGTCTTACTAAAGCTAATGTTGCAAATTATGCACCGTTTGCCCCATTTGGAATTCACGGTGTTCTGAAGGCATCGGCCATCCTCTTCTTTGCATTTGTGGGGTTTGATGGAGTGGCAACCCTAGGAGAGGAGATAAAAAACCCGGGTAGAGACATCCCAATTGGGCTCATTGGCTCCATGTTAGTTATAATAACAACTTACTGCCTTCTAGCAGCAACATTGTGCCTCATGCAACCATACACTGATATTGACATTGATGCACCATTCACGATTGCATTCCAAGCAGTTGGAATGGAGTGGGCAAAGTACATTGTTGCATTTGGTGCATTAAAGGGCATGACCACAGTTCTGCTTGCCAACATCATTGGTCAAGCTAGGTATTTCACTCACATTGCAAGAACCCACATGGCTCCACCAATACTTGCAGTTATAAATGAGAAGACTGGGACACCAATGAACGCCACAATTATCATGACAGTTGCAAATTCCGTTGTCGCATTCTTCACAAGCCTTGATGTTCTGTCAAACCTTCTCTCAATTTCTACACTATTCATCTTCTCACTTGTGGCATTAGCATTGGTAGTAAGACGATATTACGTTGCCAGGGAGACGTCGAATTCTGACAGAAATAAGCTCATTGGGTTCTTGGTCTTGATCATATTGTCCTCAATAGGCTCAAGCATTTATTGGGCAGTTAGTGAAAATCGGTGGTTTGGATATATAATCACAGTGGGAGTTTGGTTCATGGCAACTTTGGGACTCAAGATGATGGTGAAAGAAGCAAGAAAACCAAAAGTTTGGGGAGTGCCATTAGTGCCATGGTTGCCATCAGCTAGCATAGCAATCAATGTGTTCATCATGGGTTCAATTGATGGGCCTTCATTTGTGAGGTTTTTGGTATGGACATTATTTCTGCTCATCTATTATGTGTTTGTGGGGTTGCATGCTTCATATGATGCAGCCAAGGAAACTGCAGAGAGTAAAGTTGATGCATCTGAGACTGAAGCAGGGGTCACCAATGCATAATGAAGGTGGTTAAAGAGTTCCAACAAAGTTGAAATCAATGACATCTTTTTTTCTTTTTCCTATTTTGGGACTTTTATATATGCTTGTAAATATGCAATGAGTATGTTTAGGTGTAGTTTTTTACCGTACAAAGAAATTTCAAATCATATTTCCTAAATTCACATAATATATATATATATACATATATATATATATATTTGTTTTGTCCAAATTTTTATCACAAAAAGCGTCTATTAAAAAGACGCCAAAAATTGTATATAAAGGCATGAATTATCACTGAATTAGATTTTTTATGACAAGCAAGTAGGGGTTGAAATTGGCTTAGAAGTCCCTTTTCAAGAAACATTTTAAAGTCATCTCTCTCTTGAGGAGAACTTGCCCCTCTGCATTATTCTGTCAAACGACTTCTTATTTTTTAACAAGTGAGACTGGTGGATATAAAGCAGGTTTGGTTTTATTGCTCTTTAAAAGTTAAGTTGATGGGAAAGGATGAAACAAAAACCTGTTTTAACTGTTTTTTCATATCTTTTCCCTAGAAACGAGGTTTGCATATTTAAAAGAGATGACCTTGTGGCAAAATTTTATAAGATGAGTCTAGAAAATACCATAGGGATAGGGGCCTAATCACAAGCCTGTGCAATGCATCAGAAATGTGTCAAAACAAAAAGAGGAAAAGTGAATCATGTTTCCACAATAAAAATTTACATATAAAACTAAAAGAATTTAAAATATCAATGCATTTTTGTCAATATTATGTAAATGTAGTAAATAATACTAAACGAGGTTAATTTACAAATTTATATTTTTTGCTCAAATGTGACGTGAAAAGTTAGAGGGAGTAATACCATATCGATATTCAAGAATAAACTAAGGTACAATGTATAATATTTGAAAAAATAAAGTAAGATAATCAACTTGGAGAACAAACCCATGCAAAGCCCTTCAAAAAAAAAAACATTATGCTTTTTTTTAAGTTAAAGATGAAATAGTTAGTTTCTTAATGTTAATTCTTTTTAAAAAATCAATCAAAGCACAGTGGCAACCAAGTATACCTGGATTTAGGCAACAGCATGCCCAATACAACAGAACAGTGACAAAATATATCAATCATCTGTTCTCAACAATACTATCATTGATATAGTAATATACAGTAATTGTGACAAACCGAATACCTATGGCTACTGCACACCATTTCTTACAATTACAGAAAAGTATATGGGAGGAGGCATTATACCAAAAACAAGAATGCAACAAAAGGAAAATGAAGCAATCGAAAGTGCTGGTGGTGGTGGCAGTGATGGTTGGGGGAAGGAATTACATGTATTATGTATACCTCATAATATAGACTCCATTTACAATTATATGCTCATAAATTATGTCTCTATTTTTAGGAGGGAATTGAGGGATGTACTGTTGAATCGCTGAGCAAGGCCTCGGATCACAAGGACAATGACATCTCGTAGATGCCGGGTCTGCACCATCAAATCTACTTCATTCTCGCTGTCCACTACAATCCTAAGCCGATGCTGGTCATTTCGGAAAAGCTCCACCTGCTCAATTACACCACTTGGATTATTTGAAGAAATTTTCATAACCAAAGTAAATAAATAAGACCTGCATAATACTAAAATCAGAGGTAACACATCAAGTGTCAAGTAGATTGGCATCAGTTGTTCACCTTTGAATAGACAATGAACTATAATAAATAAAAAAAAAAGGTAAAAATATCAAGTTCAGAAAACAAACTTACATGGAAGGGAGGAGCATAGCTTCCACGAATTTCAGTGGTAGGAAAAGAAGTCTTAGAACCAGGCTTCACAACCTTGACTCTCTTTCTATTAACTTCAAGAATTCTCCTCTCAAGACTCCCGACTCCTGGAACCTGCAATTTCAATAATGATGAAGATGCAAATGAGAATTTCTTTTTCCATTTTTTGGTGCACAATTAAAGAAAACAAATAAATGAAAGACCAAACAAAAAACATAAGATAATGACCTTTTTCGGAGATCGATCCTTATCGCACAATACCTGTTCCAAAGACCCAAGTTGTGAGTTTTTAGAAGATAAATGCATTTCTGTATTGTATCGAACACCATTTTAAGTATCTAATTAAGCAACAATGAGAAGATTTCCATATATACTTATAAAGTTTCTAAGTCACCAGTCATGCATTAATTTATTTCTAGGAGACATTATTATAATTTCCACAAGTTGAATTATGAACCTTAAGCCCTTAAAGGACAATATCATCTTTAAAAAGGTTATGATGAATTGAGGGGAGGAAAAATAACTTGTTATAGCAACAAGTGATATACAGAAACTGAGAATGCTATTGCAGCGAGCAACAAAAGATTTGTGTGAAAGAACATGAATGATAAAGAGGTTTCAAGTGCCACTAAGCTCCCTGTGGAAAGGAGTTTAACCAATTCATCTTTAATCTGCCTACCAGAAGTCTGGGCACAATTGGACTGTCTAATTTGTCCTTGCAATCCAGCCTCATCTCTCATTAGACAAAGATGCTATCATGCTAACAAATCTCAACCAGAAGCCCACACAACACGACTGTCCAATATCATGGGATAATCCGCCACAGAAGCATCCTTATCTACAGAAACCTTGTAAAGGTTCGGGTATTAAAGTACCAACATGACACAGCCAACCAAAATCTAATTCTACAGCCAGTCCCAACCACAATACTCACATGCTTCGAAACCTTCTCCAGAGTTCTCAACCCCATCAAGGCCCAACTCCATTAGACCGGTCTATGCAGCAGTCTCGATTTGAATTCGGCCAGTTTAGCTAAATTTGGCACAAGAGCATACATAATGTTTTTATATATTTCCATTTGTAAATTGGAAGCTGACAATGACCAACTGATCAGTTCTCAGCGCCCCCCCCCCCCCCCCCCCCCCTTTTTTCATTTTCTTAGTCTAACATGTAGCCCTTAGTGCTTCTGTGTATGTAGGATTAAGATCAAATGGTTGAGACCAAGGTGTTAAATAACGGCCGTTACATAACGTATCGGTCGTTACGTATCTTTTTTTTGATCCTCCGATACCATTACAGACTGATATATCAGTGTGACCAAAATTTACAGCCATATCGGTCATTACACCCGTTACAGGACTGTTACGGTTCTTTTGAGTTTTTTTTTTTTTCAATTTTAATTATTTTTGTAGAATTCATATGATTTCTATTTTTATAAGATCTATATACAAGAAAGATACTTAATAAAATAGTTTAAAAAAAAATTAAAAAAGGTTATTAAAAAATTCAGATAAATACGACCTCGAAAAAGCCTTTTAGTGTTTAAATTTTTAAATTTTTTTTGTATTCCATAACTAATTAAATTAAATTGACTTTCTTACTTATAATCATTTTCTATTATTCTTTATATTACTTGTTATAATGTTATTCAAATTAAATGATATTTCTTATTAATTTAGCTTTAAAGTATTCATATAAAATAATAAAATATCTTCTTAGGTGTTATTTAAAAAAGAATATTTTTTGAAGTGTTAAAAAATTGAAAAATAATAATAAAAAATATTAAAATGTGATATATTGTAGTCAAGATATGCGTATAAGTGATTTTTAAGAAATTTGTTAGTATTTGAAAAAAATTCAAAGTTGCAGTTTCCGATTCCTGTTACGAATAACTCGATACCGTTACACCACGACCGAATCGTATCCCGTAACAGCGATTTAAATCTATGGTCGAGACAATTGCATAACCTATCACACTTTCAGGCATGGATTTAAAATGCAATCTCAGGATATGATGCTGTCACGGTCATATTGGGAGTATCATGCCATCCGTAACGAAAATTGAAACCATAACCATGTATTAAAAAATAAATACCAGCAAGCCCCTTAAAAGTTATTGATACACATATTTTGACCACAATTTGCATTTTAGTATTTTTTTAAACAGTTAGTTTTCAATTTTCTAACACCTAGAAATTTTTATTTTACAATTAATACCATGAAAGATGGTTTATTATTTTTTATGAATTTTTAATTTAAACTAAAGAAAAAGTATCATTTGATTTAAATAACATTGCAACAACTAATATAAATGATAACAAAAAATTATTATAAAGATGATATTTTTTAAAGTACTCATTTCAATTTTATGACTTATTTTGGTAGATATCTTTCTTGTATTTAGATCTCATTTATGCTAGGAAAAAAAACAACCTCAAAACAACAGTTACAGCATCATGGTCTTATAACGGTTGTAACGTAATCGTATCGGTCAATATAGTCATGGACTTTGGTCTCACAGATATATTAGCCTGCATCAGTATTGGAGGGTCAAAAAATAAATGCCTGGACTTGTAGCCAATACGATTATTAAAATTCATGCTCTATGGTGAGTTTGCAAATCTACTACAATCATTAATACTCACCTCACCCATCTTTCTTGTTTCTTCTTCTTGTTCTCTCTCTCTCTCTCTCTCTCTCTCTCTCTCTCTCTCTCTCTATATATATATATATATATATATAAATTTTCAATAGATTTTATCTCGATTTTACTTTATTTTTTTAGATTACAAAATGATTTATATGTTTATAAAATTGGATTAGATGTTATTCCTTTTCCTTTCCTTTTCATCCATTTACATATTAGCACTATTTCAATTGAATCCAAAAAAAAAATTATATTACTTCTTGTTTACTCTTCCCCCCCCCCCCCCCCCTCTCTCTCTCTCTCTCTCTCTCTCTTGTTGTTGGGAGTCTTGAGTTTGGTTTAATGGTTGAGTTCACATCGACAACATTGTAAATGGATTGAGTTGGTTAATCATATTAGAGATCCGAGTATTCCCATTCAGAGACAAATCAAAAGTAAAATGATCTATCAAATTGCTAGGTCTAATCAGATTAGGTGTTTTGCTTAATGGATTGAATTACCAACCCAAATTTGATTAATCTAAAAGCCTAACCCCCATACTTTTTTTGAACCACCTCTCACCAGTCACCATGAAGCATCTCTCTCCACCAAGACGCTCAACAAACACTTGCCTAACAAGGCTTACTTGAATTCTCCCAACCTTTCATGCCCCATGTCTTCCCCTTTAATAGGGGTGCAAATCAAATCCCAGACCACCAAGTGATTCTAAACTCATCCTTAATCCCACCCCATGAAACTCAAGTTTCTTTGCTACTAAGGTGTTGAGGATAAAAGATTATGTAGCCAAGAGGTTCCAAGTAAAAGACATGCCAAAGGCATGCCTCGTCTTACCGGATATGTCGTTCTTGGAAGTGGGTTGCGCATCTAGTGTTTGCTTCCATAACCAAGTGCCCAAAAGTACCCATGGTTCGCAAGTCTCCCTTATAAAAAAAAAAAAGTAGGGATCATGAATAAGGACAAAGTACAATAGAAGGCTAGAAATGGCGCTTTTGATGAAAGTCAAATTTCCCCCATTGGAGAAAATAATCTTTTATAGCTAGGTCGTTTTCTCTCAAATCTCTATACCACAAAATCCCAAACTACCTTTTGCTTTTTTTAGAAAACCCCACTAGAAGCCCCAAGTATAAGGTTGGAAGGGTGGTGCATGTATAATGAGTGTGATTATAGACGAGAGAAAGAGAAGGGGAGTTAGGGAAAAAGAGGTTGGATAATGAGAGAAAATGGAACAAATGTAAGTGGAAGAGGTTGGAGTTAAGGAACAAACTCTGTGTCTCTCGCCACGTGTTTTTATAGAGCACATTCCTTTTTTCTCTATTCCTTTTAATTCTCACAATCTCATTTATCTAGATCCATTTCTTGATGATATTCAGTCCAAATCTTATGTAAATGTCTCTGATGTTCTTATTTCTTCTAATTCATTAGTTGTTCAACTTCCTATCATTCACATTTACATTCGCATGAACACAATTATTTCTTCTGCAGATCTAGTTCATCTACTTCCATTTTCTGCTTCTCCAGTAGGTTCTAACAATGTAGATCCAGCTCCTTCTCATTATCCTCAACTTCTTCACAAATGTCCTAATAGATTTAGTTTCTCTTACTCTTGTTATTTAGCTAATTTCTCTTCTTTCCTTATTGTTAAATCATGTTAAATTACCAACTCATCTAAAAGTTTAAATTATTAAAGAATGAACCAACAATGTATATCAAAGCTAACACCCTCCCTCACATACAACCCCATCTTGCACGTGGAGACTGATGGAATAGAGTGCAAGAGCAAAACCAAGTGAATAGAGTGCAAACTTTGCACCGAGTGAATGGGGGGAAAGACTTGAACCCAAAATCTCTTGGAACCAGAGCTCTGATACCATGTTAAATCACCAATTCATCTAAAAGCTTAAACTATTAGAGAATGGACCAACAATGTATATCAAAGCTAACACTTACTTTTGTTCGTGCTCTCTCCGAACCAACCTCCTATAAGGAGGTTGTATTTGATCCTCTTTGGCAATATCGATGATAAGCTTTATGCTTTGCAAAAGACATACACGGGAGTTACTCCCTTTACCCTCTGGTAATTGGTTGTAAGTAGGTGAACAAGATCAAAACCCACTCTGATGGCTCCATTGAGCAATACAAGGCTTGACTAGTTGCAAAGGAGTATGTGCATGAGCATGGCATTTGCTACAAGGAAACATTTGCTCTAGTTCCAAAGATGACCATAGTTCGCATAGTTATGGCATTAACAATAGTTCATCAGTGGAGTCTTTCACAAATGGATATAAAGAATGCATTTCATGATGGGTACTTGGCTGAAGAAGTTTTCATGATTCCTCCTCTTGGTCTTCCATATTAATCTAGAGGTGTGCAAACTTAGAAAGACTTTGTATGTCTCAAACAAGCACCTCAAGCTTGGTTTCAAAAGTTTTCTACTGTTATCTGTGACATGGGGATTTATGCTAATGATCATGACTCTTTTCTTTTCCTTCGATCTTCTACTGGTCGTATTGTTCTTCTACAATATGTTGATGATTTGATCATTACTAGTGATGACACTATTGGAATTATGTTGTTAAAATCACAATTGTAGCATTATTTTAAAATGAAAGACCCAGGTCCTCCACGAGATTTTTAGGGTATTGAGGTAGCTTCTTCTCCTAAAGGTTATCTTCTCCCTTAGTCTAAGTATTCATCCAATATTATTCAGAAAACTTTCATATCAGATACACGCAGAGTTGAAACTCCTTCGGAACTCGATGCACAATACACTCCATCAAATCATGTTCCCTTGGCTGATTATACTCTTCTATGGTTGGCACTCTAGAGTTATGTTGGGCATAGAGTTACATGTTTGTGTCATACATATTGTCATTGCATTACATTAGTGAATTAGAGGGATTATAGCTCACAAATGTTCACTTTACATATGCCACAACTTACCTTTATTCTTTGTTTACTACCACTACTACTGAGAATGTTTGACTCCGCTGGTCACGAATTGATTTAGGCATCTCTTTGGATGCTCATAACTCTATGTATTGTGATAATAAGAGTTATAGTTATCAAAACCAAATCGGGCAATGAATTGGTCAAGGGACCGTTTCACGGTTCACTGATTTAACCGATGGTTCAACTGGTTTTATAATTAATATATTTACAAATATATTACATTAAGTAGTTACATCTTTACTTAAATATATATTAAAGATGGTGAAATACTTTTTAATCAAAGCATTAGCCAAATGGATAAGAAAGTTTCTTTCCATCCAAAGTGCTTGTGTTCGACTCTCCAGACTTACATTTTTTATATGAAACTCCCAATAAATTCACTTGTTATTCTAAGTTCCTTCTGGCTTCCATGATAAATGCAATACTATAAATTATCTGACTGTGAAATGAGGCGGCTCAGTGATAAAATGAGGCAGCATGCAGCTTTAGGAATTCTGCCAGTTTAGCTGCCGGTTCATTCGTTGGTTTAGTAGAAAAGTGACCAGTTTAAGACAGTTTGATCTGGTTTAATTGCAAAAAACGATCCAATTGAAATACCAAACTGACTGGGGGTCTGGTTCCACGAATCCAATCCAGTCTGATTCTGATAACTATGAGTGCTATTCAAATAGCGCACAATTCTGTCTTCAATGAGCGTACAAAAAACATTAACATTGATTATCATTTTGTGTGCTATCATCTGTAGCTTGACACTCTTTTTCCTCTTACTTTGCAATTGGTTGACGTCTTTACAAAGTCTCGCACAGTATGCGCTTCCGCTTTCTACTTGACAAATTTTTGAGTTAGGCTATATATATTAGCTAGCATCTCATTAAAGGTTGTTTAAATTTTTAGTCTTTTTTTGCTTCACCCTACTATAAAGGCTTTGTTTTGTTTTCTATGTAATGAGAGATTAAAGAATTACGGCTGATGAATAAGAGTTTTTCCTCTTCTCTCTTCTATTTCTCAACTTTGTGACCTAAGTTATTACATCCAAACAAAAGATTGGGATACCATTTCATATACGGACTTGTAATCTGAACTTGTTCTAAACACTAAGATGGAATATCGAATCTTACAAGATTTGATTCCTATCCTATATAGACATATCCTATCTTGTCCAGTTCATATCTTCAGTCCTCCAAACATGGCCCCCGAGAACATAAGCATATTATGGAAATAAAATAACAAAAGACTTGGTTACTCCCCATGCTCCCCTCCCAAGAAAAACTGAAAAAGTCATCAATCTTCTGTAGATAAGGAGTGTCTTTGTTGCTTAGAAAAAAAACCCAAAAAAATGAAAATAAAATAAGTGTGGGGTATCTTCGTTAATAAAAAAGAACCTGTTTTTCTAAAAATAAAGTAAATAGTAAAATATTCCTAAAACATGAGACGGAATAAGACATAAAAACTGTGGTCCTTCAAACAAATAAAATGAACACTGAACAGTAGGACTAAAAAGACGTAGTTGCAATAAAACCATTTTTCTTCTTCGTCTTAAAACATAAAATCCGTAGTTTTTTACAACATTTTTTATGGTTCCAAATTCCATTACAATCCTTATTTTCTCTTCTCTTCCATGTCTCTGTCATGTGTCCCAAATGTGTGGATTTAAAATTTTAAAATGCTTCTCAGACTTGTTTGGTGTGTTTTCGGCACATCTAGGTGTTTACCTTCCTTATGCATGCATTAAGAGTGTGATTTTGCATGTCTGGAAAACATGGAAATGATATGAGTTCATGTAGCAACCGGAATATTTATGAAATGAGGAAGAAATAGAAAAGCAGGAAAAAGGGGGGGAAAAGGCAGGAAACTTATCTGAAAGTTCATATATTGGAAAATATTCAAATTTAATTGCAAAAAATAAATACAATCATACCTCAAACTTCACAGATCCAATATCAAGCTTCTGCTTCACCTCTTTATGAACATCAGGCTCTGCAAATAGATCAATCCCAAATTAAATGCAACAGCAAAAGAGGAACCAAGAAGTCAGATGGTGTCATAGATTCACACGGAACTCCTAAAATTAATTTCTATAAATGAGAACACAAGGCTTTAGAGAGAGAGAGAGAGAGAGAGAATAAGGAAACTTTTTTTATTACTGAAAGAATAATGAAACCAGAGAATAACAAAGAAACAAAAAAAAAAGAAATACTACGGCAATATATTTACAATAAGAACCCTACCCACTAAAGCAGTTGTGACTGGTCTTGACCAGATCACCTCGTCCCTCTAATTTTGGAACAGACTTGTGTGAGTATGTTCTGACTAGTATATTATGCTGAATACAGCCTATTTGCTTAATTCACTTGTTATATTGATACCTTCATCTTGGTTTACATTCTACAAGTACATACATCTTCAATACCTTCCCAACATCCAGCAACATAAATTAAGGCCGCTCCTATTAGGGAATAATATCCATACTTGGGCCTGCTATGTCAGCCAGAATTCATCTCCCGTCCATAATCTCAGTCCAGAGGCCCAGGTCAACAATTAAATTTGACATATCCTGTACTTATTTTCCAAAGAATTGCCCATAGGATTTTGGATAATAATATCCAGAGTCATTTCAAATTAATAGAAAATTGAAATGAGAAATATATTGAAAGCCCATATTGAAGGTAAAGCCAAAAAACAGAATTTAAAGTCCAAAATAAGCTTGAGAGTCTGAAAGCAATGATAAAGGATATGAAGGGTTCTACAAAAGAAATGAGTCACGAAATGATATACCTAAACAATAAAAGACATGTATGATAGGACTATGACTACTGTAAAACAATTGTTGGAAAAACAAGTGAATTTTGATCATATCAGGCTTCCATAAGGGGTGATAAAGGATATGAAGGGTTCTACAAAAGAAATGAGTCACGAAATGATATACCTAAACAATAAAAGACATGTATGATAGGACTATGACTACTGTAAAACAATTGTTGGAAAAACAAGTGAATTTTGATCATATCAGGCTTCCATAAGGGGTCAGCGTTAAGTCCTCACCTTTTTGCCTTAATAATGGATGAACTGACTACATATATACAAGATGAAGATTCATGATATATGTTTTTTGCTAAGGACATTTTTTTAATTGATGAAACTAAAATGTGGATAAATGTTAAATTAGAGGATTGGAGAGAGACTTTAGAATCATAGGGTTTATAATTAGAGCAAAAATTGAATATATTAAGTGTGCTTTAGTAAAACTAGAAACAAAAATGGTGATGATCTAAAAATTGACAAATAAGAGCTAATAAAATAACTTTAAGTTCACTTATCAATAAGAAGAAATTGAAAATAATGTTTCTCATAGAATCAAAGCAAGATGGGTAAAAATGAATAAGTGCTTCTGACATCTTGTATGATCAACGTATATCTCTAAAATTGAAAGGTGGATTCAATAAAACAGTTATTAGACCAAAAATATTGTATGAAACATAATGTAGTGTTCACAAAATGACTATGGCCAAAATGAGAATGTTGAGATAGATATATAGTAAGACAAGAAAAGATAAAACTAAAAATGAATACATTTGTGCGATGATAGAAGTAACACTAACTAGAGACAAAATGAGAGAAAATTGATTCAGGTGATTTGACCATGTAGAACTAATACCAGTAAAAAAGAGTGATATGATTCACATTGAGGGTTGTTACGGGAAAGGGGAAAGTAAAAATAACTTTAGTTGAGATTACATACACACACACACACTTATGTATATATGATAGTGTGTGGTTTAACTGAGGGGATGATCTGAAATAGAATAGAATGACAAAACAAGATTTATGTAAGGGACCCCAAATAGTTAAGATAAGGCTTCATTGAGCTGAATTAAGTTGAGTTGGAAAGCAAAGTTGCTAAGCCAGCGCATATAAGGAGACCTTCAACAAGACAACTACTTTTACTATGTTCCAACTTGTCATGGTTGCTTATTTAATCCCTAAACACGTCAGTGACAGCACCAGATGCTATCCAAAGCAATTCCTTTGAAGCCGGAGATTTTGAGAAAACCTTGTCTACGGTTGAAAGAAACCAGGTCTGAAGACCACAAGTAGATAGCCTGAGAATATATTGACCTATTCCATCAACATAGATTTTATGGCAATATTAGGTCAGAAAATGGTTACAAATCATCCTGACGTGTCCAAATCTACTATATGGAAGAAGTAACATGAACTCTCTTTCAAGTATCTTCTAAATCAAAGAGACACTTGGGCCTCAAAGAATATTCTCAAAACTGCAGAGCTTGTGCAAGATGGAATTGAGGTGAAATTTCATTTAGGTAATTGTTCAATTCCAAGGGGCACAACTGCTTTTTGGAATATATCTCCCTATTTTACTGTAGATACTGAACCATTTTGCGATCATGCAATTAAAAAGCCACTAATCAAGAAGCATATAACAACCCATGCCACAATTCATAGCTCACATAGCATCCCAGTAAGTATGAAAGAGAAATTTCAGAAACTTAACAAATGCATCAATGAACCAATATAATTGAAATGTGGTGTATTTCTAGCAGTTTCAAAACATTGATAAACAGTGTGTCTGGCAATAACTTAAATTGAAACAAATTGGATATTAGGTCTGTAATTAAGAAATAATGCATGTCTTAGACATCAGCAGTAGTATGATTCTGTAATAATCAGATCCAAGACTGCAAAGAAAATGAAATAAATAAATAAATAGAAAGGAAAACAACATGCTTGTCCAATAAATAAAGTAAAAAAGGTACTTTCAGCTAATCAGAACTAATATAAGAAATATAGAAGTACAATAAAAGGAAAAAAAGAGAAATGAAGACATAAAGATTAGGCGTGATTCAAAATTTACCGACTGCAATTGGGTCTGTTGATGCAGAAACAGGTTGCCCCTCAACTCCATCCTCTCTTACAGAAGTATAAATTGCCACAAGCCTGTAGCCCACATCATCAACATTAGCTTCATACATCCTCCCAGTCTCCCCTGCAACATTATGTCATCTCTAGCAATCAAGCCTCTGAACTGGACATATAGAAGCTGGATCTTTTGATGAAAATTTTGATAAAATTAGACAAAAAATGACTTGATGACACCAACTAGCATGATAAATTTTTACTATGATAACTAATTGACTAGCATGATGACATCAATAGAAGAGACATGTTCTTGTGGAGCATGTGTTAGATTGAAACTTCCAGCAAACCGCTGGACTAGTGTCTGATACATCTTATCATGGTTTTAAATCGTGGTATCGAGATATTCTTTTATCCCTTTTGTAAGGATCTCATCTCAAAACTGTCCATGACTGTTTGTCTTTAGCATGACCACTTGATGAAATGTGGAGGGAGGTGCGGGTAAATGGCCGATACCATTCTGATAGGGGGGCTTTCCTTCCTTTCTCTGAAGAGACCTCTAGGAACAGAAGTCTTGTATAACATCTACCACGTCAGCTCCAACAATGGCCTAGAAGTCACAGTTGTGGTCGCCGTGTAACAATATCGAGAGTATCGATTGATGCGTAATGAGAATCGAACGGAAATCGGAAACCATTACTATGAATTTTTTTTTATCACTAGCAAACCTCTTAAAATTCACTATTACGCATGGCTTAACTCCAGTTTATCACATTTTAGTATTTTTAAGGGAAAATTACATTGACCGCACCTGAGGTTTCCAACAATTGCAGATGTCACCTCTCTAGTTTTTAAAATTACACTGCACCCTTTATATTTACGATGTTGGTAACAAATACCCCCCTTCCATCAAGAGCCATTAGTGACTAAGACGGAATTTGATGACGTACGCATGATTTTTTTTTCAAATGCCAACTTTACCCTTGCAAATAATAAAAAGACAAAATTACCCCCACATACCCTTGTAAAATGACAATATTCTCCCTAAAAAATTCTCTCTCACAAAACTCTCTCTCTGTCACAAACCCACCTCCACACACTACTGCCTCTCCACTCAACCCCAAAAAAAAAAACCCACAAACCAAATCAAGTTTTGTGTGCAAAAACAAGAAGTATAAACTCATACTCAACCCTGAAATAAAAACAAACCCACAAAGAAAATTAAGTTTTGTGTGCAAAAACAAGAACAATAGATGGGGTTTTGTAAGTGAAACACCCATTTCAAACCCACAAAGCAAATCAAATTTTTTGCAAGAAAATGAGCCATTTTGATGGGCAAATCCCAGCCACATATTTAGGTCACATGAGATAATTGTAGGTGAGGTGGCAAAGAGTGATTTCAAGAGAAATCTAGAACGTGAAATTTGTTTGGAGAAATGTGGAGAGAGAGAGAGAGAGAGAGTCGGTGGTGAAGGAAGAGGAAAAGGGTTGTCAATGAGGCTGAAAATTTGACCATTTAGACAAAGAATAAGACAAGGATTGGTAGTGCCGGTGGTTGTGGATTTGATACACGACAGATGATCAGCAGCAATGAAGGCTGAAATGATGATGATGATGATGGTCGGAGAGGGCAATGAAGGTGTTGATGGGGATGACTGATGACGGTGGAGAACGGCTGATCAGAGCGGTAACGACAATGGAGGGCTGGAGGCGTGAATCTATGGGTCTATATATATATGAAAGATGAAATAAAAAGAAAATAATTAATTTTTACTAAAAATATTATTAAAATATGAGGGTGATTTGGTCAATTTATAGATTCCGTCAACTCCGTTAATCGGACAATTCTGACAGGGGGTGTGGTGTAATTTCATAAACAAGAGGGCAATAGAGTTCATTGTAATTTACCCAATTTTTAATTGTTAGTTTTAAATTTTTAACACCTAAAAAGATGTTTTACTAATTCTTTTAAATTTTATATTATCTTTTCGGTCAAAGTAATAAAAAATATCATCTAATATATATAACACTGCACTAAGCCACTAACTAATATAAATAATAACTAGAAACACAATTAGAAGTCCATAACAAATAATGCGTAAAAAGTAAACAATTGTTGGTAAGACAATTCTTTCCACAATTTATAAAAATAAATAAGTTAAACAATTCTAATTTTTATAACTCCACAACTAAATCAGAAATAATAATAGATATTAATTTAGTCCATTACTACATGATCCACAATTAATATCTTATTAATTCATGAAATCACCACCAAATGTTTTAAAAGCAACAAACATAAACTAAAAGTTGTAACCACCACCCATAAGCCTAGTCTTCAAAAATAAAATCTACCCATTAAATCACTAGACCAAATCATAGCATTAAGTTTGAAAAAAAAAACAAACTTGAATGATTTTCTACAAGCTTCAAATCATGACAAATTAGCAAAAAATTAATATATCTAGACTTCAAAATCAGTTGTGGGGATTGGAAATAAGATTGAGTTGGACAAAAACTTTAAAATCTTGCTTTTCTACACAAGGTAACAAACAAGGCTGTAACGGTCATAATGGCCTGTAATGGCCTTTAACAGTTCTAACGGTTCATATTGTCCTGTAACGGCCATCATGCCGTGAATTTTTTTTTCTCCACTGATAAATCGGTGTGTATCGGTATTGGCGCCTCCAAAATGCATTATGTAACAGTTGATATGCTACGTAACCATGTAATGGCCAATACTTTATTCCACGCATCTTAGACATTCAATATTAGAGAGAAATTTCACAACTTCAAACATTCGGAAAATACACCACAAAACAACCCAACAAGTGGTTTTTGCACCTCAGATGTTGGCATGCTACTTTCTTTCAAAATAGAGTACAATTGTAATGAAAAATCATATCAAAAGTATAAATGAATTTGGTAAACAACTTATAAATGAAGTTATAAATGAAGTGAGGGGGATAAAGGGATGTGGAGGAGTCATAATCATGCATGCACTTATTCATACCTAAGTTTATAAAATTACACATACATATGCACACCACACACATGAAAGCTCTGCAGCCATATTGTTGCTCTGTCGCTGTCCCATTCTTTGATAAGCCATTGTGTCACATTGTTCGTATCATGTTGTGCTGTGCTCATGTTCACATCCATGTATTTAGAGAATATATTATGCAAACTGCTTTAGCTGCCACTACTATTATCTTAAAACATCATTTCAAAAAAAGGGATCTAAAATTCCAAAATTTAAAATCCCATGAATTGTCAAATCCCAGGACTTTGGATTCTTCTCACAGGAACATAACCTTATCTGAATTTGATTTGAAAAATCGAAAACATGAGACATTTTTGTCAGTTGATACTAACAAAGGACGTGCTATGGTAGTTAGATGTTGATTACTATATTTGCATCTTCAATTAGCAGCATCCTTCTCAATCACTGATTCTAGTTTATATATATATATATATATAGGTAAGTGACCCTTGGGGTAGTTTTGATTCTAGTTAATTATTTCTAATGAATTGATTAAGATTTTTATTATTTCCCTGAATGATAGTACACATTTATACCAATTTGCTCTTAACTTTTTTCTTTCGTTCCTTATTAAGCTTCGTAGGTGAAGTGGTAAGATGTCTGTTTATACTAAGCTATATTGGCTATTATTTATCCAAAATCAATTATCTAGAATTTTATTTGGGGATGCCATTGGGAGTAGCTACTAAGACCAAGGCCATTTGGGATCCAGTCACTAAGGGGATTTAGAGAAGATTGGCTGGTTGGAAGAAGCAGTACCTTTCAAAAAGTGGGAAGCTAACCTTGACAAAAAGCACATTGGCAAGCCTAACATCCTATTACATGACCTTGTAACCAGTTCTAGCTTCAGTGGCAAAGAAATTGGATAAAATCCAAAGAGATTTCCTTTGGGATAGTCAAGAGGGGGAACAAAAGATGCATTTGGTGAGATGAAATAGAATTCAAAAGCCCATTAAATGAGGGGGATTGGGCATCAAGGAGTTGAGCATGTCCAACAAAGATTTTATGGGGGAATGATTGTGGAGGTTTGCAGTGGATACAAGGATGTTGAGGAGGAGAATTATTGATATCAAATTTGGGTGCAATGAGAGTGGATGGGTTACAAATGTTTTGGAAGGTCCTTTGGGAACTAGTTTGTGGCGAATTATGAGCAAAGGGAAGGATCACTTCATGCATATAACTTCCTTTGTTATTGGGGATTGGGAGCTGGTTTCATTTTGGTGTGGTGATACTTAATAGTGCATTGAACTACAGAATCCCACAGCTTTTCCACATAGCAATGAATCCAGAAGGGAAAGTGAAGGATTATCTTTCTATTGTGGAGGGTGAATTCATTTAGAGTCCTAGCTTTCACCAAAATTTCAATGATTGGGAGTTGGGAAAAGCTTGTATTTTGGGCACTTTGCATCAGTTAAGACCGTGAAGGGATGCCTTAGACATGACTTTGCGGAAAAAGGAGGGAAGCCAAAAGTTTACAATTAGATCCTACTATAGGGATCTAGCTAGGAAGAGGGAAAAGCAATTTTCCCTGGAGGGTGGTTTGGGGCCAAAAGGTCCTTTAGAAGCTGCATTTTTGGCTTGGACCTTAGGATGGGATGCAGTGTTAACAATGGATAATCTACAAAAGAGGGGTTTCATCCTACGAGGAGATGTAGCACATGCTTATGTGAGGTGGAAATGGCCAATCATTTATTTTTACATTGCTCTTTTGTGACAGAAGTACGGTATCCTTTGTTTGCACTCATTGGTTGTAGTTGGGTTATGTAGTCTTAGAGTTTTCTTCTTTTGGGTTGGTAAGAGGAAATGTAGTGTCAAAGAGTTTTGGAAAGGGTGGATGGGGGTATGTGGGAGGAAAAGGGGGAAGAAATGTACAGAGAATGGTGTCTTCTTTCCTTGTTTGGAGCATATGGAGGGAACGGAATCGTCGCATCTTGGAAGAAAAGGCGACGTCATTGAGTAGATTTAAGGTTAATTTTTTGAAAACATTATATTTTTGGTACATAGAGTTATACCCTTCATATGTACATAGTTTTGAAGATTTTTTTTCCCTCATGAGACTAATTTGAGTCCCTTTTGTAACATGTTTGTGGCCCCAAGGGCACCATTTTATTTATAATACTCTTATAAAAAAAAAATTATCTAGAATTTTTATGATCTACATTGATTGATTATATCATGTTATAATTTTTGTTAAATCACCAACTCATCTAAAAGCTTAAGCTGTTAAAGAGGGTGTAATTTTATTATTTTATTCTCTAACATGTCCCCTCATATGTGAGAATCCGAGCCTACATGTATCAATTCATATTTTTAGGGTGAATGGTGAGATTTGAACCCAAGACCTTTTGCCTTCTCTGATACCATGTTAAATCACCAACTCATCTAAAAACTTAAGCTGTTAGAGAGGGTGTAACTTTATTATTATATTCTTTAACAATTTTTTTATTAAATCGTGTTGTAATTAATTATCCTTTCCTTTTTCCCTTTTCCTTTTAGTAGCTAAACAGTAGAAATGCCAAGAAAAAGTAACCCCAAGACTGGGATAAATTGTTTTTTGAGGAGTGCTTCGTAACACTGTATAGATGGTTTTCTAGAACCAAATATTGTCTAATTTAATTCTTAATTTTTAAATATATGAAAATATACCTTCTTTGGATCTTTCATTGTGACTAAAATTTTAAGTATGGTACAAAAGTTTTTGGTGGTCAATGTGATTCTACAATTCTTTTCAAGAAATATAAGTATTGTTACATAAACAAAAATATAAGCTACTTAAAATTATTCTTAAAACATATAGAAAAAATTTATAAAATATAAAAAATACTTGACAATGGAAAAGAAATAGATATATAAGGGACGAGATATCAGACTTTACAGTCGATATATTCGAAAATAACAGATGAGAAATTCAAAAATGTTGGTGGGATAAAACATTCAAAATAGCCATCATGAAAAATAACAATTGAAATATGTGATATGAACGGTATTTTGTTTTTGTCATATTCTTCGTTATCACTTTTATATTAAATATTAAAAACCAACACAAAAATGAACCTGTCACCAGTCACTGGTCTTGTCCATTATATGGAGCATTTAGGACAGAGAATTGGAAGAAACCAATCTAAACACTTGAATTGCCTGAGTTTCAAGTAATAAAGTGTTACTGAGGTGGTCGAACCAGTTGAATACTAAGCTCTTTTGTGTTGACACATATCAAGACAAGCCTGTATCTAAAATTAATTTTAATACTGTTAAGCAGTCGAAAAGATTGATCCAGCAGTTGAATTAGTGCCACAGTGACCCTCCCTCAGCAAGCACACGCTACTTTTCCATTTCCAATACATTCTCCAATTTCAGATAAATTATTTAGAGAAAAATAGAAAGTAAGTATCATCTAATGAAAGACAGATTACATAGCTCTATAAGGTCAATAAAATGAATTAGCAGTACCAGGAATAGAGATAAGGTCTGGACTTCCAACCATTGATCTAAGCCACTGGATTCTACTCTTGCCCTCCTTTCCTCCACTATAAATGCCACGAACAGCATATAAGTTAGTGTGGAAACCTCTACCCTCGATCTCCAGCTTATCTATTCTAGGAATCCCTGAAGAGAATTAAAACCATAAATAAGAAACTAATTACTGCAACAAATATGATGAAATAATAACACCACCTTGAACAATAAATAATAATATTAATAACCACTTAGGATTGAGAAACAAGAAAATTGTTGGAAGCAGGAAAATTAATTCAAAGCAATTAAAAAACATTCCACAAATTCCCATGAGTTAATTCACCATGGTGAAAATATTATTCCATGCAACGAAGTTTATCCCCAATAAGCAGTAAGAATATGAATAGAAAGTGGGAATATCCTAATTGAAAGAACTAATTTTATAACCAAAGGTCTTTAAAAAAAAAAAAAATGGGTAGTCCCAGTGCATGAGGCTCTAGCAGCTAAGGAGTCTAGGGAGGATTAGATGTATGTAACCTAAATCCCCCCTCCTAGAGCGGAGAAACTGTTTTTGCAACTCAAACCCATGACCTCCAAGTCACAATGGACTGAATGGAGCAACATTACTGTTTGCGCCAAAACGCTCCCTCAAAAAAAAAAAAGTTCTCATTAGCCTTCTCAAATTTGCTAATAAATAATAATAATAATAATAAATTAATAAATAAAATAATCATCAACTGCATTATTACCACCACAATATATTTTAAATCTTATCTTGGAACCATCCAAAAAGCCCCAAACTGTCAGGGAGATTAAACTTGACTTGTATAGCAGAAAATGAAAATTATCCAAAGCAAGATGGTAACATGCAGAAAAAAAAACTGTTAGACAACCAATCATAGAATGGGCCAACAATGCGTATCAAGCTCTAAACACTCCCCCTCGCATGTGACCCCGGACTCGCACATGGAGAGAAACAAACCACAGACAAATATGAAGCAGAATAGAGTGCAACTTTGCACAAATAAACCAAACGGTAATAAATACAAATGAAGAGACTTGAACCCAAGACCTCTCACAACCAATGCTCCGATACCATGTTAGAGAACCAATAATTCTAAAAGCTTAAGCTGTCAGAGAATGGGTCAACAATGTATATCAATCTCTCAAAACAAACAATTTTCTTAAAGAAGTTCAGGATGAAGAAAGAATAATGCAAATTGAGAGAACTTGTAGCATCATTACAGATGACATAGGACAACATGTTTGCATTAGTGGAGTAGAGAAACTATGATATGGATAGTTCAGGAACAGGCATAACAAGACAGAATAATCATTTAAAGCAGAACATACATCTTCAGTAAGATGAAAAAAGAAGTGGACATTTATGCCCGTATATAATTCTTTGTATATAACACGTATAATGCCATTACCTCACAAAAGAAAAAATATTTCAAGATTTTTTTTCTCCGGAATATTGGTGAATGTGTACACACATTTTATTTGCTAAAATTCAAAAGAATGAGTACAAGAAAGGTAATCTTGCTCAGTTGATTGCCCAATTCAAAATTAAATTTAGAGAAGTGACTGAAGACCTGGCAAGATGGAATCAGTTTCAGCATGTGCTGACTCACTAGACCTTCCAAAAACATCAATCACGATACATTCACATCTTAGACACCGACCAATGTCCTCCAATCGCACCTTATAGGAGCAAGAGCGCTGTGAAGGTAAGGGCTCGAAGGACTCAACATTCCCCATTTCAGACGAACAAAACCTGCACAATACCTCAGGAAATGTAATGGAAGGAACAAAGTGAAATAATACCCATTAAAGAAGTTGCCTCACTAAATTATTTGATACTCTACAAAGCTACCAAAAAATTATGGCTTTGCCAGAACACATCAAACCTTTAAGGACCAAGCTTGAAGATTAAAGCTGTGCAAACGTTGATAGGATGCAAGACCAAATTACAAAAAAAAATGTAACAACTGAATTGTCTTAGACAATAAGCCCATACAAAAGCCAATAAAATACAGTTTAGCAAGGGGTAAACTACTGGCACAAATATAAAGCCAAGAAAATTAGCTCTATAATGCAGTTTTTAATTTGGACAAGTTCAAAGGGATGAACAAAAATACTATCATGAATAATGAAAATACCTTCATTCTATTGAAATACCCTTGTAACTGAATGGTTAACATTTCATAAACCACACAAAATAACTTTTATCGCAAAGTATTTAAAGACAACCATGCAATGAAGTACTGGGACACAGTGCTATACCATTGGTATCGAACATCTTTCTTGTACTTTCCCCAAACATGTTGTTGAGTTTCACTTTTTGGTATCACTTCAACAGCAGTAAGTACATCTCCTTCGACCGCCTTTCCAGTAAGAGCAACCATCTCGATTTTTGGAAGTTCTAGAGTGCAATGCAATTTTAAGATGCAAAATATTAATTATAATCCTCATTCATTATGCAGGACAAGTTACAAATGACTTTCTTAGTTTCAAGATATGCATTAGAAGCCATTTAGAGGTAGAAGTGTATTATAAAAGAAGAGAATTTAACATACAACCTCTAGTTACTATAACCACCATTGAAAAGGTATAGAAGTTTACGAAGATTAAAGTGGTAGCAACCTAAAGCAGAATGTAGATAAGAAAGAAAAAAAAAATAATCCTTTTGCAGCTCATTAAAAAGTTGTAACTTCAACGCTTCATGTCTGTTACAGTGAATCCTATGGACTCAAAATCCCTGCCTACCTTATGATTACAAAGATCACCAGTTTCATGACAAAAAGAAATTGAAACCCCAAGGAAAAAATCAAAATAATGCTTTCTTATAACTACAAAGTAAATAGGAAAACGTTATATAATTTTAACTTCATATAAAAAAGTCTCTAATGCTCAGATCTAACAAATCAAAAGGAAATCTAATTACTTTAACTTTTGCAAGGAAATAACAGACGGGGGAAGAAGGTAAGACGAAATCATGCACTGGCATTATTTCTTGAGCAGTGCAGGCACAATGGTAGCAGTATATTCAATTACAACAATAAAGGGCCCAACACCCTATGAAGCACAGACACTCTGTTTTACCTCACGCATCCGTGTCAGACATGGACACGTTTGGACATGTGTCGAACACGCTCAAGCACGCAAAAAAAGAATGTCTTAAGTTTTTTGAATTTCAAACATGTTGGGACACATTTTTGGATTTTATTTTATTTTTTGGGATTTTTTGTTTGTTGAACTTTTCACCTCTTCTTCTCCACTCTTTTTTTTTATACACACACACACACACACACACATATATATATATTAGTTAACAAATTTGTTTTGAAATTTGAATCATGAATATTGATTATTAAATGAAATTCTTAAATTTTTATTTAATGTCTTTTTAATTTTGATATATTTATAATATTTACATGATTTGTGTATTTTTATACCAATTTTGATTGAAATAATATTAAAATTTTGTTATGCAGTCATATAAAAATATAAAAATATATATATTCAACATGTCCTCAACGTATCCGTGTCCTACCTTTTTGAAAAATGTTGTATCCGCGTGTTCATGTCATATCGTATCTGTGTCTCATGTCCATATCCGCACCTCTTAGCCAACACCCATGCAATCTTTCACAAGGAGCATTACAACAATGCACATCCATGCTAATATTTGTCAATACAAAGGTTGACTATAGACAATCTTCTAAAGAGGAGACATATCATCATTAGCTGGTGTTGTACATTTAAGGAGGATGTCCTCCATCTCCAGTGACTGGTGAGATCAAAGAATGTCAAGGAGGTCTAGAGACTCAGAGAGGAATAGCCAGCAGCAGTTTTGTGTCTGTGATGGTGTTCACGGGGTAAGAAAAATAGGCAGTCTTTTGATGGGACAAAATGCTTATTATTATTGATTAAATTTTAATATGTGCTCCCTCTTTTCTTGGATCAGAAGTAGTCCTTCCATTTTAATTAGAGTACTTTGTAGAATTTCTTGGAGAGATGAGAACATTGCTTGTATAGCTGTTTTTTGTATACATCCTATGTACATGGGAGCACCCCTTTGCTGCTATTTGTTGAAAATACTTCTACTTGTCAAGAAAACTAATAATGTATAACTGAAGTGAAACACTCTGGCAAGAGAGAACTAGAACACTCATAGAAAGAGATGCACAAAAGAAAACTAGCAGATGCATCAATGTACAGCAGCTGAAGCGTCAATTATTACAGTGAGGCGTTTTTGTTCACTGACTTGACTGTTGGTTAATCAAATTCTAGAATGAAGCAAAGTTTTTGTTTTCTTGTGGTTGCCTGGATCAGGCGGAGGGGGCAAGGAAAATTTGTTGAAGTGCTCTTTTTTCTTCGAAATTTAATAAAACTATGCCCATTGACAAAGACACATGCTATGTAGACACACACAGAAAGAAGATGTACACACAATTCTAGAAGTACAAGGTTGGTGATTCAAAAATATACCATCCAGTGATCTGGAAACAAAATGTATGCCATGATCTAAAAATTCTAAAACATGAAGTAGTGGAAAACATGACTGCCAAAACCAACCAAGTTAACAGCAAGAGCCTCCCATCTAAAATTAGGACCTAGATCAATTGCTTGTGATATATCAGGTGTGTGTAAAAGATGAATGTCAAGCACTAGCATTACATGAAGAATTTTAGATTGTTTTAAGTACATGCTCCCTGCTTACAACCTGTATTCGATAATATAAAGTCAAGCTATGATACAGCAAGTTGAGATTAGTGACCTGGGAGAATAATGTCAGTTGGTTCAGATAATCTGACTTCTCCCACAACTGAATCTGAACGAACTGGTGTATACCTGCGGGATGAATTGAACGAGTTTATTAAAATATGTACTTGTTATGGAAAAAAAATGTCATATTGAAAGGGGAAAAAAACTAAAGAATGAATGTAAAGCCAATAAGAAATGTGAAACAGACTGATTTGTTGGCTGTATTATACAACCACTAGCCCCAAAAGCTTAAATAGTTAAAGAATATGCTAAACAACAGTTATCAAGCACTCATTCCCTTCTGCACTTTGATCCCCCACTTCCACATGGAGAGGAAGAGAAGCAGAGTGGAGATAAAACAACCAGATAAAATGGGACAGAATGGGGGAACAGATAAAAATAAAGAGACTTAACACATAACCTCCCAAAATCTTAACTTTGACACCATGTTAGAAAATCACAAGCTTTTAGGCAAATGGTAGTCTAGCATAACAAGTAAGAAAACAAATTTCTTTGGTGTCAGTGGCGGTCCTGGGGGGGCACCGGCCCTCCAAAACTTTGAGAAAAAAAAAAATTTCCTACTATAATTTAGACACTAACCCCTGAAAAATTTTGATATAACACCTCTACTATATATATATATTGCCCCCCCCCCCTACACAACCGTTGGGTCCGCCCTTTTTTTTTTTTTTGGGGGGGGGGCGGCAGCATTATTTGCCCCATTGCTTTACGAACCAACTTGTCTCTCTCTACACGTAATGTAGAGACAACACCTCTAAGGTAGATCATGGCATAACCCAATGGACTCCAAAAAGGCCAAGCAGCAAAATCCAAACCACCTAGTAATTAGACAATGAATTAAGATATGATTCATTGTTTCTTCATTTGTTTTGCATAGGCAGCACTAATTCACAATAATTTGGCCCATAATCACAGTCTTCTCTAAAGCCACACACCATCCCAATGCGCCTTAAGGAATCTAAACAAGTAGGGTAGTGGTATGGCATTCAAAAACCAAGAATGACTATTCTACTACAACCAATAGGGCATGGAGACACTCCAACATTCTGAGATATGAATACCACCATTTGATGCTGGCAACTAGTTATATCGGTTAGATTATCAGTTGCACCAAAAGCTTAAGCTATTAGAGAATGGGCCAACAATGCATATCAAGCTACACTCCCCCTCACATGCGACCCCAGACTCGCACATGAAGAGACAAAGAAACCACAGACAAATGCAAAGGAGAAGAGAGTGCAAATGCAAATAGAGAGACTTGAACCAAATACCTCTCATAACCAAGGCTCTAATAACATGTTACATCACCAGTAGCTCCAAAGGCTTAAGCTGTTAGAGGATGGGCCAACAATGCATATCAAGCTCTCAATAATATCAATGTCCTTCAGTGTGTTACTTCATTGCTTCACTGTGAGTTTGAGCAATTTGGAGGACAACCATGGCCATTCTTATCCTACATGATAGTGAATGTTTGGTTTGGTTCTCCTTCAAGTTGTTTTCCTTTGCGAATATGAAGGGCATCTTGCCCCTCCCTTCTTTATCTTGTTTTGTCTTTAACTCCACCTAAGCTACTTTATGGGAGTACTTAATCACCAAAGTTCTAAATTCAGTGTGCATACTTCATTTTTAGCATTTTCTTCTCCAATGGAAGTTCATCCACTAGAGCAGATGCTATGTGCTCTACATCAATACTGAAATCTTGTCATCAAAACACAAGAATTCTACATCCAACTCGTTATCTAATTATATATATTATTAGATAAGTTTAATATGTATAATTATACATTAATATACATAATTATATGTGTGTGTGCACAAAAGAACTTGAAAATATAACTTTCGTAATTAATAGCATCTATATTTGTTCACTCTTTTGGGAGATATCTCCTTCCGAGAAAATTATACACTGAAATCATATTGCAATATAAGAATTTAGCATAAAAGAAGCACAACTTTTTCGATTTGACAGTAATTATGGTAAATAATTTTCCCATTAAAGTATTTTTTTTAAGAATATTCATACTATACGAACTCAAAAGCTAAAGAAGCCACATCCTAAAAATAGAAATCTACAATATTACCTCTGTTTTTTGGAAACTGATTTAGTAAATGAAAAAAAGAAAAATTCCATCGTGTTCTCCTCTGAGGCTATCCTGATATGGGAAGATAAATTTAAGAATGGCTCTCAATAAAAGTAAATTACATTTTCCACAAGTATTTTTATAAGAATTGACATCGTGCATGATATCAAAATTTAACATGAAGGTTTTGAAATTTTCACTGTACCGCCCCTCAAGGACACCAATTCAAAATGGGGGAGGCCAAATAGATGGCTAAAGTCGGTCTTCGGTTTGGGAAGTAGGAATCGGCATCACCCAAAAGAATTTATAATCACAGAGTAATAAATGAGATATCGGTAAATATCTCTTAATAAATAAGATATTAAATCTAACAGAAAGATAAGATGCAGTAAATCTCAAGTAAAATTTGACAGAATAGTTGATAGACTTTTTGGTAAGAATACTTCATCCAGAAACATTGTTAGCTTATCAGTCAATGTAACATGTTGTAAAATGAATTTGTAAGCTACTTCTTCCAGTAGGCTACTTAACGTAAGAAAGGAGAGACAGAATAGTTACCCGAACAACAAGCGGCAATTGTAGTCTGAATCTGTAACTTCATAAGTTCTAGAATTCGCTCCGTTGATAAGGTTAATAGTTCCCTCACTAGTTTCTCTATACCAGCTAAACAAACTTGATCCTTCGTGCCCACCAAAATATTCTCCTTCTCCAGAATAAGTATTTGAAGACAACTCCTTCACATGAACGTTAGAAACTACTGGAAGAGCTGCCAAATTATTTCACTTTGATATGTTAAGAACAAGACTCATAAAAAATGAATACCTAGAAACCCTTGGTATGAGTGAAATCCAAAAGGAAAGCAATAATCATAATCTCTCAGACAGATGCAATACAATAGGACCAACCATTTAACAGTTCCATTTAGGTGGTATCACTTAAGCCAAAACAAACTACAATGAATGACAAACAGAGAAGAATTCATATCAAAGATTCCACTGACCACCCAATCAGAAATATTTGACATGATACATTAGGCCACCTGAATGGTGGATCCTATTATTAATAGCTGTTACTGGCTGAACATTTTGAACATTTATGAATCATGCTATTGGTCCAGTTGAAGATAAATAAACTTGCAACTATAAAACAAAGAACAAGAATAAGATTCTACCTGGAGTGACGGGAGAGTTGCATATTGATACTAATGGCTTTCCGCACTTTCCATCTGCACGAGTTGGCACCCAATATAAAGCCAAATAAGCCCCCACATCTTCCAGCGATGGAGTGTATGTTCTGCCATAGTAGCACATCATTCACCAGAGTTTATTTGCAGGATAGATATATTGTTCAGGAAACTTGGAACCCATCAAATTACATCACAGAACTTACAATGTTTGTCCACAAATTAGGACATCTTGACCAGCATTAGATATGTCCATCAGAGCAGATCCATGTAACTTATTTTCTGTTTGGTACCAAATATACTGTCCAATGCCTTCTTGTCCACCGAAGTATGCCTTTTGGGGGACCACCACCTTGTCCTCACAGCAATCAGGAACTACAAGTTCCACACCCTTAGGATCCGCTGTTGCAATAAAAATTATAAACATTGAAATTGTTTATATTTCTTATCTAGAAAACTAGAACCTTCATTAATATCAGACTCTGCCGATTCAAAAAATCTCAACAGACCTTTAGTTCTTCAAATTAGTTAAAGAAAAAAATTTCATGCAACATGCAAAACTGGGACAAACACTCCAAATGGGTGTAAAAACATTTGTCCAAATGAGTTAATATATAATCACGAAACATATGTTTGTCCTTATAGGACTGATGAGGAAATATAAGGGAAAACTCTAAGAGAAATAAACAGTCGAATCTGGTTTGTGAATTGAGGTAAATAACAGTACATCATTCCTTAGTTTTTCTAATCTTTGTTAACCAGCTTTGAACCCTATACTTGAGTCAATTGAAAACATTGCTTTTATGGTGTCCTAAAAAGTCCGCTTGTGTTTTAATACAAGAAAATTGCTAATGTTTTGCCCAAATGACTTGGTAATTGGGAACCATGTTGAGTAATAAATCCTTACTATGTGTTGTTTTGTATAAATAAATATTGCAAAGTCAAACTTAACTTTGTGAAATTACAGATTTATGCCGAACTAATTGCTTATGCATCTACTTGAGTTATCGATTGGATTTTGGATTGAATGAAACATATGTTTGAACACTTAGGATCAATCTAGAATTGCTTCTGTGTACCTTTACCAACAGGGGTATATGTTGGAACCGGGTTCTTGCCACAGGGAAATGTGGTGAGCCATTAAATGGTGAAACTAATTGGAACTAGTTCTAATGGACCCTTGCCAACCAGGTATACTGTTGGAAATGGATCTTAGTCAACAGCAAAAACTTTTGACCACAAAGGTTATATGAATTGTATTGAACTTGAGATATGATTTGTATAATTGATATGAAAAGCTGTTTTGATGTGTTTTGAAAAGTTATGAAATATTATTTGTTTTCCTTGGAAATAAAAAACATCATATGAACTTACTCTGATTTTCTTTAAACTATGGTTTGGCTTTCCCCTTGGCATGTTGCATAGTTATTTTCAGTTTTTTAGCTCACTGTTGTTACTAACCATTTCTATAGATGAGTAGTTCGAGAATCTTTCTGATATAGTAACTATAGTGAAGATGTAAAAAGAGACTGAACAGGAGAAGAGTAGAAGATCATTATTTATTAGTTTAGATATAGTAGGCATCTATTACCTTTGAGTTGGTAGTGCATGTTTTATTTGAGAAATTGTGACTTGGGTTATTCTGGATTTTGGTTTATCGTTTGATGTTGGTGATGACAAAAAGGTTGTAAAAAGCGTCTTGGTGGCCAGTCACCAACCCGAACCCACTTGTTTCAGATCATGACAACTTTTTTTTGATAAGATAAATATCATTAAATAGCACCAAGGGGGTGCACCCAAGTACAAAAATAAAAACATTCTATGAATCAATGTAACATAGAATGCAAAAAAAGCTACAAAAGAATCTATATCCATGATGAAGTCTCCCGACAACCCAAAAAATAGAGAGGTCAACACCGACACCTTTACCCTCCAGATAGGGGATTCAATGCCCTCAAAGTTTCTATTATTTCTTTCCCACCAAATGGCAAGAGGGACAAGTCTCCAGGTTTTAACCATTCTTTTGCTGCAAAATCTACCTCTCCAAGACTTCTTCAGGAGAACATGGAAACACCCATGAGATCCCAAATAGTCCAATCAAAAGCATCGAGATTGCCCAAGTGAATGGACAGTGAATTAGAAGATGATTAACCATTTCCTCACTGTTCTTGCATAAACAACACCAATTCACCAAGAATAAGCCCCTCTTCTTCAAGTTATCAATGGTAAAGATTTTTCGCCAAGCCACTTTTAAAGGAGCTTTGACCTTCCAAATGGCTTTCCAAGGGAAAAGAGGACCCCTATCCCCAAGCAAAAGTAAATAATAAGACTTAACCAAAAAAATCCCCCCACTATACATCCAGCAATCTCATCCATTCCAGAAGAAAGAATGTCCTAACTTTACAAAAAATTATAAAAATCCATGATTTCTTCGACCTCCCAATCAATCAGACGCCTTCTGAAGCTGATATCCTACACAATTTGTCCCCAAACCTCTTGATATAATCAGCAATCCTTGCAAACCTATTAGACGTAATCCAGAATAATCGAGGAAAAGCCACAGAAAGCAGACCCCTTTCATTCCGATCATCCCACCAAAATCAGATTTTAGACCCATCCCCCACTCTCCATTTTATATGTTTCGAGAACTCATCCCAGCCCTTTCTAATGCTTTTCCACACCCCTAGACCATGAGAGAATCTCACCTCACTAGAGCACTAATTTTCCTGCTCCGCCCCATATTTCTTCTTCACCACTCTTCTCCACAAACTATTTGTTTCTCTTCCAAATTTCCACAACCATTTCCCCAAGGCTGTATTAAACAAACAGAACCTTTGAATCCTCACACCTCCATCCTTCATCGGTCGGCACAGTCTCTCCCAATCCACAAGATGGAACTTGTCCTCATCACCCATGTCTCCCATAAAGACATGAAATACATTGGCAAGCTTGAGAGTGCGCTCTTCAAACGGGTAAGTCACCCCCCTTTTGAGAGATATTGCTTCTTCCGATCGACTAGCTTCTTTCAAACATCTCCACAACCGCATCCCAAATACAAGATTTTTTTTGCCAACGCACCAAGAAGAAGCCCCAAATAGGACATAGGAAGATGCCCCACCCGACACTCTAACAGAGCTGCAAGGTTATTAATGTTCACTATCTCACCAATCCCCACCAATTCGCTCTTCCCCACATTAACTTTCAGCCCCGAAATAGCTTGGAAACAAATCAAGATACATTTTAGATAACTCAACTGCTCTTTCTCTACATCACCAAAGACAATGGTGTTGTCTGCATAAAGGAGGTGCGAGATCTCTATTGAAGCTCTTGTTCCTTCCCCCACTGCGAACCCTCTCAGCAACCCCCTACAAACTACTCTAGCCATCAAGCCACTGAATGCATCCATGACCATGATCAATAAATATGGAGATACGCGAACTGCTAAAAAAGCCTTCTAGGGATCCATTAATTAGAATAGAAAACTTAAAAGTGGAAATACACCAATCAATACATTGCCTCCATTTAATCCCAAACCCCATCCTCTCCATCATGTATAGCAGAAAATTCCAATGGACATGGTCATACGCCTTTTGAATGTCCAGTTCACAAATCACACCCCTTTTTCCACTCCTCAACCTTGACATCAAAGTCCTTAATTATCAACAATCTAGCAACCTTCACCAAAAAAATTCAAGTGATGTGTTAATTTAAATAAGTAGCTCATATGCTCTTTGTTAAAAACATAAACACTTCCTGTCCAATACATTACTACTACTCAAAAAGAATGAGAGGTAGGGTGTTCAAAGAAGGCCTGCATTTCTTTGAGGGACAGAATTACACTTATCCAGGCAGGTCTTGCTAGTATCCCCCCTCTCTTTCCTAGGGTTGCAATTAAACCTGAAGGCCTTCAAAGAAACTTACCTCCATCATTTGGTTGGGGAGGGAGTAAAGATTGATTAGGCAGGAGATCATTTTCCTCCTAAGATAGAAGAAGGGTCGGGCCCAACCAATGTTGTCCATCAGAATAGAGCCCTTGTTGGTAAGTGGCCATTAACTCACAAGCTAAGAAGCACGGATATGGACACAGGACACGGACACGACGCATTGACACGTCATTTCTCAAAAAAAAAAAAAATAGGACACTGACACGTTAGGAACACGTTAAATATATAAATTTTTTTATATTTTTTATACGACCATACAACAAAAAGATGTAACGTTATTTCAATTAAAATTAGCATAAAACACACAAATCACAAATATAATATTAAGATATTAAAATAACAAAGTCATTGAAACTTCTTCATTTAATATCAACATTCATGATTCAAGTTCCAAAACAAATTTAATAACTATTACATAGAACATGTGTGTGTGTCTAACCCAAAAAAGAACTAAGCATAAAAAGAGGAAAAAAGAAGTAAAAAAAGAGAAGAAAACATCTCCATATTGTGTCCGAGATTTATATAAAAAAAATTGGACACTCTTTTTTCGCATGTCCGGAAAGTGTCTTACATAAACACGTGACCTAAAATAGAGTTTTCGTACTTCATAACTCATAAGGTTTCCTAAGAGCAAACTTTCTTCAGCATTGTGTGACAAAAAGTAAGCATGGCATTCAACAAAATGGTTGGGTACTCAACGAAACTCATCAATGCCCTTGGAAAGCAATATCACAGGAATAACTAGGTTACTCTAATCTTACCTGATTAATTGTTGGCTCTGAAATACGGACAATATATTTTGGCTCACGTGTCCATGTTGGACACCGACACTTTCAAACACTTCCCGGACACAAAAGAAAAGAGTGTCCAAATTTTTAAATTTTTTCTGAATTTTGGACACGTTATGGACATCTTTTAGACACGTATTTTTTTCTTTTTCTTTGAATATTTCAAGTGAGAAGCACGGACATGTTTTAGCAAAACTGAGTCCAAATATTTGTCTCTTATGTAGTGGAAGCAACAAAAACGGTGGATCATTTGTTCATTCTTTTCCTTCTACCCTTTTTGGTTAAAATCATTTTACTCTAGGCACGATTTCATACACCTTGTGGAAAAAGGCTTTTATTTTTTGAAATGTATATATAATGGGCTAAACCTAATAGCATAAAAATATTTAGAATACTTCTTTCGGTCGAGGTAGGAAAACATGGCAAAATGTTGGTGTCTTACACTCTCTTGGCAACCATTAGGGTGACATGGAGTGCGATGAATATGAGAATCTTCAATGATAAGAATTTAGGAGTTGAACTCTTGTGAGATAAATTTCGTTCCACTCCTCATTCTGAGCTTCACTTAGTAATGAATTTTGAGGTTGTTCCCTTCTGTCTAATCTGTCCAGGTGGCAACTTGGTTTATTTTTTAAAAAACATGCAGTGGTGAAGTACTTATGGAGAGTCCTATTAAAAATAGGTCAAAGCTCAGTTCTGATGGTTGTTCTCTTCACAATCTTGATCGACTGGGAACCGTTTCTGCTCCAGAGGCCAGTCTATAACAGAAAGGCCATTATATTTGAAATTTTGACTTTATTAGGTCTTAAAGAAGCACTCCCTTGGGATTAACTGATGTTTGTGTACTCATTCTCTCTAAATAAAATAAGAAATATCAACACAGTGCCTTGGAATTGTAGTCATATCATTTGCAAAAATTGTGTGTTCTGCTAGATTCTTGGAGGTGCATTTCTCTTGGACTCTTCACATGGCTAGTCCGGAGGCAAATCCTTTGGCAATAAGGTCTGAGCCACTCTAACAACCCCCCCCCCCCCTTCTTCTCTCCCAAAAAAAAAAAAGGCTTCTTTGTTGTGGTTGTTTGATTCCATTTGAGATGTTCAATCCACAAGTTGTTTTTGTTAGGAAATTTGAATTATAGTGGTTGTAAAATTTCCCCCCTATATTGACTGTGTTGGCAATTCATTCCAAAAATTTATTTTGAGTTTGTAATTGTTACATTAGATTAAGTCTCGTTGCAGCTTACATCGTTAGTTAATCGTTGCATTGAAGACTTAATCATCCGGACTCAAGTTAATGCTCTTGTATCTGAAGATGAACCTTGAAGATCAATCAAATACTTCATATCTAACACACTTAGATATCATGCATTCATATTTAGATAATGGTTAGGATATCTGTGCGGTTCATCTTTCTAATTGTTGATTCATTTTAAAACTTTGTTTGTTAATTAAACAAAGGTTAGACACTTTTTAGTTTTGACTAGGCTCAAAAGTAACTAAAATATGTATTAAAAAGTCTATTGGACATTTGGTTTTAAACTGAAATAATTCAGTTCGTTTTAAAGCAACTGTGCAAAACAGTAGCTTCCCCGATCAAATGGAGAACTAGTTTGTGATCGATCAGAGTGCCCCATCAGATCGTAAAATACTTTCCCGATCGAATGAATGTCCGATTTCGGTGATTGTTTTGGTGACCCTAATTCCTAACCCTAACAGGTTTAGGTGATCTATAAATACATTGTGTGAGAAATTTTTTATATGCAAATAGAGAGTTGCAATTTTGCATCAAAGAGGTAAACTTCGCACAACTTTTTATTGGGTACTTTATTACTCTTATGAATCCAACTGTCTAAATTCATATTTAGTTTAGGATTGCATATGGTCCCTGCATCACATTGGTGATTGTGATATGGTTTGCATTTAAGAAAGAGTCTTAGGTTCACTGTTTTCCCACAACACGAGTTTGTGTTGATCTGCAGGAGTTTGGATTGGTGGTAGAAGCGCTCGTTGTGAAGAAATCATTGGTAAAGACGCAATCAAACTATACAGAAGAAATTTACAGAAAGGACCGTGGGCGAATTGACTAACAGTGATGGAAGACTACGACGGACTGTAGTAAAGTTTGTATTTCGAGATATGGTGTTTTCGTATATTGGATTCGATTCATAGTGAATTTCTTACAAGTTGTGAGTTTTATTCCACAGGAGGGTTTCTATCTTGTGCTTACTATTATACTTGCTCAATGTATTTTTATTTAGCACTTGGCCCTATTTATTTGTGGAACTTGGTATTAAATTTCTATCTAGAACAATTGGCTTACTATTTAGTTCAATGATTCTTGTCTAATTAACTAGGTTAATTAGAGAATTAATTTGGGACTATCTGCGTTACTCAGTGGGACAATTAGTTGATCAAAAATTTACTTAGTTGATTAATTGAAACCCTAGAGTGCCTCAGTTTCTTCCTTTTCATTATTTTTCTTCATTTTCTTCTTTGTATCCATTTGAAGGATGCCTCACATATGCGTGTGTGTGTGTGTGTATTTGAAAGGTGATGGGATGCCTCACATATTCTCATTGTCTATTAGAAAATACATAAAGAGGGACAACACATACATCCAACAAAACAACCTTTGATGATTTTATGGAGCATTTTGTAAAGGCAAAAGGATGGAGATATAATGGATGGAGAAGAAGGAAAGAGCACATTTGGGGATATAAAAAAGGTTGAGGGCAATAAATCAAGAGCCCAATTTGAAGTGACATATACAATTCTTCTTAAATTGAGAGCAATACAATTAAACACTACTGGCCAATTTGTTATCTTTAGCTTTGGGGAAGGAAATGGTTGAATCCCCAAGGATCAATCATGGAGGATGGACTAACATTAGATACCAGCATCTTCAGCACTCCAGTAATGCCATTGGCTGTTGGCAAGAATACTAGTGTGTCTAAAGATTTTTTCAGAAAAATACACAGTTGTTTTTAGACTATGTATTATGACAGATTTGCTACCGGGAAAAAATAAATGAGAATATAAAGATGCGAATATGAGGCTGCATAATAATTCCAGCAAGAGAATGTACTAATGTAGAGATTGAAGACTGACAGCACCATGTCCATAGAACAAGCCAAGAACCAACAAATATGGACAATCCGTGATATTGTCCATAATTAGGAATTCAATAAGTGAAATATAAATAACATATGCAGACATGCATACATATAAATATATTGCAGTTTCCTCACTGTCTCCTACCCTATTTTTGAATAGTTTGCTACTATTGATGTGTGTTTATTGTGTTAAATCCATGTAGCTTTGTCTCTACACAACATACACATAACAATTAGAAAAGCGATAAAAACATTCATGTCATTTTCAGGGTAACACTGATGGTTAACAGTAAGAAGGAATTTTAAATGGTTAGCCATGCACAAAACACCGAAGTAAGATGAAATACAGTGAGAGGTGAAAACTAAGCAGAAGATGGGGGACCAAAAATTGGTTGAGGTGGTGGTGGTGCTATCGGGCGGCAATGGTGGTAGTAGTAATAATAGTAACCAAACGACTTTAAGACCTGAGGCCCAGGCACTTCAATTTGACACATAAAAACTTCTTTAAATGGAATGCAGCCAGATGTATCATAAATTTGTCAATTCTTATTTGAATGGGGGTGGGAACAGGGAATTTTTTTTTTTTTTTGTCAAATCAGGCTTCTCATTATCAACAGAATGGCAAATATTAACAAGAAAATATTGCTTGACGTCGCCTAACTGGTATTACTATTGTATAGTTGGATTGTAATATCGTAACATGGTGTGAATGAGCCACGCATAACCAGCCAACTAATCCAAAAGCATCCAAAATAAGGTTGTATTTGGTTGTGTTGCCAGTTTCTGGAGGGGGAAAAAACATCTTTCCCCTATTTTTTATAAAAGGAAAACAAAAACATGTTCGGAAAATAATGTGTTGTTTTTGTTTTTAGATTTAATGGCTTTCGGTGGATTAAAAAAAAAACACTTGGCTGTTATTTTCTAGGCTTAAGGGGCTCGGACTAAGTACACTTTCCGTATCTTTAAGTGTACAGATAGCAATTCATTTTCAAAATGTTTTTATTTTTTGGGCCAAATTTTGTTAACAGCTTTCAAAAACAAAAAAACAAAAAAGGATGAACCAAATACATTATTTTTTGTTTCAAAAATTCTGAAATCAAAAACAGAAATATATATATGTTGAGAGACTGATATACATTGTTGGCCCATTCTTTAACAGCTTAAACTTTTAGATGAGTTGGTGATCTAACATGGTATCAGAGCATTGGTTGTGAGAGGTCTTGGGTTCAAATCTCCCCATTTGCATTTATTTCCCGTTTGATTTATTTGTGCAAAGTTGCACTCTATTTTGCTTCGTATTTGTCCATGGTTTGTTTGTCTCTCCATGTACAAGTCCGGAGTCGCACGTGAGACAAAGTGTTGAGAGCTTGATATAAATTGTTTGTCCATTCTTTAACAACTTAAGCTTTTAGTGAAACTGGTTGTTTAACAATATATAAAACAGTCGCCAACCAAACAGGCTCTATGGTATACTATACTCTAAACACATCTCTATTATGTTTTAAATATATTCATATAGCATTTTAGCTCTGTTACGCAATTATAAATTTTTCTCAATAAAATATATTTATAAGAAAACATCAGCAATACAAGCCATCCAAAGCCAATTCAAGCATCTAATTTTCCTACTACCACACTTCACTTATTATTGATTTTCTAATAATTCAAAATATTTGAATGATATACAAATTTAAAAATGCAATAATCTATTAATAAAGGCTAAGGGAGTGCTGGATTTTCCACAATGAAAGAACCACTTACCAGGAGCAACCACACTAGATACTACACTTCTAGCTTTCCCTTTAGTTCCATCTTTACGCACAGGTGTGTAAACAAGCTCCACACATCTTCCCACATCCTCAAAAGTTAAATCCAAAAACTCTGCTAAGAGAATATTTTTAAGGAGTAAATCAAATAAGTGAAAGTGTATAAATTGGCAAAAAAATAAACGTCTAATAATTGAAGAAACTTACCACCAGCATTTAGTTTCTCCTTGACACCATTGCTTTTCACTCTAAACCATTCATAGAAGCAATCTCCTTTCTCCCTGAATTAAAATTGAATAGCTTTAACTTCGGGAAAAAAAACAAGGGTAGAAGCTCTAGCTGTCCTCGAAATGATGGTTCACTAAATGTCTTACCCTCCACTATAAGAAGCAACAAAGCTTAAACGTTCTCCTTCCACCAAGGATCCAAGAAATTCAAGTGACTGACAAGTTGGTGGCCCTGCAATAAAAGTCCATATTCAAATAAACTATTACTGCAAATTTCATAAAAGCAATGCACCAGAAAGAAAACTAGATATTTATCAGCAGTATCATACATCTACAAAATTCAGTGTAGAGCGTCGTCGTCGAAATTTTTATCATTATTATTATTATTATAAGTAAAGTGTATGTATTAAACAAATGGCACCAAGGGGGGCACACCCATGTAAATATAAAAAATACAAATATACTCTCACGGAATCCAAGAAAGAATAAAAACTATCTATAGACAAGGGGGAGCCCCGCAAAAGCCAAAAATAAAGCTTACTTAAAAAATAGCTTTTACATTCCATAAAGGTGACTCTACAACTTCAAAAAAAACTATGACTTCTCTCCCTTAAAATGTTCCACCGTAAGCATAAATGAGCATTGCTTGAACTTAAAACTAACTTAAAAGTGGTGGGGATAAATCATTAACATACCAGGTATTATTGGCCCAATTTGTTCAGAAAGCACAGTAGGACCACGAGCCCAATCACTTCTGACGGGCTCACATGAAACTGATATAAAGAGGCCAATATCATCAACGGAAAGCATGTATGATGAAGTACTGGCACCAATAATATCACTCTGGGTGCCCTCTGAACTAGTCTGCAAACCACACTTCAGTTATTCAGCCAATGTTGCAGTTAAAAATCAATCATATTACAACAAAGATCAAAACAAACTGTTATCCATACACTAGTACTAGGTAATGAAAAATACTAGTCAAAGTCAACAAAACCATTGTTTTGCAAGTATATGACAGGAAAATAAATTACTAATATAAAATACCCGGAACCAGCGGAAAACTGAGTCACCCTCTTCGCCACCCCAATATTTTTTGTCAACAGTAAGTGTAGTGCCTTCAACAGCAGTTCCAACTATTCGTAAAGAAAGCAATCTCGGGCTTCCTAATGATTAAATAGCAATCAACATAAGAAGTAACGTTAGAAATTCATTAAAATAATCTCCATGGAGATAGTAGTTTCACACTAACATCCACCTCAATGAAACTATAAAAGATCTTTTTCTTTTCTTTTTTTCGAGGGGGGGTGTAAAATTCCTTGCCAGAAGGTATCTATGAAAAAAAAGAATGAATGAAAGTAAAGATCGTTTTCTAATTTCTAAATTTAACAGGTCGGGAAGTATTAGAGGGGGAAAAAAACTTAGTTCTCTCATCCCTGTGGACATGGTGGAAATAGAGCCTGATGTAAAATTCCTTGCCAGAACGGTATCTATGAAAAAAAAAATGTCAAGGAAATTAAAGATCACTTTTTAATTTCTAAATTTAAGGAATCAGGAAGTATAAGGGCGGAAAAAACATAGTTGGGTGATATCTAAATTTAAGGCGTTAAGAAGTATTAGAAGGGGAAAAAAACATAGTTCTGAGAGTGAGAACAGTAACATAGAAAGTAGAGTAGAGATGGTGGGAATAAAGCCTATACAAGTCGGGAGAAATGAAACTGGTTCAAGTTGTGGGGATGAAAACAAATATACAAAAGTTGCACGGCTAAGAATTGAAATTAGGAAGCACCCCCCCCCCCCCCCCCCTTTTTTTTCCCTGGCAGTGGCACCTGGAGGTCTCTCGCACCCATGATAAAAATATATAAAACTAGACACCAGATACTCGTGCGACTAAAGAAAGCCCCCTCATTAAATCACAAAATTAAAATAAAGATTTACTGTAAAATTGATAATAGTACCAGCAACCTTTCCCACCAAACTCTAGACTACAAGCCACATAAGAAGTATGGGCACATTTAAGTCAATGTTGTCAAAGGCGCTCGCTCGGTTGCCTAGGCAACGGGGCAAGGCGTTTTCAAGGCTCATCGCCTTGCTATGGTCTAGGCGAGGCGAATTGAAGAAGGCGACACCTGGGCGAAAGGCATTAAGGCGCTAGCCTTCTTAAAGTTACCAAATTTTACTTAAAGTGTTCCTGTTCTTTGTTGATTTCTTATTTTAAGTAGAGGGGCATTTTTGTCCAAGTAAAGTTAAAATAGGGCTTTTGATGGGAGTTTTGGGACCATCACGAAGGAAACAAGAAACAGCAAAAAGAGGGACCACTTTATTTGTTTTTTTCCTTTCTCTCTACATTTTTTTCTCTATTTTCTTATTTTTTGTATCAGCTTTTTAAATTTTTTATGCTTATGTTTTTCACATATAGAAAAGATCATCAACATTCATTATTTTGTAATTTGAATCAGATTTTCATATGAGATTTGAGTAGATAACAAAAGTTTGAATGTTCATTGAGAATAAAGCACCAAACCTAGAATTATCACATAATTTGCACACTATAAGTTGAACTTTTTAGTATTAAATGATAATATAATTATAAGACATTATTTGACTCTGAAAAAATTAATTTTTAATCTCTAATATATTTTTTGATTATTTTTATAAGTTAGCACCTTACATCACTCAGGCTAGCGCTTTTTTTTCCCCTCGCCTTTCAGACAAACTAAGACCTTAGCACCTTAAGGGCGCCTTCCTGTATTTAACTACACTGATTTTAGTAAAAGTGTGCATGTCTGTGGATGGAGACCCATATTAGTATTGATTACTTTTGGACACTCCTATACAAGTATCTGACAAATCTTGTGCGTGTTCATAATTTAATAATAAATAAATCTTGGACACGTGTGATACTTCATGGACACTCCAACCTGAGCAACAAACCTTTAACATACTGGGATATAGCTTTAAAAAAGTACAATTGTAAAGAAAAATCAAATTAAGAATTTATATATACTCTAGTAAAATGCTAGATCATATAGAAAAACAAATAAATGTAAGCTACATAAAAGTTTTATCAAAAGAAGTGCAAAAGATAGGAGAGGAGTCATCATAATTAGTATATGTCATATAAACATGCATGCACACCTTTTTTTTTTTTTTTGACAAGTATGGATCTCAATGAAATGCACCTACACATACATATACCTACACATACATACATATGCCATTTCTGTGTCTTAAGATTTAGAATATTTGGTACAAATGTGTCTGTGTGTCCACAAGCAGCACGCAAGCATCCCATGTCTATGTCCCGATAACATAGCAAGTCATGCTAAACAAACCTTTCTAAACTTTATAATCACAAAACAATGATTATTATCCACTTATTCATGCACAATTTTTCAATATCGCTCTAGGGGCCTCATAAAGAATCCCAAATTTATTTTGATGTGTGTGTGTGTGTGTGTGTGTCTGTGTATAAAACACAACTCCAAGACAAAGAAAATATAATTACCAGGACGGACACGTTCCTGCCCCATGCAAGCTCTAGAACCACCCACAATCCCATCATCACGAACCGGAGTACATGTGAAGGAAATGAATTTACCAATTGCATCTTTGGAAACACGATACTGAAGAAGACCTGAAACCTCAGGTATCAGAGCACCAGAGTCATTTTCAACCTGTAAATACCAAGGAGAATATAAGCTAATTTTACCATTTAAATTTAAAAGAAAATAAATTCATTTATAAAAAATTTGCGGTTCTCGAGTACAAAACTACATTTTAAGTAGATAAATGACATCAATCAAGGATTTTTTGTGTTCCCAACATTTGGCAGAGAAAAGTTTCATTAAATTGCCAACCAATTGATTCCTTCATTTCTAAGAAAAGTAAATGTTATGCAGACAGCAGAAGGAAAAAGTATGCTTAGTAAGATCTAACAAAACCTTTCTTTTTTGAGTCCACGCATGTGTAGGACTAGTGAGTGCCCTTTAAAGTACTTAGCCCTTCAGGCACTAATCCTAGGTCTATTAGTTCTTGGAACCTAGTAACCAGAAAGGGTCCCAAATCTCAATGCACCTTGATTGTTGGAAGAAAGCTTATTTTTCTTTGGCGCATGGGATCACTTTTAGACAATTAGCTAGTCATAGGCTTGGTAGCTTACAGATCACAGCTACCAAGAACAGTTGAAATCAACTACTCATATGATTTTTTAGGGCTCGTAAGAGAAGAATAGAAGTAGGAGAAGAAGAAAAAAAGAGATAAAGTAATTTTTCAAAGTTGAAGATTGGAATACTTTGTAATCCCTACAATCCTCTTTATTTTATTATTAAGTGTGACAAAATTATAATAATATCATTATCAACATAGTATTAGTATCCTAACACTCCCCCTCAAGCTGGAGCATAGATATTACACAGGCCCCGCTTGCACAAAATATTATGAAACACCATAGCTGACACTCCCTTAGTTAAAAAATCTGCCAATTTGTCTCTGGCCTTCACGAACGGAGTGCAAATAATACCAGAACTTAACTTCTTTTTAGTGAAATGCCTATCCACTTCAATATGCTTGGTCTGATCATGTTGAACTGAGTTATGAGAAATGTATAAGTAGATTTTTTGTCACAATAAAGCCTCATTGGACCGCTTCGAATTAAGCCCAGGCTCTTCCGTCATAATTTTTAACCACAAAAACTCACACATCCTATGTGTCATTTCTCTAAACTCTGCCTCAGCACTGGATTTGGCAACAACTAACTATTTCTTACCACACCAAGTCACTAAGTTGCCTCCTAGAAAGGTTCAATATCTAGCTATAGATCGTTTATCTTGTTCAGATCCGACCTAATCTATAATAACCCATATTTTTATTACGACTTAACACTTTATGTATTCAAATGAAATTAGTTTTATGAACTTATTTAAAATTAAATTGGATATTGATAGTAGTACGATTTAATATAAAAATATAAATAAGCTTATACAATTGAATTAAATAATTCAAGTTGGAGCTAAGTTAAAATATAAATAAATATGTGACACTAATATAATAATGAAAAGTTTAATTTATTATAAATACATGACTATAACAAACCCTGGCCTCTATTTTACGTATCTCAAATTCTAGAGAGAGAGAGAGAGAAATACTATACTATGGAGAATTAAAGAAATTTACTTTTGGAAGAAAGCATTAATGGAGGTAAGTTTATGATTTTATCAAATTAGTATGACTATTTTATTATTGTGATTTAGTAAGAAAATTTATGAATTAAT
This sequence comes from Nyssa sinensis, assembly GCA_008638375.1. Taxonomy (NCBI): domain Eukaryota; kingdom Viridiplantae; phylum Streptophyta; class Magnoliopsida; order Cornales; family Nyssaceae; genus Nyssa; species Nyssa sinensis. The sequence continues at coordinate 19,831,567 of CM018049.1, read as the reverse complement.
TATTAATTTTCGGAATTATAATTTCTCATAATAAAAGGGACCATAGAACAATCAAGTTAGACTTTGATTTTGAGTATGGATTTGATGGTCTTTGAATAAATTGGAACGCAGTTTTATTACCCATGAAATAAGGTTTAATTCGAAATATAATATACCTAATATGAGGATGCATTTAAAGAGATATAAAATATCAAAGTTTTGGAAGAAAACATTGTAACCCCAAGCTTTGGGTTGAGTTTTCTTTTAAATTTAAAAGATTTAATCTAATTAAACTAAATGGTTGGATAGATCTCGGAAAAATGATCAAAATTCATATATAACTTGCATTATTTGGATAAGAATTGAGAGAGAAATTTAAGGTCGAAATTTGAAAGAAAAACAAAAATGGTGAACTGCTCTAATTGCAGAATTTTGGTGTTAAAATTCAGGAAAATGACCACTTTTTGCACAAGCCCACTCTCGGGCCGAGGTAAGTCGAGAAAGTGTGGTTCACCCCTGGTCTTAATTGAATGAAACAAGAGTCTAAATTATAATAGTTGACGACCCCAACCAAGTGGTCCAAGTCCCGAACTCAAAAATTAATTATATAAATTATTATTAATTTTTAATTTTAAAATCTTACTAATTTATGGAAAAATATTAAACGAATTTCGAAAATTATAAAACTTGGTAGGAAAATCGTATTTGATATTATGAAGCTATTGGTACAGGAGGTGAGGCCCAAAGTAATATGAATAATTGAGATTTCACTAAATTTATTGGTTTCCTAATAATTTAAATGTGTAATTAGGTGACTTAAATTATGATTGTTATTTATTAGTAAATTTGAGTTATTAGAAGTGTTCTAAGATTAAAAATAAGTCCTTTCGATAATTGGAGAACCATATTTGTTGCATGTTTGACCATATGTTGTGAATTAAGCTTAATCGGGTACTTTTGATAGAATTCGAGAAAAATAGAAACTAATATTTAAAAATTACATAACAATCATGGAACACTATAAGGTCATCGTGTAGGTATTTTAAAGATACTTAGGCTTAATGAGTACGCGTGACACTATATTAATTAGGGCATGTATAGTTAAGTCAAGTTTGGCAAATCGAACTAATTGATTAAATATGTTATTGTAAACTATTTTAGGATTGGAATGAATTTGCAAAGGACACTTTTGAAGTGCATTATGTGATTTGAGGACTTTGCTTTGAGCTAAGGGAACATACATCATATATCCAATTTTTAAATAAATGTTTTCTTGCTTCTATTCTTATGAAAATTGTTTATGTAAGTAAATGATTTCAAATTGTTTTTAGTTCAAAAATATGTTTTAGAATATTCTGATTACTTCATTATCGTTACTTGGGTCAAGCAAAATTGATTGTTTGTGAAATGTGATCTTTGCTCATTGATAAATCCGTTCATGAAAATTATTCCATTTATTGAAATAAATTGTTTTATCAATATGATCATTATCAGATATTTGAATTGTTTTAGCGTGGGTGTGAGCTCTGGTTGGAGTCTGTTTTGTGTCAATAGTGGTTTACTACTATTGGCAGTTTGTTTGTGCCGACAGGATACTGTCGGAGTCTGGCCCATGTTAACAGGGGTATAAATACTGTTGACTTTCAGTACTGGTGATGTCTACAAGTCCCACTATAATTGGGCACCAAATGTGATTGTTATGCCAACCAGGGTAAATGCTTATGCAAATTTAAAAATATTATTTGTTATCACACTATTTGTTAATGATTTCTAAACTGAAAAATGATATCAGCTTTCGTATTGTGAATATTGAAATGCTTTCAAGTGATATGAAACTTTGTGAAATGCTTTGATTTATCAGCAACTGTTTTCTAAATTAATCATACTATTCGCTTGACCTATTCCAGTGTATATTATGCTATGTTACCTTACTGGGCTCTTTGACCTTACCTTAATATTTTCTCCCACATATGGATAGAGATCAGCTGTGATATCTTTTAGTACAAGGTGCGGTGCAATAGACAACAATTGGAGATTAATATAGTTTCATCTATTTGTGGTTAGAACTTATTTTAGATAGTTTTGAAACATATAGTAATTTTATTTTATGGGTTTTTTTATCATTTGGACATTTGGAGACAGATTATTTATTACTTGTTTGTGGATAATGAATAGCTAATTGATATTTCTTTAAAGTTTTAGAAATAATCTGATTTACTTATTAGTATGCAAAAGAATTGGAGATAATTTTTATTACGGGTTTATTGATTTGAATGGTTTAGCTTTCGGTTTTGGAGTGTGACATAATCTGCATCCATATACAACTCCAACTCTATGTGATTGTGACTAGAAAACAAGTAGCCTCTTCCGGGTTAAGATTTCAAATATCGAAGAATTCTAAAGACTGCCTCTAAATGAGATGATCGAGGAGAGTGCATGAATTGACACACCACCCCCTACAGCATAGGCAATATCTGGTCAAGTATACGAGAGAGATTAACTTACCTACAAGTCTCTAGTACCGACTGTAACACCCACTTGTATTGATTAGAGGATGTTGATGGCATTAGAGTGTAATTACACTTAGCCAAGGATTTGTGGGAGTAATTCTTAAAAAATATGATAAAATAATGAAGAATGTTGTAAGATGGACAAATTCAAAATTTGTGTTCATCAGCAAAATTAGCACATTGAAAGGTTATGCTTTTCAAGAGAGAACTAATGCACAAAGTGCACTTAATTAAAGGGCCAAATTTTCCAAAATAACTGAATAACATATCATATATGATATATGACGCTTATATATATATATATATATATGTATGTATATAAAAAAAAAACCTTGTAGTAAGGGAAGATTTAATAATATGCATTATGATGCTGTGTATGACATATATATGGCATGTATTATGTAACAATATGTAAAGAATAATACAACTGTGTATCATGAAATCAGTACATATTTCTCCACCAAGGAGAAGATTCTAGGAACCCACATGGGTGTATGAATAAGGTGAGATGTCAACCCCATAGGAGATATTGTATAGATTACACGGGCCACTTGTCCAACACAAAATATCCAAACTTATCATATGTATATGTCTACCAACATGCAAATCAGCAGCCATACTGTTGTATAATCTGATTTTCCAAGAACCGAGAGAGAGAGAGAGAGAGAGAGGGGGGGGGGGGGGGGGAAGGGAGAAAGAGAAAGAGATGGAGTCCTGCAAACACTTGCATGCATCAGGACCAACATCGAGAGGAAGAAGAGGCAAGAACTGGAACAGAAAGAGGAGAAGCAGTAGAGACAGTGAGTGAGATCAAAGAGAGAGAAAGTAAGAAGAAATCTCTCAAGGTCAGCCAATTTAAGGTAAGGACTTAACCCATTGCTTCGAATCCTTCTTCTAGTTGCATTTGGGTAATTCTAACGTAGAAAATAAGAGGAAAAGGCAAGGTAAACCCTAGAACCCAAGTAAGCTGTCATTAATGGACCTTAATAAGACTGGGCTTGATCAACTTGAACTAAACCACAATTTGTGAATGAGGATTAAAACAAGAAAGAAAATGGGTCACAGTGCAAAAGGAATCAATGAATTTGGTTCAAAATGGCAATTATACAGCCAGTTATAGGTATTGGTTCAAAAATGGGCAACTCAAAATTGAACACCAAACCAAGTTTGATGAATGGAGATGAAGAACCCTTTAAAAATGGAGCATAATATGACAAACCCCATCCATTTTGGTCCATAAACAACCACACACGAGGCAGTTGCAGGTTGCGGCCATGGATGGCCTATCTCGAGTTCCAGTAACCTACATTGTGTTTTAAGGCTATAAAATTGATTCTTGAGACTCCATTAGACGTTAGATGACAATAGGAAACAAAGAAAACAAAAGAAAATGGACAAACATGTAGACCAAACATGTAGAAGAAGAATTAAGGTTACTGATGAGCAATAACCCCACGCACGAAGAAGATGGAGTCAACTCACAAGTTAACCGAGTTAACTCAGCCATTTGAAATGGGTTAGAACCATAAACTGACACGGCATCATTTTAATACCCCTAGACGCAAAACTACATCGTTTTGGTTAAAACAAAATTAAATAAACTTAACTTAAACTAACTACGTCGTTTTGGATTATGGGAAAACCAAATAAAGGTGCTCGTTGGGCCGGTGAATCTAACCCAAGACCTTAAGGCTTAAACCCAAAACCATATCCACCAAGCCACTTGCCTGTGATTGAGATTTATATAACTTGAAATATATATGATATTAAAAAAGAAAAGATAATAAAATAAAATGGCACTTGTGCCTAAGAGAATTGAAACCCAGAACCATAAGACTAAAGAGGGGAGACCTATCCAATGAGCCACCTTCCGTGGCCATTAATGTAATTGCCTCAAATATATAATATGTACATAAGAGAATATATATGTTAAATAAAATTAATTATTTATATATTTAATTTGTGTACTTCACTTATATAGCTATTGTATATCACTAAAATAGTTCAAAAAATTTATATTATTTTTTAGTAAATCAACTTGATGAAACATGTCATAAAATAGGTTTTTTTAATATTAATATTAACTTTTGATACGCAGTCTTGAAATTGATTGAAATAATCTTAGAATTAGATTACATGGATCATATATATAAAAAATAAATACATATAATTCAATGTGTCCTCAACGTGTCCGTCTCCTAAATTGTTTATAAATCCCATGTCGTGTTGTATCCATATCCCGTGTCCATATCAATGCTCCTTAGGTCTTGCTAGTTCACGAGCTTCACAATTAAACTGAGACACATTTAACTTAGAAAATAAAGAAGGAAACAATTTTCATAATAATGAAAAAGAAGGATGTCCTAGACGTCAGTGCCATCGAACTAACTGATTAGATCAAAAAATATCTCTACTACCTTGTAGATGGAAAAACGTGTCCTTTCGCAACGAAACCAGAACCTTGCAATATCCAAGAGACAAAGATCACTCTTCTCACTATTGTTAGAGGATATAATATTAAAGTTATACCCTCTCTAAAAACTTAAACTTTTAGATGAGTTGGTGATTTTACATGGTATCAAAACAGGCAAAATGTCTTGTGTTCAAACCTCACCGTCACCTTAATAACATGAATTGTGCACATGTAGGCCCAATCTGACCACACGTGAGGGAGCGATACAATATTAAAGTTACAACCTCTCTAATAGCTTAAGCTTTTAGATGAGCTGGTGATTTAACATGGTATCAGAACAGACAAAAGGTTCTTTGTTCAAACCTCATCATCACCCTGATAATATGAATTGTGCACGTGTAGGCTCAATCTGGCAACACAGTGAGAGGGCGTGTTAGAGGATATAATATTAAAGTTCCACCCTCTCTAAAGCTTAAGCTTTTACATGAGTTGGTAATTTCACAATTCATATTATCAGGTTGACGATAAGGTTTGAACATTGGACATTTTGCCTGCTCTAAATACTATGTTAAATCATCAACTCATCTAAAAGCTTAAGCTATTAGAGAAGTTGTAACTTTAATATTATATCCTTTAACACGCCCCCTCACGTGTGGCCAAATGAACCAACACGTGCATAATTCATATTATCACGAGTGACACTGAGGTTTGAATACAGGACCTTTCGTCTGCTCTGATACCATGTCAAATCATCATCTCATCTAAAGCTTAAACTGTTAGAAAGAGTATAACTTTAATATTATATCCTCTAACAACTATCACTGCCAATTGTTCTCTACGCAAGGATCAAAATTTCTTTTCTTTTCCATCGAAATGGCCGAAATGTTTCCGTTTCTCACTGAACCGAAATAAAATACTAATAGAATACCGAAATTCACATATTTACATGAAACAAAGTTGTTTCCACAGAAATATACCGAAACTAGTGGAAACAGACCGAAATAGTGAAAACATTTCTTTCATATCAGCAATACTTCTAGAACTTGGTAAAAAATATAATATACATTTATTTTTTAACTAAAGGAGATTAAAGTATTAAGACCCAAAATTATAAGAAGATATTTCTATTTTTTCTCCAAACAGTAGACAATGAAAAGTAAAAGTAGATAAATAATTTATTTTAATACTTAGTTACTAATTATAATAGGTTTAAATTACAATATGTTTTACTTATTATATCATATGTAACTAGTGTCAAATTGTCCAATTCGTGAATATTACACAATATATATTTATGATTTTATGGTTTATAATAATTTATATATTTTATAGCAAATATATTACATAAACAATTAGCTCTAAATCTTTTATACTAACTTTTAATGAGTAAAGAGTTATTCGGCATTAATGACTAATTTATATTTACATTTTTTTTTCCAATTTCACCTTAGTATCTTCTTGTGTGGATGAACATGTACCTTAAAATATTTTCAAATTATAATATTTATCTTCACACATTCATATATTTTACTTTATGTTTCAAAGTGTTTTTATACGTTTTAATTATTTTCATTTTTTCCACTAATTTTCCAAAATGTTTCAATTTTCTAGGTGACCGAGACAATATTACGAAACGAAATTTTGATCATTGTCTCTAGTTGTCAAAAAACTACAATGGATAGGAAAGAAAGTCACACTACAATTCGACAAATTGGTTATACTACTAACAAATAGAAGATTAGTAGAAAAAATGGGAACATGTAAAACAAAGGAAAGAGAAATAAAAGGAGAAAAAAATACCGAACCTTTATGAGAGAGAGACGAAACATAGTCGTTTGTTACCTAATTTTCTCTCTATCAGAACATGCATTGAAAGATGAAAACAGCTCTAACAAACCCGTCATGTGATCGGAAGCCCCTAAATAAATGATGCAAGAGGGACAAGTGGATAAGAGAGAAGCATTGTATGCCTTGGCATAGATACCTGAGTTGGCGAATGTAGAAACAGAAATGGCAGTAGATGAAGATTCCAACTAAGCCATGAGACATCGATCTCCTCCCCCGAGAGAGCTGGGGTCACTGGGACTAAAGCCAAAGTAGTAGTCAAAGTCGAAGAAGTAGCTGGAGAATCGAAAGAGATAACATGAGCGTGGAACCAAGTCACACCTCCAGTGCATCCACCTATACCCCTTGTAGGCCAATCACGGAGTTTTTAGCAAATCTCGTTTGTATGCCTCATCTTCCCACAATAATCACAAATAAGCCCATCCTTATAATCAGAAAAAGAGCCAATACCCGGCCATTATCATGACCCCTAACTACTCTTTTGCCTTCCTGCTAAGGCATAGAGGCAAGAGCAAACCTTTCTTGAGTAGAAGACTGAAGCATAGCACTCCTTCTATATTCCCCCCCGCCCCCCGAACACAAGCATACCCCTGAGTGAGAGAAGAGGATCACATCCTAGAACCTGAACTCGAATCGAATCATACTCGATATTCAGTCCAGCCAAAAACTCAAAAACTCACATATGCTCTACCATCTTCTCAACTTACGGTCATCAACAGAACAATCCGCCTGAAATATCTAATATTAATCCTCTTGGCATAGACCCCTCCAAGTGTTATAATACATAGCCAAAGTCATGTCCCCTTGTTTAAGATCATGAATTCCTACATCATAAATCATAAATCATAAATTTAAGCAGCATTTCCCATCTTTGAATAAGTTTGAGCAACTGAACCTCATTTCTCCTTTGTTGTCCTCATAAAAATATAACCACTACTGATCTCCTGCTGGATAGAGTGAAGAATCCATGACAAAACAATAAAATTCTCCGAATCCCGAGTACCCAACAAAGGATCAATAGGACTTGGCCCTACAATTTTTTCATCTATGTAACCCATCTTCCCTCTACTATTGATAAACATAAGAGCAAATCTAGACTATGCAAGATAATTGATATCATCAAGTCTAACAATTGTAATTTGTAGCGTAGGGTTTTCATTTTGGGTAATACCACTACCAGAGACTTGCTAACCTCCGACATTTTTATCTTACCAAATTGAAGAATCAAATAACTAACAAAGACCAAACAATGTTAAGCAATGATCCTAAACAAAGTTGAACAGCACCACAGAGCCAAAACAACTCTTTTACAGCACACCACAAGGTCAAAAAGGTACCCAAACAAGATTGCAAAAGCCAAAGAAGGTATATAAGCTGCAGCCCATCAAACAATAGTATCTAAAACTCATATATAAGGCCACCAAACTTCAGCCAACCATAGAAAACAAACTTGCGGACCCTCTGTTCTCCCTTTTTCAAAACAAAATCACCTTAGATGGCCATGGGTCACTCAAATTGCAATTCCCTAGGCCTAGACACACCCTTTTAGAGAGGATTGAAGCAACAAAAATGATCGAAAAAGGCAGAAATCACAGATCAAAAAATGTCTCTATTTGCCCCAAAAAATATTAGAAATTACTAGACTTGAATCAAATGACCTCAAAAAATTGCGAAAAGATCACCATGATGATCGGATGAAAGAGACGATCCAACCTTGAGTGTCTCATCATCGGGAAATGCTAACAGCATGCTGATGCCAGCATAACGTCATCGCACAGATGCTGTGTTTTGTGTTCTGATGTCTTCTACTATGCTTCGATTAGGCACTAATACCAAGTTGAAATCTACTAGTCGTATGATTTTAGGGCTCGTAAGAGAAGAATAGAAGTAGGAGAAGAAGAAAAGAAAAGAGAGTAATTTTTCAAACTAGGAAATTGGAATACTCCGCAATCCCTAAACTCCTCTTTATTTTATTAATAAGCGTAACAAAATTACAATAATACCATTATCAACACAGTCTTGAGTATACTAACAAGAACTGGTCAAAAAGGACCATGAGCCAACAAAATACTTGATTTAGAAGAATGGAAATTAGAAAACAAAGAGGGAATACCAAATGTGTGCACTCAGCTCCAGAATCTATAATCCAAGGAGCTGGAGGCTTACCAACTACATATGTGAAATTACCTATGTTGAACAAAATAGTAGTAGAGGTAGACAGGTTGAGAGAAAGAAGACAACTACTGGACGAACTCACAAAGTTGATAGGGAATGTCTCCAAGAGAACCAAAAGTAGAGGGGAACGGATATATCTATAGAGCTCTGTAACACTACAGCAATAGAGGAAGAAGTATCATTAGAAGTGTGATGAGCATGGATTGGCCTTCCCCATTGATCTCGACAATAATTTTCAGTGTGGCCAGTACCATTAGATTAGTTACACTTCCACTCAAAACCCACAACTAGTACCTCGACAACGACAATTACTGCCTTGGTTGATACTACCACAAAGGCCACCATTACCACCATGAAAACCACCATGATTGCCTTCACTAGAGACTCGACTAGAGGACTCGGTGGACATAAAAGAAGATCCACGAGTGAGGGACGCACTCTAAAAATGAGAATAAGCATTGGATGCAATCAAAAGTTTTACACTAGCCAAAATCTAATCTTTAAACAAACTATAATCGAGATTAAGGCTAAACAAAAAAAGAACAACTTGGAACTCTTTGTGCTGAAAATGTTGAACCTCTGAGTCAATACTTAAGGGCCGCATAAATTCTTCCTATAAACGTTTCAAAGTACCATAAAGTTACATTAAGTGTCTTACCATCTTGTATAGTATTAGACATACGCTTATAAACCTTATAGACGCAAGAAATATTATGCTCCTTTGAGTACAACCTAAGAAGCAGAGGACACAGATACGACACAACACTGACACGTCATTTCTCAAAAAGTAAGACACTGACACATTAGGTATACATTGAATATATGTAATTTTTTATATGACCATATAATAAAAACTTAACATTATTTCATTAAAATTAGTATTAAAACACAAATTACAAAACTATTATTAAGATATTAAATTAACAAGGCCATTAAATAAAAATTCAAGAAGTTTTTCATTTAAACATCAACTACCATGATTTAAGTTCCAAAAACAAATTTACAAACCATGACATAGAACATATATATGTATAACCAAAAAAGAACCTAAGGAAAAGAGGAGAAAATGAGAAGAAACAGAAAGTGTCCCGAATGTGTCCGAAATTAAGGGAAAAAAATTAGACACTTTTTTTTTGCATTTCTGACAAATGTCTGAAAGTGTTGGTGTCCAACACAGACACGTGAGCCAAAATAGAGTGTTTGTGATTCATTGAGTACAACTCTTCCCATATATTTAGGTCGGTGTTATATGAGACCACATAAGGCCCCATACTACACCACAAACAGGTCATAACTAATAAATTCTCACTTCACTAATCTTTAGAGTTTTTGGAGTGTGAAGGAGGTGGATCCTCAATAAAATACTTGACTTTCTTCTTTGCATGTACGAAAACTTTAATATCATAATACCATGACTGATAATTATGATCAATAAATTTCATAAAAGTAACGAGTCTCATTTGATCATCCATAAAGTGAGATTTGACATCATTCGGAGAAGCAATAGGGACCAAAAATAAAACAATACCCAAGAAACAATGCAGAAAAATCAATGCAATACTCAGAATTAAATTTTTCAACAATCCACAAGGTACAAATTTCAACCAAACACTTTTGAGAGCACCAAAAAACACCAACCATTATATAATCTTCATTTGGAACCCAAAATGAACAAACTCCAACAAAACACACTAGAAAGCACAAATCAAATACTCTACTGACTTCACACATCAAACAAAGCAGCCATGCAGAAAGCAAAAGCCAATAGAGGTGAGCCCCGACCACTATAGATGAGAAAAACCAACCAAACACAATTAATATCACAAAGGTTGAGCAAAAAAAACCATAAAAGCTCTAGTTGCACCTGTAGGGACTGAATCAAAGAAACAAACACCTCCAAAAATGGCCAAAATGAAAATTGCAAAAAATCAACCCCGTTTCTAGAAAAACAAAAACATTCGAAAATAAAGAACACCTATTAGATGGCTTCGAAAAAAATTGATAATAGTATCCATGATCAGGAAAATAAATAAATAAAAACGAGCTGACCGGTATCTTTCATTTGCCAAAAAATGATTATGTCATGCTGACGTCATCACACTAATGCTTATGTCAACAAGGGCCTCAGGGAGATTTTCTTTCCCGATTACCCCAACTGTGTTCCAGATAGTTGTTTTGACACCAAATATTTAGGGTTTTGAGAAAGAGAGATAATAAGGAAGACACGAGAAATTCTGGTTGTGAAGATTGCAACAACCTAAACTTTACCGGTCATTTTATATAATATAAAGATTATAATATTGACCTCACAGGAAAAGGAAAAAAAAAACAATAGAAAAAAATAAGAACTCTTAACGTGTTTTCCAAATACACCATTTAGAGGGCATTTACAGACTCCTCAAGGAGTGATGGGCTCTTGTGGTTATAAGGAGCTGATCTATTGTATTTGGTTTCTTTCTCACCTTTTTCATTAGATTTTTCTATCTGAGGAAGGATCCCTCATCCTTCTTCTCTACGTATCCCCTTCGTAAAATTCTTGTTTCCTTTTTATTGAAAAAATGGCATTTTAAGGATTTCGGTAGGTCCTTTAAACTGTCTATCTTCCCCCAAAAAATACATTTTTTTTACTTTTCCAGCCTTCATTTGGATGCAATTCTCAACTAAATTTGTTTAAGATGTTAACTTTTGGAAATAGAAAGTGTTCAGATACAACAATTATGGCAAATAAGTATCTATAGCCAAAAATCCATGCATGTAGCATAGAATGAGAATTTCATAGCTGATGACAGATCCACATGCAATCAGGGGTAATTTATACTCTTGCTCTTTCTTGTTTCAGAAAGAAACAAACATTTGAAAGTAAATAACCTATCTATTACAAAAATTGCAGGACCCTGTACAGTAAAGAAGTAAAACATTAAGCACGGCATGAAGTAAACAGAAGTTTATACCTCATGAAGATACCAATTGTAGATACTCTTTCCTTCATGACCCCCAATGTACCCATATGAAGCTGTCAGCATTCCACCTTCAGAGTAATCACCAGTAATAGATAAGAAGTTTAGGCTTGGAGGAAGAGCTGCAAAGATTTTTAAATACATATTAGCGGCATATATACACTGCTATAATTGACAGCAAAAAAAGCAATGAATGAACCATACTATGAATATTTGAATGGCATACTGAAAATTCAATTACATGACAAACTTGCACGTAATAACAGGAGTAATGCGAATATAAGTTAGCATGCATGGAAAATTAATTATTAATAATAATTAACAAAAAATCGTCCAGAAAAAAAAAAAAAAAAAACACAGGTAATCAAATAACATGCAGAACAAATAAGAAACACTCACATCCAGGATTCTTTCCCTCTCAACAACCAGAATGTTGCATGTCCACAAGCATCCATCAAATTCAGACACGTAAAAAAATCTGCTTTTGTTTAACTCAAGAAAAGGAAACATGCATGGAGAGAGTTGCTTACACCTCAAATAGCTCGACCTAAATCAGCCAATCCAAGGCAAGTGGGCAACAGATTAATTGGGATTTCCTCCCCATGCCAACGTTGTGGGCCCCACAAGCATAACCAATACGCAGCCCATGTGGGTGGTTGAAAAGTCAAGACCCAAGTGAACCAGTACAAGACCCATGCTTATTTGACCATGGGATGGGAAATTTTAAGAGGCCATAGGACACGGGCCACGGCCATGCAAGTTAATCCTATAGGCCACTTAGCAAGAAGGTGGTTGAAAAGCTTTGCTCTCCAATTTTAAAACAAAGCAACCATTACAGAAGAAGAGACACAACAATACACTAAAGCCACGTAACTCCTCCATTTAATGCCACCATGGTACCTTTTTCCGATCAGTAAACACCATGATACCCTTTGTAAGCATTTTATCTTCCTTATAGCATTTTAGCTTGCTTGTACCGCTTGAATTTCCTTTCAATATTAGCTTTGTTGCATCCTTAATTCTATGTACTCTTTACTTTTCTGTCCAATTTAATTTTATAGTGCCTTTACTTCTCTGTGTACCCTTTAATTTTGTTGCTGTGCCGTTACATTTCACTGCACCTCTAATTTTATTTTCATGTCCTTTTAATCATCTTGCACTTTAACTTTTACTTGCAAATAGTTGTGATTAGTTGATCTCTCTTAAAAATTCAATGAAAATCACTCAGTAAAATGTTGAGATCCCCTTCATTGAGGTATGTCGAACCGTGGGAAAGGGACTTCCTACTCTCCAAGATGACAAATCATTGGCCTAACCTGCCAACTTGGGGAATTTGTTTGATAACATTAGAACCATTAAAATACTAGAACACCCCGCAACTATTAGAATTTTCCAAACAAGAGTGTTGTTGTTCTAAGGGAAGACAGGATTGTACAGAGGTTCTTCGATGCTACCCAACCTTGTTTGGAGACATGTATTAAAATGTTTGAAGCTTTTGTGTGATACTTGATACTATTTCCCAATATGACAACCCCATAGTAATGTCAGTGTCTCAGATTTTGCAGTGTAATATTAACAAGTAAAATGCAACATGGAGAGTCTCAAAATATATATATACATATTAATGGAAAATATTACATTTACTTACTCTCAACTGCTCTTTCAGATATAACATATGCTGGCTCACCAGATTCACCATCTGGAGTCATAGGAGTAAATTTTGCCACAATGAAATAGCCAACCGCTCCTAAAGGTATGCGAAATGCCTAGAAAAATTCAAATGCTCAGTTGAGATCATTCATCAAAAATACAAGATAGAAGATAAATGCCACTGTTTAACATCTTGTACCTTTGCAATTTTGGATGTGCTTACTGCTTCAAGGCCATTCTCACCATCCAATGTTGAAGAACTTGTTTTAAACCACTGAACTCTGCTAGATCCCTCAGTTCCTCCAGTGACAATCCCCATTACAGTGACCTTACTTCCCTCTCTCAAATCACCAATTATTTTCACATTTGTCACTTTTGGAGGTGCTGGGACATGGATTAAGACGAGAGTATAAGAACAGGAGGAATTAATTGATGATTGTGGAAGAATAAGACTAGTAAACCATAGGGGTGAATATTGGGCCGGGTTAGGCTGGATTGAGGTTAGTTCAGGCTCGTCTAAAACACCTACTATAAGCCAGAACTCAGCCTGCCCCTGTAGGCCCTAACCCAGCCCATCCATTTTTTCTTTGGTTTGGACTAAAACCCAAGTTGGCCCAGACTTCAACTTTGTTTTTGCCCAACCTTTAGTGTAGGCACCCAGGCTCACTATGGGTTCGCTCATGTGAAAAAAGTTAATTAGCCTACTTAGATAAGCTTGATTTTCCTAATTTTCACTCAGATTTAATCCTTTCTAACTAATTTAGGTTTATAAGAATTTAAATTTTTTAATTTAACTAAAAAATAGAGAAAAAAGTAGAATTTTTTGTTTTGTTGAGATATATTATGTATACATATGAAAATGTCATACTTAAGAATAAAGTTTTTCTATTCAAATTTGGATTCATAACACTAATTAAGGAAATTCTATATTCAGTTTGACTGACAATGCAAGCAATAAATTTTTTTTTTATAACATATACAAATGCACACACATATATTCAGGCCTTCAGGCTGGTCCGGACCTAATGTGTTGGATTTCAATATCCTGAACGAGCCCAGACTCAATGTCAGACTCAAAACTAAACCCAATACCAACTCAACCAATCAAACCCTTGAACATGCTGCCATTAGCACAGGCTGGGTCGTGTAGGCCTGGGGCCAATCTGTCTAAATATGCAGCCAGAGGCCTGGGACCAGTCTGTCTAAATATGCAGCCAGTGTCAGTCCTGCTTATATAGGGTGCTGGGAGGTGCTCAGTAATTAATCGCTAAGCAGGTAATCACAGAGAGCAAGAAAATTTGAATAAAAAGTTGAAGATAATCAAAAGAGACAGCATTGAGCAAGCTTATCAAAGAAACAGCATAAAGGAAACATCAGTAAACAAATACAAGAATTGGCTATATATAAAATAAATATACTTATCTGCATATGTCACTATGTATTTGTATGCTTAAAAAAAAACTCGTATATTCATGTATGTGTATATGTAAGCCTGTTTTTTTGTGTGTGTGGCATTAGAAAAGATCAGCAAGAAGAAAGTTTCTTGATAGCTTCATCATGTGATTTTGAGTGACTAGAAAACACCAAAATATATATATATATATATATATATTGTATGTGTATATGTAAGCATGTATTTTTTGAGTGTGTGGCATTAGAAAAGATCAGCAAGAATAAAGTTTCTTGATAGCTTCAACATGTGATTTTGGGTGACTAGAAAATGCAAATATATATATATATATATATATATATATATTGTATATGAGAAGACAGATTAGCACGTTGAGCAACTCTTTCCAAGAGGAAAGATAATGAAGAGAGAACAAAACAAAGAAAGACCAAGATCTCCTCTTCATAACGACCATCATTAACAGGGAAAGAGGGACAGCAGAGATGAAACTCTACAAATTCCCTCCAATTTTGAAAGTACCTTGCGTGATTATCTGCGACACTGTTGACTCAGATTTTCCTTCCTGCCCTGTAAAATATTACAAATAAAACATCTTAGAAATGATCTCTGAGTGATACCGAATAAGAAATATAGGTAGTCTTCCATAAACTAGAAGGGGATGAGCAGACCCTCAAAATTGATAGGTACATATAGAAAAGCCAAGCGCCTGCCAACATCTTCTTTAGTTAAAGTATACTCAGTTGTACCTGTAGATATTAATACAAATTCTCTGCCAAATATAAGACAAAAAGAATTACTAATTAGAATAGGATAACAGAACCAACCTCAATAAAATTGAACTCCCTTACTTCTAGAAATAATGCCTCTTTTAACTTAAAAAATAAAAGTTTATTGAGAACAAAAGTGATAAAAAAAAACATGACAAAATGAGAGACAAATCATTTTACTAAGCATTTCCATCACCATGATGAAAAAGAATGGGAGGAGAGGATCACCTTGCTCAAGCCCCCTCAAAACTCTCAAAAAAGCCCACAAGAGCCACATTCACAAGGACTGAAAATCAGACAGTAGAAGTACAATGCTTGATCCAATTCCTCCATTTATCTCCAAAGCGCAAGAGCTCCAACACATGCAGAATGAATCCCTAATAAACATTGCGATAAGATTTTCCTACATCCAACTTCTGGATAAACCCAGGTTCCCAGGGGCAGGGCCAAGATTTTTTCATTGGTGGGGGCCAAATTTAATATTGAGAAATTTGTCATCATGTGAAAATGTATTCGAATTGTAAATCAATTGTTGAATTTGAAAAATTAAAAAATGTAAGGAATCAATTCTTGAATTTGAAAAATTGTAAATGTATAAATACCATCTTTTGATAGGTACAAATGCATAAATATTATGCAGCAAGTTGTATAAGATTTCTTCAAATTTTGAAATATTATGTTGAGAGTTGGACTCGTATGAATTGTTAAATCGGCCAAATTCTCACAAAATATTTTCTATTTTTCATTTTTGAAAATGTTTCTTACATAGAAATACTTTTTTGGCCCAAACTAGACATGTTCAAATCCCTTTTTTTCTTTTTCCTTTTTTAATTCATGTAACATTTTTAGCCTTAATATGTATTAATCTTTTTGTATATTCCGGAATATACAAAACAACAGCTTTCTATATCCTTTGATTTTCTAACAAATCTACAAAAGAATATATTGACAAAAAGAGACTCCCTTTAATCTAAAAATATAGAGAGCGCAAAATACAAGAAAATCCAGCCCCTTCAAAAGATCTTCTATTCCTCTCCAGCAACCATTCCACCATAAACACAATGGAGCTGTGGGGCTGATTTCTCTCCTCACCTTAACACCCCTGCAACTAGCAAAGGTCTCCTTAATCAAAAGCGTTGTGACCCACTAAGTCCAAAAATAGAAAATATGAATGCCCACTACTCCCTAGCCACCTCACAATGCCGAAAAAAGTGTTCTACAGATTCTTCATCCCTTTTGCACATGCAGCAGTAGTTGACTGCTATAACACCTCTTCGCTGAAGGTTATCTATGGTTAGAATCTTACCCAAAGCTACATTCCAGCTGAAAAAGGCTACTTTCGGAAGAACTTTCATACACCAAATTGACTTCCAAGGAAAGACCTGCATGTCCCCTTCTTACTTCTTATAATACAAAGCCTTCACCTTAAAAAGCCCCTACTAGACCCGACCCACCCTACTCAACCAGAGAACCTCCTCTCAACTCAAAATTGTACGGCAATCCATACAACCTAACAATATCCTCCAACTCCCAGTCATTAACTCTCCCCATGAAACGCACCTCCCAAGTTATACCCCTCCCCAACCACACAGACTGTTACCACGGCTTGCCTGTCCATGGCTATTCCAAAAAATCTAGGAAATGCATGTCCCAGTGGAACATGACCACACCACACCACACCACACATCTTTCCAATAGTTGATCCACCTCCCACCATTAAGATTGAATTTGATATTCTTCCAAAACTCCTCCCACCCCTATCTGATGTATTTCTACAACCTTACCCTTATTACTCTCAAACTTTCTTTCCACCTCCCTTTTCCACAAACTCCTTTCCTCCATAGCAAACCACCACAGCCACTTTCCTGACAAAGCCTTGTCAACAAGCCTAAAATTTCTCAACCTCAAACCTCCAAACTGCTTAGGCATGCACACTGCCTGCCAGTCAACCAAATGAACCTTGAGCTCATCTTCAACGCCACTCCACAAGAAGAGGTGCTGCAACTTTTCGAGCCTCTTGGCTACCGAAACCAAAGTGGGAAATAGAGACATAAAATTAGTTGGGTAACTCAACAAAGAACTCCTAACCCCCCTGCGCCCTTTTAGAACCCACCCCTCCCTAAAAATTCCAATCAACATACCTAACACTCCATATACCCCCCACCATTTCTTACAACACTCTCTCCATCTTTGTTTCAACACAAATCTATTGTAAAAGGTTGGCAAAATAGCCAAGCATGTTTCCCGAGACACTTTTACAAACACAAACACAAACGCAAAAGCAAGATACAAAAGCTGCCCCAAATGTGTCCATAATCATCAAGCATCATCAAAACGAGCCAAGCAATATTTCCGTAAATTTTTAAGCCCAGCATCAGCCCAAAAACCAAACAAACTAGAAATTTAGGCCCAGCCGAACATATTATGAACAAGCTCAAGCATAGGATCAACAAACACTGCTTAATCAAATTGAAATATAATATAATATACATATATATATATATATATTGCATGGATTTCAATTCCCTGACCATCATCACCCCACTAGAAAAGAGCGACAATATTTTGTCCTCTACTAATATCCTTTATGTTTTTAAAATAGTTTTTATAAGTAAAAAAATTGCATTATAAACAAGTGCCAAAAGGGCAAAGAACATTGATAATTGTTTAAATTAATGAAATTTTGATTCCACAAAAACCGCTTGAACTGCCAGGTTTGCACCATTAAGTAAAATACTTATAAAAATAATATTGTTAAGCAAAACATAAAAATGACAGAGGTAAGTCGTTTAGGTCTGACCTGTTCACAATCAAAAATAAAAAATTGAAAATAAAATTGGACCTTCTGGCTCAGTCCTCCATTAGAGAATGTCAGCATAACAATAAACAAGAATACTAACCCAGTGTCCTTGTTCTCACGCAACCACTCAAACTTGCTGGGGCCTTCTCTTCCTCCAAAGTATTCCCCAACTCCTCTGATGGTATTTCCTTCAACAGCATCACCAATAATTTGCACATTATTGACTGATGGAGGAGCTGCCAATAGGAAAAATAGTCATTTAATTGACTTAATAATCCTGACTTGGCTGTCAAGTGTTCAAGCATAACAGATGGTGAGAAATTGAGAGAGAGAGAGAGAGAGAGAGAGAGAGAGCTGCTCTGGGAGATGAAAACCAGAGAAAGAATATAAGCAACATGTGTACTAATATAGTAAAAGCAGATAAGTTGCACGCTATATGTTGAACTCCAATGTGGTATAAGAGTACAACAAAAAAGGCATAATGAGCAAACGTTTTATGAGATCAAATAGATAACAAATAAACTTCCATGTTAAACTACATGACCAGAATAGATAGCCCCGTGGCACTCAGTGCAGGAGTTAAAAGCTTGACTACCATGACCAACCACTCAAGCAGCAGAAGAAACCTTGCTCTGATCTCATTTAAGTACAATTTCAAGCAAGGTTTGTGGTCATCAATCACTAATCTTAGAAAATTTCTGGAGTTCAATTCATTTTAGAATTCAAGAGTTATACCAAATGGTTGGATAAACTTCCGTGACTTGCATTACCCACATGACACAGAAGTTACTGACAGATTCAGATCATTCATAAAACGAGTGAGAAACTCTCCAAAATATGCTCCACAACTGACTTGTTCTATGAACACACAAGAACGTGACTTCTAAATACTAGGACAAAAGGACAACTAGTGTAAAGCAAAAATCTGATATCAATTTACATCCAATTATAGAAGTAACCAAGCAAAAGCCCCAAGATGAAGTCTCTTTCTTCTATGTCCACCTTATATGACAATAATATGAATGACAGAATTGCCAATTATAACAAGAACGTACATTCTTAGGGCATCTTTGAGGTTGATATAGTAACAATTTTATTTAAGATACTATTAATGCTTTAAATTGCATCAAGCCAAATAATAAAACACAGAAGATGCCATAACTAGAAAATTATTAATGCATCAGAAGAGGTTAAAGTTAGATCACGAACGCTAATTAAACATGCCTCCCGTGACTATAAATCAATGTACAACCCGAAACCTAACCACTCAGATAATGAGAAAAAAATCATTCCAAGGGTATATTTCTCCTGTCAGTATCATAAGTGACATATAATTTGCAGCCACCTTAAAATGTCAATGATTACATGAGAGAGAGAGTGCTTAGAAAATTAAGTTTAGAGGCAGTTATGAAAGTATTGTAGCAAATTTGGAAGAAGTAAACTAACAGATCTGTTGTAAAGTGAAATAAATTTAACAAATTAAACTTTTTTGGTAAATTTACACAAATAACACTTTGAATGATGTGTGGAAATAAACTGCAAATATAATGAATATTATTTGCACAAAAGTTATATCCACCTCACACCTGGTTTTACATGATCTGTAATTGCATATTGAGGTTCTCCCTTGGCACCTTCTTCTGTTACGGGAGTGTACATAAAAACCAAACACGAATCAATATCATCTAGATTCAACTGATATTCCTCATCTTCTGCACCAACAATTACCACTGGGCTGCTATTCCATCTTTTCCTCAACCAACTGGAAATTTTGTAGAAAAAATTAGATTATTCGCTCCATTTCAGAGGTGCAAAAAAGTTGTTTCGGAGGATAATCATAGTTCTAAACTTCAATTTATTGCAATAAACTGAAACATCTCACCTAGCAACACCTTTCCCTGGAGTCCCGCCACACCATGCCACCTCTGCATAGCCCCTAATCGTGTTTCCCTCCACTAGTTCTCCACGCACATCAATCTTCAAAACCTTTGGATATCCAGTTCCTTTGCAAGAAAACAACAAAAGAATAAACTGATAGGGCTCGATCCAAGAGGCACA
The DNA here is from genome assembly GCA_008638375.1 of Nyssa sinensis. Lineage (NCBI taxonomy): Eukaryota > Viridiplantae > Streptophyta > Magnoliopsida > Cornales > Nyssaceae > Nyssa > Nyssa sinensis. The sequence continues at coordinate 19,811,002 of CM018049.1, read as the reverse complement.
CAACATATGAAGACTCTTCTAATAAGCATGTATTATTATGAAGAAGAAATTTGGACAAATATAATTAATTCAAACATTGAAGAGATTCAAAGATAAATGAGAAGCAACTACACTGAACAAAACTATAGCAAAAAGGATGGCAATGACAACTTTTCCATGCCACAATTTTTTGATCCTTAAATAAAATAAAACAGTGAGCATTGTTACTTAGGGACAAAGAAGTAAAATATTGTTCAATCAAAAAGTAGCCCCAATCAACATTGTGAAACGTCGTCATATGAGAACCAATTTGCCATAATTCAAATTAAAGTCAAACCCAAACTATCTGGGTCAACTAGACATATCTTTCTTCTTCTTTTTTAATCGGAAAAGGTAAATCTATTAAAAAAGGAGCCCGAAGGGGGGGCTAACCCATGTACAAAAGAAAGGTCATTTAAAGCCTAAAATCCCCTAAAAATTGCACAAAAGAGTCTAAATGTAATGGATATTCTTCTTTTATCCACAAAAAAATAATAATAAAGAAGTCTCAAAAAACTTCCTTGAGATTCCAAGGAGGAAGTTCGACCCCCTCAAATATTCATTTATTCCTTTCCCTCCACAAAACTAAAAAATGCATATAGGTGCCATCCTCTATGCTATTTTTTTCCAAATCTGGTTACATCACCAACCCTTCATCAAGTCTGTCACCTTTGCTGGCATTAACCAACAAAGGCCAAACAAAGAAAACATCATATCCCAAACATCCCTATCAACTTTACAATGAATAAAAAGATGGTCAATCGTTTCCTCCTCTTCCTTGCACATAAAATATCGACTCGGAAGAAAGAATCCCCTCCTTTTAAGATGGTCCGCCGTTAAGATAGCCTTCCATGTCACCGACCACACAAAAATGTAGCTTTGTTGGGCACCCGAGACCTCCATATAAGCTTCCAAGGAAAGTCCCCTTCATTCCTTCCCATCAACTCCCTATAAAAAGATCAAACAGACCAAGTCAACTCATCCCGTCTCCCCTCCCACATCTCAAAGCAACTCAACAAGGCCACATCCTTCCCCCCTACTTACACATCTCCTTCCTCCAAATCAAAAAAATTCCTAAAAAAACAAGGATTCCATATTACACCTTCCCCCCTACTTACACATTCCATCACCATGGCTTCCTTGTTGGAAGCGACAGAAAAGAGGATCAGAAACTTCTCTTTTAAAGCTATTTCGCAACACCATGGATCCAACCAAAATTTGATACGAGAGTTGAGACCCTGTCCCAACTTCAAAATGCACAAAATTATGAAATCTCTCATTTTCCTTCTTGATTGCTTTCCACACACCACATCCATACGCTTCCGCTACCTCCTCGGAATACCATCCTCCTCTATCACAACCATATTTAACCTCAATAACTTTCCTCCACAAAGCTTTCTCTTCCACCCCAAACTGCCACATCCACTTTCCCAACAGGGCCTGGTTGAACCCTATTAAATTTTTAAACCTCAAACCTCCTTCACTAATTGCTCCCTTCACCTTTTTCCCACCTCACCAAATGAATCTTTCTCTCATCATCTTTTCCATTAAAAAGAAAATCTCATTGGATCTTCTCCAACTTCCTCTCTACCGATGCCGGCATAGGAAAGAGAGACATATAGTACATTGGAAGATTTGCTAATGTGCTCTTGATAAGTGTTATCCTCCCCCCTTTTGATAAGCACTGCCATTTCCATCCCGAAAGCCGTCTTTGGAATCTTTCAACTATCGAGTCCCATATAGATGCAGCTCTAGAAGAAGCCCCCAGCGGCAAACCAAGGTACATAGCTGGAAGATTCCCCAATTCACACCCCAACTTTGTCAATAGTGGTGTTCAGTTGAATCAAAAGCAGTGGATTTAATAACCTTGGCCCACATTCTTTTGCTTTTTGCACCCTTTAACATCAACCAAATTACTCTTCCTCACTGCTTCAGACATTGTTTTTTCCTGAATATAACGAATCCATCTTAGAGAACTTTCTTGGCTTAGCAAACATCCATTTTTTTTTATCTTTTTTGATACGTTTAGTATTATCAACAAAAGCGCCAAAGGGGACACAACCCATTTACATGCGAGGCATTCACCTGCCAAAAACTAAGTCCCATCTAAACAACTCATCTCTACCGAAAAATCAACAAAAGAAAGCAAAGAATCAGGAAAGTACCCCAAAATCGAATAACGAAGTATCTAACAAGACTTTCTTCAATCTATGAATAGACAAAATCCAGTTGAGGCTATCTTGGCAACCATCCATCTTAACATCCCTATTTCCTTGATGTTAATTTTTGACAAATGTGAACCACAAATGCCTCAAAGCAGAGCAGCAAACATCTCAGGAATCTTAGTGGACTCTCTACAGCCCACAGAAAATTATTGTATCATCAGAAAATAGAAGATGAGTAATCTTGATGCCCCTGCCCAAACCATCCCCCATCCCAAAGCCCTCCAACAAAACACCCTCCCTAGCTCTTCCCAAACATCCTACTCTTCCATCAAAATAACAAATTAGAAAGGGGATAGGGGATCCCCTTGCCATAACACCCTCGAGGTCTTGAAGCATCCCGCAGGACACCTTTTTACTAACACCGATAAAGACACTGTAGAAATACACCACCTCATGCACTGCCTTCCACCTCCCCCAAACCCCATTTGATCGAGAAGGGGTAACAAGATATTCCAATTAGCATGATCTTACGTCTTCTCAACATCAAGCTCACATGCTATCCCACTTTGTGTGCTTTTCTTCCTCAAATCAATACATTCATTGGCGACAAGAACTGCATCTGTCTCCCCACCCACAAGGGTATTTTAACTCTCGGATATCACCTTTCCCAGCACCTTCTTCAATCGCAAAGACGAAAATTTTGTCAACATCTTATAAACACCCCCAAACTAATTGGTCCATCATCCTAAATATTTTCCGCCAAATGAAAGAAGCATTTAAACTCCTCTCAAAGGACTCCTGCTCAAAAAATAACTCAAAAAATGCCAGAATGTCCTCACATAACACTACCAAGCAAAGCTGAAAGAAAGCCAATGAAAAACCATCCAGGCCAAGTGCTTTATCCTCATCACAGGAATTTTGAGCTGCCACTATCGTCCTCCCTAAAGGGAATTTCCAACTCTGTCCTATCTGCCTCATCGACAACATTGAATACCATATTATCTAGTGACGATCTCTATACCCTTGCCTCCTTATATAGTTTCTTAACACTTTGAAATACCCAATTTCATTTCGTCATCAGACTCATCCTGCTGAAGGATCCTCTCCTATTCTGAGAGAATTAATGTTGCTGCATCTTTTGTGCACAGTAGCCATCCTGTGCACATTAACAGTGAATCTAGGGCTGGCAATTCGTGTTCATGGGTTGTGTTCGTGTCATGTCAAGGCAAATATATTACACAATTTGTATGAACCCGAACACAACATGATTAGTTAATCGTGTCAAAATTTTAATCACGAACACGACCTATTTGTTAAACAGATTAACACAACATGACTAGAATATATTTAAACATTTAATAAATAATAATTCATCAAGCATGCCACATAAGCACCACAACATGAATTATTTATAAAAAAACTTTAAATAAAGCTAGCATGTCTTAATTGCACGCCCGCCATCTTGCAAAAGATAGGCAAAGAGAAGTTGTGCTTTTATTACATAGAATTTGTTGATTTATTTCTAACGAGACCAATTTCCTTTTAGCTAGTGATGATCATTGGTTAAAGATTTATTATATTATAAAAAACAGCAAGTTTTCTGATAGAAATATGTTGTATTGGAATCAATTATGCAAAAACATAGAACTTAGTGTATCCTAACGTTGAGTTATTGTTTTGTTACGGTCCTGAAATCTTGTTTTAAAAGCTGAATGTTATTAGATTTAAGTTTTTTTTTTTTCATTTATCTTGGTTCTTGTAAAGAAGGAAAACTAACTGAAAATTTAGGAAACATTGTTTGCATTGCTAGCTTTTATGTTTTGAAATGAAAGTGTACCATGTTTCTTGAATGTCTGCGCCAAAATAGAAATTGTTAGGGTGTTAGTATTTTCTGGTGACCATGTTTTCTCTTATGCTTAAAATGACTGCTGTCAGATTTCTTTATTTGACTGGCATGTTGTAAACTATTTTCCTCCTTAAAAAACAAATTTAAAGCATGCAAGTGAGATCTCTGGAAGAGGAACAAGGAGCCACAAGCAAAAGAAACAAGAGAAGAAGAGAAAAATTAATGGACATTAACATTTTGGTTTTACAGAAAAAAGAAGGGGGGGGGGGGGGGGGGGGGAAGGAAGGGGGGAATAAACAAAACAAAAATGACCATACCTCTTCTGCTAACAGATGTCTAATATAATTCTGCATTTAAGACTACAGGTCAATCCTTCATGCTATTTCCCCATCTTTAGGTTTCATTAGGTTTGGTTGAGCATCTGTATTCTTGTTTGTAATGGAGTGAACTATTGTTATTCATAATTTCTATAAGCTGAAAATTATAGACTGCAATAATTGTTGTCTGGGGTACCCAACTCCGTAGAGCCCAACTGTGGATCTTGTGTCTATCCGGGACAGGGGTGTCCAAGTTACCAAACCTGCCGATCAAGCATCAACGGAGGTAGGTCAGTCGACTTCTGCATGACTCCAGCTGAATCTCAAAATCTTCACGGGCGGGATTCCACCCTAACTGGGTCCGCAGGCCAATCATCGATTTTGTAGACATCCAGGTAAGACCCTTTACTTTTGTTGGTAGAACTTGATTTTGATAATCCTATTTTTCTGAAAGCTTGTGCATAAATCGACCAACCACCTTGCGTTTGAACCTCCGGCAAAAAAACATAGTGGATTCCTCTCTGCGAACGGCCTTCTACTCTCATGAAATTTCTTTCCGATTTGATCCTTTTCACAAAAAGAGTGGAGGGGTCCTCACGGATGTGGTTTGTGGGGTTCCATCAGAAAGGGGTGGAGGGGTTTCAATGAACAGTGTTTTTTTGTTATCGGGAATGGTGGCCGTGTTAAATTTTGGGATGACATATGGACCGGGGACATGCCGCTTAGGATGAAATTTCCTTCTTTATTCAGTCTGGCTAGCAACAAGGAGGCTTGGGTCCGTGAGTACTTGGAAAGTGTTGGGAACAAACTTGTCTGGACTCCTCGTTTTGGGAGAAACTTTTTCGATTGGGAGTTAGATGAGGTGGGCTCTTTCTTTGGACACATATGCCATTACCAAGCTATGGAAAGGAGGGAGGATAAGAGGGTGTGGCTGCCAAACAAGCTTTCTTTTTCAGTCAAATCCTTTTACATGAGCTTGGTCGCTTTGGACAACACTCTTTTCCCTTGGACACTCATTTGGCACTCTAAAGCCCCCCCTAAGGCCTCTTTCTTCGCTTGGGAAGCCTCTTGGAAGGCCATCTTAACAGCGGAGAACTTGAAGAAGCGAGGTTTCCTTTTGGCTAGTAGATGCTATCTCTGTCAAAAGGAAGAGGAGACGGTGGATCACCTTCTCATTCACTGCCCCATTTCTTGGAGCTGTTGGAACATTATCTTTGCTCTCTTTGGTGTCTCATGAGTTATGTCTGGCTCAATTAGGGACCTTCTTTTGGCTTGGACAGGGACACAACCCTTCAGCAGAGATCAAGAGAATTTGGAGGCTTGCCCCTATATGTTTGTTGTGGTGTCTTTGGAAGGAAAGAAACAACCGTGTTTTTGAAGATGAGGAATTCTCTGCTCCTTTCTTCAAAGACGTGTTTTTGCAGCTTTTTACTTTTTTGGGCCAAAGAGGCTTTCCCTGTCAATGCTTCCTCCTTTGTTGATTTTTTAGGGTCGTTAAGACCTTTGTAAAGCTTCTTAGGGCTTTGCCCTAGTTGTCCTTCTTGGACACTTTTTTAATATACATCTTACATTTACTTATCAAAAAAAAAATTATACATTTATGACTAAAAAAGATTTTTTATTTTTTAATGTTTTTTACACCTTTTCATGAACAAAAATATATAGATTTATGAATAAAAAATATTATTTAATTTTAAAAACTTTTTTATTTTAATCCTATAATACAAAAAAAAATTACATACATAAATATTTAAAATTTGAAATAAATTATTATACATTTTTTTAATACTAAAAGTTGTATACTTGTGTGGATACTTTTTTCAATACTGAAAACTATATAATTTAATAATTAATAATTTCAATAGTTAATAATTTTTGTATTTTTCTTGATTAATAATTATTATAGAGGCAATTGTGGTAGAATGTAATTTTTCTCATTGCATTGTAATTTCTTTGTTGTATTATCTTAAATTCAAAATAGATGATCTCCCACTAGTAATTTACTAGTGGATTTTGACGCTTGAAATATTGTTTGGGGCCTTAGTCTTGCTTATCATATGATATCACAAATCAGGTTTATTCAATCATAAGTTGAAACTTATACAATTGACTCTTTAATAACTAAAATTTAATAACTTAAAAATCTTTAATAGTGATTAACGATCACAATGATAAAATCAAAAAAGAAAAAGAAAAACCTGGAAGGAAAATACATTAAATGGTGTTGTTATTCAAATATAAACAAATACATTTTTTTGGATAGGTTATAAACAAATAAATAAATATAAGCTATATTTATTAAAAACATTATATTTCTTTTGCACATATAAATTAACATATTTCATGTTTGCTAATAATTATAATAACTTTTTATTGCATTGTCATTTCTTTGTTGAACAATCTTAATTATTTAAGAGTCAATTGTATTTGAATTCTCTTTTATTGTTACATTGTTATTTCTTTGTTATATAAACTCAAATAATGTTTATAATCATTTATCATTAATTTAATTAAGTCATACTTCACACTTTTATCAGTCATAAACTATTATATCACAAAATGACGTTTGTTTAATGATAACTTAATATTTAAATAACTGACTCTTTAATAATTAATATTTTATAACTGATAATTTTTTAAGAAACCAATTTCCTTCAATGGTGAAAACCAATAATTTTATTAGTTAATAATTAATATTTTTTAAAAACCCTTTATAATATTAATCTATGAAGCACGGACACTATTTTAGCTCACCGACAAACACTTTATTTTGGCTCACGTGCCAGTGTCAGATACATGTCGAACACCGACACTCTCGGACACTTCCCAGACACGTGTTGAACACTTAAATCATGGATGTTGATGATTAAATGAAGAATTTCTTTAATTTTAATTTAATGGCTTTGTTATTTTAATATCTTAATAATATTTTTGTAATTTGTTTATTTTTATACCAATTTTGATTGCAATAAGATTAGACTTTTATTATATGGTAATATAAAAAATTTATATATATTCAACGTGTTTGTGTCTTACTTTTTTTAGAAATAACATGTCTGCATATCCTTGTCGCATCGTATCTGTATCTCGTGTCCATATCCGTGCTTCTTAGGTATTAATATTATAATTCAGAAAAACACATGTATATATAACCATGTTAATCGTGTCAATTTTGGGTTAACAGGTCCATTTCAAGTTTGCAGGTTAAATGTTTCACTTTCAGGTCGCATGTCAAATTCGGGTCATATGGTAAAGATTTAACAAACAGGTCAACTTCGAGTCAGTCCGAGCACGACGTGATTACTAATTGTGTTTTGACCCGATTTTAACCTGAACACAATTAAGCCCAACCCAAAACCTGCTAAGTTCATATCGTTTTCAAGTCATGTTTGCGGGTCATGTTACATATTGCCACCCCTAACAGTGATACTTTAAATTATCTCTAAATTTTCATAATCATTTGGAATTTTCCTACATTGTTTCTGATGTTAAAATATATTAGTTAATACTATGTTGTAATGGGACGCATTTAGAGCATGATCAAGACAAATTTAAGGATATAGTGGGGGTGCTAAAAAAGGGATTGGTTGTTACTCCCTTTTTCCTGGCAGGACTATATTCATGTCATGATAAGCCCTTGTTAAAGCTCTTAACAAGTTCTTTCACTGCTCGTGGTCTTTTTTTTTATTTTTTGAAACAAACCACGCATGGAAGCATGTGCAGGTGTGCGCACAACTCTAATGTCAAATGCCTAAACTGTTGCATCATTGTGGATCCTGTAGCTACAAAATCAATACTGCTCCGCTAACATATTTGTGAAGTTATTCATGAGATCAAAGCTTAAGTGGGTGTTAGGGGTCACTTCCCTAAAAGCATTGTGTTTGGGAACAAAAATCAATACAAAAGAAATTTAAAAACTTGGCTGAAAGGCCAAGCACGTTTCCGGAACAACTTTCACAAATGCAAATGCGAAAGCGATGTGCAAAAGCTACCCCGGACAGGTCCTATATACATTTGGGGAAGAAAAATCAACACAAGAAATTTTAAAAACTTGGCCAAACGACCAAGCATGTTTCCCGGAATAGCTTATGCAAATGCAAAAGTAAGGTGCAACAGCTGCCCCAAATGGGCCCTTAATAGGAGGATTGTTGAATGTCACTCTGTCATGCCCCCAATCATGGATTAGGAAGGACTTTGAGTCATGACTGGGCACCAAGGACTTGTCAATGCATTCTTGTTCAAAACAGCCAATTGCAGTGAAACAATGAAATTAAATAATACATTCTAATGATCTTCAGAATCTCACTAACCTATATCTCTAATACCACTCTATCAAGCCCCCAATCCCAAATCATGTAATATTAGAGCCTTCGTAATTAGCTATTCATTTCCAGAGAATATGCGAGGAAAGCATACCAGGTGACACTGGTGAAGATATAGCAAAAATTGTGGGATAGCTAGTTTCTCCAAGCATGGGTGTACATTCCACTTTCAGAATTCTATCAATGTCCTCATGCTTTGGCCAGTACACCTGGCCATCATAGAGTTATCAGCATGACGAAAGATCATATAGAAAGATGCAATAAAACAGCAAGTGACTATTACCTCCCCAGTGGCATCCTGAATAGCCGTAAAATTTGAAGGAGTTCTCTCTCCAACAAACCATTGATATTTCAAGACTAATTCTAAATCACTGCTCCCAGTTTTGTCTTTGATGAAACTAAAGTGGCAGCAACAAGCATCTTCTTCAAACGGTTGATCAACAAAGGCTTCCTTGAGCATGTAGCCTGGAGGAAATTGATCTTTCCATTGTTCAACAAGAAACCGGAATGTTGAATCTGTTCAAGAGACCGCACAATTAAAAATAAATAAAAACTAATAGCTTCCATGGAAAATATTATGATTAGATATTACAATAGCTCAATGCATTATTATCCTCAAACATAATTTATTAAGTTGATAGTCCCAAAATCCAACCGTTTGAATCGATAATTTTTAATCTAAAAAATATATGATCACACCAGTTTCCGAGAATTTACTAGCCCATAAAGAACATAACCATTTTGTAGAAGCACAATCATCTTCAACCTTGAATTGACAGAAGAATGCATTAAATACTATGTAGTATAAAAGGAATTAAGAAACTTTTCCACATATCAGTCATTATGAGACCAAAAGAACCATGAAGTTTCCTGAAGTCAGTGTCAGTATACTGTATGTTGTTGCGTCATATTATGCTGGATAGTAGAATCGGGATAATCACAACCATTATGAATCTTAAAGACACTGTTCCACTTTTTTTTTGGGCCATGGAAGCATCCTTTCCATGCTTTTTCTATACTTTTACAGGCTGCTGCCACTTGTCCCCATCCTTTACACTTGGCAAAGTCCATTACTTAGTTCTTACATTGGTTAACTCATTTCTCCTTCGTCGTAAATCCTAAGCCAAATAGCCCATGTTCATTCCTTGTCAAAGGACCAATTTGTCCCCGCACTATCACATTTAAAACTACGGATCACTTTTGCACCAAGAACAGACCTTAGAAAAGTGATGATTAAAAACATCTAGTGGCCCAGCAAAATTCAGAACCAATAAATATGTGGAAAAAATTTATTCAACAAATCACTAAAAGGCCCAACATGCTTCAATTTAGTTCAAAAAGGTTGAAATACCACTTTAATGGGTTGACGCTGTATGCCAACCTAAAGAGTTCATACGGGGTAAATCATAAGTCAAGCAGATGATTGGTTGCAGATTTGCAATGCATGATGACTCTCCCCATAACCATTAACTACAAGATAGCAAATACAGAATCTCAATCAAATTCAAAAAAATGCAGTGCTTTACCTTACCATGACAAAGAGGAGTTGCCAATCAAATTCATTCAAGGAGACTACTAAATACTCACCTAGAGATGCACTTATCTGCCTCCATTAATAAATTTTTTCTTGAAATATGCTTGTAACAAAGATAACTAACAGAAGATCGTAGCTTCACTAAAGTGGCTTTTTTTATTCTACTTTTTCTAGTAAGTGTTTGTGGAAACAGTCTCTCCGCTTGTGGAGGTATGACTGCATACATCTAACCTCACCAGACCCTGCAGTGGCGGGAGCCTCGCGCACTAGGTTTGCCCCCTTTTTTAAGTGTTTCATTTCTATGCCATTCATAAGCCATAATCTCTAATATGTAAACATTTATCAAGAGATACAATACTGACAAAATGACAATAATACACTCTACATGACCACATATATTGCACGTGTATACAAGCAACTTGTGAATCCAAGATCAAAGACAAACTGAGAGCAAATTAACGACGGTGGAATCAACTAAAATTCCCAAGTGGCATGATGGTGAACTATTTTTTTTGCTCTATTTTCCAAAGGTAATGAAATACTAATTTAGTAGATAATATGTGAACCAATCATTAAAGAAAGAGAAAGTCCTCAAACTCACCTTCAGCATGCTCTGGACGGCAAAACTCCCAACCGTATCTAATGCACAAGGACGTACAAGCAGGATAACGCTTGGCAATTGCTAACTCCTCTCGAGAAAGATCTTTAAGAAATTTCAAAATTATGCTTTAGGGGCAATTGATAGCAAGTTAATTTATAAGAAAAATAAAATTTGTGAGGAACTCTTAAAAGGAAGAAATGAAGGCATTAGTTCATCATAACAAATTTAATTAAAAATAATAACAGAGTAGAAAATTATGACAGAAATGGAAAAAGAAAGAATGAGACGAAGGAAAAAAGATGTCATGAGGCACTGACGAATTAGTGATAATATGTAACCCTGCTCTAGAAAGAGGAGTTGACAAATTAATGATAATATGTAACCCTGTTCTAGACAAAATGAGCAAAGTTACAGGCTAACAACCAAAATACCAAAACCAAAAATTTAGAAATTTTCAGCATACCTCTATCATTGAACTTTTTCAATGTTGGGCCAACAAGCAAAATAGAAGCTGCTTCTAGATGAGGCATCTCAAGTATAGGATTCTCCTCCACCCGTAGATGCTGCAGCACATCACAGTAGTAGAAACTTTAGTGCATGTGTGCGCACGCATTGAATGGATAGATTCATGTGCCTTTAATTCAATTGCAAGTTACAACAATAATGCACCAGATTTGGAAATAGAGCAGCAATGCCGATAATCATCTAACAGAGCACCTGTTCTCAACTAGTTTTTTTTTTTTTTTTTTTTTTTTTTTTTATGGTAGGGGGGAGATCAGGACATAAAAATTACCTGTTGAGCCTTAGAAATCTACATGGGAAAAGCTACGATGATCAAACAAAACCTTATCCAAAATTTGCAATCAACTTACCAAGGATCAAAATATCGTTTCGATGTATAGTTTCGATCTGTCCAGAAATTGAAACATTTCGGAAACGTTTCGGAAACATAATGGAAACGGAGAAAAAATTGGAAACATGTGCAAACATAACTTAAAATTTATTTATTTATACAAATAAGCCTATTTATTGAATATTTGTGCATGTTTAAGGCATATACATCATATTCATGATAAATGACATAATAGATATATACTATATAATATCAACGAATTAGATAATTTGACACAAGTTACATATAAAATAAAAAGTAAAACAAATAGCCATTTAAACCTATTATAATTAGTAACTTAGTATTAAAATAGTTGTTTCTCTACACTTTATTTCCTCTACTACTTTTCTATTATTTTAGAAAAAATAATAGAAATATCTTCTTGTAATTTTAAGTCTTAATCCTTGAAAAATAAATAGATATTATTTTTTACAAACTTCTAAAATTATTGTTGATACAAAAGAAATGTTTCCTTTGATTCGGTATGTTTCCACTAGTTTCAGTATGTTTCCACGGAAACAATTTTGTTTCCATGGAAACATGTGAATTTCGATATTCCACTAGTGTTTCGTTTCGGTTCCCTGAGAAACGGAAACGTTTCGGCCGTTTCGATGGAAAAGAAACGAAATTTTGATCCTTGCAACTTACAAAGCCTATTATACAACTTAAACAATGTGAACTGCTTAGAATAATGATTGTGCAACTAAATCATTCAATCACAAAGATTTTAAAGCTACATAATTTCCTTAGCATGGACTAGTTGGGGGGTATTAACTACTTATTGCGTGCTACTGCTACATGTCTGGCTAAAGTTCAAAGAACCCATGTAAATAAACAGCACATCTAGTAGATGATTCCAGCACCAACTAATTGTTTGTAATTGACGGGAGGCATCATTTGGCTTGTAGAAGCTGCCTAGCACGTAAGAAATCAGTTGATGGTCTAACTAGGCAAGGCGAAGTAACAACCTACACACCTCAACTGTGACGACAAAATTTCGATCACGAGATAGGAAATAGAAGAGCACCCAGTCTCATCAACAAAAACCTTCACCTCATGAAAGTATTAAATGTCCTGAATATGAATTTACAGGAGACACAGATTCACTTAATATACAAATTTTATTCATCGTCTTCGATTGATATATGAATTTCACATTAGGAACCACTAGACTAAGGAAAAACAGTTCCAATGTTGCTGAATGTGAAATATGTCATGCACATTAATAGATCCAATACACAAAAGAAGTGCTTGAAGAAGGCCATAGTAAAACCATCAGGGCCCAAAGATAAAGCCCCATCACATACGCGAGCTTCTCCTCAGTTGGAAGGGCTGCCATATTAAAAAAGAATGTGCATGCGGTTTGGAAGATGGCGCCTACATGTTTGATGTGGTCTATTTGGAAAGAAAGGAATAGAAGGATTTTTGAGGGGTTAGAGAAGAAGCCTCCTATTATCAAAGATAATTTTTCGTGTTTGTTACACTTTTGGGCCAAAAAGGCATTTCCTTTGTATGTAGGCTCTTTGGTCTATTTTTGGGGAGTCTAAGGCTTTAATTGTTGTCACCAATCCCTTGTAATTATGAGTTCACCCCCCTCAGCACTCTTTTTTATTTAAATAGGTCCTTTTTTTCCCCGTCAGAATGGCAATATGTAATACTGACAAAAAAAAACACAGATGTTGTCACCTTGTTGAGCCAAGGCACTGCTAGTGTTGCTTAATATTTACATTAGATGTGTGATTTTCCTCTCAAATTTGGGCTTCTCGTTCCTTCTTTTTTCGGATATGCAGGTAAAGCAAAAAGGTTCTCATGCTCAAGCATACACTTGCCACAAATCTATCAGATTATACCACGAACATTGTGGTCGCTAATGGAAAACAAGTAAAGCTGCCTTAGTAACAGTGTGGCACTCCAGTTAGTTGTGCAGAACTAACCTCAAGTGCTGGTAAATGTGGGAAGCCCTTCAAAGTTGAAATTTTGTTTTTGCTCGCAGCTAATACCTGTAAAGAACAACTCATTGAAGAATATGAAGAAGAAGAAGAAGAAGCAGAAAGCGTCAAATATTAAAGGGAAAACAAACCTGTAGTCGAGGTTGACTTGCCATTGAAAGAGACTTCAACTTATTTTGAGCAACAGACAGGAACTGGGAAAGAAAATATACAATATTAATATTAACTGTGAGCAAGTATAAAAGGCAATGTCAGGCTGCAAAAACATTATTACGAATAAGAACAATAAAAAAAGTTTGAATGTTTACCTCCAAATTAGGAAGCTCAGGAAGGCTTACAAGTGATGTAATTTGATTTCCAGCAAGATATAGTTGCTACATGAATAATAAATATTTCAGAACCTTATTGCATGTTGAAGTAAATCATCCATCATGGCCATATCAGAAATGAATACATATAAATATATATATATATACACACACACACACACATATTTGATCAGTTTATCAAAGATGAATATATATGAGACCAACACAGACCTGTAGGGCTTTGCAATTCTCAAGTGGTTCAAATCCAGGCCCTTTGAAATCGTTAAAGCTCAGATCGAGAACCTGGCAAGAAACAGTACTAATCATGCTACCAAGCTTCAGTCTTCAAATATTTATATATAAAATAGAAATCACCATGCTAATAAATTGCAGATCTAGGAACATGATAAACATGTATGATCATGCTCCCTTAGAAACTCAAAACTTTGTCAAACAGATTAGTTCTTCAATTTCTAAAGAAAAGAAGTGACAAAGATAAGACTAACTTAAAATGAATCCAGAAAACAAACCTTCACCCGCTTCAGTATTTCAATACCTTCCAGCATTGATAAGAGATTGTCTCTGAGATAAACAAACTGCCATAAAGGAGTTTCAGTTAACGGATAACAATAATATTTGAACAGTCACCTATATATATATATATATATATATATATTTGATAAGTTCAAAAAGTCACAAATATGAGGGGCAAATGATAAAATGTCACTTTATCCCGATTATGGTCTCCCATCGAAAAAAGAAAGAAATTTTTTCAAGAATAGCTTTCCAAGGTCTGAATAAACATAATTTCAATGCCTTTAAACAATTATATATACTCAAAATAGCAACATGTCCACTGTAGATTAAGTAGACAGTCCCTTAGCTTTGTTTCACCATTGAAACCTTGTAACACTCCCTAAAAGAAATTCAGATATCAAAACCTCCAATTATGGAGAATGCAGAAAGAAATATGATGTGTTCCAATTGAAAACTAATTATTAATATTCTACTCTTGATTGTAGAGTTGTTAATAAATGGAAAATTCCAATGTTTTGCTAGAATTGTAGCAATTTTAAAATAATTTGAAAATACTTTGTCGATGTCCTTGTTACATAACTCCGTAGAATTATAACTTATGTTGACATAGCTCCATAGAATTATAACGTATGTGTTATGTCAAAATGTATGGAAATACTTAAGGAAGGCAATCTCTCTCTTATTCTCCTTTTCTTGGCTTATCCCAAACCCTAAATTCACATTAGAACACATTTTGAATTGGCTAAGAAGCACAGACATGGACATTGTACATGCGACGTGGATATGACACGACACAGCATTTTTCAAAAGAATAGAACACGGATACGTTAGGGACACATTGAATATTTTTTTTATATGACCATATAATAAAAACCTAACATTATTTCAATTAAAATTAACATAAAAACACATAATCACAAAAATATTATTAAGATATGAAAATAAAAAAATCATTAAATAAGAACTTATTTATTTAATCACCAACATTCATAATTTCAAGTTCCAAAACAAATTTATTAACTACTGTAGAACATATATATGTATGAATAATGTTTTGTGGCATAAATGTAGCACATATGTAGCAGATACACTCACATGGGTGTGGGGCCCATATGAGTGTCATGGGTGCAAGCCCCACGGTCATGTGAGTGTATGTGCTACATATGTGCCACAAAGCATTACTCTATCTATATATATATATAACCAAAAACCAAAAAAACAAAAGAGAAGAGGACAAAAGGAGGAAAAAATCCAACAACAAAAAAAGTGTACTAATGTGTACTAACATGTCCTAATGTGTCCATAACGTATCTAGAACGTGTCCAAATTTTGGACACTCTTTTATCGTGTTGGTGTCCAACACATGTCCGACAAGGACATGTAAACCAAAAATAGAGTATACGTGCTTCATAGTTAATTGGTGTCCGAGCAATCGAAAGAATAGAAGCCACTTATAGTTAAAAAAAATTCATCAAAAGGCTTCTACAAGGAGGCTGACAGCACGATGACGTCATTGCTGGCCGATCACAAAAAAGTTGCCAGAAAATAGCTACCTACATGATTCGATTCATCTCTTCCTCGTGAGAATTATATAGTATTTTGTGGAATTTTTTTGAAGTTATTTGATGTGTTTTTCCACATTTTAAAACACATCCAGAAAAAAAAAAAAAAAGGCACTGATTTTTCAATTTAAAAATTTAGGGCTTTTTTAGTCAATTGTTTGGTTCGATCTGATGCTAAAATTGCATCAAGGCCATGTGCATGGGTTTGCAGAGTTTTGGTTGACTATTTCCTCCAAAATGGGGTTCCACCAGCATTGTAGTGTACCCAGGTTACTGTTCATCCTTCAAATGGGCTGCTTTGAGGTCTGTTATTTGCATTATCGAAGTTAATGATGTAATATTAAGACTTAAAAGGGCTTTTCAATTGATTCTTTGAATTTTTAGAAATTGTTTGGCCTATTTTTCCGGGGTTTTTTATCTGATTCTTTTTTTGAGTTTGGTTGGCTTCCCAAGGCTTTTGTCTAGACTCTTGGTATCTTCCTCTGGTATCCTGAAGGTACCTTTCCTAGGCAGGGTGAGTTCTTTCTTGGCCTATCTATCAGTTTTCCCTTGTGAAGTGTGTCTCATTTAACTCCTAAGGCATGTTTGGAGATAGTTTGAGTCATGTGGGACTCTTGGTGATAACTCATCTCTCCCGATTAGTTCAGTCGAGTTGGATGGTAGCAGGCGGACTAGTTGTTCAAAGAAAGATCAGCTCAAGTGTGATTATTGTGGGAAGACATGACATACTAGGGGGATCATTGTTGAAAGCTTCATGGTGTAGAACCAGTAGAGGGAGAAGTGAGAGAGAAGAGAGGAAAGGGAAGAGAAGAAGAAAGAGAGAGGGAGAGAGAGATAAGAAACTCTCATGAGAAATTCTGACATTTTATATTATTCAATAAGCCAAAAGTCTAAAACTTTGGGTACCCCAGTCACTTCATGGTTGGCCCACTTGTGAACGTGCTGGTGTTCATTCTGGCTCCATTAGAGTTCTTGAGATTCAGACACACTCCAGTAGTTGTGGTCCTTCCTCCCTTTCTACAAAGGAGTTCAAGACCCTCAAGCATTTGATGGCCTGTCTTACACTTCCCAGCTTCTACTTCACCTCTAACTTATCCTCAATCCAATATTTATGTGTGAGTCCTTATCTAATCCCTTGGATTATTGATTCTAAAGCAACTTGCCGTATGACAGGCTCTTCTACTCTCTTCTCAGCTTACCCTACATGTGTTAACATTAGAATAGCATATGGCTCCTTGTCATTTGTTTTCAGCAAAGGTTCTATTCATTATTCTTCCACTAAGTCTCTTTCATCTGTTCTACATGCTTTTCAATTTTTCAATCAATCTACTTTATGTCAGCTACATCACTCAATCTTTGAATTGCTCAGGCGAATTGCTCAGGCACATGTTTTCCCTCTCATTGTGTCTTTTAGGATCTAAAGACAAGAACGCTTGGTAGTGATAAGTCACACGCTAGTTTATATTTGCTGGGAACTACACCCTCTTCATCTACAAAAGATTTGTCCAAGCATGCTTATCAAACTGATAGTGCTTCAGCTCTTCAGCACCGCTTATCAAACTGATTGCACTTGAATCAATGGCACTGCCAACTTTGGCGTCCATCCTTTACTGCTTTGGAGAAGCTTTACCCTTTTTCAGCAAAGCAGTATGATATGATATCCTTTGTTAGTGATGCTTGTGAGCTTGCTAAGCATAAATGCAGTTATTATTCCAGTAATAACAACAGAAGCATGGTTCCTTTTTCATTCATTCAATATGATATTTGGAGATATTTCGATTTATTTCTCTTCCTAGATATAAATGGTTTTGTCACTTTATTGATTGCTACTCATGTCACATGGGTATATCTCCTATGACACAACAGAAAGGTCTTTTCGTGCTTTCAGAATTTTCACAAGATGGTTTGCACTCAGTTTCAAGTTAAGATAAGCATTCTTTATAGTGATAATGGAAGGAATATGTCAATGCCGAGTTTTTTTTCAACCATAGATATATGATGCGAATCGGGCAAGCTCTATCGATGATAGATGATCTAATTCAAGCTATTACACCTTAATTGGAGGTAATTTGGTTATTTGGAGAAGCAACTAGTAGTAGCCAGAAGTAATGCAAAGTCAGAGTCTAAAAAGCACGGATACGGACACGGACATGGAACACAGATAAGACACGACACGGACACGGAGACACGTCATTTCTCAAAAAAGTAGGACACGTTGAATATATATAAATTTTTTCTATTTTTTATCTTACCATATAATAAAAACTTAACATTAATTCAATTAAAATTGGCGTAAAAATACACAAATCACAAAAAAAATTAAGATATTAAAATAATAAAGCTATTAAATAAAGATTCAATAACTTCTTCATTTAATTATCAATATTCAAGACTAACTATTACATAGAACATAAATATGTGTGTCTATATATATATATATATATATATATATATATATATATATATAAAGGTCAGAGTATAGGGCTATGACATATGGAGTTTGTAAGTTTAAGTGGCTTCAAATGTTGTTAGAGGAGCTAGGAATTGCTAATGATAGACCTTGAGATTGTATTGTTATGATAAGGTAGCAATTAACGTTGCTCATAATCTAGTCTAGCATGATTGAATGAAACATATTGATATTGATAGGCACTTTATTAAGGATAAGCTGCCACGTGGCTTAATCTGTACGTCCTTTGTAAAGTTTAAAGAGCAACTAGCTGATGGTTTTAAAAAGGGGCTTCAAAGTAGGTTTTTTATTCCATTTTTTGCAAGTTGGGCCTGAGAGATATCTATGATTCTATGCACCAACTTTGAGGAGAGTGTTAAATTAAGTCGGAACGTATTAAAATACATTAAGAGAGAAAATCTTATACTTTTTTTTATTTTAACGATAAAATACAAGTGAAAGAGAAGAGAATTAACTCTCTCTCTCATCCCTTTCCCTAAAAACTTATCATTATTTTCCTTTGGCTTATTTTGAATCCTAAATTCACATTAGCATGCATTTTAACTTTATGTTCCATCAATATGATCAATCCAAAGCAACAATATCTCCCCTTAAACTACTGATCAAATATATATATATATATATATATATATCTCCTCCTAAACTACCAAAAGCATGAAATCACACACCCATGGCATGAGTCTTGCTGTTTAGTTAAACATCACATGAGTACTTAGTTGAAAGGAGTAGGGTTCAATTCCCATTATCCCAAACAAATTTTTTAACCAAGCTCGGGAGGACAGAGCTAGATGGAAGCTCACTGATAATGGACAATATTCAGCTTACTCTGCTTGGCAACACATCAGATACCATAAACCAAAGGAGCATAGTTGTTTGGTTTAAACAGGCTATCACAAGGCAAGCTTTTATCATGTGGATGGCTTGCAAAAGGAGATTGGCTACCAAAAGTAGACTAAAAGAAAAGGGATTAGAAGTTGAAGACATATGCCCTTTTTGCAGTAATTCCAGTGAAAGGATTGAACACTTATTTTTCAGTTGCAACTACACTGTAGAGATTTGGAAAAAAAAATTGTAGCTACCGTCATGTTCAAGAAGTTCCTTTGGTTTGGGACCTGATTCTCCAATGGGCAGGTAATATGGCCAATGCTACCAGTTTTGTTAGTAGGGTGAGACTAACTGCATTATCAACTGCAATCTACATGGTATGGGAAACTAGAAATAATAGAATCTTTAGAAGACAGGTGTTGGATGTGGATGCTGTAAGCAGGACAATAATCAGGACAATGAAAGACTTTTTATCATCATGGAGACGGATTCCAAACAATCATGATAACTGGCTGCTTAGTCTATGCCTTGGAGTGTCTAACTCTATCTTCCTCACTGAATAAATGAATGTGGATGGTTGAAGGATGATGGTTCTACTATCTCTAATGTATTCTTGTTTCTGTTTGGTTTAGCTTTCAGTAGCCTGTATAGCTGTGTACTTCTTGCTTGTTTTTGTTCTGCTGTGACAGTTGTTACTGGGGTGTTCCCCTCCTTTTTGGTTAATAAACTTGCTTACCAAAAAGGAGGGGAACACCCCAGCACAACTGTCACAGCAGAACAAAAACAAGCAAGAAGTACACAGCTATACAGTATAAACTTACTTACCAAAAAAAGAGTACTTAGTTGAAAGATCAAAACTTCAAGCAATACAAGTTCTTCAACAAGGAAACCAACCACATTAATGCCAAGACAATAAATTCATTACACACTTCACCAAAACTAAGAAGTACAACATCCAATCTTTTTTATACGCAAAGGAAAATTATTGATAGAAATAAGAATTCGACAAGAACCTTGTCCTTCAAAAATATATAAAGGATCAGATATTAGATTAAATTACCTCCAGATTTGGTGACAGGTTCAACCCATTAGCATTCAGACTACGAATTCTGTGACCCCTAAGATCCAACCTCTGGTACAAAAAGGAAAACAGAATATGTGGTGATTAGTGGAGAACGAAGCGACAAACGAGCACAAATATATACACATAAAGATTAACAAGAATTCAACTCTAAAAATATCACCATAATGAATTTATAGGAACAGAATCAAGACAATAATGTTCTATCATAAAGAAAATGATGTGATCTTTCTTACTCTCTGCATGTCAAACAAACAAGAAAAACCATGAGAAGCATCAGAGTGTGGAGAAGTGTCAGCATCATGTGGCAACATCACAAATGCCCATTTTGTTGATTTTAAAACCATCATATACATTTCATAGGTCTAAGTCCAAGATCTGTTTCAACAAGTTTAAGATCACCTACCTTTTTTTTATTTGATAAGTGTAATTATATAAAATAGCCGCCCCAAGGGGGGGCGGCAAACCCATATGTACACAAGGAATCTGGCATAAAAATTTAAAGCCGTAATTCCCCCAATGAGTTTACTTATAACTCATCCTCAGTTATGGACTCATTAGGTTCAAATCAATATATTTAAAATAGAATATAACAAGAATAAAATTAATGTCACATCTCTAAAATTCTGAGCAAAGGCTTCTAAAAATTATAACTTGCAGCAATAAAATGATGACAAAACTTCTTAAAGCATGTGAAAGAATTTACAACACCTATCAAAAAAAAGTATTATCCAGAAAAAAAAACTCCACCGTATGTGATTAGGACCATGATAATACATTTTCTTATGCATGTGCGTTCAGACAGAAAAGGGGATTAAATAGTCCTCTTGTTGCTATACAGCCGAGTAACAATTAAAAGATCTAGTTTCCACAATTATTTAAACTTTCCAACCCATCCAAAAACAAAACATAGGTTCTTAAGATCAAGTAAACAACAAACCCCCCTCCCAAGTTCTTGGCATATGGCTAGCTAAAATTGCCCCTAGACAAATCAATTTTTGCAGTTAAGAAATTCACAACAAACTAACTAGTAATGTGTGCCAATATGTGTGCACTGTTGAAAGGATTGTTGACTACAGTGCTTACCACATCATCACCAGCTTTGATCTCCACCTGTGGCAGCATAATGAAACGAGAGTCCCGACTATCCGGTGTTGCCACTTTCCTGCGACCAGATAAACTAGAACTCCTGTCTAATGATGACGACAAGGACCCAACTTTTGATCCATTGGTAACCAAGGGTGACCGAGCTGATGGAGAGGAGACCTTCGGAACCACCTTTCTGCTTGTTCTGCTTCCCTGTGCTGTCCAACGATGTAGAAAGAACTCTCCGTGAAGAAGAAGAAGAAGCGGGTGAGGACAATTTCGCCGAAGGCTTCTTTACAGAATCTTGTTTGCTTAAATCAGAAGTGGGCAATGTTCTCGAAGTTCGACCAACAGGCGAAATGGGAATGGACTTTCTTGTCTCTGAAATGCTTGCTCGGGTAGAAGGTTTGGTAACAACGGAAGGCAATGAACTCCTTCGGATGTCTGGTAGAGACCGTCTCAGTGGCTCCGAGGCTGATGGACTAGTCTTTTTACCGGCAACGGAACTGACACTAGTTTGCCGCTTCACAGTTGAAAGTGATTGCCTCTCAGGCAAACCACCAGTGCTGTTCCTTCTGGTGAATGGAACTGAATCAGAACCCCGTGAAGAACCAGCTATTGTAGGCTTGGTCACAGTTGATTTCACCACATGCGAACTCAAATCTGAACCACTCTTTGATGCCAATCTCGTTCTGGTAGACCCAGTTGGTCCTGATGCCTTCAACATCTCGGTAACACCTGGTTTTACAGTTCCTGATGTTCTTTTCACACTCTTGGCCAAAACTTGTTTCTGTAACTCAGAATTTTGGGGCTTTTCCACCGAATCTTCGCCTAGATTCCACTAATGGATCCTCCATTTTGGTTTAAAAACCCCAGTTCAGTAATTCAAGCAGTAATTGTCTGATCCTAACACATTCAAGTAACAATCAACAAAAACAATTCAGTAAATTTGCACCAATGCTCTGTTTAACGTCCAAGAAAATGTAGGCGAAAAAAAAGAAACAGAGGAACTTATACTTCCCTTCTTTGAAATTCGGTTCCATAAATTAAAATTTAAAAAATAAGAATTCATAGACGACCGAGCCTCACTCAACTTGCCGGCTAGTGATGTGTGTGCCATTTTCCTTTAGTGGAACCAAACACAACATTCAAAACTCAGTTTTTTTCTTTTCCTCAGTTTTCCCAGTAACCAAACATACTAGCAAAGCGAAAACATAACCCAAAAAAAAGAAGGGTAAAAAAGCTACCTAAAGTCCGAAACTTTACAACTAACGAGAGATTCGAGAACGTTAACTAATGTACTTGTATACACAAGGTCGTTGTTGGATCTAGTACAAAATGAAGCTTCTTGAAGCAAAATTCAAGCATTTTGAGTGCATTTCGTATCGATCTGAGTGAGAGAAACACTTCCAAAGAGAGAAAATGAGAAGGAAGAATAAAAAAATTAAATTTTAAAGAGAGAAAACGAAATGTGGATCCTCCTTACCTCGATGATGTCTAGATCTGGTGAAGAACAGAAAGACTGTTGAACAATACTGACAATTTCGTCTAGGGCTCCATAGTTGGTAGAGTACCCATATGGAAGTTTCCGCGGCGTGACACGAAAAGTTATAAATACTAAAAGCAAGAAAGAGAAAGAGAATCAGCCGAAAATGATGAGAGAGAAAAAGTGAGGAGAGAGAACCAGCTGAAAAAGAGAAAAGAGAGTAGAGAGTAGAGAGTGAAAGTGAAGACAGATGAATGTAACTGCAGCTAGAGCAGCTCGACAGATAGACTTTTGAAGCCAATGACCAATGCAATGTCCGGCGAATTTACCAGGTGGCCTTTAAATAATAAATATATATTCATACATAATGTAAAATTCGAAATGGTTGAGTTGGCGGAAACAATATACAAAGGCCAATTTGCCGTCCAAATACTAATACAAAATGTCCACGAGTTAACTCGGCCGAGTTAGTTGACTCAACCAAGGCAGAGTTAGCTGTCAATTATTTTATATTGTAATTAATAAATATGAGAGATTAAAATTTTATTAATTATTAATTATTAAGTCTTATAATATCTTCATTGATTAATAAGTGTTTCTTACGTTGAAATAATTTTCGTTATAAAAATAAAATTTTATGTGCAACTTTTTAATACTATTTTAATTTTATTTTTAAATGCATATAATGTTCAACTTAAGATATAAAAAAAAAAATCTTAATATTCTTTTGAAGTAAATAAGTTATGTTTTTTGGTGTCATAATAATTCTCACTTACAATATTTTTTACTTCAATTATATAGAATTAATAAATATAATTACAAAAACATATTATAAATAGGATATATATATATATGTATATAAGTACATATATAATTATTTTATCTCTCTAGTAATTAATATCATAAAGATTTTTTTTGAAAAAAAAATTAATTATTAAGTACTTGAATTATTAATTATTGATAATATAACCAAGTTGGTTCTTAAAAATCTATTAACTATTATAGATTATTAACTAATTTAATGTTAGTTATAAAAGTATCGACTGCGCTTTCCAGATTTATATTTCAAAATTTACATTACAAAATGATATGGCACTATATTATTGACGAATGTGGCACTATATTATTGACCGTGTATTAAAACATGTAATTAATGTGAAATAATGACACAATGCCATGTAACTGATATATTATTTCAAATATAAATTTGGGATAGAAACTTAAGAGGTGTAACATTGCTCTTATTCTATATTCAAATTCATGATGGATGGCATAAAAGTAACAATAATACTATAATTCTCAAATTTCAATCTCAAAATGACGTGGCACTAATGTAGCGAAATGACATTAATTATATGATTTAAAGTATTACCAATAATATGGTAGAATGACATTAATTACATGTAAAGAATTACATGTATTGCCACATCCGTTAGGATATAAATTTGAGATACAAATTTGAAAATTGTATGATCACTCTAAAAGTACACAAGGTACATTGATGTAACCCAATTTTTTTTATAAAGTAATGAGGTGCAACAATTCATGTATTACAATCAGCTAAATAGTATAATTATATCTAATAGTAATATAAGTCCATAACTAAGGGAAAATAAATGCTCACATCCCTCTAATAGGGGGAGTGAGACTTGAACTCATACAGATTACATAATCTAATAGTAACATCAGCCTCTCGATATGAATTTTAGACAGACAATCCAGCACAACCCATGATTAAATAAAAATAAATACTTACATTTCCTGAGTGAGAGAGTTAGATTTGAACCCATGACCTCTTTTTTGTAAGAAGACATGAATGTCTAACTAAACTAGTCCCACTTAAGATAATTGATAATTGTGAATTGTATTTTTTTATTTATTTTTTAGTTTAAAAAATTATGTTGTTTGTCCTTTTCAGTTGGCGTGACCCATTAACAAAATATGAAAAAAATTTAATTTAAATAATAATTATTTAGGTGAAAGTTGATTTTTGTTATTCTTATTATTATAATGATATACCATATTTTGACCATAGTACTCAGAATATGACACGTGTTACAAATAATCTTCACCATACAGACCATAAGAGTAATCCCCGTCTAGCCAATTAACATACAGATCACAGGAATGAGATATGTTGAGTTGCTCATCGTCTTCTATGGACTACCGACTTTATAATAAGAAAGCAGAATTCTACATGGAAACCACTATCTAAGGATATCTTCGAATCCCTACTTTCGTGTCTCCTAATCCTATTCAACTTAAGAGATTTACAGCCTATAAATAAAATCATAAGTTACGCATTCAATTCATGTTCAATTCTTCTCTTGAATTACTGTCTTTATTTCTTCACTAATTTTATCATTAGAGCGGTTACCACCGGAACTTTGTCGGTGCCCTCTAACCTTAAGTTCTTGAGCTTTGTTGGTGGCCCTCTAACCTTAAGTTCTTGACATGTAGCTCGAGAATAAAAGCATTCAGACCAGAAAAGTATAACATCAACAAATGACAAATTTAGTATTTAAAAAATGTAAAATGCTAATGTCAACAAAAACAATCTGTCTTCGTAATTAATGTAGGTTAACAAAAAAAGAAGTTGGTGTTAGTGATAGGCAAACTAGAGTAATGTCGTGAATTTTAAAAGAAACAAAAAAATAACATTATTTAATATAATTTTTGCAAGTAAAGACATGGAGTGAGATTCAAATAGACATAGTGTGAAATAAGTTAACCTCGCTTGGTTAATAAATTTTTATAAGACATATTTTTGACAATACAATCATTAGATTAATTGTCATTTTCATATTCATATATGCATGTTAAAAATCAAATTAATAAAAAACATAATAAAGCTTTTTAAATTAGAATTTTTTGTGATATTTTATTAAAATTTTGTGTTTACTTATCCAACATGCAGTTTTATCTCATTAATTTTATATTTAGCATGTTGACAAGCACGATAAAAATATATAATCTGATAAGGGTTTGTCATCTTTGTGTTTCTGGTGTGCCTAACTAGGGCATACGGTGGCAGACTGCATCGAGGTGCTGAGGTCGGAAGTCGCTGTTGCTTGGGAACGACTCCAGCAACTCCAACGGGAGCAAGAAGAGGAAGCACGTAGGTTAAATAAGTTACATCATGACATCGGGGAAGACCATCATTGTCACGACCCGAAACCCACCCTGTGCGGATCTCGCATCGCAACCGCCACCCTCAGGCCCAAGGACCCTTGGGCGAAGGCTCGCATAAGCAGCGGTATCGAATAGATGTGCGATACGTGTTTTGCGGAAGCGCGAAAAACTTTTTGTTTTCTTTTCTTACTCTTAAATTACGCATATCCGTCCGGTACTGCCACTCTTTACATAGCATACATGATTTAACATTCAGAGTATAACTAAAACTTAAAACTTTATAAACAATAAATGTTTAATTGCCCCGTGGGGTTTATACATAACAGGGTACTATTTTACTAATACAAAACTCCATACTTAATGTTCGTAGTACTAGACAAAAACTACTTGAACATAGTCTCCAAAATTAGCAGATTCATCATCGTCGTCCTCAAGTCAAGACTGCTGCTAATTACCTGAAAGGGGGGTCCGAACAAAGTCCGGGTAAGCTAATATAAGCTTGTGAGCAATTCCAGTATTCGTCATGGGATTTTTAATTAGCAGTGGTTTTTAGTACATAGGAGTTTGTAAAACATTCACTGCCAATTGCTCGTACATTTAGAATACAGAGTATATAGCATTCTTAAAACAAATAGCTTTGAAACATTTAAAGTATTCAAGCTAAGCTCGTACTTCTTCAGATAAAGTATATAAACTTTAAAACACATAAATATGTATTGTGAAAATGAGGGTAAAACCTGCTTTCATTTTCAAAATCACTTTGTCATATTTTCTCTTTAATTAGGTAGAATCTGTTTCGAACCAGACTCTCATTTTACTGCCAATACTGTCGATCTCATTTGCCTGGGGGATTAGATCTTACTACCGGGCATTTACTGTTGAATCCCGAAGGATTTCAACCATCATAGGGGGTGGTACTTATTACCGTTTATCTTGTAAAACTTTAACCCAACTGAACCAATCGAGAGCAGCTGCCTGGTCCCTAACAGGTAAGGACTTATACTCACTCCCTAACAGAACAGATAGGGTTTCTTCAAATAGGTACTTCTTCATGAACATTTAAAACATCATGTACATAATTTCATAACAAATCCTTTAACACATTTGATATAACAAATTCAAAACACTTTACTATAATTTGGCATTTAAAACTTTAGACATGCTGAAATATGTTTTAAGAAAACTGTGATAGAAACCATTCACTAAGCATGTCATAATAAAGTTTATAAGGATGGAAAAATTTAAAACTGAATCATGTAAATACTGAATTTGGAATTCAAACACTTCATATCTTTGAACTTAAAACCTTTTCAAATCCATGGAGTTAAATCTCCAATTCAAACACAGGGTTACTCACCTTGGTCCTTTAGGGTTAGTGCTAATAATGCGCTTTCTCACTTTCCTTGTAGTTCCTTAGAATAAATTCATAAATATCTCATCAACTTCACATTCATTGTAAATCATCTCAATAGTTCCTTAACTTATGCCTAAATCATATTAGATCCTAAAACGATTTCATAAATTCATATGTACTTAACTTAACTCGTAACTCGTACCCTTAACCTATGACACAATTTAATGTGTTAGAAATTTAATTTATTTCAATTTATACTCTTCTGGTAGCTCCATTAACTTTAAATTAAAGTTATTTATTTCATATGTTTACGTGTCGTGTCTTTTCGTATTTTCTTTCCTCGTATACGCCTTAGATTAGTACTTTGGCGTTACTTTAATTTATAGTCATCCGACAAATGCTATTCAACAAATTTTATGTCTCTTTATTTTTGACATCTCTTTTGGTCAAATAGACTCTACCATTGAGTCCGGAGTGTCGAAGAAAGTCGGTTTACGCTTTCCTAGAATTTAATTCGGACTTTTGTATGCAAAAGGACAAAATGGCAATTTATCGTTTTACGTGTCACATTTTTTCGTACTTCATTTCATAATTTAGACTCCATTATTGAGTCTGGAATGTCAAAGAAAGTCAATTTAGACCTTCTCTGGTTTCATTTTGGCTTTAGGGGTACTAGGGGTATTTTGGTCATTTTATCCCTTTACGTGTCTTTATTTTTCGGGACTCCATCTCGTGTCGTGAACCTCACCATTGGACTCAGAAGGTCCGAGATAGTAAGAATACACTAATAATTTGTTTATTTTGAACAAGGGGTATTTTGGTCATTTACCCTTTTACGTGTCTTTATTTTTCGGGACCCCGTCTCTCAAAACGAATCCTGCCATTAGTCTCAGAATGTCCAAAATAGTAAAGATTCACTATTCGTATGTTTAATTTGGACTTCATTTGCTTCATATATGACCTAGGGGTAAAATAGTAATTTTTTTTATTTATTAAATAATTAAATTAATTATTTAATTATTTTTCCAGGGGCTTAATTGCATAAAATTTCCCTTAGTTGGGCCACAGTATAAATTTTCAGAAGTTCTGGGGTCAAAATACAAATTTTTGCAACTTCCGGACTGAACCAGTGGGTTCAGTTACATTCCCAGTGAACCGGTCCAATTTTAACTGAACCAATCCGGTCTGGTTGGGTTTATTGCGTGATGTTGACGTCATGATGACATCAGCCCTAATGATTTAAAAATTTAAAAACATAAGGCAAAACGACACCGTCCCACTTAACCGTTTTATGCGATGGGTCGGGTTCTGACCCGAACCCGATTTGACCCGCTTGACCCGAACCGTCACTGTTCATCTTCTTCCCCATTTCTTCCCCAGTGTTGCCCTAGTTACAGTTTTCCTTTCTCTCCAATTTCGTGGACTTTGGTTCAGTCATTTGTTGCTGTTTTCAACCTAAAGTGTTTCTAACATCTTAAGGATCATCTTGGCATTCATTTTAGGAATTAAAAAGGTTCAGTTTGCTCGTTTGAGGGTTCGATAATTAAACCTGAAACTTGTTCGTAAATGCTCATTTTTGAGCCAAAACCCTTGGGGTTTGTTCCGTTTTGGTCCTATCTTTATGGGGATTTAGTTTTCGTTCTTTTATTTGAGTTTTGATGCGAGTTGGTAAGGTTTGTTTTGAGAACCCGTACCTGCAACTCACCATATAGGGTTCGTTTCTTTTGGTTTTTGATCGCGAATAAGTGTTTTCATGATGCTTGTGATACCTACTTGAAGCCTTGATACACCAAAGATGGTTTAGAAGAAGTCAGTTCAGACCTGCTATGAGCAAGGTCTTCAATGGCGACCTCTGTTGGGTTACATGTTTTTAGGTGTTTTTATAGCCTGATTTCATGCTAAATCAACTCTAAAACACATATCTAACATTATACATGCATAACTAAGCTTCAAACAGTTTCTATTCATGCATATTTCTAGAGAGAGAAATTTAATAGTTTTTGATGTTTTACCTTCAACAATGGCTTTCTCCTCTTTCTTCTTCCTCTGAGATTTCCTTCCCTCTCCTCAGAACTCTCTCTCTCTCTCTCTCTCTCTCTCTCTCGCTCTCACGTGTGTTGTAATGAGGTGTGTATATGATTGTGTACATATTGTATAAGGATATATGGCCCTCATTTCACTCCCATTCTCCATCAAATCAGCCCATACCTCCCATACTTTCTGATTTGGGGCCATCCCTTCTCCCATCCCTCTTTCAAATCAAGCCTCACCTCCCATCATTTCCCACCATACCTCTTTGTCTCAATGTGTGTATATATATATATATATATATATATTATACACTATGGACACAATATATATATATGTACACTCACTAGCCGTACCATATATATATATTATATTTATTTTATTTTATTTTTCTTATATCCAAATATTACATGTATAATTATATATATCTATATAATTACTTACATATGCTTGATCACATAATACACTTTTATGTGTGTATTTTAATTGATAATAAATTTCATAAATTTAATTAATTAATTATTTTCCTTAAGTGTAGGTATCTTTATACTATTTTTTTATTACCTCGTAATGCGTGTCATATGACCCGGTATCCTAGGGTTGGGATATTACACGTACATAAGTGACAGTATTGAATAGATGTGCTTTATGTGGTTGCGGAAGCGTGAAAATTTTTTTCTTTTCTTTTCTCATTTTAAAATTTGCACATCCGTCCGATACTGCCGCTATTCACAATAGGTACACATGATCATACATTCAGAGTATAACTAAAAATTTAAAGGCTTTTATAATAGATACATGTTCAGCTGCCCCTTGGGGCTTAATACATAACAGTTCACTACTTCACTAAAACAAAGGTTACATCTTAAGTTCATGATACTAAAAAAAGAACTACTTAGATGTCCCTTCCAAAAACAGCTAGGCTCATCCTCATCGTCTTCAAATCAGCCCTATTGTCAATCACCTGAAAGGGGGATCCAAACAAAGTCCGGGTAAGCTAATCTAAGCTTGTGAGCAATTCCAACATTCGTCATGGGGTTTCAATCAACAGTGGTTTTAGCTCATAAAGGTTTATAAATCAATCACTGTCAACTGTTCGTATCTTTTGAACACAAAATATATGCATTCATAAAACTCATAGCTTTGAAACATTCAAAATATTCAAGCTAACATTGTAACTCTGAATACATAATATATATGCATTCCATAAAACTCATAGCTCTAAAACATGTAAAATGCTCAAGCTAAAAATGTGTTCTTCCTTAAATAGAGTATATATAAACTCAAACATGTAAATATGAAAATGAGGATTTAAAATCTGCTTTCATTTTTAAATATCTCTTCTTCTCACTATAACTCTTGGAATCTGTTTCGAACCAGACTCCCGTTTTATTCCCGTCGAGATATCTCTTTGCCTGTGGGATTAGATCCTGCTACCAAACATTTGACAATCCATTGAATTCCATAGAACCCAAAAGCTTGTCAGCTCCACAGGATAATGGAGTCCCTTGTGAACCCCAATACCTTATCTCGTGCTTATGCATAGTTATCTTGTATTTCAAGAAACTACTTTTAACTCATGACTTCTTCTCATAAATACTATTTAAGAGTATTCAAACACAAGGTATATAACTGTATAATAGAACTTTCAATTCTCAGAATATATCTCAGAGATTTTGCAATTTAAAAAAAAACTCAAACATGCCAAGGCATATTTAAAGGAACTGTGAGTAAATCCTATTATCTGAACAGAGTAATTTAAAACAGAAGGCGTATGAAAACTGAATTCGATATTCAAATACTTTTCATGACTTGAACTCAAAAATTCTTTGAAATCCGTGGAATTAAATCTCCACTTCGAATGTAGGGTTACTCACCTTGGTCCTTTAGGTTCAGTGCTAATAATGCGCCTTCCCACTTCCTTTGTAGTTCCTAAGAACAATTCATAATAACCTCATTAACTTCACATTCACCATAATAACACCTATGGATGTTGCTTAACTTATGCTTAGTTCGTATTAGATCCTAAAACGATCTCATAATTCATATGTACTTAATTTAACTCGTACTCTTAACCTATGACACAATTTAATGTGTTAGAAATTTAATTTATTTCAATTTATACTCTTCTGGTAGCTCCATTAACTTTAATTGAATTTACTTACTTCACTTATTTACGTGTCGTGTCTTTTCGTAATTCATGTCCTCGTATACGCCGTAGATTAGTACTTTGGCATTACTTTAATTTATAGTCATCTGACAGATGCTATTCAACAAGTTTTATGTCTCTTTATTTTTGACATCTCTTTTGGTCGAATAGACTCTACCATTGAGTTCGGAACGTCGAATAAAGTCAATTTAGGCTTTCTTAGAATTTAATTCGGCTTAGGACATTTTAGGGGCAATTTGGTAATTTATACCTTAACGTGTCTAAATTTTTCGGAGTCCCATCTCATGAAACGGTCCTCACCATTAGATTCAAAATGTTTAAAATAGTCAAAATCCACTATTTATTTATTTAATTTGGACCTCGTTTGACTCATTTATAGGGCAGGGGCATTTTGGTCATTTTGACATTTTTAGGGGTCTTCAATTTTTTGGGACCTCATCTCATGTCGTGGACCTCACCAATGGATTCAGGAGGTCTGAGATAGTAAGAATACATATATAACTTATCTTAATTGGACACCGGGCATTTTGGGTCTATTTAATTTAATTAAATAATTTTAATTAAATTAAATTCATTTAATATGATATATGTATATTTTGTTTGCAACATATAACCGGATGAAATGGGTGGCACGCTGGCCAGCGTGTCACCTCCCTCCCAATAGATACCCCGTTCGACTCTCAGTAAGTGCAGTTGCACCTTTTCATTTTTCTGATTTTATTTAGTTTTAATATATATATATATATATATATATATATTGTGTTCGTATTTGGGCACGCACACACGCGTGGCCAAGTGGAAAGGGAGAGGCTTCCCACGCGCGAGGGCCAGGGATCGAATCCCAAGGAACCTCGGTTCCTTCCTTTCTTTTCAAATTTTTAAACGTTTAAACATATATAACACACTAGCCCCAAAATGACATCGTGGCCATAATGCGGTGGCAACCCTCAGGAAGCCCCATGTGTCTGAGTCAACTCGGTTCAACCCTTAAAACCGAGATAACCCAGTCGTCTTCCCCACGAAATAACCCACTGTTGCCCTAATTCCTGCACTTCCCTTTCTTTAATTTCGTGAAGTTTTGATTAAGGTTTGTTGATTGTTTTCAACTTATTTCATTTCTAGAACATCATTTAAGAGTTTGACATTCATTTGGAAGATCAAACTGATCTCTTTAGCTCATTTCAAGGTTTGATAATCAAACCTGTAAATGGGTCGTAAATACTGGTTCCTTAGCCAAATCCTATGGGGTTTGTTTTGTTGGGATCCCCTGATCATAAGGTTTCAATTTCCATTCATATTTGTAGGTTTAGCACTGAGTTTAGAGGATTGGGTTTCAAACCCGTAGCCTGCAACTCGATATTTGGAGGGCTTTTATGGAGCTTTTGATCGTGGTCCTATGTTTTTAACATGCTTGTTGAATCTAGTTTTTGTTTCAATAAACCAAACAAGGTTTGGTTGTGATGGAGTCAGACCTGCTGTAAGCAAGGTCTTCAATGGCTGCCTTGTGTACGGTTGAGGGTTTCTAATGTTTTCATGGCCTGATTTCATGCTTATACGAGTCTAAACATGTTCTACATATCACATATACAAAATGAAGGCTTAAAACAGTTTATACATAGGAAAATTCTAGAGAGAGAAAAATGATAGTTTCATGTATTCTCACCTTTCTCCTTCGATTTCTCTCTTCTTTTTCCCTTTGCTTTCCACCACTGAGTACCGCAGAACTCTTCCTCTCTCTCTCTATGACCGATCGGGTGCAGATTTTGGTGTAAATCAAGTGTATGCCTAAACGTATAAGTGAGAACTTAATGGCCATCACCTCACTCCCTTACCTCATCAAATCAGACCTTACTTCATTTAATTCTCTGATTTTTGGGGCCATACCTCACCATACCTATTAGGTTGGGGTTAGTTGCATTTTTATTATTTTATGCATGTATATAACTCCCACCTTACCTCTATGTCTCCATGTATATGTATATATATATATATATATATATATATATTATACACACAGCCATACCATGCATATATATTTGTATTATATTTATTTTATTTTATTTTTCCTATATTCAAGTATTACATGTATATATATATATAATTATACATATATAAATACTTACACATGCTTGGTCACATAATACACTTTTATGTGTGTATTTTCTATTTATTTTAATTAATAATCAATTTCATAAACTTAATTAATTATTTTAAATTAATTAATTATTTTTCTTAAGTGTAGACATCTTTACACTTATTTTTTATAACCTCGAAATACGTGCCTTATGACATGATATTTTGGGTCGGGGTATTACAATCACGAGATACAATCGCCATGGATCATTGCTCTCAAGAAGAAGGACACGAAAAGATTCAAGAATGTGAACCTAGCATTGTTAGAGGATGAAATCCTAGCCAATCATAGCAGAGGCGGTAAAGACTGGTTCAAAGGAAAGGGAAAGGGACGTATGATATCTTTCCCCAATAGGGTGGTGCACAATAGCAAAACCCGAAGCTATTATAATAGGAGTGGCCCAAGGTTGGTAGCATTTAATGTTCAACAAACAGTGAATCAGAGACCATTATTAACCGAGGCAGACAATAGACTGTTTGGGCGTGCTACTTCAAATCTCAAAGGTTCATCCCTCTCCGCTAAAAGTGTAGGGACCAGTTCTGGGCCACACCCAAGTGGGCCTAATGTTTTAAAAGAATAAGGGACTAGTGGGCCAAATCAGATAAGCCCAAAAGTTGAACATCTGATGAGGCTTAACCCAAACCGTTTAATAATAACTCCAAACATTGAATTGGGAAAGGAAATAAAGGAAAAAATGAGCACTAAAGAGAGGCATCTGTCACTACCCAAGACCCACCATATGCGGATCTCGTGTCGCGCACCCGATCCGACACTGTTGTCGAACCAAGGGTCTCAACTTGTTACACAATCAGTGCTACTAACATACAACAACTAAATAGCGGAAGACTTAAACAATAAATAAATAAAAGCTGCATGTGATATATATAATGTTCTCAAAATGCGGAATACAAGATTTTTTAATACAACTATTCATCCCCAAGACGTGGATGACATAGGAGAGCTACAAGACTTGTACTAAATATTACACTGCAACTTCAAAAGTAATGTCCACCTCTAGCTATCAGGCTCTAGGGCCTGTTCTCGAGATCTGTGCCTGTAAAATGTTGTGTAGTATCTATGAGCTATAAAAACTTAGTAAGTAGTCCCTACTTTGTCATGTGTACAAAGGTATAAAGAATGCTAGCCAGTAAATGAATATATAACTCAATATCAAATGATAGAAGCCAATGATAAGGAAATGAAACTGCTCTTTTAATAATGTCATACTACTACAGTCATGAGCTATATCAAGTATGAAAATGTAAGCACTCAACTGAAAGCTGTAAATCTCATGATCATTCAATAACAAAATAACATGATCAAACTATGAATATCAACAATAAAGGATAGTAATATTGACTAAAACTTGAGATGCACTCGTGGGGCCCGGAAATCCCCCTAAGCTTGTATTGAATCCCACATAGGCTCTCTGAATAATACTGCTTAGTGTATACTGTAACTCCACGTCCCATGCCTTGCATAGCAACTGGGTAAATGTTCCACTCGGAACCTAGACCTGAAGGTCATAAATAATATCAAATGGAGATGTGACTGAGCACAAATCCGGCACTAATAATATATTAGGATCATGTTATCTTCCACGAAGAGTATGGTGGAATCATAACTGATTCTAGGCAATCTGACGTAACAATAGTTTTCGAGGCTATGGTTACTAGACTATTTAGAATAAAACTGTTTAGCCCTCACGGCCCTAGGTACAAGTGTACATAAAGGAATCTATGCACAAGTGTACAATCATGATCGAGATATATATAGAAATCAATAACTGTCTCCCACATGATAGGGCAATATCAATGTGGCTAAATAAACACTAGTATGTATGTATAGAATACGATAAGCAATATGTACAAGAAACTATGATATGGCTTGGAAAGTAACACATGCAGAGATCGGATTTTACTTACGTCTTACTGTCTATAAAATAGAAGGATCTAGACTACCTTCTCTTCGCCCTTTCGTGTTCCTAAAATCATGAAACACGTCTCAGTCTATCGCTACTTGAATTATGCTATTCATCAAATTTTGTGCCTCTATGCTATAAGTCTATCTTTTACAAATTTAAACTCTACCACTGAGTCCATAATGTCGAAGAAAGTCAGTTTAGGCTTTCGCGGAACTCAATTTGGACATCTATGCTAAAAAGGGTAAAATGGTCATTTTACACTTTTACGTGTCTTTTCTTTTTTGGGACCACTTCTCACAACACAGGACCTCACCATCAGTCTTAGAAGGTCCAAGATAGTCAAAATATACTAATAACTTGTCTAATTTAGACTTCAGACTATTTTGCTATATTTAAATTAATTAATTTAATTTAATTAATTCAATATTATAATTATATAATATATATATATATATATATATTTTGGTGCAACAGGAAGCACGGGCTTGCCTGTCCATTTGGTTTGAGCTTTAGTTCTTTTAGACTTGGTCACTGTTTCGATTCCCAAGGGCTGCGCCCCTTTTGAATTTTTTTTCTATTTTTATTTCATATCTATTATATATATATATATATATATATTGTGGCAAAATAATGAGCACGAGCTTGCCTGTCTCACATGGTTTGGGCTTGGGTTATCTTCCTTAGGGTATAGGGTTCGACTCTCAGGGGCTACGGCCCTTTTTATTTTTTTCTAATTTCCTAAGGCCCAAATAGCGAATAGCCCAAAACCGAGGATAGGATATCTTTGCCCTAAATCAATTCAATTTCTGATTTCCTGAGACTGTAACCAAACAGTCCAAATTACTTTTAATTTGAATTAATTAAGCTTAAAACAACGCTGTTTAAATCCATTTAAGCACCAAACGGTGCCGCTTTGGTTTAACATTGTTCCATCACCTCATTCGTCTTTCCGGTGATTAGTAGTTAGGGTTTAGTCACCATCTCCGGCAACGGCGACCTAACTCCGGTCAAATTTAAATGGTTTTTAGATGTTATTTTCTTCCTTTTCTCTTTTAGGTTTCATTTCTAAACTTGGTTTTGAATTTGATTCATTAAATCTTCACGAAATGGCCAAGAATCGTGGCTCTGGCCAACTGAATATTTCCATTTTCATGCTAATTTCTTGACTGTTTTTACTCATTTCATTTTCCATTCATTTCCTGTACTTTATAGGATGATTTCTAGACTATTTAGGTTCAAGTTTCATACATAAAATATTAGAGATCCTAATCTGGTATAAAACCTGCAACTATCCATTTCTGCCTCATTTCTGAATCATTCTAACTGATTTTTCTTGCTTTTTAATCTACAGTTCATGCTTAATATGGTCCTACAATTCAAACTAAACATCATGCTTTAAGTTTAAAAAAAAAAATAGAACCTTTGAACCTACCTATAATTTCTGTATTTTCTTGTTGTTCCTCCATTTTTCCTCATTTTCCT
This sequence comes from Nyssa sinensis, assembly GCA_008638375.1. Taxonomy (NCBI): domain Eukaryota; kingdom Viridiplantae; phylum Streptophyta; class Magnoliopsida; order Cornales; family Nyssaceae; genus Nyssa; species Nyssa sinensis. The sequence goes on along the minus strand of CM018049.1, from coordinate 19,773,779 downwards.
TTTCTGTTTCAACTTCTGGACTCCCAAGGGTTTTCTCAACTTCTTGACAATGTTCACAGCCTTTCAATCTCTCTTTTCTTTCTGATTTTCTATCTCACGCATATACATATATACATACACACATCACCACAGCTCCACCGCCCTAGTCCAGTCTCACCATCGGTTCTTCCCCCTTCTAAAGCCCTCTTCTTTAACTTTATTTCTGATTTCTTTTTCTGCTTTTTTGCTTAGCTTTAAATGTGTACATGATATTTGTATATATATATACATATTATATTACACACACACACACACTCACCTAACCGACCTTTACACAAGCATGCTTCTTGTATGCTGACATGTGTGTATATAATTGTATAATTATATATACATATATATCTTGTATCATATACTCACCATTTTAATACTTCTATGTATATCTATACCATACTATGTATATATATACACATATAATACATAACTCATACTTACATATATACTCACATGTATACATATATACTAGTTTTTAATTACGTGTACATACACTAATATTTCATGGCCTTATACATATACACAAATGTATGCATGCATGCGAATATGTGAGTGCACGTATTACGATGCATAGTTCTTAGTTGCTCGGGCATTGCCCGGCACTGACCATAAAACTTACAATATTCACATTCCAAAATCGTATAGTGTATATGATATAATGATGTAGAGCTTAAACAACTCGGTTTACAACTGATAGTACGCTACTCGACCCGGTTTACCTCAGTATACGTGCTAACCCAGGTCAGGGTATTACAAGTATCGTTGGGGTTTTCGCACTAGCTCGGATGACGTGGAACTAAGTGACAATCTTCCTATGGGTGATGAGGAATGGAAAGCAAAACGAGGCACTGGGCGAAGAAGAGGAAGAACTGATGCTAGAGGACTGAAGAGGTGACTGAAAAAAGGGGGGAACAAGCCAAGGAAGTGGCTAATGAACAATTACGACTGACCAAAAGGAAGGTTGGTGAAATGGAAAACTAGAATGAGCATTCTAGGGTGAAGTAGTCGTACAAGGGGACTGGAGGATCCCAAATGAAAAGAACTTTAGCCTAGTACAAATGAAGCTACTGGGTTGGAATGTGAGGGGTGCAGGGTGACGAACTTGTATCCCAAATATAAACTCTTTGTTAAAGTATCTTAAGCTGGATATCTTTGCTATTTTAGACATCTAAATCAGTGCAAATGCCGTAAATAAAATACTAAAAAAAGTTTGTATGGGAAACAGTTTTGTTGTTACCTCATATGGCCAAATAGGTAGTCTATGGCTATTATGGAATGAAAATGATGTTAATGTTGATGTCATTTAAGCTTCTGACCGTTATATTCATGCTTTAGTCTTTGATAAGGTATCTCAATTGTCTTGGTTACTTACTACCATCTATGTTTTTTTGTAGGTGTGTAAACTGGAAAGATTTATGGGATGAGATTTCACTAGCTTCAGAGACATTTCCCTCAAGAGTGGCTTATTATGGGAGATTCCAATGCTCTACTATCTACAAACGAACAAATGGGGGAAATTTGAAGCATATAGGTATCAAATTGATGATTTTAGAAATTTTGTAATTGATAATGGCTTAATTGATTTAGGTTTTATAGGGAATAAATATATGTGGAGTAACAAGAGGCATGGCTATGCCTCGATTTATGAAAGATTCGATCATTTTTTGGGATCTTCAAGTTGGTTACAATTTTACCCTGAAAATAAAGTGTGTAATTTGCCTTTCTTGGACTCAGACCATGCTCCCATCTTGTTAGATACCCGCATTGATCTCCCAAAAGGTTGTAAACCTTTCAAGTTTGAAGTTATGGGGATTTTTGACCATAGAATATTTAATCTAATTCAAGATGTTTGGAGCACAAACATTGGAGGCAATAAAAGTGTTAAATTTGCTAAAATTTTTGATATTTTTACATGGAAGGCAAGATGGTGGAATAGACATGTGTTTGGGAATATTTTTAACAAGCTTAAGATGTGCATAAATCAACTTGAGTATATTCAAAATGTTAAAGCTAGCACTGATAGAATTGATTTACAATTATTAGAGTAGGAACTAAAAAATAAAAGATGAATTTAATCTATGGATTTGTTGTGAGGAACTTTTTTGGGGGCAATGAGCTAGAAGCAATTGGATTCAATGGGCTCATCAAAATAATACATATTTTCATAATTTAGTAATTAATAGAAGGAAAAAAGGAAGATTTTGAGAATTAGAAATATAGAAGGGAATTGGAATAAAACCCCAAAGTGATTCATGATATTTCGAACACAATTATATTAAGAGATTTGCATCTCTGGGTATATCTAATGTAAGTGCTGCTTTAAGGCATTTGTATCCTAAGGTTACAAATGAGGATAATATGGGGTTGATTGCCCCAATTGGAATTAGAGAGATTGAAGCGGTAGTCAGACAGATTCCTAACTTCAAAGCTCCTAGACGAGATGGGCTACCAGGCCTATTTTATAAAAAAATTTTGGAAAATTGTGGCTAATTCAGTCAAGGATATGTGTAATGATTTTTTTAATAATAATATACTATGTCAGGTGTTGAATAGAACACTAATTGTGTTGATACCAAAAGTGAAGTGTCCAGAAAATCCAAGTCAATTTAGACCAATTAGTTTATACAATGTGAGTTATAAAATAATTGCGAGAATATTAGTCAACATGAAGAGTTTAATGCCTGAAAATAATCTCAAATAATCAAAGTGCCTTTGTGAAGGGTAGGAAAATTGTGGATAATGTACTTATTGCACAGGAGGTAAAACATGCTTTTAATTTGAAAAAAGGCAAAAAGGGTGGATGAGCATTAAGCTTGATCTAGAAAAAACATATGACATAATTGAATGGGATTTATAAAACAAGTAGTGAAAAAATTGGGGTTCCATGAGATCTTTATAAATTGGATAAATATTTGTATTTCTTTGGTTTCTTTTTAGGTTCTTGTCAATGGTAACCCTTCTAAAGAGTTCAACCTGACGAGAGGTATTAGACAGGGGGACCCTTTATCTCTATATTTATTTATTATGTGCATGGAAAGTCTTTCTAGTCTTTTAAATTCTGAATTACATAATGGGAAGGTGAAGGAATTAGGGGTTAAGATTGGTAGAAATTCAAGACCGATTAGTCATTTATTATTTGTTGATGTTTGTTTTATCTTTGGTAAGGCCTCCTTAACTACATGTGATATTATCAAAGGCATTCTTAATATGTTAGGAAAAGCCTCTGGGCAACTAGTTAATTTTAAAAAATCAAGTATATTTTTTTCAAGAAATGTATCAACTAATACTAGGAGAGAAATCAAAGTAGTGACGAGGCTTAGTTTTTAAGGTCATCTTGAAAACTATCTTGGGACTCTTTGGTTAGACTCAAAAAGGAAAGGAGAGTATTTTAAGTGTCAAGTAGAAAGGAACGAAAAAAGAATGCAGGAATGGATTGAAAAAACATTATTAAGAGCTGGTAGAGAAATATTGGTTCGATCAGTTTCTTCTTCTATAGCTCAACATACTATGAATTGCTATTTGATTCCAAAAAATATTTGAGAGGATGTTGATTGATTGCAAAGGAATTTTTATAGGGAAGACATGGTGATAAAAAAGGCATCAATTGGGTTCGATGGGATAATGCTTGGTCAGAAAAAAGCCGAGGAGGGCTAGGTATTCGTAATAAAAATGACATTAATATGGCTACCATGGCCAAGTTGGGATAAAAGGTTCTCACGGAACATGAAAACACTTAGGTTTCTCAAGTTCGAGGTAAATATTTAAACAAGGATGATTTCTTTAATGTTAAAGTTAAGAGTGTTGATTCTTGCGCATGGAAAAATATTCTAAAGGCTAGAAATATCATTAGTGAAGAAATTAGGTGGACCATAGGCAATGGCGAAAGAATATTGTTTTGGGTTGACAGGTGGGTTATGGATATACCTTTGTATGAATATATATCTGGTAGAAATATGGCTTGCATAGATTAGAATCTTATAGTCAAAGAGTGCATTTTAGAAAATAAGTAATGAAATGAAGAAAAAATTAAATAACTTAAAAGAAAGGTTATAGGTAACAAAATTATCGAGATTCCTATTCCTAATATAAATTTGGATGATGTCATGTGGTCGGGGATGGAAACCAATGAAATTTTCACTCAAACATCTGCTATTAGACTAGCTAGAGATACCAGATATGGGGATAAAGTGAGAAATATGAACCCGAAAAGATCCTACTTCTCATGGTGTTGAAAACTTAAATGTGCTCAGGGGCAGAATCCCTTCAAAAGCTTTACTAACTAGGAGAGGTATTAACGTTGATATCTATTGTGATCTATGTCCAGATGCGATTGAGGATCAGAATTATATTTTCTTACATTATAAAAGTGCAAGGCATGTCTTGGATTTGATTGCGGGAACATGTGAAGGGCCAGATAGGAATGTTACTAATATTATTGAATGGTTGAAACAAGTGCAACTAAAATGTAGGAAAAGCAAAGATTTTGGGGGAAAAGTATCTAATATTTGATGGCAGTTGTGGTGCCAACGAAATGATAGAATTTTTAGAAAGACTTCATTTAACCCTTTTACAATCATAGAAAAAGCTACTAATATGTTTAGGGATTATTATAAGATTGAAGGATTGGTGTAATCATTGCATCTCTATTCATGGTAAGACTAATTTGTTAAGATTTATTAGATAGATTCCTCCTCTTGGATGGAAGAAATTGAGTTTTGATGGGTCTAATAAGGAAGAGAATCATTCGGACAGAGTTGGAGCAATTCTTAGAAATGATGGAGGAGATATTTGTTGGGCGCTATCTAGTTGGTAAAATGGTGACTATTCAGTTCCTTAGTTAGAAGTTTTGGCTCTTCAAGAAGGGTTGTCAGCAAATTGATATCCAGGATGGTAAGAAGTTAGACATTAAGGGGGATTCAAAGCTAATTATTGATATAATGTTGGGAAACAAAAGATGTTCTTAGAAGATATTCAATATTCTTAGGGGTTGTGTTAATATTATAAAGAATAAGGGTTTAGAGGTCACTTTCAAGCATGTATATCACAAAGCCAATGTTGCAACTGATTGGTTAGTAAATAGAGCTTATGAACGCAAGAGTAAAATGGTGTGGTTTGGTAATTTTCCTGGTAAACTTGCTACCATTGTGCTTGATGATATTAGAGATCATAGTTCAGAAAGAATGGTTTAAATCTCACCAAAAAAAATACACAAATTCTATAAAAGATTATTGAGGAGTGTAATATAACTCTTCATTACAATTTTTTAAGCTAACAAAAAACAGTAATATTCTTCCTATTTATCCTTTCTTTTATTGTCAATGTTAATAACTAAACTCTTAACAATATTATCCATTCATACTACTAGGGATGCACAAAAAAATCAAGGACCGTAGGACGGACCCGACTTTAACGGGTTGGGTTAGTTCAGTTCTAAAAAAATTTGGGTCAATTCAGTTCTAAAATTGATTTAGTCAGTTCGGTTTCGGTTTAAACTCTGGGTAAACCGAACTAACCTAAGAACCGAACTCTCAATATGTTTTTTTAGAAAAATTACTATGTATATATATATATATATATACACATATATGCGTGTGTGAATATTATATATATATATATATATTATATACAGTATATATATTTCTATATATTATATATGACATATATATACTCTATATAATATACAATATATGTATTTATATAGTTAATATATAGTATATTATATATCTATATATACACAGTACAATTGATAGTGGGATAAAAAAAATGACAGTCCCTAGACTCCATAAAGATAGAGACAAAGAGAGAGGGAAACAAATAGAAGAAAAGAGAAAGAGATCACCTACCGAAGCTACCATGCTTGCCATCATTTCCTTTTCGAAGTCATTGCTGGCAGGCCCTATATATATTGTACTGCATGTATATAGATATATAATATACTATATATTATATATGACATCATATATACAATATACTATATATATATACTATATATTATATAGAGTATATATATACATATATATATATATTCAGATATAATATATAGTATATTGTGTAAATATATTTGTCATATTTATGTATATAATATATATATATATATATTATATACATATATATGACAAATATATTTGTCATATATATATAGTATATTGTGTAAATATATTTGTCATATATATGTATATAATATATATATATATATACTCTATATAATATATAGTATATATATATATATATATATAATTCCAATTCTGAATTTCAAGACCATATATATTAACATAGTCAATATATTAAGACTATATATATATATATATATATATATAATCACTATATACAATTATGTCAATTCTCTTCATAACAAGGTTAAAATTTTGAAAAAATTAAACATATTTTCAAGGCATTTTAAGTTTTAATTGCATGAAACTAACCATCAATATCTTTAAATAGTTAAGAGTTTATCAATTTTTAAAGAGAGAGAGAATGAATTTTGAGTTTTATAATTACCAAATTGCTTAGGAAGTGCCCTTGCCATGGCAAAATAGTTTATCATTTTACTAGGCTTTACTTATAATGTATATAGAAGCCCTCTAAGTGTCACTATATACACACACACAAAAATGATCTTTTTTTGATTTAAATTCACAAAGATTATATATACACAGTATGCATGCATAATTCTCTGGAATTAGTTTGAAGCAAAAAAAAAGGGCCAACTTGTGGGTTGAACCGACCCAACTTAGTTTTTTCAAGATTGGGTTGGGTCGATTCCACTAGGCTTGCGGTTCGGTTATGGTTTTAAATTTTTAGAACCAATTAAAGTCGGGTTGATCTGATTCTACTAAAACTCAACCCATGTGCACCCCTACAAGCTACACCAAAAAATTCGTTGTGTTACAATAGATATGGCATAATTTTATTTTCAATTTCATCCTCATGTGTCACTTTGGATAGGTAAAAACAATTTACCATTTTTAATAGTAAAAAAGATTCATATTTTGGAAATCTATATAATTATACAAGAAGAAAAATTATTTTATTTTATTTTTTGTGATTTTCACATTTATTAATTAAATAAATTTTCTTTCTTTATTGATCACTTCAAAAGAATGTAATATTTTCAACACTTTGTTGAATACATTTTAATGCAAATATAAATTGTTATGTTGATTGTTTCTTATATTTCTAATTTGATTCATGCACAAGTTGACATAAATCCCCTCAATCTTTGTTGAATTTTTTTGTGAACCTTATCCCATTTAACAAAAGGTAAAGCCGATTGATATTGGTGACTTTTGTATTTACCATTCCGCATTAAAGCTCTGACCTGATGGAATTCGATGTATACATACTTATGTCATGATTCTTTGTGGATAGATGCTCTTAAATATATCATGTAGATGGAAGAATTGTTTTGATATGTGTGAATGAAAGGAAACTTGATTATTTTGGGAGCCCAAATTGTATATGAGATGGAATATCTTGTATGTACACTAATTGTTTGACAAATTGCACAAATATAAGAAATTTGTGAAATACTTTTTATTTGTATATGAATTGATGTTCAACACTGTTTGGTATATATCTTAATAGATTTTGAATGAGGAGGGTGATGTTTTGTCTTGCTATAAAATGAATATGATGAAATTGATTGGGTTGCGATTGTTTATGTGAGAATTATGGGACCCAAAAAGTAAGCGAGGCTCATTGCCACCGGCATGCTAGTTATAAACTTGGCAAGTAGTTACTCGTGTCTATCGGGTTAGTAGCTTATAAAGTGAGGAAACTTAAGCTATGCTGGTGTGCCAGAATGAGTTTACAGGTACCCAAAATTGTGTTGTTAAAGTTGTTTGTTAAATTGGATTCCTTGAAAGTCTTTGTTAAATTAGATTCCTTGAAATTCTATTACTCTTGTTAAGGAATTCCTTGATGAGAAAAACTTGTATGGTTAAATGAGACGTGTTTACATCGTTATTGTTAACATCCTACTTAGATGAAAATGCATGTCATGGCACTTACTTATACTTGTCACCAAGCCATTGTTAGAATACGTAGTATTTATCTCTACTAGATGAAGGAAATTTTTGGTGTTTTGATATTTTTACCTTAAAGGCACTTTGGTTTTAGATATGTGTAACTAAATGCTAACTTGTGCTTGCTTGGGGGAATGTATATTTTGGGAAGGTTGGAAATATTTTTTTTGGAGACACATTTATTTTGGGAGTTGTATGAATGATACTTGTAAGTTGTTTGGGTGAACTATTGTCACGTAAAAACATTGATCACGTTATGAAAATAAATCCAAAAATACAATATAAGTAACTTATGTCTTGCATATAATTTTCATGACATGGCAAAGGAGAAGTGAAAAATGATGTGGAGGTCGATACAAAACTTTTTGAAGATCTTATCGAAGAACTGAGTCCCATTATTTGTAATCAGGGCTCTAGGTATCTTGAACCTACAAATGATGCTTATTTTGGTGAAGTTTCATACTTCATTCTTAGTTATCATAGCCAAAGGTTGAGCTTCCACCCATTTGGTAAAATAGTCTACAACTATAAGGAGGAACTTCCTATTTTGAGTAACCTTAGGTAGCGAACCAACCATGTTCATGACCCATTGAACGAATACACAAGGGCTTGTGATGGGAATTAATTCTTTTAAGGGCCATTGTTGGTAAGGGGAAAACCTCTGAAATTTATCATAGTTCCTCATATGTTCCTTGGCATCCGTTTGCATGGTTGGCGAGTAGTACCCTTACGCGAGAGCTTGGTGGTACAGAGTCCTTCCTCCAATATGGTTCCCTCACATTCCTTCATGGATCTCACTCAGCACATAATGTGCTTCTACAAGGGTTAAGTAGATGAGGAGTGGTAGTGTGAACGATCTTCGATAAAGTATTTCGTTTATAATCACATACTGCGCTGACCTGATACGTATCCTCGTAGACTGGTCATTGTCTTCTGGGAATGAACCATCCTTTAAATAACGAATGATTGGTTGTCTTGTTTTCTGTCTCACTGATTTGTAGTGCTTGCTCTAATTATTTTATCCTTGGCACTTCCTGGTATGGAACTTTAATGTTATCTTCTGTTTCTAGACTGATTGAAGCTACTAAATTAGCTAAGGGTATATTCTTGGGAGTAATCTATTTAGTCCAACTTAATCAAGGTGAAGTTGTGAAAAGAACTAGCTAATGACTTAACTAACTTGTCATAATAACTCATCCTTTGGTCTTTCACAATGAAGTCTCTAGAAACCCGATTGACCACCAATTGTGAGTCTGAATAGGCACTAAGACTTCGAACCACATTCTTTAGCCATTATGATCACATTGACCGGATATTCATATTCAACCTCATTGTTGGATGCCTAGAACCTTAAAGTAACGAATTTTTCCAATAGATCTCATTTTGGGGTTTGCAGAACCATTTTAATGTCTACCCTTTTATCAGTAGGGGATCCATCGGTCTTGAGGATCCAGGTTTGCTTTGATCTTTGAGTGTCACGCTTTTGAAGGGGCTTGGTGAACTCAACTACGAAATTTGTTAAGGCATGTGCTTTGATGGCAGTTTTAGGTACGTAGTGAATGTTAAACTCCCCTAGTTCTACCAACCATTTCATTAATTGCCCATAAAGTTCGAGCTTGTGAAGAACTGAGTGAAGTGAATGCATGGTAGGCACAACTATTGTGTGAGCTTAGAAATAAGGCCTTAACTCTCGAGCCGAAATAATAACGACGTAAGACAACTTTTCCATGTTCGAGTATCTAGCCTCTACTCTTAAAAAGGCCCTACTATCATGAAAAAATGGGTTTTTAAATTTATTTTTCTTATCTTATCAGTACTAAACTAATTGTGTGTTGTGAAACGGTTAGGTAGAGATACAATTGTTGCTCATATATTTACCCTAGAGGGGGTGAATGGGGTATTTTGTAAATATTGGCTTCTTTTTGGTGCTTTAAAAATGAATATTATAAATACACAAGTAAATAACTAACAAAGAGAGATAGAGCAAAATACAATAGTTTACGAGGTTCATAAAACTTCCTACGTCCTCGACTCAAGCATCCCCACTTGAATTTTTCCACTATTGTGACCTCTTTGCAAGTGGAGACCAAAAATTTACAATGCGAAAACTGTAACCCTCTCAGTCCCAGCAAAATATACCATTTTACCGCACCGGGTAGCACCTACCCACTAACTCTCGCTGCAATGAGATAATGCAAAGTTGTTTACCAAAAAGTACTCTCTTTATGAGTAGATTTGGAGTAATAAAATGCTCACTCACTTTAGATAAATCTGGTGTAAGCTTAGAGTATTTAAGATGAGTAAAACTTTTAGATCTAGATTTTTCAATATTTGGATCTAAATTCAAGAATAGAGATGTATAAGTGCATATAGAACCCCTATTTATAGTCTTTAAAAGAATATGTTCGTTAATTTTCAAAAAGATTCATTTTCCCCCTTTTGTTTGTTCAAAATTTGAATTTGCGATTATCCAAATCGACAAGTTTTTTCGACTGAATCATCAACTAGTCGACTAGATTAATGACTAGTCAACTAATTAGATCAATTGAATTGTCTTGAGGGTTTGAGGTTTAATTGTTCAAGAACAATCATTCGACTGGTCTTTTGGATCAGTCAACTGGTTCTAATGTACACTAATTTTAGCCTTGAGAAATTATCGACTGATTCTCCTTAGAGGTTGACTGTATTAGACAGTGAGTTTAGGTTGTTTTGTGAAAAAAATGTCACTCAGTTGACTAGTTCTTGGAATTGTTCAACTGGTTTGTATCAGTGTAAAAATAAGCCTTAAGAATTAATTGATTGTTTCCATGAACTGGTCGATTGGTTTGGACTCTTCATCTCGACTAGAGCCCCAGAGTTATCCACCTCAAATTGATTGATTAATGGTGGTTTCTTCATCTCCAAATTAGTTTCCACTTGTCTATCTCTTTAACAAGCTTTCAATTTTTAGATTCATTAATGCCTAAATTCTTTCGCTTTGATTATCTTAACATGATAATCGGTATAATTTCTTGTAAATTGATTATTTTAATTGTATACCAATTTAAATAAATGATATAGAGTTTAATTTTTGTGTTAATACCTATTCACACACCTCTAGGTTGTAGATACCATCTAGTCACACATTAGGGACCCCTCACTTTTTTGAGTGATGATGTGCCCAAGAATTTGCTTTCTATCACACCAAATATGCATTTAGGACGGGTTTAGCTTCATACCGTGTTGCTTCAATACCTCAAATGCCCGAATTAGATATTGAATGTGTTCCCTTTTATCTTTACTTTTGACGAGCATGTCGTCAATGTAGACCTCCATAGTGGTATTAAACTGAGACTTGAAAATCTTGTTGACCAGTCTTTGATAGGTTGCTCCGGCATTCATAAGCCCAAAATGCATAACCTTATAACAATAGATGCCCCTCTCGGTCGTGAAGACAATCCTTTCTTGATTAGGAGGATACATCTGAACTTGATTATATCCTAAATAAACATCCATAAAGCTCAAGAGTTGATGTCTAGCGGTGGCATCTACTAACCGGTCTATCTTTGGACAAAGAAGTTATGTTTGGGACAGACCTTGTTGATGTTGGTATAGTTGATGCACAATCTTTATTTATCATTCTCCTTTCTTGCCAGCATTGTGTTGGCCAACCAGTCTAGATAAAAGACTTTCTAATCATACATGCATCCAAGAGTCAATCTATCTCTTCATTGATTATCTTATATCACTGCAGGGAAAATGTCCTCATTTTTTGGTGTTCATGAAAGTGATCTAGATATACCATAAATATCTGGAAAATTTTGTTTGGATCAACGCCACCCATGTCTCTGAAATTCCATGCAAAAATTGATAGATTATATTTTAGAAATGTAGCCAATTTATAACATTTATCTAAATCTAGAGCTGAACTGAGTTTGTTATTTTTGTTAGGATTTTATGGGTCCAGCTTTGCGTTCTAAAATTCCTCCTTAGGTTGTGAAGACAATCCTTTCTTGATCATAAGGATACATCTGAACATGATTATATCCAAGATAAACACCCATAAAGCTCAAGAGTTGATGTCCAATGATGGCATCTACTAACTAGTCTATCTTTGGACAATGAAGCTATCCTTGGGACAAACCTTGTTGATCTTGGTATAGTTGATGCACAATCTCTGTTTATCATTCTTCTTGATCAGGAGGATACATTTGAACTTGATTATATCTTAAATAAACATCCATAAAGCTCGAGAGTTGATGTCCAGCGGTGGCATCTACTAACTGGTCTATCTTTGGACAAAGAAGCTATCCTTGGGACAGACCTGGTTGATGTTGGTATAGTTGATGCACTAATCTTTATTTATCATTCTTCTTTCTTGCCAGCATTGTGTTAGCCAACTAGTCCAAATAAAAGGCTTTCTAATCATACATGCATCCAAGAGCCAATCTATTTTTTCAGTTATTATCTTATGTCACTACAGGGAATACGTCCTTTTTTTTTGGCATTTATGAAGGCGATCTAGATCTACCATAAGTATGTGGAAAATTTTGTTTGGATCAATGCCACCCATGTCTCCGAAATTCCATGCAAAAACTAAAAGATTATCTTTTAGAAATGCAGCCAATTTATAATGTTCATCTAAATCCAGAGTTGAACTGAGTTTGTTGCTTTTGTTAGGATCTTATGGTCCAGCTCTGCATTCTAAAATTCCTCCTTAGGCTGGAGAGAGCTATTTGTTCTCTATGGCTAAGTGGTTCCTCTACCTCTGATGGACATTGCTCATCATCTTTCAGATCTGTGCCTAGGATTACTTTGTTCCTGGAAAACTTCTGTAATTGCTATTTAAAAGTTTTTGACTTTAGGGCAATAGCCCAGCATTCTCTAAAAGTTGGCTGATAGCCCCTGATAGTTACCACTTTATCATCTAGTACGAACTTCAAACATTGGTGTAGAGTTGATGTTACTACATTCATCTCATAAATCCAAGGCCTTCCAAGTATCATGTTGTAAGGGGACACAACATCGATAATCATGAGTTCGTTCAACACAATTTTCTTATCCTCAGCCTCTCCAATAGTGATTGGAAGTTTGATGGTTCCAATTGGAGAGCTCTAGTCCCCGTTAAATCCTGCCATTATAGCTACCATAGACCGCAGTTCTTCTGGATGAATCTTCATTTTGGAATGGTAGGGTGAACAAAACATTAGGTAAACTGCCCATATCAATAAACACCCTTCCTGATATCAAAGTTAGAAACTATAAGAAAGATTACCGAAGAGTCATTATGGGGGAGATGTACCCCTACCAACTCTTGATATGTAAATTGGATCAGGGAGGTTCACTTTTGCTTTTTCTCCATGGCATTGATGTCAAGAGCTAGTAATTTAGCCTTAGCTTCGCGAGAGTACCTCTTTTGAGCTATATTTGACATTTTGAACTTGAGATTTTCTGCATGCATAATGTTAGTCACGTGGTGACATTGCTCTACTCTACCGTGGTATTTTGGACCTTTAGGTTTGAATTCTTACTAGCTTTAAGGTTGCCTCTGTTGGCTATCATTATTCCTTTGTTGTCGATCATCATTTTGTTGCCTAAATTGAGTAAATTCCCAATGCTTACCCTTATGAATCAGGTTCTTAATTCCTATTTAAGAACACAACACTCATCTTTAATATGCCCGTGGTATATGAGAAAACCACAATACTTGTTCATATTTTTTCTCTGAGGTCTCCTTTGAGCTTCTCAAACCACCCGAGGTCTTCTCTTGTTTGTATTTAGTGGAGAATATGCGTTAAAGAGGCCTTCAAAGGCGTGTAGACATTAGGTTTTTTAACGGAGGGATTGGGCTGATCCTTCCATTCACATTTCTATAGACTTTGAGGTCTCTTCTTTTCATCTGCTAAAGGCTTTTGGGGTTGTTGTTCTTTCTCTTTAATATGTTTCTTAGATTCTTTAGAAGATGATCTCACATCTCCGAAGGTGATATAATTTTGAGCTTTTAAGAGGAGTTATGACATGGTTGATGAAGGACTCTTGATAGCAAGTCTTTTAACCTTCTGAGCACTAGGTCGATTGTTAGAGCCGCCATTGTGAATCTCCTTCGCATCCCTCTACACATGTGAGCTTCATGCTGAATCTCCTAATAAAGTATCTTAAGGTCTCTCCCTTGGTTTGCTTGATCGTTATCAAGAATTTCGGCCCCCTTCCAGAATTTTTGCTAGTAATAAAATGATTTAGGAGTTTGCAACTCAAATCGGTGAAACTTGCAATTGAGTTAGGAAAGAGACAATGGAACTACTCTAAGGTTGCACCTTTCAGGCTCGTGACGAAGGATCAGCACACTTGAGCGTCAATACCACCTTGAAAAGCCATAGTATAGTTGGAAGTGTGACAAATGATCTACGAGATCTGTACTACCATCGCATAATTCAAACTTAGGGAGGACGTACTTTTTAGGAGTCATTTTTGCTAGGACTTCTAAGGTCAAGAGAGTCTTGCGTATTTCGAATAAGGTGTACAAATGGTGATCGTCAATTTGCTGAGGTGCCCCAAATCTAGTAGGGTTCTTAGAGTCTGTGTAACACCCTCACCTAATCAGTAAGTGATTATGGTTGATTGATGAATTGTAAATGACATTATTGTATGATAACACTAAGTCAATAGCTATATATTAATAATTCCGTACCTATAACCAAATAATAAAGATTAATACAATATAGCAAAGTCCAAATTTGTATAATCTAGTAAGTTAAATAATAGGTAAAAATAGTGCCAATTAGAGAATTTACAATAACAAAAGAAGACTAGTTTAAATAAAAAAAAGAAAAGAAAAAAAGGTCAAAAGGTCTTGGCCAAGGCTTGAACCTTGGACCAAAAATGTTTTACCCAAAGGTTTACCCTGCTAGGCTACTAACCAATTAGTGTCCTAATAGCCACATAGAAGGTACATAAGTTCTAAAATGCATGTACGAAAATGCATACAGAATTAAGGTGTCAACCCTAGAGTGAATCAAGTACTGAGATGTCATCATCTCTAATGACCAAAAACACCACAAATCAAGAAGCATCCAACTTAGCTACCAAATATATAATTAGAAAAAGAAGGTGTGTGCATCTTGCACATACAACCAAAATAGAGAGAGAGAGAGAGAGAGAGAGAGAGAGAGAGAGAGAGAGAGATGATGAAGGAAGGATCAAGTAGAAGAAGATATCTTTTGTTACAAGTGCCACCATGGTTTAAAAGTGAAGACTAGTAAGAGGATAAGCAGAGAGTTGAAATAAGAAGGAAACGACATAACGCAATAGAGAGAGACAACAAGGTTGAAGAGAGAGAAAGTCATGAATAGATTGAAACAGATAATTAATTTGTTCTCTTCAATCTTAATTGTTATTTTACAGTTATTAATAGAGAGAGAAAGTAAGGTTGAAGAGAGAGAAAGTCATGAATAGATTGAAACAACTAATTAATTAGTTCTTTTCAGTCTTAATTGTTATTTTGCCGTTATTATAGATTAATCCAACATGAAATGTGTGGAACATCGGTAAAGAAAACCTTAGAACTCAATAGTTTGCCATTAACGAGCTTGTGAGCTTTCCAAGAAACCAACCTTAATTAAACTTGGCTTTTAGCATCAAGCCTTGAACTAGACGACATAAGAATCAAAATACAAGAAAATGAGGAAAATAGTGTAGAAATGACCGAGAAACTCGAACTTGCAAGTGAGGTTAAGAAATCGATTCAATTGATTTAACGATGAATTTTCTTCATTAGAACCTATGAAAATATTTCTAATGATCCTATAAAGAAAATCAAATGAAAAACGAGCTAAAACCTATGAGAAGACATAGAAAAATGGTGACTGTTACTGTCGCCGGCAAGTCGGGCTCCACCGAAAAAGAGGACTAGGGGTTATTTGATCATGGAAAGCAACCATAAATTATGTCAAGTATTGTTGTAACTTGATTAGGAAGATTTTACATGAAAAATGGGTCGATTTGAGTAAGAAAAATGTGCTCGAAATGAGCAGAATCTAGGTGAGGTTTCTAGCGACCTCACCTGAGAAGAAGATTGAAAGGCGTTGTTCATGGGCTGACCTATGGTTAATGGGTTTGGTCATTAGGCTAATAGGGTCGGGTTCGATTCACCCCTAGGTGCTGTAATGATGAAACTACACCATTTCACTTAAGGGATTTAAAAGAAAATGAATCAGAGCGAAGTTTAGACGTTGAGGTTCGAACCTCAGACTTGAGGGTTTATTGCCAGCACCCTAACCAGTACATCACCCTTTTTTCTATAAAAAATTTGTTTCAAATAACTATATATGTTATGAAAAAAAGAATACGAGGAAATGAAGAAAGAGTGTTGCCAAGAGACCTGAGTCCTAGACCAGAAGAGAAATGGGCCAAACCCTAACAATTGTTTTACATGGCGCGACTGTGTATTATTTGGCACCATATATATATATATATATATATATTCTGAGTGCCACCAGAAGAAAGGACCCTCAAAAACTTGGAATCTAGTTGTCTTATTCCCTAAAGGTGGGAAAAAACGCCTTACAAAAATAGAAGATAGATGAAAGGGGAGTTGCCCACTTATTTTGGACAATTAAAAAAGTAAACCTATTACAACCCATGAGAAATAATACATGTAAAGGAAACCAAAAATGAAATTAAAGCGAGTTACATCGCTTTGGATCCTAATTACATTCTAAATCCCTTAACATATGTTAAAATGTAAACATAAAGCACTGAAATTACAAAACCAAAGAAAAAATACTTAATCCGGGGGCTAAGGTACAAAGTGGGAAGTTGTCAAACACCCATCCCACTCAATCCAAATGGACCGGCCTCAAGTGTTCAAATACAAGGCTTATTCATTATGAATAATGCAAAAACAACAATAATGAAATAGAGAGAGAGGTAATGACTAATAAATGAAATAGAAAGCAAAACGAAAATTGGCTTTGATGTCGTTCTTTGATCTGTTTCTATCAATGATGATAGAAGTCGATAGATTGTCATCCACTTCTATCAAGAGTGGTAGGAGGTGATAGAAGGTGATGACCAACCAATTAAACTAGAAATAACAGATAAAGAAGCCATACTTGCATGAAAAAAAAATGTAAAGGGAAAGAGAAAATGGATTTGAGTAATCTTGTAACCCGAATCATTAGATTTTACATTTTTTTTAAAATATATATTATGTGTTTTTGTGAGTAATCTTGCATATCGAATCAGTAATGTTTTATATCCTGTTTAAAAATGCATATTCTATGCTTTGTGAGCAAATCTTGGAACTGTGATCTCTTTGCCATGTTTTCAATGTGATCCATATACGTTGTTTATAAATAACTTTATGCATGGGAATTTTATGAAATGTTTTTGAGAAAATGCTTCAAAATTTGAAAAGTGCATGTGTAAGCCATGACACCCTTCAAACTGAAAATGAATTGTGTGATCTAAATCCTTCATTGTGTAATTCAAACATCCGTGAGTAACCTAATATTGCGTCTATACAATGCCTACTCATGTGGCGCTCTGATTCTTTTATGAGACCTTACCCGTATGGCACTCCGACTCAATGTGTAATCGGTTTTTGTGTCTATATGAAGCTTACCCATGTGGCGCTCTAACTCTTTTGTGAGACTTTACCCACAATGCGCTTTGACTTAATGTGTGATCTCTATGAGGCTTACCTACATGGCTCTCTGACTAAATTATATTTTTACCCATGTGGCACTCCGACTCTTGTGATGAGACTTACCCACAATGCGCTTTGTATCTGTGATGATTGTTAAGACTATTCGTCACAAGTATTGGCTAATCTGTGAGACAAAACTGTCATTGAGTTGTAAAGTGCACCAAGTTATTGAGTTTAGAGTCTTTAAGTCTCGTGATCATTGAAAAATGTGTCTGTTTCTAGTTAAAGGCTATCTTATTTCTAGATGACTCTCGCATACTCATATGGCAAAGGATTGGTAAGTACTTGGTGAGTTTGGATTAGATCTCTTTCATACACACAAACTCTCATACATTTAGTTTGATTTATTATTTTAATATGTGAACATGTATAGTGAAGATAGTTCAATGAATAATAGTAATTCACTTGACTATGCTTACTACTTAAAATTACATGACAAGTGGGCTATTATACTTCATTGACCTAAAATTAGAAATAATGAGGTTTTTCACAATATTCGTTCAAACGAATCATGGGTTCTTTCACATAAATATTCTATTATGTTTTTTCGTATATATTATTGAAGTATTCGTTCGATCTTTTAATCAAACGAATTTTTCAAAAACCCATTTGTGGGATATTCGTTCGCACGAATGTTCTAACGAATTTTCTAATAGCTTGCAAATCACATTTGTTCGAATGAATTAAGGTTTGTGCGAACGAACACCTAATTCGTGGGAATGAATGTCGTGCAAATCAGCTTCCTAATTGGATTTAAACAGTACAATTTCCTTTCCAAAACCTATCCTAGATAAGGATTTGATCCCTAGTTCATGGGGGACTTTGGCTGCTATCGAAAAGAGCTACTAGATATTCCAAAAGTATTTTTCTTCATATGCATGTTGCACACATAGATCAAATCCTGGAAGAAAAAACTTAAATTTCATCTTTTACATTGTTCTTAGAGTACAAGCTTGTAGATTTCAAGTTTGTGCAATTGGCAGAATTGAAGGTTGTGTGGAGTTCGAAATTATGCTTAGGTCACCATTCTTGGAGTTCGAAGCGACAGACACACTTGGAGAGTACTTGAGGATTCGAGTTTGAAAAGACTCATATTATCAACAAGGTTTGAGGAACTAAGTTTGAGTTGTATAGAGTCTGTAATCATCAAACCTCTTCCAGTGGGTTCACATCTGGGTCGGCACCTCAGGGTTTTCCAAAGTAGATTCAGTTGATTTGTAATGGTTTCCTCGTCAACAAATTCGGTGCACTATCTCTATTTTTTTACTCTTGCTTTATTTATTATTGCTATAGTTTTTCATTGCATGTCACTGAATTAGATTACACCCACTAGCAATTGAATTTTAACATAGTTAAAGAAATAATTTTTATTTCCTATTGAGACCTATTCACCCCCCCTCTAGGTCTAATTCTTGACATCTATACATAGATTGGACCCCTTAAAATGGTATCAGAGCTTAATCTTAGGTATTAGATTGATCTTATATTTGTCTAAATGGATAATCGTGAATGAGATTCGATATCTCCTTCTCCATTATTTGATGGTATTAATTATGCATATTGGAAAGCCAGGATGAAGGCATTTCTTAGACCTGTTGATGAATGTGTTTGGTTGATTGTTGTTAGTGGTTAGAACCATCCCACCACTGTAGCTACTGTTGAAAAACCAACTAAACTTAAACCAGGAATTGAATGGAATGAATTGGAACTTAGAATGAGTGGTTATAATACTAAATGGCTGAATGCAATTTTCAATGTCGTTAGTGCTGATGAGTTTAGGCATATTATGACATGTGAGACATCTAAGGATGGCTGAGGAATCCTACAGATTACCCATAAAGGTACTACTGCTGTCAAGAGGTCCAAACTCCAAATGTTGACCTTTAAGTTTGAATCACTTAGAGTGGATAAGTTTGAAGCATTTGATGATTTTTATGCAAAACTAAGTGATGTTGTCAATTCTTTTTTTTAATCTTGGAAAAAGATTAAAAAAACAAAATTGTTCCCAAATTATTGAGATCTCCACCTGAGTGATTTCAACCAAAATTCAGTGTTATAGAAGAAAGCAATGATATTGACTCCATGAGAGTTGATGAGTTGGTAGGTTCACTCCAAACCTATGAGTTAAGTTGTAAATAGAATAGGGGACATAAGAGCATAGCTTTGAAATATGTTTAAGAAAAATTTGAAGAGGACCAAGACACTAAGTCTGCCTCTCTTAATGATAATGACCTAGCCTTATTTGTTAAAAGATTCAATAGATTCCTTAAAGGGAGGAAAAATAATTCGTCAAATCAAGGAAGCTCATCTACGAAGTCTAATTGAATCTCAAACAACTCAAGAGGCAAATCAACCTCTAGCAGTAATGGGAGAAAAATATCAAATCAATCATCTGGTCCATTTCCTATAGAATGCTATGATTGCCATAAGAATGGTCAAATCGCAGCAGATTGTCCCAACAAAAAGAAAATAAGGGGAATAGTAATTTTAGGGCAATGACCTCAACCTTGACCGATGATGATAATGAAGAGGATAAGGAAAGTTAAGGTAATGATGAAGTAGAAGAAGAACAACAGTTCTTAGCCTTCACTGTCACCACAAATATTCTTGAGGTTTCACTGACCCGTGATGTTAGTGAGAAAGATCTTGATGGTAAAGATTCCTTTAAGAGTGAAAGTGATTGTGAAATTGATCATAATATACTTGTATCTTATGATCAATTGTATGAAGAATCATCTAGACTCAGGAAAGTTAATCTCAAGCTTGCTGCCAAATTGAAACTTGCTAAAAAAGAGAAGAATGCTAATATTGAAAGTGAAACTCTTATTAGCCAGCTCAAGGCTGATCGAGCTTCTCTTATTGAGAGGTTGAATGAAGTTGAGATTGAGAGAAATTCCTTAGGTTTGGAGATTAATAATTTGAAGAATGGGCTTGTCTCTATCAAGTCTGAAAACACTAATCTCCAAAGTAAAATTCATAATACTGAAGTTGAACTTAAAAAGGTTAAGGAAGTTAGGGTTACTCTTGAAGATATGTCTAATAAATTAGGAAAAATGTTGAACACTTTCACTTTCAAAAGTAACAAGGTTGGTCTGGGTTATGATACCTTTAATGATTATAAAAAAACCCATAGTGTCCAATCAATCTCAAAAGGCTCATCTAATGAGAGTAAAAATTTGTGTCTCCTGCTCAAAAGCCTCTGGTTAACCTAAACCAAATGCATGGTATTGTAGTTATTGTAAGGCAGAAGGACACACAAGGCAATATTGTAAAAAGGTTAGGAAAGATCAATATCACCAAATCTCTAATGTGCCAAAATCTAAATTGTTAATCATAAAGCAACAATTGAATACATTAGTTTAGAAATCTCAGAGTTTAGCTCAAGAATTCAATAACATGACTTATTACTCAAGATCACAAAATAAATCTATGATTAGAACTAATGACAACAAGATTCATCCTAGGAAATTCAGACAAGTCTGGGTTAGAAAAGATAGGTTGAATTGTCTTGTTGTTCATACTACTTTAAGTATTCAAAATATCACTCAATGGTACTTTGATAGTGGGTGTTCAAGGCACTTAACTGGAGGCAAGTCCCTATTTTCTCAGTTGGAGAATTACAATGGTGGGGCTATCACTTTTGGTGATGATGGTAGATCTAATGTGTTAGGAAATGGTTCAGTTCTTTTTGAATTTCTTCCTAAACTAGAAAATGTTCTTTATGTTGATGGTCTAAAAGCCAACTTAATCAGCATAAGTCAGTTGTATGATGACAGTTTTGCAATCCACTTCTCTAAAAAGGAGTGTATAGTTTTTTACACAAAAGGTAGGTGTGTCTTTCAAGGAATTTAGATAATTGATAATTGTTATGGAATAATTCCAAATCCCACTGTCATATGAAATAGTGCTAAGGTCGAGAACTGCAAGTTATGGCATGAGAGACTTGGTCATTTGAACTCTAAATATTTGGAGATCTTATCAAATAAAGACCTAGTCCATGGATTACCAAAACTAGGTAAGACTTCTATAGGTGTATGTGGTGCCTGTCAAAAAGCTAAGCAAACTAGAGTATCACATAAAAAATATTCCTCCTTATTAACCTCAAGGCCATTAGAACTAATCCTTATGGACTTGATAGGTCTTACTAGACTTGAAAGTCTTGGTGGTAGGAGATACATCATAGTTATGGTAGATGATTTTTCTCGATACTCTTTCGTAGATTTTCTAAGAGAAAAGTCTGATGTGTTTAATGTTGTCATTAGCATTAGTCAGAGAATCTAAAATGAGAAAGGTTACACAATTGTGAGGGTAAGAAGCGATCATGGTACTGAATTTAAAAAATTCCCTATCACTGATTATTATGATAACCTAGGCATAGAACATGAGTTCTCAACTCCCAAGACACCTCAACAGAATAGGGTGGTTGAGAGAAAAAATAGAGTCATTCAAGAGATGGCAAGAGCCATGGGCTGAAGCTGTTAGTACGGCTTGTCACAAGATCAATAGGGTTTATCTTAGACTAGGTTCGAGTCAGACTCTGTATGAGTTATGGACTAGTAAGAAACCTCGCCTTAGTATTTCAAAGTCTTTGGTTGTCATGGCTATATTTTAAGAGACTAAAAGAACTTAGGAAAACTTGATCAAATGAGTGATGATAATATATTTTTAGGTTATTTTATCAACAGTAGAGCTTATAGAGTTTATAATCTTTGAGATTTCACTATTGTAGAGTCAATCAATGTTGTAATTAATGACTTAGAAAAAGTAGATATCTTAGAAAATTTGGATGACCCTATTATTCTTGATGAACCCATTTTAGATAATGAGGATAAAGGGTTAAAAGATGAAGAGGGTACTTCGTTTACTAGTGAGAAAAATGTTCCAATTTGGGTTAAAAGAGCTCATGATCCCTCCAATATAATAGGAAATCGTAAGAGTGGGGTCAAGATAAGAGCTCAAATTCAGAGTGAATTGAGTTTTCCTTGCTTCACTTCTCAAATAGAACCTAAGAATGTGAAAAACGCTTTCCTTCATGATGATTGGATTTTTGTTATGCAATAAGAGTTACTTTAATTCAAAAAGCTTGATGTTTTTGAATTGATCTCAAGGCCTAGAAATAGTAATTTCATTGGCACCAAGTGAATTTAGATGAGCATGGTGTCATTGTTAGAAACAAAGATAGGATGGTGGCTGAAGGTTATATCCAGGCTGGGGGGTTAGATTTTGATGAGACTTTTGCTCCTGTTGCTAGACTAGAAAGTGTGAGACTACTTCTAGCTATGGCATGTCATTTGAAATTTAAGATTTATCAAATGGATGTTAAGAGTGCCTTTCTACATGGCATTTTTAAGGAGGAAGTCTATGTGGAACAACCCAAGAGGTTTGAGGATCTAGAAAGTCCTAGTCATGTTTATCGACTTAAGAAAGCCTTGTATGGTTTAAAGCAAGCTCCTAGGGCTTGGTCTGAAAGGCTATATTCATATCTTTTTAAAAAATATTTTTAAGAGGGGGAACTGATAAGACTATGTTTGTGAAGATGAATGGTAAGGACTTTGTGATTGCACAAATCTATGTTGATGACATAGTTTTTAGTTCCACTAGCACTAAACATATTCATGAGTTTGCTGAAGAGATGAAAGTAGGTTTTGAAATGAGTATAGTTGGTGAGCTGAATTTTTTTCTTAGGACTCCAAGTTAAACAGATGAGAGATGTGATTTTTATTTCTCAAATAAAATATGCTAAGGAGTTATTAAAGAAATTTGATTTGGAAAGTGCTAAGCAAGCTAGAACTCCTATGAGCACTAGTACAAATCTTAGTAATGACACAATAGGCAAAGATGTAGATCCCAAACTATATAGACGTGTGATAGGCAGTTTACTTTATCTCACTTCTAGTAGACTTGATATTTCCTTTAGTGTTGGTGTTTGTGCACAATTTCAGTCTAAACCTAAAAAGTCTTATTTGATTGCATTAAAACGAGTTGTTAGATATGGTACTGCAACTTTAGAGTATGGCATTTGGTATTCCATTGATACTAATGCTATTTTAGTAGCAGATTCTGACACAGATTGGGCGGGAAATGTTCATGATCAGAAAAGTACTTCTGGTGGTTGCTTCTATTTGGGAAATTCTTTAGTATCTTAGTATTGTAAAAAGTAGAATTCAATTTCTATCTGCATAGCTGAGGCGGAGTATATTGTTGTAGGTAGTTCTTGTGCTCAACTTTTGTGGATGAAGCAAATATTAAAGGATTATGGGGTACTTGTTGATATTATGATAGTATACTGCGATAACTCGAGTGAAATAAATATCTCCAAAAATCATGTTCAACATTCTAAGACTAAGCATATTGACATTAGACATCACATTATAACAGAGCTTGTTGAAGATAAGGTCATATCTTTAAGTTATATCCCATCTAACTTTCAACTTGCTAATATTTTCACAAAACCTTTAGATAGTCTTAGGTTTGAGAACCTTAGGAAGTCTATAGGCATTTGTTCTATGAATTAAGGATTCATTTTTTTTCTTAATCTAGTTGTTTTTTTTTTGGATATCCCTATTTTTTGTGGATTTTCTTTTTACAAAATAAAAAAAATAAAAATTTTATTTTGATGACAATGAGACTTTGATTTTTGTTCTTCATATTTCTAGTTGTTCATGCATTGTCCCTGAGTACTTGAATGCATTCAAATTCTTTAATTACTATTGATCTCATTCATTTACACATGCGCATTTTTCTTTTGAGATTGAATTTGTTGAGATAATGGATTAGGACAATCTTATGTTTATCTTTCAATAAATCCATAGCTAGAAGAATGTTTATCCGATGACTTAATTTTTTATTCGCAGCACCAATGTGCAAAAAAAAATTTCTTCTTATTTGCTAAGGAAATGGCTACCTGTAGAACAATGTGAATGCTAGCAAATGGGTGTATCTTTGAAAAGAGTTGCCTACCTAATTTGTATGAAAGCCACCTTGATGAATGCTAAAGCATTTAAGCTGAAAAAAGTTCAGTGTTCTTCATGAATACATTAAGGGGTAGTTTGTATAAATTCTTTTGATCATGTCATCCATAAAAAATCCATTATAGTTATTTGTGCTTATTGATTGATAAATCATTCAATGTTGTTTTGAAGTTTTTGAGGCAAACTTATTTTCATGAGATTAGTCGGGTTATTTGCACTTTTATGAGAAGATGAGGTTGAATTGCTTGCATACATTATAGTGTCTTATGATTATGCTATGCATAAAGAGATATTAAGATCACTTATCATTCTCTCCCCTACCTTATAATATTTAATTCTAGCAAATCAGTTTTCTTTTTATATAAAAAAATGGGGACATCAATTTTTTTTCCTAGTCATTTTTGCTTCTGGAATATTCGTTCGAACGAATTGAAGACTCGTTCGAACGAAAGTGCATTAATTATTGGGCACGAAAACCCTGGTCGTTCGAACAAATCCTCTATTAGTTTGAACGAATCCTAGAGAAGTTCAAAAATCATAGAATGCGCATTTTACCACTTCTTCATCAATTGTTCTCTCTTGATTTTTTGAGTTTTCTTGCCTATATATTGATATCGAATTTTAGAGTTTCCCATTTCCGTTTTGGTTAGCTCATTGCTCTCACTCGAGGTTTTATCTTCACTAATTGGTTTAAGTGTTTGACATCGTTTCTATTGTGTACAGTGAGTTTTGTCCATTCATTTGTCTTTCTTTTTTCTTTTTTTCGCTTTTGACTAGAATTATAAGACTAGTTTGAAACTGTTAGTGTAATTTTCGAACTTAGTGCCTTATTTAAGATATTGTTTTAAGTTCATTATGGCACCCCATCGTCGTCTTGTTACGGCAGACCAGTTTCCATTTGTCATTTTCTCTAGTTCCTTGACCGAGGAATCCTCTTTTATATAGGTCTGCTACTACTCGGACTCGTCGTCCTAGTCATACAAGGTCGTGAGTTTTGGCTTGAGCGGTATGCACATTTGGACCAGATTGATTAGACCTTGACATTTCACAAGTTTTTTGCTCAAGGGTGGATTCCTTTGTTATCTATCACCAGTTCCATTAATGACCTTTAGTTGATGAGTTCTATGTGAACTTGGAAACTGTTCGCGATCAAGTTACCACTAAGGCCTTGGTGCGTGGCATTTCTTTTGATCTCACGCCTGCTCTTATAGTAAAGACTTTTGGCATTGCTATGGAGGATCAGCCTGGTTTCCCTTATGCTCTGGATGCTGCACCTAGGGAGGAGGTCCTAGCTAGGACGCTTCGTCGTGATAGGTCAGATGTATTCTATGTCATAGGTGCTCGTTTGTCTAAGGGTCTTCTTTTTTATGACTACCACTTTTTTAATTTGGTAGTCTCGTATGATTTATCCCATTGAGTCTTTAGCCACGTCATTTTGTGACCCTTGGTTAAGTAATTGCAATTCAGTAGTTATACCAAGAAACCTACTTCTAGTAGGACTTTTCTTAACAGAGTTCCTATTCCTATTAACATTCCTCTTGACAGAGTCCTAGTCCTAGTAGGACTCTTCTCGATACAGTCTCACTCCTATTAGGACTCCTCCTCTGAGAATGCCTAGTCCAAGTAGGATTCTTCTTGAGAGAGAGTCTCACTCCCATTAGGACTTCTCTTGACAAAGTCCTATTCCCATTAGGACTCCTCCTGACAAAGTCCTAGTCCAAGTAGGGCTCTTCCCGATAGAGTCCCACTTCTATTATGACTCCTCCAAACAGAGTTCTATTCCCATTAGAACTCATCCCAATGACTCTTCCCGATAAAGTCCCACTCCCATTAGGACTCCTCCTGATAGAGTTCTATTCCTATTAGGACTCCTCCTGACAGAGTTCTAGTCCAAGTAGGACTCTTCTTGAGAGAGTCTCACTCTTATTAGGACTCATTCTGAACAGAGCCCAATTCCTATTAGGACTCCTCTTAACAAAGTCCCACTCCCGTTAAGACTCCTCCTACTAGAGTCCTAGTCTAAGCAGGACTCCTTCTAACAGAGTCCCATTCCCGCTAGGACTCTCATGCTAGAATCCCACATCTAGTAGGACTTTTCCAGTCGGAATCCCATCTTAGGACTCTTCTGCCCATCGGAGGGCATTTTGGTAATTTTGACACATTTTTGCCTACTGAGGGAATTTTGGTAATTTTGGCACAATCCTATCCTCACTAGGACTTCCTAGTCACTTGGGGGGCATTTTCATAATTTCTATATCATTTTACCCATTTGGGGTAATTTTGTAATTTTAGCCGTTTGGTTATGAATTAGGGGTAATTTGGTATTTTCAGATGTCTTTTGGCAATCTAGAGATTCTCTACCGAATTAGGGGCAATTTGGTAATCTTGAGTGATATTAGTCTATTTAGGCATAATTAGGACTTTTTACTTTTAGAGTTTCCATAGATCTGCTTGCTGGATATTTCCTTAAATAGGAGATACATTGAACTTAGACGTTTTCATTTTAAAGTTTATTTTCTAATTAAATTCTATTTATTTTTTATCTCATTGGCCTCTTGCATGTAGACATCGATTTTATTGGTTCGCAGCATTGTCATAATTATTTATTAATTCATTTAGTTAGAATAATTAATCCTTAGGATGATTATTCATTTTTTTATTTATTTGATTAGGTAATTATCACTCAATACATAATCTTAGCCCCCCATCTAGGGTTTCATCTCAGACCCTTGGATTGAATCTCTACATTTTGCCTATAAATAGAGTCCACTGACTATCAGTTTTAGAGGACGAATTTCCATAGCCTCACACTGTTAGTTTAATTCTAGAGTTTTCTCTACAAGAACTCTCTCTCTTCCAAGGCCGAACCCTTGCAGAAATGACAGCCTCCCTTCAAGAAGCAAGGCGAAGCGACACTTTCCAAACTGGAGAACAAGCTGGAGATTTGCCCCACTGAAGCATCCTAATTTAGACTTTCCTAGTTGAAGTGTTGCTCGACTCCCATAATTGAATAAGGTACGCTCTCAAACCCTTGACAGTTTTCTTTAGATCCGATTGATCTCACATCTTTTTTCATTCTTAATAAAAGAAGGTAAGCCGGAGAACTACATGACTCTGATTTCATTTTCTAAACGTATACGTAGGAAGCCTTCGGGCCTAAGTTAGATCTTTTTTTCTGTCTTTTCTATTTTATTTTGTTTCTTTGTGCTAGATCTCTTATTATTTATCTTTTCCAAACTCACATCTCTATTTTCTATTTTCTTATGACAAAATAGCCTTGCAAGTGAATATTCGAGGTCGATCCATTCAGATTGGGTGGGGTGGATACCTAACACCTTCCTTACTCCGTACCTTAGCCCTCGAGCATGTTTCTTTGGTATTTTCGCTTTATTTCAGTGCTTTATTCTATTGATTCATGTCAAGGGATCTCTTAGTATATATTTATGATTAAAAGTGATGTAATTTTTATTTCATTTATTTTAATTTTTCTTCATATGTATTAGTTCAATTTGTAACAAGTTTGCTTGTTTCTTGCTAAAAAACAAGCTAGCGACTCCTGAATTTCTCTATCTACCATAAGAGGCATTCCTTCCCACCTTAAGAAAAAAAGATAGGCGGGATCCCTCTAAATCCACAAAAAATGATGATATTATTCTTCCTTTTTCTGGTACTAGTAACCACAGTGGCGACTTCACTAGGGGACTAAAGAAGGATAGACTCGGTGAAGTATTCACTTCAATGCTATTTTGTTTATTTTCTTTACATTTATTCGATGTCTATGCTTTATGATAGATGTATTGATCAAAGGTTAAGATCCTCTCTTGATGCCTTCAAAATAGTTAAGTTAAGAAGTCACTAGGAGGAGATCCAGTGAAGGATTCTCCGTTGATTAAGTTAGTAAAGATTTTGGTGAAAGCTTTTAGTATATTGACTTGAGTGGTAGGGCGTACCTTTATTGGCAGTATTGCTTTCCTTTTATAAGCCATAACTTTCCATTCCTAGTAGGACTCAAATAGGGAAAGTAGGGGTTGTGCTTATCTCTTTTAGGTAATTTCCTAATGGGACTTTACCATTGACCTCTATACCTCAAGAATTGCACGTCACCTCCCGATACTTGGTCTCATGAGGCACTGTTGTGACCATACGTCTAGAGTCAAGACTTGTTCCCTCTGATCTTAAGTTTGGGATGACTTGCCCTTGGTCCACGTGTCATAATCTCCTAGTTCAAGTTATTTTGGGACACCACTTTCCATTATGTTCCCATCAATCAAAGTGGAGCCCATGCATATGCATGGTGTGGGAGAGTGTAAAAATGAGATAAAGTCGAAAGTGGTAAAGAAAGACATAATAAGAATTATGGACAAATCTAGTTATTGTTTGAATTTATGTATATTTTTTTATTATCAAGTGAAAAATGTTATACTTAAATAAGTCACAAATCAAAATTAGACAAAAAATGGTATTGACTTAATACAATTGAATATCCCTATATAACAAAAGGTAAAATTCATGTAAGAAAAATCTATATCACTGTATGAATTTTTTAATCACTTTTATTTTCTTTTCTTTTTTGTAATACTCACATGTTAATTTAAATAAAGAAAAATTACACAAACTCTTTATAATTTTACTCGTTTTCTCTTAATTTCTTTATAATTAAGAGTAAACGTGTGCATTCTTTTTTGTTTGTGAAATGTATTTTGTATCTGTCATCTAAATTTAATTTTCCATACATGAAGGGGTGTCTCTATTAACTTGTAAACTATAGACAGTTAAGTGAGAAGGTGTGAAATTACAAGGTATCTACGTAATTTATCCTTAAATAAATTTTGTCTTTCTATGTTAAACACTGAAAATGATACAATAGTTGGATGATTTTTCTTTCTCATATAGTGTAATAGAGTTCATAGAATTGATAAAGAATGGGACATGTTAGAGCATCTCCAATAGTGGAGCCAAAAGGGGAGTCAATGATTGTTAGGTCAGGTAGACTAGTTGTGTGTTGGCATATCCATTTGACAAAACATCTTGAGTTGTATTCAGTTCATTAGAACAGTTAAAGTACCTCAAGTCATGTTCAAATCTTCAGCAAGTCACTATGGAACATCTCTGACTATGGTGGATCTTCATATGTATTTGAAGGTAATAAATTGGTATTCTAAGACCTGCTCACACTCACATAAATGCATACAGTGTTTCAATCATTTGCTTAAAGACATCATTTTTCATGTTAATTGTTTTAAAAAATTATAAGAATTCTTGTGCACATGTTTTCTATTGAAAAATCCTTTTCAAAATAGTTTTATGTTTTTCTTCAGCATCGAGGACACTTGAGCTCGCTCGAGTGAAGTCCAATGAGGAGTTCACTAGAGCTCGCCAAGGTGTTCGCTAGAGCTAAGCTTGCTCGAGCGAGGTTCCTTCTACTCGAGCGAAGTCTAGAGTGTTCATCGCTAGAGCAGACTAGAGTCTGCTCGAGTGAACTCTAGTGAGTGTTTGCCCTACCTTGTTGGCTAGCTCGCTCGAAAGAGCCTTGACACAGTGCATATTTCAGCCTATTATTTTTACCAGCGTTTTGGACCTATTTTGCCTTAATATAAAAAGGAAAATGAAATGATTTTAAAGGGATCATTTTGGCTGCTCCTCATTAGGGCTTTATCTTCATTCCAAAAAGTGTGTATGGCATTCATGATCTATCACATGCCTTAGATTACAAGAACCTTTGTTTTCATTTCAAATCAAATCGGTTTAGTAGAATCTGGTGGATTTGTGGATTAGTGCAATCAGATAAGTTCGAGGTTTCATGGACATTCCCAGTTGTGCTTTGGTACCGTTTGTCGATACGAGACTAAAGATGTCAATTTTTGACATGACCTGATAACACGACTAGAACACGACACAAATTAACAAGTTTTGGCTAAGCATAAATCTGTGTGGTTTCATAAACGGGTTGCCACATATAACACGATTAATAAACATATCGTGTTTATGTTTTAGTAGTGTCAACCCGTTTAACACGACTTAACACATTTAATTACAACAAATATCATGAGTTAAGATGATTTTCTCACATCAAAAGTTTATTAAGGTTTGTAGATTTTTTACTTATAAAAGAGGTTTCTATATTGATTTGACCCATGTCTAAAGTTTACTAAACTTGAAAGTTATTTATACATATTAAAAAGATAGGTAACTTTTTTATTTTAAAAATAAAAAATTAAAAAATTAAAAAAAACTGGTTAAGTGTGTCAACATGTGTAACTTGTTTAATAAATGTGTTGAGTTTGGGTTTGAAACTTGACACGATTAGTTAATAGTGTCAGATTAGGGTTAACACATAATTTCGAATACGTATGCCTTGACTTGACACAATAACACGAATTGACACCCCTATATGAAATGGTGGATACACTGAAGAAAGCTTGTGGATAGGAGATTGAGAAAACATTAGAACAGGGAAAAAAACTTGAGGTATTAGGGTTTATTTATTCATTACTGTGTCTGTATCTTTTAAAAAACTTCTAGTGGATTCAGAGCATCTGGGTAAGCACCTCGGGGTTTTTTGACACAGATAAAATTGATCTGTGGTGATTTTCTCGTCAACAAAAATCAGTGTGCCTATTCTTTTTATTGCTTTCTTTACTTGAATGTATTTCTTATTATTGCTATTGCACACACCTATAACCCTAATTGGCACGTAATCAAAGTGGAATTCAATTTTGTTTCATTCAAATTAAAATTGAGTAAGATTAATTTCAAAATTGTGAGGTAGACCTATTCAGCCCCCCTAGGTCTAATCTTCCATCGAGGCTATTTACGTTAAGGTCGTTTCAAATGAAATAACTACCAAAATGGCTCTTAAATTCTCAATTTTTCACTCCAACAGTAGAGTTATTCCGATATGCAAAATGGATATATGAGGAGAGAAGAGCCAAAATTGGTAAGAAAATTAGTTAAAAGAGAGAGAAAGAGATAGGTTAGTGTGAAGAAAGAGAAAGAAGAGACACAAATATATTAAAATATAAAATAGATACTCATTTTGGCTTCCATTGTTGGAGTGCATGTATGGTGGTTGTACGGGCATAAAATCAACTTGCAAAATCGAACATGACACATGTCATAAACTAGAGTAAAATGACCTGACTACCCTCGTTAGGGTAACCTAAAAGCAAGATAACACGGGGAGATACTGGACAGACTTCCTAGACTATTCATCTTATCACAATGGAGCTAGCCCACTTACTCGCCATACTTTGGATTGGTAGCTGGGTAAACAGGACTGACTAAGTTCCCCCAATTTGAATAAGTCTAATTGAAAGGAATTATGTTCCCTAGGAAATCAAAGAGTGTTACTTCCATGCATGACGCTCACTGTGACATGATATCCTCCCACTATACGGGAACCTGCTACGACCAAGAAAGCTTTCTCCGCACCATCATTAACTATTTAAACAACTAAACCATTAGTCAAAAGGTACGCCAATTTTGATATTCGTCTTGCTGCTATTGTCTAAATATTCAATCTAGCATCACACTAACTTGATCATCGGAGAACCCTTGATCCAACACCACATTGATGCCCCTTGACCCAGTGGAAGATGCATAACATTGAAACTGAAAGTAAATAAGAATTTTACCTCCCAAAATACCTCCACCTTCTTGAAGATGCTCTTAAAGACAAAATATGAAAAGAAAATAGAGGCATAGCTTTAATTATTTCCAAAAGAAACATTGTAACCCTACTCACCACCAATCTATGAAAACAGAATTGATTCCAAATTACAAATAAAGTGAAAGATAAGATAATACTTAAAATTGAAGAATAAGAACAGAAAAGTAGTTGACATGTCACATACCTTTATTCCCAAAGAAGACAAATAAAAATTAATTAAGCTTAACTAATTTGATTGGTGTCAACATGCTGGCACAAGTTTTTGCAGTTGTTGATCTATATCATTGTGGGGAAATATGCATTCATTCAAACAAATAAGAAATATGCTATTTTTTTATTTGTTTGGTGGTGACAATATATTATAATATCATAATGAAAATATCATATTGTTAATTTGTCCAAGCTATCTAATGCCACTTTTAAGTTGTTGGCCAGGGGTTGGAAACAACCGTTCTTCCTTGCAAAGCAAAGAACCAACTACCATGGAATTTTCAACCAAGATTATAAATCTTGTCCAACCTAAATTTTTTTGGATTGAGCTTAAACTTAACTAGTTTGAGGAACTTGTTTGGATACTTTTTTTTTTTTTTAAAAAAAAAAAACTATTTTCTTTTATCATAACAAAAAAATAAAAGCTTGGATAGAAAACGCATTGAAAGGCATTTTTTGAAAATTGTTTTCCTTTTTTTTTTAATAAAAAAATGTACTTCTTTTATAAAAACACTAAAAGTCATTTATTTGTATTTTCAAAAAGTTTAAATTTATTAGAAAATAAAAATGATCTGAAAATATATGTATATTTAAAATCTTCATTATCGAAAACACAAAAATAAAAACAGAAAAGAAAAATAATGAAAACAAAGATAATCTTTTAATCATGAATTTAAATTTGGGTTAGACTTGAGCAACATAGTTGGACACAAATATTAGTAGGCTTGAACAAAGACACATGAGTGTTTTGGTAAATTCACCCTTTTCCTTAATCTTCATTCTTCCAAACAACACCCATCAAGTGTCCAAAAATAATAATACTTAAAAAAAAAGAAAAGAAATCAAGTGTCTACATTTTCTTTTTCCACACGCTATGTACATAGATCATGACTTCTCTCAAGTATTCCCCTTTCTCTTTCTACACACATGTGAAACATACACGATGAGTACTGTACACACACACACACACATATATATATATATGAAACATACACGATGTGTACTGTACACACACACACACACATATATATATATATATATGAAACATACATGATGTGTACTGTACACACACATATATATATTTGTGTGTGTGTACAGTACACATCATGTATGTTGTTGTTAAAAAATGCACATTGAAACTGTATTTGTACTCCCTAGAAAGAAAAGATCTACGATATGATAATGAGATATGGAGAGAAAAAGTGGCTAAAAACCAGAGATAATTTGGGTGGTGAAAAGTCGTTTTATGCTCTTCTGCTCTTTTTTTCTTGTTTTTGGTGTTACGGCTCACCATTCATTTCACAAGTTTCATTATTTAATTTCGTGACCATCCGATCTGGCGCTAACTTTTGGGAATTTATGAGATTTTATTTAAAAATGAAAAAAGAAAAAAGTTGTATCCAATTACCTGCATGGTTACGTTGGACCGACAAGACACAATCTTTTCTTTATGAGATGAGAAAATCTGAAACCTATCGTGACTATGCATGTTACGCGCATGTCCGCACGCGCCGTGATTTTATCATAAACTGTAGCTTTTATTTTTATTTTATGGTTTTTTGAAATTGTAAACACAATTTTTCATGTCCCAAAATTACGGATTGATGGAATAAATAATCGATTTTATTAATCAAATAAAATTAGTAGAACAATTCTCTACGATTTTTGTACCAAATACAATGATTTATTTATTTAATTTTTTTTTGAGTTCGAATTGAAGGGCCCAAAAATTTAATCTTAAATCAAATTATTAATAAATTCATTTCTTTGTGTCTTGAAAAATATTAAGGTCATGTTTGGTACATAAAAATGAAATGGTTATTTCATGAAATGAAATATAAATGACATTAAATAAAATAACGATTATTTCATTTAGGTCAAATGAATGCTTAGAATAATTTTTAATGAAATAATCATTTCATGGAATGAGAATTTTCAATCCCAATAAACAAGAATAAGGAATGAAAGAGTTAGAATGAGTATTCATGGAATGCCCGTTCTATCGTATCAAACATGACATGAAACAATTTACCAATTGAGAGTTGATGAAAATTGAGAGTTCTTAAAAGTTGATCTTAAATGTAAAAATACATCGAGATGAGGTGGTTAAATCATTCTCTTCACACGACAGACGAAAGTTTAGTTCTATGTCGTGCTTACACACACTTAGAATAGTTATCCTTTTCCCATCACTGTACTAAAAAAAGATCTTAAATGTATTAAGATTTGAAATTAAATAGGTCCAATACATATAAATTGATTCAAAATACTCTTTAATCGATTATAAAAAAAATTAAAATTAAATGGGTGATTATTGTTCTTTGATGGAGGATGGGTGATTATTGTTCTTTGATGGAAGACATGGTTGTGTGTAACCATCAACTGTCCCCCCCCCCCTCCTAAAAAAAAAAAAAAGAGGCAAGAGTTCCTGGGACTTGTCTTTAACTTTTCTTGAAGTTAGTCCATGGCGTATTGAAAATTGGGCCAGCCCAAATTCGGCCGGAGGTGCACAATGTTACACACCTTATGTCCTCAACTTGGTTTGAGAGGCTTGAAGCAGGTTGCGCGAGCTAAACCTGGGGACTTCGGCATTCGGGCTGAGCTTCCACCGACCTTGGCCCATATCTAGGAGCTCTAATATTTAATATTTAGTAACTTAATAATAATTATTTATTAATTAAGAAGGCACTATTTGATAAAAAATTTAAAAATATTTTCACAACTAAATTCAACAAAATTTTATCTCAATTATTTGAAGCAAATTACATATATCTTATCTCGTTAATTATTTATTTATTTTTTAATTTAAGATCATTCTCTTAGTCAAGTTACACATTATCATAATTTTTTTAACTATATCTACTAAAATTAATTTTAATTGTCCTCATCGCTTAGCATAATTCTCACTGTTAACAATGCCATTTTTTTTCTTACTATTGCATTTTATATTTTACGGGATAATATTACTTTAACTGATTTTTTTCTTATTTTATCTCTTATAAGTATTATTACAATCTCACGAATATGTTCATTTATAATTCTATTTTTTTTTTAATCTTATCTTAGATCTAAACATCTTTATTTCGAAAACACATACTTTATTGACATGTTATTTTTCAATTGTCCAACATCTCTGGTTTAATAGTTATTTAAAAAAATTATTTTTTAATTTTAAAGATGGATTGTACAATAGAATAAACACATTTTTTACTTAATTCAAGCTGCTTTAATTCTATAAATAATATCATTTTCAAATTTTCTTTCTTGACGACTAAATGAATTTAAATACGAATTTCTTTTCACTTTTTATTAATTTTTGATTTTTAATTCTTAAAAAAAATTTAGTCAAAATTTTATAAAATGTAAAATAAAAAATGAAAATGAATATTTTTATTATTTTGAAAAAAAAAATTGAATAAGAAGGAAGGTATATTTGATTTGTCAATAAAAATAAAAAAATAATATAAATTTAAAAATTGTTAAAAATAATTTTATAATTATAAAAGAAAAATCAGAAATAATGATACTTGGATAATTGGATGGATTGACTCGCGAAAGACACGGGCAAACGACCGGGAGAAAAGAAAGCCTAGCTAAACCGGCTCCAATCGACCCCAACGAGCCAAACAATTGTCATTTACGGGCTGTGCGAATCGTCTGATACTATAGTTAGGTTTTGCAGCCTCTCTCACCCTTCGTCTCCAAATCCAATCTGAAATGGATAGTGTCAGTGAATGTTTTACAAGCTTCACAATCACTACCACTCGTTACTTCATTTCATCCTTTGATTTCGTTATTGAATAGTTTCGAAATGAATAGACAGTGAATGTATCGCAAGCTTCACCGGTAGATGATTTCAACTAGCAATCTCTACTCTTTTTTTTTTCTTCATCTTTTCATTTCGTTAATAATGGGTAGATTTCTGTGCAATAAATTGCTCAAGAACACAAACTGTGTTGTAGAATTGACCCAACTCTATATTCTACAGAAAAACCCTTATGTAAACCTCAAAACCTTCTCCAAGAAGGTCTATTCTCATACCTCAGAGAGAGAAAACACTGTTCTATCTCTCTTCAGAACCTATGGTTTTACCGAGACCGAAATCTCTGGTCTCATCAGCAGAAGACCAGAACTGCTCTCCTACAACCCAGACAAAGCCCTAAAACCCAAATTAGACTTCTTCAATTCCATCGGTGTTTCCTCCTCGGTCCTTGTGAAGATACTCTTAATGGACCCTGCAGTCCTCAAACGCAACCTAGAGAACCAGATCATACCTTCATATCAGTTCCTCAAGATCGTACTTCACACAGATGAGAATGTCATAGCTACAATCAAACGGTCCTCCTGGGTTCTCAAGCTTGATTTGCGAAAGTACATAGAGCCCAACATCGCGGTGTTGCGAGACCACGGAGTGCCCGAGTTTAGGATTTTATCGTTCCTCAAGACCCAACCTAGGGCATTTATGCAACTTCCTGAACGGTTTAGCACGATTGTTGAGGAGGTTAAGGAAATGGGCTTCGACCCATCGAAGTGGAATTTTTTGAATGCAATCCATGCATTGACCGGGTTTAGTAAATCAACTTGGGATCGGAAATCGGAGGTTTATAGGAAGTGGGGTTGGTCGAATGATGAGATCCTTTTGGCATTTAAGAGGAAACCTATGTGCATAGCAGCTTCAGAGAAGAAGATAAATCAAGTGATGGATTTTCTGATTAACAAAATGGGATGGACTGCATCCGATGTTGCTAGATGTCCTGTGGTTTTTTTGAGCAGTTTGGAGAATTGGACTATTCCCCGGTGTTTGGTTGTTCAACTTTTGTTATCAAAGGGTATGATAAAGAAGCATTTCAGTTTGATGTCTATAATTGCGGCAGAGGAGAAACGGTTCGTAAACAAGTTTGTGACTAATTATCAAGTCAAATTTCCTGAACTGCTGAATTTATATGGAAGAAAATCTATAGGATTAACCACTCCATCACAAGATCTGGATAGTATAAAGAATTTGTAGAATGTCCACATTGCGGAACTTCATGCTTCAGTCTTTTATTTTGCTGGGAAAGATTGATGAGATCACGGGTGCCCATTAACCAACAAAGATTTTCGTGTTGGAAGAATTTGGTAAGTTAAATGACAAAAAATAGCAAAATGTATTTGGTTTTGTTATTGATATTTGGAGAAACTGGCTGTACACTGTATTCAATTGTTCAATGACTCCTACAAAACCTTCTAAGGAAGAAGACTTTTTGTTTCAACGCTATGCTTGTGTCAGAGCAATACTTTTGAGCTAGTTTGTAGCCAAGCATCAGATCAATATTTCGGAATGATTGAATATTTTAATCAAAGAAAGGTGGATTATTTTGTTTCAACCATCTATTCTGAGCAGCTGGTATGTAGGTATGAATAGTTTGTCTAGAATGTTAAACAGACATTTTAAGCTTTGTCATTATTCTTGTTTCAAATTTGGTGCCTTGTTTTATCCTTTTTTGGTTGAAGAAGGAAATTTATTCTTTTGTATTTTTTTGACAGAGCTTGTGATTTTGTTTGACCAATTTATTCATGAATCAGAGGTTGTAATGACACCTTGTAGGCTTATACATAACTTGCCATGCTTGTATTTTTTATTCTAGATTGTCACCCTATGTTTCTCATTATGCACTAATTTGTGTTATTGAAAATATGTGTTAATTAACCAACTGGGGCTAGCCCAGTTGGCCATCCATGCCTCCTCTGAAGGAGAGGTTACGTGTTCAAGTCTCATTTTTCACTAGGAAGATATGAGCATCTATTTCTACCAA
This sequence comes from Nyssa sinensis, assembly GCA_008638375.1. Classification (NCBI taxonomy): domain Eukaryota; kingdom Viridiplantae; phylum Streptophyta; class Magnoliopsida; order Cornales; family Nyssaceae; genus Nyssa; species Nyssa sinensis. The sequence continues at coordinate 19,735,395 of CM018049.1, read as the reverse complement.
GCTATGGGCTGGGCTGGGCTGGGCAGTTATTTGTCCAAAGCCTATATTAGAGATGTTCTTGGGTTGGGTTATGTCTTGTAAATTAATTGAGTTAGGTGATTTAGTTGTAATTGAGTTGAGTTGATTGATATGAATTATAACACCACATCGCTTCTTTCAAAAAAAAAGAAAAAGAAAATATGTGTTAATTTTATATTCTATTATTGAAATTATGTTAATTTTCTTGTCTAATAGATTATATGATGTTTGGTTCCACGTGGTCATGCAATAATTATTCATAGTACATAATTTTTCTTCCTCACAAAAATGCCCTGTCAATTCTTGATGCAAATCTCAAATTTCATTCTGAATATTAGCAACATCATTGATGAGCCTGCTAATATGGTTATTCTTTCAAACCATTTAGTTTTGATGAAATCCTTTCTGTAGCTATTTGGTGCTTTAAGTTGTATGTTGTCAAATATTTTTGACATGGATCTAAGTTTTCTTCTTTTAAGTGGCACAGTTGCCTCCAGTTGTTCTAAACTTGTTCAAAAGCTAGTTTTTCTTCTCAAATTCAGTAAGTGAGCTACTAGTTTCTGCATATGTTGATCTTGAAATATCAGTGGTGTTAATTAGGACTGAGGGCCTCAGTTTCGTAATCCTTGTCCTTAGTTTTATCATTTTTATATTTTCTCTCTCTTCGTGCTGCTTGAGAGTTTTTGGCACTAGATTAGAACATGGTCTGTATTGCAAAATTAATGTAGTTAGGTGATGAGGTTGCAGGCGGCCATTTTTGGGTGGTTTCTAGAACTACTCTGTCAAAATAGAATACTGCCTAAATTAGATCCAGCAATATTCTGTATTTTTTTTTGGTAGAATAAATTTTTTTGGCAATAACATGGAGATTTGGAGATGTATTCAGAGTGCCTGCAGAGAACTTTTCTTCATTGAACATGGGCTTGATTGTCCATAAGAAGATGTACTCCCCCCCCCCCCCCCCCCCAAAAATCAGGTTTTTGGACTCTGCATTATTAGTACAACTAAATGTCATTTTAGGTGGCTGAGAGGGGCTTGAACATAGGTTTAATGTAAGTTTTGGGCTATTATTACCAGTTTGCACTATAATTTTTTATGGATTTGTACATCAGCACTATTGAAACTCCATTTCAAAGAACAACTATGAAGCATGTTGAAGAAATACAAAGCTTTTAGGGGTCATTGAAATACACCAGACCTAGGGAGTCTGTGCATTAAGATGGAACAAGCCTATAGCACTTGTAATGGATACAAGGCTTTCAAGAGTCATTGGAATGGATCAGACTTGGAGGTCTATACATTGAGATAGATCAAGCCTATAGCACTTGTAATAGATACAAGGTTTTTAGGGGTCATTGAATGGGAGTCTGTGCATTGAGATGGACTAGACCTGGGGGGTCTGTGCATTGATGACTAAACTAATAAAAATACTGCAAATGATGCCTGTATCTTTCTTGTCAATTGGCTTAAGTGGTCCTGCAATATAAATCCTGTGATTTTTACATAACTGGTGAAAGCTATACTAGCCATTATGTGCCTTAGCTTGCATATAATATTCCTCATGATCAAATCTGCTGACGAGGTTGGCAATATTGACGGGTATAACATTTATGCACCACTTTTCAAGAACCCTATGCTTAAAAATGGCTTCACTGGTTCTGTTAATGATATAGATCCTTGCTCGGGCATATAACTGGTGTCCTATTTGAACTGCCATGGCAGTCAAAAACATGGACGATGAAATCATCGAAGTCTGAAAGCAAGTCAGCATCATTTTGTAATAATTGTTCCTTGCAAGTACCATAGCGTTGATCTATAATTCAAACCTACGAGACCGGTGGCTTGAAGAATCAGTCCATGCTCACGTAGTTGGTGAAGTATATCAGGCGAGTGGTGTACTTGCTCTGCTATTTTTATCAAGCAAGTTGCTGCATTTTCTACAAGTTGACTATCCTCGTACTGAAGTAGATTGCACAATATTAGAATTGCCTCCATGAGAGATGAAGTAGATTGCACAATATTAGAATTGCCTCCATGAGAGATGGGTATTCAGAAGGAAGTTTTTTACATATGTTGTCCACAGCTGAAAGTGCAACTCTCTACACACTTGTTGAGAAAAAATCAACATAATTTACAGCAGCCATAATAGCCCTTGATTGTAAGCACACATGTGGTTGTTCGCGCGAGATTTTCACTAATATTTGCACACGTTGTTCAGCCATATCAAGGTATTCAATTGCCATTAATCGTAAGAACCACATCATGTCGAGCAAGAAAGGCCGATGATCGAGGATGCACATCAGTTAGATAAGTTATAGCCTTGTTAGGTAAGAGCATTATATCACATAGACTTCGTACCACATTGTCGATCTCCATGAATTACTGCTTTCAACGATTGACGATGAAGGATGCATAAAGGACAAAGACTGTGTGTTTTTATTGTGGCTAGGGTTTGGGAGTGATCGGAACCCTAGGTTGAGAGGCGACGTGAGAGGGAGAGACGCCATGTTTGTACTGGCGTTGTTGGAGAAAGAGCCATTGTTTTGTTTTCTTAATAATTTAAAGGCCATCCAGAATAATTCATCCCTATTGTTCCTTTCATAAGGGGTTGTCGAGCTACTTCCTCCTGTTTCAGCACAGTGACTGGTGTTGTTCTTCGATGAGCAAAAAGGCCACAAGAATGACAACGGATTCCTCCGACCCTAATTTGGCCCATTGTTCTCCCTGCCACTAGTGCTGTCACCAGTGTTGTTGCTTTCGTACTGACCACCAGACCTTCTATCACTATAAGCACTAGCCAAACCTTGTGAAGGCAGCTCAAGGCGGCTAACAGGGCATTAGTTGTGCTGAACCAACCAAGGAACAATAAAATCAGAATGATAAATATGGTCACATGGCATTTGCCTTACTTCAGAGCCCAACTCAAATTTATTTTTACAAACAGGGCAGTGTGAATCGGAGTTAAAATGCCTCTGGGTGATCTTAGTAGTGTGCATAACATCAATTGAAGAACAAGGAGCTGGAGGTGGACCCTGCCTGTTATGCATAGTAAGTTGTTCAATCAATTCTTCCAGTCCTGGCCCAGTAAAAAATCACCAAAATTAGGTTTCCTCTACCTAACTCCTGGACATAGTTCAGGAACCAGACCAGATCCTGCTCTGATGTCATAGTTAGGGTTTTTCTTTTCAAGTAACACAGCTTCGGGAAAAGGGCCAATGGCTTCATCTGGTTTGGACATGAAGCTTATGAGTATCCACCTTATTATTCTTTTTATCCTTCTTGGCCGCCACAATCACTGCTGTTCTGAGCCTCTAAGAAAATGGCCTTAAAGATGAGTACCCATTTGCCAAAGCCAAGCAACAGTTTCGATTTACGGTAAACGCATCATTGCAAATCAATTTTCCTATCGAAAGATTTCGTCATACGATTGTCTCTATTTAAGTATTGAACAGAGAAGCTGCTGGAGGGTGTGTAGATATTACATCCTTTTTCTGTATAAGCAGGACTGTTGAGAGAGAGCAGAGGGGGGTTTGCGAAATACACTGGGTTTATCATTGGGCTTGTATTTGTGAAGTTGATGAGAAATCAGGGCATATTGCTTTCAAAAATGGAACTTCAATGGGAGCTCATTCCCAGGAAAATTCAGGCATAGCTAATCAAGTGCAGCCTCAAAAGTAGCAGCCTCCTTGAGAGTAGAGAGAGCGCATTCAATGTGGTCATTTGAGAAGCCTTCACAAGAGAGCTTCTCGTAAATGGACCAAAGTTTCTTGGCCTTCTGGGCTTTAGAGAGAGTATCATCGACCGAAACTGGAGCTGGAGACGGCGTGGACCTGACCGGAATTGAGCAAGAGACTGGCTGGAGTCGGTTCTCGTTCTCAGGTCAAAATCTGAAGTTTCGGACCGGTTGAAGAAGACTGCAATTTGCTTTTAGATGAAAAAGATGACTTGTGTCTTTGCCTGTTGCTTTTCGGAACCATATGTGCGAGAAGTTGCATATGGTAGGCCAGAGAGTTTGTTGAAATGGGCATCCAAATATCTCAGAGACCCAATCTTTAATGGCAAATACATTATGTTGTTAAAGCTTGCATCCAACTCCACCAGTGAACTGCCACAGTGAAGTCTTCAGAATAATGAAATTGGAGCCAAAAGTTTAATCTCATCCTTGATGTCGACAGTGGTACCGTGATCAGTTTCGTTGAGGGAGCTGAGCTTGGCAGAAGTTTCCCTTCACTAACTGCATTATCCATTGCCTCGTATTGTATAGTTTCTAACGGTGGTCAGGAGTGTCCTTAGAGGTTCCAATGGCATCGATGAGTCTACAGAATCCGGCGATGGCAGTGTTGATCTGGAATATCCCAGTGGCCACGGCCTGCGATGGACTTGGAGAGGAAGATCGAGTAGTAGAGGAGGAGGGTTTGGCGCCCCCCTTTTGGAGATCTTGGAAGCTCATTGTATGACAGCCTTTTCGCTGTTCGAGAAATCAAGAGTCGAGACTGAAGAGAAGAGAGTGCGCCAACACAACTGAACCGAGAAACCTTTAGACCGATGAGAGAGGGAGGTTGGTTTTTCTAGTTTTGTGATCGAGGGAGCAAAACCCCAGGGCTTTTCTCCAACAAGTAGGCAACAAGCGGCCTCGTGTATGCAAGACATTGTAGAACCACTGGCAAAGCAGCTGTTTCCACAATTTAAAAGCCCATAAAGAGGGTATTTCGGCTTGTCCCAGTTGAAAAGTTCAACAAAATCATTGTAGGGGAAAAGAATCTTTTCCAACTGCTTGAGAGTCTTAGTGGTTCCACTGGCAGGAACTAGTGCAACTAGAGTAGAACTTCTACATCTATGTTGCGTAGATGCAGACTGCATTGAATTTAACTTGCCAGATAATTGGAAGTCCTTGCATTTTGTCTTATGCTCAGATCTCCAGTGGGATGATTGGCAAGCTTCTGAGTAGTAGTGAACTAATTTGCATCCAGCGCACTGCCTCTTCGTCAAACTGTCGCAGACAACACATGAATCACCCTTAGCAATAACGCCCTGCATCTTTTGGTCATCGTCCAGCGATACAGTGTCGGAAGAGTCAAAATCGGCGTCGACGACAAAGTACTTCAACGACATGTTCTTCACCAAAGTGAAGCAATCCGAGGACAGCAACAAAACTTGTGACGATGAATTGAAGAAACCAATTGAGATCGACGGGAAATCCAGAGACATGCATCAACAACTCCGCCGTCCTATCTCTTTCTTGTTTCTCTCTCTATTGTTTATTTTTGGCTCGGAGATGAGTGAGTGATGAGAGAAAGTACCATTGTGAAAAGAGATAGAAACGGCAGTTTAAGGGGCAGTGTCCGTGGACGCATATGTATATAAAAAAGATCTTGAAATCGTACATATTGATATACCACGAAGTGACATACCAGTCTTCATGTGACACGTGTGACTACAGACCAGTTAAAGCTCGACTATACATAGCAGACTCAGACACTCAGCCATCCAAAGCAGACTTAGGCACTTAGCCTTCAGAACTCACAGGTCTAAGCACAAGGCCTCCAGAGCATCTCTTCGTATTCAAAACTCATCACCTCATTGAATATCCTGTCGAGCTAAGGAAAATTAAACAGTCTTTAACAAAGAAACTGCCACCTACGGATATCTATCAAGTGCAGTGTCCAACATGGTAACCACTACTCTCCGATGATCAAATCCCTACATTCATGGCTCCAAATCTTACTCAACTTAGGAAAGCCATAATCTATAAATAAAACCATAAGGTACGCTGTTACATTCATGCTCATTCTTTGGTTTACAATTACAGTCTTTCAATTCAGTTTTATTGACTTAAACATTGGAGCGGCTATCGCTGGAGCCAACCCAGTGGCCCTTTGATCCATCTCTTTGAATGTTTCTCAAGCAACGGAGTTCGAAGCCCCTACCGACCAAAAAGTGCAGCATCAGCTGGCGCCGTCTATGGGAACGACAATCGCTCTTTCAACAAAAGTGCTCTTCTTACGGACAAACTCATCCTCCTTCTCACCAAAGGACCATGGCTCCCAATCTCCGACCGAGAAAGAATCCTTAAAACCCTCAACACCGGCCGCTTGCCGAACGAGGAATGGGACAAACAACTGATCCCATGTAGCAACAGCTTGACCTAGTTAAGCGACAGAACGAGTTAATACAAGAACAACTTCTTGCCATGTCCAAAACTCTGGTTTTGCTCACCCAGAATCACGGAACCAACCTCTTGAATCCACTCGTCAACACGGCTGATCAAATGACACAACCTCCTACTGCCACCATGGACGCAGAGATTCCTAGTAATCAACCGGTGTACCCCCAAGGTACCACCCACTTTGGCGGAGATCCCCAGCCATCAACAGCCGCAGGTAGGGGGATGCCAACCTTTATTCCAGACTTTCACTATCGAAGCACCACTAGGGCTGCAACCCCGGTGGCTTCAGGGACAAACCCAGTACCACAAGGGTCTCAACCTCAAGCAGCTTTAGTTCCTCTCTGCTCAAGAGGACCAAAGTCACCTTCTGACCATGGACCAGGGTCATCCCATCCATATGGGCACTGAAACGACAAGGCAAGAATCACAGCAAATCCTGCCTAGGGACCCACGAAGGACTGAAGAGGTTGCAGACTCTATGGACCGCACTTCTGTTGTGAGAGGTATCCAAATCCCTCCAAAGCAGGACGAGTTAGCCAAGCTGCTCGGAATATTTGCCACGTCGTTCACTCCTACTATCATGACTGAAGAGAGGCCAAGGAAATTTTTCATCCCAAAGTTTACCCTTTATGATGGGATTGGGGACCCAGGGGACCATCTATCTCATTGCCAGCATACCATGGCACTACATGGGGCTTCCGATGCCTTTATGTGTCGTACATTCGTGACTAGCCTCAAAGGCACTATTCTGAAGTGGTTTCACCACCTCCTACCGAGCTCAGTCACCAGCTTCTATGAGCTCGGCAAATGCTTCATTGACAGGTTCATGACCAGTAGAAGGTTGAGGAAGGGCCCAGAGTTTTTGCTTTAACGTAAAACAATCCAAAGTGGGGCCTTTCCAGGATTACATAGCACGTTTCAACACCGAGCTTACAGAAATTACTGATTGTAGCCCAAGCTTTCTCGTGGCTGTTATGACCTCTAGCCTTGCTTAAGGAGGCTTTAGAGATTCTCTAACAAAGAGCCCTCCTACCGATATGGCGGCCCTCATGGATCGGGTTAGGAAGTACATAAACTTGGAGGAAGCAAAGAACATCTCTCAAAAGGTTAAAGAACAAGCCCAACAAGAAGACCAGAAGAAGGACTCTAGTACAATCAGGAAGAGGGTCAAAAGCCCAGATAGGAGAACGACCTCTAGAGCTCCAAACAACACTGCTCCAAGGGGGTTCACCACTTTTACTCCTCTGAATGCCTCCCTAACTCACATATTTCGGCAAGTCCGAGCATGTGAAAACCTAAGGTGGCCAGAGCTGTTAAGAGGCTATCCCAGCCATCGGGACTTGAGTAAGTATTGTGATTTCCACAAGAACCACGGGCATACGACTAACGCATGCAGAGCCCTTAGATAGGAAATCGAGCAGCTTATAAGGAGAGGATAACTGCGAGAGTTTGTCAAGCAGGACGGGAGGCAAAACTCTTGTGATGACAGGCCCCATCAGAGGAGGCCGGACCAGAGGCCGGAACAAAGGGAAGGATGGAATGATCCTTAGCAGTAGAATAATTAGGTTATCTTCGTCCTTTACTCAGACACCCCGATAGTAGGAACGTCCAACATAGCAAGAAAACGGTATGCTCGAGAGGCTAGAACTACTCCCAGCATACTATAGATCTCCAATGTTGAGAACAGATTGAAGCCTGTACCTGAAATCCAATTCTCAGATCAAGATCTTACAGAAGTACACTGTTCTCACAGTGATGCCCTCGTTATCTCCCTCAAGATTGCCAACTTTGAGATTCGAAGAGTCTTGGTGGATACAGGGAGTTCGGTGAATGTGCTATTCTATGAATCCCTCAAATAGATGAAGCTCAATCCCAACGACATCAAACCCACCGTTGCAATCATGGTAGGATTTGATGGGAACCTCAGTACCCCACTAGGGAGGATTGACCTTCCTACCACAATAGGAGAGGGAGATGGACAAAAGACCACGATGTCAGAATACATGGTTCTGAACGCCAAGTCCCTTTACAATGTCATAATTGGAAGACCTTGGCTACACCAAATGGGAGCGGTCACCTCGACCCTCCACCAATGCCTGAAGTACGTCCACAATCATGCTGTCTACTCCATCAAAGGATGTCAATCGACCTCTTGAGAGTGTCATGCTCTCGCGCTCAAAGGAGAGGGCCTCCAAATAGCAATTATTGCACGCTCGTGAATGCGTGGATCCAGACTTTCCCATCATCACGAGGTGGAAGACTGCCCTTCCAGAATTGATGAGCCTTTAAGCCCTAAAGGAAGGGATAGCAGGGCCAAGCCCGTAGGGGACCCATCAAAGTGCTGGTTAGCTCGAAAGAAGAAGAGCGTTACTTACATATCGATCTAGACCTAACACTTGCCGAGCAGGAAGAGATGATAAAATTCCTGAAAGACAACCTCTTTGTGTTCGCTTGGGAAACAAAGGATATGAAGGGCATTGATCCAAACCTCATTACTCACAAGTTGATGGCAGATCCTGACCACCCACCAATGAGACAAAAAAGAAGGACACTTGTTCCAGAGCGACATCGGTTCATTAATGAGGAGGTCCAACGTCTGCTTGAGGCCAGGATGATACGAGAGGTGTTTTACCCTAGAATGGCTAGCCAACACCATTCTGGTCAGAAAGAAAAATGGCAAGTGGAGATTCTGTGTTGACTATACAGACCTTAACAAAGCTTGCCCCAAAGATAGCTTTCCTCTCCCGAGGATTGACCAACTCGTTGATGCCATTGCAGGCCATGAACTCATGAGCTTCATGAATGCCTACTTTGGATACAACTAGATCCAGATACCCGTCAGACCAGGAGAAAACAACCTTTATTACCGAGTGAGGTCTCTACTGTTATAGAGTGATGCCATTCGGACTGAAAAATGCTGGAGCAACATATCAGCGTTTGGTCAATAAGATGTTCAGTCCCTTGATCGGCAGCACCATGGAGGTTTATATAGATGATGTGCTGGTCAAAAGCTTACAAAAGAGCAACCACCTCCAGCACTTAGCTCAGACATTTAACATCTTAAAGCAGTATAAGATGAAACTAAATCCCTCGAAGTGTACCTTCGGTGTAATCAAGGGAAAGTTCTTGGGGTACATTGTCTCTCAGAGAGGTATTGAAACAGACCCCACTTAGATTAGGGCTTTGATCGGACTGGAGTCGCCGAAGACCAGGAAAGACATTCAAGCTCTGAACGGTAGAATAGCAACTCTGAGCAGATTTATTTCCAAATCCACTGATCGCTGCCTATTGTTCTTCAAAGCCTTGAAAGGTAACAGAACTTTATAGTGGTCAGAGGAGTGTGAAAAAGCTTTTCAATGAACTGAAGGACTACCTAGCTTCCCTTGAACTCTTATCAAAGCCAGTCCAGGGGGAAAAACTACTCCTCTACCTTGTTTTCTCCGAGAACGCCGTCAGTTCTGCGCTGGTCAGATAGGACAGGAGTGTTCAGAAGCCCATATTCTATGTCAGTAGAGCTCTATTAGACACAAAGAAGATATATCCTGGAATTGAAAAGCTGACCTTTGCTCTCATAATTTTTGCACGGAAGCTCCGACCTTACTTCCAAGCGCATCCCATTGAGATTCCAACGGCCTATCCACTGAAGTCAGTCCTAAGGAAGCCTTAGGTCTCAGGACGTTTAGTCAAGTGGTCTATGGAATTAAGGGAATTTGACATATCCTATGTTCCACTGACCTCCATTAAAGGGCAAGCCTTGGCTGATTTGTTGTTGAGTTCACCCCGGCACTACAAGACATAGCACAACTTTGTGAAAGCTTGAGTACATGGCAGCTTTACACCAACGAATCATCCACAGACCATGGTTCTGGCATCAGGCTTGGTACTACAATTCCCTGACGAGCTTATGGCAGAAAAGGACAGTTGGTCTGGGGTTCAGAGCTTCCAACAACGAAGCTGAATACGAAGCCCTTATCCTTGGGATGAAACTATCTCTGGAATGCGAGGCTCAAAACCTCGAAGTCTTCTCTGATTCCCAACTGGTGGTAAGCCAAGTCCTGGGAGATTTTTTCATCAAAGATAAAAGGATGCTTCGGTATTCAGAACTAGACAGTTCGCCGAAGCGCTCCTTCCGAACATTCACAATCCACAAGATTGAAAGAGGCCAGAACTCCCGAGCCGATGCTCTGGCGAATATGGCATCTCGTCTTAAGCTAGAAGGAGATTCTACTCTAAAGATCTCTCACCAGCCAAGGCCAAGCACAAAAGAGATTCAGGTTGCCCAAGTTACTGAACAAACCGAGAACTTGATGACTCCCATCCTCCAGTACTTGGAAGGACTCATTCCAGAAGACAAGAACAAAGCCAGAAGACTCCGAATCAGGGCAACTCGGTACCTGATACTAAATAGGAAGCTCTACCGTAGATTCTATTCCCAACCCTTGCTAAGGTGTCTAACTCCAGAGGAATCTCAGTATGTCTTGGCAGAAATACATGAAGGAATTTGTGGGAACCATAATGGGGGCAGGACTATAGCCCACAGAGCTCTAACACAAGGCTATTATTGGCCTAGCATGTTGAAGCAAACAAAAGAGTATGTTCGGAAGTGTGACAAATGCCAACGATTCGCTCCATATCAGCACCAGCCCCACCATGAGCTCATTTCGATTGACAGCCCATGGCTCTTTGCTCAATGGGGAATGGACATCGTAGGGCCATTGCCAAAAGTCACACCGAACAGGAAATATCTTATAGTCGCCATTGATTATTTCTCTAAATAGGCGGAGACTGAACCCCTCACACATATCACAGAGGCAGAAGTCAAAAACTTCACTTGGAAGAATATCGTCTGCAGGTTCGGCATACCACGAGTAATCATCACAGAAAACGGTACACAATTTGCAAAAAAGTTTTTCAAGAAATTCTGCCAAGACCTGCACATCAGCCACCATTTTGCCTCACCTGGCCATTCCCAAGCCAATGGGCAAGCAGAAGTCACTAACCGGACCATCCTTGATGCCTTCAAGAAAAGGTTGGAAGAAGCCAAAGGAAGATGGGTTGAAGAGCTCTCTGGTGTTCTCTGGGCCTACAGAACCACCAAAAGAATACCTTCTTGTGAAACTCCATTCTCACTAGCCTATGGGCTCGGAAGCAGTAATTCCTGTAGGAGATTGGAATGCTTACCCTGAGGACGGAAGCTTTCAACCAAGGGGCCAATGATCATCAGCTTGCAGAGAACTAGGACCTACTCGAAGAAAAGCGTGATCAAGCCAGAATTAGGATGGAAGCATATCAACACAGGATGACCAACAGTTCCAAGTCAGGGCTAAAACCCCTAGGTTTCTAGATAGAGGATCTTATTTTAAGAAAGGTGTTCCTGAACACCAAAGATCCCACTATGGGAAGACTGTCACCCAACTAGGAAGGGCTTTACAGGGTAACAAAGATCGTTAGACCTATCACATACTGTTTAGAAGACATAGTTGGGAACTATGTACCCAGACCATGGAATGTAGAACACCTACAGAAATATTATCAATAAAAGTTTTTCTCTCTTGCATTCTCTAAAAAAAGCAGTCTCTTCTCAATGCATAGACCCTTGAAGCCTTGTATCCATTACAAGACCTTTAGGCCTGGTCCTCTTAATGCATAGACCTCCAAGTCTGGTACATCTTATTAACCCCTGAAGCTTTGTATCCATTACAAGACCTTTAGGCTTGGTTCTTTTAATGCGTAGACCTCCAAGTCTAGTCTATCTTATTGACCCCTAAAGCCTTGTATCCATTACAAGACCTTTAGGCCTGGTCCTCTTAATGCACAGACCTCCAGGTCTGGTCCATCTTATTGACCCTTGAAGCCTTGTATTCATTACAAGACCTTTAGGCCTGGTCTTCTTAATGCACAGACCCTCAGGTCTGGTCCATCTTATTGACCCCTAAAGCCTTGTATCCATTACAAGACCTTTAGGCCTGGTCCTCTTAATGCACAGACCTCCAGGTTTGGTCCATCTTATTGACCCTTGAAGCCTTATATCCATTACAAGACCTTTAAGCATGGTCCTCTTAATGCACAGACCCCTAGGTCTGGTCCATCTTATTGACCCCTAAAGCCTTGTTTCCTTTACAAGTCCTTTAGACCTGGTCCATCTCAATGAACAGACTCCTAAAATCCTTGTAGCTTGTGCAAGTGTTATAGGTCCAGATCATCTCTACACAAGGACAAACCTGCTCGGTTGCATCCCATACTGAAGACATATCCAATTGCTCAACTACACAGTTTCGAATGTTTTTTTCAATACCAATTCTAGGTTCTGTTATTACCAATCCTCTTATTTGACATCTTAGTTAAAGATCGGATCATAAGGGAATCACTCAAAGTTTTCTTATTCGGTTATTATTAAGTCCTGAAGGACACAAGTTCAAATCATTGATGATTTATCCAATTGTTAGCGCAAGTCTCCCAACAGATTAGGGGGGATTGCATCAGCACAAGTCTTCCAGCTCAAGATATTCAGTGCCAGCTTTGATTCAACTATCTCCATTATCGAATTCAAGCTTAGTTATTATCAAATCTTCTTAGATGATTTAGGACAAAATATTACAAGTTGTTTTGCTCGGAAGACAGCTTTATGATCGTAGCCAATTAATAGAATGGTCTGAAGTACAGTCAATTTATAAACATCTTTGCTTACACTAATTATAAGCTTAAAGGGCTGGAGCCCAAGCTTATACTACAGAGCAGCAATAACATGACAGAACAGAGTTGGCTTTGCTTGGCATCCACAACAGTTCACAAAATTTGCAAGTATCACCATTTGGAAGAATAAAATATACAGGTTAGCTCAGAAGAAATTTAATTACATTGATAAATATTTTAAATGCATCAGTTCAAAAACAAAAGAAAGAGGAGTACAAAAGTTCATCTCCTAAACTAAAGGACTTGTTGGATCATTATCATATTCAATTGCTAATAGGTCAAAATCTAAAAATTTGGCAAGGAGCTTGGACTTAAAGGAATCATAACCGTGCTGCATAAGTTCCTCACCCATCCCTTCGACCTCAGCTTTCATTGCTGCTTCAGTCTCAGCCTTGGTTTCTTTGACCTTCTCAGCAATGGAGCCCTAGAGCTCATTATTCTCCTTCTTCAGCTCCTCCAATTAGTGAAGAAGTGAATCCCTCTCGGACTCCATGATAGAGAGAGAGTTGTTCACCTCCCTGAGCCTCTCTTCTACAACCGAGGCATTTGATTGGGCCGTCCCGAGCTGAAGTTTGGCCTCGTCCAGCTTGTCTTGGAGTTTTTCCACGGCTTGTGGATCCAAGGCAGACTCCATCAAGGCGGCAAGACCTTGCATGGTCTACATAACAAGAGACAGACATATCAGAACAGGAAATGAGATAAAAGCACAGAGAAAGACACTACGGTGGTTACCTTTATCTGGATGCTCATCACTTTGGTGATGGTCTCCCGAGTACTCTCCCCCTTGTGTCTCTGGGAAGCTTCCATCCAAAATTTATTAATGACTTACATTGCGGCCTTATAACTGTCAGGTAGGGTAGCAAGGTCAACTGCCATCCTCACCTTCTCCTTCTTCTAGACTTCGAGGGTGGGAGCAAGAGCAGGCGTAGGAGCAGGCTCCTTTATGACAATGCCCTTCTTGGGCGGTGCCGAGGTGGAAAGGTTAGATCGGATCCTTCTCTTCTTAGTTTGAGGAGGACCAACATGAGAAGAAGGGCCCCCAACCTTTTTCTTTACAGGAGCCCATTTGCTCATCAAGGACTTCTTCAAACTCTCTGTCTGGTCCTTATCCTGGAAGCTCTCTGCCCGATCCTTGTCCTGGTCAGGTGCCATCAGATTTTCTGGCGTAAGGATGGCTCTGAAGTCCTTATTTTTGGTCTGAAGGAGCCTGCAATACTTGTCCTAAAGTTCAACGGTAAAAATTGACCTCTTGCAAGCACTCTTGTCTGCACAGAAGACATATAAACGATGGTTAATTGAGCAGTTCAGAAGAAAAAGCATAGACAGAAGTAGAATTGTCACAAGAAAAAGGGGTCTCACCCTTAAACCCCGTATTTCAGGGGAATGTTGAGAGCTAGTCCTCAAAATCTTCCATCTCCCATCCTTTTCCTACGAAAAAGTACCACTTTTTCCATGTTTTGTTGGAAGTCGGCACAAAGGAGAGAGGTCTGAACCCCCTATCAAAGGACATATAAAAGAGGCCTTCCGACTTCATATACTTGAGATCCATTTTGCTACGGATCAATTTTAGGGTTACTTCGACATTGTTGAGATGACCTAGAGCTATGAACCCTACAGCTGCCTCCAACTATTAAGGTTTAGGTCAGCAGTGTAGAGGTTGAACCAAACAAAGAACTGCCTAACTAAGTCAGGAAGGGAAGGGGAAGTCAGGAAGGGGGAGCCTCAACCCCATCTTAAACCAAGCAAGATAGACACAAATTTCCCCCCTAGACATCGGAAGGGCGATCTGAGGAACTAGGAGCCTTGTATGTGATATTTTTGGGAAGGTTTAGAGAAACCTTCAGCTCCTCCAACACGGCCGGGGTAACGGAGCTTTGCCCTTCCTCTTTGTAAGGAGGTCTGCTCAAAGCTTCTCCCTTCTTATTCCTAGGTTCTATGAAAGCGTCTACAATCCTAACCTCCGAACTAGAAGGGGATCCTGCTGACCTATTTTCGGTGTGATCGGAGGAGCTACTACCTACAGTTTGGGATTGGGGGGACACAGAAGTTTCTGAGAAACTTCCTATGCAATCTCCGACACCGAAAGATGCTGTAGATGCTGTCATTGGCAAAAAATTATAAAATGAGGAGAAGAAGCAAAAATGGGGAAGAGCAGTAAGGAAGTAAAATTGAAAACAAGCAGAAGTGAAGAAAGATGAACCTGAAAACAACTAGAAATAAGAGCTTCGATGACGAGCATTCTTCGAGATTCACCGATCGCTATGGTTCAACAATGTCAGTATTTCAATCTCTTTCGAAAGAAATAAAATGGTGCAGGAAAGAGCCTACTAAGCCTCTCCCCCATTTTTATATATTTTCAAAAATATGGGCCCACCAAGCCGAACTGCCATGGCGGTTGGAGGCAATGATGGCCTCAAAAGCCCAAACGACAAGCTGCACAATAAATGACACACCAACAGTCATCTTGGAAAATGGGAAGACAAGACGTGTGACTTTTCGGGAGATCGTAGCCCAAGTTACACATTGAGCTCAAATTAGGGCTCGGGGGGGGGTAACTAATATACCACAAAGTGACAGACCAGTCTCCATGTGACACGTGTGACTACAGACCAGTTAAAGCTCGGTCATCCAGAGCAGACTCAGGCACTCAGCCATCTAGAGCAGGCTTAGGCACTTAACTTTCAGAACTCACAGGTCTGAGCACAAGGCCTCTAGAGCATCTTTCCGTATTCAGAGCTCATCACCGTCTTAAATATCCTATCGAGCTAAGGAAAAGGAAACAGTCTTCAACAAGGAAATTGCCATCGACAGATATTTATCAAGCGCAATGTCTAACATGGTAACCGCCACTCTCCGATGATAAAATCCTTACATTCATGGTTCTAAATCCTGATCAACTTAGGAAAGCCACATCCTATAAATAAAACCCTAAGATACGTTGTTACATTCATGCTCATTCTTTGGTTTACAATTACAGTCTTTTAATTCAGTTTTATTGACTTAAGCATCGGAGCGGCTACCGCCGGAGCTAACCCGGTGTCCCTCTGATTCTTTTCTTTGAGTGTTTCTCAAGCAACGGAATTCAGAACCCCTACCGACCAAAAAATGCAGCATCACATATATATATATATTTGTATATATATAATCTTGTAAGTAATCTATTGAATTTGATCTCCACATTGATATACAAGAATTTAATCTGATTCAATCGTGTTTAGCATCTACGAAGTTATATTGAACTTGAGAGAATTTAAATAATTATTAGCAAGAGAAAGATAAAAAATTATGAAACGAAGCATGTTGACTATCGTTCCTATAGACGGCGTCAAACTATTGTTGCAAAAAACAGTCCATGCCTATGATTCGGGAAGAAGGACCTGCAAAAAAGAACAGAGCATCCTCTGACGATTAAATCAGTAAAGAGAAAATAAAATATAACGTATATGTGTAAAAAAGAATGATTGTGTCTTTGAGCATACCTGACCCCTTCATTTATAGAGTTGAGAGTCCTTAGTTTTGATAGTTTTCCATATTGAATAGATTTCTTACTTGCTTGACAGGATTAAGGATTATGTGTTAATCCGCCTAATTGGGATATGATTTCTTTCCTATCTAAAAGACTTTCCATTTAAGATATATTCTTTGTAAGTAGCTAATATTGAGAGTACACGTGTCCCCTCCATAGTGGCGGGCTATTTTTTGGCATATCAGTAAACACAATTTTCGTGTCCCAAAATTATTGATTGACGGAATAAATAATCTATTTTATTAATCAAATAAAATTAGTAGAACAATTCTCTACAATTTTTGTACCAAATAAAATGATTTAAATTTTTATTTTTTGAATTTGAATTGAAGGACACGAAAATTTAATCTTAAATCAAATTATTAATAACTTCATTCCTTTGCATCTTGAAAAATATTAAGGTCATGTTTGATACGTAAAAATGAAATGGTCATTTCATGAAATGAAATAAAAAATGAAATGAAAATGACATGAAATAAAATAATGATTATTTCATCTAGGTTAAATGAATGCTTAGAACCGTTTTTAATGAAATAACCATTTCATGGAATGAAAATTTTCAATTGTAACAAACAAGAATAAGGAATGAAAGAGTTAGAATGAGCATTCATGGAATCTCCGTTCTACCGTATCAAACATGACATAAAACAATTTACCAATTGAGAGTTGACGAAAATTGAGAGTTCTTAAAAGTTGATCTTAAATGTAAAAATACATCGAGATGAGGTGGTTAAATTAGTTTCTTTACATAACAGACCAGAGTTTAGTTCCATGTCGTGTGTATACACACACTTAGAATAGTTATCTTCTTCCCATCATTGTACTAAAAGAAGAAAAAAATTGATCTTAAACGTCTTAAGATTTGAAAATGAATGAGTTTAGTATGGATAAGTTGATTCAAAATACCTAAAATTAAAATTGAATTGGTGCTTATTGTTGTTTGATGGAGAACATGGTTGTGTGTAACCATCAAGTGTCCCAAAAAATAAAGAGAGGCAAGAGTTCCTGGGACTTGTCTATAACTTTTCTTGAAGTTAGTCCATGGCGTATTGAAAAATCAATAGTTAATAATGCACCATTTAATAAAAAATTTAAAAATAGTTTCGCAACTAAATTCAACAAATTTTATTTTAATTATTTGAACCCAACTACATAAATCTTATCTCGTTAATTTTTTATTTTTTTTAATTTAAGATCATTCTCTTAGTTAAGTTATACATTATTATAACTTTTTTTAACTATATCTACCAAGGTTAATTTTAATTTCCCTCACCACCTAGCATGATTCTCACTGTTAACAATGTCATTTTTTTCTTACCGTTGCATTTTATATTTTACGCGATCATACTACTTTAACTGATTTTTTCTCTTTTTTTATCTCCTATAAGTACTATTACAATCTTACGAATTTGTTCATTTATAATTTTATTTTTTTTAATATTATCTTAGATTTAAACATCTTTATTTAGGAAACAAACATCTTATTAACATATTATTTTCAATTGTCCAACATTGCTAATTTAATAGCTATTTAAAAAAATTTATCTTTTAATTTTAAAGATTGATTGCACGATACGATATACATATTTTTTTACTTATTTCAGATTGCTTTAATTCTATAAATAATATCATTTTCAATTTTTCTCTCTTGATGATTAAATGAATTTAAATACGGGTTTTATTTCACTTCCCATTAATTCTTGGTTTTTAATAGTTAAAAAAATTTTAGTCAAAATTTTAAAAAATGAAAAATGAAAAATGAAAAATAAAAAATAGAAAATAGAAAATAGAAAATAGAAAATAGAAAAGAGAAAATGAAAATGATTTTTTTTTTTTATTTTGAAAAAAATTGAATAAGAAGAAAGATATATTTGATTTATCAATAAAAATAAAAAAAATATAAATTTAAAAATTATTAAAAATATTTTTATAATTATCAAAAAAACAATTTCAGAAAAAAGGGTATAATTTGACCGTAAAATAATGATACTTGGATAATTGGATGATTGACTCGCGAAAGACACGGGCAGACGACCGCGAGAAAAGAAAGCCTAGCTAAACCGGCTCAAATCGACCCCAACGAGCCAAACAATTGTTATATAGGGGCTGGGCGAATCGTCTGATACAGTAGTTAGGTTTTGCAGGCTCTCTCACCTTTCGTCTCCAAATCCAATGTGAAATGGATAGTGTCCGTGAATGTTTTACAAGCTTCACAATCACTACCACTCGTTACTTCATTTTCATCCTTTGATTTCGTTATTGAATAGTTTCGAAATGAAGAGTCAGTGAATGTATCACAAGCTTCACCGGTAGATGATTTCAAGCAGCAATCTCTACTTTTTTTTTTTTTCTTCATCTTTTCATTTCGTTAATAATGCTTAGATTTCTGTGCAATAAATTGCTCAAGAACACAAGCTGTGTTGTAGAATTGACCCAACTCTATATTCTACAGAAAAACCCTTATGGAAACCTCAAAACCTTCTCCAAGAAGGTCTATTCTGATACCTCAGAGACAGAAAGCACTGTTCTATCTCTCTTCAGAACCTATGGTTTTACCGAGACCGAAATCTCTGGTCTCATCAGCAAAAGACCAGAACTGCTCTCCTACAACCCAGACAAAGCCCTAAAACCCAAATTAGACTTCTTCAATTCCATCGGTGTTTCCTCCTCGGTCCTTGTGAAGATACTCTCAATGGACCCTGCAGTCCTCAAACGCAACCTAGAGAACCAGATCATACCTTCATATCAGTTCCTCAAGATCGTACTTCACACCAATGAGAATGTCATCGCTACAATCAAACGGTCCTCCTGGGTTCTCAAGCATGACTTGCGAAAATACATAGAGCCCAACATCTCGTTGTTGCGAGAACACGGAGTGCCCGCGTTTAGGATTTTGTCGTTCCTCAAGACCCAACCTAGGGCATTTATGCAACTTCCTGAACGGTTTAGCACGATTGTTGAGGAGGTTAAGGAAATGGGCTTCGACCCATCGAAGTGGAATTTTTTGAATGCAATCCATGCATTGACCGGGTTTAGTAAATCAACTTGGGATCGGAAATCGGAGGTTTATAGGAAGTGGGGTTGGTCGAATGATGAGATCCTTTTGGCATTTAAGAGGAAACCTATGTGCATGGCAGCTTCAGAGAAGAAGATAAATCAAGTGATGGATTTTCTGATTAACAAAATGGGATGGACTGCATCCGATGTTGCTAGATGTCCTGTGGTTTTTTTGAGCAGTTTCGAGAATTGGACTATGCCCCGGTGTTTGGTTGTTCAACTTTTGTTATCAAACGGTATGATAAAGAAGCGTTTCAGCTTGATGTCTATAATTGCGGGAGAGGAGAAATGGTTCGTAAACAAGTTTGTGACTAATTATCAAGTCAAATTTCCTGAACTGCTGAATTTATATGGAAGAAAATCTATAGGATTAACCACTCCATCACAAGATCTGGATGGTATAAAGAATTTGTAGAATGTCCACATTGCGGAACTACATGCTTCAGTCTTTTATTTTGCTGGGAAAGATTGATGAGATCACGGGTGCCCATGAACCAACTGATTGGTAAATGTTTTATTTTGGAATTTTTTTCTGTGTTAAAATGTTGTCAACAAAGATTTTCGTGTTGGAAGAATTTGGTAAGTTGTATTTGGTTTTGTTATTGATATTTGGAGAAACTGGATGTACACTGTATTCAATTGTTCAATGACTCCTACAAAACCTTCTAAGGAAGAAGACTTTTTGTTTCAATGCTATGCTTGTGTCAGAGCAATACTTTTGAGCTAGTTTGTAGCCAAGCATCAGATCAATATTTCGGAATGATTGAATATTTTTATCAAAGAAAGGTGGATTATTTTGTTTCAACCATCTATTCTGAGCAGCTGGTATGTAGGTATGAATAGTTTTTCTAGAATGTTAAACAGACATTTTTAAGCTTTGTCATTATTCTTGTTTCAAATTTGGTGCCTTGTTTTATCCTTTTTTTGTTGAAGAAGGAAATTTATTCTTTTGTATATTTTTGACAGAGCTTGTGATTTCGTTTGACCGATTTATTCATGAATCAGAGGTTGTGATGACACCTTGTAGACTTATACATTACTTTCCATGGTTATATTTTTTATTTTAGATTGTCACCCTATGTTTCTCATTATGCACTAATTTGTGTCATTGAAAATATGTGTTAATTAACCAAATGGGGCTAGCCCAGTTGGCCATCCATGCCTCCTCCAAATGAGAGGTTATGGGTTCAAGTCTCATTTTCCACTAAGAAGATATGAGCATCTATTTCCACCAAGCTATGGGATAGGCTGGGCGGTTATTTGTCCAAAGCCTATATTAGAGAAGTTCTTGGGTTGGGTTATGTCTTGTAAATTGATTGAATTGGGTGATTTAGTTGTAATTGAGTTGATCATATCACCACATCGCTTCTTTTAAAAAAAAAGAAAAAGAAAAAATGTGTTAATTTTATATTCTATTGAAATTATGTTCATTTTCTTGTCTAATAGATTATATGATGTTTGGTTCCACGTGGTCATGCAATAATTATTCATAGTACATAATTTTTCTTCCTCACAAAAATGCCCTGTCAATTCTTGAGGCAAATCTCAAA
The DNA here is from genome assembly GCA_008638375.1 of Nyssa sinensis. Lineage (NCBI taxonomy): Eukaryota > Viridiplantae > Streptophyta > Magnoliopsida > Cornales > Nyssaceae > Nyssa > Nyssa sinensis. The sequence goes on along the minus strand of CM018049.1, from coordinate 19,714,385 downwards.
TTTCATTCTGAATATTAGCAACATCATTGATGAGCCTGCTAATATGGTTATTCTTTCAAACCACTTAGTTTTGATGAAATCCTTTCTGTAGCTATTTGGTGCTTAAGTTGTATGTTGTCAAATATTTTTGACATGGATCTAAGTTTTCTTCTGTTAAGTGGCACAGTTGACTCCAGTTGTTCTAAACTTGTTCAAAAGCTAGTTTTTCTTCTCAAATTCAGTAAGTGAGCTAATAGTTTCTGCATATGTTGATCTTGAAATATCAGTGGTGTTAATTAGGACTGAGGGCCTCAGTTTCGTAATCCATGTTCTTAGTTTTATCATTTTTATATTTTCTCTCTCTTCGTGGTGCTGGAGAGTTTTTGGCACTAGATTAGAACATGGTCTGTATTGCAAAATTAATGTAGTTAGGTGATGATGTTGCAGGCGGCCATTTGGGGGTGGTTTCTAGAACTACTCTGTCAAAATAGAATACTGCCTAAATTAGATCCAGCAATATTCTATTTTTTTTTTTTTTTAGTAGAATAAATTTTTTTGGCAATAACCTGGAGATTTGGAGATGTATTCAGAGTCCCTGCTGAGAACTGTTCCTCATTGAACATGGGCTTGATTGTCCATAAGAAGATGTTGACATTTTGTAGGTGATTCTGCAGTTGGGATCCTCCCCCCCAATATCAGGTTTGACTCTGCATTATTATTACAACTAAATGTCATTTTAGGTGGCTGAGAGGGGCTTGAACATAGGTTTAATGTAAGTTATGGCGTATTATTACCAGTTAGACTTCATTTTTAGGGATTTGTACATCAGCACTATTGAAACTCCATTTCAAAGAACAACTAAGAAGCATGTTGAAGAAAACAACTAGTTGCTTCACAAATTGGCTGAAATTTCATAGCCATTCAGCATCCATGGGCACTGCAGTTGAGACACACTTGAAAAATGACAGCTAGAATGACATGCATCTCATTTGTGTTCTTTCTTGTATTCTAGTTATTTTTGTCAAATGGTTTGAAAATTCTAATTATCTTTATTAGTAGTTTTGACATTTATGACAAGCATAAGAACTCTGTAGAAGCTTTCTTAATGCTTCCATGCAGGGAGTAGAAATCACTCTTCAAAACAAACCTTGGAGGAGGGAACCATTGTTAACATTCAGAGTCTTGTAAAAGAAGCACCTTGATGTATGTTCCATTGAAGCATACCCATTAATTGGCCATGTGCTTATTGATGTTAACTTGCTATTCTTTCTACATATTTAGTCTCAACATTGGGTAATGACTTGTTTTTTAATGGTTAGTGATGAAGGCTAAGACATTGGTGTTATTAGTTTATGAATGAAGTTCTTATACTTTTCCATTTTTTTTTGGGAAAAAATAAGAGGGAAGAGAAATTGATCAAGACAAGTAATTTATTTTGTTTAAAAGAGAAATGGGTGGATTATAAGACCAACTCTAATGCATGTGTTAAAATTTAACACAACTCGTAAAAAAGAACCTTCCAAAGGAAATGAATGTTCACAGAGTTTGGCAGTTCCTGTTGGACTTAGGAGTTGGGTATGGAACTGCCAGCCTGATCGTTTCTAGCATGGTGGAGCTGGATAATAACTCGCAGGCCCATTTTCGTGCTTGGTTGCATAAAGTTCAAAAGCTTACGACCCGTTTGCTAACGTTCTTGTTTTTGTTTTTCAACAAGAAGGCAGAATGTATGGAAGAAACGTCCTCTCTTATATGCTCCCTAAAATTGGCCAAAGCTTACCTCCAAATTCAGTATGAAGAATTTTCTTTTACTCGCCTATATGTTACAATTTTAGTACGCTATGCATGCATGATATTCACGTGACTACTTAATAAAAATTAAATAACTAAAAAAACACACGTGACAAATTATGGTTAAGATATGTATTCGAATGGAAGGAAGTTTCTCCTACGTAAGAGAAAAACTTTCGTAAAAAATCGCATTCACATAATTATTTGCATATAACATGTATTTCCACTTTATCCACTATTATTTTTTTCTACACGACTTTTCTCTTCCTTCATTAGTGACATAAATTCTTTCATACCATACCTCTTTTTTTATTTTATATATATATATATATATATATTTGATCTCATATGTTATACAATAGATAATTATATATATTACGGTTATATAAATAGTTAATATATATATAAAATATAATTACGTCTATACATATAATCTACATATGTATTCTGTAATATGTAATTAATATCTATATATTACATTTTTTTTACATATTACGTTTATATATATAGATATTTATATATAATTAGTTTTTTTTTTAATGTATTTAAGTAGGGATAGGAAAAAATATTTCAAGATAATATAAATTTATAGCATTATTTTTTAAGTGTTAGAGGACTTTTAAAATTTGTATATATAACTCTCTAATGTGGTTTGTATTTTTATCCCAATAAATTAACAAGAAGAATTCAAATTTTGGTAGAATACTTCAACCAAATATTAAAAAAAAAAGACGATTGGATCACAACATGAGGTCTTACAAAAATAAAAAAAGTGGATTTTTTTTGGTTAAATGGATCGTTATTGCAATTATTATGAATTTGTGACATGTAATACAAACAACTATTATAAAGTTAAAAATTTTTAAAGGGGTAATTTAGACAACTATTTTTTTTTTTTTTTTCACTTTGATACTTTTCAAACAATTTTTTTTTTTTTTTTAACTTTCTTTTAACCAAATGAATATAGGAAAAATTAATTTCTTTTCACTTTTTTGTTTTTTTAATATTTTCACTTTCTAACATTTGTTTCTTTCTAACCAAACAAAACCCATGAAAACATGAAAAAGATGAAAAAGTTGTTTTTACTTGTTATCTAAACAATGAAACAGAGTGCAGTTGAATCTTTAATGAGGTAGTTCCAGCCTTCGATTTTTGTTTTCATTTTTGATATACCACTATGTGACACACCAACCACTGCATGACACGTGCAACCGCAAGATCGGTTCACGACTCATAATAGAGCTCAGGCTCGGCCACATAACTTGTGCTCGGTCGCTTAGTCAAGTTCGGCCTTATAATCTGTGTTCGGCCATTCAGCTCGTGCTCGGCCTTTCAGCTAGTGCTCGGCCATTCAGCTCGTGCTCAGCCTTTCAGCTTGTGCTCGGCCTTTCAGAGCAGACCTACAGAGGCCGAGCGCGTATCTCTAGAGAAGATCTACTTATCTGCAAAGCTTACAGGTCCGAACACAGACCTTCGGTGTAACACACTGCTATTCAAAGCTCATCACCGCCTTAATATATGCCGAGCAGAGAATAAGGAAACAGTCTTTTACAAGGAAACCACCACTCATGGTTATCTCTATTTGATGCAATATTCTACAAGGTAACTACTATCTCCGATGCTCAAATCCCTACTTTCATGGCTCCAAATCCTAATCAACTTAGGAGATCCATTGCCTATAAATTCAACCCTAAAGGTACGCTTTATTTGGATGCTCATTATTTGGCTTTGATTACAAGTCTTTCAATTCAATTTATTGACTTAAGCATCGGAGCGGCTACCGCCGGAGCCAACCCGGTGGTCCTCTGATCTTCTGCTTCGAGTGTTTCGCAGGGAGCCGAGCTTGGATCTCACGTGGGCCAAAAAGTGCAGCATCAGTTTGGCGCCGTCTGTGGGAACACGACAATCACCAAGTGCTCTACTCAATCTAAGCTCATCTTTCGTCTATCAGAGGGATTATGGCTCCCAACTTGCGACCCAGGAATAACACTCAAAACCCTCATCCTCAACCAACTACTGGACGAGGAAGAGGGCGAGTGAATAACCCTGCACAGGAAGAACTAATCGAAACTAGGCGGCAGAACCAGTTGCTACGGGAACAGCTTTTGACCATGACCAGGACCCTGGCAATGTTCACCCAGAATCATGAAACCAATCCTCAAAATCCACCCGTTGTCACTCAACAGCAGCAGCCTCCTGCGGCCGCCGGTGTTCATATAGACCCCCAGCCGTCGTCGGCAGCCGGTCGAGGGATTCCCGCCTTTGTCCCAGAGGTCCATTATCGAAGTACTACCCGACCCCCCGTCCCGGGGGCCCCGGGAGTAAACTACGTTCCACAAGGATCACCTCCTCGAGTAGTTCCTGTACCACCAGTACCAGAGAATCAAAATAACCCCCCGGTAGCGGGCCAAGATCAGCCTACCCATATAGGCCCTGAGGCCGTGAGACCTGCCTCGCAGCAACCCGTTTTACCAAGAGGGTCAGTAAGAGCCGAGGAAGTTGCTGAATCAATAGACCGTACTGCTATCATAAGGGGTGCCCAGTATCCAGAACAGGACGAGCTGGCCAGATTGCTCGGGAGGTCGGCCACCCCGTTCACCAATGCTGTCATGGCCGAGGAAAGACCCAAGAAATTTATCGTCCCCAAATTCACCCCTTATGATGGGACCGGGGACCCGGGGGACCACCTCTCCCACTACCAGCACACCATGGCTTTGCACGGCGCTTCTGATGCCTTCTTATGCAGAACGTTCGTAACCAGCCTCAATGGTACCGCACTAAAGTGGTTCCACCACCTCCCGCCGAACTCAGTATCTGGCTTTTATGAGCTCGGCAGAAGGTTCTTGGACAGATTCATGACTAGCAGGAGGCTAAGAAAGGGTCCGGAATTCCTTCTGAACATAAAGCAAACGAGGGAAGAATCGCTGAGGGGGTATATAGCACGTTTTAACGCCGAGCTCACTGAGGTAACAGATTGCAGCCCCGGTTTCCTAGTGGCTGCTCTAGCCGCTGGACTTGCTCAAGGAGGGTTTAGAGACTCCCTGACCAAAAGTCCCCCAGCGGACATGGCAGCACTCATGGACCGTGCGAGGAAGTACATCAACCTGGAAGAGGCCAGGGACACCTCTAGAAAGGTCAAAGAACAAACTCAGAAAGACGATCACAAGAAAGATAGTCAAAAGAAGGACACCAGCTCGGCCAGGAAGAGAGTCAGGAGCCCAGAAAAAAGGGGGGCCCCCAGAACCTCCTTCAATTCTGGACTAAGGGAATTCAACCACTTCACTCCTCTAAACGCCTCTCCGTACAACATATTGAAGCAAGTAAGATCTCGAGAAAATATGAGATGGCCGGAGCCTTTGAAAGGAGACCCCAACTATCGAGATCAGACCAAATATTGTGACTTTCACAAAGACCGAGGGCACACAACCAATACCTGCAAAGCTCTCAAGCATGAGATTGAGCAGCTAATAAGGAGAGGAAGGCTGCAGGAGTTCGTCAAGCAGGACGGAGGACAGAACCCCCGTGACGAACGACCCCAGCAGAGAAAAACCGACCAGAGGCAGGAGCAGAAAGGAGGCAGGAACAAACCCCCACAGAACAATCAGGTGATCTATGTCTTACATGCAGATTCCCCTGCAACAGGCACCTCTAACAGGTCAAGAAAACGATATGCTCGGGAGGCCAGGTCTGCTCCCAACATCATGCAGGTCGCTAACTTGGAGAAAAGGTTAAAGCCCTTGCCGGAAATCCAATTTACGGATCACGACCTTAGGGGAGTTCATTGTCCTCACAGCGACGCCCTGGTTATCTCCCTTAAGGTCGCCAACTTCGATATCCGGAGAGTTCTCGTCGACACTGGCTGTTCGACCAATGTACTGTTCTACGACCCTTTCAAGCATATGAAGCTCGATCCCAATACCATTAAGCCCACGAGCATAATCATGACAGGCTTTGATGGAAACACTAACACTCCACTAGGAAGGGTCGATCTGGCCACCACTGCGGGTGAAGGGGACGGACAGAAGACCACGATAGCCGAGTACATGGTCATAAAAGCCAAATCTCCCTACAACGTCATAGTTGGAAGGCCCTGGCTACATGAGATGGGAGCGGTCACCTCAACCCTCCACCAATGCTTAAAATACATTCACAATCAGACAGTCTATTCCATCAGAGGATGCCAACCGACCTCCCGAGAGTGCCACGCCCTCGCACTCAAAGCTAAGGCCCCCAAATAGCAATTACTGCACGCCCGTGTGTGCAAGGATGCAATCTACCCTTGCTGTCACGAGGCAGAAGACTGTCCCTCCAAAATTGAAGAACCATTGAGCCCCAGAGGAAGGGATAGCAGAGCCAAGCCTATAGGGGAGCCTATTAAAGTCCTGGTCAGCTCAGAGGATCAGGGACGTTACCTACAGATAGGTCCCGACCTGACACATACCGAGCAGGATGAGCTGGTCAAGTTTTTGAAGAAAAACCTCTCCGTATTTGCCTGGGAGACAAGCGACATGGAAGGGATAGATCCCGACCTGATCACGCACAGACTAATGGTGGATCCAGACCATCCACCAGTGAGACAAAAGAGAAGGCCTCTTGCTCCAGAACGGCATCAGGTCATCAACGACGAGGTTCAAAGGTTGCTCAACGCCAACATGATACGAGAGGTATCTTACCCTGATTGGTTGGCCAACACTGTTCTGGTCAAGAAGAAGAATGGTAAATGGAGAGTCTGTGTCGACTACACAGATCTCAACAAAGCATGCCCAAAGGATAGCTTCCCTCTTCCACGAATAGATCAGTTAGTCGATGCAACTGCAGGGCACGAGCTCATGAGCTTCATGGATGCTTATTCTGGGTACAATCAAATACAGATGCATCCTCCCGATCAAGAGAAGACTTCATTCATCACCGAACGAGGTCTCTATTGCTACAAAGTGATGCCGTTCGGACTAAAGAATGCTGGAGCTACCTACCAACGTCTTGTTAATAAGATGTTCGGCTCCTTGATCGGCAGCACTATGGAAGTTTATATCGACGATATGCTGGTCAAGAGCCTAAGGAAGAGCAGTCATCTCCAACACCTAGCACAAACCTTCGACATCCTCAGACAATATAAAATGAAGCTCAATCCCTCAAAGTGCACCTTTGGTGTAACAAAAGGGAAGTTCCTTGGGTACATAGTCTCTCAAAGAGGTATAGAAGCAGACCCGACTCAGATCGGGGCTCTGATCGGACTGAAATCCCCAAAGGCCCGAAAGGACATTCAAGCTCTGAACGGCCGGATAGCAGCTCTCAGCAGATTCATCTCCAAATCCACGGATCGGTGTCTACCCTTCTTCAAGGCTCTGAAAGGTAACAAATCTTTGCAATGGACTGACGAGTGTGAAAAATCCTTTCAGGAACTCAAAAGATACTTGGCTTCGCCCGAGCTCTTATCAAAACCAATCCAAGGAGAAAGGCTGCTTCTCTATCTCGCAGTCTCTGAGAACGCTGTCAGTTCGGTACTGGTTAGGCAGGACAGGAGCGTGCAGAGGCCCATCTTCTATGTCAGCAAGGCATTACTAGACACAGAAAAGAGGTACCCCGAAATTGAGAAGCTAGCCCTTGCTCTCATAGTTTCTGCACGGAAGCTGAGACCATACTTCCAAGCACATCCCATAGAAATTCCGACTGCCTACCCACTGAAAGCAGTCCTAAGAAAACCAGAAGTATCAGGACGGTTGGTCAAGTGGTCAGTGGAACTGGGGGAGTTCGATTTGTCCTACATTCCACGAGTCTCAATTAAAGGGCAAGCCTTGGCAGACTTCGTCGCAGAATTCACTCCCGCGCTGCTAGGCAAAGCTCAAGTCTCAGACGAGGTGGGGACTTGGAAGTTGTATGCTGATGGATCATCCACTGACCGAGGTGCCGGAGCAGGGCTAGTACTACACTCTCCTGATGGACTTACAACCGAAAGGGCAATTAGCTTGGGGTTCAGAGCCTCCAACAACGAAGCGGAATATGAGGCCCTTATCTTAGGAATGAAGCTAGCTCAAGAGTGCGAGGTACAGAGCCTCGAGGTATTTTCCGACTCCCAACTGGTGGTTAGCCAGGTTCAAGGAGAATATGCCATCAAGGATGAAAGAATGCTCCGATATTCGGAACTAGTCAACTTACTAAAACATTCCTTCCGAGCATTCTCAATCCAAAAAATAGAAAGAGGGCAGAACAGCCGAGCCGATGCCTTAGCAAACATGGCATCTCACATGAAAACGGGGGTGGAGTCAACGATAAAGTTCTCTCACCAGCCAAGGCCTAGCACCGAGGAGATCCAGGTCGCCCAAATCACGGAGCAGCCTCAGAACTGGATGACTCCTATACTCCAATACCTAGAGGAGGGACTCCTCCCAGAGGACAGAAATAAGGCAAAAAGAATCCGCATCAGAGCAGCTCGGTACCTTGTCCTTAACGGAAAACTCTACCGAAGGTCTTACACTCAGCCATTGTTAAAATGCCTAGCACCTGAAGAGTCTCAATATGTCTTGGCAGAAATCCATGAAGGAATCTGTGGAAATCACAATGGGGGGAGAACCATAGCCCACCGAGCTCTAACCCAAGGCTACTACTGGCCTGGGATGCTGAAGGAAGCAAAGGAATATACTCGAAAGTGTGACAAATGCCAGAGGTTCGCCCCTTACCAGCATCAGCCGCAACACGAGCTCATCCCCATTACTAGCCCATGGCCCTTTGCACAGTGGGGGATGGACATCATAGGACCATTACCTAAAGCCAAGCCGAACAGGAGATACCTACTGGTGGCTGTTGACTACTTTTCAAAATGGGCCGAAGCAGAACCACTGACTCGCATCACTGAAAAAGAGATAAAGAGTTTTACTTGGAGAAATATAGTCTGCAGGTTCGGCATACCTCATGTGATCGTCTCAGATAATGGCACGCAGTTCACTGGGAAAATATTCAAGAAATTCTGCCAGGACCTAAACATCAAACAGCACTTCTCCTCCCCTGGTCATCCTCAGGCCAACGGGCAGGCCGAGGTCACCAACCGAACTATCCTCGACGCTCTCAAGAAAAGATTAGAGGAAGCTAAAGGGAGATGGGTCGAGGAACTCCCTGGGGCACTCTGGGCCTACCGGACAACCAGGAGAACTCCAACATCGGAAACTCCCTTCTCCCTAGCCTACGGAACTGAGGCAGTAATCCCTGTTGAGGTCGGCATGCCGACCTTAAGGGCTGAGGCATTCAACAAAGAGACCAATGACCAACAACTAGCAGAAAATTTGGATTTGCTCGAAGAAAAAAGAGAGCAGGCCGTAATCAGAATGGAAGCATATCAGCGCAGGATGGTTAACCGCTCAAAAATTGGCCTCAAACCTACCAATTTCCAAGTTGGGGACCTCGTCCTAAGAAGGGTTTTCCAGAACACCAAGGACCCCACCATGGGGAAGCTATCACCGAACTGGGAGGGTCCCTACAGAATTATCAAAACGGTTAGACCGACCACTTATTGGTTGGAAAGCATGGATGGGAAACCTGTTCCCAGGCCTTGGAACATGGAACATTTGCGAAAATATTATCAATAAAGTACTTTCTTTTTATTTCAACATCTTTTGTGAAACATCTCAAATGCACAGACTATAAGTCTGGTCCATCTTAATGCACAGGCTCAGGTCTGGTCCATCTCAATGTACAGACCTCTCAGGTCTGGTCCATCTCAAATGCACAGACTATAAGTCTGGTCCATCTTAATGCACAGGCTCAGGTCTGGTCCATCTCAATGTACAGACCTCTCAGGTCTGGTCCATCTCAAATGCACAGACTATAAGTCTGGTCCATCTTAATGCACAGGCTCAGGTCTGGTCCATCTCAATGTACAGACCTCTCAGGTCTGGTCCATCTCAAATGCACAGACTATAAGTCTGGTCCATCTTAATGCACAGGCTCAGGTCTGGTCCATCTCAATGTACAGACCTCTCAGGTCTGGTCCATCTCAAATGCACAGACTATAAGTCTGGTCCATCTTAATGCACAGGCTCAGGTCTGGTCCATCTCAATGTACAGACCTCTCAGGTCTGGTCCATCTCAAATGCACAGACTATAAATCTGGTCCATCTTAATGCACAGGCTCAGGTCTGGTCCATCTCAATGTACAGACCTCTCAGGTCTGGTCCATCTAAATGCACAGACTGTAAGTCTGGTCCATCTTAATGCACAGGCTCAGGTCTGGTCCATCTCAATGTACAGACCTCTCAGGTCTGGTCCATCTCAAATGCACAGACTATAAGTCTGGTCCATCTCAATGTACAGACCTCTCAGGTCTGGTCCATCTCAATATACAGACCTCTCAGGTCTGGTCCATCTCAATATACAGACCTTTCAGGTCTGGTCCATCTTAAAAAACAAAATCCCTAAGTCTGATCTATCTTGACATATGAGGATGATGTTCTATTGCAAGAACACGAAACTAGGGTTATAAACAGGCGAGGATAACTCTAAGGGCTCAGTCACACTGACCATCAAAAAAAAAAAAAAATCCTTACAAATACAAGTCGCTCAGTTCGGCAATCAAGCTCAGGTTCCTGCTCTAAAAGATCAGAGTAATTGTCTTGTACCGGTTTCTACGACTGACAATCAGAGATCAGATTGATTAATTATTATTCAAGTCATCTTTCTTAAAGAAAATCCATGATTCAAAAATCCCTCCAATACCAAGAGTTCGGCACAAGTTGGTTATTACTACACATTACTTCAGGATTGCCATAAGTGAGTTCTGGAGACAACCCATGGTCGGTAAAAACGATACTCTGGGTTCAGAGCAGGTTTACTTGTGTCATAATACAAGCCTCAAAGGCCGAAGTCCGTTCATACAAAACAAAACATTGATACATATTTAGAACAGAACTCAAGGATCACCAACAATCAAAGAAAGATAGAGACAAAAATTGAAGAGAAGATGTTTTCATTAATATTTAAGCTCGGATACAAAAAGATGAAACAGGACTACAAAAGTTTTCCCTAAACTAAGGGGCTTGCAGATCCATCGTCCTGATCACCATCCTCGTCCTCGTCATCATCGTCAATCCCAGACAGGTCAATATCCGGGTACTTGGCAAGAAGCTTGGACTTGAGGTTGTCGTAACCGAGCTGCGCAATAGTATCACCCATCTTCTGAAGCTCGGTCTTCAACCTGGCCTCGGTCTCAACCTTGGCCTCATCAACCTTCTGAACAAGTGAAGACTGAAGAGCACTGTTCTCCTCCTTCAGTTTGGACAGGTCCTGAAGAAGGGAGTCTCGTTCAGATCGCAAAGAATCCCTCTCAAGTTTAATAGAATCCCTTTCGGATTCCATAATTGAGAAGCAATTCCTCGCCTCCTTCAGCTCGTCCTCGGCTGTGGTGGCTTGAGATTGAGCCGTACCGAGCTGAAGCCTGGCTTCATCCAGCTCCTCCTCCAACCTCTCCACAGCCTGGAGATCCACCGTGGCCTCCATTAAAGCAGCCAAGCTATGGAGGGTCTGCAAAAATAAGAAGACGTATCAGTAAAAAGGAAAAGGAAGAAGAGCACAAAAGCAGAAAGGTCGGTCGTTACCTTCAGATGAGCCCTCATGGCACCGGCCACAGTCTTCTCAGTACCCTTCCTGGTGCTGCAGGAAGGGATGTCAGTACAAGGGGCCTCAGCCCAAAAATCTTCAATGGCCTGATGGACGGCCTTGTATCCATCAGGCATGTCGGTACCGACCTTCGCCTTACCCCTCTGTTGAGATTTTTGGGCCGAAGAGGGGACAGGCCGAAGAGCCGCCGTACCCCTCTGAGGGGCAGAAGAGGGTTCCCCGATCACCACCCCCTTTTGAGGGGCAGAGGAGGGCTCCCTGATCACAACTCCCCTCAGAGGAGGTCGGGAAGAGGGAGAAGCAGAGGAGACCGCCCCCTTCTTGGGAGGCACAGACGGGGAAGGGTCGGTCGTCCTCGTCTTCTTCGAAGAAGACGCAGTAGGAGGGGGCTGGCTAGCCACCCTCTTCTTCTTTGATGACCCCCATTTGCCAGCGAGGGATTTGAGGACGTCGTCAACAACACCCTTATCCTTGGGAGGCATTGTAGGGCCTGAATGAAGGATGGCTCGGTAATCCCGGTTTGAAGTCTGGAGGAGTCTCTTGTACTGATCCTTCAAAACAGGGGTAAATTGCGGCCTCTTCTTGACGCTCTTGGCTACATGAAAGAGTTTTGAACAAAGGTCAGTCAGATACACAAAGGACAGGCACAAAGCGAAATTACAGAAGAAAAGGGTGTCTCACCCATAAACCCCGTGCTCCGGGGGAACGTGGAGAACTGGTCCTCAGGGTCGGTCACCTCCCATTTTCCACCAACAAAAAAGAACCGATCCTTCCAAAATTTATTGGAGGACGGCACGAAAGTCAAAGGCCGGAAGCCCTTGTCAAACGACATGTAGTAGAGGCCCTCCGCCTTCCTATATTTAAGATCCATTTTACTACGGATCAAGTCTAAGGAGACCTCAACACCATTCAGGCGACCTAGGGCCATAAACCCTAACAGGTGCCTCCAACTGTTCAAAAGCAGATCGGCCGGGCAGAGATTGAACCAACAGAAAAAATCCCTAAGCAGTCTAGGGAAAGGAAGGCGTAACCCCATCTCAAACCAAGCGGTATAAACACAAATTTCCCCATCCTGAACTTCCCAAGGGTAGTCGAAGTCATCAGGGGCCCTAAGGGTGACATTTGGAGGAATCTCATACTTCTCCCTAATAACCTCCAACCAAGAGGACGTCACAGCACTCTCTACCTGGGAAGACCGACCTGAGACCTCACCCTCTCTATCCCTAGACTCCGAGAAGGCATCGACTATTCTAACTGAGGGACTAGAGTGAGTCTCCTCCGATTCAGTCCCCGAGGAAGTGCTACCCCTAATTAGGGTTTGTGACAAAGAAGGAGCTTCCGGAAGGCTCCCCGACCCATTACCAACATCAGAAGATGCCGAAGAAGTCGACATTTCAAAATAACCAAAAGGAGAAGAAGAGAAAATGAAAAGATGAACGAAAACACTAAAACCGAACCTGAATCAAAGTAAGGGACTTCGGATGGATGGGATTCTTCACAAGGTAGCTTGCTGGTTCGACAATGACGGATGTATATCTCGCTTTGCAAAATCGAAGATGGTAAAAAGAGTCGTACAAGGCTCCTTCCCCCTTTTATATACATTCGGAGAGTAATGGCTACCCAGGCGAACCGCCACGACAGTATCGCAGCAATAATGATTCGAGAAACCCAAAAACCGGCTGCGCAATAAATGATGTACCAACGAACGTCTAGGAAAACGAGACGACAGAACGCGTGACTTTTCGGGCACTCTTAATCAACTTAGTTATCCCCCGAGCTCCAACTAAGGCTTGGGGGGGGAGTAACTGATATACCACTATGTGACACACCAACCACTGCATGACACGTGCAACCGCAAGATCGGTTCACGACTCATAATAGAGCTCAGGCTCGGCCACATAACTTGTGCTCGGTCGCTTAGTCAAGTTCGGCCTTATAATCTGTGTTCGGCCATTCAGCTCGTGCTCGGCCTTTCAGCTAGTGCTCGGCCATTCAGCTCGTGCTCAGCCTTTCAGCTTGTGCTCGGCCTTTCAGAGCAGACCTACAGAGGCCGAGCGCGTATCTCTAGAGAAGATCTACTTATCTGCAAAGCTTACAGGTCCGAACACAGACCTTCGGTGTAACACACTGCTATTCAAAGCTCATCACCGCCTTAATATATGCCGAGCAGAGAATAAGGAAACAGTCTTTTACAAGGAAACCACCACTCATGGTTATCTCTATTTGATGCAATATTCTACAAGGTAACTACTATCTCCGATGCTCAAATCCCTACTTTCATGGCTCCAAATCCTAATCAACTTAGGAGATCCATTGCCTATAAATTCAACCCTAAAGGTACGCTTTATTTGGATGCTCATTATTTGGCTTTGATTACAAGTCTTTCAATTCAATTTATTGACTTAAGCATCGGAGCGGCTACCGCCGGAGCCAACCCGGTGGTCCTCTGATCTTCTGCTTCGAGTGTTTCGCAGGGAGCCGAGCTTGGATCTCACGTGGGCCAAAAAGTGCAGCATCAATTTTAACTTTGAATTGAAACATAAATATTACTACACGCAATAGTTATCATACATATTTTTATTTTCATTCTAAATAGAAAACAAAACAGAAACATGGTTTTTATTTTCAACCTTACCAAATGCCCCTTTAACTTGGGCAGATTTTTAGTTTTTATGTTTTTTTAATTAATATTTTTTTAAATTAATAAATTTATCAACAAACTTTAATTCGATTGGATAGAGCAAATCTTGCTTCAGTGTTCAATCTTGCCGCCATTTTCCAATGCTTTTAGATTGGAAATAGCTGGGCATCTTTGAATGAATGGATCTTGTAGGATTCTTTAAGAAATTTTCAGAAGATCATCTGCTTGTCTCGTTTACTTATGTGCTTTTCTTCAACTGAATTGTTAACTATATGTATTATATATGTGTATTACAGTCTATAAGTAGGGTTTCTTTTTTTTTTCCCTATTTCCTTTTTTTCATTATCTTCTTTGTATGTCCTCTCAGCTCCTGTATATAAAGGAGTCTCTCCTTGTATATTGTACCCAAGATATATATATATATATATATATTTCATTCGTTTCTTCCATATCTATCAACATGGTATTAGAATCATCTTGATCAGTGGCCTTCACCATCCACTCGCTACTGTCGGACCGTTGCTCTCTGTTGCAGAACCCAACACCAATCACTCACCAATCAGACCCAACACCAATCCCTCACAGCAGCCCCACATTAGGTCCCACATCTGTTCCACCGTCTCAACAGCCGTAGTACTGATTCTATCTCAGCAGCAGTTCATCCCTAACATACTTCACCATCACCATTCTGCCCAACACGTGACCTCTGTAATCTCATCATCGTCTGTTCCACGGTCTCAGAAAGCCGCAACACTGGTTCCGTTTCAGTTGCAGCTGTGGTTTCGTCTCAACAGCAAGCCATATCGCAGGCTCACCACCGTCGGTGCGTTGCTATTGTGTTGCAGACCCCAAACCTGTTCGTTCTGAAATCCGAGTACCACGTCAGAGTGCTGCTATGCTGTTGTTCGTCGCTTGTCTATCGTGTTGCAGACCCATCAGCCTTCTCTTCGACAGTTAAACACGGCCGGGGCCATTCTGATCTGTTCTATCAAACAATCTTGCAAGCGCAACACCTTCTCCAGGTCATTAGATCATCAGATTTGTCTTCATTGCCTTCTACTATGAGAAACTCCAAAGCTTCCTCTGTCGTCGTGTGCTCCCCTTGTCATCATGTGTCTCATCTTTTCTCTTCGATCACCTCATCGAAAGGGGTTTCAATGCCCTAACATTTTTTTTCTTCTTTTTTCTCTAGACCAGAGGTACTAAAGTCGTGCCAACCACTCTGAATCTTTTTTTTTTTTCTTTCTCCCACATGCCATTAACCCACCCATCTTTAGGCCCAACTCCAATCCCTTAGCCTTCAATCTCTGACCCACTATCCGAACTGGGTCAATTTCACTAAGCCCAGTATCTCCAGCAAGCTAGTTGGCCATATTCTTTCAAACCAGAACCGTATACACTATGGACCGTAGTGATGCTTCCCATGCCATCAACATCACTCTCGACGGTTCAAACTATATTCCTTGGTCTCAAGCAATGTCTAGTTTTCTACGAGGGCGCAAGTTATGGCGCTATCTCACTAGCCATCTCACTGAGCCTCAACAAGGCAAGGACGAATCTGAGGAAAGATCTCAGGAAAAGCTTGAAGATTGGGATAGTAAGAATCACCAGATAATCACGCGGTTTTGTACTACCATCGTCGCCTCCATCAGTCTTCAATTTGGACATTTCACCATAGCCAAATCAGTTTGGGATTTTTTAGCCGTCCGCTACACCACAGCTGACCTCGGTCACCAATATCAGCTTATTACTACACTTCATCGTATGCGCCAAGACTCTGGACAGTCCATTAATAATTTTCTTTCTCAAATGTACAAGCTTTGGGATTAATTAACACCTTCCGAATCTCTATGGTGCTGTTATCATGACGCTAAGCAATTTGCTCTTTATCGTGATCACCAACGACTGATTCCTTTTTTGATGGCTCTCAATGATCACTTTGAACTTGTTCGGGCATCTCTACTTCACCGGCATCATCTTCCCACGCTTGAGTAAGCCATTTTTGAACTTCTTTATGAAGAAACGCATCTTGGCCTTCTCAAGAGCTCCTCTACAGACATGGTTCTTGCCACCTTTCGGCCTCCCCAACCCAAAGACAGTCAATCAACCCAAAAGATCCATAAGTACTGCCACTCCTCAGGACATTTCTTATTAGACTGTCCTTCCCGTCTATGCAAGTTCTGTCACAAGTTAGGACCTGGACATTATTAGAACGACTGTTTCAAAAATCCTAATTGACAAGCACGCAACCACTGGTAAAAGGGAAACTCTGGTAACCCGTCCAACTTTGGGTCTGCTGTTGCTGCCACAACTTCTACTGCTGCTAACTCCCCTACACTTGCTTCTCCTTCATTCTCTGTTACTGGCCTTGAAGCAATCCTTAAACAGGTTCTTGGTTCTTCACCCTCTACCGCTATGTCCGCCACCTCTAGTAAGTCCTCTTGGTACTTTGATTCTACTTGTTGTACTCATATGACTTCAGACTCTAGTATCTTCTTTCCCCACTCTTCCGGTTCCCATATTCCTCCCATTCGCACTACAGATGGCTCACATATCTCTGTTAATCACATTGGAGAATCCTCTACCCTCTATGTCTTTCTCCTTCATTCCTATCTCATCCCTAAACTTGCATTAAATCTCTCTCTATGGGTCAATTATGTGATCTTGGACTTATTATTACTTTTTTCCCTTCTGGTTGTTATGTGTAGGATCCACAGACAGGGAAGACCATTGGGATAGGCCTGTAAGGTTGGGCGTTTGTTCGAGCTCATTCATCTCTGCATCCCTACTCAGCTCACTATTCCTCCTTTGTCCATTGCTTCTGCCTCCACTATGTCTCCTACCAAGTTGTGGCATTCTTGTTTATGTCATCTCTCTTTTGAGCGTTCACAAATTTTAGCATCTAACGGGTTGTTAGGTTCAATTACACTTGATCATATTAAATGTATGTCTTGTCAACTTGCAAAACAACCTGCTTTGTTTTTCAATAAAAGTCTTTCTGTTTCCGTTGCTCTATTTGATTTAGTTCACTCTGATGTTTGGGGACCTGCTCCTCATCCCACAATGGGAGGTTCCACGTATTTTGTCATTTTCGTTGACGATTATTCTCGCTTTACATGGCTATATCTCATGAAAAAACACTCAGAGTTACCCCAAATCTACTTGGATTTTGCTCGTATGATCCAAACTCAATTTTCTCGCTCTATCAAAATCTTTCGCATTGACAATGCAATGGAATATAAAGATAGTAGTTTTGTAAACACCCTTCGTCAACATGGTTACCCTTCCTCATCGTTCTTGTCTTGGCACATCTCAACAAAATGGTCGTACTGAACGCAAACATAGACATATTCTGGACACTGTTCGGGCACTTCTTATTTCCTCTTCTTGTCCTGAACGTTTTTGGGGTGAGGCTGCCTTCACTGCCCTTTATACCATAAATTGCCTTCCTTCTCCAGTTACCAATAACTAGTCAGCATATGAACGTCTTTATGGCATGTTTCCTAATTATAGCCTTTTTCAGGTGTTTGGTTGCACCTGCTTTGTCTTACTCAACCCAATGAACACACCAAATTAAAACCTTGGGATCGTCTCTATTGTTTCTTGGGTTATGAAATTGAACACAAAGGCTATCGGTGTTGGGATCCATAAGCCAAAAGACTCCGTATTTCTCGTCATGTCATCTTCTAGGAACACAAAATGTTCTCCTCTCTCTCTTCATTTCACTTATCTTCTCCATCCACTCATTCATTTTTCACCGATTCCTCTATTGACCTGTTTTTTGATAAGTCTCTTGACCCTTCCCTTGCGGCCCCTCTTGAGTCTTCCACTTCGTCTGTTGATCCTGCCGCTGTTATTGATCCATGACCATTGCTTGCATCATCTGAAGTTGTTGCTCCTGATTTACCTCTTCGTTGTTCTTCATGTGTAAGTGAAATACCTATCCATCTTCGTGAGTATCATTGCTTTTCCACTATTCTCTCTCATCATGAGCCTCACTCTTCTTGTGAGGCAAGCTCTAACCTTCTTTAAAACACGTACTTGGGACTTAGTTGGTCTTCCTCTAGGAAAAAATGCAATGGGCAGCAAATGGGTTTACAAAATCAAAACCTGCTCCAACAGTTCCATTGAACAGTACAAGGCTCGTCTCGTCACCAAGGGATTTCAAAAGGAATATGGAATTGATTATGAGGAAACCTTTGCCCATGTTGCCTGCCTCACGTCTGTTCGTAGTTTGCTTACCGTGGCTGCTGTTCGTAAATGGAAGTTGTTTCAGATGGATGTTAAAAATGCATTTCCGAATGGAGACCTTCAAGAAGAAGTTTTTAGACAACCCCCTCCTAGCTATGTCCATCCTCTTCACAAGGTTTGTAAACTTCGTCGAGCTCTTTATGGCCTTAAGCAGGCTCCTCGCGCTTGGTTTACAAAGTTTAGCTCAGTTATTAGAGGCTTTGGGTTCACTTCCAGTCCGCATGATTCTTCCCTCTGCATCCGTAAGGCTGACCATGGCTTTATTCTCTTGCTTCTTTATGTTTACGACATGATCATCACTAGAAATGACCTTCTTGGTATTACTGATCTCAAACAGTTTCTCTGTCAACATTTTGAGATGAAGGATCTTGGCTCTCTCAACTATTTTCTCGGTCTTGAGATCGCTTCTGACTCGAATAGTTATTATCTCTCTCAAGCCAAGTATGCCTCTGATATTCTTGCTCGCGCAGGGCTCACTAATAGTAAGACGATTCCTACACCACTTGAGCTCAATATTCGACTCACTCCATTGGATGGCACCCCGTTACCCGATAAAACTTTGTATTGCCAATCGGTTGGGAGTCTTGTCTACCTTACGATTACTCGGCCTGACATTGCTCATGCTGTTCATCTTGTGAGCCAGTTCCTGTCTGCTCTTTGTTCTACTCATTATACTGTAGTTCTTCACATTCTTCTCTACGTCAAGGGCACTATCTTCCATGGTCTTCATTTTTCAGCTCATTCATCTCTTGACTTGCGTGCCTATTCTGATGTTGATTAGGCAGGTGATCCTACTGATCATTGTTCCACCACAGGTTTTTGCTTCT
This sequence comes from Nyssa sinensis, assembly GCA_008638375.1. Classification (NCBI taxonomy): domain Eukaryota; kingdom Viridiplantae; phylum Streptophyta; class Magnoliopsida; order Cornales; family Nyssaceae; genus Nyssa; species Nyssa sinensis. Next base: position 19,695,293 of record CM018049.1, on the reverse strand, counting down.
TCCTTGGTGATTCTCTAATTTCTTGGCGAAGCAAGAAACAGACTGTCACTGCCCGCTCTAGCACTAAAGCAGAATATTGTGCCCTTACCGCTGCCACTTAAGAGCTCATCTGGCTTCTTTGGCTTTTTGAAGACATGGGTTTGATCCACACCTCTACTACCCCTCTTCACTGTGATAATCAAAGTGCTATCCAAATTGCCCACAATGACATATTTCATGAACGTACCAAACATATTGAGATCGACTGTCATTTCGTTCACCAACACCTTCGTCATGGTACTGTCCATCTCCTTCCGGTTTCCTCAGCTTACCAAGTTTCCAATAACTTCACTAAAGCTCACCCTCCTAGACGTCTTCATGATTTAGTTTCCAAACTTAAGCTGGTTTCGGTTTTCCCATCTTAAGTTTAAGGGGGGATGTTAACTATATGTATTATATATGTATTATACATGTGTATGACGGTCTATAAGTAGGGTAAAGAGTTTCTTTTTTTCCCTGTTTCCTTTTTTTCATTGCCTTCCTTGTATGTATTCTCAGCTCCTGTATATAAAGGAGTCTTCCCTTGTAATATATTGTACCCAAGATATATATACATACATATATATATATATATATATATATTTCATTCGTTTCTCTCATCTCTGTCAACATAAATAACATTAACTCTTCTCGTAGAAGTCTAATTGGCCGATTTGGCAAAACTTATTTTAAAATAGAGAGCAACTCTAGTTGTGAGGAAATTTGTATTTATTTAATTGTGAAATTTTCATCTTCAGTTTGTCAATTTATTCTAAAATTCTTTATTAAGTATACAATTGTTAAGTTAGGTTGAATCGCATTGTCGGTATAATGTTAGTCAAACTGCTTACACGAAAACTTGATTAAGTCAGATTTAATTATAGTTGCATACTTTTGAAGATGAATAACATTGATCTCAACTTGAAGCTTTAGAATTGCTACATGTGAAAGGCCTTAAAGTGATCTAGAGAATAAAAAAACTGACCTATATGAGGGGGGTGAATAGGTCAATTAAAATAACCTTGAATTTCTTAGCCAATTTTAAGTTATGGTGATTGTGTTATCACTTTATTTAGTGCACATTTTAAAGTTCACACACGTGTAAGTAGTAATACGTGCAATAATAGTAAAAATAATTCACATAATAGAGTGCACACAAGATTTTTTACATAGGAAAACCAATGTGGGAAAACCATGGGACCTCGTTTAGTTGCACGCTAAATCCACTATGAAGAAAACTAAGAAAGTTGTACAAACTCAATATGACTCACCAACTTATCACTTCAAGTCATGCCGCTATTGATATTATCTTCCCTTTGACTCGAATCCTCAAGTGTTCTTCACGACTGTACCACCTTCAAATCCTCGAACAGTTTCAACATAATCACAACAAATCCTCATTATCTTGGACTCCTTCGATTGCATAGGTTAATAGTCTTTGCACTTGTACTCTACTAACAAAGCATGGTAATGTAAGAATTGGGGTTTTGAAGTAAAGAGGTTGAATTACTAAGTGATTTTGCAATCGTAATGATCAAAATACCTTTTGAGAGGCTTTGGATTTGTTTTTGAAAAATCATAGCCTAAAAGTATCATGTCTTGGAAAATTAGGTAGTTAGGGTTTTCGTTAGAAAATAGGAGTTTAAATTGAAATTGGAAACCAAAGTTCTGTTAGTTCGTTTGAATGGCCATTATAATTGAAGGCCAATGACCTCCCTTTTGGAAATTTTGGAACCATTGTCCAGGGGATCATTCAGATAGCCTAGCTAATGACCTCTTTTGGATTTTGATTTTAAAACCGATACATGGGTGGTTTGGACAAGCTAGGGAACGAAGTTGAACGAGCCCAATCTAGAAAATTACCATAAGGTTGTTCTAACGACTAGGCGAATGACCTGTCATATGAACTATTATGTTTTCTTAAAAGTAACACTACTCAAATTCAACTTTGACCCTTGTTGATTATATTGACACAAATTACTTAGAAAACATTTTGTAGCTTTGAAAAAAATGTTTAAATTCAATCAAGATGGTATAATACACACTTCACCCATTTTAAAACATTTTTCAAAAACCTCTGTGTGTGCAACCAAACTAAGGCTAATGTAACCAAATCCAAATTACCTTTTTACCCTTATATGTCCAATTACATAAATTTGGAACAATAGTTTACTTTGACCACAAGGCATGAGCATTTTGACCCACATGGACTTAGACTCAACATAACTCTAATTACAACTCCGATTTTTTCAAACAGGATATGTTAACACACTAAATGACTCGTAATCCTAACCATCTCCTTCATTTTGGCAATTATGTGACAAAACTAACTATAATGAATAAAAGGATACAAATAGAAAGTGAAGTAAATCCCCTAAAACCCAAAAATAGATTTACAACCCTATTCAATGAATCAAGATTTATTATCTCACATTGCACTTAACTTTATGATGCTCAACATTAGCTTAAGCTGCAAAAACAATACTCAACATAGCTTGTAAAATGCATAATGATATAGTAATAAATTCAAAATGCACATAACTATAACTAAGTGTAAAGAATACATATGAAGAGCATAGAACTATAATACTGAAGCATATACCAATTAGAGTTCACATAAAAATAAGTTAAATGATCATAAAATAATAGTTAGTGTAAGTATCTCCAAAATATCTCAATTATATCATGAAATAAAAACCTCCCCCTCACTACGTATCCCGTAAATCTACTTCCAATCTTTGTCATGAGATGACAAAGGGAAATAACATAACATAATGCATGAGTAACTAAGGAAATGAAGTAAACGAGTAAACATGTATGACAAAATATAAGTTCAATATCCCAAATTCTTATTCTAATTTTTTGTTGATTAAGTAAGCTTACATTCGTTAATTTTAAATTTGCAGTTATTTGGGCTTATTTAAAAAATGTGAAATAGGTCAAGTTTTATAAGCCCGATTTGACAATATGAACCAAATATAGACCTTACGTCACCAAATATGATACACTATTCATTTTGATACAATTCAGAGACATTGATTTTGGGACTTGTTGCATTAGTCAACAATATCAAAAAATAAAAATGCATGGTGTGACACAAAGTACATTGTTGTAAAGACCTGGATTTTTTTTTCTAAGTGTGAGACATATGATGTGGAACAATAATGTAATTAAGGAAGAAAATGATACATGAGTAAAATATGTAAGACACATACATAATTTAAGAATGGATTAGGAAATGATTAAGTTGGTTAAATGTTAGTAACTTGAATAAAAAGACTAAAAACAACTTGGAAATAAAAAGAGGGAGAAGAAACAAGGGAGGGCAAAAGGGAAATTTGGCCCATGTCTTATTATTGGCCTTATAAGACAACCTCCCTATGCACCATAAACACATACTGCACACATACACACCTTCACACGTAAAAGAAAGGAAGGGAGAGAAAGAGAAAAAAAATAGGGAAAATTGGGGCTTTTGGGAATTCTTGAAGAATCAGTCAAGAATTGGAAGCTTTATTTTGGAAGATTGAAGGAGAACAAACCTTATTCTACCTAAAGCACTAATTGGGGTTAGAGATTTTGGAGATTCTAGTCAAAATCAACAAGGGCAAGCTTCTTCCCACAAATTGAAGAATTGAGGTTGAGATTTCTAAACTTAGGTATAAAACTTGTGTGTATAGGTTTACCACGCGTCTATCTCATCTCTTGCTATGGGATTGTTATTTTCTTTGTATATTAGGACATATCTTGCATGTGCTTTGAAAATCTATGTATTGGTTGCATCCATACCATGAAATGACTTTCTTTTACCTTGTTTTACTATCAAATGTACTCACAGGTTGAATACGAATAGGATTGCTTAGTGAAATCATAAAATGGGTTTACATGTATTATACATGATATTGTTAATTGCATACAATGTGTTTGTGAAATTACTTGAATGAATGTTTATTGTGAATTCTTTATACTTAAGTGAGATTTTATGTCTTCTTTAAACCATTGAAGTACCAAATGAGATAATGAGAACATAAGTTTAGGTTGAATGATCATAAAATGGTGAGAATGGAAAATTTTGAAAGGAATGAACATTTGGGGCTTGATGTAGGATTATGTCTTTTGTGTGGTCTTGAGTGTGGTGAGGTTTCAATTACCCGGGGTTTCATTTGTGTTCGGGATGGTGTCTCTTATCGGCTTGCGAGCCGTAAACCCATATGGGCTGTATGTTTCCATCGGGTTCGTAACCCGTAAAGTAGACAAGGTTTACTGGAGGCCGACTAGGAGATTAGTATTAGAATTGAGACTTAAGAGTTGATGAGAGAAAACTTGATAACCGAAATGACTTGAATGAATTGTGAAATCTCCGCGAATTAGTTCATACTTGGTAGAATTGCTCGGTGTTTTCTTCAAGTATGGAATGTGGAATATTACTCCTTATTGGACTATTTCCTTGTTATGAACATGTGCTCCATGAACACTTGTGTGCCACTACACATGCACAAACATACACGTGACACCACATTTTCTTACCTCCATTTAGATTTCTCCTATTAGGGCTGTTGTATTGACGCCTACTAGATGCAGGAGCAGGGCAAGAAGACGACCACGAGTTGAAGAGCCCTCTGTTACTATTTTTAGAAGACCTCATTTTTGTGTACTTGAATGACCCTCCTTATGTGGGGCTTATATTTACTTTCATTTTTGAACAACCTTGGACATGTGTATACTTGTAGTAGGTCATGTTTTGGGTAACACTCGAATTTGTATAGACTAGAAATACAAATGACATTATAGACTTGGTTCATGTTTATTTCCTTTTCTTGGAATGACATGTTCATATTTAAATGTCTCACCTAAGAAAACATATTTATGGTAAGTCAACTTGTTTGAAATGGAAATCAAGATGAAGATGTAGTTATAAATTCATTTCATATGTTTTGGAAGTGGAAAGGCATGAAACTTAAATCTTGAATTATATAAATTGTATCTTGATAGATGAAGACAATATTGATTGTTCTATGAATGTTAGACTATAAATGTAATGTTGAATGAAATGAAAATAGATGTTCAAGACTCTTGAGAATTAGGTTAAATCAAGGAAATGACCCAAAACATGGAGGATTTTCGAAACAAAGTAGAGAGGTGGGAGACCGAGGCCTGATCGGCACCCATGAGTGCCTATCGGCACCCGTGAGTGCCTATCGGCACAGAGAGGTGGGAAACAAATAAATGTTCTATGATAAGGTTGGGAAGGTGCCAACAAAATCATCATTATTATAATATGAGATTTCTTCACCCTCCTAGGTCAGCATATGGTAATGTCACATGAGGATGTATCATTCATGCTTAACATGAGCATATTGTCCACCGTTTTGGGTAGTGTGGATCATGATAAATACTGGACATTAACCCCTCGACCGCAGATCCAACTGTTGGCCTAATACCATGCTTAACATGAGTATTTTTGGTATTTCATATTATTTTCCTGTTGTATTTATAGTTGAAGAGCTGCATCTTTTGTAATCTTTATTACTTTCAGATCATAGTGAAACTATAGCAGCCGTAGACGTAACCCTATTCTGGGGTGAACCATGTAAAGCTTTGTTTTCTTGTGTGTGCATATGATTTTAAATTCGTTTTCTTGTTTTCTTCCGTGTCTCATTGATCCTAGTTAGGTGATTATATTCCTAACACACCCGACCTAGGGGTGCGTATCGCATGGAAGTCATTACTGACTGGTTTCGTATCATTGGCAACAACAGTAATGAGCGTCTAAACCTTATGTTTTAGATTAAAAATATCATTTTATAACTCATTGCCTATTTAGGCAATATCATTGAAATGATTGTTGATCGAAAAACTATTTTCTAATTATTATTCTGAATAACTGCTTATTCACACAATATCGTTGAAATACTTATTATTCAAAAATTTTACAGTACAGCTCTTGAGTAATAATTGATCGATTGAGACTTATCGTGGTATTCATTAAAAACTCTTATCATTTGGCACATTTTGAATTTTTTCCCCTGACCTTTAGGAATTATAATTTTAAAAAATATATGGGAAGCTGGACATGAACTATACTTCCCTTTGGAACATAACCATATCGAATCATTGACTCTCAAAATGGTGAAGACAAACAATACACACTAAATAATTCATAGCAGACCCATCATGTAATTAGCATCCACAAGTAAACAAAAGAAACTCTAGTATGGGAAAATAACTATAAAATTACTTATCAAAAAAATAAAAATAAAAATAAAAATTGACAAGAGATATCCACAAGGCACATTTGCATAGGCTAAAAGACTCAGGTAAGCTATAAAGTTAAATTAAAGAACAATATTTCCATGGATATTAAATCACTTCATTATATTCCCAACAACCTTAACAGATCAAATCCATCCTCTATGATGAAATTTTATGGAAAAACTGTTGTCATCACCACAAAACATGGCACAAAATTTATATTATGCAATATCACGAACTTCCAAAGGTGATAATAAGCTTGGAAACATGAACAACATACATCGGATGCAACTATATAAAAAAAATAAAATAAACAAAAATATGGACACTTTCCTTCTTTACTTGTGCAAATAATAACTATAAAAATAAATAAAAATAACAGAAACACTTCCCTATGCCTAAATGCTATGAAATGTACAATAGAAAAGAATCGTTATAAATCGAAAATCCAAATGCACACTAACTATTAGTAATGATTAAGAAGTTGACAATTTTCAAGATAAAAAAATACAATTTTGCCCAACTTTGGCCTATTATACTCAATCATCATTTCAATCTGTCATTCTTATGACAAAAAACTTACATTCATGAAATACCTAATTTACAATTCTAGCATCTGATTCACATATTTTTCCTCGTCTATACATATATTGCTACCATGTAACTTTTACTATGCTAGTCTTCCACGTAACTTCTCATTAGAACTCTTGCTTGTCCATTTTTGCAAGAATCTAAAATTTGCACTTTTGCAAGAAAAAATTGAGTCCTAGTCAAAAGTGTAAAATTTTACACTTTTATAAAAGAAAATTGAGAAACTCTCAATTTTTATTAGTTTTTTTTAGCTTTTAGCCACATGTTGGATGCGCAAGGCTGACTTTCAAGACTGTGAAAAGTTGTTTACAAAAAATTGTATTTAAAGAATGGGTGATTAAAAATCCATTAGATGTGAAAAGTGTAAATTTTACACTTTTGTGATTGCGTAAAATTTTACACACTTCATAAAAATAGAAAAAAAAAAAATCTAGATGAAGATAGATTTGCTAATTGGGAGTCTTCAAATTGAGTTATTTGGTTTGGTTGTTTTTGTTCAATACATTAAATACTTTTTCAAAAAAAAAAACATTATTATTTAATCTTCCCAAATTGATAGTGGATATAAAGCTCCATCACTGACCATCTCTACCATTGGGTAGTGGATATAAGTTCCCTTAATTGCTGACCTATGCAACAATGAATGGTAGTTTGTAACAAATTAAAAATTGTCAAATAAAAAAATCACCTGTACAACAAAATAACTTCTATTCAATTCTATTGCATATATCTCTTCATGGTGGGACTTCAGTTGGAGAAATCATGATCGTTGCAACGGTGGTAATTGAAGGGGCTTATGCCATTGGTTTTTGAGGTTGGCCATGGCATGGGTTGTAAATGTTGGCAATGAAAATCACCGTTGAAGAATTGTATTGGGATGATCAAGGTAGTTCACATGGGGCTTTTGGTTGATTTCAATTGAGCTATTGCGGTTGCATCGATGATCAGAATTGTTATATCGATAGGTTGTTCTTGGTTATTGACGAAAGTTATGGTTTCTCACTGGGGTTGATGACGGCGGCGGCGTGCGGATGACAATAGAGTTGGTGATTGGTGGTGTGGTTGTGGGTTTGCACAAGATGTAGTGGGAGGGGAAGGGGAGGGATGGTAGGGTTAGGGTTGGTGTGACAATGATAAATAACTATACAGGGGTATTGTTGTTATTTTAAAAATAAAAATTAAAATGTCAATTAATAAAAATAGGATCTCATCTTAAAGAATAATAAACTAACAATCCTTTGCTTCAACAATAAAAAGTGGCTAAATTCTAAAATACTTAAGACATCTTTGGTAAGAACTTAAAATCAATTAACTTTAATTTAAAAAAATATATATATTAATAAATTAATATAAAATTCTTTCTTTAATTTTTTCTCCTCTGTCATTCCCAAATAAAATGTGTTCATGGATTCCATTATTAAATGAACCGACAGAGCTAATATCGAGTGAAGCTCGGGCTGTTGGCGGTTTGTTGGCACCAAAATAAAAAAGCAATGCTCAACGAGGGCAAGAACCGTTAGCATAAAGGGAAGCGTCTGGAATGCTCCATACTTTTCTTGACGACCAAGAATCTGAAATCCCACTACCTAAAGGCTGAAAGGCGCGTGTCCCCTTCCTGTCGAGGCTCTTGCACGCTGCCCATCTGAAATCACAAGTTTTTTCTGCAAACTAAGAGGAAGAAAAGAGAAGTGTTTAGTACTTACTACAGACGGTTCGAAGAAGAGATGGAAAGAGGAAGGAGTAGGGGGATGCTAGCACTGCTGGCCGTGCACGCCGTAAGCGAGTATTGGAGACTTAACAGAAAACCTCCCGTCACGGCCGGACTTGTTGCGGCCAATACTCTCATTTATTTGAGACCTGCTTTCCTCGATTCTATCCTCCCTACCCTCAATGAGGTCTGGTTCAATCCTCACCTCATCCTCAAGGTACCCAATTTTTCCCAATCCCTATTTCTCTTTTATATATATATATATATGTATATCAGTATGTATGTATATACGTATGTATATTCTCTCTTCGTACTTTTTAGGATTCTCAGAAATAGTTTATTCGCAGTTGTATATAGATGATGTGTACAATTTCTTTTTGTACTGGTATTTGGGGTCATTTAAATTAGTCCTATCTTAGTACTATTTTTTTAAGCTTAGGTTAAGAGAATTGAATGCTTCAATTGAACGGGTTTATGTCCTATTTACCCGCTTTTTTGTCTTCCTTTTTAAGAATAGATCGCCCCTCAAAATTAACGATAGAATTAGAGGATAAATTTGAATTTTCATATTTCCTTGCTTTAAGATCCTTAGGTTATGAAAAGCCATATCCGTTTAGCCCAGTAGTTGCTCCCTGGGAATAAAAAGAAGAACAATGACACTGGTTATGTTGTTTCAGGTTGTTGAAAATCACATTTTTCACTGGATTAGCAACAGGCGTATTGCTTCTGGCCCTTTTGATGTATCTAATAGTCCATTACTTTATGGCAGTGACATTTAAATTCTCCTTTAGTAGTTGTGCTCTTGTGAGCATTGTGTTAAGTCCTATTGTTCAGAAGAGGGCTGTGGTATGTGAGCTCAATTTTTAGTTAATCTAAAAATGTTTGTTACTATTAGAGCTTAGAAGTAAGGCCATCTCCAATAGTGAACAATTTATTAATTTTTTTTTTTTTTCAAATTTGAGTAAAAGCTTCATTTGAGTTTGATGCTCTCCAATGATCACTTGAATTTTACTTGTTTTTTTTTTTTAATAAAATTTTTTGACCTTATCCCAAGACTTTATTTCATTTCCCCCTAAAACATTTTTCTTTCCACTTTTTTCCATCCAAATCTCACCGGCACTTTACTGTTCAACACTCCCTTGTGACTTCTATCTCTCAACATCAGCTAAGATTCTTACTGCCACACCCATAGATCTCAAACTTAGGGTTCCCCATTTTCTCTCACCCATCCAGTATAGAGAGAGAGGAAGCTAAGTTTTAAGAGAGATAAAGAGGACCGAGATTTAGGCAAAATTTTGCACTTTTCTATCTTGAGTGTTTTTCTTCAATTCAAACGAGGCAACGTTTGAGACAAGGAAAATGTTTGCACTCATCCAATACTGTTTTACAATACTACGTTGTCTCCATTGTCCCAAAGGATCAGAAGAAGCGAACGGGTAGTTTCCCTTCGATCATTTCTTTTCCTTTCAGTTTTTATATGTTTTAGTTTTTTAGGAAAATCTAGATGACTATTGGAGATTTGAGCATGGGAATAGTGTTTTGTAGATTTGGGTATAAGTTTGAGTAAAATTGGATTTGGCATAGGTTTGCGTATAGGGTTGAAGAGGGTTTTTGAGAATTTTGACTCAAATTTTAATTTAATATGAGTTTGAGAGTCACCATTGGAGATGACCTTAGATGAACAAACTACCCTATTTAGTTGTCAAAGTATTCGGAGCTCCAAAAAAAAAAGATCTCTTAATTTATCATCATCACATGGGGAGATCTTTGCCAGTTGGGTTAGAAATTCTTCAATTATTGGGCCAATGCCACATTTTAATCTTTGCATTATCCTCAAATTCGCTCATGTAACATAGTCTTGTGTTTTATGATAAAATCACCATTTATGTTGTCTAATGGGGAAAAAATTTAATATCTAACACAACCTAGTTTACCTTTTCGGCTTTGTTCATATTTTGAATTAAATTTACAAGACTATGGTGCTGTCTGATAAAATTGAAAGTGAAGTGTAGAAAGATTTAGTGGTCAATTAGTAGTCCTTTAAACTGTTTAGAACTGAAAATTTAAGAATAATTTTTTCAATTTAGACTAAAATCTAAAATCACCTTTCACCGAGTGTGTTCAAAATTCAATAATAAGTCTAGTCTATCTAAGTCATAAATGAACCCATTTTTAGCTGAATTTTATGATTTAAGTTGTAGCTACTTATGTGTTGTTAGAGAATATAATAATAAAGTTACACTCTCTCTAATAGCTTAAGCTTGTAGATGAGTTGGTGATTTTACATGGTATCAGAGCAGGCTAAAGATCCTAAGTTCAAATCTCACTGTCACCTTGAAAATACGAATTAACACGTGTAGGCTTAAACTGACCACACGTGAGGGAGGCATGTTAGAGAAATATAATAATAAAGTTACACCCTGTCTAACAGCTTAAGCTTTTAGATGAATTGGTGATTTCACTTAATCAAATGCAAATAGTGGAAAAACCACTGAAGTTTTTAGTACTTTAGTTACTAAACATTGGCGTTCTTCTCTTGGGTGGCGTCTTGGGTGCCATATGGACTGGGGAAAATTTGCAGAAGCGAGGGTTTCAATTAGTCGGTAGATGTTACATGTGTAAGGAAAATGTGGAGGTGGTTGACCATCATTTGCTTCACTGTCTAGTGGCTCAAGATCTGTGGAGTTTAGTCTTCATCATTTTTGGATTTTCATGGGTCATGCTTGCTAGGGTTAAGGACATGTTGTGGTGTTGGGAAGGGGTGAGGGTGAGGAAGGAGATCTTAGGCACTTGAAACATGGTGCCACATTGTTTAGTGTGGTGTTTGGGGAAAGAGCACAATATCAGAATTTTTGAGGGGGTTGAAAAACCCTCTTTTGTCTTAAAGGATTCTTTTTTATTCCCTTTGTTTTTATGGGCTAAAAAGACCTACCCTTTGTACGTGGGTGCTTTTGTAGATTTTTTGGAGTCTTTGAGGCCGTAGCTTTTGAGTTACTTGTATAGTGGGTGCGCCCCCTTGGGCACTAATTTATACAATTTCTTTACTTATAAAAAAAAAAAAAAAATTTTACCAACTTCTTCACTATGCATGCAACATTTTTTTTTTTTTTTTGGGAACTCAAACTATATATGTTGACTGATTTGTAAATTAGACATTGAGAAGAAGTATTATCATGTAAATTGGGGGTTTCTTTTATTTATGCTAAGAAAGATGGGTTTTGGGGAGTGGGGGAGGAGGCGGATTCAGATTTGCATTTCAACCGTATCTTTTTCAGTTTTGGTCAATGGATCTTCAACAGGATATTTCAAGTTGTCTCGGGGTTTCTGAGATGGAGATCCTCTATCTCCTTTTTTCATATAGGACAATTAATGGGGAATTGTTGAGAGGCTTTTCCGTGGAGATCTGGGAGGGTAAAAGATTGAAGATATATCATTTGTTGTTTATTGATGATACATTGATTTTGTGTGAAGCCAGAAGGAGACAACTTAGATATCTCTAATGCATTTTGATGTGCTTTGAAGCAGTGTTGGGATTGAGGGTTTCTATAAGCCTTCCTCCAGCATGGAGCCAAGAGAAGATGATCTAATAGAAGAGAATAAGGTCGGTGGAGAAAAAGATGAACAAGAGGTCAGGACAACGAGAGTCGGAGTGGCGGTAGTCAATGGAGATCAGAGGAAATAGTCAGGGAACCCTTTTGGTGTGATTTTTGATGCCTTCCCTTTTTGGGAAGGGGTGCTATTTACAAATTCCTCGGGTTTACGATATTAGGGTTTCTGCATTTCACCCTTGCCATGATGTTTGACCTTATTTCATTAGCCTGGGTTCCTGATTAGGCAATATCAAGCCCCTCTTGCCAGCCGTCCAATCCACACTAGTCCTTGTTCCCGAGGGGCTGTAGCCTAGTGTATCACAATTTGTACCAAACTGCACCGCGAGCCATGACTAGGTCACGCGTGGAGCAAAACCATGGCCGCGGGACGTGAAGTGTGGCGTGCGAACACCTCGTCATGGGGTTATAGCATATCTCGCTAGGGAGGATCACCATAACCCCATAGGGTTATAACATGTTAGCGACTTAGGAAACATGCCATAACCACGGGCTTGAGGACACGACTGAGTGCCTTGCAACCACGTCGTCTAGTTAGTGCCTCAGACTAGCACCGACAATCTTGGGGCTATTCGATTTCCCCAACGTTACCTTTGGTGATCCTTAGTTAGGCATGTTAGATTCTGGTACATTCTCGGCAGTCCATTACCTTGGTGTTACTTGTGCGCACATCCTCGTACTTACAAGGGTTAATTTGAGTAAGAGTGCGATAATTCCTGTTGGTAGAGAAAATGATGTGGAGAGATTGGCTTCGGAATTGGGGTGTGGGGTGGGTGCACTTCCTACAAAGTATTTGGGCCTAGCATTGGGAGCTTCTTCTAGATCTGCTACTAAATAGGTGAAAGATTTCAAAGAAGGCTAGTAGAGTGGAAATGACAATACTTGTCCAAGGGGGGCCAGATGATGCTTATAAAGAGCACTTTGGCAAATCTTTCCAATTATTTTTGTCTCCTTTCACAGTGCTGACTTCATTAGGGAAGAAATTAGAGAAGATTCAGAAGGGTTTTATTTGGGAAGGGAAGGAAGGTGAGCGGAAGATTCACATTGCTTGGAAAGGGAGGCTTGGGATTCAAAGATACACATCTTTTTAATAGAGCTTTGTTCGAGAAATTGATATGGAGGTATGAGGTAGAAGATCAAGCCATGTGGAGGAACGTCATTGCAACGAGGTATGGAGATGAAAGGGAGGGGTGGTACTGGAAGGAAACGAGGGAGGCTTATGGGTGTAGTGTTTGGAAAGCCATCCAAAAAGGGAGGGGGGAATTCAGCGAGTTGGTACGCTTTTATGTAGGCCAAGGAGTAAGGGCCAAATTTTGAGAAGACTTGTGGTGTTGCAAAAGGAATCTCAAAGATAAGTTCTCATCATTGGACAACATTGCCTCTAATAAGGAGGCTATGGTGGCGGACTATATGGAATGTGTGGGGGGTAAGGTGATTTTGAACCCTTGTTTTCGGAGGAATTTGCATGTTTGGGAATTGGGGGAGGTGGAGGAGTTTATGGCATTATTATATTGTTGTGTGATGAGGGAGGAAAGGATGCTATGGTTTGGGCGGGGAATAAGAATAAGGGCTTCACGTCCTTCTATCATTTTTTGCTTGGAAGGAAGAAAGAGGAGTTCCCATGGCACTTGATTAAGGTGGCATTTTTTTGTTGGGCGATAGCTTGGAAAGCTATACTCAGTGGAAAATTTGAAGAGAATGGACTTCCATCTTCCTAGTTGGTGTTATATGTGCAAAGTGAAGGAGGAGACGGTGGATCATCTTCAAGTGCATTGTAGTGTGGCTTGGGATATGTGGAATTTGGTGATGTCACTTGTTGGCTATAGGTGGGTGATGCCGACTACTTTACGAAAGGTGTTTTTGAGTTGGAGATCGAGCAGGATGAGAAAGGAATTGCGGGGTGTATGGTGGATGATGCCTTTACGTTTTAATCAGTGCATTTGGAAAGAGAGCGGACTTTTGAAGATAAGGAGCTCTCTTTATGGACTCTTAAGGGTTATTTTTTTGCGTTTATGGTATTTTTGATGTGAAGAGGAATATCCTATGTATTTAAACACATTTAAAGTTTTTTTTTTTTGGTGGGAGTTAAGGCCTTGATTTTTATGGCCTCTCTCCTTTTTTGTATAGGGTTTGCCCCCATCAGGCACCTTGTTTATAATACAAATTTAACATTTGTTGATAAAAATAAAATAAAATCAAGTGGACTCAATCAAGTTAAAGGCTTTGCAATTAGGTTCGGGATAAAAATTGCGCCCAAGGTCAAGTGACTTGTACAATTTGATGGTGTTATTACTGAAGGAGGATTAAGAACCATTATTTAATGTCTTGAATTGAATAGATCATTGAACTCAAAATATATATATGATAACTTTTTTTTTTCCTGATGGTGCTAAACTGCTTGATAATTTTATTTTATTTTTTAAATGATAGATGAAACCCCACGATGTCTTATGAATGGGGATGGGGTTCATCTAATTGGTTCTGTGGAGAAGGTCAAGTGTAAACAAATTTATCTTGTTTGGTGATTTTAATTGGTGGATGAAGGTGGGTACAAAATGCCTTCATCCAGACTTATCCAAGTCAGATTGGGGACTGGCTGTAGTTTGTATTTGGGTCTAGCAGTGCTGAGATGGTTATGTAATTTTTTTTTTTTTCTGGTTTTGTTGTGTGTGTGTGTTGGGGGTGGGGAGAGAAGGGGGGGGGGGGGGGGATTAGGGGGCTTCTTTAAAGAGGTTTTCTTGGACTTTATAGAATGTTCCTTCCTCTGCAACTTATAATAGAATTAGAAGGGTAACTTTCTGGTTAAGGAGAGGGCTTGCTATATTGATAGGTTGGTGCTGGTGCCAACATATAGGCAGTGTAGTGATTAGTTGATACGGGCAGGGTTTTTAGCAGGTTCAGTAAATATCTCTTTGGATGGGGAAATCTTACAGCACAATGGCTGCTCTTGGGGAGTGACTGATGCCAGGATTTTTGGTCTAGGAAGCTCGGGGACTCTGAAACAGCTATTGTAGTGTCCAACATGAGCAACCGTTGGACACACCTGACACATGTCGGACATGGCAAATTCCATCCTATTATCTCATTACTATTTTATTTGGACATGTAGTTGACATGGCTGACACATTACCAATATGGCTTGACACATCTTGGACACTACAAGATTTTTTTGATTTTTTTTTTATAAAATAGTGGAGGTGAAATTTTAATTAAATTGGAGTCTTCTTTAAAAATTTAAACAGATTGAGTGTAAATTTACAATAAACTAGTACTTTTGGATTTAAAAACAAAAGAGATGATAAGGCGCGTTGCGACCATTTGACCAGTTTACAATGTTAGAACCGAAAAAAATAGAGAGGGAGAGAGAGGAGGAGGAGGAGGAGGAGGGAAAGAAGTCCAGTGGGACAGTAGCATGGTGCTACCTGCACTGTGATTTGAGTATCACTGTGGACCCATGTGGGGCCTGCAAAATAAACAAATCACAGGCGGGGTAGCACCATGCTACCGTCCCACTGGACTATTTTCCGAGGAGGAGGGAGATTGACCTGTTCTGGGCTTCACATCTGGCTTCCAGTCACTTCTGCAACTACTGTGCAGCAACTACTTTACTCATTGTTCCAGTTACACTTCTTGCTGTTGTTGGGCTACTCCACTCCTCCTATAAATTCCAATAAATGGTTGAAAGAAACCTTCATTTTTTTCATAAGCAAATATTTCATTAAGACGCACTTAAATCCAACTCTGTCAATTTTCGTTTGAAAGTGTTAGGGTTTTTTGAAATTGAAAGTTTCTAACCTTTCATTGGGTCTTATGGCCTTTAATTTTTGAAATACTTAAACCAAACTCTTTTAATTTGATTAGGAAAAATTAGGGTTTTTTTTTTTAAATTCAAAGTTGTTAGAAGTTTGAAACACTTGGAATTTTTATAAATTTGAACATTAAGAATTTCTGAGTCAATAATTAAGGCTTTTTGAGAAGGGAGAATTTACGAAGAAATAATCAGGGCTATTTGAATTTGTTAATAATTAGGGTTAAATTATAATTGGGCCTTTTGGAATTGCACTTATAAAAAATAATTGGGGCTTTTGAAATTGAAAATAATTATGGTGTTTTTGGAATTGGAAAATGGAAATAATTTTTTATTGAAATGCTCTCTTTTATTAGGATTTATGAAACTGTTATGTTCTCTTTAATTTGGAAATAATTAGACTTTGAACAATTAAGAACTTTTGGGAAGACAATTAAGGTTTTTTAAAAGGAAAGATTATGAAGTAATAATTAGGGCTATTGGGGCTTATCCAAAAATAATTGGGGCTGTTTGAAATTTTAGTAATTAAGTTTATGAGAAATTATAATTGGGGCGTTTGGAATTGAATTTATCAAAAAGAACTGGGGCCTTTGAAATTGGAAATGATTAGCTGTTTTGGAATTGGAAATGGAAATAAATTGTAATTGTTATGCTCTCTTTAATTAGGATTTAGGAAATTGGCATGCTCTCTTTAATTTGGAAATAATTAGGATTTTTGGTACTATGGTGCCTCCAATTATTTTTATATTGTTTACTTCAAATACACTTGTGTAATGATTCGTTGTCTTATCGTTCTTATTTTGATTAAAACAATGTCATCTTATCTTATTGGATCAGGTATATAAAAATATTTATTTTTTGTTTATCGTGTCCTATTCGTGTCCCTGGTCTTAATTTTTTAGGATTTAGAATGTTGTTGTATCTGTGTCTAGTGTCTTGTTAGTGTTTCCTAGTTTTTGTTGTGCAAGTAAAAGTTGATGGAGGACTTTGATCTCAAGGATTATGTGGAGAAAATATAATTAAAAAAGGTTAGTGACCAAAAACGAGAAGAAGAATCAGTTCCCTTGAGGCTTGGGGTAAGTAGAGTTGGTGTGTAAGAATGGTGATTGGGGTCTATAGTATTTTTATTTTTTGTATTGGGGCTTTTGAAATTGGAAATAAGTAGTTGTTTTGGAGTTGGAAAATCAATATAATTTGTAATTTTTATGCTCTCTTTAATTAGGATTTATGACATTCTCATGCTCTTATTATTTTGGAAATAATTACGATTTTTTGTATTGTCGTGCCCTCCAACTATTTTTATATTGTTTACTTTGAAACACTTGTGTAAAAATATTTTTATGGTTTGTGGTCTTTTGTCAAACGGGCCGGGCTGTGGCAACCCAATTACGAGTCGTGCTGTGCCGTGCATAAGAACCCAAACCCCAGCCCAGCATGGCCCATGAGCCATGCCTGGCCTGGCCTGGCCTGCCAGTTTTTACCATTTTTTAATCTTTTACTTATTTTCAAAATTGTTAATTTGTTACTTAATAGTTAGTGTTTAGTATTTTTTTTTGGGTTTCTGTTATTATTTATTAGTTTGTTAACTTATTAGTACAATAGTTAGTTTATTAATTATTTAATTTATTACTTTGGTTTTGCTTTATTTTTTCTACTTCTTTCCTAAGTTGTTAATTTTTACAGCTTGTTTGGAAGTTTAAGAGAGAGAAGAAAAGAAAAGAAAATTTAAAATAGAAGAGAAAATTGTTTGATTGTTCAGGAAAGAAACGAGAAGAAAATCCTTATCTCTTGTTTGAATGATCAGTAGAAAAGAAAAGAAAATAAAGTTCATATTGTTATTGGACAATTATACTTTTTTAATTTGACACTTGTCTAATTTTTAAATCATTCATTTAGAGGTATTTTTGGTATTTAATTTTTTTTATTAAATATACTTTCTTTTCTCTCCAAATCTCTCTACTTTTGGAGAGATTAGAGAAGCCATCTTAATCACTTAAACTTTCTCTCTTAATCTTCTCTTTTCATTCCGTTATAAACATTCAAACGAGATAAAGTAACATCACTCCCTCTGAATCTTTTCTTTTCTCTCCAAATCATCCCATCCAAACGAACTGCTAAGATTTTTAACTAGTTAAACCGCATTGTTAGAGTCAAGACTTTGTGACAGTAATGAGTGTTCATTTGGCAAAAGCTATTGCTCAAACTACTAATGCAGAGAATCAAATAAATCCAAATAAATAAATGAAAAACACGAGATCATTTGGGTGGCAGTGTAGCTACTAGGCACCCTTAATAGAATATGGCAGCGTTGTTAGCATTCTAATATTTGCTTTCCAGGTGTGATATTATGACCACATGGAAATTTAAGTACAAAGAAAGTGGATCATGTAAAGCTAAAAATGAAGAAGCGGGGCAACCTATGAAAAATTCTTCTATATACATACGCATATATATACATATATATTACTTCTTTCCAAAAACTGTAATTGGAAGCATTTAAAGTAAAAAGGGAGGGAATCTGCATAGGCGGGCCATGCCCAGGGTCAATCGTGCCGTGCCAAACGGGCCAGTGGGCTGTGCCGTGCTGATCCTTTTCGCAGGCAGGGCCATGCTCTTGGGCTGGGAAGGGCTGGCCTAGCATGGTCTGCAAGCTTGTGTCGTGCCAGGCTGGCCCACGTGGCAGTTGTGTCAGGCTGTGTTGTGCCTCCTCCATCTGTGCCGGGCTGGCCCAGCCCAATTTACGCCTATAGTCTTATGGTTCTTATTTTGACTACAACAATGTCATCTTATCTTAGAGGCTGATGTATATAAAAATATGTATTTTTTGTTTGCAGTGTCATCTGTTTTTGTGTCTTTACTTTTTTTAGGATTTGTAGTGTTTCCTTATGATGTCGTGTCCGTTGTCCGTATTAGTGTTTCTTAGTTTTTGTTGTGTTAGTAGGAGTTGATGGAGGGCTTTGATTGCCTGACTTGTGTGGAGAAAGTATAATTCTCAAAAAAGGTTACTGACCAAAAAAGGAAAAAAAGAAAGAAAAAAACTTCAAAACAGGAGTTTAAATTCGCCTGTTCCAAGTTCTCAGTTGCTTGAGGTTTGAGTTGAGCGGAGTTGGGGTTTATTGATTGTGATTAGGGTCTATAATTTGGATGGCGCTTTGTTCTTTTTTTTTTTTTTTTTTAAGGAAGAAGATGGGAAGTGGCATCTTAAAAAATGCGGCCCCGAGGGGTGGGGGAGGTGGTTACGGTGAGGCTTTGTTTCTTAATTGATGGGTTCAATCAGCAAGATGTTTCAAACTGGGAGCTCCTTGGTTAGTGGTGTGGATCAGGGCCCTTAATCTTCCAATTCACTTGTGAGACATGGGAGGGTTCCAAGCTGTTATGGCGTGTTAAGTAGGTTTCCTTGGTGTTGATAATGCATTCAGGGGTATCTACAATTTCTGTGGGCTAGAATTATAGTCGGACCATCAAAGGATTGGAGAGGTCATTGCAGTCGATCATCACAGCAGCAGTAGGCTCATGGGAAGTTGATGTTCCAATTGGGATGGCGGTAGCCCTTGCAATGAAAGCTGGGAACTATCAGTTGATGGGTTTGGTTCTGTGGATTATGTAGAAAGGAGACTGGAGGTACTGGTTTATCTGATGAGTGTTCCACAAGGAAGGGCAGAAGATGACTAGTATTTCTCATGCAGAGGGAAAGTGGGAATCGAGTTGGTTGGTTGCTGGAGATTCTTAAAAGATTAAATTCGACTCTTCTGGTTTAGGACTACAGCGCTGGGTTCGCTAGAGAACGCGACACCCAGCCCGGGGGGGGGCGGGGGGTTGTATGGAAGCAGTGATGGACCAGTGGGCCAGATTGAGTGTCCCAGGTGAGTGAAGAATAACGGGATGGGGGGAGGGGGGAAGTTGTAAGGAAGGAGCAATGGACCAGTGGGCCGGATTAAGAGTGGCCCAAGTGAGTGAAGAATAATGATGTAAAGAACACTTTTGGGCATAGTCCAGAAGTCCCAAAAAGGAATTATGTGGTTGGAGGGGGATATGAAGCCTTGGGCCAAATGGAAAATGGATCTGGTAGGAGGGGTGTTTAAGGAGATTTTGAAGGGCCTCCCAGATGTGACCTAGGTTTCTAATAATGGGATGGGGGGAAGTTGCAAGAAAGCAGTGATGGACCAGTGGGCCAGATTAAGAGTGGCCCAACTGAGTAAAGAATAATGGTGTAAAGAACACTTTTGGGCAGAGTCCAGAATTCCCAAAAAGGAATTTTGTGTTTGGAGTGGGCGATATGAAGCCTTGGGCCAAATGGAAAATGGATCTGCTAGGAGGGGTGTTAAGGAGATTTTGAAGGGCCTCCCAGATGAGGCCTAGGTTTCTAACAATGAGGGAAAGGAGGCATGCTAGATAGTTAAGGATATTGAGGTTGAGAATGGAAAAGTCTAGAGAAGGCATCAGTTATTATGGGAAGTAAGCTCTTCCAGTCAGTAACTACTACTAGGGGGGATGTTTTGGATGGGTCTCAGGCTGCAAAGCAGGGTGATGAGGCTGTTGTGTGATTTGAGTAGTAATTGTAGAAGGGACTCGAGATGAGTAGTAATTAGGTTGCGGGCATGGGTACTGTCATGAGAAAGAGGGGGCCTACTCCCCAATAGGCACTCATTACAAGGTGAATAGTGGGGATTTGGAAATAATGAATAACTTGTTGGGCCTTGTTGGAGTTGGATGGGAGCTAAAAAATGAGGATTTGGCATTTGGAATTTGAGAAAAAAATGTTGAATTAATGGAAGCCAGCAGTACTCTTTGGCTTAGTTTTTCTACTCAAGCTTGTTTGGTTGTGAAGAACTAAATATGATGTCCTCAATGGCTTGCACTCGTCTAGTTGTGATTGCTCTGGAAAGTGGTAAGGAAGTTATATTAAAGGCACATCTTGATGAGGATAGAACGCATGAAGTAACAAAATAAAGCAAGCTAGAGTTGTTTAGATGTCCTTCATGGGGTTGGAAGATGATGCCTATTAACTTTTTGGGCAATTGAAATTTGGGCAAGCATGGAGGTGATGAAAAAAGGGGTGTGATTAGACACTACACCATTATCTAAAAAAAATAACAAATTTTCCATTGAACCATCCTTAGCCAAAAAAATCAATTAGAAGTCTGGAAATCTATCTTTAAGTGATATCTTGCCACGCCAAATATTGTGCCAGAATCTCTTTATAATGCTTACCCATCTCGAAGAAAACATACAAGAAGAAATTCTCAACCTGTGTAATGCTCTTTCATAACGCCCACCCCATCAGAGTCGCTTCCCTCATGAACCGCCCTTCCAATTCCCTACAAAATGTGACCTGCCCACACCGGCACAGTGAACTTCCATTCCCCTACTCATTCTCACCGTTGCCAGAACCAACCTGTTAGATACTTGAATTAAAATCCAATCCCATCAGAACACCTCTTCACTCCACCGAAACACAAAGAGACCTAGAAATCACACCTAGATCTCCTTCCATCAGACAAATTCTTTTATTCACATCTCAAAAGAACAGATATGACCAAACAATTTTTATAACTAAACACTGAGATTCTAAATATGGAGATGATGACTACTTGGCAATGTAGAGTTTCTCCCTATAAAGCACGGACATTCTATTTTGGCTAAATGTTTGTGTCGAACACGTGGACACCGACATTCTCGGACACTTCCCGGATACGTGTCGGATTGTTGAATCATGGATATTGATAATTAAATGAATAAGTTCTTTTATTTTTATTTAATAACTTTGTTATTTTAATATCTGTATAATATTTTTGTGATTTGTGTATTTTTATACCAATTTTAATTGCAATAACATTAGATTTTTATTATATGGTCATATAAAAATATAAAAAATTTATATAAATTCAACGTGTTCTTAACATGTCCGTGTCTTACTTTTTTGAGAAATAACGTGTTTGCGTGTTCGTGTCGTGTCATGTCGTATCCGTATCCCGTGTTTGTATCCGTGCTTCTTAGGTTTCTCCAATATGGCTAAAACACCCTCTGTCTCTCTCTCTCTCTACAAGGGCGAAAAAGAAAGAAGAAAAACTTGCACCACAGTTTCAACACTTCTTGCCCATCCTAGAGCTATGAAATGATTTTTCAACAGTAGGCAACTAATTTACGGTATTTCTGATGTTAAAATGTTGATGCAAGAATGCTGGGTGGATTGAGCATGAAGCATTTCCCAAGATGCATTTGTTTGAAGATGAGGTTACCAGGTTGTACCAAAAATAAAGACCAAAAAAAAAGTATGAAGGGTAAAAAAGAGGTTTATTAGGGAGGATTCAGTGGAAAGGGCTCTACACAACGTTACATGAAATCATGGCTGAACCTTGTGCAAGTTCCAAGATGTTGTATCATTCATATTGTAATGCTGTTGGCACTATAGCATAAGGGCCTTGGCATTGCATGGCATCATTACTATATCATAATTTTTTTTAGTGATCAGAATTGAACCATAAACTCTCCTCACCTTTTAAGATGTCATGCCAATAGTTTACTCCTGTGCTACTATGGCTGTGGCATCACTATTGTATCACTGTTGTTTTCAACATGTCTCAGTTCTATAGATAATCAAAGAATTTGTAGATACTTAAATATACATTGAACTTGGTTGCCCATCTCATTACTAGTGGATGAATGAGATAAATTGGATTGTCATTGCATAATTATATATTTCGTAACTTCGAAGGTCAAATTATACATTATGCACCTTCTTTTTTTCGTCTTTTTTTCTTCCCTGTATGTTAATATATTTTTGCCTTTGGTCGAGCAGCACAGGGACCTGAAGCGCTTCTTTCTGTCAGCATTCTATCACGTTGGTGAATCTCACCTGGTATACAACATGGTGTCACTTCTATGGAAGGGAATCCAGTTGGAGACTTCTATGGGGAGTGTTGAATTTGCATCTATGGTTGCCACACTAGTTGGTATGTCCCAGGGCATCACACTATTATTAGCCAAATCTCTTCTCCTGTTCTTTGATTACGAGAGAGCTTACTACCACGAATATGCTGTTGGATTTTCTGGTGTCCTCTTTGCCATGAAAGTTGTACTCAATTCCCAGTCAGATAACTACACTTCAATCCATGGACTGATGGTACCAGCACGCTATGCTGCGTGGGCGGAACTGATTCTCATTCAAATGTTTGTACCTGGTGTTTGTTTTCTGGGCCATCTTGGTGGAATACTTGCTGGTATGCTCTATCTCCGGTTAAAGGCTTCATATTCAGGCCCAGACCCACTAGCAACAATCATCAGAGGCTTTACCAATGTATTAAGCTGGCCTCTGAGGTTTGTGCGGGACTTCTGTCAACATTGGCGGCGGCGGCGGATTTCTGGTAGGGGTACTGTGGGTGGGAGTCAGATCAGGAGTACATCTGGCACATGGAGATGCCGAGCATGTACTTTTGATAATTCTGGTCGGTTAAGTGTGTGTGAAATGTGTGGCACGGGTCGAGATGGCAGGCAGTCATCCTTTGGGTTGTTAAATCAGTCTCATGACCTTTCTTTGGAAGAATTACGGCGTCGGAGAGTTGAGAGGTTTGGTAGATGATGCAAAGTCAAATGGACAAATGTTTCACAAATCTGGTAGAGGATTGATACTGGTCTGTTATCGTTGATGCTGTTTTAGGTCAATGCCATCATATTAATTACTCAATTTTGGTTGAGTACTAATACTTTAATCTTTAATATTTTTTTAGGCTACAAACTTAGTTTCATAATGAATAATTAATACACTTGTGATTCAACAATTATTTATTTTTTTGGAAAAGTAACATTGTTGTTAACTATTGGAACTGAAAAAATATAGTTACTGTTAGAATTCGGGTTGGGTTCGTCCCGGATGCGTAATAAGTTTTGCATCTATATGAGTTAGAGAGATGAGAGAAAATGAGTTCTTATTGTACCTAGTTGGAGATAAGGTTAGATTTTGTGGGAGTACTATTACAACTTGGTTTTGGAAGAACTATTTTAACATTATATCATTTATATCTAATATATTTTACGTAAATTGTTATGTACATTACACATTCAGTATAATACAACTCTCTCTCTCTCTCTCTCTCTCTCTCTCATATTTTCTCTTTATAATATTTTCTTTTGGGTTACCATGGATTTAGATTGAGTAGCATTCATTAAGAATTTTGATTCTTGTTTTATTAATGAGAAAGACTCGATAAAGCTCGTTATATTCAATAAGAATAATAAAACAAACATGGTGAATTTTGAGCAATTTACGAGTTTTCGGGTAACAGACAATAAATTAGATTTGTCATATGTATTTTATTAATTTCTTACATTGGTACGAGAGTCATGATTTTTATTGTTTGTTGAAAATTGGTTTTGCATGATTTAAATTCACGCTTATACATATTGCATGAATTTTGCATAAAATGTTTTCAAAATGGGTCTATTTTAAATAACAATGTTCTGGTAATTTTTTGAATGATTGTTATGGTAGATGTGTTCCGTATAAACTCATTAGTGACCATGCTCAAAATAGGGAAATATCACAAACCCTAGCTATACTTTTCATGACAACTTGAAACTTTAGGCTTAAAAAAGATTTATAATTTTTTTTTCTTGTGCAAAAAATGGGTAGGGTTAGACTCTTTGTCCCGAGAACTTTTCAACGATAAATTATATGTGCTATTTGAATGTGAAAAATTAGAGATACGAGGGTTTTGTAGAATAAGAGAAAGGAGGATTTAACGTCTGAGTCGCAATATGGAAACCCTAAGCAATAATAGAGAACTTATTTAAATAAATTTGGGGAAATTTTTTGGCTATTGGAAATTTTAAATTTGTTATTGCAAAAAAAAATTGAGAACTTTTTTAAATAATTTTGTAAAAATTCCGGAGAGACATATTATTAATTAAATTAATAAATAAGTGTTATGTACATTTTTTGGGCGGATTAGATTATTTTTTTGATGAAGTTTTTAAAAATATTTTTTGTTAATATTTACCCAAAATGGATAAAAAATTACAAAAAAAAATATTTTTAATTTAGAAAAGTCATGAAAAAACTCTAGACATAAGGAATCAATGATGTATGCATTGATCTAATTTTTAAGTTATGTGTCAATTAATTTTTAATTATGCAAATATTTATTTATTGCATTTATGATTGATGCTGCACTTTTTGGTCAGTATGGGTTTCGAACTCCGTTGTCTGAGGAACAATCAAAGAGAAGGATCAGAGGGCCACCGGGTTGGCTCCGGCGGTAGCCGCTCCGATGCTTACGTCAATAAAACTGAATTGAAAGACTGTAATTGTAAACCAAAGAATGAGCATGACCGTAACAGCGTACCTTAGGGTTTTATTTATAGGCTGTGGGTTTCCTAAGTTGATTAGGATTTGGAGCCGTGAATGTAGGGATTTGATTATCGGAGAGTGGCAGTTACCATGTTGGACGCTGCGCTTGATAGATATCCATAGGCGGTAGTTTCCTTGTCGAAGACTGTTTCCTTTTCCTTAGCTCGGTAGGATATTCAAGGCGGTGATGAGCTCTGAACCCTGAGGGATGCTCTGAAGGCCTTGTGCTCAATCTTGTGAGTTTTGAAGGCTAAGTGTTTGAGTTTGCTCTGGATGGCTGAGCTTTAACTGGTCTGTAGTCACACGTGTTATATGGAGATTGGTCTGTCACTATGTGGTATATCAGTTACTCCCCCCCCCTGAGCCCTAGTTTGAGCTCAACGCGTAACTAGGGCTACGAGATCCCGAAAAGTCAAGCGTCCTGTCTTTCTATTTCCCAAGGTGACTGTTGGTGCGTCATTTATTGCGCAGCCGATGCTTGGACTTTCGAGGCAATCATTGCCTATAACCTGTCATGACGGTTCGGCCCGGTGGGCCCTTTTTTTTGAAAACATATATAAAGAGGGGGAAAGGCTTAGTATGCCCTTTTCTTCACCATTTCATTGCCTTCGAAAGAGAGTGAAATATTGCCATTGTTGAACCAGAGCGATCGGTGAATCTTGAAGAATGCTCGTCGTCTGAAGCTCTTATTTCTGGTTGTTTTCAGGTTCATCCTTTTTCATTTCTGCTAGTTTTCAATTTCCTTCCTTACTGTTCTTCTCCATCTTTGCTTCTTCTCTTCATTTTATAAGTTTTTGCTAATGTCGGTATCTACTGCATCTTTCGGTGTCGGAGATGGCGCAGGAAGTTCCTTGAAAACTTCTGTGTCACCCCAATCCCAAACTGTAGGTAATGGTTCTTCCGGTAATGCCGGAAATAGGTTGATAGGACCCCCTTCTAGTTTGGAGGTTAGGGTAGTGGATGCCTTTATGGAACCCAGAAATAGGGTTGAGGAGACTTCTGGTAGGCCTTCCCAAAGAGAGGAAGGAGAAAGTGCCATCACTCAAGTCATGATAAATGAACTGAGGGAAAAATATGACTTCCCCCCAAATGTCACTGGTAGAATACCGAGCTCCCTTGACCGTCCGTGCGATATTCGTGAGGGTGAGATTTGTGTCTATCTCGCCTGGTTCGACATGGGATTGAGATTCCCTCTCCCTGATCTGGTTAGGCGATTTTTTTGTTGGTTTAATATTTGCCCTGCCGACCTTAACCTTAACAGTTAGAGGCATCTTCTAGGGTTTATAGTATTAGGGTACCAGAACGGCGTCGAGGTGACCCTTGATTTGATCTATAGCAATCTGGATCTAAAGTATATGAGGTCGGAAGGCCTTTTCTATATGTCTTTTGATAGGGGGTTCAGACCCCTTTCCTCGGTACCCACTTCCAATAAGACTTAGAAGAAGTGGTACTTCTTTGTGGGAGGAGGATGAGAGCTTGAGAACTTCCAGAACCATGTCTCGACATTCCCTCGTAGTACCAAGATTAAGGGTGAGATCCCTTCCTTTGTAACTCTACTTTGTTTTTTGTATGAGCCGCGCATTTGACCAAATGTGCTCATGTTTTTTGTGCAGATAAAAGTGCTTGCAGGAGGTCAATTTTTACCGTTGATCTTCAGGGCAAGTATTGCAGGCTCCTTCAAACCAGGAACAGGGACTTCAGAGCCATCCTTACATCAGAAAATTTGATGGCTCCTGATCAGAAGAAAGATCGAGTAGAGAGTTTGAGGAAGTCCTTGCTGGGCAGTTGGGTTCTCGTAAAGAAGAAGGTGGGGGAGCCTACTTCCCCTGTTGGTCCTCCTCAAACTAAGAAGAGGAGGATCCCATCTAACGCTTCTACGTCGGCAGCGCCCAGGAAGGGTATTGTCATAAGAGAGCCTGTTCCTACGCCTGCTCTTGTTCCCGCCCCTGAAGTCCAGAAGAAGGGGGAAGGTGAGGATGGCAGTCGACCTTGCTGCGTTGCCTGATGGTTATAAGGCCGCAATGCAGGCTTTTGATAAATTTTGGATGGAAGCTCCCTAGAGACACAAGGGGTAAAGTACTCGAGAGACCATCACTGAAGTGATGAGCATTCAGATGAAGGTAACCACCGTAGTGTCTTTCTCTGTGCTTTATTTCGTTTCTTGTTCTGACCTGCCTGTCTATTGTTATGCAGTCCATGCACAGCCTTGCCGCCCTGATGGAGTCTGCCTTGGATCCACAAGCCATGGAAAAACTTCAAGACGAGCTGGACGAGGCTAGGCTTCAGCTCGACACAGCTTATTCAAATGCCTCCGCTGCTGAAGAGAGGCTCAAAGAGGTGAACAACTCTCTCTCTATCATAGAGTCCGAGAGGGATTCCCTTCTTCAAGAACTAGAGGGGCTGAAGAAAGAGAATAATAAACTTCAAGCCTCTATTGCTCAGAAGGTCAAGGATGCCAATGCTGAGACTGAAGTAGAAATGAAAGTCGAGGTCGAGGGGATGGGTAAGGAGCTTTTGTAGCATGGCTATGATTCCTTCAAGTCCAAGCTCTTCGCCAAATTTCCAGACTTCAATTTATCAACAATCGAAGATGATAATAATGGAGCCAGCCCTCTAGTTAACTGGGGATAGATGCTTATATTTATGTAGTAGACCTATTGATTTATGAGGTAGGCTATGTGCTTAGTTATTTATAAGATAGACTGTAAGCCTAGATATCTATAGGATCGACTATGTGCCTAGTTGCCTATATGGTAAGTTGTATACTTACTCGTGTATATGTCTATTCTTAGAATGGATCCATACTTAAGTGTTTATGTGGTAGGCTACATGTTAGCTATTGAATGTTATTTATTGATTCTATTTGTGCATGCTAGGTTATTACCCGATATTCATAGGGTTACAGTACTACGACTATGATATCTAAACAGATTGGATTGGTAGTAATACATGTATAAAAGTATGCTTAACCATGTTATGTATGTATGAATGATTGAATGAATATTAACTGTTATGGGCATATGATGTAGAAATGTATATACTAGGTTATAAAACCATGTGGTTAGGATCACTTGAAATCGTATTATGAATATACTGAATTGGTAGCAGGTTTTGAGTTACAAGTGTATGGATTGGCCAATCCATCACCCAGTAACGAAAGGAGCTGTGATTCATGAAGGGTTATCACCTAGTTATATACAGGAAAAAGGTAAACGATACCTAATAAGACGATTTAAGGCAGTAAGGAAAAATGAATTAACTAAGGCAAACTTGCATGAGTATGTACTAATTACATGATGGAAACGTAATGCATCTTTAGTATTTTTCAAGGTTTGACTGATTTGTTATATGTGTTAAGTATGAGATTTTTTTTTTTTACTTAATGTATGTGTAAGGTATGTGGGTATAAATGAAGTATGTTAAATTCTTTGATATGTAAAAGATATGTATTGCATGTTTTATTTTTATATACACCCATGAACTGGGTAAATATGTGCTTGCATGTTTATGTTGCATTTTAGAGCATGTCATTAGATAGTGCATGGAATTAAAAGCTTGAAAGCTTAAAAATATGAAGATGGAAAAACTTTTAACCATATGTAGGAGTGTGTATGGAATATACCTTAGATACGGGGTAGAAGAGATTTTAATTTATCTTTGATGAATTAGATTGCTGAATTATTAGTTGATGATAGTGTTGTTGATATAGAGAGTGAACTGTGAATGGCATCGTTAGGTCAAGCTGGTGGTGAGTATGATTTCAAATTTTGCTTAACATGTAAATTGAGAATGAAAACTTTAATTTAAAAATGGAATGATCTTGTGGAAGTCCAAGGACTTGTGAACAAAAATGGTGACTTGTGAACAGAAATGGTGGGTTATTATTAATATTGGGTTATGATTTACTGCCAATATTGATGGATACTCTTGGAATGTAAAATTAGTTAGAGATAGTATGTCTTGGGGATGGAGTGACTTATAGATATGCATATTGAACTGTGGTTGGCCACTGAGAATTATAATAGTGCATTTTATGGCTTTTGATTTTTAGTAGAGTATGAAAGTGCTAGGAATTTTATTATGACTATTTCCTATTGTGGCCACATGGTGATTGGGTTGATCTTCAAGGATGAGGTTTTCTATCATATTTCTTTGATGATAGAAGTCATTTTGTTAGTAAGGCCTGTGCATGCCTATTTTATTTTTTCTAGTTGATGGATGATAGATTTTAATCATAAATTTACGTGATGAGTGAACACTAATAGTGATGAATTAATTTGGGACATTCTGATGATTCACTTGGGAGATTACTATTGTGGGGAAAGTGAGTTCTCCATGGAATAATTTGATAATGTATCTTATGATGATTGTGAAATTATATGAGTTGAAAACTCAATTTGAGGACTTATGATGAAGATGACTAAATGATAAATCTGACGTGTAGAATAGTTTTTGAAGGTAATGTGATAAGTTTCATATATTTGACGGATTCTTTTAATTAATCGAGAACTCAACATGAGTGTTATAGATCCTTGCAAGATCTTGATTGGAAAAAGGTGTTGGAGAAGTGGCCTATCAATTGGCGTTACCGCCACAGTTATTTGGGGTTCATGATGTCCTTCATGTATCGATGTTGAGGAAGTATAAGCTTAACCTTTCACATGTACTCGATTGGGTTGATCTTGAAGTGCAGGTGATATATTTATGCTATTGTAATGAATTTCTAGATGATTGCATAGCTTGATTTGAGGTTAGTTAGATGGTCATCACATGTGTGAGCGGCTTTGAGGTATCCTTGTGAGCATTGAGAATTTTTTTTTGGTTGCATTATTGAGGTGGGTCATGATGCTTGGATGGATTTGGGAAATTGGCATTGATACGCCAACATGTTTTAGGATTTCATTATGCGTTGTGCCATGTCGAGTGGGCCGTTACAGATGGGATCAGAACCAGACCCTAGCAAGGAGTGTGGAGATGTCTGCACGCCGCTACACGCCCACCCAAGTGGACGAGGTTCCTTTAGGGGGAGAGGGTAATGCATTCCACATCGCCTGGCGAAGGGAGAGGTGAATGATCCATAGGTAAGGCTGCACGTCTCTATGTTATAACGCATTTTGTATTGATCTTTCTAAATTTTGTTGAAGAGGTACATTTTTAAATTTTGGGATGAAATTTCTTTAAGGGGGGAAGGATGTAGAGACCTGAAAAATGAGAGTAAATTTTTCGTTTTGCCGGTAGAGTACTATTTATACACCATTTGCCGGTAGCGCGCTACACGTACACTTTTAGACGTAAGACATGTTTAGGAGCTTATTTTGAGTATGTCATAGAACAGAAATGTACTTAGAATGTTAAAATACACCTCTTTAAAAATTTGAGTCTAAACGGAAATAGTTTCAAAAATTGGACCAAAAGGGCATCCGGGTGGCCTGGGTGGATTTGGCCAAACCCGGCCACAGGCGAAAATTTATTTTTTAAAAAAATTTCATTTAAAATAATTTTAAGAACTTTGGTTAAAGCAAAATTTTGAATTGAGGCGTTTCGGGACGGGTTATAGTGTAATGGGGCTCGGATTCATTAAGGGCAAAAAGGTCATTTTGTCCCTTTGCCCCTTGACTATAAATACAACCCTTAGAGTCAAAAAAATCATATTTTGGTCTAGAGAAGAGCAGAATACGCACAGGGAGAGAGAGGGGAAGAGAAAACCTAGGTTTTCCAACATTCAAGCTTCCAGAACACACTTCTAGGCTTGGATTTTCACAAAGGTTCCTTTTAGGAAGTTGTTCCTCTCAATAAGAACTATATTCTCACCAATTGGTTCGGCTGTGTAGCAAACACAACTTTCTCAGTTTGAGAAAAACCATTCTAGGTATGATACCTTACTAAGTTAGGAATAGATTTGAGTTTTGTTGCCTTTCTATGTGTTGATCAAATGATTTAGGTGTTTACTTGATGCTAGAGAATCACTTAGGTGGTAGTTGCTTTGAAAACCTAGAGTTGATTGTTTATGTACTTGTGTGTTCTTTGTTATTCTTTGGAAATTTGATAAAGTGATAAACATGTAACTTGTTGGTATGTGTGATTCATTGTATTCTAGCTTATGTTCATGTAGAGAAACTCTTGTGGTTTGAGAGTTATGAATTATTCCATGAGTTGGTAGTTTGTGTATTTGTATTTCCTTTGAGAAATTGTTAAAGTGATGAACATGAGACTCGATCATATACTTAATTCATTGAATTGTGACTTATATTCATGTAGATAAAGTGTTGTGAATTTGAAGTTATGCTTTACTTTATGAAAGAGGCATATTTTTAAGTCATGCTTCATGTGTTGATGAAATGTTTCATTTCAACCAAAGCATGTTGGCATAGTGTGAATCCTTGGAGGCATGGCGTGAATTGAGCACTTGGTACTATGCATTATGAGGGTGTAGATCCTGTGGTGAAAAACCCAAAATTGACCATTGGTACTCATGCCAACGGGGACGGACCGTGAAGTGAGACATAGAGTGGTACTCGATGGACCAACGGGAGTGATCCATGAAACCGAGACATGGGTGTGGCATAGAGTTTGCATGTATGCGTCATGTATATCATTTTTCATTACATTGATGAATGGTTAGATGTATAGCTTTTAAAATGTACACTTGCATATGTCACGCCTTAAATTTGTTCCTATCATTAGCATTGTGTCATATCAGCAGTTGAGCTGACCCATTCGTGGGATATCATATTACAGACGAGGCTCCCGGTACTTGAAGACTTGATGAAGTCTTGAAGGGTGAAGGGGGAGGTGGACCATGAACGATTTTTGGCCCTTGGGGCATATTTTGATGTTGTACAAGGGCATAAGCTCTAAACCATATGAAATGATGTTGTAGAAGATTTGTGTATTATGAAAAGAATGGAAAAGACCTTATATGTTGTAATGAATCTGATGATGTGACCTTTAAAGTTCAAGTGTATGTGTAGGTGTGATGAATTGTATATATATTTAAATGATGTATATTTAAATTCAATGAGATTGTGGCCATCGAGTGAGGATGGAATGTGCAAACCCGTAATTGTAAAATTTATCATGTATATTAGGTAGGAAAAAGACTTAGAAAACAAAGGAGGTTATGTTAAAATTTTGAAAAAATTAAAGAATTAGTTAAGTGTGTAAAACACCTTTTAATTAGGTGAGAAAAGTGCTCAAAATGGAGGGTTAGAAACCTTGGAGAAATGAGCTAAAAATGGGAGAAAAGTGGCTTGAAAAACTTGGAAAAAAAAATATTGAAAATAGAGAAATTTACTCGCAACCATGAACAGTAAAAATGCAGAAACAGGAAAATTAGCTTGCAGTCGGTACAATAAAACAGTGCAGAAAATAGCCCAGGTTACAGCTAGCCTCCCACCCATACGCCCGCGTGTGCGCTGCGCTTGGCCGCCCGCCTGCCTGCGTGTCATGCCCTGGATTTCCACAAACCCGGAGAGTGAATTAACGAAAATTAAAAGGAATTTATAAGTGATAATTAATTAACTTTGGTTGAATCTCCCTTGCTATTTTCCCAAGTTTTCCCCCAAAATTTTTAATGAAGACTCGTCATTTAACTCAACTCAAAATGGTCCCTTAATGTTGTTCAAGTCCCTCTCCCAATTAATGTTCAAATTTGTTTAAGTCGTATTCAAAAATGGCTCCTAAAATAGCCTTAAATCACCCCTAAAAATTGCCCAAAAATGATGTCTTAGGTAGCCCCAAAAATGGCGTAAGGCATGGTAAAAAAGATAATCAAACATCCACCTAATGAATGGCCAAACATGGCCTTGAACCGTGGCTAAGATGTGTCCCAAAAACCGCCCAACTTGGCCTTTATAGTGGCCTAAAATGGCCTAAAATGAACTCAAAAATTAGGGTCAAATATGTGATTTAATGGCCTCTAAATGGCCTTGAAATATAGGTCATAGCACTTGCCATAACATGGCAAAGGGTGCAGCAGGCAAGGCGAGCATGTAGCAGTGGCACGCGCATGGGGCAACAGGCTGGCGTGTGAGCAAGCAGGCGACCAGGCGGGGCACGCGTAAGCAACTCTCGCAGGCGCGCGGTGCACGGGGGCTGCGGCGGCTGGGGCAGTTTTGGCCTGTTATTGTACCGACAAAGAGCTGAAGTTCTGATTCTCTGCATTTCTACTATAGCTACAGTAGAAATACAGAGACTGAATTTCTCTGTCCAGTAGTCCAAATTTCTCCATTTTCCCAAATTTTTCCCAAATCTTTCAAACCCTTTTTTTACCCATTTTTAACGTAATTTCCTAAGGTTCTTAAACCTCCATTGTGAGCCATTTTCTCCCCCATTTAAAGGGTGTTTTACATACTTATCTAATGTTTAGATTTTTCAGAAATTTGGACATAACCTCCTTTATTTTTCTAAGTGTTTTTCTCACCTAATTTTCACAACATCCATATGTGCAAATGCATAAACAACCCACCCTCACTCGGTGGCCACAAGTTCATCAAATTCAAACATAGATCCTCTATTTTCAACATATCCATTTAGTACACATTAAACCAAAAACATCATACATTCATTTGGGTCTTAACCCATACATTTCAAAATGGCCCAAGGCCTATTGTTCACAAATTACTCAAGTTTAAATACAATAAATTGGGCTTATGCCCATACATTCAAAAACATGCCCCAAGGGCCAAATCTTTAACATAATCCATTTCTTCCGATCCTTCAAGACTTAAACAAGTCTCAAGTACCTGGGGCCTCATCTGAAAAATGATATCCCACGAATGGGTAAGCTCGACAGCTAGTATAACATAATACTAAGACTAGAAACAAGTTTAAGGACGTGGCATGTGCAAGTATACATTTTAAAAGCTATAATCCCATAATCCCCTAATGCCATGCAATGTAAATATGCATGACACACACATGGAACTCTATACCACCCATGTCTTACTTTACGGTCCGCCCCTGTCAGCTCGTGAGTACTGTCATTGGCTAGATTTTGGGTTTTTCACCACAGGATCTACACCCTCATAATGCATAGCACCATGTGCTCAACCTACACCATGTTTTCAAGGAATCACATTATGCCAAAATGCCATGATCTCATCATGCACCCCAATGTGACTAATTTATCAAACACATGTGCCCCTTTTTAAGTTATGCATTTTATCCCACATAATTCGAAACTTTGAAACTCCAAAACATCTTTCATATAACACATGCCATAACTATACATATCAACACATATTCAAACCACAATTTCACAATTCTACTAATTCACAAAGAACATAAAATTTTCATAAAGTACCAAGGCACAAATACTTCACATGATCCAAACCACAAGGTGTGTTAACATGCATATAGGCCAACAATGTAACAATACAATCCTATCAATAGAACACACTTTAATCATGGCAACTATTCATCAAATAACTCAAGAACACATATATCCCTAAACTACCAACTCTAGGATTTTCAAAGGAACTACCTCCTAGGTGGTTTCCTAACCTCAAGTAAACTCTCTAAACATTCAACCAACATGTAAAAATACAAGAAAGTTTAAACCTATTACTAGCTTAGCACCATATCATACCTAGATCAATTTTTCTCAAACTGCAGAACCTATGTTCGTTGTATAGCCAAATTGTTTAGTGACAATATAGGTCTTGATGAGAGGAACAACTTCTCAGAAGGAACCTTAGCGAAAATCTGACTCGAAGAGTGTGTTTCGGGAATTTGAAGCTTGAAGAACTAGGGTTTTTTTTTCTCACTTTCTCTCTATGGACGCCCACTGCGCTATTTTCAGAATGAATTCTGTTCCAAAATTATTCTAAGGGTTGTATTTATAGTGGAGGGGCAAAGGGGCAAGGGGTAAAATGACCCTTTTGCCCTTAATGAGCCCAAGGGCCCCATTACTCTACAACCCGTCCCGAAACACCGCAATTTGATATTTTGTTTTAACCATTGTTCATAAAATTATTTTAAATGAAAATTTTCAAAAAAATAAATTTTTGCCCGCGGCCGGGTTTGACCGGTTCCACCCAAGCCACCCGGATGCCTTTTTGGTCCAATTTCTGAAACTATTTTCGTTTTGGCTCAAACTCATACAGCAAATATATTTCAATATTCTAAGCATATTCCTCTTCTATGACACACTCCAAATATGATTCTAAATATGACTTATAGTCAAATGATGCATGAAAACGCCCTACAGACAAACCGTGCATGAACAATGTTCTACCGGCAAAAATAAAAAATTTACCCTCATTTTTCGAATCTCTACACTGTGCGTGCCCTGCGCACCCACGGCCATGCGTGGCCTGCCTGCTGCCCAGCCATGCCTTGGCCAGCTTGACACCTCCCTGACACCTGTTCTTTGGCCACCTTTTGATCCACGTTTGGGCACCTTTTTAGACTATGCTTGGGCACCATATTCGGCCATGTTTGGCCAAACTTTGGGCTATGTTTGGCCACCTTTTTGGGCTATTTTTGGTAACCTTTTTGGGCCTTGTTTGGCCCCCTTCCTCAGACAACTTTTGGTGGACTTTTGACCCATTCTTGGACCATGTCTTAGGGCATCTTAGGGCCCATTGGGCCATTATTCCAAGGCATTTTTAGGAATGACTTGGGACTATTTTAGAGACCATCTTTGGACTACCTTGACCATTAGTTGGGGGAAATGTTTGGTTACCATTGGGACTCATCTTAGGTGGGTCTAATTAATAAATCTTCACTTCTAATTTTGGGAAAAACATGGGGAAACGAATGAATGAGTAATTAAATCCACCTTACGACCTTTCATTTATTTTTCTTATTTCATTTCATTCACTCCCCGGGTTTGTGGGAATTCGGGCCGTGACAGGGATGGTTGATATCCTTTATAGAAAAAGTGAATGCATATGAAAGCTCTCTAGTGTAATTTAGTTAATTTAAATTAATATGTGCTTAATTTATTGTGCATGCAGCGTATTAATAATTTAAATGGATAAAGTTTCGACATTCACTTGTGTAAAATTTCTTCTAATAGAATTTTTACAATTAATTTTAATTTTTTTATTTTATTAAATTATTATTTTTATCTTAAAAAATAAATATCAATTTTCATGCATCATAATTTAAAACATTGTTATTATAAAAAGCCTCACACACAAGCATGTTCAAACAAGAACAATCACTAGCCTATTGAATGAAACTTGTGCCACACTGCAAAGAATGCTGAGAAAATCATGATTAGTACAAATGTTTAAGTTCAACCATGTTAATTTTTCAAAAGGACGTAGCAATACATACGATTGAATTGGAGGATCACATCAATGAAAGTTGTCCAAAGTAAGAAGTGAGTCAAACTCGGTCACTCAAAAATAGCCAATGCAATCTTGTCGTGGTGGTGACAAGAAATGACTTGACTCGCACAACCAGGCAAGCCGTGTGGAAAAAATTGTTGTTAAAAATAAAGGAAGTTGCTAATCTTTTCAATCATGGAGGTGAGATTTTTTTCATCTAAAGTAAAGTAATGTTCTGAGAAAATAATTATTTAATAGAATGACTCATATTAGATATTCATGTGAATCTCAGGTAATTATCGAAATTATTATTTGATTTCAGAACATTGACGAAGTTAATATTTTTGACCAATTATGAATTGTCATATATGTAGAAATTATTTTTTTGTTTCTTAAAACTTAATATATTATGCACATGGCTGCACATGATAAATGATTATGAACTGTACAATAACTTCTAGTCTTTTTTTTTATTAGCAAAATGAACAAAAATTTTATTAATGTAAAAGATAGTACAATGGATACTACACCATACATCAATACACAGGAGATACAAAAGACATCAATGCTGAACAAGTCCCGTCCCAACTAAGTTGACACCGAACAAGCAACAATTATATACCAACACACACCAACATAAGCAAAAATAAAAAGAAATACCCAATAACTTCTCGTCTTCCTGAAACTTATTTATCTAATTAAGAAATTGGACATAACGGTTGAGTCTTGGGTTTATATCATTGAAGTCATTAGTGGTCTAATAGTATCTTGTATGAGAGGTTATGATTTCAAATATTCTCAAAGCGAGAATATGTGACAATATGTTCTTTTTTCATTCACTGGTTGAGCTTGTTAGTGATACGATAAATTTATCAACAACAAATTGAGTTTATTTATAAATTATACTTATCAATAAATACTCTTTTCATTAACACAAAAGAAAAAAGTCTTGAATTCATATCAAGGAGGACCATTTTTGATTTTGCAATGTGCACACCACTTGGATAAATTCATGGTCTAAACACCGGCATCTCTCTCATTAGAGAGGATTATTGATTAAAATTTTCAAGCAAAGATATTTTCATGGAAAGTCATTAATTTTTTTTTTAAAAAAAATAGTTTTACTATTATTTATTATTTTAAGATGGGAAAATTATAACCTTGAAGTGATAGTTATTGCACCAGAAATGATGTTTTTCAGGAGATGCAAAAACTTCCACATGAAATTGGAAAGTAGACAGAGATTGAATATAATCTGATTCGAAATAATAAGTCACATAGTTAATCAACTCTTTCACTTATGACTGTTATTCCTAAAGGTTTAGAAAAATAAAGCCCCCAAAAGTGTTTGTTTATTTTTTTTAGAGCAATCACTTAAAAAAAAAAGGCCAGAGATTAGGCCTATCTCCATTTTGTTTTCTCTAAACACGGATGCATAAACGAGACCAATAATGGCCTTAAGGTGTTTAATTTTTTCATAGTATTGGTCCAACACCTATTCATCATATAATTTGGTTTCATATGCTTCCATTACAAAGTAATGGATACATTTTATTCGTGTTTAAACCAAGGCACACAGGACTTTCCAAAAGAAAAATACAATAGATAAAATGACAACACTACAGTTATATTACCATGGCCAAACTTGGAGCTTATTATTGTAGGTTTGGAAGAGTTTAAGTCTAGTCTAGCCATGTTGTATAGGATATGGTGGCATTTCAACATATATAGCTTTTACTAGAGAGCCTGTAGAGACTTGAAAAAAAAAAATAAAAAAAAAATAAATGAATGAATAGAAAGGGGTATGTGACAATAATCATTGGAGATGGCCCTGAATATATAGTACGCCATAAGGGGATTAATTATTAAGAAATATAAAATTGATCCAGACAAAAAAAATAAATAAATAAATAATATGTATCGTTGTCTAATGGATAGAAAATCGGGAAGAGATAAGAATTTGGGGAAGGAAACCGAGAGAGAGATGGGGAACAAAACAGGGGCAAGTCGTGTGAAAACAGGGAAGGAAATGAGAGAAAAAAAAAAGGGGGAAAAGAGAGAAAGAGAAAAAGTGGAAAAGAGAAACAGAAGGGAAGAAGCAGAAGTGGTGGTGGTCGCAAGAGGGGAATCGAGGCTAGGGGGCGACGGATTGGCGATGGGTTTTGGATTGCAATTGAGGCTGTGTGTTGCGGATTGGAGGGACGCGAAGCAGCAGATGGGTTGGGACGGATCTGTCGGGGAGTTGTCGACTTTGGCCGTATCATTAGATCGTGATTTGAATTCGGTTTCTGCTTCAGGTTGATGACGAGTGGGGAGGATGGAGCTGCGACAGAATAAATGGATTTCAGGTTGGATTGCTGATTCGGTCATGACTGTGTTTGGAGACGATGTTGTATAGCTCGAAACTGTGTGAGTGGATGTTACAGTTTTATGGTTCGGGATTTGTGTTGCAGTTTTGTGTGTGGCTGTTTGGGTTTGACGCAGAGCAGGAGAGATAGCAGGTTGGTTGTTACGGTTGTGGTGTATGGCTACGGCTGTGGGAGTTGTGGTACAAGGTTGCGTGTATATGTACGTATATATATATATATCTGTATATGTGTGCGTGTTGGTGTGCGGCAATATGTGTATATGTCTGTGTGTATAATGGTGCGGAGGAGGTTCCAGGTTTGGGTAACAATCGTTTGGCAGTGGTGTTGGTTACGTGTTGAGGTGGAGGAAGAGAGATGTGCTGTTGTGATGGGCTGTTTGTTGTTGCGGTGGGCTGTCGTTATGAATTGTGCGTGTTAGAGCAGCGGTTGTGGAATTATTGGGCAGGTTGGTTAAGGGATTTTATGTGTCAATTTGTTGGGAAGATCATTGGGGATTGATAAACGGTTGCGGGGTTGTGAGGTTGCGGCTGAGATGGGTTTCTCTGTTCTGTTGCCTTTGGTTGAGAACAGGGGCTAATGTTGGTGTTACAGGGGTGCGGCATATATAAATGTATATGTGTGGATGTCGGTTGGATTGGCTTAGATTGGATTGAGGCGTGATGTGATGATTGAACTTGTGGGTGTTCTGATGATTGAACTTGTGGGTGTTTTGATGACATTGTAAGGGAGATTACAGCAGTTTGGATTGAGGCATGGTCTCATAGGCATGATTTGGATGTGTGAAGTTGTTGTTGTTTGAATTTTATGTATGTTTAAAATGAGCTACTCAAATTGGAAGTGAGGACTCTGCAACAGAGAACTAGACAGTAATCTGATGAGAGGAAGGGAAAGTTCTTCAATATCTGATGGATGGGATGATAAGATGGATGGGATGATAAAGGGACAGAATCTGTCAGGATCATCATCTGCTTGAGGGAAAAAGGCTGAAGAAGCTAATGAAACTGGATTTAAAATGGTTGGCCGACTCGATCAACTTGCCGGTGTGTTTTCTTCAACTTATGAACCGTGGACGAAAGATTAACCTGGTTGATTGGATTGCGTAGTGGACACGACTTCTGAGGGTTGAGATAACCCGATCAGGTATGGTACTTTACTAAGTAAGGAATAGGATTAAATTAGGATTGATGTGCATATTGATTGAATGATTCTTGTGCTTATCTGATGATAGAAGATCACATAGGAGTTCTTGCTTTGAGACACTTTGAGTTGATTGTTTATTTGCTTCCGTGTTCTTTATGATTATTTGGGGATTGTGATTTACTTCTTGAGTTGTCATCATATGTGATTTATGTTTTAGAAGGATTGTTGATATTGTGACATGTGGATTTGCGTAAATGTTGAGATTGCTCGAGCATGACACGTAGGTTTGGGATGAACTCTTGTGATGTAAATGCTATTGTTGATCTTAAATATGATGCATTATTTAAAGCATGTTGCATATGCTTATGAAAGTGATGTTTCATTTGAACTGTACTATTGCATGATGAAATCATGGCATATTGGCATAGTGTGATTTCTTGAAAGCATAGTGTGGGTCAGCACGAGGTGTTGTGCATTATGAGGGCGTAGGTCCTGTGGTGAAAAACCCAAATTCTGGCCAACATCAGTACCCACGGGCTGACGGGGGCGGACCGTGAAGTGGGACATGGGTGACATAGAGTTGCATGTGTGCGTCACAGCATATTGACATCGCATTGTAGAAATTCATGAATGTGATATTGATTTTGTATGGATGCATTATATAAATTGCCATCACATCATATGAATGATTTGGGAGGCATGTAGATATACATGTACACTTGCACATGCCACGTCTTAATTTTGTTCCTTGCATTAGTATTGTACCATACCAGCATGTTGGCGCTGACCCATTCGTGGGCACAGGTTTCAGATAAGGCTCCTGGTACGTGGGACTTGATGAAGTCTTGGAGAAAGGAGAGGAAATAAATTTGGAAGAATATTTGGCCCTTGGGGCGTATTTTGGTATTATAAAAGATTGGTGTGTTTCTGAAAAGAATGGAAATGGCATTGTATATTGTAATAAATATGGAATTTGTGATCTTTTAGTTTAAGTGTAGGAGTAGACGTGATGGATTGTATAATTAGGCGATGTATATTTAACTTTGATAAGATTGTGGCCATCGAGTGAGGATGGATTGTGATGTGTTTGTATTTATATGATGTATTGTGATTATCAGGGGGAAAAAGGCTCAAAAAACAAAGGAGGTTCTGCCGAAATTTTTTTAAAACAGGAATGTATGTAGGCTTGTATCTAAATTAGTTAAATATTTATTTATTTACTTATTCGTCTAGTTGTTTTCTTCCTTTATTTCGCTTGAGTCGCGTCCCCGGGTTCGGTCGGGAATTCGGGGCGTGACAGAGCCAACTTAAAATAATACACCTATCTTGCTTATAACACATTCCTAACAATATCTAAGACAAAGCTATTTCTTCACTTGCCAATAACATAGCATACAATTTCAATTTGAACAAGTGATGTCTCTCAATGTTTTCATACCCCAAGAAACATTTGTTTAACTTGATGTAGTTTTCTTATCACATCTTGGATATCTATTCGTTCACTAGGTAACTCTGCAGAACATGCAATTCTAATTTGAAAAATTGAAAGCAAGCACCCTACCCTTTTACCTCTTAACTGTATATGATTTCTAGCCATGTTGGTTGTTGGTTCGTCGATTTCTTCTACCAGTAGACATGAATCAACAAGTTCTTCCACTTATTCTGGGAGAGCCATCTTACAGAAACTATGAAGGCTTAGACCATCTTCGAAAATTTTATCAGTTGGTCTCTTCCATATAATCATCTCCAACAATAGAATCCCGTAACTGTATACATCCCCTTTTGTGGTGTTAGATTTGATAGAATAATATAAAAGAGAGAAGAGAAAAGAGAGAAGAAGGAAAAAAACCCAAAGGATTACATTGTATTAGACTGAATTATTAATGAAACTAAACAAGAGAGCTCCTTATATAGGAGGGTTACGAGGTTGTACATGGAAAGTAGTAATAAAGGAAAGGTTGTACATGAAAAGTATTAATAAATGAAATAAACTATGAAACCCTAATCCTATTAGAATTACACAATAATATATATGTGAACTATTATACTTCTAACACCCCCCCTCAAACTCAAAGTAGGAGGTAGATCAACTTGAGTTTGCAAACAAAATTTGGACATGGATTGGTTGACTTAGTGGTGTTGTGGTTGAAATGGAGATGTAACCCAAACGGACATGGCGGTGGAGCTAGACTCTTAAGAAAGTTCATGATGATGCACGGAAGTGCGGAGTTAGAACTGAAAGTGGCGCATGGAAGCACAAATGATGGTGTGCATAGCCGATGAGTAATGATAGTGAGGAGCAGTGACATGGTCACGACTAAGTCGGATGGTTGATCGAATGTTGACAGGGACGGTAAGGAGTAATGACATGGTCACAACTGAACCGGATGGGAGATCGAATGTTGATGAACAGAGACGTTGTACCGATGATTAACAAATGTGGTGGGGGAACAAGGCCGATAGATATTCCGGTGGTGCAACAGTGAGTGAGTGAGTGAGGCCTTCGGTCGGTGACTAAATCAATAGTAAATGAGTGAGTGAGACTTTCTGTCTGTGACTGAACAATAGTGAGCGAGCGAGTGAGTGAGACCTTCAATCTGTGACTGAATAAAGTGAGTGAGTGAGTGAGTGAGTAAGATCCTCTGTCTGTGACTGAACAATAGTGAGCGAGCGAGTGGGCGAGTGAGTGAGACCTTCGATCTATGACTAAATAGAATGAATGAGTGAGTGAGTGAGAACTTCTGTCTGTGACTAGTGGCTACAAGTGCTTTAATTTGTTAAAAAGATGAACAGTTGACTGTGTTCTGCGAAACACAACAATGGCTGAGAGACGATGGCCAATGGTATTGACCTGCAAGGACAATGATGTAGCGCGATAACTTGTTGCGCTTTAATTGAAGAGCAACTGATGATGGCTAATGGTGGTGAGTGAGCGATGGTGCCCGATTGTGGTTGGATCGTGGCCCATGACATTAATGATCTTAGTGGAGCTTTGACGTGGTGGTTGAGAGGCTGCTAGCAGGAGAGCATCTGGTGGAGCAACATTAATGAAGAGGTCTGGATTGGTGTTGTTGGTGGTTGTTGCCTCTTTTTTTTTTGTCTTAGCTGAATAAGATTTACGAAGATTGGGGTTGGGCCTCGAGATGGGTTTA
The DNA here is from genome assembly GCA_008638375.1 of Nyssa sinensis. Lineage (NCBI taxonomy): Eukaryota > Viridiplantae > Streptophyta > Magnoliopsida > Cornales > Nyssaceae > Nyssa > Nyssa sinensis. The sequence continues at coordinate 19,652,022 of CM018049.1, read as the reverse complement.
AATTTGTGGGTTTAAGTACCTGTGGACGGATGGTTGATTTAAAATAATGGTTGAGTATATGGGTCTAATGGAGGGGCTAGTTCAAATAAGGGAACTGGGTTAAAATAGAATGTGTTTGAAAGGTAGGATGCTTTTCAAACTGTGATTATGAAAATCCCACGGGTGAAAGTTGGAGGAGCGGGCGAAGAAGCAATTTGAGATGGAGTCGCCACTGCTTTGGGAGGTGAAGTAACCAAAGACTTAGTCGGTGCTGTTCTTGAAGCCTGAGCAAAAAAAAAAAAGCACCAAAGTAATGGCCTTGGTTCTATTGTTGGGCAACCACTAGAGCCTGGAAATGCTGATATGGTTGGGGCTGTTGTGTTGCTGGTTTGGGCTGCTGTGTTGCTGCGGTTTGGGCTACTGATTGGGCTGCGGTTTGGGCTACTGTGTTACTGGTCTGGGCTGCATTTTGGGGTCTGCAATATGAGACGTGATATGGAAATCAAGCTCATCTACCTATTGGAAATCACTCTCCTTTGATTGAGGATATAAAATCGTCTTCCATTCATCATAAAAACGGGGAGGCTACTGATATGATTGAAAGGGAAGAGGCTTAATATCCCAAGAAAAATCGAGGGTGGCAGAGCAATGGCATGGAAGAGGAAACCAAATCGGACAAAAGTGCTGATAGACCTGATGTAGTAGATGATCACCCGAGTGGGACCTAATGTGGGGCTGCTGTGAAGGATTGGTGTTGGGTCTGAATGGTGAGTGATTGGTGTTGGGTTCTGCAACAGAGAGCAGCTCTCCAACGGTGGCGAGTGGGTGGTGAAGGTCACAGATGAAAATGGCTCTGATACTATGGCGAGTGGATGGTGAAAGTCGCAGATCAAAATGGCTGGCGAGTGGATGGTGAAAGTCGCAGATCAAAATGGCTGGCGAGTGGATGGTGAAAGTCGCAGATCAAAATGGCTCTGATACCATGTTAGATTTGGTAGAATAATATAAAAGAGACAAGAAAGAGAGAAGAGAGAAAAAGGGAAAAAACCCAAAGAACTACATTGTATTAGACTGAATTATTAATGTGAAACTATACAAGGGATCTCCTTATATAGGAGGGTTATGAGATTGTACATAGAAAGTAGTAATAAAGGAAATGTTGTACATGGAAAGTATTAATAAAGGAAATAAACTATGGAACCCTAATCCTACTAGAATTATAGAATAATATATATATATATATATATGAACTATTATACTTCTAACATGTGGAAACCTCACCACCCATCCCATACTCTAAAGTAAAACAAACCAAAGTTGAATGTAGTTAAGATCTAAATAAATTCAAAGAAGTATATTTGGGCATCCTATTAAGTCTAGCAAGGAAAAAGAAAAAGGCATCAATTTAGCTTCGTCAAAATAAATTTTTAAAGCCAGCTTGTGCTTGAACCAAGTATCTGCACTTTTGCAGACACTTCTTCTTCTAGTATTTTGAACGAAGTTACCCCTTGGAGTTAAAATAAACTCTCATAGTCTTTCATAAAAGGACTACATATTTATGTCAAATTGAAATTTAATTTTCAAATCTACTAAATCCCACTTCAAATTCCCTCAAGACAAGGCTCAAAACTATTCTTTAAAACATAAATCATTTCCATCAACTAATGAAATAACAATTCTAAAGAAGCACATAATGCAATTAAAAGTGTTTTACTTTACATTAATAGACTTCTTTTCTATAAATACTTTTCATTAGTCCCTTTTATGGTGATGTAAAACCTGAAGAATGCACAAGGATGTTACTTAGTCTAATAATTTCGATCATCTTGTATATAATATTGAAGCAGAGTCATGGCATGGGACACTCAAAAAATTTGAAACTACTAATAATTTTGCCAAAACAAAAAAAAAAAAATCTAATTTGAAGAACAAGGAAATATTGTAGGAAATTTTACCTGGAAGCAACATACCCAACTGTTCCTTTTATTGCAGCTGAACTGGTTTTGCCTTTACCAAAATTGTTAGAAGCCTCAGAAAGGAGTTTGGTTAATCCAAAATCCCCCACATGTGCAATCAAATCATCGTTAAGGAGAACATTGCTTGGCTTGAGATCACAATGAAAAATTACTGTCTCACAATGGTGGTGGAGATAATCTAGTGCCAAAGCAACAGCAATTGTAATGTCTAGTATTTTATTAAGCTTCAAATTCCTTCCTTGATGTCTGCCATTTAGATGCAACCAGTTTTCTAGACTCCCATTCGGCATGAACTCATAAACTAGAGCCAGAAAATCACTTCCTTCTGAAGTCCACACTAGAACAAGAAGTTATAATTTTTAAGAGATTTTGATGTCGAATCCCACTCAGAGCCCTACATTCAGCCATGAAACTTTTGAAAGCGCCTTGTTGTTTAAGGTTTAGAACCTTCACTGCAAATAGAATTCTATCTTGATTGAGAATTCCTTTGTATACAGAACCAAAACTTCCCATGTCAATCAAATTGGATGAAGCAAATCCCTTTGTTGCATCATAAAGCTCTTTGTAAGAAACCTTAATGAATCCATATCCCAAGGGAAATGGAGAAAAAGACTTCCTCTTTGGCCTTTTACCTCGATAAATTATTACAATTGCCACAATAGAAGACAACAAAATAACCCCACTAATTGCAATAACAATAACTTTCACAGAAAGAACCTTTTTAGGCTTCCTTGATTCTAAATTAAAGCATGTCGGCAACTACAGTTGAGGGATTCCGCTGCAAAGCTTCTTGTTTCCATCAACCAAAATTGTACTAAAATCTTTAAAAACTCCTCTAGTTGGAACCTCACCCTCAAGGTGGTTAAAGGAAAGATTCAAACTTTGCAGACCAGTAAGTGATTGCAACTCTTTGGGAATCCTTCCAGACAAATTATTACACGATAGATCAAGTAATCGAAGGCCCTTCAAAGAGCTCAATGATGGAGGGATGCTTCTGTCGAGTAAGTTCCCTGCCATGTGAAGGTATTCTAATCCCAAACAACTGCATAGTTCTTTGGGGATTCACCAGATAAATTATTGTCAAAAATATATCTCTCCAAGATTTTTCAAGTTACCCACATCTGCTGGAAAGGAACCAGTGAAGGAGTTTTCAAATAATTGAAGAGATGTCAATTGATCAAAAAGGCTGATGAAGGGTTTGGGAATATTACCACTTAACTTATTTTGGGCAAGGGAAAAAGTTTGTATATATTTTCAGTTTCCAAGAGACAAAGGAATGCTTCCTTCCAACTCATTGGCACTGAGGGAAAGAATATTTAATTGAGTGAGGTTGCCCAAGTAGGATGGGATGGAACCCGATAGTCTATTTTTTTCCAAACCTAGTTGGCCTAATTCTTTAAGCTTGCCAATGGAATTGGGAATGACTCTAGTGAGATGATTCCCCCTTATATAGAATCTATTTAATTTGACAAGGTTCCCAATTCCATCAGGAATGCTTCCATATATCTCATTCCTTCCTTATGAGAGATATGTTAATTGGGTAGACAGATTTCCTATGAAATTTGGCAACCCACCCCCGAAGTGATTGGTGTTGGACCCAAAATTGTCAGACTAGTAAGATTGGTCAAAGAAGTTAGAAAGTTCAAATCACCATATTTTCCATTTCCTAATCGGTTAAAAGCAACATTAAACCATTGAAGACCATGAAGCACACCCAAATTGTTGAACTTGTCCGATTAGATTATTGTCACTAATATCAAATATTTCAAGTCCTAAAATGTTAGATAACGTTACTGGAATTGTTCCAGTAAATTGGTTCAATGCCATACCATTCTTTCGGAGATTAGGAAAATTGAAGACAATATTGGGCATAAGCTTTCCGGACAATTGGTTATCTATTAGCCGAATTTGAATGAGAGATGAGATATTGTAAAGCGAGGAAGGTATCATACCAAATAGCTTGTTTTCACTTAATTCAATGTATTTAAAATTCTTCAGTCGGCCAAGATCATGAGGAATGTTTCCTTTTAAATTATTTCTCCTAACGGAAAAAATTGTTAGAGATGAAAGGTTTCCAAGGAAAGATGGGATGCCTCCAGTTAGATTGTTGTAACCAAGCCACAAATCAACTGACCCGCGACAAAAAACCTAGCTGGGGAGGGATATTCCCAATAAGATTGTTGTGGACCAAAGAGAAGTTCTTGAGGTATGAGCAATTTGTTAGTTCAACAGGAATTTCACCTCCCAAAGAATTGTTACTCAGACTCAGATATTGTAGCAGCCACAAACGACCAATCTCTTTGGGGATGGTACCATGCAAGTTATTGTTAGAAAAGTTAAGCACTCTCAGAAAAGTGAGGTTTCCAATAGGAGGCGACAGAAACCCTATCAGGCTCTGGTCATCTAGTCTCAAACTGACGACTCTCTGATGCCTACGACCGCATGTAACACCCTGCCACTTGCAGAATTGGAGAGATTCATTCCATGAACTCAGTGCTCCAGTTGAACTATCAACGAGGAAATTCTTGAAGTTAAGCAATGCAAGTCAATCGCTTTCATTCCCAAAGTCGGGGGCTGCATTAGTGTAAGACGATGCATAGCCTAGTATAAAAATACAAGCTGGAAAAAAGTTGAGAAGACAAGGCCAGCCAAATCTCATGCTAAAACACAATATCATCATTTTAGATTGGCAAACGAGTAAAGTGTAAACCAAAATTTTCCTGCCCTGTATAAAAACAATACTAAAATCAACTTGCAGTTGTGATCCACATATATTTTGCTGATGAGTCCCATAGTGATTAATGCATGCAGGGAACCATGAATACTTTTCTCTTGTTATCAACATTAGAGTCAAAGCCAATTGGCAACCCTTATGTCCATCTTTAATTTGAACACCACAACATGTCAAGGTGAGGTCCCTTTGGATAATGAAAGCTGTTATAGTTGATGGCCTGTAGCTTAAATGTTAGAGATTTTCAATTGTGTTCTTAATGTGAATATGACAATAGATTTCACTAAACGCGATTTCAAAATTACAATACTGTGACACATTATATTGGAGATAAAATTGAGTTAAGCTATAATGTTTTTGAGTATATTATAAAAGATTAGTAAATTTTATAGAGGCGACTGTAGCATAAAGCTAACAAAATAATTACTTTAGACCCCACTTAAATTGAAGGGCTAAATTTTAGGTATCTATAGTATAATCAAACTAAAAGTTTAAGATTAATAAAAATCTAAGTATTTTTTATTGTTATCTATTTAGATACTAAAAATTTATGTAAAAAATTTATTATCAGAGTTTTATTCAACATATAGCTTTCTTTTTGAAAAATAACTAAACTTTATATTATAAAAGTAAAAATAATATATATATATATATATATAGGATACAAAGTAAAAATTACATTAATATTTTAAAAAAGTCTCATTTAGAATTATTATTTTCTTTCTTTAAACCTCCAATTATATATAGTCGGCCTAAAATTTTAGGTACTGCTGTACCATGTTCCCAACCGTGATATCGATAATCTTTTTTCGATCATTACAGATTATATTATCGCAGGAAGTGTAAGAAAGTTATGCATCACGTTCAGTATAGATAATCAAACTGCTATTTTTTTTTTTTTTGAAAGAAGAGAATGAACAAGTAGCGGGAGAAAAGGAAGAAAGACGAGCATATTACTGTTGCTTGATAATCTGCCAAATCCTTCCCCTTTCAGTCTCCGAGACAACGCTACAAGGGTCATCTCCGAGGTTTTTTAAGATGCATTCATGGTGGAGAATATTTAGTTCATAAATAAATATTGAACTAAACTCAATAAAATAGTCTTAACTTAATTATTTAAAATCGATTATATAAATTTTATCTCGTCGTTCTTCTCCATTTAAGGCTCATAAATAAATAAATAAAGAACTTGATGATTCTTCTAATTCATTATGAGATGAAAAAGGAGACAATCAAAGGAAGAAGTTAAAATGGCCATAAGAAATTTAAAAAGACTGCTTTAAAGAATATTTCATGCTCCCTTCTGTTTTTTTGCTTTAAAAAGACAACTTAAGATGAAAAATACAAAGTTAGAAAACATTAGTTACTAGAATGTTTTTACTTTAAACTAATAGTTGATAAATATCTCATCTGAAATTTGACTAGTTAGCATAAAATAATACCTAACTACCAGAGCTTATATATACTGCAAACAAGCAAGATTACTAGGAAAAACAACCACAAAGGATGCTTGTTCTTTACCCTAAATTCCTAATCCTAAATAATTATTACATTTTATGCAACAAAGTTTTTAGTAAGCAACCAGTTGTTCAAAATGCTTAAATTATTTGAGAATTTGTACTTGGAGAGATAAACAAATAACATACATATACAGAATTGAACAAAATACAGCCTTGCGCAAATAAATCAAACTGGAGACCAAATGCAAATATAGAGATTTCTCAAATACAAATTCTGATACCATATTAAACAACCAATTACTTCAAAAAAGTGTCTCTTCTATTTTTATTTTAATTTTTATTTTTTGTATTTTTTCAATTTTACTATTTTTTAACTTTTTTATTTTCACGTAAATATTGATTAAAACATTCTTGATTAGAAATAAAAAATGAAATAATTATGGTAGACATTTCCTCTCAAATTAGAGCATCACCGTGACATGATTCATGCCATGTATTTAAAATTTATTTACATTAACACTGAATTTCTCTATACTACTTTATAATGTCAAAAAATAAAAAAAAAAAAATGACATGCCACTGAAACTTTTTTCCAAAAAAAATTATTCAATTAATTGACAATAGTACAAGGATATAAAAATATAGGGATAATTACAATGACATTCCAAGTTATCTGAAAATTGCAAGACTTTCTATATGTTATATTGGTATTATATAGTTTTATTTTTTGTTGATACAAGTAATGCGAGGAGAGAGAAATCTTAAATATTGTGTCTGTACAGTAACTTGAACCAAAATCGTATGTACAAAGGAGATGGATCTTTCTATCTCGGATAAACCAACTTGCCTAATAATATACAGTTTCACCCTCCATATAAAATCAATCATTAACGGTGTGATTAAAATACTTTTATATTACACTAACTCTCCCTATCTTTTTAAAAAGTACAAAAATTATAGAGGTAGTCAATATAATTTTTCTCATCAAGAATAATAAATGCAGAGATAGTGACTGAAACCGAAATGATTGATACCCTCTACATAAGGAGTAAATGTCTTTGGAAGCTTTCGAGTGTAATTATGCTCATTTAAATAAATATATATGAGATTTATTGTGCATATAGTGAATTAATAATTTAAATAAATGAAATTTCAATAGTCAAGAACGTCAATAAAATTTTACCTAATAGAATTTTTATAATTAATTTTAATTTTTTAATTTTATAAAATTATTATTTTTATCTCAAAAAATACATTATCAATTTTCATGCATGGTATTTTAAAACATGTTATTATAAAAAGCCTCACACTCGAGCATTTGATTAAGCTTTTCAACAAGAACAATGCCAAAGCAATCATAGTAAAAGAAAAGAATTAGCTTATTGAATGAAACTTGTAACACTGCAAAGAAATGCAGAGAACAATCATGATTGGTACAATTGTATATGTTCAACCGTGTGAATTTTACACATGGACGTGATACATATGATTGGATTAAAGAATCCACATCAATGACAGTTGTCCAAAGTAACAAGTGAGCCAAACTAAGATCACTCAAAAATAGCAAATGCAATTACGTAATGGTGACAAGTAATGACTTGATCCACACAACAAGGTGTGCCGTGTGGAAAAATATATTATTATAGAAAAATGAATGCAAATGTCAGGGCGGTGACATTTTTGTGTCGGACTAAAGTAGTGCTCTTAGAAAAAATATCTAATAGACTGGTCTATGATAAATATTTATGTGAGTCTCACGTAACAATAAACAGTTACATTGGTACGCTATAGTGATGTCAGTTCAAGCATGGCAAATTGTTTTTGACAAATGATCAACTACCATGTACGTAGAAGTTTTTTTTTTTTTTTTGTCTCTTAAAATCTAACATATTATACACACGACAACAAATAATTGACCAAGATTAATGATTTCAAGCTATACAATAACTTCTTGTCGCACTAAAACTTGTTTCTTTGATTAGCAACTTAGATTTTTAGTCTGAGGCTTGAGTTCATATCATTGAAGTTATTAATGATTGAATGCCATCTCAGTATCTCTTCTTGTATGAGAGATCATAGTTTCAAATTTCTATAAAATAAGAGTATGTAATAATATGTTAATTTTTTGATCAAAAGTTAAACTTGTAATAGATTTTCCAGCAATAAGCGGACTTGTTTACAAGTTATATTTGTAAACAAATATTCTTTTCGTTATTAACCTTTTTTTTTCTTAGTTTTATTGTAATTTATATATTTCTTTTTAGAGGAAAAAATTATAACCTTGAAGCGATAGTTACAGTACTAGAAAGGATGCTTTCACGAGATGCAAAAACTTCCACATGAAATTGGAAAGTAGACATGTGCGACGGAACTTCGAGACTAATTAAAGCATTAGCCAAGTAATCTTGGATGTGATGGTTATAAGCATTTGGACTGATAAATCTCTGGAAATTTTTTTCCCACAGGATTCCAGCTTAACATAACATTGTGCTCTGGAAGAAAATTCAAAAAAAAACTTCCACACACAGCATTTGTATTACGCGCTTATATATAATGCACTGTATGGTGAGGTATCAACTTTTGACATGACACTGAATATAATTAAAGTTAATTAATTAATTTAGAATGAGCATAAATAAGTTTGCGTTATAAGAAAATTGACATGTTTAATACAATTAATAAATTGATCGTATTCGGATGTTAATCATATTAATTGGTTCAACACAACTAAACATATTTAATTATAAAGTAAAAAGGACTATAAATCAAAGTAATTCAACCTACATGAAAAGGTTATCAAAATTTAGAAGATTTTTTCACTTATAAAAGAGATTTTTACTTTATTTTGTTTCACATTTAAAACTCATCTAATTTGAAGATTATTTTACACTAATAAAAAATAACTTTAAAAAAAAATTGAATTAAAATATTAATTGTGTTGACAAGTGCGGTGTTGACACGTGTAATATATTTAACAAATAAACCTAATATTTAATTACCTTGATATGATAGTTATATGCATCTTGACCAAATAACTTGAGATTCTTTTCGGGCAGGGTTGATATTAGGAGAAATTATCTAGTGAACACATCATGTATTTTGATTTCACATGCTTCTTAGTACAAAGTAAAAGATACATTTTATTCATGTTTATACCAAGGTACATAAGACTTGCCAAGAGAAAAACAGAGTAGATAAAATGACAACACTACAATTATATGCCATGGCCAAACTTGGAGATAATTATTGTACGTTTGGAAGAGTTTAAGTAAACTCGAGCCATTTTGTAGAGGATATGGTAGCATTTCAACATATATAGCTTTTATTGGAGAACCAACTTAAAAATAATACACCAATCTTGCTTATAACACATTCCTAGCAATATCTAAGGCAAAGCTATTTCTTCACTTGCCAATAACAGAACATGCAATTCCAATTTGAACAACTGATGTCTCCCTATGGCCTCATACACCAAGAAACAGTTGTTTAACTTGATGTAGATTTTTTATCACATCTTGGATTTTCATACGTTCACCAGGTGACTCTGCAGAACATGCAATTCCAATTTGAATAATTGAAAGCAAGCACTCTACCCTTTTACCTCTTAATTGTGTAGGATTTCTTGCCTTGTTGGTCATTACTTCGTTGATTTCTTCTACTAGTAGACATGAATCAACAAGCTCTTCCACTCGTTCTGGGAAAGTCATCTTACAGAAACTATGAAGGCTTAGACCATCTTTGAACATTTTATCAGTTGGTCTCTTCCCTGTAATCATTTCCAACAGTAGAATTCCATAACTGTATACATCTCCTTCTGTGGAAGCCTCACTACCCATCCCATACTCTATAGTGCAACAAATCAAAGATGAATGTAGTTAAGATCTCAATAAATTTAAAGAAGCATATGTTTGACTTCCTATCAGGTCTACCAAGGAAAAAGAAAAGAGCATCAATTAAACTGCATCAAAATGTACTTCTAAAGCCAACTTGTGCTTGCACTAGGGATCTGCACCTCTGGAGGCACTTATTTCTCTAGCATTTCCAATGAAGTTACCCATTGGAGCTAAAAAAAAACTTTCTCAGTATTTCATAAGAAGGACTACATGTTTAGGTCATATTAAAAATTAGTTGTCAACTCTACCAAATCCGACTTCAAATTCACTCAAGACAAGGTTCAAAACTTGTCTTTAAAGCATAAATCATTTCCATTAACTCATAAAATAAAAATTATAAAGAAGCACATTATATGATCAAAAGTGTTTTACTTTACATCAATCTACATCTTTTTTATAAATAATTTTCATTAGCTACCTCCTTTATGGTAATGCAGGTCCTGAAAAATGCACATGGATGTTGCCTAAATTGATAATATAGATCATCTCTCTTGTATGTAATATTGAAGCAAAGCCATGCCATGGAGCACTCCGAAAGTAGAAACTACTAATAATTCTTAAAAAAAATTCTAATTGGAAGAACAAATAAATGTAGGAAATTTTACCTGGAGCAACATACCCAATAGTTCCTTTTATTGCAACTGAACTGATTTGGCCTTCACCAAAATTCCCAAAAGCATCATAAAGGAGTTTAGCTAATCCAAAATCGCCCACGTGTGCAATCAAATCATCATCAAGAAGAATATTACTTGGCTTGAGATCACAATGAACAACTACTGTCTCACAATGGTGGTGGAGATAATCCAATGCTGAAGCGACATCAATTGCAATGTCCAGTCTTTTATTGAGGTTCAAATTGCTAGCTTGATGTCTCCCATTAACATGCAACCAATTTTCTAAACTTCCATTAGGCATGAAGTCAAAAACTAGAGCCAAAAAATCATTACCTCTGAAGTCCACACTAGAACAACAAGTTATAATCTTCAGGAGATTTCGATGCCGAATCCCACTCAGAGCCCTGCATTCAGCCATGAAACTCTTGAAAGCTCCATGTTGTTGAAGGTTTAGAACCTTCACTGCAACTAGACTTCTGTCTTGATTGAGAATTCCTTTGTATACAGAACCAAAACTTCCCATGCCAATCAAATTGGATGAAGAAAATCCCTCTGTTGCATCATAAAGCTCTTTGTATGAAACGGTCAAGAATCCATATCTCAAGGGAGATGGAGAAGAAGACTTTCTCTTTGGCCTTTTACCCAGATAAATGATAGTAATTGCCACGATAGAAAAGAAGAAAATAACCCCACTAATTGCTATAACAATAATAACTTTCATAGAAAGAGCCTCCTTAGGCTTCCTTGATTCTAAATTAAAGCATGCTGGCAACTGCAATTAGGGGATTCCACCACAAAGCTTATTGTTTCCAGCAATCAAAATTGCACTAAAATTTCTGAACACGCCTCCAGTTGGAACCTCACCCTCAAGGTGGTTAAATGAAAGATTCAAACTTTGCAGACCAACAAGTGATTGCAGTTCTTTGGGAATCATTCCAGACAAATTGTTGTGCGATAGATCAAGGAACCGAAGACCTTTCAAATATCCCAGTGATGGAGGGATGTTTCCTTCGAATAAGTTCCCTGCCATATAAAGGTGCTCCAATTCCAAACAGTTGCCAAGTTCTTTGGGGATTTCACCAGATAAATTATTATCAAAAATATATATCTCTCCAAGATTTTTCAAGTTACCGACATCAGGTGGAAGGGAGCCAGTCAAGGAGTTGTCAAAAAATTCGAGAGTTGTCAATTGATTGAAAAGGCTAATGAAAGGATTGGGAATATTACCACTAATCTTATTTTGGGCAATGGACAAAATTTGCAAATATTTGCAGTACCTAAGAGATAAAGGTATGCTTCCTTCCAACTTGTTGAAACCGAGGGCAAGAATAATTAATTGAGTGAGGTTGCCCAGGGAGGATGGGATGGAACCTGATAGCCTATTTATTTCCAAATCTAGCACACCTAGTTTTTGAAGCTTGCCAATGGAATCGGGAATGACGCTAGTGAGATGGTTGTCCCTTAAGGGGAATGCAGTTAAGTTGACAAGATTCCCAATTCCTTCAGGAATGCTTCCATATATTTCATTATGTTGTAACGAGAAATATGTCAATTGGGAAGAAAGATTTACTATGGATTTTGGCAACACACCCCCAAAGTGATTAGAGCCTAGTTCCAATTCTTGTAGACTAGTAAGATTGGTTAAAGAATTTAGAAAGCTCAAATCACCATCTTTTCCACTTCCTAATCGGTTAGAAAGAACGCCAAAAAATGAGAGGCCCTGGAGCACACCCAGATTGTTAGGAACTTGTCCAATTAGATTATTAGCACCAATATCAAAGATTTCAAGTCCTGAAATGTTAGATAACGTTACTGGAATTGTGCCAGTAAATTGGTTCATTCCCATACCAAGATTTCGAAGATAAGGAAAACTAAAGCCAATGTTGGGCATAAGCTTTCCTGACAAGTGGTTATCTACCAGCCAAATTTCAGTGATAGATGAAAGATTGTAAAATGAGGAAGGTATCATACCGGATAACTTGTTTTGAGATAAGTCAAGGTATTTCAAATTCCCCAGTCGGCCAAGATCATAAGGAATGCTTCCGTCCAAATTATTTCTCCCAACAGAAAGAATTCTTAGTGATGAAAGGTTTCCAAGAGAAGATGGGATAGCTCTTGTTAGATTGTTGTGACCAAGCCACAAACCAATGACCCGCGACAAAAGACCTAGCTGGGGAGGGATATTCCCAACAAGATTGTTGTGGAACAAAGAGAAGTTACTGAGGTATGAGCAATTTGTTAGTTCAACTGGAATTTCACCTCCCAAAAAATTGTTGCTCAGACTCAGATATTGTAGTCGCCACAAACAACCAATCTCTTTCGGGATGGTACCATGCAAGTTATTGTTAGAAAAGTTGAGCACTCTCAGAAAAGTGAGGTTTCCAATAGGATGCGACAGAGACCCTGTCAGGCTTTGGCCATCTAGTCTCAAACCGATGACTCTCTGATGCCTACGACTGCATGTAACGCCCTGCCACTTGCAGAAGTGGAGAGAACCATTCCATGAACTCAGTGCTCCAGTTGAACTATCAACGAGGAAATCCTTGAAGCTGAGCAATGCAAGTCGATCGCTTTCATTCCCAAAGGCTGTGACAGCTTTGGTGGAAAAAGATGCAAATGCTAGTAGAAATATATAAATTGGAAGAGAGTTGAGAAACAGTATCATCCTTGCAGGGAAAAAGCTCAAGAAGAATGACAAATGAGTGAAGCAACTTTAATTTTTTCTGCCTTGGAGTTGTATAAGAACAATATATATACATATATATATATATACACGACCATATTGAATTGGCTAACAAATATCATTAATTTGGCGACAACGATCACTTAAACATCAATTTTTTACTCTAGAAATACATGACTTAATAGTTAGATTAATGAAAAGTAAAATTTATACTAGTTTTTTTCTCTAACACTGAGAAGAATCTTGTAACATCAATTTTTATTTATTTGTTATATCTATTATTTAGTATTTTTTAGAATATAATTTGAAAATTATTTTAATCTAATTAATAATATATTTTAACGGTGTTAAGATGAAAGTTAATAATTGAATTTTTTTGTATTAATTTTTTTTTTTTGAATTATAAAGAATTATTTTAATATTTTTCTTTTTTTATTTATTAAAATTAATTTAATCTATCTCACCTAACCGAGCGTTGTGGATCACTTCCAAGGTCCGAGCAAGACCTCTATCGTTCAGCTCGTTAATTTCCTTATCAAAGTGGTGTTTCGATAAGTAGGGTCACACTATCAATAAATTGGTACGGTGACCGCTGTATCACAAAGAAGCCAAGAAGCACGAGATTGTACTGATAAGTCCGTCCAAAAAAGTCTTATGGGTCCAACCACGTGGCGATGACAGGGTGACAGCTAACCTTCACCCACATCTGATTGCCCAATACTTAATGCGTCTCTGTTTCAGCACGCCACTGACGCATAAATATAATTAAAGAGGGTGGTCCTCCACTGACACTGGTGCAAATGTCAAAGTGGGGCCCGACCCTATGAAATTTTACGTTTTTAGATATTGTATAGCATGTGGCGCCGGCTTATTGATTGATGACACATATTAATACCTCACCGACAATTTAGCAGCACGTTTGTTTGATGATTAACTTACATCTGCTTGATTGCCTCTTATTTTAGATCAAAAGCCAGGTCTCTCTTAGTTAAAAAAAATTGAAATAAAATAAAATCTAAAAATTGAAATAACATTATGTGACAAAGAGATTATTATAAAAAGAAAAAGAAAAAGAAAAAAAGATGTGAGACTTTTGATGATACACACACTTAAAGTTATTAAAATTCTTCTTTTCTATGTACATTAATAATTTAAAATTTTTACAATACTTTGATACTAGCTTTATAAATTAAAATTATTTTTTTGAAACATTTCAAAAAAAAAAAAAGGATAGACTATTAAAAAAATTGGATTGATTTCAACTTTTCAGTAAAGAATTAAGCTTAAAAATTTTTGATCAAATGAGATACTGAAATGATAATTACCTCTAATTCAAGTCACAAACCCACCAGTTAAAATATAGATTAGATGAACATTTTGTAACTATTTATGACAAAGAAACCATAAGAAGTTTTGTCAATTCATATGTTCCCAAGGTTTTTTTTTTTTTTTTTACATTTCATAGAAAATAAGGTTTAGAAAAGCTTATGGACATTTAGTTAGCAGTAGCTTAGTAATTTATTTATTTTTTTTTTTCCTTTGAGCCTAACGTTTGGTTATGAACTTCAAACACATCTCAAGTTTTCAACTTTTTCAATATGCTGTTTGAATACATATATCTGAATTCTGAAACATATCTTTGAGTTTTCATACTTTTTTGAAATGTATCTCACACAACTGAAATCATACCAATAAGATAATGTGACCAAAAGGCTGAACCTAATGCAACTGTCATACATTATCTCTGCAAAAAATCTATCACCATCACAGGCCTCTCTCTCTCTCTCTCTCTCTCTCTCTCTCTCTCTCTCTCTCTCTCTCTCTCTCTCTCTCTCTCTCGTCAAACCATCTCATTTACTCTCTCACCCACCATCACACCATCTCATTTACTCTCTCACCCACCATCACAACATCTCATTTACTCTCTCACCCACCATCACATATCAAAATGCATTTTTAGAATTTTTAATTCAAATACTAATTTAGAATTTCATATCCAAATACATAGCCTGGGTAAGTGCAATAGCCTTGAAAATCTACTATTGGAGACTCACTTCTTTCTGGGAGCTATTCCTCCATCATTGAGATATTTGAGTGGCGTTCAAATTCCTGTATTTACCTATTAAGGATGAAAGTGGAATAGAATATAATACCCATATGAATATACCATCCTCGGGACTTATAAGTGAAGCACTACTTAAGTTTGCCTTAATCGAGTTTGTTTTTAAAAGTTCCAGTTTGAATTTCATAAGTGATGAGTGAATCTTCTTTTGACCTTTTCATAACAAATTTTTCTGGACAAATTCCTAAATTATTGGCGCATTTTTCGTTGAAGAATCTAAATTTGTTCTTTAATGATTTTGAGGGTGAGGTATCCATGAAAAATTGCATCTCTCCTGTCAATAACATTGATTCCAATCCTCTATAGTTAGTCCTTGTTAATGGCAGGTGGTGTGTAAAAAAAAAAATGTTGGCCTCGGGGGGTGTTGGGGCATGTTTTCTAGGTGTGATAACTTTCAATGGAACTAACAATTCCCACAATACACTTGGGTGGGTGTATGAAAGACTCCATCTGATTCATGTGAATTAAAAAAACAAACAATGCATTCATACGTGTGAACTGATTTAAATAACATTAGCACCAACAACCAATGAGTTTGTGTATGTCCTTGACTTTTCCTCTTTTTGCTCTTCGATAACTAAACTACAGGCAACGAAGTTTGAAGCTTCTTCAAAATGGAAAGAAATGACAAAAACTCAAGCTAGAGCAGCATAGCTCATGGACATGTCTGATTTTGGTGAGGAATACTTTGGGATTTTGCCATTTTGGGCTTGGTTCCTAGATCGTATATATGGCTTGGGTGTAAATTATAATTGTTAGATTTTCTTGATTTGGTATTTGCAGGAACTTTAAAGTTAACCGTATAAAATTATCTGGGTCTTCCACAAGTAATCTGATTTATAATAATATAGTATATCATTCGTGTCTCTGTCGCAACATGACAAATCTAAATGGATCGAATGGAGAGAAAAAAATTAATTTTTAGGTTGTACACCTAGTTTTTCTGGGATCGTAGTTCAATCAGCCACTACTTGATTTGTGACTTGAACTAGCAGACCCAGCTTTAGCTTGAGCAAGAATGAAGGTGGACATCTCTTTTTTGTATTCAACTGCTTGAGCTAGAGCTTTGTATTGGGAGCACCATTTCTTACTAAAAGAAAAGGTGTTGAAAAAAAATGAATGTCAAGAAGGGCTCCGGTTGGGAGTTATACCCAAATTTAGAAGCATAGAACCTTAAGTTTCACATAAGTCTAGAATCGGAGTTTTGGATGCGACAAACGTCAAAGTTTTGGACGACCGGCATGAAAACGCATGAGCCCCTTAAGAAAATGTTGGAAAAAATGAGAGTCCAAAGCAACTCCCAGTCTAGAGTTATACACAAATTTAGGAGCATAAAATTTTTAATTTTAAATAAGTCTAATTATTTATTAAAAAAAAAAAGTTTTAAGTCTATCCATAATGGGGGTTTTGGGTGCGATCAAAGTCAGTGTAAACCAACCAATACAAAAATGAACAAAAACCTTCTTTGCATCAAAAGAAAGGTGTTGAAAAAAAAACGAGAGTCGATAACAATCCCCCTCGGGACGCGCACAAATTTAGTAGCATAGAAATTTTAATTTTAGATAAGTCAAGAATGGGTGTCTCCGATGCAACAAATGTCCCAGTGTGATCCAATCGACATGAAAACTGACCACCACATTTTTCTTACTTAAAAAAAAATGTTGCAAAGAACGAGAGTCACAAGGTACTCCCGGTAGGAAGTTATGCACAAAAGAAGTAGTATAAAAGTTAAAGTTTCAGATAAGTCAAGAATATGGGTTTTTGGAGCGACAATAGTCAAAGGGTAATCCAATGGACCTAAAAATGGATGAGCACATCTTTCTTATTAAAAAAACAATGTGTTCAAAACAAGAAGAGTCAAAAGAACTCCTAGTCGAGAGTTGTGCACAAATATAAGAGCGTAAAAGTGAAAGTTTTACATAAGTTTAGAATGTGTAGTTTGAGTGTGACAAATGTTCGGATGTGATCCGATAAACCCGTAAAAATGCATTCTTAGTTATATGTAGTTATTTTTTTATTGACTAATTTAGTGTCTTTTTACATATGCATTCACTCAACACTTGGTGGCATCAAAACACAACCAAATTGATACTTTACAAAAATTTCAAAATAACTCATCAAATTCAAATAACACTACATATCTCAAATTAATCTCAAACCCATGTGCACATTGGCGGAGCTATAGTGGGGGCAATGGGGGCACTTTCCCCCACTGAGATTTGTAGAAAAATTAAGGTAAGGTTAATATTTTACTAGTTTTAAATTTTTGCCCCCATTAGATTTTTTTTTTTTTTTTAACTTTCCCTCAACAACTTTTGCTTTTACAAAATTTTGAATTAATTATATTGGGTAATAGAGATTGGGAAAATAACAAAGTGTTAGAGCATTGAATAACCAATTCCATTTCTAATAATTTAAACTTTTAGATAGGTTGGTAATTAATTACTTTTTTGCTGTCTTAAACTATAATTACACACTTAGATGAGATTGTAATCTAAGATTTTCAAACTAAATTTGGACAATTTTTTTCCTTAACTTTACTTACTCAGTTTTTGTTTGTCTCTTTTTTTGGAAAGTATTATTTTATTTCTTCAATTAGTAATTTATTTATTAGAGAAAGAATTAATAACTCTTTTTCTTTTTCTTTCTTCAAGATATTCATGAATTTGCTCAAAAAAATCTAGTTAAAGGCTTAACGGTTAAATATTTGACATTCAAACAAGAAAGATGAAGATATATATATACACACACATACATACATATAAACATCTAACATATATACAAACTTCTTTTTTGTTTACATTTTTGTGGTCTAAATCTCTATTAAAGGTTACAAAACACAAGGGTTCTTAATAATTTTCCTTTTAACTATTTTTTGTGTGTAATAATATTCATATAAGAGATAAATGTATTAGGCTTAAAAAACAATTGATTGAAAAACGTAGAGCAAAAATTCCTTCAAAAGAGCTTAATAGATATTTTTATGCCATATACAGTAAATCTATGGCCCAAAATTCATCTAGATAAAGGACTAACTCAGTGCACGAGGCTCCTGCCACCACGGGGTCTGGAGAGGATTAGATATACACAACCTTACCCCGCAAGCAAGGAGGCTATTTCTGCGACTTGAACCCGTCCAAATCATAATGGAGCAACCTTACCGCTATGCCAAAGCTCGCCCTCATAATTCATCTAGACATCTAGATAAAAAACCCAAAATTAATTCATATGGCTACTATGAGAGACCAATTTTTTTTTATAAAAAAAGAAAAAAAACCCTCAAACTTAAGTTAGAAACCTGTATTTGTTGAACAAGATGATGGGTCAAGAATAGTTATAAATTTTTTATATAAACATTGTGAAATAAGAATTAATATTTTTATGGATACAATGTCTGAATTATGTGAATTTTTTTTAATGTTTGTCCTGTTGAGTTATCCCAGTTATATTAGTAACAGTTAATTTCTATAATTAGTATGAAATTAAATATAATTTTATTAGTAAATTTTAAATTGCCCCAAATCCCAGCTCCGCCCCCGCAGTCTGCAGATGCATATATCACAATAATAGCAACAATATAGAAGAACACACACACAGTCTTCACAATGTTGAACGATTGAAAATTTAAACGTTTGAAAGGCAAAGTAGCAGTAATCATAACTTAGCATTTACGAATTAGAATCTGAAAACTAGCCATTATAAATTATAAAAGTCGGAAACTCTTTCTATTGATCATTTGATCTCCATTGCAAGATAAAGAGACAGCATATAGAGAAAACAATATAGGTCAAGTTACCGGAAACACCGAGGAATAAGCATTCGTCTGGTCGCCGACTCACCGAAACCTAAAAGTGGTGCTTTGTACAGAGCTGCAAGAACGAGGGGTTCGGTGTATGGGATTGCCCCTGGGGTTTGGAACAACACGCTGATAACTGGAATTTTTTACCAAAATTAGGCGGTTTTGGTTTGATTTAATACTATCCATACTTATAACATTTTTAATTATTTCAATTATTTCTTAAATATATGTAATTTTTAAAATCATATTTTTAATGTTAAATTTATAACAAAATTATATCTTTAAAATACAAGTTTGGAATCACATTTAAAATTGTATCTTCAATGATAAATTCGTAATAGAATTACATTTTCAATATTCGAGTTTGAAATAATATTTAAAATTGCATCTTTGATGACAAATTCGTAATAAAATTGTGTCTTTAATATGCGAGTTTAAAATCACATATTCAAATTTTTGAAATTACATTTTTAATAACAAATTCATAACAGAATTATATCTTAGTTTGAAATCACATATTTAAGATGTGATTTCAAACTCATATTTTATTCAAAATTTGTCATTAAAATTATATTTTTAAAATATAATTTTTAAAAAAATTTAGATTTAAAAAATAGTTAAAAAATGACATAGATAAAAAAAATCCTGAGTGTATGATACAAATGATTCTGACAAATCATAAGTTACCAAGTGTGTAATATGTTAAATTTGTCTTAAGCAATAAGGTACTTTTTACAGGTATGATAATCTATAGTTGAACGAAATCAATGGCTTAATTAATGATCCAAAATTATACAATAATTTCTTACTTAAAATAATTCTTTTTTATTAATTTTCAAAACTGTTTTTCTATAAACAAAACACTATTTTTTATTTTTATATTGTAATTTTAATTTAGAATTGAGGATTTTTTTAACAGTAATTAAATTGTAGTTTTTTTTCTTGCAAATCTTGTTTAATATCGAAAGAGATTAAATCATAAAAAAAAGTTATTGTACTCAAATACTTGTTAGAATATTTTTATTACATAATGATTGTTTAAAACATATATTTTGTGTTTCTTTTTTATAGCAATAATTACTTTTTCCTATGTTATTTTATTAGTAATTTTTATCATTTTAATAGCCAGTACAAAAATATTTATTTTTATACTTTGTTATGCTACCATTTTTTGTAATTCTCTTGTATATTTAGTAATAATTTTATTTTGCCGGTTGTCAAACGAGTCGAGCTCGTGATTGGCTCGGTTATAAATTCATTCAAAATCGGCATGCAAAATAAACAAGTTAAGTTTGAACTTATTTTGAGACTCGTTAATTTATTAAGCTCGCTCAAATTTGACTAGTTAAGTCAAAAATAGTCTAATGCTATATAAAAATTTAAACTACTCGAGCTCGACTCGCGATCAGCTCAATTAAAAAATCGTTCAAGAACAGTTCAAAAAATTAACAAGCTGAATTTAAATACAATTTGAAACTTGTTTATTTTAACGAGTCGAACTTAAACAATTCATTATTCGGCTCGACTTGACTCATTTAAAACCTATTAGTGTGCTATTATTTTTAGTAATTGGAACAAAAGAATTTCTAAACGAATAATTAATTTTAACATGTACATTTTAATAATTAATATGAAAATTTATCTTTTTAATAATTATTCAAAAATATTCAAAAAGTACAATCAATTCTAAATATAAAAGAGATAAATTTATTAATTATTAAGTTTTGATACTTTTATTAACCAAAAAATATTCCTTACTTTTATATGATTTTCAATATAAAGAAAGACTTTATATGTAATTTTTTTAATGAAATCTCGATCTTTCATTAAAATTATATATAATATTCAACTTAAGGTATATAAAAAAAAAAGTTTATGTTTCTTGTGTTTACTCTTTTTTTTTATTTTCTTCACTTACAATACTTTTAATTTTAATTATATAAAATTAATAAATATAATTAGCAATGCATGTCATAAATTGAATATATGTAAGTACATATATAACAAATTGATCTCTTTAATAATTAATATTATAAATTTTTTTAAATAATATTAATTATTAAGTAATACAATTATTAATTATCTACTTTAAAACTAAATTAGTTCTTAAAAAGTATATTAATTATAAATATTATTAAATTATTTAATATTAATTATAAGATACTTGATTATAAAAGAATCAGATGTTTATTAGGAGTGAAAATTTATTCAGTGGAACTAAAAACAACCTCGCAATATCTCCTCCAATAGCATGATGTTATATATTATCACTCAGCATGGTACTCCTTAAAGATGCATCATTACCCATTGACATGAAATACCTTTTCTTACAAAGTGGTTCATTTTCTCTTCATATATTACATTATATGACACATAGAAAAAAAAAAAAAAAACTTTACGTTCTTGTTTTATTGCATGAGAAGTTAAATGCAAGAAGTCATAGCAAAAATTTATTTTTACGTGAGGATGCTCTATTTTTACAAGTAATCAAGAACATCTGGTTTAACTGTTCAATTTTATTTTCACTGTCATCTGAACTATAGGATGAAGAACTAGAGGGTTCACTATATGTGTTGCTGAGTTCTAAAATCTTAAATAACTCAAGTTTGCGATCCTGGTTACCTTAGAGGGCATTGATTAACTGTTTAACTTTACAATCTAACTGAAAATGTCTTGATTTTTCACACTTAAAGCATACATCTGTAGATGTTGCCTTGCAGAAGGTATATATATATATATATATATATATATATATATATATTATAGTATTAATTAATTAAGTTAATTAATTTAGTCAACTGTTATTTTAAATTTTGATGTCCAAACTTAGCAAAAAAAATAATATAAATTTACTATTTTGGACCTTCTGGACCCAGTGGTAAGGTTCGTTTCATGAGACGAAGTTCCGAAGAACAAAATACCTATAAAGATGCTAAATGACCAAAATGCTTCTAAGTCAAATATAAGTCAAACGGACCCCGATTAAAATAAATGAATAGTTAATCTTTATTATTTCGAACATTTCAGACTCAAATGTGAAGTCTGATTTATGAGAATAAGTTCCGAAAAATAGAGACATGTAAAAATGCAAAATAACCATTTTGCCCTTTTCGGTGTAAAGGTCCAAATTGAAAACCGTGAAAGTTTAAACTGACTTTCTTCGACGTTCCGGACTCAATAGTAGAGTTTAAATTAGCAAAAGAGATACTTATAATAACGAAGTATAAAATTTGATGAATAACATTAAAACTGAAACATGTCTACTGAATGATAGGGAACTCAAAGGGAAAAGGAAAAGGTAGAGGATACTGAGGTAGATCACACAGATAAAAGGTAAGTAAACCCCTATCTCTTACACATGGTCTTCCAAGCCATATTCCCTCTATTACTACCAAATTTTGTACTTATGTACGTACCCACAGTTTTTGTTCCACAATTGATATTGTCCTATCTTGTGGATGCTTATTGACTGCTATATCATGATTGCTATGTTGTATTGTGCCTTGAAAGGCCTATTGTTTTAAGTCCATTGCATGATATTCCATTTCTATGCACTTCTTATGAAATCACAAAAGAATCATGATTTATTATGAATGCCGGATTTGTGCTCAATTCACAATATCCATCCGATGCTTTCTGATTGACAGAACCTATGAGTCGAGTCCGTGAATGGACATATGAAAATGATGGCAGTTTTTACGCATTGAGTTATAAGGGCATTTTTATATGCATTGAGGTTAATGGGAGTATGTCAGGCCCCAAAAGACCGAGGGTCTACCAAACCCTGAATAAAGTAAATGCATCACTTATGATTGACTGTTATGTTGACGTTTATTGGATTCATAGGATGTTGTCATTTCCCTAAGAATCATGATTTATTATAAATGCTGGATTTGTGCTCAGTCACAATATCCATCCGATGCTTTCTGATTGACAGGACCTATGAGTCGAGTCCGTGAATGGACATATGAAAATGATGATATTTTACCCATTGAGTTATAAGGGCATTTTTATATGCATTGAGGTTAATGGGGGATATGCCAGGCCCTAAAAGACCGAGGGTCTGCCAAACCCTAAACAGAGTAAATGTATCACTTATGATTGACTGTTATGTTGACGTTTATTGGATTCATAGGATGTTGTCATTTCCCTATGAATAATTCTATGTTGATAGTTCCCTCATTTATTGGACTTGACTATGACCGGTTTATTGTGGCAGTATGTTTATGTTGACTGTTATTATTGAGCTTTCCCATATTCATGCTATACCATTACTCATACTTGTTTATTGTGACTTACTGTTCATTGGCCATTGTGACATTTTATCGTTAACTACAATTGTTTCCATGATTGGCTATCATGTTCACCCTTATGAGTTCATATTTTTCTATGTTAACCCTAACCCGTGTCGAAGATGGGCTTTTACTTACTGAGCTTTGTTAGCTCACACCACTTACTCATTTTTCAGGTGAGAATGATGCAGGACCTCAATAGGCATCCAGGAGCATAGGGGGACAGTTAAGGAGTATGATAAAAGTGAATGTAGTCTCTCCCATGTACTCACCACCTAAAAGTGATTTTATGTTTAGTTTATGTCGGTTTACATTTCTCAGTTGTTGAACAATATGTTGTATTAAGACTTTCCGCTAATTTACTGTTAAGTTTACATTTTATATTGTTGTCATGGATACAAAGAATGAAAAAAGTAGGGACGGCCATTGGGTTAGCCCCGCGACACGAGATCCGCATAGGGTAAGTTTTGGGTCGTGACAATCTCTATTATCCATGGTATACATAAATGTTTTGTTATGAAAACCCATGATAGAGACTAGACTTACTCACTAGGCTTAGTGGTTTAGCCCACCCCATTCCTCCTAACCTTCAAGGTTTTGCAGGATAAGAAAAGATAAAGATAGAGTAAAGATTAATAAAGCTCAAAAGGGAATAAAGCCTAACGGTCTAAAAATGATGCTAGTTGCAAATTGAGAAATGGTGCTGCAAATGCAAAATGATGCTAGTGACAAGTTAACAAGGTTTACTACAGATGCAGAATATAGGGAGACGAGATAAGTTCTCTAAACACCTGCCAACATTAGTGACATTGATAATTGATGGACCAGATGATCACTTATATCTTGCCAATTGTCGACAAGCAATTAACATGCCTATAGTAAGAGAATTGGGCTATGCTATGATCGGATGTGGCTGTATTTATTTAGATTAATGTGTTATTAATTTAAAGTTGTATAAGTAACACTTCTGCAATAGAAAAAAAAATTCTCATACAACCCATTCGATTCCGTTCTGAAGGCCTCTCTGGCCAGTCACATCCCGAATTTTGTTAAGGGCTAAATTTGGGATGTGACAATAGTCAAATTCTATCATCAATTGTTGATACTGGTGATTTTGTTGAGAATATCATGCATGTAACATATCAAGGCCAGGTGAAATTTCATTGTTTGGTTTATGTATTTATATAATACCTAATTGTATTAAGAATTATATTTCTTAATCACCTATGTGTTTGAACTCTTTGAAAATTAGTTCACCCACTTGGTTTTGGCATTCAAAATAAAACACAGCCATTGCACTATTTCTTTATATGACAGTGAAATTTCACTATCGGAGAAGAATTTTTTTTTGTTTTTCGAACTTTCATATGCATTATGAATCTTGTTTGATAGATCTCAATTTTTATAATCCAAATATATAGATTTTATTAAAAATGGATTTATAATTTACAAGTTATTAAATTTTGAAGTTTGCAAAAAAATTCTTGAAAGAGATCCAGTATTCACGGGATGTTGGTTGGACAAAGCTCACAGAAAACAATGGAGGGATTTTTTAGTCACAAATTATGTAAAGGACTTTTGGGGATAGAAAGAATGGTCTTGGACCTAATACTAATTGTCAAGTTATTCCTAGACTATTCACCAAATCTCTTAAACTAAAGTTGTTCTGATTGAGTCAACTTTGATGTTTATTGTTTTAATCCAAACTTAAGACAAACGAGATAGGTTTTCCTTCTTAATTAATGTTCTAGACTCTCTAGAATATGTGGAATTCCAATTGAATGCTTTACATTCATGTTCGAACATCATATACAAGCAAGCCTCATTAGAATGATTTTGAAGCGTTCAAACAACCTTAACTTTGTTCAAACACCAATTAACACTTCATCCCTCAATGTTTAAAACTTAGTTTTACCTTCTAAAACTCGATGCAAGTAAAAAAAAAATCACTTTGGGAAACACATTTAAAATATGTTTTTTTAGAACTTTTCAAGTGCGTGTGATCTAATAAATAAATTAGGTCTCTAAGTCCACTTATTAAAACCAAAATGTATTCCCAATATTCTAACCTTCGATCTTCAATGGATTGTGACACTCTTAAATACTAAGGCTTGTGAACTAAGACAAACCTTTTACAAACATTGATTTTGTCAGACAAAATATACCGACAATTTGACTTTACCCATTAGAACCTTCATCCTCATCCATTTGCAACTAATACAATTATTTTTCCAGGTATAAATGATTTGTTATGAGTTGGACATATAAATCTATTTTAACTTTTGCACAAATTAAAAAGAGAAGTCTCATTCATCGCTGTATTTCACCCAAAGAAGCAAACTCAATCCAAATGGTATTCATGGCTTTCATCTCAAGCTCCTAGTTTTCATTGGACATCTTTCTAAGCTTTTTATCCTTACTTGCAATGCTTTAATTGTCTTCCCACACTAGAATATTTTTTATTTTACTCTGCCATGCACAAATTATTTTTCTCATGGTTCTAAAATAAATTTCAAAAAAATTGAAAAGAATGTTTAGATCTATCCAAGTCAACTCTTGAGACCACTCACGTCCTATCCATAAGAACAGGATAAAGACTAGTGGGGGTAATAAAAATTAATCTTGAAATGCGGGCAAACTGATCTAGATACAAGCCATCTCACCCCCGCATTAAAATTAGATCCAACCTCACTAAATTTTCTATGCAACCAATTTTATCTTGAATTTCATTTCAAAGCTTCCAGGTTCACACCATCCCACTTATGTAGCTGCTGCCTAGGAGTCCCAAAAGCTCTTAACCATGATTTTTAACCAAGCTGTGTATGGCATACAACATGAGTGCTTGAGATTAGCATTTATAAATAGTCCCCCCGGCGAAATCTCTTTATTCCACCATACATATATAGTAAGTGCCTTCCTCTGATCAAACAAAATGTACTCCAGGATCACCAATCTGTAGCCAATTCTCTTGAAAGGTAAAGTCTGTCAATATATAGAATGACAGGTGCAGATGAAGAAACGTAATTTTGCATCTGAATCCTTGCTGAGGTCTCTGAAAAAGTGGAAACAAAAGTGCTGTTATTTGCAGCTATAATAAGGAAAAGGCAATCCCCATTTCAAGGAGCATTACAATAGATTAAAAGTTCCCATGATCTTTAAACGAGTCGGTTTAGTTCCCATTAGCTGGTTCAAGAATGTACCAAAAATCAACCAAAGGTCTCGTACATCAGCCCAGAATCAGCCAATCCAACATCTAAAGCAACATGCTTAACCCAAGCCTCGTGAAGAAATAACTCAATCAACACAAGTTTTGTCTTTACATCAGGTTATTTTATGCTGGATTGATTTAAGTGACAAGTTGTATTGCAGTACTGCGGCTACTGCCGCATGGCTTATTTTATGTGTGCACGAATCAGCTTGGATTTCTTTACCTAAAGCATTAACCATAATCCAACCAATGATCAAATTTTTACACGCAACCTAAAACCAGACCAACATTATATTAGCTTTAACTCAAACCACCTAAAGATTGGTTCAGGGCAGACAGGCTTTAGTTTGGACCAACTACTACCCCCAAGTAACAGGGCAGCAAGTTAATTTGCAAACCAGACGAAATATAGGTTTAAAGATAAGTACGTCAACTGGAATGTATTTCATGGTAATGAGTTGAGGAATTTAATTATAGGAATAAGGGGTATTTTGGAACATAAACTTACCATCTTCATTGAGCTTCTTCAATAGCTGCGCCTTTGAAGGAAGGGCATACATCCCTGCAGAAACAGCTTTCCTGATAGCCCATCCATGGTATGGAGCCAATACCTGTGCATAAGCTGTTGAAGCTGAATCCTTTAAAGAATTCCCCCTGTTAAAGGAAAGATCCAGGTATTACAATTCAATTCACAATTTACCCCCGTGTTTCAATTGGGATATGAACACTACATCTTCCCATTTGAGACTGGTAGAATAGCTAATAACTGGTGATACACATTCATTCATATAATTTAACCACGAAAACATCAACTTAACCATAAAATGAACTTGACATGATATGAAACTTCTAAATTAAGTAGTAGTATCAAAAAGGCGATAAACAATTGATAGTCTTGCTAATGCAGGATGCTGCCAGGAGTGGGCAGATCTAATCTTTGCCATTATTTGCACAAAGTGGCTAGTCTTAGTCTTCAACCAGCGCTCTCAAGCTTTGGTAACCCAATCCTTTACCAATGGCCCTAGTAGTACAAAAAAAGGGGTCTTTTTTTGAGTAAAAATCAAAACTATTAATAAAGGGTGTCGGAAGGGGTGCAAGAATAATCAACTTACACGCAGTGTATGAAAAAGGGGTCTTGATTATCCTCATCCAGCTGGACATTTACACAATCCATTTGTAAGTTGGGTTTGTATTCCATTTCGCAAAAAACATAAGAAAAATACATTAGTTATTCATGCTCCAATGGATTATTTCAAAAAATAATTGTGAGTTGAATAGCCTAGTGGAAAAACAAGGTTTTCCCATCATAAAGGATGTCCCTTTGTTTTATATTCACATCAGGGAAAATCCAAGAAAAATTTCCCCCTTTTTTTGCTGCAGCATCACGAGTATGAAGGGGGGGCGGTATTAGAGTAGTACTGTATATGTTATTAGTTAGCCTCATTAAGAATAGTTTAGTCTTTTGTTTTCTTGTTTAACCCTATTATAAGGGGTTCCTTATTTTTCCTGTTTAATTAATCCTTTGTAGTCTATCGGAATAATAACATCTCTTCTTCTTTTTCTTCTCTCTTTTCTCTCTTGAATCAAGGTTTTCAAAGTGAACAAAAAGAATTTAGGTCCAATCCTGAGCAGAAAAATTTATGGGAAAGGCCTGACCAGGAAATTAAGCCGACTCTTGAATAGTAGGCCAATATTACATCTTATAGGCTTTCATGAAGGCAACTGAAATCTAAATATAACAACCCAAATCATTCAATCGCTGCTCTTAAACATCTCCAGCAGAATAATGAACAAACTCTTCTATGGGTGCTAAAGAATGTTTTTATTATCAATCACAAGTTCTGTTATAGATGGATCAACCTAGATGTAGAGAGAAGCCGTGTACACGTGATATAAATATGGATAAATATTAGAAATCTCAAGAATCTAATTGAAATTTAAATACAGCAATCCGAATCATTCATTAGGTGCTACTTAAACATCTCCAGTAGGCCAATCAACAAACTCTCCAAAAGTCATTGGCGCATACCTCATAAATTTCTAGGAAATTCAAAGGTACTAGCTAGTGTAAGTGGTAAAATCTCCAGGTAGTCACACCAGAGAGACGGGTTAAAATTTAAAGAGGTGGAGGGCTTTAGGGCGAAACTTTTCAGAAATTACCCAGGCACTGTAGCACAAACGTTGGACCCCTAAAAAGAAAAGGAGAGATTTTTCTGAATTTCTAACAAATTGATATAGCCTGGAGAAGAAAATTCAATGCTACAACCATTGTGCACCAAAAAGAACTTTCATAAGTGCACTTTTAAACAGAAATCCATCTGCTTAGCTTTAGTTCGCTCCTCCACAACTTTGTTGGCCATCAAAAGCATCAAGGATTTGCCTCCAGTGTACCAAAGTCCCTTGGGCTGGGAGAATAGTTTCTTTAAGTGCACAACCAGTCTCCAAGAAAGAATTCTTACAAGAACCCTGTGGAAGATAGAATATAACCTCTAATAGCAATGAAAATCTATCTCAATAATCAAAGGGATAAAAGTAGCATTCAAACCCTTAATAATATATATTGGTGATGAGTACAGTGTGTATGCATGCGTATACACATATAGAAAAGGCGATACAGATGAATAACCTATGTACACGTGAGGTATAAAGGAGTAACAAGCTAAGGTGCTTCCAAAAAGCTCAAATCACCTACAAAATCTACAAAAGAAGATATAGAAGTAAACAACTTCCTTCAGACCCAAAACTAAAAAGAATATAGAATAATATTTTTCAATGTACACAAAATCTCTATATTTTCAAAAGTACACCTATTCCACTCCCTCCAAATGGATTAAATGATATACAAGGGAAACACCCAAGCCTCACTGACCTTGTAGATAGCAAACTCTAGCCTAGAAAGTCATCACCCACTAAACCTCAAAAATAGAAAACAACCTACTCCACAGATCCGTAGCAATCTCACAACAGATCAGTAGATGATTTGTTGCCTCCTCCACCTCTTTGGATATGCACACCTCTAAATAATGACTCTCGATGCATGAAATTCCATAAACACTTGAAACAAGTAATTCTTTGAAATGTCTTAACAATCTTAAAAGAGTGATTGTCAGAAACCATCTTATCAAAGCATCTTGTCTCTTTCCGTATCAAAAATAGCCTCCTTAAATTCATTATCTCCAAAAGCAAAACAACCTTATCTACCTTCTCCACCACATCTCCAAAGGCATCTCCATTCCAAATGTTAAACTATGATTTTTTTTTTCTTTGAGCTTTTTCATGAATCCAAAACCCTCAATGGATTACCTTTCAAAAGTAGTCATTAAAGATCTCAAGGTACTATTGCGTTGTTTTCTTGCTTTAATGGTTTCTTGAACATACTATATGTTTCCACTTCTTAAGGATTTTTTATGCTAATAAGCAACAGCCATTAGAGATATGATTCGAATGTTCTTGGAAAGGATTGTACTAATCTATTGTGTATTCTGGATTTAACAGCTATTGAAATGCAAACCCTGCTCTGTTACCAGTGCAAAAAAAAAGACTGTCAAGCTGAATGAGATCAAATATATCACTTAAGGGGACTACCTCAAGTTATTAAATGGGGGCATGAACTGTGTACAGTACATTCGGTCAACTAACAATTCAAGTGACTTCAATAGAACGAACAACTATACCTTCTAAAACTAATCGAGTTAAACTAAAATAATAATAATAATAACCACAACTCTTATTGGATATAATTTAAACGATCATTTCTAAAGTCAATTGAGAAAAGCTGTAAACATACTCTGAAGCAATAATCTGCTCGAACAATACCCTAACCATGTCCAACCCACGCTTCACTCTCAAAAGATTCCTCGTATGACTCCCAGCTTTCCTCACACAATTAGCTTTGATATCCCCATCAAGTATTGCTTCTAATGTCGCAATTGACTTCGATGCCTCTGCAAGATCATCAACCTGTTCACATCAAATAAAAATAATAATAATAATTGATCAACAAAATTGAATCGATCAAACCATGTTGACTATATATACACGCACATTTACATACCTTGGCAACGTAATCCATTTCGGACGAACTTGAAGGCGATGCCCAAACAGCCGAAGAGGGGGGAAACAAAAGAGCAAGCGCGAGAGAAAGTGGCGACCGTCGAGCTCGACATCTGGAGTTTGGGAATTTACAGTGTTGGCGAGGTCTTTGAAAGCCTCCGCCATCTTTCTCAGAGGCTTTGCATCGTCCCCGTTCGCCATGAAAGACCTGTCAAAGTTTACTTTTTTCTCACTTCAAATTTGTCTCTCTCAGAATCGATTCCTGGAATGGAACCATTACAAAATAGGATCGAGTTCTTTTGCATTTATTCTATTTTTAACATTGACCAAACATGATTAAATTAACAAACAAGTAATAATGAAATTTGTTAAAGAAAAATAAAAACTCCAATGATACAATATTAACTTTGTTTTTTCAGTTTATGGAAAATAGACGATGCAGCAAAATGGACTTTGGGTATAAGAGCATCTGCCAAAAATTATTTAAAACTAATTTTAGTGTGTAAATGTCTTATTTGACCTTTATAATTTATTAGATAATATTGATATAATTGTTTGTTGAATGTTATAAAATTAAATTTAAAAAGTTAATAAATAATTTTTTAACTATTAAACCTTATATGAATATTAAAAAATTAATAATTAATTTTTATTATATCAATTATTTTTATGGTGAATCTATCTTGGGATTACGTCCTCTCCTTTTTATAAAAGAAAGTTATATATTTATCAAATATATAATCAGAGACGAAGTCATGAATTTATTCAAGAGGGGAACAAAATTTGTTCTTAATGTTTGATGATAAATTTTAATATTAAAGAAATAAAAATATTAATATTAATAAATAATTTTTTATATAAATAATTAAATTTATTGATATGATAGAACTTGTAAATTAGAGAGAGAAAAAGAAAATGTGACCAAAAAAAGAGATATTTATATGAAAATTCTATTAAAAAGTCAAATTGAAATTAAAATGAAGTCAAAGTATGAAAAACTTTCAATTTAGGAAAATTAAAGAACAAAAATTAGAAGAATATGTTAAAAATATACAGAAAAAAATTTAAAAAAAATTAAATTAAAAACTTGAAGAGAGTCAATTGCCCCCTAGACCCCAAGGATTCAATAAAAAATTCAGAAACTGAGCAAGAAAATCAATTAGAAGAAAAGACAAAAAAAAAAAATAAACCTCCGATTTGGTTGTAATTAAAGTAAAGCTGACGGGCAAATGTGCATCAGCAACTTGAGATTGGGCTCAACGTGGTCTGGTCCAATGTCAGACCAGATTCTCAAGTCCGTTTCCAACACGATTTTGGGCCATATGCCTCACCAAACAGTTAAGCCCACCAGTGTTTTGTCTAGAATCGTGTATTGGGCTTTGAAAATGCTCATCCAAACGGGATCTAAGTATCACTTGAATTGGGTCTCATTTTTTTTTATGATCACTTAATTTTTACTCAATTGTTTTTAGATAAATTATACTGATTTCTCCTGAAATTTCTGACAATTACATTAATCTTTTATGAGATTTTTGAAATTATACTGATCTTTCTAATTTTACTTGATAATATACAGATACCTCCTCTAGTAATATTTTTTCTTCAAAATAACAAAATTACCCATTTCATATATTTATTTTTTAATTTTTAAAATTTTGACCAATTTTTTTATTTTCCAAATAAATATTAATAAAAAAATCTTAAATTTATTTTTTATATAAAGAAATAAGTTATTTACCAAATTTTTTTTTTAAATAAAATATTGGGTAAATTACACTGACCTCTCCTAAGATTTATGACAATTACACTGATTTTTTGTAGCTTTTTGAAATTACACCAATTTCCCTTACTTTATCTGAAAATATATAAATACCTCCTTCATGTCAATTTTTTTTTCAAAATAACGAAACTATCCATTTTACTTATTTATTTTTACATTTTTTCAATTTTGGACCAATTTTTTTCTAACTTTTTTTAAATATTTTTTTATTGAAAAACAAATTTAAGGTAAATAACTTATTTTTATTTTATATAAAAAGAAATTTAAGGTTTTTATCAATATTTATTTGAAAAATGAAAGAGCAAAAATTGGTCAAAATTTAAAAAAAAATTGAAAAAAGAAATATGAAATGGATAGTTTTGTTATTTTTAAAAAAAAAAAATTGATAAGAGGGAGGTATATGAATTTTTTAGGTAAAGTAAGGGAAGGTTAGTGTAATTTCAAAAACCTCATGACAGATTATTGCAATTGCCATAAATATCAGAAGAAGTTAGTGTAATTTACCTAAAAATCTTTAAAATAAAAGTTAAAAAAAATTCAAAATTGAAAAAATACAAAAATACAAAATAAATAACAAAACAGGCAATTTTATCATTTTGAAGAAAAAAGTTGACCGTAGCAGGGTTATATATATATTGTCAGGTAAAGTAGTGGAGTCAGTATAATTGTCAAAAATCTCAAGGGACATTAGTGTAATTTACCCAATTTTTTTAAAAAACTCACCTTACCTCAAAAGTTATTTTATTTCATTTTCCCTCAAAAATAATTTTTCTTTACTTTTTTCCCTCCAAACCTCTTTCACTCTCAATTTTCATTCTCTCCAAATTTTCCTCCAAACCTCTTTCACTCTCAAATTTGATTTCCTCCCAATTCTTCCTTTCCTGCTTTCTTTTTCTTAATAATTAAATTTTCAATTTCAAATTTCTCTCTGATTAAGTTTCTCCAAATATTTCCTCTATCTCAAAATCTTAAAAATTCCCTCAAAACATACCTTCCCAAATTTTCTCCCCCTAAATATTTTCTATAAATAAGCATAATTCTTTATCTTAAACTCATCTTTAACATTCTCAATAGAATGGATCCTTTAAAAAATTCTTTACTCACTTCATTTTCATCATCATCATCATTTTCTTCTAACAATGATAAAGAAAAAGAAATAGCATCACTTGTGACTCTTCATGAATGCCTACTGATGAAATATTGGAACTTTTAAGAGCAAAAGCAGCACAACAAAAACAACATGGTGGTTCTGTTGTAAGCCATAAACACATTTTTCACGAGAGAAAAAAGGATCATGATCGACAATTTACTAATTATTTGGCAAAAGATCTAGTTCACCCGCCTTCAATGTTCTGGAGACGCTTTTGAATGATGCGTGGTGTATTTTATGCGTATTCTTAATACTGTTGAAAAACATAATTCTAATTTGTTCAGAAAATAGATGTAGCTAAAGTTCTTGGATTGCCTCTCCTCAAAAGATGACATCCTCTATCAAAATGTTAGTGTATGGAATGCCAACAGACACATTGGACAATTTATGTATGAATTAGATAAAGCACTACAATAGAGAGTTCAAAACATTTTTGTTAATCTATTATCAAAATTTTTGGGGATAGGTATCTCAAATATATGAGGGAAGATGATATCGCTAGATTACTTGCTATTAGAGAGGCTCGTGGGTTTCCCAGAATGTTGAGAAACTTGGATTGCATGCACTGGGGGTGGAATAATTGTTCGGCAACATGGTAAGGTCAGTATTGTGGTCAAGTAAAAAAACTTATTATTATTCTTGAATCCATAGCTTCATATGACCTCTAGATTTGGCATCCCCTTTTTGGAATGTTGGGATCTCATGTTGATCTTAATCTTTTGGATCGTTCACCATTATTTTATGATCTCTCCCAAGGACAAGCCCCTAGCTAATTACTCTGTCAATGGATACACCTATAGTATGAGATATTATCTCGTTCATGGAATATATCCTTCATAGAAAACATTGGTTCAAACAATTTCTTTTCCACAAGAAGCAATATTTTGATATGATGCAAGAATCAGTGAGAAAGGATGTCGAGCGGGCTTTTGGGGTTCTTCAATCTTCCTAAAGGATGGTGAATAGGTTTATGTAATCAATTTAAAAATTATTTGCCCAATTTTAATATCCTTTGTTTGATTGAGTTTTGACTTCGATTATGTGTAATTTAGAGTTATCGTGTGTGCAGTCATAGTATGTGATAAAGAAAATATAAAGCATAAAGTATAGACACTCATTTTTTTACAAGGGAAATCCCGCATAAGAAATCCACTTTACAGAGAAAAACCTTAGGGTGTTGGTCCTACTATGTACACAATCCACTATGAAAAAACTTGAAAGTTTACAAACTTTAGATGACACGACTTACTATATCAAGCCTTGTTCTCTAATCTAAACTTTCTCAACCTTGAATCCACAAGTGTTCTCCATATATACCATCAGCTTCAAATCCACTGAATAGATTTTCTTAATCACAGTTATGAATCCACGCAACTTCGAACTCCTCTGATTGCACAACCTTGACTCCTCAATGGTCTATACTCTTTAACTATTTCAAGAAGATGATATTGTTGTTGTTGGGTTCGTGATCGAGGGATTTGATCTATGTGAGTAGAGAGATTAGGGTATAATACTTTTTGAAAAACTTTAGAGATAAGTTTTTGCAGCAACCAAAAGACTTTTTCGTTTGTGTATCAAAATCCTTTTATAATGTAGGGTTATAATGTAGAAAATTGAAATTCAAATCAAGTTCAGAAACTACACTGTACAGAAGCTCGTTCGAATGAGAAATCAAACGAGTTTGAAAAAAGAGCCACTAAAGTGACCTCGTTCGAACGAGTACTCAAACAAAGGAAAATGAAAACGTTAAGTTCCTATATTAAACAACGTCATTTGAACGAACAATCAAACATGCTCAAACGAAACCTCACTAGTTATGCCTCGTTTGAATGAAGCCTAAGCTCGTTTGAACGAGCTTGGCTCTTGTGGGCTCCTGCACTAGAAAAAAAGGAGAAAATGTGTCATCCTTTTTATGGATCTAGAAGGATTCCAACTGTCTGCTTCCCTAAAGGTGAGAATGAACGCCTCTAATGGGAGATTGATGAATTAAGGAGTCGCCAACTTATTTTTGGGCAAGAAATAAGCAAACCAGTTACAGATTGAACAATACATATGAACGAAACTAAAAGAAATGGACTAAGAAATTACATCAATTTAATCCTAAATACATACTAGAAGATCTCTTGACAAGGATCAAAATAAAGATAAAGCACTGAAATAAAAGGGAAACACTAGAGAAACGGGCTCGGGGGCTAAGGCATGGAGTGGGAAGGTATTAGGCACCTACTCTGCCCGATCCGAATGGATCGACCTCAAATATTCACTTGCAAGGCTATTTTGTCATGAGAAACACTGAAAAGAGATATGTGAGTCTGGAAAAAATAAAAGATCTAGTGTAAAGAAATAAAACAGAATAGAAATGATAGAAAGAAGATCCAACTTGGGCAGAAAGGCTTCCTACATATCCATTTAGAAAACGAAATCAAAGTCACGTAGTTCTCCGGTTTACCCTATTTTATCAAGAGTGATAAAATTGATGAGATCAACTGGATCCAAAGAAAAAAGAATTGTTAAGGGTTTGAGAGCGTACCTTATTCAGTCTTTGGCGTCGGACAGATCTTTGACTAGGAAAATCTGGATTGAAGGCTTCAATCGGACAGATCTCCAGCTTGTTCTTTGGTTTATAAAGCATTGATTCAGCTTACTTCACAAAGGGAGACTATCACTTCGATAGGGCTTCGGCCTCGGGAGAAGGTCTAAAACTAAACTAATAGTATGAGGCTATGGAAATTGTGTCTTTCTCCGTCCCCCAAAACTGATGGCCAAAGGGCTCTATTTATAGAAAAATATAGAACTTTGATCTAAGGGTTTAAGATAAAACCCTAAAATGGATGGCTATAATCATGTTTTGAGTGATGATTATCTAATTAAATAAATAAATAATTAAATAAAAATGATTATTCTAACTAAATGAATTAATAAATAATTATAATAATGCACGAACCAATTGAATTGGTGTCTATATACAAGAGCCAATGAGATAAAAGAGAAATATAATTTAATTGAAAAATAAACTCTAAAATGAAAACATTCCAAGTTCAATGTATCTACATTTAAGAAAATATCAAGCACCTAGATTTATGGCAAACTTTAAAAGTAAAAAGTCCCTAATTAAGCCTTAATAGACTATTATCACTCAAGAATACCTAATTTTTTCCAATTTGGTAGAGAATCTCTAGATTGCCACAGTACATGTAAAATGACCAAATTATCCTTTAATTCATCACTAAAGGGATGAAATTACCAAAATAACCCAATCTAGGTAAAATGATATTAAAATTACAAAAAATTCCCCTCAAGTGACTAGGAAGTCCTACTAGAGGTAGGATTGTAGCCAAAATTATCAAAATGCCCTTAGTAGGAAAAAAATGTGTCCAAGATTACTAAAACGTCCTCTAGTAGGCAAGAAAGTCCTAACAGAAGTGGGACTTCTGTTAGAAGAAGTCCTAATAGGAATAGGACTTTGTCAGAATGAGTCCTAATGGAACAGGGACTTTGGCAGAAGATTTCTAGCCAAAATAAGACTCTATTATGAGGAGTCCTAATATAATTGGGACTCTTGTATGAAAGTCCTAGCAAAACTGGGACTCTAGCATGAGAGTCCTAGCGGGAATAAGGACTTTGTCAGGAGGAGTCCTCATAGAAATGAAGACTCTATCAGGAAGAGTCCTACTTGAAGTAGGTTTCTTTGCATACTTACCGAATTTTTACTATTTAATCAAGGGTTGCAAAATGAGGTGTTTACAGAAGGCCTTTTGTTAATAGAACTTGCAAGCAAGTGAACATCAACTTAAGAAAAAGAGACAGCCATTTTGACATTGATTTGTGAGTTTTTTGCCTGACGTGGTTGGACTCATTCCTCTATGAGATTCCTACGTATCGCCCTCAGGTGAGTCAGACCTGTTCGTAGTTGAATGACCAATGGAAATAAGTATTGTCTATAATCGGATTTCTCTAAAGAGACTCGTCTTGATAAGATTATTGTGAGGTTACTGCCCTAGAAAATGACTCATCGGAGTCTTACTTGATAAGAAATGCGATCCTAGCAAGTCTTTCATGAGGTTGTGTTCTCATGAGATGGTCTTACATCCTCAAACGTTCTATCTAAAAGGGAATTTCATCTTAGTAGGTTGATAAGAGAGAATAAGACAGACTGACTTACTCGAAAGGAATGTTATCTTAACAGGAATGGTGATGCGATAGACGACTTACTCGAAAGGAACGCTATCCTAACAGGATTCTTTTAAAAAAAATGTTATCCTAATAGAATTTTAACGAGATTATGTCCTTAATGAATGGATTGTCAAGATGAATTTCATCCTCAAACGATTTTTACTGAGATGGATTACGTCCTTAGATGGTTTTTTTATGGAAAATAAAGACTCCATGAGGAATTCTAGAATGCATTTTGTTGGGAAGATGAATTGCCTTGAGAAACTGATGACGGTTTGGTATTTACTAGGGAATGGACTGAGTTGACTCAGTGATTTTGAGAAATGAGCAGTTGTGTATAGCCCAAAAAATGTAGCTCGGATCTTGAGAGACCACTAAAGGAAATGCTACGTGCACGATCTTTTGAAAGAAATCATGAGTTACTTGATGATAGGTTTCAAATTAGTGGCCCTACACCACTAAATGACAAGTTGGCCAACATTGACTGGATTTGGAAAATTATCGATTTGCCCTTGGATGTTCGGTATTGAATCACAATGGATTTTTAGACACATTTTGACAAAAAAGATTGATTTTGCAATGAAATGGGCCAAAATTTGCCAAAATTCACAAAAATAGGCCAAAGCCCGAAAGTTATTTTACCTTGCCCCAATGTGTCGATCGGCATACAAAAAGAGGGGTTTTCACCCTCTGTGTGCCAATCAAGTTACCCGCTGAGTGCTAATCTGAACTCGGGTGCCTAGGCAACATACTTTAAAATGTGTTGCGACTTTTGATTTTCTCATTGCGTTCTTGAGTTCTCTCCTACCCCTCTTGTGACCATTTTTTACAGAGTTGTGAAGGAGGTTAGATTGAAGTTTTTGGCACTTGTTTTGACTTCTCAAAAGGTCAAACAACTTGATTTCCAACAACAAATTCAGAAAGTTTCAAAGAGAAAATGTCAAGTGAAGTTAATGGTGACTCGGTCCCCATGTTCGATATTGATCAGGATTTGAGGATGTCTAGACCGGTAGCATGGCACAATCTTCTAATATAAACCAGCCCTGGCTTTCAAACTACACAAGCTTGCTCCAAGAGGTGGCACACCATTTGTCGCAATGGAACTATAATGGCTAAGTATGGATTTTCTTAAGTTTTCTTCCGATTGTTTTGAGATTTTTGAGTTGATTCTTGATCCATTTGGTATTTTTTTTCAAGCTTTGAAAGTGTTTTGCATGAAATTTTGGTTGCATGCATGCATAGGAATTTCACCCACGTGCCTTTTAGAAAGTGCACACTGCGCGGACTATAAAAATGCCTGAATAGGTAGTTTTTGTTTTGCCTTGGTTTTTTGCAGTTGATTCACACTTGTTTGGCATCCTCATCGCATTTGAAAGGATTTTCTAACATATTGGTTTTGATCCCTTACAGCCAGATTTTGAAATCTGAGCTTGGGGCTCGACGATGAACATCGTAGAATAGTGGGCTGACTTACCCCTTTGATGCCAAGGGCACTGTGAAAGCAGCCGGTGTTGGGCCATTCTTATACTGGATAGTCCATGTTGATCCATGATTAAAAGATTCTCTACTCTCTGATGGAGAGATGGTGGGATACTACCAACACTTTCCACCTCCGGTTCGGGGAGGATATCATTGACTCCCTTGACTTCTTAATGATCATGGCCTTCAGGTCGGTGGTGATTGAATTCCATGGGAGAATGAAATGTATAGCCGTGGTGATGAGATTTTCTAACTTCTAGGATGACGGCCTACATTGGCCTCCGATGGCGCAGTGCGGGTTAGGCTATCTTGGAGAACTTTCACTTCCAGGAGTACCGTAATGCTTTTGAGGATGATCAGTTGACTAGAGCCTTCATGCTTTTTGTGTTTGGTCGGACCCTCTTGGCTAATGTCGGTGACACTATCTACCTTTAGTGCCTCCCTGTTTGAGAGGATGTGGAGAATTTTGGGCGTTTCAACTAGGGAGACGCTGTGGTTTCAACATTATTTGAGAGGTGTGAATTTCTGAATTCGCTCATTTCCTTTGGAGGAAAATAGTCATGTTGATTGACTTCCTTATTTCGACAGATTTAGGTCTATGAGGTCTTCCAACTATTGCCCTACCCTATTGGTAGAGGTAGAAGAGAACATATTTCCACATATGTGGCGGATGGTGGAAGGCGAATATGCGGACTCACTAGGGGGCGAACACAATGCAAAGGTTTCAAGAAGCCTTGGACATGCTCCAGGCAGACACAGTTAGTTCTCATTATTTGGAAATAGTCCTTTTGTTGATATGTGATGTGAGAAACTCTTGCTTTTTATTGTTGACAGATTTGATGGAATCATTGAAGAGTGGTTCCTGGCCTCAATAGAGTGGAGTATTGGTATAGCGCGTCGGCGCTTGATTTTGGAAGGCCCTTTTTAAGATGGTATATTACTTAGGTGAGAAAGTGATTCGCCAAGTAGATAAGGCTGCTGCAGTTTTGCCCGTCTATATCGCCTTCAGCCAACATGAGAGACTTGGACTTGTTTAACTCCGATCCTGACTTTTTGGAGCTTTATAAAGGGGTGGCCATGCAACGATTTTTCAATTAGTTTAGCTATATGACGAGCTACTTAGAGAAACTGATGCCTCCTTTGACTAAGGGTCCCTCTCCTCCACCTAGGGCTAAGGAGGCCAAGTGCGAGTGATAGGTCATATTAAGAGGCCGCCACTATAGTGGTTGACATAGGGCTACCGGCAACTTTTTCAACTTTCAATGTATCGATGATGACCGATGATGGGAATTTCAAGCTGGAAAAGTTATCTCCGCCAATCGGGGCTGTTGAAGGACTGCCAACTCTTGACCATTTGACTGGGGTAAGGGCTTGCCTAAAATTTTTCATGGTTGTTTTGCTCTTTAAATTGAAAGAAACTTTTGTTAGAAATTCAAGCTGCCTGGACCATTTACGAGGAAGCCTGTGTCTACATCACAACCTTGAAGCATAAGGTTGCCCAAGCCACCGTGGAGTCGTGGCGAAAGGCCACTTGCCGAATAGATTTTGACATCGTAAGGACATGATTCCCTTTTTTGACTATTCATGCATTGACTGCCTTTTGACATTACATTGATTTTGACCTAAAAACTTATCATCTTTCAGGCCGTTGAAGCCTCTCATCTTAAGAAAATGATAACTCTCTTATTATCTTAAGATCATCCCTGGGGAAGGGTTCCTAGCGGAAGACAAGGAGGAGAGCCAAAGAAGAAATGCGAGAGTCAAACGAGTAGGTCTCACACTCAGCCAGTTAGGCCCAACAGGACATCGAGACAGGAGGTGGAGAGCGAGAGTGAGGAAACTGAGGAGGAGGAGGCTCATCCCTATCAGTCTCAATGACAAGAGGAAAGACGGCGAGGGTGCCGTTAGATGAAACTTCTATTTTTTTATGAACACTTTGTTTAATGAACAATTTATCCTTTTTCAATTTTCTTATTTTTGATTTTGTTTTGTATTGAACAATGAATGATCAATGTATGCACTTTTATTTATGAATGTATGCAATATCAGCAAAAAATAAACAGGCATTGGTATTCGACATGTTTCAAATTGACAAAATAGGAGGAAAACAGTGAAAATATACGAAACTTGGCAAAATGGCTTAAAATTTCCTTGTGTGCCGATCGACACACAGAGAGGGGGGTTTCTTCCACCTGTGTGCCAATCGATACTCAGGGTGTGCCGATGGCAACGTACTCTGTCGTGGGCAATTTCATAGCTTGTTGCATGTTTTTACGCATTTTTCAAAAATTAGTATCCCAAGCTAACTTGGAAACGGATTCGTGAGTATTTCAAGATATATTGCAAACCCTAAACCTCCCAAATTATCATATTCAGCCTCTTGATAGCTCTATTGCTATATTTTCTGCCTCTTTGCTGTAATGGCTTTTGGAATCATGATGTGGCTATTTTTTACGAATAAATTCGTACATGGTTGTATTGCCTCGCGGGCTCGAAGAAGATTAACTTAGGGGCATTGAGATTGAAAATATTTTCTCTTTTACCCAAACTACTATAGACTAACATCTATTGTGAGCTTGTGCTCGCTTTTGGGATCCTATTGATCATTGCTTTCACTTTCATTTAGAAGAAATATGCCCAACCTTTGAAGAATTTTGTTCTCTTTTTTATGTCACGGTTCAAGGTAAATTGATCATCCTTCTGTACAGCGTGGTTATTCTTCTTCTCTGTCCTTTTTTCTTAACTTGGATGCTGAGAAGGAAAAGGAATTGGTTCAACGTGAATCTTTTATCCTACTTCATATAGTGGAAATTTTCATGAATTAAGAGGCTAGCCGCACTAAGCTGTGTGTTTTTGCTCTACGCATTTTCCTAAGGTTGTTGATTGTTGAATAGCCCGATCAGGCTGATGTTCACCTAATTGATGTCGTGACCAAACTGAGTAAGGGCAACAACATAATGGGCATTATTCTTGCCAAGACTTTGAATGGCTTGGACTTTGTTCATAGCTCAAATGTTTTTAGAGGTAGCCCCTTGCTGTTGACAATGTGACTGCATGATAAGTTGAAGCTCTTGACACCTTCAGTTACCATCCCTTATATGTCAAAGCACTATCGTTCAAGGGCCTTGTTGATGACCAAAGATAATAAGAGAGATTGGTGCGAGTTCCTTGCTCAACTATCACCTTATGATATTGATTGGTCCACTATTCACTGGCAAAGCAAAGCCCCTCGCTTACGCTCTTCTGGTT
Source organism: Nyssa sinensis (assembly GCA_008638375.1). Classification (NCBI taxonomy): domain Eukaryota; kingdom Viridiplantae; phylum Streptophyta; class Magnoliopsida; order Cornales; family Nyssaceae; genus Nyssa; species Nyssa sinensis. The sequence goes on along the minus strand of CM018049.1, from coordinate 19,609,381 downwards.
ATTCTTATGTTATCTTGAAAAGCTTGAGAAAAACCTCATTTTATTATCCCATTCGGATATTGCGTCAATTTCAGTGTATGCAAGTTGCTCCGAGGACTTAGGGTCCTCATTTTATTATGGAAAGATTGACTCCATCTATAGCCACGAGGATATCAACTGTTGGGAATGTGCTCATGTTCTAGAATTGGATAATACAAATTATTCTGACAAAGTGCTTATGACGGAAGAACATTTATGGTGGTTCTAGGACCTAATTAGTGAAAAGAAAGAACAAAGGGATTCTATCTGTTTTGAAGATACTGGAATAGATATTAGTGTGGACATAACTTCAAAGTTGGAAGTGATCAAAGAAGCTTACAAGGACTTCAAAGGATGAGGAATAGGAAAGTTTTATTGGGAAGCAGTGAGCCAACCACATGGTGTGACAGAAAAAGAGACGGCAACCCCTTTAAGCTTGAAAAGGAAATGAGGAAGACCTAAGAAGACACCAAAGTTCAAATATAACAATGGTGAGTTGGACCTTGGGCATTTTTCTCTGCATGTATACTCAACAAGGAATTACCTGGGTTTCATTGAGAAAGAAACAGGTCACCACTTCGAGTTAGAGGGCAGGTTGGTAGAGAAGAAAGAGTGAGGAAAAGAAAGGATCTGAGAATCCTTTAGCAAAGAAGATTTATAATTTTTTTTTTCTCCTTTTTCTTTTTTCTTTTTAGAGGAAGTTAGTTCCATGTTAGACTTAGACCAAGTTGATAAGGCTTTTACTTGTTATTGAATAAAAAATTATCTTTAACTTTTGGATTTAAAAGAATAAAACTTCCATTGAAATTTTTGAGACCACACTTATAGTAACTTCATAAGCTACTTACATACCCCCGTATTACATGTGTAGCAAAAATGTGTAATAGGGGGTCAGGTCGTCGTAGTTCAGTACATTGGGCTAGCCGCTAAACAAAATATTTCTTGTGCTGGTCAAGGTTGGTAGGTGATAAAAACTCGTCTCTTTCCATATCGGTGAGCCACATTGCTCTTTCATTGGCTATAGATTTGATAATAAATGGACCACTCCAGTTGGGCCTGAATTCCCCTCTCGGGTAAAGTACTGGTGCTTGGTTTTCCTTTAAAACCAAATCTCCTACGTTCAGGCCTCTCTTTTTCACCTTCTTGTTAAAAGCTCGGGCTGTCCTTCTCTGATACCCTTGTGTCTGATATAAAGTTTTGAGTCATCTTTCATCTAGGAAGGCTAACTCATTGTATATGCTTTGTAACCAATTAGTTTCAGCAATTTGATTCTCGAGAAGTACCCTAGGTGAGGGTATTTCTAGCTCGATAGGTAATACTGCCTCCATCCCGCATGTTAGGGAGTATGGGGTTTATCCGGCAGTCGTTCTAATAGATGTACGATACCCCCATAAAGAAAATGAGTGTTTCTCAGGCCAGTTCCTACTGGTTTCTGTTGTTCTCCTCAAAATGTTCTTTAGAGTTTTGTTTGTAGCCTCTACTGCCCTGTTTGTTTGAGGTTAGTAGGGTGAGAAATGATGATGGGTGACTCTAAACTCTTCTATCAAATCAATGACTTCCCCTTTATATTGCAAGCCATTGTCTGAAAATAGTTTGTGGGGTACTTTATATCAGTAAATGATGTTGGACCTAAAGTCCTAATCTACTTTCCTTGAATTGAGGACAGCATAAAAAGCGACCTCTACCCAGTTGGTAAAGTCATCGATGGTTACCAAAATGAACTCATGGCCGTTAGAGGCTTTCGGTGTGATTTTTCCAATAATATCTATTCGCCAAGTTGCAAAAGGTCAAGGGGATGTCAAGTTGTACAATTCCCTAGGAGGGAGATGTTAAAGATTGGCGTGTATCTGACATTTGTGGCACTTGCTAACGAAGGCAACACAATCTTCATCCATAGTATTCTAGTAGTAACCTTGTGGATTATCTTTTTAGCTAACATGTGTCCAGTCATGTGAGGTCCACAAACTCCTTCATGAATTTCTATCATGACATGTTCAACTTCATGTTTATACAAGCACAAAATGTGTATTCCATTGAAAGATCTTTTGTAAAGTTTTCTCCCACAAATGATGAATTGGGTGGCCCATCGTCTTAAGGCTGCTCTGTCCTCCTTAGTATATCCTTTAGGGTATTTTAAGTGTCTGATGGATTGCCAAACCTCGTTGCACCAAGGTGGAGATGTCAAGTCCTCTGTGACTTCATTGATGTTGCAGCAATATATCAAAATTTCCCGAGTTTGTACCAAGAGCGATTTAACTATGGCTTTTTTCAGAATGTCCACCATTAAGGCAAGGGTAGCTAGGGCATCTGTGAAATTGTTCTTAGCCCCAGGTATTTAATAGAACTGTACATCCTTGAACTTGGTTATTACTGTCTCTCGGTATTGGTGGTAGGGTATGAGCTTTTGCTATTTGATCTTCCACATTTTTTGGACTTGGCCAATAACAAGGGCTGAATCCCCGTATACATATAAGAATTCGACTTTCAGTTCTAAAGCCTCTTACAGGTCCACCATATAGGCTTTATATTATGTGGTATTAATGGTAGAGGGGTACTATGACTTCATGGCTAGAGGTGTGTGTGACTCGTCTAAGGCTACTAGAAACATGTCAATGCCATATCCTTTTTTGTTGGCGGTGCCGTCAAAGAAAGGGCACCACCTATCCTTATGAATCTACATGATTTCTTCATATAGGAATTCAACTTCCTTAACAATCTCACCCTCAACTAGGCAATCTACTAGGTAGTCGGCCACGGCCTTTCCTTTTTTGGATTTCTGAGTTATGTGTACTAAGTCAAATTTGAAAAGCAATAGTAGCCACCAAGCAGTGCATGTCACGACCCCAAATCCGGTCCATGCGGATCGAGGGTCCGTGATCGGCCATCGAGGCCTTTTTGCCAATAATCATAACTACCTTTAATCAAACGCAGCGGAATAAATTTTTCTTTTTCTATTGCGGAAGCGCTAATTAATACACAAGTCAACATCAGTCATCTATTTCTACATTCCATAGCAATTACAAAAGTACATGATGTAATTTTTCCAAAGCCTGCTGATGTCATATTCGATATACAGTCCAAAGTTCCCAAAAGCAACTACATCATGACTAGCAAAATTCTATTGCAAAAAGGGTCCATAGCTTTACAAGCTTCCCACTAGTATGACTGAACCTGCTATTTCTTGTCCAATATCATCACCTGAAATAGGATAAGAATATCCTATGAGCTCAACAGCTCGTGAGTATCACAGCTCGTAAGCATTCCATAACATACCAGGGGTTTCAAAACTATTATGCAATTCAAAACTAAAATGTCGATGATCATATATCATATGTTATCTTAATTATAGTATAAGATAACGGTATCAAATTTGCTTCCAATAAATCTCAATTTAACGAAAATCATAAATCGATAATCAATAATATAATTCAATAAATCAAAATCACAGTTCAATATCATGGTTCAATTCCCAATTTCATAGTTCAATAAATAATAGTTCAATATCTCAAATTCATAGTTCAATAATTCAGATTCATGGTTCGATTTTCAATATTCATATTCAAATCATATATTCCACTTCTATGGTCAGCAAATTAGAACCTCGCTGACTGAGATCGATGGGCTAGCTAGTTCGATATGCCGTATCAACATCGGCTCACCATAATATACCCTGTGGGATGGGTTCGATAAATCACAACCTATTCGATAGTGACCAATCATAGAAGAGTGTTCTATTCAAAGCATCAAAATCATATCCAAATCGTATCCAAAATCAATAATCATCAATAGCAGTTCAATTATTTCAAATCAAGGTCCTTTATTTGACATTTAGTTCAAACAGTTCAAACATTTGTAAGAATATCGTAAAACATTGAGTATCTTTCGAACACATTTTCTGAAGTCAAAGAAGACAATATAGTTGTCAATAGATCATTCAAACGTATACAGTATAGTTCGATAAATCATAAAAGAGTTTAATATTTATATCTATACTGAAATTGTCTACCTCAATATGGTATGAAATACTCACCTGAATTCCCAAGACTAATCTCCAAAAATCCTTCCTTGAAGTTCCCTAAAATCACATTTCAAAGTCCGGTCACATTCCATAATATTATTCTGATTTAAATATAATTAATTCTTTTCCTGTTTTAGTTACATTTCTTGGGTAGCTTCTTTAAGTTTTAAAGTTTGATTTATATTACCTTATATATTTACGTGTCATATTTTTCTTTACCTTATTTCATAATACGGACCTCACCATTGAGTTCGGAACGTCGAAGAAAGTCAAGTTGGATTCCCTCTGACTTTCATTTGGTTTTAGGGACATTAAGGGTAATTTGGTAATTTACACTCTAACGTGTCTTATTTTTTTGGAGTTTCGTCTCGTGAAACAGACCCCTCCATTGGGTTCAGAACGCCCAAAATAGTCAAAATGCACTATTGGTTTACTCAATTTGGACTTTTATATCAAAAGGGCAAAATGGTCATTTTGCACTTTTATGTGTATTTTATTTTTCGGGACCTCGTCTCTTAAAATGGACCCCTCAATTGGTCTCAGAATGTTCCTTACATAGAGAAAACACCAATTACTTGTCCAATTTGGACATCGAGAATCACTTTAATATATAACTGATTAAATTAATTAATCATATATTAAATATGTATTATTTTCACATATGTGTACATGTAGTTGGCATGGCACAGTGGTGAGTGTGCCCCTTTCCATGTCACGGCTTCCAGGTTCGAAACCTAGCAGCTGCAACTTCTTCCAAATTTTTCTTAATTAAATTGAATCAATTTATGAAGGAGCCCAAACAGTGCAGCCCAACAGCAGCCTGTCACTGCGCCCAACCCCAGCCTAGTCGTGACCCAGCCCAAGGTCAGCCCACTTTCCTTCTTCTTCCCCACGTAATTCCGGTTGTCTTCTCCGGCCATCTCGCCGGCACCGGTCACCGGAAAAACGCGGCAGCCCTCATTTTTCTTCATTTTGACATCCAAATTTTTACATTTTTACATCAAATGAATCCTAGAACATTAAGGAATTCTTTTAAACTAATTTTAGCCCCTAACATACTCATTCTTCGACACCCACTTCCCATTTTCTGGCGTTGCACCGGTGAGGGAATAATTGGCCATTCCATAGCCATTTTTATACCATTTCCTATCATTCAAATTGCGTTAGATTCCTGATGAGCTGATCTACTAAATTCTAGTTTCAAAATAAAGATTGGTTTAATGGATAAAATTTCACCATAGTTGGCCAAACGTAATAGCTTCGGTTCTCTATTTTTTTTCTGAGTTCAAATAATTTCTAACATGCATCTAAGATAGGAAAAACTTAAAGAACTTAAACGTAAATCCATACCTGTTTACCCGATTTCTGCTTTCCAAATTCTCCAAAATCACTTCTCTCTCTCTCTCTGTACCTATGCTTCGGTTCTATCACTCCCTTTCTCCAAATTTCTTTATCTCTTCAACCCGACCTTGAGTCGGTGGCTTTTGCCACCTGTTCCATGCATGATACCAAACTGCCACGTTTCACACACGAGCACACACGTATACATATATATATATATATATCTAATTATATATACATATATACTGCTATATACATACATATATTTGTACATATATATATATATTTCTATTTATTTATTCTTATTATCATTATTATTTATTTATTTGTTTGTTTATTACTTTTATTATTATTATTCTTATTATTATTATTATTATTTTTCTTATTATTATTATTATTATTATCATTATTATTATTATTATTATTATTATTATTATTATTATTATAGTTCGGTTTTATATGTCATGGCTCGGGTTTACCGGGTCGGGTACCGGCTCACTCGGGTCGGGGTATTACAGTGCAGCTTGATAGGGCTGGTTATTCAAAGAGATACTTTATAGGATCCACGCGGGAAACCAAGTGTATTATTTAAGCCATCATGTAATTACGAAACTTTTAGGTAACCCAGACAAAAGCAGTGCACGTCTTTTCAAGAGCATTATAGTTTTGCTCATAGGAGATCAACTTCTGGCTCACATAGTAAAAAGCCTTCTCTTTTCTTTCCTGCGTTTGATTTTAGGCTAACATGGCTCCAACGGCTATATCAGTTACCGTAAAGTATAGTAACAAAGGAAATACGGGTTGTAGGGGAACCAGGACTGGTGGGTTGGTTAGATATTCTTTGATCTTTTCAAAAGCCTCTTGGCATGAGGGGTTCTACTTTTTGGGAGAATATTTCTTTAGAAGTTTGAAAATAGGCTCACAGATAGTTGTTAGTTGTGATATAATTCTGCTGATGTATTAAAGTCTCTTTAGTAAGCCCTTAACTTGCTTTTCTGTTTTGGGCAAAGACATCTCCATAATGACTTTGATTTTTATGGGATCCACCTCTATCCCTCTTTAACTTATCATGAAACCTAAGAGTTTTCCTGATGTGACCCCGAACACACACTTTTAAGTGTTTAGTCTCATTTTGTATTTCTTGATTCTCACGAATAACTTTCTTAGGTAGTCGGAATGACCTTTTCTACCTTTAGATTTTATCATCATGTCATCAACATAGACTTCGACCTTTTTATGAATAAGGTCATGTAGCAGTATGCCCCCCTACTATGTTGTGAAGGCAGTTTTTTCCATTTGATCGAGGTGCATCTTGATTTGATTATACCCCGCAAAACCATCTACAAAGGACATCATGGCATGTTGAGTTGTGTTGTCTACCAAAACGTCTATGTTTGGCAAGGGAAAGTCACTGTTTAGACAGGCTTTGTTGAGGTTCCTATAGTTAACACACATGCGGACTCACCTATCTTTCTTGGGGAGAGGAAAGATATTGGCTAACTATTACGGGTATTCGACCACGGCCAAGAACCTTATAGCTAACTGTTTCTCAATTTCCTCCTTGATTTTAAGGGACCACTTTTGCCTGAGTTTCCTCAATTTCTGTTTGATTGGTTTGGCATCAGGATAAGTCGGGATTTTATGTTGGACTATGTCTACATCCAAATCGGGCATGTCCTTGTAGAACCATATGAAGACATTTTGAAATTCTCTTAATAGTTTAGATATGGTTTCATGTTCACCTTGGTTAAAGGTTGCACTGATCTTAACCTCTCTAGTCTCACTTTGAAACTGTAAGTTAATGGTCACCATTTGTTCTATGACAAGTTGAGCCCTATCTTGAGATTTGGTAACTATTTTGGCCAAGTCTATTAGAAACTTTCTATCCTATATGTCAAGATTATTGTATTCTTCAAATTCATCATTATGTTCATTATTTGCAATTAAAGGATACTCAGAAAAAGAATTTATTTCATTGGAAGAAGGAAAAATAAAGTCAGGGAGTTCGTCAAGATTAATGAAATCTAAAGAAAGAGAGTCCTCGGACTCAGAGTCAAAAGCATTGTCGGAATCTATATCAGTCAAGTTTGAGTAACCGAATTCCTGCTCAAGTTGTTCATCTGATGCTGACACCCCTTTAACTAGGAGCCAATTGTTGATTGAAGCTTGGATGGGCATAATGTTTTTGACTGGGTCATCTCTCATGTTACCTGTGGAGATCATGTCAACCATATCATCAATAAGTTTCATCTTGGCAAAACACTTTGTTAGTCCTCCGAGCTCTTCAATCCAGTCCTCCTGTTGAGGAACAAGTTGTTTAATTAGTACCACCACCTCCTCGTCAAAACGATAGGTGCAACTGCCAAATATTTCCCAACCGGGAACTCTGGTCTTGGCCTTAACATTGTACCATGGCTCAAGAAACCCATAGTATTGATAGTTCTCTCTTTGCTTAACAAAGCTTCCATTCAAAGTGGGGAAGTAAGGTTTTATTTTTACTAGCTTGGGGGCAGCCCCAGTTCTCTAACAATTTTCTTGGTTCGTGCGGCCAAAGACTTGTCATGAAAATCTTCCTCAATAGGTGAGTATCCGAACCTAAATGTGTATTCTCTTTTTGATTGGTGGGTTGGTGCAGGTAAACCTTGAAAATTGAATCCAAGACCCTTGCCCGGCACATATCCCATGTGGAACATCATGTTTATCACGGCTTGTTTGTATAAGCTTTTATCAAGTACTTGTTCTATCTCAAGGCTCCCTATATGATCGAAGCTTGACAAGGGTAAAGCATTGGCATTGTGTTAGATCCTTAATACGGGGAAGGGCATCACCGGCAGGATCAACGTCCCTATGTATAGTGACTACCCCTATTTGACAGGCAAATTTGAGCTTCTAATGTAGAAAGGATGCTATGGCTTTCATTTCATGGAACCATGGCCTTCCAAGTAGCTAATTGAAGGATGCCGGGATGTATAGTACTTGAAAATATGCAGTGCTTTCAACTGGGCCGAGATTCATGATTTACAACACCCCTCCGAGTATTTTCATATGCCTTCACTACTTAGGCTGATGTAGTGAGATCGGCTACCTTTAAGATAAGACATCTTATAGTCCTAAGAGGACAAACATTGAGAGCAGAGCCGTTGTCAATGAGCACCATAGGTATCCTTTTTCCGAGGGCATCTATAGTAATATGCAGAGCCGTAGTGTAGTCGGCCCCTCCTTTAGTAAGTAATGATCAGTGAAAGTAACAATATTGTTGAATTGGACCCCCCCAATGATTTGCGTGAGTCGTTCGGGGGTAGTGGTGGTAGGAACCTGTGCTTTATTGAGATGCCTCAAAATAGTCTATCTGTATGGAAATGACGATGTCAATAACCCCCATACTAAGATGTTGGCTTGTGTTTTATTGAGCTATTTGAGGAGCTCTTCTTTGATAGGAACATGAGGTGGGAATCCTATTGACTCTTTGGGTTTTAAGAACTCTGTGAGTGGGTCATCTGCTTGTAGATGAGTGGGCTTGAATGGTCTCCCCCTTCGTGTGGCATGTACTGCATTGGTTGAGCCAGACTGACTTTTCTTTCCCATATGTTCCCTCCAAGTGATCATGCTACACTTAGTCACATTTGTGGAATTATTAATGAGGCCGCTTGGATCTGAATCTTCGAGATTTAACATGTTGATATTAAGTCATGCATTGTAGGCCAGCAATGAGTTGGTGGTGATATTAGACTTTATTGGTGAAGCCTCTATTATTCCTCCATCAATTAGGTCTTGAATTGCTTACTTTAGAGCTCGACACTGATTTGTGTTATGTCCATCACTTTGATGATAGGCACAATTTTGGTTCGGATCAAACCCCTTAGGTATAGGGTTCAGAGCAAGTCTTGGTTCCAAAGGTTGAAGAAGCCTCTTCTCTCAAAGGTAATTGTATATTTCACCCATTGGTGCTAGTAAATCTGAGAATTGCCTTTGAGAGCATTTATGTGGGACACCATGCGATGTTGGCCATGAAAATGACCTTGATATGTTGACGACAGTGATCATGTGGGTCGAGCCGTTTGGTTTTGAGGTTGGAAAGATCCTGCGAGGCTTTGGGTCATTTGCTTTAAGAGTGCCATCATTAATCATATCTTCTACTTGTGTTCCGGTCCCCACTAGTGCTTTGAAACGCCTCAAAGTATTGGGCAAAGTGAATTTCACGGTAGACCAAAAGTAAATTCCTTTTGACCATCTGAATCTGCACAGCCTCATTTGGCCGGTTGATCATTTAAGCTGCTTTAGTCCACCACCTTATGATGAAAGTGGACAAACTTTTTTTTAGTCCATGCTTGGTGGTTTCCAAGTCTTGAAGAGTGATATCAAGTTCATTGTTGTACTTGTACTATTTGATAATGGCGTTGCATAGTTCTTCCCAATCTTTGGAAAATGCATCTTCTAAGTTCAAGTGCCATCACAAAGCGGCTTCGGTTAGGGTTTGGTGAAACATCTATACCAAGACATTGGTGTTGGCCCTTAACGGTTGCATGGCCCTTACATATAGCTTAAGATGAGCTCTTGGACATATGGTTCCATCAAATTTGTCAAGGTTCAACATTTTGAATTTCAAAGGAAGTCAAATGTCTAGATAGAGAGATAGCTTGTGAATATCGACCATGTCATCACCTCAATGAGCTTTGTAAAAGAGAATCTCCATCTTTTCCAACCTGTGAGCAAGGCATTCTTCTTGTTGCTTCAAGATTTCTACAGGTTCGTACTGTTCTTCCCAATCATAAGGATCATAGACGGGCGGAGCTTGGTTTTGCTAATGTTGTTGTTGTTGTCCATCTTGAGGCATGATTGGTGGCCTTTGGCGAGGATTGTCATTATCTGCCAGGACAAGAGGTGGTGGTGGTAACCTTTACTATACAAGATCTTGAATTGTGAGGGAGAGTCTCTAGTTCTCTTCTCGGTATTCGGTCATGTCTTTTTTTATGTCAGTCAAAATTTGATGTATCTGTTCAGGGTCCATTGTAACTGGGGCTATGTTTTTTTGATTTGTTGGAAGGTTAGAGGTTCCGATCAATCGGCCTCGACTAGTCCGTTTCCAAGCCATTTGTGGGTACCTATTTTTGAAAAATACTCATGTTATTTAACTTGTTTGATGTCGAGGAAAATCCAAGAAAGTCTCATTTGTAGCCCCGTTGTAACTTGCAAAATTGGTTTTTCAAGAAAAAAAATTGGAGTTTTTCAAAATAATTTAGAAAACTAGACAAAAGTTTGCAGAGCAGATGGACTACTCTCTATGTGCCGATCGGCACACGAACACTTTTAAACTCTATGCCGATCGGCCAATAGAGAGGGGTATTTTTTTTTACTTTCTGGATTTTTCTAACTTCGCAAAAATGTTCGTGTGTGTCTCACCAAAACTAGGTTTAAATTCCTGAATCATGAATCTATGGAAGATTATATGCATAATGCTTCGATAGAGTAAATGTTTTAAGGATCCCCTTCTGACAGGACGTGCCATACACCTCCCACAGCTATTAGATTGTAATGACTATAGTCAAATGGTACCGCATCGCCTTTCTGCATACCCTCTTAAGGCCACTAGAATGTAGTGTCCCCGGTCAAGCGGTATTTGATCAAGGAGTGGAGGGCTTTCACCAGAAACACCCGTTAAGCTGAGTGAGCATACGAGGCAAGGGCTACTTACTGTCCGAGGTTTAAAGGGTATGTAGTGCAAATGAAAATGTTATGGAGTAATGTGTGTGCAAGGCATTCAAATTTTAGTCTTTTTTTTATTCATCCATCCATACATTCAAGCATACATCCATTCACCCATCATATAGCATAAAAATAAATGAATGTAAAGCAAGTAAACAAAATAGCCTTGAAGTGAATACTTCACTGAGTCTAGCCCTCTTTAGTCCCCAACAGAGTCGCCACTATGGGCGTCAGCATCGAAAACAAAAAGAATAATTGTCATCCTTTTATGGATCTAAAGGGATCCTGGCTGTCTCCTTCCTTAAAGGTGGGAAAGAACACCTTTTATAGGAGATTGAGGAATTAAGGAGTCACTAGCTTGTTTTTGGGCAAAAGACAAGCAACCCCGTTATAGATTGAACAATACATATGAAGGAAACCGAAAGAAATGGAATGAGAAATTACATCACTTTAATCCTAAATACAAATTAAAAAATCCTTTGGCATAGATCAAAATAAAGATAAAACATTAAAATAAAAGGGAAACACCAAAGAAAAGGGCTCGGGGGCTAAGGTACAGAGTGGGAAGGTTTTAGGCACCTGCCCCGCTCAATCTGAATGGATCGGCCTCGAATATTCACTTGCAAGGCTATTTTTTCATGAGAAAAACTGAAAAGAGATATGTGAGTCTAGAAATAATAAAAGATCTAGTGTAAAGAAATAAAATAGAAAATAAAATATAGAAAGAAGATCCGACTCGGGCCCGAAGGCTTCCTACGTATCCGTTCAGAAAACGGAATTAGAGTCACGTAGTTCTCTAGTTTATCCTCTTTTATCAAGAATGATAAAGGAGATGAGATCAACCGGATCCAAAGAAAAAAGAATTGTTAAGGGTTTGAGAGTGTACCTTATTCAGACTTTGGCGTCAAACAGATCTTTGACTAGGAAAATCTGGATCGAAGGCTTCAATAGGGTAGATCTCTAGCTTGTTCTTCAGTTTGGAAAGCGTTGCTTCACCTTGCTTCGCGAAGGGAGACTATCACTTCGGTAGGGCTTCGGCCTCCGGAGAGGAAGAGTTCTCGTAAAGAGAACTCTAGAACTAAACTAAAAGCGTGAGGCTATGAAAATTGTATCTTTCTCCGTCCCCCAAAGCTAATGGCCAGGGGGCTTTATTTATAGGAAAATATAGAGCTTTGATCCAATGGTCTAAAATGAAACCCTAAAATGAAGGGTTATGATCATGTCTTGAGTGATAATTATCTAATTAAATAAATAAAAAATTAAATAAGAATAATTATCCTAACTAAATGAAGTAATAAATAATTATGACAATGTGAACCAATAGAATTGGTGTCTACATGTAAGAGCCAATGAAATAAAAGATAAATATAATTTAATTGGAAAATAAACTCTAAAATAAAAACGCTTAGGTTCAATGTATCTACATTTAAGGAAATATCAAGCAACCTGATTTATGCAAATTCTAAAAGTGGAAAGTCCTAATTAAGCCTAAATAGATTATTATCACTTAAGATTACCAAATTACCTCTAATTCGATAGAAAATCTCTAGATTGCCACAAGACTTGTGAAATGACCAAATTACCTATGATTCATCACCAAAGGGCTAAAATTACCAAAATACCCCCATGTTGGTAAAATGATATGAAAATTATAAAAATTCTCCTCAAATGACTAGGAAGTCCTACTAAAGGTATGATTGTACCAAAATTATCGAAATGCCCTTAGTGGGCAAAAAGGTGCCAAAATTATCGAAACGCGTTCCGATGGGCAGGAAAGTCCTAACAGGAGTGGGACTCTGTCAGAAGGAGTCCTAGCGAAAATAGGACTCTGTTATGAGGTGTGCTAATGGAACTGGGACTCTAGCAGAAGAATCCTAGCGAAAATAAGACTTTGTTAGGAGAAGTTGTAATGGAACTAGGATTTTGGCAGGAGAGTCTTAGCGGGAATAGGACTCTGTCAAGAAGAGTCCTAATAGAATTGGAACTATGATAGGAGAGTCCTAGTAAAACTGGGACTCTAGCAGAAGAGTCCTAGCAGGAATAGGACTCTGTTAGGAAGAGTCCTAATAGAACTGGAACTCTAGTAGGAAAGTCTTAGAGTCTTATGTGAAGTAGGTTTCTTGGCAAAATTATTGAATTACTATTATTTAATCAAGGGTAGCTTTATTCGCATAATTTTGGTTTATTTGTCATGTTTAGACTCAAAAGATACTTTAACACATTTTGGTTTGAAAACATGAGCCAATTGCATTCTGAATAACATTAAGCACACATTAACATATTTAAAACCATTTAAAACACTTTTAATGCATGATGTATGTGTGAAATAAAACCTCATAAATGTATCCTAACCATTGTGTATACAACACTGTAGAATTTGATGTTGAAGCTCGAATGTTTGAAAGACACAAGGCTTGAGAATACCGAATCCCTTGGACTTTGACACTTTACAACTTATAGTTTTGTCAACAAGTTGCCAACAGAGCTTTTCTCATATTCCTAACAATCTCTCCTTTTGAAAATCTGTGACAAAACTATTACAACTAAATACATGAATAAAAATTGTAAGAAAATTAAACCCCCTAAAAACCAATAGAAAATGTGTAACTCAATACTACGACTCATGACTCATAAGCACTTTGCTCGTCTTCACGATGCTCAACATTTATTTAAACTGCAAAACAGATACTAAACATATCTTGTGAAATGCATAGTGTGATATTACATATAAACAAAATGAACACAAGTATAATAAAGTGAAATAGTTACGTGTGTTGAGCATACAATCATTATACTCTCCATGTAGAACAACGAAAACATATAAAACAATTAGTGCAACTAAATATATGTACTATGATCATGAAGCAAAAAGATGTAAAATCTCTCAAAAATTCCTCTAATATCATGCAATCAAAATGCTCCCTCTTACTAAATATTCCCAAATCTACTTTCATTTTTTGTCACGGTGACAAAGGGATAATATGACAATGAACAATATGAAATATAGTAATAAAAACCATCAGTTATATTAATCACGCATGAATAAAAAAAGATAATGCAAGAGAGATAAAATAGACAACTATAAGTGAAACCAAAATAAACTATATGATAAATAACTGTATCTTATACATCCACAATATAACCCAAGATATCAATTTTTATAAGTACAATGTTGACTATAATAAAATATACATCAAAATAACATAAACTTTCCACTCAATCATCCCCATCCATCTCATTTGTCTTCTTTAGACATCTTACTCAATCAGATATCTCTTGCACGATCCTAAACAAACCTTACTAGCGCTCTCACATCTGATCAAATCTTCCCATTAGAGACTGGAAGAAGTCTTGTCTCATCTCATGTATAGTCTGTCTAAATCCGCAATAGTGATTGGTTGGTCTGACGGAGCAGTGGAAGATAATGCTCTAACATGATGTGATGATTAGGAGGTGGTGCTAGATTCCATTGTTGCTGCTCAAGATCATTTACTAGAAAATCATCCTCTTGTCCCTCCTACTACTGATGAGGATGGCTCGAAAACTATATAAGTCTGGCATGAGTGAATGGTCCCATCTACCTAAGCATAGTTTCGAAATGGAAAAAGGGAATTAGGATATAAGCGCACAAATGTGTGATAAGATGACCTTGATGAGTTATAGAAATAGTAATGATGCAGCATAAAATAAAAGTAGTAGCATCGATGGGTATGCTAGTGCCAATGGCGAATAGAAGACGAGTATAAGCAATATCAAACATGTTGGTATGACTCACCAGTAGAAGCATAGAACAAATTACCATGTTTTAGTCAGCAGTAAGAAGGTCATGGGTAAGGTGAGTACCCTCAATACAGAATTGTGTGGAACCATCAATCTAAATGATAGAAGCAACCAGACTCTAAAGGGGAATAGACTCTAATGAAAACGAAAACTGTAGAGCAAACTCCTTAGAAAGGTGTAGAGCTAAAGCGATAAGAACATGAGAAAATTCAAAACGCTTTCCACTTACATAAGCATAGGATACATCCTAACCTGACACAATTTTCAGGTTCATATAGAACTCGTGAACCAGGTGCTCGTGTGTGGCTACGCAAATCAAGAGAATAGGTTACCATCCTATTTTAGAGAACTATGTAAGGACCATAGTACCTCCTATACAGTCTTGGACAACATTCATCTCCCTCAGGACACTGTAGGACTCTAAGGTCGAGTAACTTAACTGCAAAGACTAAGACTGCAATTGAATGATGTCCCGAGGTCTATGAGCATAGTGCACCACGTAAGGAAATAATGGTGCATCAAATGGCTCATGACATGGTTCCATGATACCAACAACTTATATTAAAATTAAGATAAAAGAAAAAAAAATCCTAATATGGCTCTACATCAAAGGAATTGTACTAACAGTTTCAAACTACCCCAAAAATCTAAAGAATATGAAAAGCAAAACTATATAAAGGAGTAGCAATAAGAATAACTCATTGAATGCACATATGAAGATGAAACATGAAACTGATCAGTGAAAATGAAGTACTCAAAATGCATGCTGAAATTACCGAAATAAAATTTGAAAACTCAAACCCAAAAGTACGAGCACTAGAGTATATAGAAGTTAGAGAGTATGAGAAAATGAATCGAGAACCTACAAAACTAAACTTTTCATTTGATCCTTTTAAAATCATCGCAACTGCTTCCATGTCTGGAATTATTGATCGAACGAGTTCCACTTTAGATGCCTAAAATTAAATGTAGACTTCATTCGAACGAGCATCTTGTTCGTTTGAATGAGCTCCACACAACAACACAACAAATGGTGAAAAATTTCAAAATTTAAACCTCTAACTCTAATACTCTTCTAATTAAGCATAAATTTTGGCAAATTTTTTTGAAAATTTTAAACAAAATGAATAAATTAAAATTTTAATCACGGGATCAATTTAATATCCCAAAAAATTCAATTTTGTTTTTTAAAATTTGGGCCCTTGTGTATAAGAGGTAATGATCAATGTTTTAAATTTCTAAATGTTCACAATTAAGTCTTCAATACTTGGTCACACTCAAGCTCCCCCGTCAACATAGTCCCCTATGGTGAATTACAATGTGAAAATTTAAAAATAAAAAATTCATGAGTTGTCATTATCTCAATGTTTTCACTACGATGTTTGATGATTTAACAAACAATAAGTGCAAATAACAATAGTGAATTAACCTAGGCACTATAGAACCCTTTCAACAAGCAAGCTCTCCCTCAATTGTTGCCAATCTCAAAAGATTTTCAATTTTTCATTCTTTTCACTTTTCAAGGCGGCTTTCACACTATTGGGTAAGTAGTTATTCTCACATATACACCTCTTCGATAGCATACAGATTATCTTATAGGTAGCCATTTCCTTGCACCCTTAAAAATTTATCAATGTCACTATTTGTGCAATTTGATATTTTAAACAACAACTTAAGTTTATCTTTCTAGTCATGGACTCATTGTAAGTTAAACAATAAATTGTAAAGCTCAAACATATCAACAAGTCTTATCTTATGAAACAAATGTTTATATATATGTGCAATGAGATCATGTGTTGTTTGAAAGGTTGAATACAACTATGTATAAAAGATTACATGTAAATCAAATGAATCTAAAGTTCATGGATTGTAGTCTCAAATACTCAAGATGTATTAAAACATAATTTTTCTTTAAAAATTAGGGATATCAAACTTATTATGCAATAAAAAACATTTTGAATCTTTTTGTTTTATGAAAAACAAGGAACAACACAACTAATCTAAGAACAAATAAAACAAGAAATCCTAACTATAGAGTATAGACCTAGGAATAAGATGAAGACATGAACAAATACTTATAGATTTCCTAAGATTCTCGAACTTAAGGTCATTTAGAGGTTTTGTGAATATATCTACAAGTTGATGCCTACTGAGGATGTAATGTAAAGATACGACATTCTCCTTTACAAATTCACAAATGAAATAATGTCGAATATCTTTGTGTTTCCTCCTAAAATGCCAAACTAGATTCCTTGAAATATTTATGGCACTTTTATCACAATAAACCATCGTCATGCCAATATCAATACCATAATCCCTCAGTATTTGTCTCATCCATAATAATTGGGCACAATAACTACTAGTCGCAGTATATGCAACATCAGCTATAAATCGGGAAATAGTTTTTTTCTTTTTCTATGACATGGAACCAAGGCATTGCCTAAGTGAGAAAAGTTGTCGAAAATGCTCTTTTAGTCATTCACATTCCCAGCCTAATTTGCATCAGAATATGCAACCAATGTGATATTGGTATCAAAGGAATACCAATACCAATACCACATACCTAATAATCCTCTTGACCACAATCAAATGTGACTCTTTTTGGTTGAACTGAAAATGGGCACATACACCAACACTAAAGGCAATATCAGGCCTACTAGAAGTAAGGTAGAGTAAGATACCTATCATTCTCCTAATCCTAGTGATTATGTAACCCTTTTCATTTTGGGTTCTTTGACAAATCCTAAAGACATCATAAGCATTTGTTTTCTCTCTAAGAAAATCTACAAAATAGTACATTGAGAGATCATTTACCATAAAAAAATGATGTATCTCTCACCTTCTAAACTCTATGTTCTCATTAGACCTATAAGATCCATGTGAAACAACTATAAATGACGAGAGATAGCTAGAGATGAAGACTTCTTGTGCGAGACTTTAGTTTGTTTCGCTTTTTGGCAAGTTCCACATACACACCTTTAGGAGTCTTTCCTAGTTTGGACAAGCCATGAACTAGATCATTATTTGAAAGTCTTTTTAAGTTTTTAAGTTCAAATGGCCTAATATTTAATGCCAGAAGTTGTAACTCTTGGCCTTGGCACTATTGCAAATGACAGCGGGATTTGGAATAATGTCGTAGCAATTATCTGAAGTTCTAAACCTTTACAAGACACAGTTCCCTTTATTATCATAGACTTTGCACTTCTTTTTATTGAAGTGGACTATAAGACTGTTATCACATAATTAGCTTATATAAATGAGATTAGCTTTTAACCCATCCACGTATAACACATTATCCAGCTTAGGAAAACCATTAATATGAATTGAATCTCTTCTTAAAACATTAGACTTGCTTCTATCACCAAAAGTAACAATCCCATCCCTATGGCTATCAAGGTGTCAAAATTAGGACTTATCACCACTCATGTGCTAAGAAAAACTACTATCAAAATACTATTGACTAGTTGTTGCCTAGATATTTACCCTAAAGAAGGTGAATAGGGAATTTTGAAAATATTAGTTTCTTTTTAGATCTTCAAAAATGAAAGTTGTAAATGCACAATAAATAAACAAAAGAGAGAGAAAGCAAACGCAACAGTTTTATGAGATTTAGAAAACTTCCTACGTCCTCAACTCAAGTATCCCACTTGAGTTTTTTCACTATCGTGACCTCCTTGTAGGTGGAGACTAAATATTTATAAAGCGAAGATCGCAACCCTCTTATCCAAGAAAAATATACCATTTTACCATACCGGGTAGCACCTACCCATAACTTTCATTACAATGAGATGATACAAAGATGTTTACCAAATAATACTCTCATCTAGAGAAGTTTTGGTGCAATAAGATGCCTACTCTCTATAAATAGATTAAGTGTAAGCTCTGAGTATTTAAGATGCACATAACTTTCAGGTCTAAATTTGAAAGATGTTAGATCTAAAGTCAATAACAAAGATAGAAAAGTGTAAGCTTGTAAGTGATAGCTTAGAAAGTCCTAGAGAACCTCTATTTATAGACCTTTAAAGTATATGTCCGTTGCTTTTTGAAAAGAGTCATTTTCTCCTTTTTTGTCTGTTCAAAATTTGAATTTGCGATTGCCAAATTGACAAAATCAGTCGACTGGTTTTAAGAATCAATCGATTAGTTATATTTGTACACTATTTTTGCTTTTGAGAAATGGTTGATTGATATTACCTTTAAGTCGACTAATTTAGACAATATGTTCAAAAAATTCATTAATTGGCCATCCAATTGATTGGCTTTATGAATCAGTCAACTGGTTTTGTTTGTACACTAATTTTGCCTTTTAAGACCAGTCAACTGAATCTTCTTGAAGGTCGACTAATTTGAACAATGAGTCTTTAAAATATTTTGTAAAACGTCACTCAGTCGACTAGTTTGATTAGTGTAACAAATAAGTTTTAAGAATCAGTTGACTGGTTCCATGAATTAATCGACTGGTTTAGATAGTGAGTGTCTTCTAGCTTATTTTTCTTAGTATACTTTTGTCAAAACCTTTTGTTCTTTCAAAACTTAAGTTATGACAATGTTTTGTTTTGAAAAAACAAATGAGGTTAGTACTTAGATGACAATTTTAAATAGTAAGAGCTTTAAGACCAATGATCAATCTAATCCTAATGTCACTTCAAAACCCAAAATAAGAAAAATGAAAGTCTTCACTTTAATCCTTTGGCTTGAGTGTGTCTAATTTACTTGAATCATCATGAGAGCATTCCACTTGTTTTGATATTTGCTTTGGAGCATATTCTTGAGCTGAAATCTTTTAACTTGATAGACTTTTGTCATTTTTTTAGGTCAACAATCTTCTTTGATCTAGATAACCTATTTGCATTGTCACTTTGATAAAACATTAGTCCATTGGATAATATTTTGTGATCATCAAAATTACTGAGATGCTCTTAGTTGAAAACTTTTAGGGCTAACACTAGTATTGTGAGCTTTGAAAGCAATATGAATTATCAAACACTTTAATTCATATTTTCTAACCCAAATTTTCTTAGTCTTTGGTGGATTTGGTTTAGATTCTACTTTTTGAGTTTTGGTCTTGTTTTAATTAGTTCTAATCTTAGTTACATTATTCGTAACACACACACACACACCATATGTATATTCACATATTCATATAACATTTTTATGACCCTTTAAACTATATGGAAGGTTTAAGAGACCTTAACTACATTGTTTAAGCTCCAACCCATGAGAGAGATCTCGGTAGAGAACTAAAGTGGAGTTAGTGAGCTTCCTTTTCCATCCATGGCTACCCATTGTCCAAACACACTGCCTAGCTATTCCATACCTCATTTCTTCCATCCAGCTTGTGTTCTGAGCTTCATCAATGGAGTTTTTAACACACACACTTACATATCTACACACACACAATATACATTCACAAAGGCCTTTGTCTTTTACATGTCCCATCCAATATTATTACACCCTACGTATTAGTTTTGATGCGCCCTCACCACACCCAATTATTCTCTCTCTATGCTCCCTAAGCTTTTTTAGGAAGATTTACACAAATATCGAGATACCAAGGTAGCCATTTGCCATACGCATACAAGTTCAAAAATTTACTATGTTGAAATCGTACTAAAATTGATAGAGTAGCTAATTTTGACACATAAATTTCAAATATGCAATCCCTTTTTTCAAATTATGCTTCTAAAAATTATTTATTTTCCTGATGTTCTTAGTTTGTCTATGTGACCTCGTGGCCCACACCAGCTTGAACAAAATGTGACAATTGCATTTCAAGTCTACAATTACACACTACTGAATAAATAATTTCATAATTATTCTAGTATGTTTTAATTAAGGATAAATTACACTAATCGCCCCTGATGTTTCTAATAATTATAAAGACCTCCCTTGATGTTTCTGAAATGACTCTGAACTTCCCTACTTTTACTGACATACTACAAAGACCTTCCTTCCAGCTTTATTTTATTTTCAAAATGACAAAAGTGCCCATTTTATTTTTATTTTTTTTGCATTTTTTCAAACTCGTCCTTTTTTCTAATTTTTTTTAAGTTTTTTTTTTTCATTTTATATAAAATATAAATAACTTATATTTTTTAGTCAAAGAATATTTTAATTAATATTAATTTGAAAATGAAAAAATTTAGAAAAAATTGATCAAAATTTAAAAACTGCGAAAAAAAAAAAAAAACCATGAAAATGACATTTTTGTCATTTTGAAAAAAAAAATAAGGCTGAAGGGAAGGTCTTTGTAGTTTGTCAATAAAAGTGTGGAAAGTCAGTGTCATTTCAGAAACTTCATGGGAGGGCTTTGTAATTGTTAGAAACTTTGGGAAAGGTTTGTGTAATTTACCTTTTAATTTATTTAATCCCAATTTAGATAGTAAATTAGAATTATTTCTAGTTTACGGAACAAATGATTGACTATTCTATAATCCTTGAGAGTATAAAGTGTTCG
This sequence comes from Nyssa sinensis, assembly GCA_008638375.1. NCBI lineage: Eukaryota > Viridiplantae > Streptophyta > Magnoliopsida > Cornales > Nyssaceae > Nyssa > Nyssa sinensis. The sequence goes on along the minus strand of CM018049.1, from coordinate 19,588,064 downwards.
TTAGCACAGATGTTGTCCTTTTAGAGGATGATTATATTTTGAGTCAAAAGTCTAAGAGCAAGATTACCTTAGAAGAGACATCAGATGTCTCATTAGTTCCCCGGGGCAATAAATTTGGTATTGTACTGACATACCTAATAGCATTGTTCTAAAACATTTTATTACGCAGGAGACACATTGTAATGGGAGGATTGTCAAGTTTTTTGATGAGTACCAATCTCAAATGAACATGTTTTATATCCCAATAGCTACGATAAAGCTATGTCTAATAAATATTTGAGATAATGACAAAATGATATTAAAGTTAAGATCGTGTTTATATACTCTGATAAGATTTGGGAACTTGTGGAACCACCAGCTAATATTAGACATAGTTATCAAACCTAGACTAGACATCAACTCGGTAAAGGGACCGAGTCAATGGGTCACTGGTTCAACTAGTAGGTCAACTAGTCAGACCAATCATCATATTAAATATTTAAAAACATATTTAAAAATTAGAAATTATTACACATATATATAAATTTTATCCTAGAGTAAAACATAATAAATTAATAAGAAAATATGAACATAACATATTAAATAACATGTATTTATATTATTGTACCTAATAAAATAATAATAACAAGAAATTCAAATATTATAAAAATTCTTACATTGACATTCATATTTTAATTACTAATTCGGTAGTTCAAGTGTTTAAATTATTATCAAAATTTAAGTCAAATATTACATATGCCTTGTAATAAGTGGGCATATATAATATTACATATAATAATTAATCAATTTTTTTTACTCTATTAAGTATTTCAATTAGATTTCTCCAATTTCAATACATGTCATTCTAAAAGGCAAAAGGGGGCATGAACTTAAAGTGGGAGAAATATGGGGACATTGCTTATTTAGTCACTTTTTGAGTGAAATTTGATTTTTCTCTATTTCATCAAATTAGAGAGCAATTCCAATTATATGGTAGAATTAATTACTCCGCTAATTAATTAAATGTTAATTAGAAAATTAGTGGCTAATTGGAGCTAATTTGGTGAGACTCTAGATCCATTCTCTTGTCTCAGTTTTTGCAAAACCCTATATATATGTGTGTGTGTGTGATAGATATAAAGGTAGCCGTCTATGTGTAACTCATATTCTTTTCCTACATGAGAGAAAAAAAAAAAAGCAACCCACTCTTCTCTCTTGTTGATGACTTGCATTGAGGGAGAAGATGAGAAGACTTGGATGGAAGGAAGAGAAAATACAACTAGGTTCTTTTCAACTAGTCTTATTAATCAATTAAGTTATTCAATAACAAAGTAATCATAACTTTTCTTTCAAGATTGTATAATTCATGTAATATAATTGTCATAAAAAATTTGAAATTGACAGGGTTCTGAATCCAACAATATATCCTGGTCTTATGTTCATTTAATCATTATTCAACTTCAAACTATATAGGGTTTTTGAAGCTAGTTTTATGTTTATGCATGTAAATGCCAAAACTTATGTATGATGGTGAATAGATAAATTAAGATAAGAAATAGTTACTTACAACTAATCAAAAAATCATAACCACAAATGCCAGATACTTTGAAAGCTCGTATCCATCCATAACCACAAATTCACTCGTAACTAGACATTCGACTTACTTTGGAAATTCTTTCATAGGTCATATTTAGGAGATACTTTAAATTCAAATCTCTTGATCACCTAGCAAATACTTACAGTATGATAGTAAAACCTTAATTTAAACCTTAAGGTAGTGAATATTCACAATTGTTTGAAGATTTCGACACTTTTTTTTTCTTCTTATCAATGCCCAACTAAGATCATCTTAAGTTTTGTTACCAAGTTTTAATAATCAAAAATCTTTTAATTAAGATAATAAGGGCATCGTACGAGTTTGAAAAACTTGAATGAATACCTTTATAAATAAGGTAAATTAGCTAGGTAATGTTTTCATGTTTATTATTCAAATGACCCTAATTTAGTAAATAAGTATAGTTTTATCCTATATTTGTATTTAAAGAATTTTTTTTAACTCTACCAAAGTATTGAACTTTTATAAAAAATTACACAAACATTTCATGTGGTTTACCTGATTTTCACTTAATCTTCCTTATACTTTAAAAGTTAACAAACATGTTTCTTGTAATTTTAAAATTGAAACGTATATTTTTTTCAAATTGGGATTTGTTTGTTCACTTATGATTAAGAGCAACTTCAATAGTTTAGTATTGTCTAGAAAAATTTATAAATTCTTTTAATTTTTTTTAATTTAATATAAAATGTGCTTTTGAGTTTAGAACACGTTCACTTTTTGAACATTTTTTTTTTTTTTTTTATAAAAAATTAGACATGTCTTCCTTGAAAATACCTTCACATTTATAAGAAAAAAAAACTTGAGACACCTTTATTTTTTTTTTTTGAAATAAAAAATGTAAACACGTGTTTTGAAAATAAGCCTTCAATTTTTTTTTTAAATATCTTTTAAAATTATGTCTTCGCATTTTCTTTTTAAAACAAAGACGTTTTTCGTGAATTTGAATTTAATACTGTTTGGATTCAGAAATGAAGATTGAAAAATACGATTTTACCGGCGAAAACTATGAATACAATTTTACCGTCATATCTGACGGGATTGCATCTCCAAACCATCGTCCAAACGTCCACGAGGCATTTTTCCGTCACAGCACACCCCTTCTTTCGCTCGAGTTGTTCGTCTGCATTCGTCTCCTCAGGTTTTGCAGAAACCCCTGCATAGTCTGTTAACTCTAATTCACTTCCCTCTCTATCTTTATATCTATATATACACATTACACATATATGCTTTACAAAAACCCTAACTAGGCGGCATTTAGAACATATAAATCTATATATCTAACCGATGGAAGACGGCGAAGGAGGTCTAAGCTTCGACTTTGAGGGCGGCCTCGACACGGGTCCCACCAACACCACCGCATCAGTACCCGTTATCCAACCCCAGACTGCCACAGTGGGCGCGGCGGCTAACAACTTCGCCGCTGCCGCTGATCCGGCGGCTGGAAACCTTGCGGGGCGCCGGAGTTTCCGGCAGACGGTGTGCCGGCATTGGCTCAGAAGCCTTTGTATGAAGGGGGACGCTTGTGGGTTCCTCCACCAGTACGACAAGTCGCGAATGCCTGTCTGCCGGTTCTTTCGATTGTACGGAGAGTGTCGGGAGCAGGATTGCGTTTATAAGCACACCAATGAAGATATCAAGGAGTGTAACATGTATGCGCTGTGTGCCTGTCTCTTATTTTTCATTGTTATGTATAATTTCTTCTGCGTGATTTGGGTGTGTTTGGTTTTTAGATAGTGATTTTGCATTGTTGTGCCCTTATTAAATTTGACAAATTGGGATTCAATACTACAGTTAAGATCATGGGCTATATGGGGCTGGCGGGATTATAGAGTGCTGTGTTTAGTTTGTATACGTAATTCAATGAAGATGACAGCTATAGAAACCGCTGTAGGTAATAAAGAAACAAGAACAGCTAATATATTCTCAAAAAGTTGAAAACTAAGTGATAACGGTTTTTGTGAAGTCTTCTAAGATGTTATCGGGTAAAAGAATTGGAGTTGGTTGAATGTATTTCTCAAATAACTGAATTCTTTCTTGGTTAGACCTGATAGAAATATGCTACTGGCAGGAGCAAAGCCAAAGCAAGCAACAGTACTATTTATATACATTGATTAACACAGACATAGACAAACATATATTGCAGTATTGATAGGGGAATGATCTTTTTTGAACAGCAAATTGAATAAAGATAAAAAGCAGGAGGGATGAGTTTGTGCACATGATCACTAGAAATTCGAATATTGGAAAATCATTTTGTCTTCAGCTGGGAATGGAAAGAGGATGCGGGGACCTTCCCCTCTGGCCCACCACATTCTTTGCTCCACTTCATTTTTACTTGTTTTCCTTTCAAACAACAATCTTCTTTGACAAGGGTATAATAGAAAAATATGTACCTTTACTTTCTTTCATTACTTCCCTCTCAACTAAACAAAAGAGGGAAAATCTCCTTTTTTTTTTTTTATAAGTAAAGATCTTTTCTCCTTTTTCTTAAAATTCTTTTCCTTTGCTTGGGATTACCTTTTTTATCCCTCGTACCTTATCTCGGATGATAAGCTCTCATGTTTCTGCTTTGTATGTTTTTTTGATAAGTAATGATTTATTCAAAAAGTGATCAAAAGCGGACTGCCCATGTATATGAACAATGTGCATAAAAAATGAAAAACGAAAAGAAAAAGTACACAACTCAAACATTGCAAAAACCTCGTGCCACTCAAAAAATCAACTGAAGAATCTACTCAAATAGTGGGGCTTCAAATAATCCAAAAATCTTATTGATAAAAAAAAAATCCAAATATCTGAACTGTTTTTTATGTTTTTGTTCTTCTAATTTATATTCTCTCTTTGGTTTTTCATTTGGGGGGGGGGGGGGGGGATGATAGTCAATCATTGCCCTATTTGTTGCTCGAATTCAGATGAACTTTGCTGTCACTACTGTTCATTTATTTATTGATAAGTAAAGTTTATTGTATAATAACATGTTTGGAAAAAGCTTGGAAAGGGTCTGCTTGTGTATAATTCTCATTGTGCAAATCTTGATTTACTATTTTTCTGTAAATTTTGTGTCTTTATAGAAATTAAAAAGTATTTATGAAGATTAAGTAAATTTATGAATGTATTAGGTATCAATTTATGCCAACTGCCTTTTCTTTTAACCCTAGGATCTGGACTTCTTTCCTGGAAAGCTGCAAGAAGTAACTTTGGGGAATGCAGAACCCAACTTGCAGAATGTAGGAGAGCTGCAAGAGGATTATTGACTAGAGGGGGAGCGAGGGGGTAGTCGGAGAGGAGATGCAACTATTAGCTCGAGTGTATAATGTGCAGGAAAGGGGTGAGATCAGTGGGGGGATTACCTGAAAAGGGCAGACCAGAGGCTGTCAGAATGGGGTTCAGAATATGAGGGGACAGAGACAAGCTCTCTCATTCCTCTGGATATTCCAGGGGTGAGATCAGTGGGGGGATTACCAGAAAAGGGCAGACCAGAGGCTGTCAGAATGGGTTTCAGAATATGAGGGGACAGAGACAAGCTCTCTCATTCCTCTGGACTTTCCAACTCTTCAACTATTATCGCCATAGGGTGGAACTGAAACAGAGGAAGATTATAGGCAGTAAGTGGTAGAAGAGGAGGCAGAATGAGCTGGTAGCCAGCAGAGAATTGGGTCTATGCAATCAGATTATTTGATTCTATTGATCTGGAATGGGAGACTGAAAAAGGAGGGAAGAGCGGCAGAAACAGAAGCAATTGGAAGGGGGAGAGGGAACTCAGGAATTTGATCTCTGAGATTAGTTACGAAGGCAGTGTTGGAAAGGAGAGCAACAGAAGCAGAAACAGGAGGATGGAGAGGGGGCAGCTATTTTTTCATGAAGATTAAAATTATATCTTGGAATGTCCAGGGGCTGATTGACTCGGATAAGAGACTAGCAGTGAAGTCTGTCCTAAAAAATTGGAGGGCTGATGTGGTTTGCTGAAACCAAGGTGGAGCAAATGTCGATTAAGGAAATTAAAATTCTGTGGCATGGAAGGTATGTCGACTGGGTCTGCCTTAATGCTATTGGTGCTGCTGGTGGGATTGTTGTTTTATGGGATAATAGGGTGGCGAAAAAGGAAGCTGCCAGGGTGGGGGAATTTTCCATTTTTTGCAGATTTTCTTTTGTTGAAGATGATTCCAGATGGGTCTTTTCTAGAGTGTATGGTCCAGCAGATGATGGGTAGAGGGGTAGGCTTTGGAATGAGCTGCAATCATTCAGCTCTTTATGGGGTGACCCATGGTGCATTGGGGGCAATTTCAATGTAGTTCAGTTCCCAAGCGATAGATTGTCACACCCCAAATCCGAACATGGGATTTAGAGTGCAATTAGCACAAATCAATCTAATCCAAGTGCTAGATCTATCGAATCAGTAAACCTGTAATGAATACAATCTCCCAATCCATGCACATTATAAATATCTCGTGCATTCCTCAAATTCCATCATAATAATAATAAGTGACCCATGGTGCATTGGGGGCAATTTCAACGTAGTTCAGTTCCCAAGCGATAGATTGTCACACCCCAAATCCGAACATGGGATTTAGAGCGCAACTAGCACAAATCAATTTAATGCAAGCCTTCACATAGGCTAGATCTTTCGAATTATTAAACCTGTAATGAATATAATCTCCCAATCCATGTACATTATAAATATCTCATGCATTCCTTAAATTACATCATCATAATAATAAATCATCCGTCATCCAAGATAAATAAATAATCTATCTCCCAAATAAATCAACATACAATCCACTAAATTAAAGTTACTACTAGTCTCCACTACTAATGCAAATAAAATAAAATAAGTCCTAACATAAGTGGAAGCAAATAAATAGTTGCCAAGCATTCTCCATTATACTTGTACCCAATGCTATTCTCAGTCCATCTCTAAGTCATTTGTGGGGGAAAAATATGGGGTAGACTCAAAGAGCCAGTAGGATAACAAACACAGTATATACCAGAATAGGTCAAGCAGATAGCGCGAATAAATTTAAAAAACAGTTCTTATAAAATGCTACTTGTTCAATTGTCGAGATATATGGTAGACAAATTACTCTCTCATCTATTTTCTCCTTGATAAAATGCTTGTCTACCTCCACATGTTTCGTTCTATCATGAAGAACTGGATTGTGAGTAATAGCTATTGCAGCTTTATTGTCACAATACAGTTTCATAGGTAGTGAATAAGTAACCTTTAATTCTTCCAGCAACCTTTTGATCCATAGTGATTCACAAATTCCACGAGCAACAACCCTAAATTCTGCCTCTGCACTACTCCTTGCCACCACATTTTGTTTCTTGCTGCGTCATGTTACTAGGTTTCCTCCAACAAAAGTGCAATAGCCAGAAGTTGATCTTCTATTAGTGATACTTCCAGCCCAATTTGCATCAGTGTATACTTCAACCTGTAAATTCCCATGTCCTCCAAATAATAAACCTTTACCTGGAGTCCTTTTTAGGTACCTTAGAATCCTGTACACGGCATCAAAATGCTCGGGTCTTGGTGAGTGCATAAATTGACTTACCACGCTTGTTGCAAAGGCTATGTCAGGGCGTGTATGAGAGAGGTAAAGAAGTTTCCCTAGCAATCTTTGGTATTGCTCTCTATTGATCACCTCTTCAGCCTTAGCTGGTTGGAGTTTTATGTTTGGCTCTATAGGTGTTTCTGCAGCTTTGCACCCTTGCAGACTTGTTTCTCCAAGTAAATCAAGCACATACTTGCGCTGGGAAACAAAAATACCTTTCTTTGACTTTGCAAATTCCATACCAAGAAAATACTTCAAGTTGCCTAAGTCTTTGATCTCAAATTCCTGAGCAAGGATTTTCTTTAACCTCTCTAGCTCATTGCTATCATCAACTGTCAGAATTATATCATCAACATGGACAATAAGGATAGCCATTTTACCTTCACTCGTGTGTCTATAGAACATAGTATGATCAGCTTGACCTTGGCTGTAGCTGTGACTCTTTATTACCTTCCCAAAGCGTTCAAACCAAGCTCTGGGAGATTGTTTGAGTCCATACAATGATTTCCTCAATCTGCACACCTTACCTTTGCCACCTTTCCCTTCAAATCCTGGTGGTAGATCCATAAAGACTTCCTCGTCTAAGTCTCCATTTAAGAAGGCATTCTTCACATCTAGTTGATATAAGGGCTAGTTAGAGTGAGTTGCTAGAGCGAGTAACACACGGATTGAGTTCATCTTGGCTATAGGAGCAAAGGTTTCCTGGTAGTTAATTCCATATGTTTGCGTGAACCCCTTCGCCACAGGTCTTGCTTTGTACCTTTCTATACTCCCATCAGCCTTGAATTTTACTGAAAATACCCATTTACAACCAACAGTCTTCTTCCCCTCCGGAAGGTCACCAATTTCCCAAGTGCCATTAGCAATTAGTGCATCCATCTCTTCTTGAACAACAATCTCCATTCTGGGTGATCCAGTGCTTCCTGAATGGTTCTTGGAATAAACAGATGAGAAACATTTGAAATAAAGGCCTTATGAGTATCGGAGAGTCTATGATAGGATAGATGGTTGGAAATAGGATGTGTGGTACAGGTTCTAACTCCTTTCCTAAGGGCAATGGGCAGGTCAAGATTAGAAGAATTATCAGATGAGGGATCTGGAGAAGAAGAAGTACCTGGAGTATGTGAAGGAGGACCAACTTGTGCAGGTGATGACGATTGGCCTTGCTTTGGATTTGAAGAAAGAGCTCTATTATTCTGATGATTTCTTCTTCTGGTATAAACACGAAGCTCAGATGAGGGAATATTTGATAGTACTTCTCCCCCTGTTTGTGAATCAGGTATGCCTTGTATAGGTAGACTAGGATTTCCATTATTTTCGCCAGTTAAGGTACCAGTTTCCTGACCCTTTAAAGAGTGGATGTCAATGTCAAGAAAAACATTTGGAAGAGGCTTAGAGGTTTGCCAGAACTCATCTTCAATTTCCTTTTTCTTCCCCTGAAGATAGTTATGGCCAAAAAAGGGCTAGTTTTCAATAAAAACAACATCCATACTGATATAAATTTTTCTGGTTAGAGGATTAAAACATTTGTACCCCTTTTTATTAGGAGCATAGCCAAGGAAAACACATCTTTCTGCCCTAAGATCAAGCTTAGATCGAAGACTGGTTGGTATATGAACAAAAACAGTGCATCCAAACACCTTTAGTGGTAGGTCTGATGTTATCCGACAAGTGGGAAACACTTTTTTTAGGCAATCTAAGGGAGTGATGTATTTTAAAACTCGAGTAGGCATCCTATTAATTAGATAACATGTAGTTAAAATAGCATCACCCTATAATTATTTAGGAACTTGCATTGAAAACATTAGGGCCCGTGCAACCTCCAACAAGTGGCGATTTTTTCTCTCAGCAGCAATGCCATTTTGTTGTGGGGTGTCACGACAAATAGATTGATGTTGAATACCCTTTGTTGAAAGAAACGTTCCTAAACATTTGTTAAAATATTTAGTACCATTATCGGTTCTAAGTATACTGATTTTTGTTTGGAACTGGGTTTCAACGATATTATAAAAATCCTGAAAATGTTTTGCAACTTCAGATTTGTCACTCAACAAGTACACCCAACACAAACGTGTATGATCATCAATAAATGTAACATACCATTTCTTACCAGAACTAGTAGTGATTTTTGAGGGACCCCAAACATCACTATGAATTAAATAAAAAGGTTTGGAAGAATGATAAGCTTTTGATTGATAGGTGCTTCGGTGACTTTTGGATATTTGACAAACATCGCAATGAAGAGAATTGCAATCCAGATTTTTAAATAAGCTAGGAAACAAATGTCTTAAATAGAGAAAACTAGGATGTCCTAGTCTAAGATGCCAAAGCATTATTTGTTCACGTACAGAAACAGAACTAGTACTACTACTCAAACCCTGAGCTTGTTTATTGTTGAATAAAGTCTCATCGAAGTAGTAGAGTCCATCAATCATCCTAGCATTGCCAATCATCCTCCTCGAGTGTTGGTCCTGAAATTCACAATGGGAATCAAAGAAAATGACACGACAATTAGAATCCCGTGAGAGTTTACTAACAGACAGTAGGTTACAAGCAAGTTTAGGGACGTGAAGGACAAATTTGAGTTCTATTTTTTTAGAGATTTGGACAGAACCTGTTCCAGCAATGGATGAAAAACTTCCATCTGCAATTCTAATCTTTTTATTACCAGAACAAAGAGAATAAGATTGAAACAATTGTGAGATACTAGTCATATGATCAGATGCACCAGGATCAATGATCCATGGTGCGAGATTTAAGCAACAGGAGTAGGCACTAGAGTCATCACCTGTTTGGGCCAATGAACCAGTAGGAAGACCAGAGGCAGAAGTAGATTTTAGCAGTTGAATAAGATGATCCACCTGCTCAGCACTTAGGAAATTAGCTTCATTGGCTTTAGGGACTGCATGGTTGCTGCCAGAGGGTCTAGATTTGTTGCTCTTCTAGTTTGCTGGCTTTCCTATGGAGTTTCCAACAATTTTCTTAAGTGTGGCGTGGCTTATTGCAGTAGTCACACCATACAGGCTTATCTTCCAACCTCCTTTGATTAGAGTAAGGCCACTGTGCAGAAATATTGGTAGTAGCCAAATCTGTGTTATCAGTAGCATGAGGGGCAGGATTATTGGCAGCAACTAGAGCAAACTTTTCCATAGTTTCATCCTCCTTTTTCTTCATCATCACACTCCTTCGACAATCTTCTCGTCGTATTTCAGAAAATATTTCCTCGAGTGGGGGCAGAGGCTGTCTCCCTAGGATTCTTCCCCTTACTTCATCAAACTCATCATTAAGTCCAGCCAAGAATTTAAAAATTCTTGCATTCTCCACCATTTTCTTATTGTGATTACAATCAGCAGGATTTTTCCATTCATAATCATTGAATAAATCCAGATCTTGCCATAGGCCCTTAAGAACATTGAAATACTTTGTTACATTGCCGTCTCCTTGATAAGTGTTGTTGATCTTCTACTGCAGTTCATAAATTTGAGAGTAATTCCCAAGGTCAGAGTACATTTGACTCACATTGTCCCAGAGTTCCTTTGCAGTAGAATAGCACATGTAATTAGCACTAATCTCTTCATCCATAGCATTCACGAGCCATGCCATCACCATGGAATTTTCAGCATCCCATATAGCATAAGATGGGTTCGTCTTCTCAGGCTCCTTAGCTTCACCAGTCAAGTACCCTATCTTCCCTCTTCCACGAATATACATCCTGACAGATTGTGACCACCGCAGGAAGTTGGCCTCATTTAATCGTATATTGGTAATTTGGACAGAGTAAGGTTCAGAATGGGTAGATCTGGGTTCAGGTTTGGTTTCAGGTTTAGTTGTGTTTGGAGTTTCAGTCATGGCTACTGCAACAGAAGAGAAGGGCAGAGTTGAACAAGGAAGAAAACCCTATAGAGAATAGGGTCAGATGAGAGCCGCCAAGGGAAACTAGGGTTTACACAAGGCCAAGAGCCGAACCTAGCTCTGATACCATCTAGAATGAGATAGCTTCTTGTGGGAATAATTCTCATTAATTGTAACATAGGTACAGATTTGTATAAATAGATGTGCAGCAGAGAAATAGAAGGAAAGAACCAAAGAAGGAAAGAACAAAAGATGCTAACTTCTAAGGAAACTAAATATTCTAGGATATTCACACATTTACAGCCGAGATCCTCTTAGAAAAATAGGAAAGTTGACTAAACAGTTTTGAAACTTTCCAACATCATGCCATTGTAGCAGTGAGCTAAATTATTTCGGTCCTCCCCAGACTTTGCAATGGCGGGAGCGTTGTGCACTAGGGATTGCCCTTTATGTTTTTTTTAAATAAGTATTTTGGTATTTTATGTTCTCTTTTACTCATTGTTCTAATTGGGGATTGTGGTTAATTTGGGGACTAGGGTTAATTGTAGTTTATTATTAGGGGTTTTCAATGTGTAAAAAAAGGGGTTTGTAATCTACGTCACATAAAGCAGTAAACCCTACACTTCTCTTCTTTTTTGAACCCTACACTTAAGTCTTCTTCTTTTTTGAACCCTACACTTACTCTTCTTTCTTTTTGAACCCTACACTTACTTTTCTCCTTTTTTGAATCTAATAGATCCTTAAGTCCTTATTTGAACCTAATAGATCCCTCAAGCCCTTACTCTCATATGGAAGATTTCTGTAGGAAAATCCAACTTCAAGTGTCTTGTATGACATAACAGCCCTATATAATGAAAAGGGTTAGCCTAGTGCACGAAACTCCTACCATTGCAGGTTTTGGGGATGGTTAGATGTACGCAACCCTTTATGATGTAAAAATTTACAAATTAAAGGTTGAAGGAAATAGAAGTGGTATCCCAAATTTGAAATATTTAACTAAAAGTTGTTGCTTATATCTTGTGTGCTTGAGGTATGATCGTCCAATTTCCTCTTCTATTTTTTTTTTTTTGAGAAGATGAATTATTAAAGAAGCAAAGGGTTCGCCATTACAAAAAATCTATAATCTCAGTGTATACACAAGAGATACATAATTATTATGGACGAGGCTGAGCCCCTTGAAATCCAAAAAATAAAAGGTGCTTGAAAGGATGGCCTTCACATTTCAAATCGGGGACTCTATTCCTTAAAAAACCCTTTTTTTTTCCAAATGGTCCACCATAAACATGACGCCATATGCTAAGCCTCCCTAGCCCCTCCGAACTGTATGTGCTCTCCACATAGTCAGGATCCATATGTTGGATCTTGGCATAACCCAATGGACTCCAAAGAGAGCAAGTAGAAGAATCACACCGCCCTTGTAATTGGACAGTGGATTAACAAATGATTCATCGTCTCTTCATCTGCCTTACATTAGCAGCACCAATTCACAATTATCTAGCATTGTCTAAGCAAATTTTCCATTGTCAAGATCTTCCTTAATACTACACTCCTCCCAAAAAATGCCACCTTCAGAGGTGCCTTAGTTCTCTTGATCACTTTCCAAGGTAATTTTTGTCTCTCTTCCCCTTTCAAAATTCTATGAGAGGACTTGACTTCAAAGTCACCTTGATTAGTCTGAACCCAACAGAGTTTATCCTCTCCTTCTACGGGTTAGTTCTGTTGGCATAGAACTCCATAGTTTCCTCCACCTCCCGATCTTGCAGTTACCCGACAAAGTTGATATCCCAAACCACATTCCCCCCTTGACCTTCTAAAGCTGTCCAGTGTCAACAACGAGAGTCTAGTTATTGGAAGCTATTTTGGGAAGTTACGGAAAAGCTCTCATAATAGGGCCAACCTCACACCATTGATTAGCCAAAACCTACCCGACCCTCATTTCCACACTCCATCTGATATGTTTGGAGAACTCTTCCCATCCTTTCCTTGTGCTTCTCCACAATTCTACTTCGTAGGAAGACCCCACTTCTTTAATGCACCAGCCTCCCTCTTCTACCCCTCGTCCACAGTTACCACAATTTGCTCTCCCCCTAGCGATTTGCGAATTGGATCGCACGATCCCAATTGTGGATCATTTGCGATTTGAAACGTAAGATTTAGCGTTCCAATCTAAAATATTAAAATCTATGCAACAAACAATTGAATATTGTATTTTATAATGGTTTGATTCGTTGGAATTTTTCCGGTATACATTTATATATGAATATTCTTACAAATATGATAAAAAATTATTTCACGTTCCAAATAAACATATTTGATTCAAACAAAGTGATTCGAAAAGGCCTATCCTAGCATTCCACGTTTTACAACAAGTGACGATTTACTCCCTCATGCCCATTCCCTATACCGTAATGATCCACGTTCGAGGTAAACATTGCCCTTGTCCTTCCAACTATTATCTTAGTCATATTACAATTTTTTAGTAAAGGACTTCTTGCTCTTCTCTCCTCTCCCTCTCCCTCTCTCTGTTTTAAACCATTGAATCACCCACTTTAAACACTGATTCTCTTCTCAAATCCATTACCACCAATTCTTGAGGATCTCCTTATCTGTTTCATTTTAAAACCTAGCGCTATATCTTTTATGATAAAGCCAAGTTTTGAAACATCCTGGATTAATTTCTTATTGAACACTATATGGAATCAATTTGGCCTGAGTGACTTGTCATTGTCTGGCTTGCTTAGAGTTCTTAGAATGTCATCTTCGTTATGACTCCACCGAACTCCCTGTTTCACTGCAATGACTCAAAAGTTAGAATCAATGCTGTTGGACATGGAGGATGCTTTGCTCTATTGTGATCCAGGTGAAAACATATGCACCACTTCTTTATGCCTGCCTCTTGTGAATTATTTTATCCACTTCTCAATTGAGTATGAAGTGGACTCTCTTGTTAATGCTGCTCACTGCCTAATTGAAGAACTTGGGTGTCTTTGTCATCCTTGTACATGAAACCCTCAATTCTTGTGAAGTATTATTCGCTTTAAAAGAGACCAATTCACAAAACTAGGGTCACAAGTCTTCCAAAAACTTTATAAAAGAATCTACACATACTGGGTTTGATTCCTTAACCCACAAGTATAACATATTCAAAACTCTTATCTTAAATCTAGAAAAGGACATTTCTTTACCCTAAAAAATTTTCCTATTTTTTCTCATGCCACTCACTTCAGAAAAAGGTTGTCAGATCACTAGTTACTCTTAAAGCTTAAGCTATCAGAGAATGGGCTAACAATGTATATCAAGCTCTCAACACTTCCTCTCATGTGCGACCCTGGACTTGCACATGGAGAGACAAACAAACCACAGAAAAATACGAAGCAGAAGGATAATAGAGTGCAACTTTGCTCAAACAAGCCAAATAGGTAATAAATGCAAATGGAGAGACTTGAACCCCACAACCAACGCTCTGATACCATGTTAGATCACCAGTTGCTCTAAAAGTTTAAGCTATTAGAAAATGGGCCAACAATTTATATCAAGCTTTAAACAAAGGCAAAGCGGGGCCATCCTCCAAATTCTTCTCAAGTCTTTTCTCGCACACCCTGCCATAAGAAAAAGGCCGACTGACTACGACATAATCCAAGAACAACCAAAAAGTGACTAATGAAGGATCCACACATCTCTATCCACCCAACAATGAATAAAGAGACTTTTTTTGCTTCTTTACACATACAACACTTACTCGCCAACCTAAAACCTTGCTTCTAGAGATGGTTGAAGGTTAGGATTGCGTCCCAAGCTGTGGCTTAAACAAAAAGTCCACCTTCACACGGTCTCTTGAACATCAAATAATCGTCCAAGGGAAAGTCGAATCACCCTTCCTTGCCAACTCTTTATAGAAAGACGGTACAGAGAACTTGGCCTCCAGTTCATCAAATCTTCCTTTCCTCTTACCAGGTGAAATCGTTGAAGCAACTCCAACAACCTTAGGACGCCTTCCACTTCCTAGTATTGGAAATTCCTTCTGAAGTTGAGCTTCCACCCCATTGCGTCCCCATGCCAGGACTTTCATTCCTTCTATCCTATATGCTCAGCTACAGGTATCTACTCTACAACGACCGCACAGTTAGCCACAAAGCATCCTTATTAGCTGCCACACTAACCAACCTAGGGAATTGATCGTGCAATGAACCACACCCACTCCAATTATTGTAACAAAATTTCACCTAGTGTCTTCCCCTACCTCAAAGCTTATTAAGAGGGAAAAGGCCCCCCATCCCTTTCTAATGGACTTTGATAGGCCCATACCACAAGGGCCTTCTACCTACTTTTGTAGCCCACACTCCTACATCACACCCATATTTAATTGCCACAAAACCCTCTATTCGACATCTTGCTCTACAACAAATCTCCAAAGCCACTTACCTAATAGAGATTGAAAACCCGAAGATCCTTTATTTCCAACCCTCAAGCACTGGCATTTTAACTTTGTCCCAACTAAGTGGATTTTCGTTTCCTCCTTGAAGGGGACCCTAGTGTGATTCTGGATGGGAAATACTAGTCGGTTAACCTAGCATGCTTTGCGGTAGGTATTGGATACCCACCATTATCAAAAAAAAAAAAGAGGGGGGGGGGGGGGGTGAATAGGTTATATCAATTCTTTTTCACAACTCTACCAACTAAAACATATATGCTATCAATTCAAATCAATTAAACAATGCAATTAACCAATTAACATGTTAATTTATTCAAATTAAGTAGAAGCAATCATGCATCAATTGATTTCTAAATTGAAAGCAAGTAAAGGGTAAAGAGATGTGCAAACAGAGATGGTGCTGGAGAAACCATCACAAACAACGATTTGTGATGGAAAACTCTGGGGCGCTTTACCCAGTGAAGAATCCATTATGAAGCTCTGATCGAAAACCATTCCGGAAAGACACAGACCTAACTCCCTCTAGCCCCGTTCATCTCTTCCGATTCGGATCGGTCTTCAATCCACAAGGCTGCTTCTCTAATGGAAACTCCGACATAATCACGAACTCCATGTGATTTCGAACTCCACGTAATCTCGAACTCCTCCGATCGCCTGATTCTTGAATGCCACAAGAACGAACTATCATGGTGGTAGATATAAGATTCAAGCTCTAGCTATGATTTGGATCAAGTGTGTATGCAAATCATGAGAATACAATGTAGAGAAGATAAGAGAAACCCTCAAGAACACTTTCTAATTGAATTAGATCTCAAAATGAAATTCGGGATATTTTAACATAGCTTCGCGGATCTCAAAAAGGCATTCAAAATAGGAAAGGAATTGTTTTGACGCACGACTCGTTTGAACGACCAAAATTGACGAGGCTACTAAAATTTGGGTGGGCACGAGCCTATCAATTTTGTTGAACGAAACCTTACTGGAAAACTTGTGGGAACGAGTAAACTTGCTCAATCGAATGAGGGTCGAATGAGCACTTTCTGTTGTTCGTTTGAACAAGGGCCTTCGTTCAAAAGACCAATCGAACGAACACTAGAAAGTCCAAAGGGCTTGAATTGTGAAGAAACATCATCCCCAAATCAAAGTGTAAAAACATGGTTTTTCAAATATGGGACAAATAAATCTCTCTCCCTCCCAAAGAAGGGAAGCTCTCATATTTGGAAAGGCATTACATACACAAACCCCATTATCCAGAAGAATGCCCAATGGAAAATTGGTGATGGTTCTTTAGTGGCCCTGTGGGATGACTGATGGGTGGGTCCAGAACCCCTTAGAAAGCTCATCTCCAACACCCCAATCAGAGAAGAGGAACAATGGACAGTGGGGGATATCATTGAAAATGGTCAATGGAATCTTTCTAAAGTTCAAACCTTAATCCCTCCCAGTATCAAAGAGCTTATTTTGGGTACTCTTATAGCTAAGCTGCTAATTCGACAGACTACATTTCTTGGATCTCTTCAAATGGCTAGTTCTCAACCAAGGCGGCCTATAAGGCTATAACTCATGAGAATGCCACCAACACTGTCAATACAGATTGGAAAGGCGTTTGGAAAATCAAGTGCCCTCAAAGAATCAAAACATTTATTTGGCTTGCTTTACATGATAAACTTCTAACTAACAGCGTTAGATGCAAGAGGGGAATGGCCACAAACCCCCTCTACCCCCTATGCAATCAAAGAGAGGAATCCTCCATCCACATTTTGCGGGACTGTTACTTTGTCAGCAATGTGTGGGCCAACCTCATACCCACGTCTGCCTTAGATTCTCAAAGGCTTTTTTGCCTTACTGATTGAATCTCTTACAACATTAATATTCATGGAGAGGGTAATCAAGGCCCCCTTTGGAACCTGACATTTGTTAATGCCATGTGGGAAATATGGAAAGCTTGGAACAGGGTAGTTTTCGACAACCTCATGTTTGATCCAAGGGCTGTAATTCATCAGATTAGAAAGCAGTCTTATATCATTCACGAGGCCTTTAAAGGTATGTCTCGGCCTCCCATTCGTCACCACAAAAACCTAATAGGGTGGTCTTTTCCCCCCTATAGGTTGGTGCAAGATCAACACTGATGGAAGTGTTAAAGGTAACCCAAGTTCAACTGGGTATGGAGCTCTCATTCGGGATGATACCGGCAGATGGCTATAGGGCTGCTATGGGCATATCGGCACTTGTAACAGCCTTACTGCCAAACTCTGGGCAATCTGGGAAAGCTTAAGTTTGGTAGCATCTAAGAGCCTGGACAATATCATCATTGAATCAGATTGTGAGGTCGCCATCAACATGCTTAAGAACCAGGAGGAGTGTAATGATCTTTGTTGAATCCTAGTGGAGGACTGCAAAATCCTAGCAGCAAGATTTAAGAGATACAGATTTAGTCATGCGACTCATGCTCTTTGTGAAGCCAACCGATGTGCAGACATCCTTGCTAACGTGGGAGAAGCACAACTCGATTGGCTGGTGGTGTTAGATCATCCTCCCAGCCAAGTGACACAAGCTCTAGCTGCTGATGTTGCTGGAGTGGCCCTTGTTAGGGGCACTTAGCCCCCTTTTTTTTCTTTTCCTTTTCCTATCACCAAAAAAAAGAAAAAAAAAAAGGTCCCGGGGAATGTTTTTCACAAACCGAGAACAACACACACGTGGAAAGAAGTAAATATGCAATGCATGATGTGTGAGATCCAAATCATAACAAAGTCCAATATACCTCTCGTAGACCAAGAAGACCGGTAGATGAGAACGACAATGAGGCATGAGTCTTCTTGTGAGAGAAACGGGGCTTGAGAGAACCTAAGCCTGGGACCAAGTTACAATTACAACAAAACAATTTTGACAATATGGATTAGCCAATTACAATAAAGGACCCTTCGTCCTAACACTCGTCGAGAACCCCCCAACAAGAAATCCCTCATCATTTTAAGTTTTACACAACCTCTTTGCCACTTCCACTGGCATAGGGAACAAAGACATGTAATAAGTGAGAAGGTCATAGAGTGTGCTCTTTATCAATGCTTTGCCTCCTTTCGGCGAGTACTGTCTCTTCCACCTTGCCAATCTCTTCTAAACCTCTCCACCTCAAAATAGAATTTATTTTCTCATTTTTATTGTTTAATGATTCATATCTTGAATTGTTTTACCAACTCCTTTCGAAAGAGGTAAGATATGAGCCCATTTGTTGAAATAGAAAATTTAGGATGAATTAGGTTGATTGGATCTCACATCGCTTTGGCCGTTGAATGAGCCCCTAACGTCAATCCCAAATAAATTGCGGGAAAGGACCCAACTTTACGTCCCAAGTTCCAAGCCAATTCCTGAATATCCCTTACCTCCCTCACTAGGATGATTTCTCTCTTATCCAAGTTACCCTAAGGCCCAAGGCAGTCTCAAAACACAATAGAATACACTTAAAGAATCTAAGTTGTCTATCCTTCGCTTCACAAAAGATGAGTGTCATTGGCGAAGAGAAGATGGGAGATCTCTTTACATACCCCCTAAGCATTCTCTATCTCGAAACCTGTCAATAACCCACCTTTGTTGGCCTGTGCATCATTCTATTCAAAGCTTCCTTAACAACTACAAAAGGAAGGGCGAGAGAGGATTACCCAGTCTTAAACCCCCCCACAACTCTGAAAGAACCCTATTGGGGAACCATTCACCAATACTGACAAGGTCACCGAAGAAATACACCGCTCCATCCACTTCATCTATCCTCAAACCCCATCCAATTAAGGACAAAAGAAAGCTCCAATTCACATGGTTGTATACCTTTTTAATGTAAGTTTGCACACCGGGCCTATATGAAATTCCTCCTTGAATCAATGCATTGGTTTGCCATCAGAAAGCATCAAGGTTTTTCCATTCCCCAACAAAAGCATTTTACTATCGGAAGTAGCACTAGCCTGCCTGCCTGCCTGCCTGCCTCCCTCACTCAATCTACTAGAAAATACCTTAGCCAAAAGCTTTAAACTCCACCCACCAAACTGATTGATTTGAAATCCTTGATGTTCCTCACCCGTTCTTTTTTTTTTTGGATCCAAAGCAATGAATGAGGAATTCAGACTTTTCGCAAAGGACCCGTGCTCATAAAAATAATCATAGACTGCCATGACGACATCATGAAGGATTGGTTCCCCCAGGTTTTGCAGGCCCTCTTGAATATCAGAAGGATTTCTCTCCTCTCTTTTGTATCAAGGTCACAAGCTCATTGAGAAGTGGCTTCTTCCATTTTTTTTGGTCCTTCCAAACTGCTTTTGTTATATTTTCTGACATCCTCTCTACTGCTATGAGCTAATAAAACAAAAAACTGGGAGTAAGTGCAAACTGAATTAATACCGCCTAATATTCAATTGTTTCTGTTTTGTTGTCTTTTAGTCATGTTTTGTTCAATAGTATATGGGGCACTTTTGTTCTTCTCCATAATCCTTTGTATCAATTGCTGCCGATGTAGGAAAATAATTTTCATGGTTGATATCCTAGCATGAAGCCAAATAGATTGCTAGATGCTTAACTTTCATATCTTTTAGTCTTTTGCCTGTTTGTTATCCCTCATTCTATGTCAAATAAGTTTCACACCACAATAGTTTGTGGCTTTTTGAATGTTTTTTTTTTCTTTATTTTTATATGTAGGTACCAAAGTTCTTTTTCTCCATTCATTGGGATTTTTTATTTTTTATTATTATTTATGGCTTTATTGAGACTTAATGCACATGAATGGTGTGTGTTACTCATGATAGTAACAATTTAGAGCTTGTGAATAGGGACTTTTTACCAAATGTAATTGCTCAATGACAGGGGAGGGTGTTTTCCCTAAGAAGTTCTTTTTGAGTAATGGTTTATTAGAAGTCTTGAGTAAAATAATTTTCTCTCATATGAGAGCATCATATATGTAATTTTCTGATGGGGTAGTTCTATCATTGCAGGTACAAGTTGGGGTTTTGTCCAAATGGTCCAGATTGCCGGTATAGGCATGCAAAGCTACCTGGTCCTCCACCTCCTGTTGAAGAAGTCCTTGAGAAGATTCAGCATCTGACATCTTACAATTATGGAAACTCAAGGTTCTTTCAAAACCGGAATGCTAATTATCATCAACGAACAGAGAGATCTCAATTTCCTCAAGGCTCCAATGCCCCCAATCAAGGTGTAGCTGTTGAACCTTCAACAACAGAGTCCCCTAATGTACAGCAGCAACAAGACGTTCAACATTCTCAACAGCAGGTCAGCCAGACCCAACTGCAAAATCTTCCCAACAGTCAGCAATATCAATTGAATAAAACTGCTACACCTCTGCCTCAAGGAATATCTAGGTGTGTTCAGAGTTCTAATGTTTTTAATTAGGTCATGTAAGTCACTTCATGTAATTTTATGTGGATATTATTTCAAGAGGTCAATCCTTATATGGCAGCTGTAAGTTAGTTTCTCCAGAGCCATTCCCACAGAAGCAAAATGTCTGTTTCCACACATTTAATTTTGTACTGTTGTTTCACCAATTGATGTATAAATTTGCTTTTCCTCATGTGCTTTGTTTTATTTTATGTCATTCAAATTGTTGCTTTTGCATGGAGAAGTAAGAAAGAAATTTGAATTATTATGGTTTTTCCCTGCTAAGTTTTGACATAGACAATGCTTTAGCTGATAAATAAGTGATGACATTTTTGTTCTTTCCTTTTTCTTTATATATTGTTTTTAAGAAATATAGAAATTCAGCTACTGAATTGCATTGAAGCTAATCATATGGAATACAGGTTGCGGAATATTCTTATATTTTGTATTTATTCAATGGATTATCTGCTCTTTTTGCTCCTTAAATTTGGAGAAAGTACGTTTCCTTTATGACTGGCATGTTTTGCACAATTAAGCTAAATTTGGTTTCCGAGGTCCGAAAAAAGCTTATATGTAGTGGGCAGGTAAGGTTGATGCCTTGAAGCTTGCATATAGTGTGGCTCAAGGAACATGTTTTTGAGTGCTGCCTTAGAGGCTTACATGCTCTCATCTCATGACCAAAATCGTGAGGTAAATATGAGTAGATACATCATGCTTCAGTGTAATTATTTTTTTTACTTCTTTTGATTCAAGTGTTATTCTTATATCTGATACATGTGTTGCACATTGTGTTTCTTGCCTCTATGTGAAGTTGAGTTGTACTCATTTAATGAAACTCTGATTTGCATAAGTTAGTACTTTTCTGACCCCCTTGTATCTAAGATACTCAATGTTTCTGAAACACCACCAAAATTTTATTTTATATCAAGGATTGTATTAATAAAAAAAAGTACTTATATAAAAAAATTGAGGATTTTCTTTTTTAAAATGAAAGTAGTTTTTTCTTTGTTTCTAATGATTTATATGGCTTAATGTCATCTTTTATTTGGACTTATAAAAAAATGGCATCTTTTTTTTTTTTGGATTTTAAGTCAATGAGACCACTTGTTTTTCCAGGTGCATATGAACAATAACACTGTTTGATTTGTTTTGTAGTTTGTGCTGGCTATACTATCTTTATATTCTTTATTGTGTGTGTGTGTGTGTGTGTATACGCAATGGAAAAATATGTTGTTACTTTTGTTACATGTTGTAAAATTTATCATTTTCCTTATATCAATTTTTATAAGATGATACATATGAGGCTTATACCCAGGCCTTATTTCATATGCCTTTTGCTGTTGGGCATCTTATTGCCTGATCTCATGTTTAGGTGCTTGCTTAAGCGAAACCTTAATGTAATTTTTACACCGAGTCAGGATTTTGGGTAAAGGGTGGCAATGGCATTCAGAACATGGAACTATTCTTCCAAAAGCCTTCTTTCTGACATTCTTTTTCCTTTTGAGGTTTTCGTTAATGTATATCAGATTAATTGACTAGATTTTGGACCTTTCTCTTTAGTTTTCTGGTTAAAGGCTTCTATTTTTAGTTGTTTAGTCATCACCATCATCTCTTGATTATTAGGCAATAAGTTGATTGTTCTTTGAAGCCTTTTTTTTTGTGGGTGGGGGGTGGGGTGGTTGTTGTTATGTCAGTTAGAATATAATATTAGCTATTGTCTTGCAGCCAGGATAATTTTGTCAACTATGGACAAACCATAGTATAGAGATAGTTAAAAATCTAATTTCCAAATGCCTGATGGCATTGTAACTTAAGCAACACATTTCAGCTTATGCTTGGTTTGTGTTGGTGATATAGTAGGACTGAACTAGATAACATTGAAACTTTGCAGGCTGTAGTTGGTTTTATGGTACGCTTAGATCATGGGAAGGTTGTGGGTTTAGTATTTAGAAGGGTGGAAAAATGCTTGTAAGGTTTGAACTTTGAAGATGGTAAAGAATGAGATTGGCTTGATTCTGTAAGTGCTAGGTGGTAGGTGTAATATCCTAGATCTTATTACTTTTATTATACTTTATTGCTATATGTGAATCCACTTTAAGTAATGATAAAGTGGATTAGAGTATGCCTTAAGCATGATTGTGTGATTCAAAGTGATGAGTTTACTAGTATGGATAGTGAGGCAATAATTAAAATCCTAGTAGGAGAAATTAGGAACAAAACGATATTTCTAGTAGTCTTTTAAAATGATTCTTGAGTTAAAACATGACTAATTAGGTTAATCCTTGTTCTAAGGTTAAACATAATTAGAGCATACTTAGCTAACTTAAACTAGTTTGTGATAGGTTATTGGAAGGTTTTTAAAAATTGTTATATCTAAACTAATTATGTTTAATTCGTAACCTTAATACATGATTAGTGAATTAAGTTAATCCTAATTGGGTTAATTAGGATGTTTAAGTGAGGTAGACTTGTACTAATTCTAAGTTATAACCTAAACCTTATAATTATCCAAATTAATTTTGATTAGAGAAAGGTAAGAAAGACAATTGTTCACATGGGCAAGGGAAGGGACCCACAATTTGGAATATCTAGCTCACCATTGTTGACTATTCTTGAGGAGCTTGTGTAGAGATTTTCTATGTATGTATTATATATATATATATATATATATATATATATATATATATATAAGGGACAAAGATAAGATTAGTAAGAAAGAGAAAATATAGAGTTAATAAGAGCAAGACACTTCAAATATGTGGGAATTCACAAAATGACACCTAACCCACATATAGATATATGTTTGTATGTATTATGCCTTACAAAATAAATTGTAGAGACAAGCAAGAAGCTTTCTAAAATGTGTTGGACAGAATAATAGAGCAAGGAAGAAAGTATAGAAAACAAGAGAATAAGAAGGAGAAAGAAAGAAGCTTAAGGAGGACTCACCTAAAGGCTGAATTCTTGAACAATCAAAGTATGAATTCTGGTCCTAATCTCTTATTCTTTCATTTAATAGGAAAATAAACATTTAAAAATGACTAAGAACTCAAATTCAATTAAGAATGGAATGAAATTCTAAACTAGTCTTGAAGTACTAACAAGTTTTGCATGGAATAGTAATTACATGGATACAAGAGCAATAAATATGATGTAGAAGGATGCATCATGATTAATGAATGTTGATTAAATTAATTGGCTAATGATTAATGGTGTTAAAACAACCCTAGCACTACCTAGGTTATAATTAGCATGATTAGATTATCAAAGGAACTCGAAATGTGAGAAATGGTAAGGAAAAATGCTGCTGAAAATTAAAGGAAAACACCTTAATTAAAGTTAAATGATTTGTCTAAATGATGATTCAAGATGCTAGATATAAGTGTTGAAACAACCAATACTTGGAAGTAAAAAATGAAGCTTGTAAACAGAATAAATGGGGATGGGGATGGTGCAACTGCTGTCCCAATTGTTTAAAAGCCTTATATTTGATGTAAATGAATTCCAACAAGAGTCAAAGGACACTCCAATGGAATTAGAATGTGAGGGATTTTATCAGAATCCCATATTGTGTTGTTTGAACTATAATGGGACAAGCGTAACTAAATAATGTTACATTGCACTCAAATATGGTTCTAATATGAAATATGTATGTAGGGTTCTTTAGGAGAGAAAGAGAATCAAGGAGTGCTTTAAGAGCACAAGATGAGTAATCCGGTTCCTTGAAATGGTGAATTGAATGCGATATTGTCAAACATATTATTCTGTGTTTTAACAAGCAAAACATTATGCTATATTCTCTATTGATGAAATCGAAGTACATTTTACAAGTATGTTTGATAAATAGATTTGCAAATCTGTGGATAATCACATGATTTAGAATGTGTTTCTGTAGATGCCATTACACGGGCTCCTTTTATTATGTCCTTACCGGGGGACCAAGGGCCGGTAGGTCCGTAAGTAGGCCAGAGATCTCTTCAGTGTCACTATAAGAGATTGTCATTATATATGACATTCTGTTTAGAATCCGAGTCGACGCGGATTCTTCCGTTCCGACCGTTGTAATGGGCATACTAAATAATATTTGTTATCTGTTATAAGCTTTATTAGGCTACTTATTGCTATTCAAATGTTTAAATAGCAATTCCGTTTTTTTAAAATGCATTTGAAATGTTTCAATAATACTTGATATCCATAGTTTTATTTAAAGTTCTTTTGCTATAAAAACCCATGACAGGGCATTGGTCGTAATGAAGCTTAAGATAGGGAGGGAACTTAAGGAAGAAGAGTTTGTAAAATTGTATAACGAGACTTGTAAATATCTGTTTTGAGCCTATGTAGGCTTCTGTATATAAACAATGGCCATTTTGTGTGTTGGCCAGTTGTAGATGTAAATCACTTGTAATAAATTTTGTGTGTGAGTTTGATATTAAACTTAGATTTGCTTTGATCGAATGTGGTTGGTATGAGTTTGATGTGAACCTGACAGGTTAAAAATGTTACGCTTCCGCTATATTAATAAACTATCTATTATACAACCCATTCGATTTTGTATGAGGCCTCGGTGGCCGGTCATGGACCATAACTCTATCCTACGTGGGGTGTGGGTTCTGACAATAGGAATTTTAGAAAACTAAAAGTTTGAATTTGTGGATAATAAGTATTTTAAGGTCCCGCAATTGCAGGAGCCTCATGTATTAGGATTGCGCTTTTTGAGGGTGTGCCTTGACGCAATGGTAAGGTTGTTGCATTGTGACTTGGAGGTCACGAGTTTGAGTCTCGGATTTGCGGGGTTAAGGTTGTGTATGTCTAACACCCCCTCTCCCCCACAGTAGCTACTAGCAAGAGCCTTGTGCATTGGGACCACCTTTTTTTAGGTGTTAAATTAAAAACCAAAAGGTTGGGGAAGGGCTTAGGATTATGAAATTAATGTTTTGCGATGAAAAACTAAGATATCCCTCTATTTCAAAATTAGGGACCCTGTTTGGAATTCCAACATTCAAGGAAAAATAGTTTATGTATGGTGAAATTTTTAATTTTCAAAATTACCCTCAACTTAATTTAACATTTCCCATTTAGGTAGATTTGGAATGTTACAAATAAAGTACATTGCCATCTTGGAGGGGGTGGAAAGAGGGACTATAAAATTAAGACAGAGTTTTAGGTGCTGGTTGTAAGTAGATTAGTATATCTGATCACAAGGTCAAAAAGAAGAAAATAGTGCTGAGATTGATGAGTACGGCAGAAATTGTTCCATGAGGTGGCATCATCGGCAGAGATCCCTCTCTCCGGTATGGCAAGGTAAAGAAGACGAAAATGGGGCTAAGCTTTGAAGTTTAATCCGAAAGTATAGGTCAACTGAGAATATCACCAGCAAACGTGTCTAGTGGGTCAGTTTGACTGAGAGGTTGGGCCAATTAATCGCATTGAAGTGTGGACTTCTCATGCTTGGAGGGTTGAGACAAGGATCAGTATCTTGAAGTTACTAGACCCTTTGTTACTATTCAGGCTTCCTTTCTACGCTGAGGCAATTAGGGTTTTATTGGAGGGGCCACACTGATGGGAGGAGGCAATGTTGCTTCTGGATACCTAGTCGTTTAAGGTTGGGAGCTCCAGTATTCTGAGGAGGAAGGAGACACGGGTGGTGGTTCAAAGTCTCACTTCATCTCTGGTGTACAGTGCTGTATGAGGCCATCAGAGTCCAGTGCGGGGGCTTCAAATATGTCAAGGTGGACGTGAAAACAGATGCCGCGAAACTTGTGGTGGTGGTCCAAGATGGGGGTGAGGTGCTGGAGGTGATTTATGTCTCCGATGAGCAAACATGTTACAGTCTTACAGAGTGTCGCTTGTCGTATAGAGGATGTTGGAGCTTGTCTTGGAGCGAAGCTGGGAAGGGTATGGAGGTGCTGCCCAAGCTTTGGAAATGAGGATGGGTCAGAATCAGTCGCCAAAAGCTCAAAATTCGCTGGTGGCTTAGGATGACGACGATTGCTAATGCACACATCAGCAGCATGCGGGGGTTGGAGGGGGTTGTTGGGAATGAAACAATTATATCTAGATTTAAAAAGAAGCTTGGTGGCACATGTCAGGTTGGGCAACCTAGGTAGGGTGGGGGTTCTGGGCCAAGTCAAGCCTAGATGTCCAACTAAAGCAAGCCAGACCCTGAAGTCAGTTGGGCTGTTCCCAAGGTCCAAGGCAGGATATACAGGGATGGGCTAATTACCAGAAAGATGAAGCCAAATACGAACCATCCTATTTCTACAGTTCAGTCTATTAAGAGAAGTGTTTGTGTTGGGTCTGTTCGACTAGGAACTCAGCCTAATTTGCATCGGTTGAAAAAATTCTCGGGTCAAGAAAGGCAAGTTGGTTGCTATAAAAGAGAGTGGGGCTGATTGTATGGGCCTGGCTTGGGTCTTTGTAATAAAACAGGGGGGAAAGAAAATGAAACAGAGGGGCTGGGTTCTTCTGCTGGGGGAATCTGAGACCTAGACGAGGGGAGGGAGGAAACCTTGGAACTCCTGCAACAACGAATTAGGAGAAGTTTATGGTGAGTCCAGTTTAGGCAGCACACATAGGGGTGAGTGCAATTCTAGGGGGAATTCTCAGAAGTCAGAATCACAGTGCAAGAGGTGCACAGTTGGTACAGATTTAGATTGTGAGCTAAAAGGGGACAGTTTTGCTGTTAAAGTAGTGTGGGGGGTGTTGGGAGGGGGACCCAGTGAATTTGCTTATAGGAAAAGGGGGTCAGGATTCAAATCCCAGAGGGATTGCTTCTTGACACTTGGTCTTCTCTCCAGGGTAGTTGTAGGGACGATGCGCAGAACTCTGGAAGGGCAGAGGAGCAGGTAGTTAGGGAGGAAGGGTTTAATGTCTCAGTAGGGGGAGTTCAAGGAGACAGTGACATGGGGGGATGATTAAGAAACATAAGGGACAAAAACTTGTCAGCCAGAAGTAGGGGCAAGGGACTAGGAGCAGACAGGAAGGATGTCGAACTGGGCTGACCAGTGCAGTGAGGACTTAAGTTCAGGGGTTGGAGGGTTAGAAACAAACTCTTTAGTTCCTCAGGACTACTTTTCCTTGGCAATGTTAGCTCCTGAAGAGGGAGATAATTGAAGGACTTGCAGCATCGAGGATAGCTCTTTGGGGCAGGATATCTTAGCATTGGTTATGGCCAACTTTGAAGTAATGAGCCAAATGCTGGGTGTAACCTATGAGAGCAGAACCTATGATGCCATCAGCTTGTTTAAGTCCATTGATTTGAGTTGGAAGAGAAGGAAAGGAAGAGGCAGGAAATGAGGGAAGAAGGGGAGCAGTTGGAAGGGGGGAAAGGGAGCTGAAAAGCCTCATCTCTGAGATTAATTATTAGGGCAAAGGAGGGGAGCAGAGGAAGGAGAGAGAGAAAGAGTTATGGCTGGTTTGGCATGAAGATTAAATCGTGTCACGAAACGTTGGGGTTTGAATGATCAGGATAAAAGAGTGGTGTTTAAGTCAGCTTTGAGGGAGTGGGGTGTTGCAGTGGTTTGTCTCCAAGAGACTAAAATGGAGCAAATTACTTGCAGGGTGGTGAGGAGCTTGTGGGGCAGTAGATATGTTGATTGGTTGAGTCTAGGTGCTGTTTGGTATGGCCGGTAGGGTGGTGGTTAAGAGGGACAATAGGGTGGTATCCAAGGAGGTGATGATTGGGTTATTTTCTGTTTCCTGCCACTTCTATCTAGTGGATGACAATTCAAAATGGATCTTTTGAGACGTTTATGGTGTTGTTGAGGATAGAGATAGAGGCTTTCTCTGGGAGGAGCTAGGTGGTGTGAGGAGGAATTGGGTCGACCCTTGGTGTATTGGCAGGGATTTCAATGTTGTACGGTTCCCTTGTAAGAGATCTTCTTTCTCAAGGTTGTCCAAGGCTTTGGAGGTGTTCTCTGAATTTATTCCTGCTTATGGTCTCTTGGATTTGCCCCCTCATGAGAGCTCGGTACACCTGGACTAGTAACAGATAGAATCCTATATTGTCCCTATCGATTCTTAGTCTCAAAGAGTTGGGAGGAGAATTCTCGGGAGTAAGCTAAATTGCCTGCTAAGGGCTGCCTTTGATCATATTCCTATCCTCTTGGATAATGGAGGGATTGGGCGAGGGAAAAGCCCATTTTGCTTCGGGAACATGTGGCTGTGAGATGAGGGCTTCTGGGTGTTGATTTCAAGTTGGTGGTAAAGCTACAAGCTTAATTGTGAATAAACTGAGTTTGTTGAAGGAGATATGAAAAGTTGGAATAAGGGTTCTTTTGGCAATTTAGGGTGGAGGAAGTTGGAGGCTCTTGCCGAGATCAGTATTTTGGTTGTGAAGGAAGGGGAAGATAAGTTGAATGATGCTGAGTGGAATTGAAGGGAGGAATGTAAACTGGATGTCAGTATAACTGCCTTGATGGAAGAGGTGAACTGGAGATAGAAGTCAAGGGCTTTATGGCTTAAGGAGGGGGGCAAAACCAAGAAGTTTCTTCTTCATAGGCTTGCCAATGCTCACTGGAGGGGCAGTTTCATTGGAATGATTAGATTTGGTGGCCAAGAAACACTTAAGGAGGAGGCGATTAAGGAAGGCATCGTCAACTTCTATAAGTAATTGTATTAAGAGTCCAGCCAATGTAACCCGAGAGTTGATGAGCTTGAGTTCAAACAAAATCAATTAGGAGAAGCGTGATTGGTTAGAGAAACCTTTTTTTGAAGAGAAAATTGTGGTGGCCTTGAATAGCGAAATGGGATATCTGTGGCTTCTTTCTGTAATGCTAGGATGTGGTAAAGAGGTCATGGATATATTCGCAACTTTTCATGCCTTGGGGGAGTTTGAGAGGAGTCTGAATACTTCGTTCATAGTCCTCATTCCAAAGAAGGGTGGAGCTATTGAATTGAAGGATTGTTGACCTCTTTGTCTAGGAGGCTTACAAAAGCTCCTATCCTAGACTCTAGTCATTATACACTGCAATGTGATAGGGGATATTATTTTGAAGTCTTAGGATGTGTTTGTTGGAGGGCGAAAAATTCTGGATGCTGGAGTTTTCAAGCCGGATATCGGAAAGGCATATGATCATGTGAATTAGAGCTTTGTTTTATACATGATGGAAAGGATGGGGTTTGGTCAGAAGTGGAGAACATGGATAGATTATTCCATTTCTACTCTTAAGTTCCCCATCATTACTAACGGGCCTTAGTGGCTTCTTTAGCAGTGGTTGAGGGCATTGCCAAGGGGATCTCTTGCACCCTTATCCTTTTATTATGGTTATGGAAGCCTTTAGTGACTTAAGGAACAAGGTGGTTGAAAGAGGGATGTTGAGAGGCTTCTCGATTGGAGAGGTTAGGGGATCGCCATTGGCTATCTCATTTGTTTTATGCAGATGATGCGATCGTTTTTTGTGAGTAGTGCTTGCCCATTTGAGATTCTTACAATGCATTTTTCTATGCTTTTAGGTAATCTTGGGGATAACGATTAATTTGTGCAAAAGACAAAAGGTGCTTGACCAGTTGAGATTCTTAATGTGCATTCTTCTATGCTTTCAGGAAGTCTCGGGGATGAGGATTAATTTGTGCAAAAGAGAATTGATTGCTATTGGGGAGGTGGAGGACTGTGTTGGCTTAGAGCCGCGAGGATTTGGGGTTTACTGGCGGAGAAAATTTAAGAGAAGATTTTCCAAGTGGAAGAAGCAGTACTTATCAAAAGGGGGCTTACTCTCTAATGAAGAACAGCTTATCTAGTATGCCTACTTGTTTCAGGTCACTATTCCTTGCATGTTTGTCATTAACAAAGTGGAAAAGCTACAAAGGAATTTCTTATTGAGGGGAGAAGTGAAGATGAGTTCAAGTATCACTTGGTGGACTGGAAAAAGGTGTGTTGCTTAATGAGGGATGGCGGATTGGGGGTTAGGGATTTAAGATTGTTCAACAAAGCTCTTTTGGGGGAGTGTCTTTATAAATATGGCGTGGAGGAAGGAGCCTTTGGAGGAGAGTGGTAGAAGGTAAGTATGCAATGGGGGCGTGGAGGAGCATTAGGTAAGAGTAGGATGAGTTCTCAAAAAAATTAGATGGGGTGGGCGGGGGGGGGGGGGGATTGACCACTGGTATGAGATTGGTCTTCTTTAGACGGCATTCCCTCATATTTTCAAGGTTACTTCCAATAGCTAGGCTTTAGTGGCTGAATGCGTTAGGAGGACAGGGAGAGAGTTGGTATGGGACATCAATTTTGTAAGATAGTTGCATGATTGGGAGGTGGAGGAAGTGTTGGAGTTCTATGGCATGTTTTATAGGTAGTGCATCTTTGAGGAAGGCAGGAGTTTCCTTGGAAAGCTGTTTGGAGAATGAAGGTTCCTCTAAACGTGGATGCAAGGGCGGGATGAGTTCTCAAAACACATTTGATGGGGGATGGGAAATGGTGGAATGATTAGGTTCTAGATTGATTATTGGTGTGAGGTTGGTCCTCTTCAGACAGTATTCCCTCATCTTTTCAAGGTTGCTTCTAATAAGCTAGGCTTTAGTGGTTGAATACTTGGAGGACAGGGATAAGAGTTGCTATGGGGCATCAATTTTGTAAGACAGTTATAGGATTGGGAGGTGGAGAAAGCGGTGGAGTTTTATGGTATGTTCTATAGGTAGTACATTTATGGGGAAAGAGAGGATGGACTTTGATGGGTTGGGTCTAAAAAACGAAAATTTGAGATAAAAATTTCTTACAGTTTTTTGCAGGGGGAAGGGAGGCAGGAATTTCCTTAGAAAGCTATTTGGAGAACAAAGGGTTGGAGAAGATTATAACTATGGACAATTTGCATACAAGGTGTCAAATTATTGTAGATTGGTATTATTGCTTGCACAAAATTTTTGAAGGTGTGGAGTTCCATGTTTGGAATGTCAAGGCCATTCTTGTCACGACCCGTATCCCGCATCTCATGCCTTGGACGGAATCCCATGCCATGACCAACCCTTAGAGCCATACAGAATCAAGTGAATGCAATCCTATGAAAATTATTGTAAAAATAAATATAATAGCAGAAACAATTCTCATCCATTTGCTATTTCACTTGATCAGAGCTTGTCTACATACATCTCAACATAACTAAATTTACATGACTTTTTAGTAAAACACAAGTGATCATCATTTATCATCATAACCTTACATTGATACAAATCTATCTCGAGCTATCTTTAGCTCCCATAAAATTCTTCTTACTCATTATCTCATCACAATCTCATATTTCGTTATCATCTTTGTCTTAATCTCTCTTCATTCAGCATACCTGAAAAGTGGGGAGGGGAATAGGGTGAGCAATGAGTGAATCCAACATTCTCTGAAAAACTTACTCACCTCATCTCTCCCCACCTCAAACCTTGACAGTAGACCCTCAGGCCCTAGTCACTGCTTGATCAATCAATTTGCTCAATCCCTTAACTTTCTAGGCATTTTACATTGCTTTTTTGACTATGTTTTAGACAAACTTTAAATATCGTTAACTAGCAGTCTAGATTAGATGAGATAAAAAGTGTCCCTAGAATGGTTATTGTCTTCCTTAATCCTAGTCCACCACATGCTAGTGATGTGCCCAAGGGTCTTCTCCCTTATTTTTTTTGTTGTTTCCATTTCTAGTGATTTGGAATGAAACATGGGTGAATGAAATTCACACGTTTCCAGGAAAACCAAGTTGTTTTTGTTGAAGTAAATTGGAAAATGGTCAAAAGTTTCATTCATATTGACAATAGTTATAGAAACTGTAAAAGGTGATATCTGTTGCTGATTCTTACGTACAATTCTTTTATGAGAAACAATTGATAAGCAGAAAAAGTTGAAGATGAGGAGGTAGTAAAAGAGCTTATTGTAATACCTAGATGTTAATTATTGTATCCTAACTTGATGTTTGTTTTGATTTCATGTGCATTATATAGTTCATACCTACTATGTCATGGCGTTCTAGTTAGAAAAGGTAGCCTAGTGCATGAGGCTCTTGCCATTGTGGGGCCTGGGGTGGGTTAGATGCATGGTATTAAATATTAGCCGTTACGTAACCTGCTTTGAACCTTCCGATACCGTCACTCACTGATGTATCGGTGTGTAGAAAATTCACAGGCGTAATAGCCTGATACCATTACGTAATGGTCGTTACGGACTGATGAGTAACGATATCGGCCGATATGTAACAATAATGGTACATTTTTCTCTATTCTAAGGGCTAAAAAACTTATTTTTGGCCATAGATCTAGTAATTTAAATTTATCAAACACAAGATTTGGAATTATGAATATGTTCAAAGTGTTTTGTAAGTCCTAGAATTATATCTATTTATTTATTACTACAAATTTAAAAGTATAATTTTATCTTATTAGATTTAGTAGATGTTGCTTAAAAATGAATGAATCTTATCATTAGAGCCTAGGCTACTATAAAAAAAATCTAATTGTAAAAATTATTTATTTGCTGCTTTTGTTTTTGTATTAATATTTTTGCTCTAAAATCATATAAAGGTATATTGAGTTTAATTTTTTGTTTGTGGTAGAAAACTTGGGTATTGTAATATGATTAATCACATTTATATTTTTTTGTTATTTATGCTAAATTATGTGTTTATTTGGCTTTAAGTCAATTAGTTAACAATTAATGTTCACTTATAGTGAATTCTTTGTCTATGTTTTGTTTTATTTTTTTATATTTGCTGAAATTACTTATAGTTGCATTTTGAATTATTAGTTGTCATAGTTGGTCATAATAGATTGTACTTTCTTCTTACTTTGATATAAAACCAATGTAAAGTCCTATATAATAAGTAATTTTTTTCATAGGAGCTAGAGCAACTCCAAAGGGAGTTGTTATTTTGAGGTGCCAAAAAACCTATTTGCAATCTTAAATAGTGTTATGGCACCTCAGAATTATAAATTTGTTCCAATCGCAGGTGCCAAAATAGGGTGCCATTTTAATATTTTAATATTTTTTTATTAAAAAATGTAATTAAACTTAACGGTTATATTTTAACAGGTATAGTTTTCATAACGGTTTGATTTAAATTAATTTTTTTTAATTAAATTATAAAAATTAACTTAATTTAAAAAATCAATTTAAATTCTAACAATTAACTAAATTAAAAAAAATTATTTAATTATAAAAATTAATTAAATAAATAAAATCATCCTAAATTAACAAAAAAATCATAACTTAAAAAATAAATTAAAAATAAAAAAATCAATTTAAATTATAAAAAATAATTTAATTAAAAAATTAATTTAAAAATAACAAACCCCCTGTATTTTTTGGGCTTTGGTAAGTTTTTTTCCTGTATTTATAAAATTTTTTGTTGAAATAGAGCCGTTGAAATGATAATTGTTGTAACAGTAAAAATAGAAATGGCCCCAACCGTTAAATGACACCTCTCCCTTTTCTCTCTCCAGAGTTTGTAAAAATGACACCCCTAGACCGTTGGGTGCCATTTTGCAACCGCAGATGTCACCTCCGTTGGAGTGAAAAAATTTGAGTTTGGGGTGCCATTTCGGCGGTTATGGATTTGGCACCCCGGATGGCACCCCGCGTTGGAGTTGCTCTTATAAAAATAATTAAAAACATTAAAAAGTAATAAATTGGAATAAAATCATTCATATCAGTAACTTTTAAGGGATTTTCTAGTGATTACAAAAAATTCACGGGTGCAGCTCCCGATTCTCGTTACGTAGCGACCGATACTCCCGATAATGTTACTGTAGAAAACAATGAGACAAATTCTCTATATTAAATTGTGAATAAATTACAAGCAAGAATCCCTATTTAATCTATACACAGAGAACCAAAAATGGAAATACAAAAATGGTCAACTCTAGAAATTAGCCTAAATATCTACCTCAATCTTCTCCTTCAATTCTTTCCTAAATCATACGGGATTTCCACACTCCCCCTCAAGTTGGATCATAGATGTTGATCATATCCAACTTGCAAATAAACTCTTCAAAGCTGGACCTCTGTAACCCTTTAGTGAATATATCTGCTAATTGTTCCCTTGTAGGAATATAGGTCATGCAGACTATCCCTTTCTCAATTTTCTCCTTTATAAAATGCCTGTCAACTTCAATGTGTTTGGTCCTGTCGTGCTGGATAGGATTATGAGAAATGCTGATAGCAGCTTTGTTGTCACAGTAGAGTTTGATAGGGAACTCTACTTTGATAAGTAGTTCTTCCAACAGCTTTCGTAGCCAAAGCCCTTCACACATCCCTTGTGCAACAGCTCTGAATTCAGCTTCAGCACTACTTCTGGCTACTACACTCTGCTTCTTACTCCTCCATGTTACTAGATTTTCCCAAACGTAAGTGCAATAGCCGGTGGTAGACCTTCTGTCTTCTGCTGATCCTGCCCAATCTGCATCTGTATAGATTTCTATCTTCTTACTGTCTCCTTTCTTAAAGAACAAACCTCGTCCTGGAGAGCCTTTCAAATATCTGAGAATTTTGTATACTGCTTCTAGGTGGCCTTCCTTTGGTGAATGCATATGCTGACTGACCACACTTACAGCGAAAGCAATGTCAGGTCTAGTGTGAGATAGGTAGATCAATTTACCTACTAGTCTCTGATATCTCTCCCTATCCACAGGCTTTCCAACATCTTCCGTTTTTCTTCCTGTCTTAATCGGAGTATCGCTCGACTTGCAACCAAGCATACCAGTCTCAGTTAAAAGGTCGAGAACATACTTTCTCTGGGAGACACTAATTCCCTTCCTTGATCTGGCAACTTCCATTCCCAAAAAATACCGCATTTGACCTAGGTCTTTTACCTCAAACTCTGTGGCTAAGACCTTCTTCAATCTTTCCAATTCTCCTGTGTTGTCTCCAGTGAGAATGATGTCGTCGACATACACAATCAGGATAGTCTTTCTTCCATCATTGTTTTGTTTAAAGAACATCGTGTGATCTGACTGTCCCTGTTGATATCCTTGATTTTTTATCACCTTCGTAAATCTATCAAACCACGCCCTTGGTGATTGTTTAAGCCCATACAAGGATTTTCTCAATTTACATACTCTGGTTTCCTCCCCTTTGTAAAATCCTGGTGGTAGCATCATGAACACTTCTTCCTCCAGCTCACCATTAAGAAATGCATTCTTGATGTCAAATTGGTGAAGTGGCCAGTCTAGATTTGCTGCCAGGGACAAGAGAACCCGTATAGTATTCAACTTTGCCACTGGTGCAAATGTCTCAGTATAATCAATGCCATATGTCTGAGTGAACCCCTTTGCAACTAGGCGGGCTTTGTATCGGTCTATTGTACCATCTGCCTTGTACTTCACCGTGAATACCCACTTACATCCCACTGGTTTCTTCCCTCTCGGCAAAGACATCACCTCCCAAGTTTCATTTTTTTCCAATGCCCCAATTTCTTCCATCACAGCTTTTCTCCATTCTGGAACTTCCAAAGCTTCTTGAATATTCTTGGGAATTTGAATTCTGTCAAGGTTAGATGTAAAAGCACGACACTTGGCAGAAAAAGCATTGTAAGATACAAATTTTGAGATAGGATGGAAAGTACATGAACGAGGTTGTTTTCTAAGAGCAATGGGTAAGTCATCAAGATTTGTTACCTGGTCAGGATTGGATGGTGGCACATGAGTAGTTGGATCTATCACCGGGTCTGACTCTGTTAGTGCATTGGATGTAAGAGGCTCATCAGACTTTGATTTAGTTCTCCTTGAGTAGACAAGTATCTCCCTGTCTATTTGTTGTCCCACATCTCCCCCTGAGTTCAAGATTTCTTCTGTGTTGGATGAAGAATGAGAGGGTATGTTTGGGGTAGATTCAAAGATGGCAACATCAACATCAAAGTCTGTATGTGAGGATCGAGCTTCTCTCAAGGACTCCCCCTGAAGCGAGTAGTAGGGGGTATTCTCAAAAAAGGTGACATCCAGACTAACATATACTTTCTGGGAGTGAGGGTCATAGCACTTGTAACCCTTCTGAGTGGGAGAGTAACCAATGAAGATACACTTGAGAGCTCGGGGATCCAATTTAGTACGTTGAGGGGCATGAACATGGACAAATACAGTAGACCCGAAAACACGAAGTGGGAGGCATGAACTGAGGCGAGAATCAGGGAAGGTCTCCTGAAATTTTTGGAGAGGCGAGGCAAAGGAGAGAACCCGACTAGGCATACGATTGATGAGGAATGCGGCAGTCAGAACAGCATCACCCCAAAAACGATGGGGCATGTGAGAGGTAAACAATAGGGCACGAGCTACCTCAAGTATATGTCAGTTTTTTCGTTCAGCCACCCCATTTTGTTGGGGGGTGTGAACGCAAGAACTCTGGTGAATAATACCTTTGGCTTGAAAATAGGGATTCAAAGAAGAGTTGAAGTACTCAGTGCCATTGTCAGTGCGAAGGATTTGGATTTTTGTGTGAAACTGGGTGTAAATCATATTGTAGAAGTTTATGAACACTGAATGAACCTCAGATTTATCGTTTAACAAAAATACCCAACAGAGACGAGAATGATCATCAATAAATGTGATAAACCATTTTTTGTGGGTCCGATTGGGAACCCGTGAAGGCCCCCAAAGATCACTATGGATTAGGGTGAAAGGCAATGATGGTTTATAAGGAGATTTAGAAAAAGAGGTACGGTTATGTTTTGCAAGTTCACAAACTTCACATTGAAAATCCAAGGGACTTTTATTCAAACAAAGCGACGGAAATACATGTTTTAAATATTGGAAGCTAGGATGGCCCATTCGTCTGTGCCATAACACAAGATCACTCTCCCTAGGACTAGATGCTGAATTACAAATAGAAGGAAGATACTGTTTACTCATGCGAGTATCATCAAAGTAATAGAGCCCCTCATGTTCCTTAGCACTGCCAATCGTCTTCCCCGATGATAGGTCCTAAAAAACACAATTGGAAGACAAAAAAATGGCGGAGCAATGAGATTGTTTGGTTAGTTGACTAATAGACAACAGATTGCAAGAAATATTAGGAACATGAAGGACAGATTTTAAAGTAATAAATTCAGAGATACGGATACTCCCCTTGCCAGCTACTGGGGATAAAGTACCATCTGCAATTTTTACTTTCAAGTTACCAGCACACGGTGAATATGTAGAAAATAAATGATGAGCACCAGTCATATGGTCGGATGCACCAGAGTCAATAATCCAGGGAGTGAGGTGCAAAGTGGTACTAAGAGCAGTCAAAAAAGTACCTTTGTGGGCTAAGGAACCAGATGGCAGTGAATTAGAAGGCTGACCCGAGGCTTGAAAGGTTGAAAACAAAGCATATAACTTCTCAAGTTGTTCGGGGTTAAAGCCCCCACTAACAGTCGATTGAGCATCTGTGTCTACCTGCTGTTCAGTGAAGGCCTGGTATCCATGTGATTTGGGCTGTCTGGGCTTCCAATGAGCGGGCTTTCCATGTAAGGCCCAACAAGTCTCTTTTGAATGACCCAATTTTTTACAATGGTCACAAAAGGGCCTTTTTCCCTGTCTTGGGCCGGATCCATTGGAAGGCCCACGGCTTATATGGGCTGAGATCTCCTGCGCAGAGCTTGGTCTCTGTTTCCAATTCGAACCATTTGAACCAGTGGCGATGGTGAACGGCATCTCGCGAGGGATCATCCCGCGACTCACGAGTGCAGACCCGTCGGCGGCAACTTCTCCGTTCACCTCTGCTCTCTCCTTCAACATCACCTTCCTCCTTTGTTCTTCCCGTCGCACCTCGGCGAACACTTCTCGGATGGAAGGCAGTGGTCGTCGACCCAGAATTCTTCCCCGTACATCATCGAGCTCTCGATTTAGCCCTGCCAGGAACTCGAAAACCCTTTCAGCTTCCATTTTCTTCTTGAAACGAACACTGTCACCCGTGCACTCCCATTCTTCTCCACAACTGAGATCGAGTTCCTGCCACAGTCGCACCATCTCGGTGTAATACTCTGTAACTTCCCGACCTTCTTGCTTCATCTGCCATAGTTTCTTCTTAAGTTCGAAGATTTGGGAGGCATCCTCAGTGTCGGAATATGTTTCTCTCACTGCATCCCATACATCCTTTGCCGTCGGGAGAAACATATATGTTTTTCCGATGATTGGCTTCATGGAGTTGATCAGACATGATGTTATCAACGAATTTTCCGAGCGCCGTCTCTGGGAGGCAGCGACATCGGTGATGGGTGGTTGACGTATTTCGCCAGTAAGGAGGCCGAGCTTCCCTTTGCCGTCGATGATGAGTTTGATGGTCTGCGCCCACTCCCGATAGTTCTTCCCATTGAATTTCTCTACGGCAAGATGGATTGGAGATGTCTCGAACATACCAGACGAGCTCATGGAAGAGGTAAGCTCTGGTTCTCCTTCCTTGATTTCTTAGATTGTCGACTGACTCGACTCATGACTGTCTCCATTTTGGGCAGCCATGGATTGCTAGGGTTTCGGAGTAACCCTAGCTCTGATACCATGTAGAAAACAATGAGACAAATTCTCTATATTAAATTGTGAATAAATTACAAGCAAGAATCCCTATTTAATCTATACATAGAGAACCAAAAATGGAAATACAAAAATGGTCAACTCTAGAAATTAGCCTAAATATCTACCTCAATCTTCTCCTTCAATTCTTTCCTAAATCATACGGGATTTCCACAGTTACACCACTATTGCGACCGTTACGTGTTCCGATACCGCGATTTAAAACCATGGTTAGATGTACACAGCCTCACTCGAGTCACTCCCGTGAGTGGAGAGGCTCTTTCCTCGACTCATGCCCTTCTAGTTGAATATCATAAATTTATATCACATGAGAGAATTAGTTTTAATGTCTTTTATGCTTATTTTTTACTAGTATAGTGTTGTTTGACACTATTTTGATGATTTATTCAATTTGCATTTACTCCTCAACTGCACCATGGTGTCCTCTTGTGGGTCACAAAAATACTCATTTAGTCAATTATTTGGCTTATCTTTACTTATTAATTTATTTTACTTGACTGTTTCCAACATTCCTGAATTTATTCATTGTTTCCTTGCATTCCAAAGTATTTCCAAGATGTTTCAATTTCCAAGCCAATTGAAACGGCATTCAAAAAATATTTTTGATACTTGGGTGTGCCTTCACGAGTGTCCTGCATTGTATCCAAGGCCATGCTATATGGAGGGCTGCATTGATTCAGTGATTTGTTTGGAGGCATTGCCCTTGATGAATTCTGATTTCAGTTCTTAGATGTATTTTAACTATTACCGCAGTGGCTGGGACTGCCCTTTTTTAAGATATATTTTAACTATTAAATGGATTTTGTACATGTAAAACAGTAAATGTGTCACTGTTTTACCTTATTGAATCTTCAAGCTTTATTAATTAATCGTTCTGTGCCGGCTCTTGGTCTTAGGTGGTATTCTTTAAGAATTTGTTGCTAATTTACTTCCTCCTTTTGATACATGAAAACTTAGGTATTTTATTGTCAAAAGTTGCAACCGTGAAAATTTGGAATTATCGGTACAACAAGGAGTATGGGCAACTCAGCGGAGCAATGAGGCTAAACTAAATGAAGCTTTTGACTGTGTGGAAAATGTTATTTTGATCTTTTCAGTCAACCGGACACGACATTTTCAGGTTGGTTTGGGATTTGTTGTTCTGAATGTGCTGTGCAAATTGCAGTCTAGATTGGCGTAATTTTCAGTATAACTTCCAAATAACTTGATAAGTCTTGAGGGAATTCTTTAGCATAAGAAAAAGCTTTATCTTTTGCTTCATATGTGGTGCTGTGTACGATATGGTTTGCTAGGGTTGTGCAAAGATGGCATCTAAAATTGGTGCCTCTGTCGGTGGAGGGAACTGGAAGTATGCACATGGAACTGCTCATTACGGGCGGAATTTCTCTGTCAAATGGTTAAAGGTACATTCCTTGAGCACATTTTTCATGAATTTTAGGAATTCTTACCCAGATGTCGTACGATATTTCTTGCCCTAATTCTGTAACCCTATTAAGTTTGTCATCCACTTTACTTGATTGCTACCGTGTGTTCTTATTTCTTTGTGGATTAAAAGTTGAGCTATGGTGCGAAAAAATAAATCGACATGGACTGATTCTTTTTCTTTTTTCCTTCATTTGGGGCTTTATGTCACTGACAAATACATTGTGTTCTTAGAAAATTCTTGCGCTGGGTTTAAGTGATAATCAGACACTAATGAATGATATTTCATGTTAAGAAAGTTCTTATACGTTAAAGAAACTTGGAGTATAGTTTTTTTTTTTTGTTTTGAATTTCCTGTCTCTTTCCTGGCTTTTGTACCAAGTCAACATTTGTATTTTTTAATATATATCCACTATGTTCAGTAGCCAAGAGGATTTGGTTTAGTTTGGTTAGATTGTATCATATTAAAATTAAAGTTGGAATAAGAGAAGTGATGAACAATAAAGAAGAAGAGAAGAGAACTAAACAAGCGTAGGGATTCACATTCAATTCTGCCCTCACACATTGTATATATATTAACACAAGATGAAAATACAATTGTACCCTTGGGGTGAAAAGACACATATATAGAAATATAGAAAAATAATAACAAGCACTCCAACACTCCCCTTCAAGTTGAAGCATACAAATCAAACATGACCAGCTTGGAAGACAAATGACGAAAAGAAGATCGAGCTAAGGGCTTTGTGAGAATATCACCTACACCTAGCTGATGATTGGTGTGAACATAAGATGTAACAATCTTCTTCTTCATCAACAAATACGAATAAAATGACAACCAACCTCTGTGTTTAGTACGTTCGTGGAAGACAAGATTATTAGCTATAAAGAGAGCAACCTGATTATCACAATATAGCTGCATAAGAGCAGAAACCTCGACACCAAAGATCCTGAAGAAGAGAACAAATCCATAACATCGCTGATGCAGTATGAGCCATAACTCTATACTTAGCCGCGGTCAGTTTCTTCGAGTTTAATCGAAATTGAATTGATGAAGTTGGAAGGGAAGAGAATTTGATTGAGGAAGGTGACAATACTTGTCCGGACACGGCGGAAAATAGTCAAACGACGGGTCTGAATGTAGGGCAGAGTACAGTGTGGCGTCAAAGCACTCGAAAGTTAGAAAGAATTCTGGAGAAAAATCAGATTGCTGTGAATGATACCAAAGAAGGACATCTGCTTCATCTGTTAGTGGGGAATGGAGTATGACTTCGAATTCCAGGGTCACTTTTCCCAAATATCTGGCCATCAATTATTCGCTGCTGTCAGTTGGGGTTTCAAGGGATGATAGATGAAATAGTCCAGAGTGGGCAAGAGGAGAAAAATGAGGTGAATGCCGAGCAGAGACAGTTAAAATCTGGGGGCAAGAAACAGAGAAAGAAAGAAGAGGAGCATGCTATAGTCTCAGATCATGGCAATGCAGATGCAGATTGTCTTTGGAGGGATGATCATCTTAGCCTTGAAGAGTGGTGCTCTGAGTTGGAAGAACCTGTAGCGAGCATTGAAGAAGCAATGGTTTTTTTTCCTCTCTAGAATCTTCCACACGACTTGTCTACCAAAGCTGACAGTGGTAAAAATTCTATTGAAGGTGAGGTGTCTGCATGGGTTAGAAATAATATTGAAGGGGTTAGTAAGGAATTGGGTCTCACTTATGACGGAACAAGTTGTGATGCCATTAGGCTGTTTGAAGCGATTGATTTGGAATGGGAGGTTCGAAAAGCCAGAAAAGGGGGGGGGGGGGGGGAGAAAAGTTAATGGCTGGAAAGGGGAGAGGGAACTGAAGAACCTTATAACTGAAGTGAACTATGAAGGTAGAGGGGGGAAAGGGGGAGGGGGAAGTATTTGCAGGAGTAGAAAGAAGGGAGAGGGGGAAATCTGTTTTATTTCCATTAGAACAAAATTTTTATTATGGAATGTTCGGGGTCTGCATGACTCGGACAAGAGAGCAGTTGTTAAATCCATGCTTAGTTGCTGGAAGATGGATGTTGTATGTCTTCAAGCGACGAAATTGGATCAATTTTCAACTGGAATGCTTGCGTCTATCTGTAGTTGCCGGAGGGCTGATTGGGTTTGTCTTGATTCAGTTGGGGCTGCTGAAGGAGTGACAATTTTATGGAACAGGAGTGGTGAAAAAGGAAGATGTCACGATTGGTGAGTTTTCTGTATCCTGCAGATTATCTTTTGTGGAACATGGCTCAATATGGATGTTTTTGGGAGTCTACGGCCCCAATGAAGTTGTGGACAGGGGTCGTCTATGGAAAGAGTTGGAAGAAACTCTTGCTTTGTGGGGATATCCTTCGTGTATTTGAGTAGACTTCAATGTAGTCCATTTTCCCAGCGAAAGGTCTTTAGTATCGAGGTCAACCAGAGCCATGGCAGATTTTTCAGAATGCATCCATAGAAACTATTTGATGGACTTATCTTTGATAGGCACAAGATTCACGTGGACAAATAACTGATGGCCTCCATCATTGTCTTGGATTGACAGATTTTTGGTGTCGACGAGTTGGGAGGAAATGCTTTTGGATGTGAGTCAAATGGTGAAAGGCCCAACGTATGTCTGGAAAGTAAGTATTAGACTTTGGGTGGGGGGGTGGGGGGTGAATAGGTCTATATGGCAAATTAAAATTATCTTGGCCTATTTTAATTTGCTACAAGGAGAATAAGATTATCTCTTCAATTATGTGAGGATTAAAGTTCTAGTAAGTGTAATCAAATTCAGTGGCATGCAATGATTAATTATAGCAATAATAATTAAAGCAATAGTAAAAGATAGAGACTGTGTACTGAATTTGTTGATGAGGAAACCATCATAGATCAACTGAATTTGCTTTGGAAAATCTCAGGGTGCTGACCTAAATGTGAATTCACTAGAAGAGGTTTGATGATTATAGACTTTGTATAAACACCGACTTAGTCCCTCAAGCCTTGTTAACAATCTGAATCTTCTCAAACTTGAATCCTCAAGTACCCTCAAGCGAATCTGCCGCTTCGAAATCCAGGAACGGCAAACCACATCATAATTGCGAACTCCATGCAATCTCGAAGTCCACCAATTGCACAAACTTAATTACACAAGCTTGCACTCCAAGAACGATTTAGAAGATGATTCAAGGTTCTTGTGCAATGGATTTGAACTATGTAAATATGATATGCATGGAGAAAATCTTTTGGAAAGACTATTGTAAAACAATATTAAAGCATCCAAAAGTTTTACCTCACAAAACGAAGTCAAATCCTTTCATATGAAGGGTTTCTCTTACCCAAAAGTGCGGTCCTTATTGAAACAGGAAACTGATTGTCGCGACATTCGTTCGCACGAATTTCAATTCGTTCGAATGAACTATTGAACGAATGTGATTAGACAAGCTACTGAAAAATTCATGGGCTAGTTCGTTCGAACCAAAATCTCAGGAATGAATCTCTGGAATTTTTGTTCGAACCAATATTGAACGAATAATTCATTATAATGTACAAAAAGTACACTAATATATTCGTGGGAACGAATACCTGGATCGTTCGAATGAATCTAGTGCAAATGCCCTAATTTGTCTAGTTTTGAACAATGAAGTATAATAGCCCACTTGTAAATTAATTTGAAGTAAAAAAACATAATCAAATGAGCTACTATTATTTATTGATCAGCTTTGCATAACACATTAATATTTTGAAATGATGAAAACAGTTTAGTTGCATGAGTGTGTGTGTGAGATAGATCAAATCCAAAGTCACCAACCACTTACCAACCCTTACTGTGTGATCATTGAATGAGTCAACTTGGAATGTGATAGCCTTTGCAGACTTGTCTTAAGAGAACGCAAGACTTGAACACACTAGACTCAATAACTTGGTGAACTTTACAATTCAATGACAAGTTTTGTCTATCACGGATTAGCCAACAAATAGACGAATAGTCCTAATAGATGGCTTTGCCTAGGACAACCTCAGATCACCT
This sequence comes from Nyssa sinensis, assembly GCA_008638375.1. Taxonomy (NCBI): domain Eukaryota; kingdom Viridiplantae; phylum Streptophyta; class Magnoliopsida; order Cornales; family Nyssaceae; genus Nyssa; species Nyssa sinensis. The sequence continues at coordinate 19,543,353 of CM018049.1, read as the reverse complement.
CCCTATAGTATTGGACAGTGGGGGAATTAGAAGGGGGCATAAGTGCATTTAAATTCGAAAATGTGGTTAAAAGTGGAAGGTTTTCAGAATCTGGTTGCAAACTGGTGGGGTTTATGCCAGCTACAGAATGTCAAAAAAGATGTTTCTTCTAAAAGAAAAGCTGAAAATATGGAACAAGGAAAGTTTTGGGAATGTAAATTGGAGGAAGAAAAGGGCCTTCCAGGAGATGGAAAGCTAGATGCCAAGGAGGGTGAAAGGGGCTGAATAACACAGAATGGCAACAACAAGAAGCTTTTAAAGATGAAATCAAAAAGCTGTTTGTTTTAGAAAATAATTTGGAGGAAGAAATCAAGGGTGATTTGGCTTAAGGAAGGTGACAATAACACTAGATTTTTTCATCGTCTTGCTAATGCTCATAGGAGGAACAATTTTATTGGTAGAATCTCAGTTAGAAGGCAGGAGTTGGCCAATGATGAGGAGATTAAAGAAGGCACTGTCGATTTCTAGAAAGATTTATATTCAGATACAGGTTAGGCCTCGAATTGATGGTTTGGATTTTAATCATACCTCAGAAGAGGAGCGAGATTGGTTAGAGAGACCTTTCTCTGAAGAAGTGCTGGTGGCTTTAGGTAGTTGCAATGGAGACAAGGCGCTGGGACCGGATGGTATGTCTATGGAATTATTTCAACAGTGTTGGACTGTGATAGAGACAGATGTAATGGAGGTGTTCCGGGAGTTCTATTACTCAGGGATGTTTGAAAAGTGTATTAATGCCACTTTTGTGGAATTAATTCCAAAGAAACGGGGGAGCTTTGCATTTATAGGATTTCCGTCCTATCAGTTTGATTGGAGGCCTGTATAAGTTAATTGCCAAGACACTCGCATCAAGACTAAAGAAGGTGATGAACAAAATCATTTTGGAGTCGCAGAATGCTTTCGTGGGTGGTAGACAAATATTGGATGCAATACTCGTTGAAATGAATGTTTGGATGCTCGGCTCCGGAGTGGAAATAAGGGGCTGGTTTGTAAGCTTGACATTCACAAAGCTTACGATCATGTTAATTGGGATTTTCTCCTTTATATGACAGAACAAATGGGTTTTGGGCATTAATTGAGGTGATGGATTATGTGGTGCATTTTTATGGTGAAATTCTCCATCCTCTTTAATGGATCGGCTGAAGGCTTCTTTGGTATCTCACGGGGGTTGAGACAGGGCGATCCTCTCTCACTGTATGTTTTCATCATGGTTATGGAGGCACTCGGTAGACTGATGGCTAGAGAGGTGGATAGAGGAATGCTGCGAGGTTTCTTGGTTGGAGATTTTGGTGGAAACCCAATGGAGATTTCTCATCTTTTTTATGCAGACGATACCATTGTGTTTTGCGATGCCAATTAGGGGCAGCTAGGTTATTTGAGATGCATTCTTCTATGTTTTTAGGCTATTTCGGGGTTGAAAATCAATATGGACAAGAGTGAGTTAGTGGGAGTTGGTGAAGTTCTTGGAAGGGAAAATTTAGCTTCAATTGTGGGATGCAAGGTTGGTGAGTTTCTGATGTCTTATTTGTGTAGAAAGTCAAGTATTTGGGACGCAATGGTGGAAAAGTTGAAAGAAGGCTGGCTGGATGGGAAAAACAATATCTCTTCAAAGGGGGTTGTCTTACCCTCTTGAAGAGTACGTTGTCAAGTCTGCCTACGTGTTTCATGTCCCTTTTTCCCATTCCTGCAGCGGTTGCAGATAGATTGGAGAAGCTTCAAAGGGACGGAGGATGAATTCAAATATCATCTTGTGGATTGGGAGAGGGTTTGTTGTCCTTTGAAGGAGGGAGGTTTGTGTGTTAGAAAGCTTCAATTGTTTAATGAAGCTTTGTTGGGGAAATGACTTTCGAAATTTGTGAAGGACAAAAATAGCTTATGGAGGAGAGTAGTGGAAAAGAAATATGGTAGCGAGGTAGGTGGATGGTGTTTCAAGGAGGCCTGATTGACTCACAGGGTGGGTGTGGAAAAGTTTTCGAAGAGAATGGGATGAATTCTCAAAGCATATTAAATGGAGAGTGGCTAATGGGTCTAGAATCAAATTTTGGTATGATTCTTGGAGTGATAGAGGGCCTCTTCACATAGCATTCCGAAGACTCTTCAGGATTGCAACAAACAAAAATGCTTGGATTGGTGATTATTACAGAGTGGAGGCAGGAACCACGATTTGGGATGTCAACTTTTGTAGACAGTTACATGATTGGTAGATAGATGAGACTATGGATTTTTATAATTTTTTGTACGGACACTTATTTACTTTACTTGGTTAAGATACAATTGATTGGGCTTGTAGGAAAGCAGCCTTCCTATTCAAATCTTTCTATTGTTTGCTTCTTGAAAGGGGGGGGTCAACATTTTCCTTGGAAAACTATCTGGAAATCTAAGGCTCCTTTAAAGGTGGTTTTTTTTGCATTGACGGCAACTTGGGGGAGAATTTTGACCATGGACAACATTAGAAGGAGAGGTTAAGTGGTGGTAAATTGATTTTGTCTTTGTAAATGTGGAGAGGGGACGGTTGATCACCTTCTCATCTACTACTCCTTCACTTGGTCTATTTAGTTCATTTTGTTGGGTATCTTTTGGATAATACCTCGTTCCACGATGGAGTTACTCAAATGAAAATCAAGTTTAACAGTGGAATTCATAGGAGTATCAACAGGTCGAGCACCCAATAGACCAGTCTCAGAAAGAAGATCAATGACGTATTGTCGTTGAGATAGAGAAATGACCTAGAGAGAAGCAACCTCAATCCTAAGAAATAACGCAAAGCACCGAGATCCTTAGTATGAAAGTGTTGACTGAGATGATATTTCAAATCCAAGATCCTTAGTTTGAAAGTGTTGATCGAGATGCTATTTCAAATATGAGATATTTGTAGAGTCACTCCCATAGATAATAATGTCATCCACATAGACAATTAAGATAATGGTACCCGCAGAAGAGTGACGAACAAAGACAATGATCAAAAGTAGAACGACAGAAACCATATACAAGTGCAGCAACACTAAATCTATCAAACCCGACACAAGGAGATTGCTTCAGACCATATTAAGCCTTTAGCAGCCGACTTACAAGATGTTCATTACTAGTAGCTATATAGCCAAGGGGTTGAGCCATATAGACTTTCTCTTGAAGATTTCCATAGAGGAAGGCATTCTTAATATCAAGTTGGTATAGGGGCGAAGAGCAACTAACAACAACAGAGAGTAAAATCCGAATAGAATTGAGACGTGCCATAGGAGAAAAAGTCTTGAAATAATCAACATCATATGTTTGGGTGTAGCCTTTAGCAACAAGACAAGCCTTTAAACGATCAACATAACCATCGGGGAGGTACTTAACTCTGTATACCTAACGACGACTAACTGTTTGTTCCCTAGGAGGAAGAGTCCTAAGTTTCCATGTCTAATTCTTATGAAGATCACTCATCTCCTCATCCATAGCATGTTTCCAGCCAAAAGAAGATAAAGCCTGTTCATAAAAAGTAGGAATAGAAAGAGAGGACAAATCACAAGCAAAGGACTCCAAACAAGAAGTGAGAATATAGGAAACAAAATTAGCAATAGAATGCTAAGTACAAGTGCATTTACCTCATTGTTAAGCAATAGGTAAATCATCAAAGGTAGGACGAGAAGAAGAAGTAGGAACTCTTAGTCGCGGAAGATGTGGCATCTCAACTATAAGAAAATGCGCCTATAATGGATCGCTAGTACACCTGCAAAGGAGAATTAGACAAAGAAGAAATAGGCAAAGGCAAAAGTAGGAAAGGGTATAACAGACTCCCCCTCATAACAAGAAATGTGATCCATGGACGAGTGATGTTCCGAGGAGGAAAAGGAGGTGGACTCAAAAAAAGTAACATCAACACTTATGAAGCAATGTTGAGATATAGGGTTATAGCAACGATACCCCTTTTGGGTCCGAGAATAAGAAAAACATATTTGCAAGTTCGAGGAGATAATTTGAACTGACCAGGATCCAAAATATGAGCAAAGGCAACACAGCCAAATACATGAGGTGAAAGTGGAAAGGGAGAAAGAGTAGGGTATAGAAGTGAGAAAGGAGACTGGCGATTTAGAACAACAGAGGGTATGTGATTAATAAGATAGCCAGTAGTAAGAATGACATCATGCCAAAAGTGTTTGCGTCGAGACTAGATAGTAAGGAGGTAATCATAAAGTCTTCCCACTGATGTTTTTGTTGTTCCAAATCATTAGTGAAAGGACAATATTGCAGTAGTTGATTCCACAAATTCTTAGGAGTGCTGTAATATTCATATAAGGATTTCCTAGAGTGCTTGGTATGAAAAAACTTCTCATATAACTCATATACCCAAGAAACATTATTCTGTTTCGAGAAGGATTTAGCAACAGAGTCACAAATCTTCTTCGAAGAATCACAAAACTCGACAGTAGCAACAATCTGAGGTTCCAGACTATGCGAGAGCCACCCTATAACCATCGAATCCTCAACCTACCGGTCAACACATTTGGAATCGGTCGCAGCAGGATGATTATTTGTCACATTAATTTATGTTTCCCACGCAAAAACACCTTAAAGGGATGTGCCCAAGTCAAATAATTCAGACCATTCAATTTCTTAAAGGTGACACATCTAGGCATATCATCGTCCCTTAACAATGGAGGTTTCTCTTCAGCCATTGCAACAAACAAGCCAAAAATCTAAAACGAACACAAAATAAGTAATGATTCAAGGTGGACTAGAGTACTGGCCAAAGAACCTTGTAGATACTACACACCAAAGAAATGATCCAAAACCAACCAAAAACTCTTCAACAACAAAAAAGATAGCAACAAACAACCCCAATAAGGTCTAAAACAACAACAAATAACCCCCAATAAAGTATTTTAGTAGCAAGAAGAAAGCAAGCCCAACTATAAACCACAATCCTTGAACCAAAACAAGATCATATACAAGAAAAGGAGCAGCAAACTCAACCAAAACAGCAGGCTCTTAGCAGTTTTTCAAATAGCCAACCACTGGAAATTGCCAGAGACCAAAAAATTCAAGCAAATCATCATGGGGCTCTCCAAACAAGTTATCTATGGCAAAATCGCACCTCTTGGGGTTGGATTGAAGCATCAAAAACTTCTCAATATCTCCAAAATCGCAATCGGAAAAAATGGGTCCCAAAATCCATAAATATTCAAAAATGGAAAGTGTATGCAAATGGCTTCAAAAATTTTCCCAAAAATCAGTAGAAGTATCATCATTGAGGGATGAACTTGACCATGTATTCTGGTCGCCGATCAGTGATGATGTCATGCTAATGCCAACATGATGTCATCAGCAAGTTGCTAATGTCAGCAGGTTTTTAGGTCTCCTTTTTGGTCTGGTTTTGTGTTGGTTCTGTTTCGGAGATTTTTCTTGTCTAGATCAGTCATGCTCGGATATGAAGTTAGATTGTATAATATGAAAATTAAAGTTGGAATAAGAGAAGAAGTGATGAACAATAAAGAAAAAGAGGAGAGAACTAAACAACCTTAGGGCTTCACATTCAATTCTGCCCTAACACCTTGTAAATATATGAACACAAGATGAAAGTAAAATGGTACCCTTATGGTGAAAAGACTAATATATAGAAATATAGAAAAATAATAATAAGCACTCTTAACGAGTTTGTTATTAATTTTTAGCATATCCTGAATTTTGCAAGACTGATGAAAGACTTCATGAAATTGGTTTGTGTGGGCATGGTAAGAAGGGAAAAACTGTGTGGGGATCTCACTGGTTTTCTGTTTAGTATGAATAATATAGAGCAAGAACGTTGGATGGGAGGTTTGTGATGTTGTACGGCAGGAGGAGATCCTACCACGATGTCACAGCACTGCTCTTTCCAGTGAGTGGCAAGGTGGGACTCAGTTTTACTGTAAGGGGTGATGGCACAACAGAGGAAGGAATTCCTCAAATCATGTTTGGTGGGTAGGTGGGATCTAGATCTCAGTTTGTGGCATGGGCTGAGATAGCATGGAGTCATTTTTTAAGGCGGAGGTTGCATAGCTGCTGGATTCTCTTCTTCTTTTCCGATTCCCTTTACTGGCAGAAGCTAATCGTGTGCTTGGTGCTGGACAAAGGCGATGGGGCGAGGCAACCCTAATACTTGATGTTTGGTCTTTTAGGGTAGGGATTCTGCGGTCCTGAGCAGATGCAGGGAAAGGTGTGTGATAGTCTCTGGCCCCCTCTGCAACTCTGGTTATAGCCTTGTTTAAAGTGATTGCTGACACTTGTAGGGGTTACAGAGGGTATGAGGAAGATTTGTAGAGGGATGCCTTGAGGGTGATTCTGAAGGTGAAAAGAGTGTGTGTTGGGGGGGGGGGGGTCCATCCCTGAGTTTGTTTTTTTGCTGGAGATGAGTTCTACTGCAAGATGTACCTAGGGAGAAACTTACAGCAGTATTGGTCAGCTGAAATGGCAAGAGAGGTGGTGGAGGTCACTTGAGGTCGCCTAAGGTGGGGTGGCATCGAAAGTGGCAACCAGACGAGAAATGGAAGTAACGGGGAAGGAGACGAAGAGGGGCATGGAGAAAACCCTAAGGAAGAATATGTGCAAGAGGAGGACTAAGGGGAGAGGAGCATGTGCGAGGGGCGTGCTTGGGGGGGGGGGGGGGGGGGGGGGGGGTTGGTGGAAGAAAAGGAAGTGACCGTGGAGGATGGTGGTGGGGACAGCTGGCAGCCAGCTCATTTAAACTGGAGGGTCGGTCTTTTTTGGGTCGGGTGGTTGGGAACGTGCCTCGGGTGAAGATTCCCCAGTATGAATCCATACCCAACATGGGATGCTGAAGACTAGCTGGGCAAGGGGACCAACAAAGAGGAGGGTTCAAAACAATTTGAGAACGGGCCAGGTGGGATGGGGCCCTTTGGGGAGACTACATGGATTGAAGCTAACTTGGGCTGAAAAAGGATAGTGGGTTGTGCCTTTTAGGGAACCAGGAAACTCTAGCACTGGTGTGTGGATTGTTGTTGAGTGCAGGACAGAGGAGGGGGGATCACAGGAATTGCTGCTTCGCAATGGGATGAGAGTAGTGGTTCCAGATCCCATGCCCCAAATTTGTTGACCTGTGTCCATGTTGAATGACAAGGGGGCTTTAGCAGAAATAAGTGGGGCAGGTCAGGAGGTCTCAGTTCAGGCCTGTGCTATGGAAACTAGTGTGGATGATGAAACAATTGAGAAGCTACCTGCTGGCCAGCAGATGTTGGACCTCAGTTCGTTGGAGGTCTTGAGCATTGGAGGGGAAGAGCTGCATGGTGAGGGAAGGGACGGGGTGTAATATCTTAGATCTTATTACTTTTATTATACACTATTTCTATATGTGATTCAAAATGATGAGTTTACTAGTACGGATAGTAAGACAATAATTAAAATCTTAGTAGGAGAAATTAGGAACAAAACAATATTTCTAGTAGGCTTTTAAAATGATTCTTGAGCTGAAACATGGTTAATTAGGTTAATCATTGTTCTAATGTTAAGCATAATTAGAGCATACTTGGCTAACTTAAACTAGTTTGTGATAGGTTATTGGATGGTTCTTAAAATTGTTTTTATCTAAACTAATTATGTTTAATTCGTAACCTTAATACATGATTAGTGAATTAAGTTAATCCTAATTGGGTTAATTAGGGTGTTTAAGTGAGGTAGACTTGTACTATCCTAAATTATAACCTAAACTTTATAAGTATCCAAATTAATTTTGATTAGAGAAAGGTAAGAAAGACAATTATTCACATGGGCAAGGGAAGGTACCCACAATTTGGAATATCTAGCTCACCATTGTTGATTATTCTTGAGGAGCTTATGTAGAGATTTGTTTATATATATATATGTATTATACATATGATATATACACACACACACACACACATCAAAGGGACAAAAATCATATTAGTAAGAGAGAGGAAATATAGAGCTAATAAGAGCAAGAAACTTCAAATATGTGGGAATTCACAAAGTGACACCTAGCCCCCATATAGATACATGTTTGTATTTATTATGCCTTACAAAATAAATTGTAGAGACAAGCAAGAAGCTCTCTAAAATGTGCTGGACACAATACTAGAGCAAGGAAGAAAGTAGAGAAAACAAGAGAACAAGGAGGAGAAAGAAATAAACTTAAGGAAGACTAACCTTTATGTTGAATTCTTGAACAATCAAAGAATGAATTCTGGTCCTAATCTCTTATTCTTTCATTTAATCGGAAAAGAAACATTTAAAAATGACTAAGAACTCAAACTCAATTAAGAATTGAATGAAATTCTAAACTAGTCTTGAAGTCCTAACAAGTTTTGCATGGAATAGTAATTACATGGATACAAGAGCAACATATATGATGTAGAATGATGCATCATGATTAATGAGTGTTGATTAAACTAATTGGTTAATGATTAATGGTGTTAAAACAATCCTGCACTACCTAGGTTATAATTAGCATGATTAAATTATCAAAGGAACTCTAAATGTGAGAAATGGTAAGGAAAAAAGCTGTTGGAAATTAAAGGAAAACACCTTAATTAAAGTTAAATGATTAGTCTAAATTTTTAGCTTTTAAGTTCTTAAATCTCGACTTACTAGGACTTATGTATTTGTAATCATGAGATGTGAATCAACAATTTCATTTCATTCTAGAAATGATCATATAAAAGTATAGAACATTTAGATCACAAATTCAAGTTGGGATTCAAACCCACTTCTCTTGCCATGAAGGCATGTTTCTTACCATAGTTAGATGAAAGGTGAGAAGGTGATATTGAGATCACAAACATATAGATGACTTTCTCCATTTTCCATGAAGGCAACCTATTAGATTACAAAGATCATCTATGTGTTCATGATCTACTAGCATGATCATCTCTTGCCACGAAGGACATGGCGATCTCTTGCCATGAAGGCAACCACTTTCTCCGCTTGCTAATGAATCCTTAGATTGAAGGTGAGAAGAACCAAGCTGAGCTGAGCTGAGCATTCTGTGTAAATTGGATATTGAGAAACTTATGAGTTATTATTATATGAACTGGAGGTTTTTGCTATATTTTTTCGAGATGATGGGTTTTGGATCTAATTGGAGAAAGATGGTGCAGTTCTATATCTCACAATGCAGTTCTCAGTACTCATTAGTGGCACACCAGTGAGATTTTTTTGCTAGTTCTAGAGGACTAAGGTAGGGGAACCCTTTATCCCTTTTCCTTTTTATTGTGGTGATGGAAGCCTTCAGTCGGTTTATGGGTAGGGTGATCTAGAGAGGGAAATTGAGTGTGGCTTTGAGGTAGGGTTAAGTTGTATGAATTAGTTGAAGGTATCTCATTTGTTGTTTGCAGATGACACATTGTCTTTTGTGAGGCTACAGTCCACCAACTCAGATTTTTTAGATGTATTCTTTTATGTATCCAAGCAATGTTTGGTCTGAGAGTGAGTGGATAAAAGAAAACTCATTCTATTGGGGGCAATGGTGCAAGTACACGAGCTAGCGGATATTTTGGGTTGTAAAGTGGGGACTTTGCCAGCTTCTTATTTGGGTGCGTTTTGTCAGGAGGCAGTACTCTGGGTCTCTACAATAGAGTGATATGAGAGGAAATTGGCAGGTTGGGAGAGACTTTATCTACCAAAAGGGGAAGATTGACTTATTAAGAGATGTTTGGTTTGAGTGTGAATCTGGCTAAAAGCGAGCTCATTCTAGTAGGGGGAGTGGAGCAAGTACATGAGCTAGTGGGTATTTTGGGTTGTAAAGTTTTGCTAGCTTCTTATCCCTTGGGTGCGTTTTGTCAAGAGGAAAAAATCTGGGACTCTATGATAAGAGTGATACAAGGGGAAACTGGCAGGTTGGGAGAGACTTTATCTTCCAAAAGGGAAAGATTGACTCATTAAGAGCATACTGTAAAGCTTGCCGACAATCCCAGTTTTCGTGGTAAAATGTTTGGAGAAGATTGATTCAAAGAGACTCCTTGTGGAGTGGTCTAGGGGAAGAGTTTTAGTATCTTTTGGTGGATTGGAAGACGATTTGTGAAGCAAAGCAGTACAAGGGTTTGGGGGTTAGAAATATGTGGTTGTTCAATAGGGCATTGTTGGGTAAGTGGCTTTGGAGGTATGCAATAGAAGGAGGTAACATTTGGAAGAGAAGTGTGCTAGCGATTTTTTATTATTATTAATTTTTACTTTTTTTTTTGTTTGGGGGTCGGGGTCAAAAGAAGTCCAAATTTCTCATGGGGTGGGTTATGAAAAAGTATCAAGAAGCAGTGGGATGACTTTTCAAAAAATCTCAGATTCAGGTTAGGGAATGATCCAAGGATAAAAGTTTTGGTATGACCTTTGGTGCATGATATCCCTGTGGCCTAGTCTTTTCAAGTCTCTTTGAGAATTGCAGCTGATAAGGAAGCAACGAAAGTAGATTACTTGAGTAGGTCAGGAAAACGGAGTGTTTTGGGATGTCTTCTTTGTTTGATAGGTTCAGGATTGGGAGGAGGAGATTTTGGTGTTGTATAGGAAGGGCCTGTACGGAGTGAAGGAGTGGCCTGCAAGATGAGGTGAGGTGGGTGGATGGGATATGCTCTAAGGAGCGAACATACAATTATTTCCATGGAAGGCTATTTGTTGATTCAAGGCTCCTCCCTTGGTAAGATTCGTATTATAGATAATCGTCATAGGTATGGATAGTAATGGTGAATTGGTGCTGTATGTGCAAGTATGGAGGAAAATTGGTTGATCATCTATTGTTGCACTGTGTGGTGGGCCGGTGGCTAGGGGGATGTGTTCTTCCCCCATTTGGGATCTAATGGGTGATGCTGATGCCTCATTTTGTTCAAGAGGCAGTATTTAGTTGGAGGGCCAAGAATATGCCGTGGAGAGTGAAAGTTGTGTGGCAAGTGGCTCCTCTTTGCCTGTGGTGGAATAAAGGAACAAAAGAACATTTGATGGGACGGAATCTTCTTTATGAATTTTGAAGCTCAATATGCTTCCTCTATATTTTTGGATTAGAGGAAACAATTTTTTGTCTATAGATTTTTTTGTTGAGTTTTAGATGACATGAGATTTAGCTAGTTTTGATTTTTGTACACGACGTGTGTACATGGGTATACCCCCCCGTTTTGGTGCTTGTTAATAAATTATATTTTTTTGATAAATGTTAATAAATTCTATTTCACTTGTCAAAAAATATTGAATTTTCTTTTCTTAAGTTCATGCTGATTGGAACTTTTTCCTGAGTGTCCTTTTGACTATGGAAAAGGTTGCTTTTGATCTTTTTCTTTCTTTCTTCAGTAAACTGGACTTGACATATTCAGGATGGTTTGGGATTTACTATTCTGAATGTGCTCTGCAAATTGTGGTATATTTTGTTCCCTAAGTTCCATGTTCAACTCCCGTCCAAAGAGCCACTTACCTATCAAAAAAATACATAATTTTGTGGTATATTTTAGTGTGGTTCTAGTTAAATAGGTTCAACAAATCTTGCTAGCTTTTTAGGGAACTCCATAGCATTAGGAAAAGCATTACCTTTTGCTTGTATGAGGCATTGAGTGGAATTTTTTTTTTTTTTTTTGCTAGGGTTGTGCAAAGATGACATCTTTATTGGTGGAGAGAACTGGAAGTATGTAAATGGAACATATTCATTTAATTTTTTTTTTCTTGTTTTCTTGTTTTCTTGCTTTTGTATAGCATTTTATATCCTCCATCAACGACTTAATTGGAAATTATTTTAGTTGGGGAGAAACTCAAGAACTGGCAGGCAATTTGAGGAATAAAACAGAATAATGGAAGACAGAACAATGACAATCGAACCACTGAAGTAACTAAGAGAGGATTCAATTAAATGGAAGCCAGGCCCTAATGGCAAGTTTAGCCTGAAATCTTACTACGATGTGCTTTGTGGTAATTTAGCAGTTGGGTTTCCATGGAAAGGCATTTGAAAGGTTAAGGTACCTTCAAAAGTCTTTTTTTTTTGTGTGTGGTCCTTCCGCTGCTTTAGAACTGATCCTTACTTGGGGAAGAAGAGGGGGAAACTGCTTTCTAACAAGTGTTGCATGTGCAAGGGGGTGGAAGAGTCACTCAATCATCTTCTCCTCAATTGTAAATTTTCTAGGGAGGTGTGGGCAATGCTTTGTGTGGTTTTGGGGGTTTTTTTGGGGTTACGCTTAGTTCAGTTAAGGAGCTTTTGGCATGTTGAGCTGCAGCTTTCCCTTCAAAGAGGTGTCAAAAATCTTGGAGTGCTGCTCCTCATTGCATTAGGTGGAGTATTTGGTTGGAATGCAATCCTCACACATTTGAGGAAATAGAGATGCCTATTCATTAGTTGAAGAAACATATTCTAGACACTTTTCTTTTTGAGTTGTAGGAAAATATTCCATCTCTCTTTTTTGTTTGTAGCTTTTAGTCATGTAAAGCTCTTTTTTTTTTGGTATACAGGTTATGCCCCCTCTGGCATGCTTGCCAATAATACAATACTATTATTTATCAAAAAATTTATGTCCTAACAAGCATTATGCTTGCAAATTTCTCTTTGTACATCAACCAACTCTAACTCCTAGATTGGAATTCTTCTTCTTCTTCTTCTTCTTTTAACTTTTTTCCGTAGCGTTGGATACATTTCTCCTGACATTTGAAGCAAATATAATTTAGTTGACTGCAATTCACCTCAAGAATGTTATTTCAAACCATTTCCTCGTATTCCTTCCTCCATTAGCCCTAGCAGCTTAATTTATCAATGGTATGTTTCTCCTCTCGTGTCACAAGGGTCACTTGTCATCCCATTGCGTGCCCTCACCGTAGTAGCATGAAATTTTTTATTCCTATATCATCTGTAATCAGTACTCTTGCTGAAATGGTTGGTGATTGTTTTCTCAATATCTACAATGATAAACATTTATTATGCTCTTTTCCTTACTTTATCCAGTCTACAAATATCTGTCACATTTTATTTTACCTAATTTATACATCAGTATTCATCTCTCTCTCTCTCTCTGGCACCTTTTTTCATCCTTTCCGTAGACTTTCCAACATAATGGGAATACTCCTTGTGAATGGCTTGACTTTTTGCTTAGATTTCTATCAAATTATCAATTATTTTTTCTGATTTCCTTCTCTGACAGACTTTCCTCCTCTCTTAAGTTTGTATTTCAAGAACTGACCATCTTTTTTATATAGAAAAGGCATCCTCCAGACAATTCAAATTGAAGCAATTGATATCCGCAGGGTTTCCAATCCTAGCAGGAAAAGGATATACATTCAAACCACCATTGGACATATTTCTCTTTATCAAGAAATCGAAGAAGCCATACACTGATACAAGGGTTTTGTCAAGCCCATTCATATGGTACCTACACCAAGTATATCTATGATACCAGTGGGAATTCAGGTTTCTCTGGTTTTATTTTAAGTTCCTCCATGTTTTTTTTAGAAAGCTATATCATAGCTTGTATTGTGATCATGTAGAATTGGTGGTGGCTGTAGCAGTGGCGGTTTTACCAATGATATCATAATGGTGTCTGTGGTGGCAGTAGTAGTGTGGTTCTGGTGTGGGAGGCTAGGTAGTGAAGGTGGTGACAGCGAATCAGTTCCCACAGTACCCATGAATGGAATCTTTCTTTCTGCCCAGGCAATTACAATTATGTGGATTTTTTTGGCTGTTTGTTTATATGCGGTTTTGTATTTGATTTTCTACTTTTGTTTTGCCACGTTATGTTAATATACACCTGAAGGTAGATAGGGAAACGTAAAAAAATCCCATTTTCTGTAATACTATTTTTTGTAGGTTTAATTTCATGGCTTTTATCTATATCATTTCATCTTATCATTTTAATTTAAATCATACAACTTTTGTACTCTTAACTCAATAAATCCTTATCCCAACTATTTGGGATCGGTTATATGAATCATGTCTCACTATTATGCTCTATTTATGACCATTTCCTCAATTAGATAACATATTATCGTAATTTTTTTACTATCTCTACCAAAGTTAATTTTGGTCCCCTTGCTCCCTAGTGTGACCCTCGATAAGACCATGTCGCCCTTCCTTATTGGTGCATTTAGTAATCTTTGTTGTGCATGACTATTTTTTTTTTTGTTTACGAAATTAGTGCTTGCACGTTGGATTGAATTTTTGTTTTAGAGTATCATAAAGCACACATTTCTTACTTATCAAAAATAATATAATAATAATAAAATAAAGCATAAATTTCTTGAATACATCTTTAATATTTTTAATTGGTGTAAGTAAATAGTAAACTAATTATGATGTGAATACTAATTGCAATATCTTTTATGCAGCTGTGTGAACTGTCGTTTAAATTTCTTGAATACATCTTTAATATTTTTAATTGGTGTATAGTAAAATAATTATGATGTTACTAATTGCAATACCTTATATGCAGCTGTGTGAACTGTCATTTACATTTATTGAATACATCTTTAATATGTTTAATTGGTGTTATGATGTGAATACTAATGCAATATCTTATATGCAGCTGTGTGAACTGTCCTTTCACAAAACTCGCCATCTGAGGAACCCATACAATGAAAACCTACCAGTAAAGGTAAAAGACTTGGGCGATAAGTCTATATTAATTCCTATGACTTTATTCACTATGAATTTCCTTCTTTTTCTCCTTATTATTCTCCTTCGTCCCTTTTATACTAGTAAATATAAAATTATGCTTGTAAGAAGAAGTTGCTATATTGTTAGACTTACTTAGAATGCTTCCTGCGATCTGCTAGGAAGTATGCAAAGTTTTGAAAACCATTAAAATAGATTAGGTCATGAGTCAAGTGGTTCAGCTTCTGGGTTAGCATGTTAAACCATGACATCAACCTGATGTTATAAATTTATTAACCAGGAAAGCTATATAAAGGTTGTGCCCATTGCGCAAGGCTCCCACACTTGACAGGCTGTGGGAGAGGTGGATGGTAAGTAGCCTCACCCGCATTTTTAAGGGATTGATTGTTAAGATTCGAACTTGCACCACTACGCACGGCAGACAAGATTCTTTGCCATTGCGCCAGATGACAACCTCCAATTATGTAAGCTATATATTTGGGAAAAAAGAGTTCTTGACTTTATAGAAGTACAACGCTATTAGTTCTCCAACATTATTATCAGTACCTCCACCTTATATTCTTTTTAATTTAAGTAACGCAAAATGTTGTCAAAGGCGAGCGCTTGGTTGCCTAGGCAACTGGGCGAGATAATTTTCAATCTTAGCACCTTAACATGTTCCAAGCTAGGCTTCTTCAAAGAGGCAATTATCTCAGGCAAGACGAGAGGTGACCGACCAGGTGATCGTCTTTTTGATTGTAACTAATTTTTCTTGGATGCCCCTTATATTCATAGTGTTTTATGCACTAATTTAACAATGTTATTAGAGACATATTAGTATGAAAGAACATAATTGTAGTTTAAAAGTATTATTATCCAATCTATTATAGTAGTACAAGTATTATTATCAAACATTAGTATAAAATTGGCCTAATAAACATTTAAATTATTTGAATTGTTGCCCAAAAATACAAAGCTTGCACATAATAACACTTTCAACACGTAAAAAATTATAAGGATTGACTTTGTATCTTCTACAATCAGCCAATTTTCATCAGTCCTCAAAATATCTAGGCCTGCCCGCGATGAGACCTCTTCCTTTCATCAACTAGATTGACCACCTATATATGGTCTTCCCAACATAGGCCTGACCTTTGAGAATTAGTTAGATGTCTGAGATTGGCCCTATCATGTCTTCTACATTATTAGGATCAACAAGTTCACAAAAATTCCTTTTATATAAGACTTGGATATATAACAAAATTTTGAATATTCATTTAGAACAAAGCACCAAAGTTTGGAATGGTCACATCATTTAAATTTGTCATTTCAGCTTTAGATCGAACATTTTTCTCTTATATGATAATTACTTTAAGTTGGCAAATCGGTGCAACTTGTGCAATAAAGAGGAATAGACAATCTGTCATTTGTTCATCCACTGTTCGGTTGCAAGGTATTTCTAGTGTCTTATTCTTTCTTCGTTTGGTTGTTGGGTCATGCTATGTTCAGTCTCGGAGTTCTTCAAAGGGTGGCAAAGAGCTTGTGTGAAGAGAGACATTAGGATGATTTGGAACTTGCACCTCTTTGTCTTTTTTGGTGCGAAATGAATAATAGTATTTTTGAAGGGGCCGAAATTTCCCCTTGTAGATCGAAAGATAGTTTGTTAGGAACCTTATACTTTTGGGTTTTAGAATCTTACCCCTAGTGTATTTATTCTTTTGTAAAGTTTATGGGAGATTTAAGACTCCAAATGAAGTTTCCCCTTTCTTTTGTAACAGGTTCGCTCCTCAGACGGTCTTTAATGCATATGTTACTTATTAATATATATATATATATATATATATATATATACTTTGATTATTTATATAAGTTAGTGCTTGCTTCACTCGGGCTAATTCATTTTTGCACATCATCTTTCTAGCAACGTGGAACCTTGGCGCCTTAAATTTTTTTTCTCACTACACTGGCAACCCTTCTCTTCCCATAACTTCCAAGTCTCTTCCCAAAACTTTTTTCCTAGAGAGCAAAAACATTTCCCAAGAGACAGATGATTGAAGTTTCCAATCATGGTATCCTCCATCAATTTGAATGCGGGAACCATTTCTTTGGTCTTGGAATTGCTTTTGGCCAATTTCTCATTATTACTTGGTATATTATTTGCTATCGGAGATGAGATCACTAATTCTTTTCAGACTTATTTCGTTTGTTACTTGTGTGTACTATGAAGTCCTATTTTAAAACCCCAGGATATAATGAAATTGAAATTTGGATTCATGATATTGAAGATGAAATTTGATTTCTTCTAACCCTCCCCCAAAAGAGAGAGAAGTTGCTCTATGATGAGGCAGAGGAGAAAAGAGAAATTGCAAAGGGTTGCCATACAAAAAGGTAAATCCTAACGTCTAAAACAACATATAGGTCTGAACAAAAACATGAAATGTTTGAGAACATAGTTTTTATTATCTTACGATATGTCTAGATATGGACATAAAATGATACATATCTTATAATTGTATCTTTTTACACCGTATCTTACGATATGCAGTTCGTATCTTACAATACGTTTCGATACACACAATCAGGAAAAATGACATCGTTTTGACCTCTTATTTTTGTTATTTTATTATATACGTTTTTTGTTTTGTTTGGTTTTATACTGCTTTTTTGTAATGCCTAGAGATCTTTCCTCAAGTAAGAAAGAAGGAAAGTAAGTTTTTCAAGAAGATGAGGATGATAAGTGAGCACATAAAAGAAATTGAATAAGAAAAAGGAAGTGAAATTTTTTTGGCATATGACGATGACGATATCAATGCCTATGAAATTGGATATTAAGATGAAAATAGTATAGATTATAAAAATGAATAATTTTAGATTTGTCTTTGAATTTTGATATTGATGAACTTTGTTGGAAAATTGGATTATTAAATTTGGGTTTGAAACTCATTGTATTTATAAATCTTGATTCTTGTATTGTATGAAATTTAAGTTGATTTTTTTTAAAAGTGAGTTGAAATAGTTATTTTTATCATTTTATACTCTATTTATATATAAAACTATATATAACATATTTGGAAAGCGAGATAACTATGCTTGGTACTATTTTGAATTTTAATTGTTGGATAAATAATAATAATTTATATATCTAATTTTTTTGACAAGTGAATTGAAATATTATTTATATTATTTTATACATTATATATATATATATATATTGATGTGTGTGTATATCTATATATTTATTTATAAATGTATTTTAAAAAATACACGTATCTTACGATACACAATATGATATGCATTTTTTTTAAAAATGATACGGTTTCTGATACACGTTTCGACAACTTTGTTTGAGAAATGTTATCTTTGACTTTCTGTCTCTTCTCGGTCTTAGTATAAACAAGCAAACCTTGTGATGTCATTGGAAACCAGCGTTTGCACAGAAACGATAGTTTTGTCATTTAATGAAGGGGTGGAGCACCAAGTATATCTATGGAGCACGAATATAGCCTTCCTTTGTATAGCATTTACTTTTTCTTTTCAAAACAACTGCTTGACTTCCAGATCATAGAAAATGGTGTGGCCGAACTTTTGAGTACTCAAACTTAGGGCTGCAAATGAGTCAAGTTGAGACAAGTTGTAGGCTATTCGAGCTTGACTCAGTTGATAATTTTTTTTACAAATAAATATAATTTTTATTAGAAGGCACCAAGGGGGGTGCATCCATGTACAAATAGAAGACACTATACAATTATAATGTCATATTACTCAAACTCTAGAAAAGAATCTATAAATAATGAAAACCCCCCCCCGTGATCAGAGAGAGTGCTTAACATAGCCTTCTTGACCTCCTAAATCAGGGGCTCAATCCCTTCGAATGATCTGTGGCTTCTTTCCCTTCAAACAATCCACCAAAGGCACAAAAAAGTCACTTGCCACGTCTCCCTCAACTTTTTTTCTCACTCTACTGACTACTCCCTCTCCAACGACAGAGAACCTCCACCATTGACTAAGGCATCACCAATTGGACTTTAAAAAGTAAAGTAACCGAACCCATAAGTCCTTAGTCACTCGACAATGAATCAATAAATGATTAACAGTAGCTTTGTTTTTTTAGATAATCAGACGATTTAGATATAATCCATATGCCCTTCTGAAGGTTATCAATCATCAATATCTCCCTAGAGCTTCCATCCACCTAGAAAAGCCATCTTTGATGGGGTTTTAGTACGCCAAATGATCCTTCAGGGGAACTCCCGTTTGTCCCCACCTCTCAAGATCCTACAAAAGGATCTCACATTAAAAGAACCACCCCTGGACCCAACACACCTCTTCAAGCCCTCCCCTCCCTCAGTGACAACCTGCTCATATAATGTACCAGAAAACCTCATGGTCTCCTCCACCTCCCATTATTGCAATGATTCCAAGGAAGAAAATATCTCAAATTATCCCATGCATCCTTCTAAAACAGTCAGCCACAGTAGCCTGCTTAGCCAACAATATTCTAATTAAACCTGAATAGACTTCAACATGGGGCCTGTCCCCAGACCAATAGGGCAACCAGAATCTTTCACTATTCCCAATCCCCACTCTCCACCTAATGTGCTTCAAAAGCTCATCGCATTCTTTTCTAATACTCTTCCAGACTCCCACACAAGAAATTTGCACCTCCCTGGAGTACCAATCCCTTGTCTAAGTCCTGTTTTTCCTTCTACCACTCTGCCAAGGGCTGTCCCTCTCCACACTATATGATGGGGAACATGAAGGAGACCCCACGGGCCATTAGTTTTGATCCCAGTTTATTTTTATTTTTTGTGTAATTTTTGTTTTTATTTTGGTAATTTTTCTATTTTAGGAGTTGATTTATTTTCCATATTTTAGGATTTGTAGTAGGATTTTATTTTCTATTTTGGTTTTGCCTATGTAAAGGCTTTTGATGTAATGAATCCTTAAGACTTGAATGAATTGAAATTTTGAGAATTATTGAAGCTCCCATTTTCTCGTTCTGATTTCCGTTCTTCTTCCTTGATCTATCTCTTCTCTCTTTCTTCTCTTCCCTCTCTCTCTCTCTCTCTCTCTCTCTCTCTCTCTCTCTCTCTCTTCATTCTTCCTTCAGGTTCTGCATCAAGTGGTATCAGAGAAAATCTCGGTCCTACAATCTTTCGTCTCTCTTGCAACAGATCTGAAAAACCTAGATTCAAATCTACCAATTAGAAGAAAAAAAAAAATGAATCTCACTATCATTCAGTGTTTCAGGGCCAGAATATTCCATCTGCTCTCATCACCGTTGCAGCCACACTACTGCCAAACCACCCAATCGTAACAGTCCTGCATCACCATTCATCGCTGTCAGAGATCATTGTCACCTCAACAGTAGTGTCGATATGCTTTGTCATCATCATGAGAAACTGCCACTTTTGGTACTGTCATCGCTGCCTACACCCCTGGTGAATCATCTCCATCATCCCAGAATTCTCCATGCACTGAATCTGCCAGGGTTGCCCCCGGTGATCACCAATTGTCTCTCTTTGTCAACGACATTACTATCAATGTCAAACTCCATCACAGTCCAACTACCGGCGCATTGTTACCATCACATTGATCAGCCAGCATCCTCATTGGCATCCCTGCTGGTATCTTCTTCATCACTCATCACAGATTGATCACCCATCATCCTCGTTGGCATCCCTGCTGGTATCTTCATCTTCGCTCAGCACAGATTGTCTCCATCTCATCACTGTAGCTGATCCTGATTTTGCCATCGCCACCTTGCTTGTCCGTGATCATTGTCAACATCTTAGGCTCGTTTGGAGACTTGGGGCTTTGAAAGCCCTATAGCAATTGGGAAAGAGGATGATTTTTAAAAAACTGGATCTGAACTTAACCCATATAATTGACCTGACCTACCAAGACAACATCCAACCCAACCCGGTTTCATTTATTCCAAATCCGTTTGGCCAGTGAATCTGATCCATTTTAATTTAACCCAAATTGACCCAAAACTCAAGCCCAACCTGTCTCATTTAATCCAAGCCCAGATGATCACCACCACCCGCACCCCCAACAAAAAAAAGAAAAGGAAAGAATCCAAGTGCTAGCCTAGCAGCCTACTGTTGGCCCATATTTCATTTAAACCCATAACCGAAGAACCAGCACACCAAACAAGTTAGCCCAAACCACAAAGACCACCTGACCATGGATTTAAATCGTGGTCACGGGATAAGAATCGGTTGCGGTGACAGTATAATGATATTGGGAGTATCGGGTCATTCGTAACAGGAATCGGAAACTACAACAGTGAATTTTTTTCAAACACTAGGGAATCTCTTAAAAGTCATTGATACACATATCTTGATTACAATTATCGCATTTTAATGTTTTTTACTATTAATTTTTAATTTTCTAGCACCTAAAAAAATAATTATTTTTATAAATAACACTTAAGAAGATATTTTATTATTTTATATGGATATTTTAAAGTTAAACTAATAAGAAATATCATTTAATTTGTGTAACTATTACAAAGAATAATATAAATAACAACGAAAAATAATTATAAGCATGAAAATCAATTTAGTTGATTAGTTATGGAATAAAAAAAATTTAAAAATTTTGAGGCCAAGAGGCTTTTTCGAGTTCGTATTGACCCGAATATTTTGGTAACCCATTTCAATTTTTTTTGAATTATTTTGTTAAGTATCTCTCTTGTATATAAATGTTATAAAAATAGAAATCATAAGAATTCTGTAGAAAAAAAATAAAAGAAAAAGGAAAATAAAAAAATTGTAAAAAAAAAACATAAAATAGATGTAACTGTCGTGTAACGGTCGTAAAGGTCCTGTAACAACCGATACTGATACGGCTTTGAATTTTAGTAACACTGATATATCAGCCAGTATCAATATCGGAGGGTCAAAAAACCGATACATAACGTAACGACCGTTATTTAACACCATGCACCTGACCGTGACTCATTTTTACCAAACCAGCTGCTTAATTCAGCTCAGTCGAGCATTGACCACCCACAAAACCCAACCAATGGAAAATTTCAGAAAGGCTACTAGCCATGGATTTGAATCGTGGTCGCTTTGTAACAATATCAGGAATATCCGGGCATCCATAACGGGAATCAAAAACTGTAATTGCGAATTTTTTGCAAACACTAAAAAATCTCTTAAAAATCACTGATACACATATCTTGACCTCAATTTATTACATTTTAATATTTTTACTGTTATTTTTTAATTTTCTAACATCTATTTTTTTTTTCCTTTTAAATAACACCTAAGAAGAAATTTTATTATTTTATATAAATTTCTTGAATTTAAACTAATAAGAAGTATCATTTAATCTGAATAACATTACAGCAAGTTATATAAATAATTACAAAAAATGATTATAAGCATGAAAATTAATTTAGTGTAATTAGTTATGGAATAAAAAAATTTAAGGCCAAGAGGTTTTTTGAGATCGTATTGGCCCGAATATTTTGGTAACCTTTTTTAATTTTTTGGATTATTTTGTTAAATATCTCTCTTGTAAAAATAGAAATCATAAGAATTTTGTAAAAAAAAAAACTCAAAACAACCGTAACGATAACGGCCGATATGGCTGTGAATTTTGATCACATCGATATATCAGCATGTAGCTGTATTGGAGGGTTAAAAACCTGACACGTAACAACCGTTATTTAAAACCATGCTACCAGCATTTTAGAAAATTTCAAACCAGCTCCAGTACATTCGAAAATTCCAAAATAATCTCAAAACTTAAGCTAAATTTAAAAGAGCCCCAAATCTTGCAGAAATTTCTTTAGGAAAAGCTCTAGAGTTCAGAAAATTCAATAAAGATTCCATTTCACTTGTCAAGAAGCTTTAGAATACGGCAAAGGGTTACTTTGGGCCTCGAAAAAACGGTTTGCATACTCCCTTGGAAATTGTGATTAATATTAAATACAATTTTGTGAGTAAGAAAATTTTGCATAGGGGTCCTTATTTCAAATTGTTTCATGACACAATTTTTATTGCCTTTGATTGTTTTTTTTTTTCTTTCAATAGTATCATTCTCAAATTTTGCATCTAATCCTCCCTTTGGAGAGCCAATTTTGTTTAGTTTTTTTTTCATTCTCTTTTTAGTTTTCGTAGTCTTCTTGAAAAAAAAAAAAAAAGAAGCAAAACAAAACAAAAGCAAAATTAAAAAGATGTCTCGTCATGAGTTTTGTGAGGCCCAAGATTGCATGAGTTATGGATACTTTACAACACTCATTAGACCAATTCCATGGTGAATTCTAAGCCGCAATGGCCAACCTTTGTTCTCATTTGGGCATTGAGGACCATAACAGATCTATTTACCCCAGATCTGCATAAGAATTTAGTGGAAATCAAGATGAGAGAGGAACTTTATATAAGCCAAGTCGACAAGATAGGTCACAGGATTGATATCAGAAGATTTCTTCGGAACCCTCTAATTTCAAATCATGTCCTAAAGATTTGTGATGCAATTTACCTGATTCTAACCCTAAGAATGCATGGAAACAACTACACATCTTTCAAACAATTCAAAAATGCAAGGAAAAGGCATGCAAAATTCTCATTGATGGTCGTAATCGTATTAACGTAGTGTAAAATTTGTTGTTATCAGAATGAAACTATGACCTGAGGCTCATCCTCAGCCTTTTAAGATAAAGTGGATAGGTAATACATCCATAATAGTCACAAAGAGGTGTATAGTGCCGATTCAAATGGAAAAATGTTATTTAGCCAACATCCGGTGCGATGTCTTGCCCATGCAAAGTAGTCATGTGCTCATTGGTCAAACTTGGATAAATGGCCACGGTGTGACCCAAAATTGGATATATTATACTTGTGTTTTTGTGTAAAAGGATAAGACCATCATGTTAAATCCTCTCAAACCCCAAGAGGGTGGCAAGAAAAACTAAGGGCTTTTGTTTTTTCTTGTAACCTCAAATCTAGTAAAGTTCTTAGGTCAATTCCTTATACTCCAGAAGAGCAAACATCTTCTATATTAAGTCAAATTTAGTGTGAGCATCCAAAAAGAGTGTTTGATCCATTGAGTGAGGAAAAGAAACCTAGCCTAGTAACACATTTGGAAAATAAAGCAATTCCAATGACTCATCTAGACTAGAAATTGTCACTTCTCCAATGTCAATTGTCAACCATAGAGTCTATCTCTGCTAATTTTCTTGGTTCTGCTTCTTCTACTTACCAATGCCTTCACTCTTCTGCTTTATCACCAATTCTATATTCCTCTACAAATCTTACATCTAAATCCATTAGCAGATTTTCAATTATTCTTTAATTTGGATCTGATGCTTATATGCTTGACATACCATTGGATTTAAATATTAGTTCACTTTGCATTATGGAGGACATGCTACCTAATCATGGTCCTTTGAAGCCTCGTATATTTCTTGATGGTCTTCATGCAAGTGCTGATATTTCTCTGATATTAGATCCGGTGCCTCCGCCACTCCAACATCAAATCATGACTCGTGGAGTTTTTTTTATGAATCAGAATGAAAATTCTTCACTTGATGATTTCCAATGTTTTTGTGGAGGATGTTCTACGTCAGCTTGTGGGTTTCCTGTTCTTGCGTTTCACAAAGAGGATTTGCATCTTTTAGGGAAATTCTTCCATCCTAACTCCGAGTTCTTTTAGCCGGGAAGAAATGATGGGGAACATGGAGGACCTCACACAGGCCATTCGTTTTTTTATCCTGAAGGATATTATTTTCATATGTAATTTTTTTTTTTGTTAGGACTTCATTGTTCTAATTTAGGAGTTGATTTATTTTCTATATTTTAGGTTTTCATTTAGTTTCCAGACTTTGGTTTTGCCTATAAATAAAGGCCTTTGGTGTAATGAATTCCCAACTTGGATGAATTGAAAATTTGAGAATTATTGAAGCTCCCTCTTTCACATTCTGATTTCCCTTCTTTTCCCTTTGATTTCTATCTCTTCTCTGTTTCTGTGTATCTTCTCTTCCCTCTCGCTCTCTCTCTCTCTTCCCCCCCCCCCCCCCCCCCTCTTCTGGTTGTGCATCACTATACCCCTAAAGTCACTCACCCAATAGAGCTTGGTTGAAGAGCCTCATATATTTAACCCCAAATCCACCGTCTTGAAGTGGTCTACACACCAATTTTCAATCAATCAAGTGATTTTAAATTCAGCCTAAGCCTCATAATAGCAAATCTCGGTGAAATTTTTCCAGTCTTATCACAACCGACACTGGAATGGGGAACGACATAAAGTTGGTAAGTAAGCTAGACAATGTGCTTTTAATCAGAGTAATTCCTCTCTTCTTAGATGAATATTGTTTCTTTCACCCTATCAATCTCCTCTCAAAACGCTCTGTCAACCATTTGTAGCTTTGAGCAACAAACCAAGAGGAAGACCCAAGTATGAAACTAGAAGAGTCCCTACTTTACACCTAATACATTGATGAGCCTACCGCTCCCCTCTAACTCCCCTACTGGAATCAACTGATTCTTAAATAGATTGATTTTCCATTTCAAAACAGTCTATAAGCATAGGGTCAGGACACATCTCAAGAGCCTCACTGAACATTATTTGTATCACGAAATGCCACCATGTCGTTTGCATATAGTAAATGAGATACCACCAAAGGTTCTCCCCTCACATCCCCAACTAGAAAATCCTTAAGCACCCCTCTCTCCATTGCCCTGCTCATCATGTGGTTGAAGGCCTCCATAACCATATTAAAAAGACTTGGTGGAGACCTCTAGAACTTCTATCAGTTAACATATTTTTTGACATGTAATAAGTATGTACCATAAACAAAAGTGCTAGAGGGGGCACAACCCATGTACAAACTAAAAGCAAGGAGACCTGTGAGGGTCGCCCACTAAATTTCAGCTCATCCAAAAAATCTACAAAAGAATACAGAGAAATAGGATATTTCCCTGATACCAAAAATGAAAAATATCTAAAATTTTCTTAACCTATGCACAGGTAACTCAACCATTCCAAAAGTGCATTGATTGCATTCCTACAAAAAACCACATCACACATAGAATGTAGTGTATGAAGATAGAGCTCAAAAGTACTGGAATTTAGTGCAAAATTTGTTGCATGGATTGATTGGCAGGTTTCTTTTAGCTTACATATAGGCAGTACCACAGTTGGTAATATATATAATCTCAGTTAGTAAATTGACAGTGTCACCCTATGCTTGTGACAAGACAATGATGATATCTTTTTTTTTTTTTGATAAGTCAATGATGATATCTTATTTAGCAATGTTATTAGTTTTATATGATGGTACTAGAATATATGTGTGGCATTTACTTTTGAGAACTTTCAGACCTCAGGTCGGGGTATGGCATAAATAATGCTCAACTTTCTAATTATACATGGACACATCAACTGCAACTGCATTTGTGAAAACAAACATGGCTATTTTTGTTGGTGGATTCACTGTGGACACATTACCAGTTGAAGATGTGTAGAAAGACCTTATGTTTGGATAATTACAGCAATGTAAAAACTAAAAGCCAAAGCATGTTTGCAGATACATATCTTTCGTGGTAGTCAATTTACGTTTCTCAGTGGTCCATTTTGTTCATGTTATTCTGTCTTTTCTGATGCCAATTCTTATAATGACCTCCAATAAGCTTTTAAATTGTTGTTTGATTACCTCTCCAGATAAGCAGAGACTGCCAGGAGCTAGAGCCCTCTGTTGGTGAGCAATTGGCTTCCCTGCTCTATATCGAGCCAGACAATGAACTAATGGTACTTTTATTTTCTAAATTATTGGCTTGAGGATATATTTTTAATGAAACTGTAAAGAGGTCCCAGCTCTGTCACTAAAAGTTTGAGTTGTTGAGCAATATGGATGGATGCAGCAGCAGGCATGAGAATCTTATATCAATTTTTTTTTTTCAATTGGAATAAATTACACTGACCTTCGTTGGAGTTTCTGACAATTGCAAACAGTATCTTTGTTTTTGGAACTGCACTGTTCCCCCTATTAGAGTTGTCAGGTCAATGCTGTTAACAAAAATTGTGGATGTACGAAATTATCCCACTTTTGTTTGGTCCAAAGTCAGCATTTCAACATTTATTATTAGGGAAAATTTGGCATTTGAACAGTAATATTTAATGATGTCATAAAAAGTCATCATTGTTCAGTAATGACTTTAAACGGTAGAGGGGAATCCATTACTGACATTAAAACGAGAAGGGGTGCACAGTAATTTTAGAAATAAGAGGGGTATTGTTCGCAATTGTTAGAAACCTTAGGGTAGATTAGTGTGACTTACCCTTTTCTTTATTTGTAGGGTACTTTAGTTATTTTTCTACGTCAAAACTTAACAATTTCTTATCATTAGACCATCTCCAAGAGGGTAGTTAAATGGCCAGCTATTTTGCACAATTGCTAGCTCCCTTGTCAGATTTGGCTAGGGTGTTGGCTAGTTATCTCCACTCTCTCCCTTTTTATTCTCTTTTTTGGGAGTGAATCGTAAAAAGCAATAAAAAAAAGTGGCTAGCTAAAATGCAAAGCTGTGTTGGAGTTGGCTCTTCAAAAAGTGACTAGTTGTAATAAAAAGTGGAGTTTTAGGTAAAATTTGAAGAGCCCTATTGGAGATGCTCTTAGGAGTCAAGTTGGCTAAAATTACATAATTTTTTTTCTTCAGTAAAGGTGTAATAATATAAATGGCGCCCGAGGGGGGGAATCCTTAATTACAAGAAAAAGGGACGGGTAAAATTATAGCCTAAGATTCTCCAAAAAATATACAAAGGTATCTAAATACATTTGATTGTCCTCTTTCACCCAAAAGAAAAGAACACGCAAAAGGATCTATCCTCCATGCTTGTGGCAAAAGTTCTTCTATTTATCTCTTGCCACAAGCCTCCGTACAAGGCAAAAAGGATCTATCCTCCATGCTCTTCTTGCTGTCCTTCTAGCCTACAACACCAACTCAAGAACAACTCCCAATTAGTGGCCGGCACAACCTAATGGCAACCAAATAAGGAGAAGATCAAACATCAAGCATCCTTAGCATACTTACAATGAATGAAAAGGTGGTCGATCAATGATTCCTCACTCTTGGACATACAACAGCAATTCGCCAACTGAAAACCCCTACATCGAAGATTATCCATCGTCATACAAGCACCCCAAGCTGTCACCCATGCAAAAAAAGCACCTTGGAAGGCACTTTGGACTTCCAAATAAATTTCCACGGGAAGGAAACCTCTTCCACACCCTCCGTAGCATGATAGAAAGACTGTACAGTGAAAGATTTGGGCTTAGCCACAGCCCAAACTACCAGAGTATCTTCTCTCCCTCTTCTCACCTTCATACCACCCAAAATGTCCAAAAAACCTCCCCACCTCTCCCAACTCCCAGTCATGGAAGTTTTTGTAAAAATGAGGACTCCACACTACTTCACCCCCCACTATCTCAACATAGTCAAATTCTTGGTTCACTTGTTGAGCCAACTTTCACAGGCCAGTGCTTGTTTTAAATATTGGTAGGACAAGGTTCAAATTTTTGGTTTCTTGACCTCAGTAAGTTTTACCTAGGGGAGCTCCTCAGTCCAGTATTCAGGTTCATCAGTTTATAGATGCCCAAGTTCTATCAGGACTCATTCACTTGTTAGCAAGATTTCATTGGTTGGACCATTTAAGTTGTTCACAGACTTAGGAAACACCTAGGAAAGCGATGAAGGCAGTGCAAGACTGGATACAATGTTATCCTATCACATGCATTTAATTCTATTTTTAGTGGATAATAACAAATAAAAAAAAAGATCATTACCTAGAATGGTTGCTCTCAAACTCAAACCCAAGTTTTCATGCTCGACAGTCCAAACATGTTACCATTGCACCAAAGCAATGATTCCAATCAAAGCTATTTGGTTTTAAATGGATTTCTTTTTCTTTTTTTTTCCTTTAGGCAATCTCGCTTGCAGCAGAATCAAAGAGAGAGGAGGAAAAAGCCAAGGGGGTCAATCTGGATGATGGGACTAAGAACCCAAACATTGTCCCATTTGAGGACAATGAAGAGGAGGAAGAGGAAGAAAGTGAGGAAGAGGAGGAGAGCTCTAGCCAGGTCTTTGGAGCAGCAGCTCAAGGCAGAGGAAGGGGCAGAGGAATGACGTGGCCACCTTATATGCCTTTATCAAATGGGGCCAGGCCTCTCCCTGGGATGCGGGGCTTCCCCCCTGTCATGATGGGAGCTGATGGATTTTCGTATGGAGGCAGTCACGCCTGATGGATTTCCCATGCCCAATCTCTTTGGTATGGCTCCCCGTGCTTTCGGACCGTATGGCCCGCGATTTTCTGGTGATTTTGCAGTCCCTGCATCTGGCATGATGTTTCATGGCCAACATTCCCATCCTGGGAACTTTCCAGCTGGTGGGTTTGGGATGATGATGGGTCCGGGACGAGGCCCTTTCATGGGTGTTGGGGCTGCAGGCCCAGCAAGAGCTGGTCGGCCAGTCAGCATGCCACCATTAATTCTGCCACAACCATCACAACCCTCTCAGAATTTGAACAGGATGGTGAGGAGGGATCAGAGGGCACCAACTAATGATCAGATTGATAGATACAGTGCAGGTTCAGATCAAGGCAGGGGTCAAGAGATGGCAGGTTCAGGTGGTGTGCCTGATGATGAGAAGCAATATCAGCAAGGAGTAAAGACTCGACAGGAGGATCAACTTGGAGCTGGAAACAACTTAAGGAATGATGAGAGCGAAAGCGAGGATGAGGCACCAAGAAGGTCAAGACATGGGGAGGGAAAGAAGAAGCGAAGCTCGGAGGCAGATGCCACCACCAGCTCTGATCAGCCGATATCGTGATGCCATCAACAGGAGAAGCCATCTTGCATCCGCACTCATTCCTAACATTAACTTTTTTCCTAGAACGCAACAAAACCATCTTTTCTTCATGTCTGACTTGTATAATTTGGAAAATTGAGGAGCTAAAGAAAATTTGGGTGGTGAGAAAGTTCTAAGGTTTTTAAATTTTTTCTTGTCTAGATTTTCAAATATCTTACTGTGTATATTATACAATACATGTTACCAAAATCGAAGAAAGGGGTAGGTGGAATATGATTTATCTTTTTGTTGCTTTACTTTGTA
Organism: Nyssa sinensis; assembly: GCA_008638375.1. NCBI lineage: Eukaryota > Viridiplantae > Streptophyta > Magnoliopsida > Cornales > Nyssaceae > Nyssa > Nyssa sinensis. The sequence continues at coordinate 19,513,662 of CM018049.1, read as the reverse complement.
TTATAAACTTGAGTTGTTTGCTCTCTATGGAGAGAGATTTGATGTGGCATCCCACTAGAATCCCTTTATGTTGTGATAATGTTGCTCAACAAACTACTGGGTCACCACTGCATGTGGCAGCAAAGGATGATACTGAGGGATTGATTAATGGAAAAATCCTCTTAAATTATGGTTCCTTTTAGTCTCTGCTGCAGCTTGATTTGATTCTTGTTGTGACTGTCTGATGGCCCTTTTAGCAACCCAGCCCTGCAGTTTTTCATCTGGTGGGTCTCTTAAGGAACTTTTCTGGGCATCTCTGGCTGAATCCATTATGGTTCTGTACATTTTGGCTCTGATTCTCTACCTGTATTTTCATTGACTTCATTATTTACCAATTTTCATTTCAAATTATGTGGTTGTATAATTTGATTAAACTTCTGAATTTTGCTGATTTGTTTACCTGAAGTTTGGGTTGGAAAATTGAAAATGCAAGGTGGCTTGAGTTGAGTCAAGTTTTCGCATGTTGCTTTTTTATAACCCGAGGGACAATTACTTTGTTATGTGACAACACAAACATGACAGAAAATCCAGTTGAGCATTTCTACACAAAACATGTGGCATATTTAGTTGAAGAAAGTGTGATAACAATTGAACACATACCCTGAGACAATCAAATTGCGGATATCATGACCAACTTAGGGAAATGTCTAGGGTTATGCAATCCCAAATGGATTGCCTTAGAGCCCCTAGGAATAGTTAAATCTGGCCACTTTTACACACTTCTTTATTGAAAAGGAACTAAATCTTAAGGTATCTTAGTAAATATTTTAACCCTATGTCTATGAAGCCCTAAAATTGACATATTGATTTGCTGTAATCTATTGTGAACTTGTTACTTCTCTATTTCCAACCCATACATTTTACATTTGCTAGATATATATTGGTATTATTTGTGTATTTGGAAATTTCAAACTAAAAAGAGGGAGAGGGTATATTTTCTCCTTGTGCATGGGATGGAAAGTGGTTAATATTCTTTGGCAATTATGGTATCATCACAATGATCAATTATTTCGTCAAGATAGATTTAATTCTTATAAAATCATTGAAAACACTACCACTATGTTCAGATATTATAATAAGATTGATCTTCGGGTTAATCATAGTGAAAGTAGAATGGGAAATGTGAAAATAGCAAGAGGATTCCCCCTATTGATAGAAAGAAGCTAAATTTTGATGGTTCAAAGAAGAGTAATAGGAATTCGGGTGGTGTAGGAGTTACTGTTAGAAAAGAGCAAGGAAAGATTTGTTGGATATTATCAAGCTGGTATGAGGGGAAATATTTAGTGCCTTAATTGGGAGTTCTCTTTGCAGAAGGATTGTCAAGGATTGATGGTAGAGATGGTAAACATTGGGTTATAGAAGGTGATTCTAAGGTAATTATTAATATGTTGTTGGGAAGACAATAGTGTTCATGGGGTATTTATAATATTATAGAATATTGCGTCAATATCATTAAGAATAGAGATTTAGAGGTTTCTAATAGAAATATCCATCGAGAAGCTAATTTGGCAGTTAATTGGTTGACTAATAAAGCTCATAAATGGAAAAGTAAAATAGTGTTGCTAAATAGATTTCCATCTGAGCTGAGCTCAATTGTATTAGATGATTCTAAGGGTAGAATGCTAGAGAGATTGATGTATTAGTTAACCCCCCCACACACACACACACACAAAAAAAAAAAGTCATAAACCTAGTAGTAGTGGGGGAGAGTTACTTAGGTTGTGTTTTTTATCACTCAAATGTAATGAAGATAAAAGAGTATTATTTGTCCTTGAGTGCACATGAAGAGGGTAAATGGAAAATTGGGTTACAAATGAATGTTTGGGCTTTGTCACGAAGATGCTTAATTTAGTATAAGTTGGAGAATTTCAACTCTAACTTAGGATTCAGATTGAAGACCAAAGAGCACATACATTATAATGCCCAAGCTCGCCGACCCAACAACTTAAAAAAATTCACAAAATTATGGCTAAAGTGAAGTTACACTTGGGAGATCTACTCAAGCATCATTAGTGTTAAATTAGCAAGGTATAATATGCTTATTTAGAGGTAATATCTTAACTTTGGTTCTTAGTGTATAAAGCTCCCTAAAGTGAAAACCTAGTTATAATCATACTAGGTTGATTCTAGACTAGTCAAGTGGTACAAAACCTATATTAATTCTAGGTTAGCTAAGTGAAAAATAGGAAAATCCTAGGTTGGTTGTTGGTTAGCCAAGGTATAAAACCAACATTTACTCTTAGATGAGCCAAGTGACAATCGTAGTAGAGTCCATCAGGTAAATTGATGTGTTACCCTAGGTATAAAACCAACATTTATTTCCTTTGATCAATTGAATTTATAGTTTATATATGTTTTTTTTATGGATCGGTCAAGGAGGTGTCCTGCGCTACCTTACACGTACCAGACTAAGTCTCCCTCTCTATGACAACCATGCCCACCCTTTAAGCTTTAGCTGCCAACGATTGGCGCAGAGGAGACTTGAAGTTGAGTTACTCACAAGCTTTTTATGAAGCTTACAGGATTTTATCCTGTATTTTTCAGGTGATAGCCCAATGAGTTTTAACGTAAGAAGACGGGCCTTAGATTACAGCCACCTTTTTTGGAAGATCTTGACTTTTGACTAACAGTGCTTTGTTTTGAACTAAGAATGCCAAAAAAAATTTTTACAGGGCTGTAATAATTAAACATTGATGTGATGTAATGAATCAGAATTTAATTTATATTCTGCCATGCTTTATTTCCGATGCAATGTATAGTTATTAATGCATTGATTTTATGTACTAGTCAAGAGGTTTTTGGTTGGACATGTCATAAATATACTACAAAAGAGTTAGTATATTGGCAAAGTGTCCTAACTGACCGGTCATTATTCATAATCCACATAGGGTGGGGTTTGGAATGTGACATAGACCTAAAAGCTTCATTTGCAACTTCTATAAAAGTGGGGTTTGGCCATATGAGTTGCATCTTGACTAGAGAACCCTTTTCTTTCAATGAGCATTGTTAGCCCTAAAGGTTTTCGAGCAATGTAATCTTAGTAATTTTGAGATAACAAGGTATTGTCTACGAGAACTAATGTTTTATTTAGTGACAATGCAAATATGTCATCTAGACAAGATGGAAGTTTTACATGCCTGTTGACTTAGCCAGTGGTGTTTTCTTTTTGATTCAATATGCCCACCGCAACTCCAACCAATGGTCTTTGGTAAGACATTAACATAATTGGCAAACAATGCCTCAATCAATGAAGAGTGCCGATCGCTGACAAATGGCCGGTCGAAAAGAAGGGTTGCCATAGGGATGCAGTTTGGTGAGAATGTAGATGGGATTAGGAATAAAAATGGGTATTTTGTCATTTAAGAAAATATAGCATCGTCAGCTCATTACTTATGAACATGAGCAAACTCAGGTCTCAATCCCGAAGAGTTCAAAAAGATAATTAAGGAATGCTTGTTTAAGACTGACATCCTCAATACTATTGAGTGTTCATAATTCGTTTCCAAATATTTTCTTTGAAAAATAATAACTTTGTCGTTATTCCATACACCAAGAAATTGATTATCTACCCAATCAAATTTCCTTTTAAGTTCCCAAATCAATCCACAAATTTGTCAATGTTATAGACATTGTATGAAGTGATACGAATAAATGTTATCATTTTTATGTCAGCAAATGGGAAAAAGATAAAAATAAGAATAAAAACAATAAAGATAATAATCCTAAAAATTGAACATGCAATTTAACTCATTTTGTTAAAAACTCGTCAATCCCACTTCTAATAGGAGAGTTCAGGATGATTTTAGAAAAAAGACATCCCCATCCTCCCCCACCCCGATTATAATAAAAAAAATTTGTATCGCACAACTAATATCTATAATGATATTTTTGTTATTCATTAAAATTTATATAAATTTTATAAGACTTATATATTTAAAAAATAAAATATTATCTTTTTAATTCTCTATTAACGTGTATTTTTTTTTTTTTAATTTTAACATGAATGAATTTGTTTAAAATGTGTTAATTATAATTAATTTAATAAAACAAATAAATAAAAATTCAAAAATAAATAAAATCCAACCCCACCTATCGCAAAATTTAAACAAGTGGTCAGAATTAGGAAAGGACTCTGCCACCCCGTTGCCGTTGCTAGATGTAATCCCATGTAAATTAACCGGCAGTAATCAAGTTGATAGAAAAATGTAAGGCCAGCTGTGACATTAAAAACTCTCCCCTACAGACGACATTCATGTCGTGCAAAATGTTCACTAAATTTCATTCCAGATAATATTTGCCGACGCCAATGTTGTCCAGGTTTGAACAGGGAAATAATTATAGCAATTAAAAATAATAACTTAAACATGATGCGACTCAGGTTACATAAATCACAAAAAGAAGAATCCTTCACATCTCACCAAGAAAAGTCGTTATGTCCACAAATGCATGGTATCTATTGAACCCTGTTGCCAAGAGTTTTAAACTCTGGAATTTAGAAAATCGTACGACATATAAACATTATGGGCTAATAAAACACACATCAACCACAACAATTCCACCAGTAGGAAAGCCATTATAGTAAATGGAGTCGTGAAGATTCATTGAGCTATGAAATCTACAGTGACAGCTTGAATACGAGATGACTAAATCCCGCAATGGCCAAACTGAACACTGACCAATAAAAAACCAACTGTTAATATTAAACGGTTCTTGTGGAAACAATTTCTGTGATCCACATTAGACATCATGGGAAAAGGACAATTGTGTGATATGAACAGCATTTTTGTAAAAGATTAAAAAAAAAATAGACCAAGCAGCATATTGAATTCGTGATTCACGCATGTGGAAAAGGCTAAACAGTAAATAAAATATCAGGATCACCTTCCAACCTAATGAATCACCAGCAAGAAACGCTTCAAAATGCAAACCCTGCCCTTCTTTTTCAGAGAGAGGGAGAGAGGACTGAGTCACCTACTGGCAGGAAAAAATCATCAGCCCTTTTTGCCAACAGTGCACCATTAATGTACAGAAAGGCTCTAAAAATACATCGTAAACTAGCCCACGAAATGCTGCAGCAGTTCCAGAATTTATGCCCTCACCAGACCAGTGGCACCAGTAGTGAGTTAGTCCAGCTAAATAGACCTTGAGAATTTACATTAGTTCCCCATTTCAACCTTCTCCTTTTCTGCAGCTCCGGAAGAGCCTTCTATTCCAACAGGCTTCTCCACATCACCAGAACTTGCGTCAGGGCTTCCTTTCCCATCTTCTGAGTCTGATAGTTGTGAAGGATTGGAACCTGAGGTCTCATCTGTTGATTCTGGTGAAACCCCAGTATCAGTCTTGCCATCAGTAGACGAAGGAGAGGGATCTGCTGTACTTGGGTCAATATTATCAGCGCGGTCTTCCAATTCAGTTTGAAGCTCACCGTTTGGTAGAACTGGAGGTCCCTCTGCATCGGATGGTTCAACGGAATCTGAAGTTTCCCTCCATTCAACCCATTCAGGTGGCTTATCACTCTCACTGACACCTGTTTCTCCACCACACTCGGACAAATTAACAGGTGCAAAATCATCTAAACATGGTTTTGGTTCAGGCACTTGATATGTTGCAGAGTCCACTAAATCATCTTCATCAACAATAACCTCGTCATCACCACCATCATTGACAATAGCAGTCCCCTCGGTATTAGGTGATGGGGAAGCAACCGAACCAGTTGAGAGCTCGTTTCCTATTCTGTTATCCCAGGAAGTAAACCAGTCTGAATTTGTAAATAAGGACCCACTGAAAGAATAAGATGAAGAAAAAAAAAAATTAGTTAACAGGGAAAAAATAAGCATCAGTATATCATGAAAGTAAGGCCACAAGAGTACATTCCCAAAGCCCAAGAGATTGAAAGAAGACCCAAGCAATGTTTTTAAAACCAGACTGGAGTGGCCAGTCTGGCTGTTTGGACTGTCAACGGCTCCAAATTCCAGTTCTTTTAAATGCTCAAAACCATTTGCATTAATAAAAACCATTTGAATTGATGGCCCATGTGACCCAATGCAGGTTTTGATGACCCTTGTGTATTATTTATATATTAAAAAATGCCCAAGGGAGGCAAAACAACAAATTAAAAGTGAAAGACTACAAAGTAACGCCTTAATGTGCCCAAAAAAATAAACAAAGGAAAAGCCTCTTTGGCTCAAAAAAATAACAATCTCGAAAAATTGTCTTATAAAACAGAAGGGGCCCGTTCAATCCCCCCAAAAAAAGGCCTATTTCTCTCTTTCCAAATGCTCCACAATAGGCAAGTAGGCACCATCCTCCAAACTCTTTGCCAACCCAAAAGCAGGTCGTTCACTGTAGCCGGAAGAACCCAACAGATGCCAAACAGAGAAAAAATTAGGCACTAACAGTCCCTTGATTACGAACAATGGATGAGCAAGCGATCCACTGACTCTGCCTCTTTCTTACACATGACATATCTATTTACTATGAAAAAGCCTCTTTTTTGCCCCCCCCCCAGTCTCCTCTGAGGGAGTCTTTGAGTACCAAATAAGTTTCCAAGGAAAGTGGTGCTCACCTTGCCCCACCAAAGGTTTGTCAAATTACTTTGTTGTAAGAGTTTTAGAGCTGCTGCCCATGCACAGAATAGTATCAACTCTATCCATATCCACTATACATCCACTCCAAAGGTTTGTCACCTCCTCCACCTCCCAATCAACAAAATTCATCCTAAATATAGGAGTCCACACCATCTCTACCCTCTCCCAAGAAGAGTGAGTTCGCCCCACCCACGGCCCTATCAAGGGCCAAGCTATACAACTGTGGAAAGAACTCCTTCAATGCCCCTTCCCCACTCCAATCATCCACCCAAAACTTCACCCTCATACCATCCCCCACCTCAAACCTAACATATTTTTTGAAATCATCAATTCCATTATAAATGGACCTCCACAAGCCATACCCCACGTCCCCCCACCTCTTTAAAAAACCACCCTCCCTCCTCACAACCGTATTTAGAGACCACCACTAATTTCCATAAAGCTTGACCCTCCACCCTAAATCGCCAAAGTCATTTCCCCCAAGAGAGATTTATTAAATATTCTCAAGTTCTTGATGCCCAAACCACCCACCGGCAAAGGGGACTTTAACTTCTCCCACTTTACTAGATGAAACTTCCTCCCTCCTTCTGAACTACCTCATAAGAAATCCCTTTGAAGCTTCTCAAGTCTGCTCTCCAGTCTCCACTAAAACTGGAATAGGGAACAATGACATGAAGCCCTACTTTGCTGCCCAATGACCAAGTCGGCAACTCAACTCCCTAACCTGAATTATTTTGCTTTTGCCCAAGTTCACTCGAAGCCCAAAAAATGCTTCAAAGAGGAGGAGGATACATTTAACATACCACAACTGCCTTTCCTTTGCTTCATAGAAGATGATAGTGTCATCCACAAAAAGATGTGAAACACCCACCCTAATATCTTCCTCATCCCCCACCCTGAACTGATATCTCCTAACCTTCAATCTTTATTTCATCTCCATTTCTAAAGATTGTTTTGCTAAAACTACATCCTAGATATTCAATTTTATCCTGATCTTAAAACCCCTTAATTCTAGACCTTCTCTCCAAATTTCTAATTTAGTATTTATTCCCTCTTTAATTTTATCTATTAAAACAATATCATTGACAAATAAGTACCCCCATATTGAAGGTGTCTAGTCAATTTGTCCATAATTAAGGCAAAAGGATAGGGTCTTAATGTTGACCCCTGATGCAAACCTATAGTGACTGAGAATTCATTTGTTTCTCCTAAAATGATCTAATCATAGTCATAACTCCATCATACATGTCCTTTATAATATCAATATACCTATTTGTCACTACTTTTTTTTTCAAAGCCCGCTATATTATGTTTATAGGAACCCTATCATATGTTTTCTTCAAATCTATAAAACCATATGAAGACTTTTATATTATCTCTATATCTTTCCATTAATCAACTTAAAAAGTAGACGGCTTCTATTGCGGATCTCCCTGGATTTTCAAAAACAGTTGTCTTGAGTCTTAGTAGTTGTTCAATCACTCTCTCCCAAAGTCCCAAAGTATGACTCGTTAATTGATACCGCAGTAATTTATACAACTAAGAATCCCTTTTATTTTCATATATAGGTCCTAAAATTCTTTTTTTGCCAATGACAAATCATTTTCTTATTGTTATATGATTTCTAACAATCATAATTCCAAAAATACCAAGATTCCAAAAATTAATTCTCATGTTAATTGTTTTGTGAATGATCAATTATAATTTGGAAAATAGTACCAAACGGATGTGTATGACTAGACACACAACCACCACCTAAGAAAACCACATGAAGGATATGGATGAAAAATTCAAGCCCATATGCATCAAACATTGTATGTAAAGAGAAATATAACAAAACGGTTGTGATCAGTGACAATTCGCAAAATGAACAAAATGGTTGTGTACACACACCAACCACCTAAAAAAGCCACATTAAGTGCATGGATGCAAAATTCAAATCCATAGGCATGCATACAATATATGCACAGAGAAATAGTGACCTACCTTTCCTGGTCATCTCCCAGGCGAAGAGATGATACGACAACTTCAGCAGATTCATCATCAAAGTAGACATCCTGCAAAAGATCACTGTAAGAAACTCTTTCTTCCTAACGAACACAGAATTAAACAAAAGCAACTGCTCAACAACATTCACAAAGTGGGTCAACAATGTCAGTGAAGATGGTTCACAAAATCAAGGAAGAGTTTAACCTCACCGTCCATTCCTTATTTACAAGAACCTAGCACAAAGTCCATCACCATGGAACCTCACTAGTTCCTCAAAATTCTATTTACTATTAGATATTATCATTATTAGCACATTAATTAGGTGATGGAACCTCATTGGTTCCTCAAAATAATATATACTATTAGATAATATCATTATTAACATATTAATTAATCAGCTATTAGAGAGCTAACTATAGAATTCATCATACAAGACAAGCTCAAATGTACCTCATCATCTCGTTCAAGCGAGCCATGAGCCTGCATGCAAAAAAAGAGAATGTGAGAAGAACGTGAATAAACCCAACACAATCATTATTCATAAAGAAGATTGATTCAATACATAACGACCACCTATTGAAAGATAGAAGATATCATGCAAGCACAATGATCAATTGCAAAGAAAGTATGGTGAGGGAAGCTTGGTGGATATCAGTTATTGTAGCCAAGTTTGGTTGCGAGGAGCTAAGAAACACAAATACGGGATACGGATACGACACGACACGACACGACATGGACACACAAACACAGAAATTCATAAAAAAAAACTAGGACACGAAAGTCAAGGACATGTTGAATACATTTTTTTTATTGTTTTATCTCACCATATAATAAAAAACTAAAATTATTCAATCAAAATTGACATAAAAACACACAAATCACATTTTTTTTTATCAATAAACAAATCACAACAATATTATTAAGATATCAAAATAACGAAGTCATAAAATAAAAAATTTAAGAATTTCCTCGTTTAATCATCATCCATGATCCAATTTTCAAAACAACTTGCTAACTACTACATAAAAAAACGTACACATTTATATATCTATAACCCGCAAAAAAAAAAAAAAAAAACGAAGAAAAAAGAGAGAGAAGGGAAACCTAAACAAAAATTTACAAAATCCAAAAAAAAAAAAAACATATCCATGAGTCAGAAATTCGAAAGAAAAAAATTACACATTTTTTGCTTGTCCAAAATGGATATGTGAGCAAAAATAGAGTTTATGTGCTTCATAAGTGAGGAGAGGGGAGGTAGGTGACTAGATAAATGAAGGGTCCTCATGAGGTGGGTTTGTGGAATTCTATTAAGGAAAGGGACTGCAGACTTCTTTCGGTTTGACAGATTTGAAGTGGTTGGTCAGACGAGGGTGAAGTTCCAAAATGATGCATGGAGTCATGACATAGCAATGAGGGATAGGTTTCCTTGTTTACATCAGATTTCCTTGAATAGGGATGCATTAATAGCGGATTTTGTGACATATTCAAAGGGTGGGGTTAGATTGGACCCCTTGCTTTGGGAGAGACTTCCACAAATGGGAATTAGAGTGTGTGTTGAGCTTGATGGAGCTTCTATATCGTTTTAAGCCGATTGAAGATTAATATGACTCTAGGGTAAAGAGTAGTGAGTAGTTCTCTGTTAAATTGTTTTACTTGCAATAAGAGGAGTCGACGATTTTCCTTGGATGGCAATTTGATGTCTAAAGCACTCGTGAAGGTCACTTTTGTGTGAGCAACCGCATGGGAAGCAGTACTGATGTTGGATGACCTTAAGAAGAGGGGCTTTAGATCGACCAACCTGTGCTCCATGTGTCAAGAAGAGGAAGAAACTGTCAGTCATTTATTTCTATATAGCTCGGCGGCAAAGGATTTGTTGTGTCTTCTTTCGCTATTTGGTTGCAAGTGGATTATGCCTAATTTGGTATTGGAGTTTTTAGGAGTTGGAGGGGGTAGCATTATGAGAAGGACCTTTTGGGACATCAGACCACTGTCTTTTTTGGTGCTTGTGGCATGAAACGAATAATAGAATTTCTGAAAGGAAAGCAATGTCCCTTTGTATATTTAAAGATTTTTTGGAGAACTACATACTTTTGGTTAATTGAATCTTACCCACTATATGCAAATCTATTTTGTTGAGCTTTTGGGAGGCTTAAAATTCTAAGTTGGAGATTCCACCTTTTTTGTAAATGGATTCGCCCTACTTGGATGGTTTTTTAGTATATTTGCATAGTCACCTATCATAAAAATCAGGCAAAAAATAATATAAAATAAAATAAAACCAAAAAAATTCCCATCCATATCATCTGGGAAATGTATGTAAATTGCAATTGTTTCCACTAATACCAATGAATAAGGAGGCAGGTGGCATTCAATTCTTTGCATTAAACTAAAAAACACTGAGGGATTTTCAGATTTCCAAAGTTGTTGAGGATATTATTGGGAAAGAGGCTTCAGTGACAATACTTGTCAAAAAAAAAAAAAAACAGAGAGAGAGAGAGGCTTCAGTGACAGTGTAGTTTTTGGTTAATGGTGTGGTTTGGGGGCTGCATTTTAGGAGAGCCCTCCAAGACTGCGAGTTGGATTCAGTTTCTACATTTCTTCATATGCTATATGAGACTGCAATCTAATCTATCTTTCCTGTCCTTGAGAAGCCTGGATTGAGCATTATGCAAATGCTTCAGGCTCCTTTAGCAGGCACGGGTGCAGTAGTTCAAGGCAGAAATGTAAGAGTAGGTAGTAAAGAAAAGGCCATAGGCGGGCGGGGTCTCCACAGGAAGAGGATTGAAGGGGGGTAACATACCGATCCTACCTGTTTTGGATGAGTTAAACAAGTTGACTCAGGTAGAATAAGCAAAAAGTTGGAAGGTGCCAAGAAGTGTGAGATTCATTTCCATTAGACGAGCGAATGGTTACAAAGGTCCTTCTCAAGATGGCTTTCTTTTGTGGTGCACCCAGCCACATGAGAGGCAGTAATGACATGGGATAACTTTAAGAAGAGGGGCTTCAAATTGGCCGACCAATGTTCCATGTGCCAACAAGATGAAGAAACTGCTGGTCATTTATTTCTGCATTGCTCGGCAGCGAAGGATTTGTGGTGTCTTCTTCTTTCACAATTTTGTTGCACATGGATTATGTCTAATTCAGTATTGGAGTTTTTCAGGGGTTGGGAAGAGGGGGGGGGGGGGGGGGGGGGGGTCGTGTTAGGAGAAGGGTTCAGAAAGTTTGGGACATTGAGCCACTGTCTTTTGTTTTTTTTTTTTTTGGGTGCTTGTGGCATGAAAGGAATAGTAGAATTTTTGAAAGAAAAGCAGCGTTCCTTTGTAAATTTAAAGTTTTTTTTTTTTTTTCAGAACTTCATACTTTTGGGTAATTGAATCTTCCCCACTATATGTAATCTCTTTTGTTGAGTTTTTGGGAGGATTAAATCTCTACGTTGGAGCTTACTCTTTTTTGTAAATGAGTTCGCCCTCAAGCGGTTATTTAATATTAGAGGTGTAAGTGGGCTGGGCCAGCACGTTAAGAAGCGGCACGACACGGAAGTTAGGTGGGCCAGGCCAAGCACGGCACGACACGACTTGGTGGGCCGGGCTGAGCCAGCCATCTCAGGCCCAGGCATAGCCCAGCAGGGTGGGTGGGGCAAGGCAGCCCATCCAGCATGTTTATTTTCCATTTTATTGTCAATTCTTTTAAATTTTAGTGTCAATTATGAAATTGATTTTATTTTTCAATATTAATATTAGACTAACAAAAAAATAAAAAAAATAAAGTTTACAACAAACTAAATTAACTACAAAAAGATAAAAGTATTAACTACAATTTTGAAAAAATAAAACAAAAAAAAAACAAAACATTATAATAACAAAGTAAAAAATAAAAAATATTAGACTAATATTTAAAAAATCTCAAATTAAGTAAATAAGTTAAAAAATATATCTTATAAGTTTAGCCTTTTTTATAAATTAAAAAAAATAGATGAAATATGACCTGAAAAAAAAAAAAAAAACCAAATGGGCCAACGGGCCAGGCACAGCCCAGCACAAGGCCGGCACGCCATGGGCCTAGGTAATTTCAAATGGACCCGTTTGACACCACTATTTAATATACTTGCATGGTTATCAAAAACATCATGCAAAAAATAAAGGATAAATTACACTGACCTCCTCCGTCAGAGTTTGTCAATTAACTGTGTAAACGATAGTGTTAAAATGTCTTCAATGCCCTTCAATTATTATATTTTATACTTAAATCATTGTTTTTTCAAAAAGTCAAATTTACTCAAAATCCTCCATGTCAACTTCTTCTCGTACGTGCACACACACACACACACACACATCTATAGCGGAATAGAATTGTAGTTGTATACTTTCTCAATTAATGCCATAATAAATTAATGAATTATATGTAAATTTATCAACCTAAGCTAGCATCATTCTTCACTTCATGATTCCCTCCATCAATCCAATACCCTTTCCCTTGTTTGATATCCCAGCCATATACGGGTCAAACTGGTGCATTGCCAATATCAAGTGGAATTCCAACAGAGAGTTGATTTGATATCAACAAAAATTAGGATAAGTTGGTGAGATTGAAGAGATGAGTTGGAATTGACCCAGTGAAGAAATTGTCTGCAAGATCCAATGCTTGAAGTTTCTCACAGTTGGACTGCTCAGTCGGTATGCATCCATGAAGTTGATTAATCCGAGCAAAGAACCGAAAAAAACTCTTTCAATTTTTCAATGGTGGGTGAAATCTTGCAAAAAATTATCTTATTATCCAATTCAAGTTGCTTCAATCTGGAAAAGTTGTCAATGAAAACTAGAATTTTGCCAGAACTATTGTTCTCAGATAAAAGAAGCTCCTCCAATAAGTTTAAATTTTCCAGAGATGTAGGAATCTCACTAGTCAGAGAATCAATGAGAAATTGGATACCATCAAACCCACAGAAAAGAAATTTTTATCTTCAAAATATGTTTTTTAATGGCAGAGCAATGTTTCATCTTATATTCGTCATGGGTCTTTAAGAGCTGCACTTCAAGTGTTCAAAGAAATGCTTCCCAACACCTCTGTTCGGCGTGTTAGCATGTTCATAGGTTCATTGACAATTGGTGACAGTGGAGGTAAGTGGTTCGTCTTCCACGTTGCAGTAGTGGTGGCAGCCCATGATGGTTGATGTTGGCTGGACTTTCTACCTGGTTCATCATGGTTTCTCTCTTAAACTCTTCTCAATCCACCATTAAAGCTCTAGTCAAAGTTTGATTCATTTGTATTAAAAATGGGTTTCATCTTATTCTAAAGAGATCAAAAACAGAATTATCTGAATCGGTGCAAAGTCATCCCAGCAGGCTCAAGGGCCATGAGAAATGGCAGTAGGCATAATCTCTGCATAGCTTCAAATCGGAGTTTTTCATGTTTTGGTGGTATGCCAGCCTTATGGAGTGGGGTACAGTAGGCATAAGTATAATTGAAAATTGGAGTCTTCATTAACAAGCTACATCAGATAATTGAACTCATTAAAAGAATGGTTGTTGTGTGATCTATACATACATATATGTGTATATATATATATATGTCAGTGTGTATACATGAATGGGGAGTCGATGAACTTGCTGCAGAGGAAGAAAGGAGAAGAGAGGGTAAGAAGATAAAAAAGAAGTGTATTTTTTGAAAGGAAATAGTAGGCACTACTGTTTGGCAATGAGACTTGAATTATAAGTGTTTGGTTTTGAATTTAATAGGGGTAAAATTGGCATTTAAGAAAATATGTGTGCTGATATCAGCATAATTTGTTTAGTCAACTAATAGTTGACTAAAGGAGGGGAGGTTTCTGTAACTGACATCAAAGCAGAAGGGATGGTGGTGTAATTTTTCAAACCACAGAAGAAGTGTGTGTAATATTGATAAACCTCAAGGGATGTCAATGTAATTTACCTAAAAAATAAAATAAAGCCAAAAAAAAACACATCCATAACGTTTGGGACAGTTATGTAAATTACAATTGTCTCCACTAATCCCAATGAACAAGGAAGCAGATGGCACCCAGTTCTTAGCATTGCATTGAAAAACACTGAGGGATTTTCAGATTTCCAAAGTTGTCAAGGATTTTATTGGGCAGAGGCTTCGGTGACAGTGTGTAGTTTTTGGCTAATGGTGTGGGTTGGGACTGCATTTAGGAGAGCCCACCAAGACTGCAAGTTGGATTCAGTTTCTACATTTCACCATATGCTATATGAGATTCAGGTAGAATAGGATCAGGAAGAATAAATAAGGTGGAAGGTACCACGAAGCGAAAGATTCATTTCCATTAGAAGAGCATGTGGCTACAGAGGTCCTTCTCAAGATGGCTTTCTATTCAGGGACAACAGAGCAATTGTTACTATTGATAATTGGAACTAAAGAGGATTCAGGAACAAGTGCTCTTTGTGTAAGAGGGAGGAGTCGTTGGTTAGCTTTCTACTACATTGTGGAGCGGCTGAATGAGCTCTGGAGCCTTTTTTTCCCCTTATTGAGATGCAGCGATTGCACCAGAGACAGTCAGGTATGTATGGAAGGCATGGAATGGAATGGAATGGAATGGAGATATAGGCGCAGGGGAGTCCAGAAACTATAATATACAGCTCCTCTTAAGTACTTTTTGATGTATTTGATGAGAAGAATAGGAGAATTTTTCTAGAGGCATAGCTTCTGGTCTGGGTCAAAGAGTTATTTGTTATTTCTACTAATTCTTTTTGTAGGGTTCTCAGGTAACATGAATATGGCTTCTTAATTTTAATTGTCTACCCCATGTGTACATGCATTGCACACTCATTTCTTGGTGCCCATAGTGTATTATCTACCAAAAAGGAAATATATTCTCATAAACTGTTGATTGAAATGATAAGGACGTGTATAAGAAAAGATGGGTAGAACCCCCAAAATGCATAGAGAAAGTACTAGTGCATGAACAACATTAGGTTTGAGCCTAACTAATAGTATGCATATGTCTCATACAATTTGCATATGTGTTTAACTAAATCAAATAGCACTGAAAAAGTACAACAATGAACGCTAATGACATAATCCAATATATTTTCATAAATATTCAAATCAAAGTCGGTCAAAAAATTTAATCTATCATAAGAGCATAAATGCATGATTTCAAACATATGGCATCATTAAACAATGTGGCATATGACTCTGAATAAGTGATAAAAAGAGATTAGGTAAAAAAAAATGAATAAATGACCAAAAAGCAAGATTAGATTCTAATTGCTTTGGGTTTTCTTCAATAGTTTTAATCATGATATATATATATATATATGTATCTTTGATAATAGTAATTGTATTCAAAAACCCATCTAGTATCTTTACTTTTCTCCTAGATTGGCCAATCCAGAGTTTGATATCACATCCAAATGAACAAATCAAAAAAATAAAATATAAAATATATATATATATATATATATATATCACATCCAAATGAGGGACCATGGCTTCAGAAGAGCTTCTCTGTGTAGCCAGTTACGAAGTAATCATCTCTGTTGCTTACTTCTTTTTCTCCTCTTTCTCTAGGCTATTCCATTCTTAAATATTTACTCTGTTTCACATACCCAACAAATTGCAACTCAACAAAACCTTGTTCCAACTATTTGAATCCAATTTCACTATTTGAATCTATCTAATGTCATAACTTCAGTGAAACCACACGCTATGATATTTTTCCTTACTATCTCAATAGGTGTTAATTTTGGTCTTCTCATTCCTCAAACATTACCATGGATAAAAAAACAAAACAAAACAAAACAACCAATGAGTGCATAAACCGTATGAAAAAATTATAAAAGGCACCTCATTGATGTCATCATTGCCATAAATGCCATATCGGAAGGCCTGACTTAGATTATTTGCTAGAGCGGCAACATCATAATCCCTATCTTGGTAATCATCATCATCACTGTCCCTCGTCCGATCATGTAGTGCTGTTGGCCTCCTGTTACAATTGATGAAACCATAATTAAAAAAAAAAGGTAAAGGGAAAACACCCCAAAAAATAGAAAAAATTAATATGGCCATCACTCCTCTATTTTCGAAATCAAATACTCCCATGTTAAACTGACCTCCTACTGAAATAGAATATGTAACTTTATATTTACGCATTTACAGAATCTAAATATAAAAAGAACACAAACTACAAAGAACTGGTCCAGCCTCCTCAGCTGTTGGCCTCCTGTTACAATGGATGAAACCATAATTAAAAAAAGTAAAGGGAAAATACCCCAAAAGTAGAAAAAATTAATATGGCCATCACTCTATTTTCAAACTCAAAGACTCCCATGAGTCCCATGTTAAACTGACCTCCTACTGAAATAGAATATGTAACTTTGTATATTATGCATTTACAGAATTTATACATAAAAAGAACACACAGTACACACAGAATTTGCCCTGGCCTCCTTGAAAGCTACCGCGATTTGGGATATGATGGCTGACAGATTTCAAAGAAGATTAGCAGGTTGGAAGAGGAACTACCTTCTAAAGGATGTAAGATTACTTTGATTAAGAGCACGTTAGCGAGTCTTCCAACTTACTTTGTCTCTTTTTCCAATACCAGCGCCGGTTAAGTGGAGGTTGGAGAAATTTCAAAGAAATTTCCTTTGGAAAGGGAAGGAGGAGGAAGAGAGTTTCATTTGATTTGTTGGCATAGAATGAAGACCCGAAAGAAAGGGGTGGTTTGGGGTTAAAGAGTTCAAGAGTTTTTGATAAAGCTCCCTTGGGCAAATGGTTGTAGAGATTTGCAATAGAGCAGGAGGCTAGTTGAAGAGGGGTGGTAGCGGCCAAATACAGCTGATTTGGATAACTGGTGCTCGAAAGTGGTAGGAGGATCTTATGGGGTAGCGCTTTGGAAGAGACAATAAGGAAAGGGCCAGACAAATTTTTTTGGTATATTCGTTTTGACAGAGGTGTGGAGTGGTGATATTCCTTTGAACAAGAGATTTCCCCATTTATGTGAAAGGTGTGGAGGCTGGCTCCACTTTGTCTTTTTGGTGTTTGTGGAGAGGAAGGAACATAAGGATTTTCGAAAGGGAAGAAGAATCCCTTTGTCGATTTAAAGATAGTTACTCGAAATTGCTATACTTTGTTAGGGGTAGGCTTATTCGGATCGCTTTGTTAGAACGATATATATTTATTTGGAGCGTGATATACTTTTTGATTGTATTTCTAATAATATTTATATATAACACTGGAAAAATTCCAATAAGTCCAAGCTATTATAAAATAAAAATTCTAACGATGTATGTATATATTTTCTTGTTTGTTATATGATTTTTTTATGCTTTCAATATTTTAGAATGGAACGCTAAATCTTGCGTTCCAAATTCTGAATGAACCATGTTTGGATTGTGCGATCCAAATCACAATTGTTGGGGAGAGCAAATTGTGGTAACTATGGTTTGCCCCTTTCAAGCGGCTTTCTACTACATAATTAATTAGTAAAGA
Organism: Nyssa sinensis; assembly: GCA_008638375.1. Taxonomy (NCBI): domain Eukaryota; kingdom Viridiplantae; phylum Streptophyta; class Magnoliopsida; order Cornales; family Nyssaceae; genus Nyssa; species Nyssa sinensis. Next base: position 19,495,573 of record CM018049.1, on the reverse strand, counting down.
AAAAGTGTCACTAAAGGGTTCAAGATACATAAGGAAAAAAAGGGGGAGAAAAAACAAATCAACCACCATCAAGGAATACATTTATAGGAAGAGCTAAACTCGGAATGAAGTGTACAACTGCATGGTGATTATTGCCTACTTCCAAAATGTAACAAAGTTTTTTGACAAGTGAAGTAACTCCATTAAGTGCCCAAAGGGGGATGCAAACCCACTCGTAAAGACATCTGCAGATATTCAGAATCTATAACAATCCATGTTCCCCAAAAACTCAACGAAAGCATCTAACAAAATGACTTGTGATTCAACAATCCAAAAAAGTAGATTCCCAAAAGAATCTGTTTCAATCTAAACTCAGCCCTGCACAAGGGTAAACTGCATGCTTCTAAATGGTATCAAGTATATAATATTCCCACCTCACACATTTCAAATTAAACTTGGGTCTTGGCAAGAGTAAAATGCAAACTGTGTAAAGTTTATTTTTGCCTATTTTACATGGAATCTTCTAAATGTATGATATACCCGTGTCATACACGACACAAGGATACCCGTATGGGATATGTATGACAAGATTAGTCGAACACTCTATGCTATATAAAAGTACCATTTTACCCTTGGAAACAAAAGAAGAATATCAAAAGTTAATAATGATAAGTTGTGTTCCCATATCCTTAAATATGGGGATTTGATAAATCCAACACCTAAACCCATACCCGAGTCCACGTAACATAGATTTCTGCCATAGCTACAAAAAATGCTTTACCAAAACCAACGTCCTAATATTAAACCCCAAGGGGTAGCTCAATGGCAGCAAGGGCGGGGGTAAGTGCCTTACAAGCACAAGTCTCTAGTTTGACTCCCACTAAGTGCAAATCCTTTTGGGGCCACCCACTGCAAGACGAAAGTCTTGTGTCTGTGTGTGTGTGGGGGGGGGGGGGGGGGGGGGGGTGAGTTTATCCTGACAAAACTGGAATAGTGTTTGGCACGTGAGGTTCTCTTCATAAAAAAAAAAAAAAAAATCCTAATATTAATAAGGGAACAGAAATACTATCCTACAGTATAAAACTTCAACATTTACTATGAACAACATGAAATGACTACGTGACATTCTGCCCTCACGAGCCCTGTTTACCAAATCCTCCACAGTACAAATTTTGATTTTGGGGGGCGGGGGGGTAAACAAAACATGGCAACAACAATTGCAACTGAGAAACACCCACCCGCATGCCCACTGGTACACATTTTCCACTGCATTGCGCTTGAGTAAGACATTTGCATGCCATTCTGTCCAATCAGTATTCTCCTGTCAAAAAAAAAAAAAAAACACTTAAAAAAGAGAATCTAAGATTGAAATTGCAGAATACTTCAAGTATGTACAAGCCCAATTGGACACGTTCTCAAAAACTGTTTTCTGTTCTTGAAAATAGTAAAATGAAAACATTAAATAAAACAAGTTTAACAAAGCATTTTTGTCCGAAGAAAGCCGCATTTTTAAGAAACAAATAAAATAGTTTCTGTGTTTTCAAAAATTCAATTTCATTAGAAAATGAAAACAACCTAAAAACATATAAAGGCCAAACCGAGTGCACAAGACCCCACCGTGGTCTGGGGAGAGTTATATGTACACAGCCTTACCCCCTGCAAGGGGAGAGGCTATACCCAAAAAGCATATGTATTTTAAAAAAATCTCATTATTCGCAGCATCCCATGACTCCCATTAGGTTCAGTTTTGCATCAGACGCAAATTAAATTGATAATAACATTACGAATACAAGGAAAAAAGGTGCGCATCAAAACCAACAGAATTGTATAGTTACAGCCAGAGAATCTCTGATACCCAGTAATGTTTTTAATTTTTTTACATAGCTGGGATCTGAAACAAGTAAAATTTACAGTGGTAAAACATTAAGAAGTCACAGCAACTTAAATTTGCAACATTATATTTGGATATACTTATCCCTTACTGATAATATGTGCTAAAAATAGTTATTAAAAAAACTCGTGCTAAATATATCTCAATAAGAAGGCCACAGATGGCCTTTACAGACCCGACTGCAGTTTCATTTTAAAAGCTAAACAGTCTTCCATGCTGAATTATCACATTACATAACTTAATTCATTGAATGTATTAAGGAAGAAATATTAGAACTTTGGGAAAAACCTGCAGATGTGCTTGTATATCATTGTTGTTATTCCCCAGTTGTACAAGTTTGTTAGATATGCGTGTTATGTGTCCCATATTGCCTATCTTGGGTGGCGGTCTACCCTCAGCAGGGACTGTTGGCTGCAAGATGTATTCAAACAATTGATACAGGATTAAAATGTGTTACCCAAAGTAAATAATAGAACATTATTATGATGATAATAATTCACATGAATCCACAACTGCAAAATTACAAATGAACCATGAAATGTACAACTGAAAAGCGACTCATCATCATTTAACCACTACCTTATTTTGATCAGTTGACAATGTGGAATTATTTTCTGCTTCAAGAATTTTCTCAACAAGATTACAGTCGCGAAGAAGGTGTTCAATAAGCTGATAATTTTTTCTCTCCAAGCAATACATTATTATGTGTTCTACGTGGTGATGCAAAAAATTATTGTATGGGTACCTGCAGCCACATTAAGACCAAGTTAGGATGCCTACTTGCCTAGAATTCAATCATTCCAAATAAATAAATGACTAAAGTGAAGAAAGACTCACTCAAAAAACAAGTCCAAAATACGATTAACTGCTCCGAGGCGGATCAATTCCCTCTCAGCAGCTTCACTACTAACAGTCACTAAGACTGAAATGAACTCTATAATCTGGAAATTTCCATGTATAATAAATAGGTTATAAGCATTGAGCAGCAATGTTTCAGATCAGTTCTTCTTACATAAGAAGTACAGCATTTGCAGAAGGGAGAGGGGGAAAGAGTAACAATATATAGCTTGCCAACTTCATTAGATTTTGTCAATGGGTGTTTTAAGATAGGGTCCTCAATAAATAGCATTAGCAGCCAGCTAAATAATATCCATGTAATTTGAGCACATCATATTTCAACAAAGAAGCATAGTCAATAAAGGAGGTAAAGATAACTAACAAAAAATAGATTAACAAATGATATTTATCTTCCAAGGCATATATAGAGTACCTTCAGACGATGTTTTCCAAGAGGTGGCTGCAATTTGCCATAATGTAGTTAGCAACGCATTTTCCTCAGATGAAACATCCAAAAGCTTGAGTAAATCACCTGCAAGATAAAAGAAAGACAATTTTGGACTTTTTTATGATATGAAAATATTAGAACACTTGAAACATGTGGATTCTCCACCAGTTTGCTCAAATTAAACTTGTTTTACACTCGAAGAGAAGATAATTTTTTAGGAGATATATACATAAAACCTCAAATCCGAACTCAATCCTCTAGTACAAATATGGAATAATATGAAACACAAGTAAAACTACAACAAAACTTAGTGTGGACAGTCAAAGAAAGTCAAGCTCACACAGGCACAACACCACCCAAAAAAAAAAAAAACACAAACACCGACACACACACAGAGCGAGTGAGAGGGTACAGGCAAAACTTCCATTACACAGAGCCAACCAACTAGCTTTGAATATAGCTAACTAGAATGCAGGTTTGATATATTTATGTATATGTGTGTGTGTGTGTGTGTGTGTGTATATATATATATATAACCCTCAAATACAGACCTTACCTTTTTTTGGTACTTGAAATGTAAAACAAGTGCACAGTATGCTGCTTACCCTTGAACGTGGAGTGATGGGTAAGATATTTAAACAGATTTCTTAATAAGACGTCAGGATATGATCTAGTTTTCTTTTTCTTTTATTTTTTGACAAGTAAAGAGTAATATCATTAACATGCCCAAGGGATGGGATGTCATATAGTTTTGGATATAAGATTGATTTCTTTTTCATCAAATAGATTTCAAAGAAAATATTATCTTCACAGCACAAGTTTGTGATTCCCTTTTAAAAGGTTGTTTGACATGAATGATGAATCATCCCTCTAAAATCATAAAATACTAATTTCCCATCTTCATAATTTTTAATGTTGCCTTGGCAGAAGGGAAAAAGATAAGATACGACGAAGTTTTTGAGGTCGCTAAATAGAGTGTTCTAGAGCTAAATTGTACATCAAAGGCCATTCCAAGATTAGTCCCTGTTTCTGCAGCATGCTGGAAAGGGGCTAGAGACAAACCTAACTCTTAGCACTATTTTTGCATAAAGTAGCATCTCAAGCTCAAACCCGTATTCGATAACCTAAGCATTTTACCATTGCACCAAGCTTGAACAATTCACGCTTAACTGCTCTCCAACATGGAGGTGAAACATTTCAAATTGCACAACTGGAAATAGATGACTAGGAAGTTTGTGTAGTTGAATGGTTTTGGGTTTCTCAAGCATAAAAACAAGAAGTTCCAATTTTTCTATTTCTTTAAAATGTAAACACAACATACACCCGTGACACAACAGAGACTTGAACCTTGTACTACACGTGTCTCCATAACTTCAAACTAGGCTTGAAACTTGTAATCAATCACATTAACCTTCCCTTTAGAAGATATCAATTCCACTCACTGAGACATGTCTCAATAACTTTAAATTAGGCCTAAAACTTGTAATCAAGAGCATCAAATACTGCATTTCACTTCATATACACACAATTATATAGAATTCCAATCAACGACCTCATAAAAACATTTCAGTTGGGTGTCAAATCCCCTACACATCATGGTTTTAAATAATGGCAGTTACGTTACGTATCGGCCGTTATGTATCGGTTTTTTGACCCTCCGATACCGATATTGGTCAATATATCAATGTGACTAAAATTCACACTTGTATCGGCCAATACCGTTATGTATCGGCTGCTATGAGTCGTTACCACCATTATAGGTGGTTTTAAAAAACCGGCTGTTATGTAACGTAACAGCTGTTATGTATTAGCTCTTTGATACCGATATTGACCAATATATCAATGTGAATAAAATTCACACCCGTATCGGTGGATGCTGTTGTGTATCAGCTAATACAGGTTGTTACATGACTGTTACGGCTGTTTTAAGTTTTTTTTTTTTTGAATAGTTCTTATGATTTCTATTTATAAGATTTTTACATAAGAGAGATACTTAACAAAATAATTCAAACAAATTGAAATGGATTACCAAAACATTCGGATCATTCGAGCTCGAAAAGGCCCCTCTTGACCTCAATTTTTAAATTTTTTTTTGTTCTGTAACTAATCACACTAAATTGATTTTCATGCTATCGGCAGGATACCGTTATTTAACGGCAGATACGGGTCATTACATGACCAGTTAGGGCTGTTATAAGACCGTTACGGCAGTTTTAATTTTTTTTTTAATAGTTCTTATGATTTCTACTGTATAAGATTTATACACAAGAGAGATACTTAACAAAATAATTCAAAAAATTTGAAATGGGTTACCAAAACATTCGGGTCAATACGAACTCGAAAAAGCCTCTTGACCTCAATTTTTAATTTTTTTTATTCTATAACTAATCACACTAAATTGATTTTCCTGCTTATACTTGTTTTTTGTTATTATTTATATTAGTTGTTGTAATATTATTCAAATTAAATGATTACTTCTTATTAGTTTAAATTTACAAAATTCATATAAAATAATAAAATATCTTCTTTAAGTGTTATTTATAAGAAAAATATTTTTTAGATGTTAGAAAATTGAAAAATAATAGTAAAAAAATATTAAAATTTAATAATTGTAGTAAAGATATGTGTATCTGCAAATGACCCGATACTCTCAATACCATTACACCCCGCGATTTAAATCCATGCTACACAAATACTTCTTTTTTTTGGGGGAGGGGGGGCCGCCCTTTTTAAGTAAAGATATATATATATATATATATAGGGACCCAAAAAAGATATAAAGCTGCCCGTAGGGGGTGAACCCATTTACAAGCAAAAGGATACCAAGGATTCCAAAAAATCAACTATCTTTAAAAATAACAACCTAAATAAACTCTTTAAAAAAATAGGGTGCTAGGTCTACCCCTTCAAAGATGCACCTATTTTGCTCTTTCTGCTAAACATCAAGGCAAGCACACCACAGCCATCTTCCAAATTTTCCTAATATTCTTTCTCCCATACAATACTATGTGTATTGTATGGGTAACAATGCATGGATATAGCACATCATTAGTTAATCCATTATTCTGTGGGTAGGAAGCTAGAGTCCCTTCTGTTTTCCTTGTTTGGTATTTAGTGGGTCATGTTGGCCTTAGTTTTCATGAGTCCCAAGTCTTTTAGGAGTGAGGTTTAACTGCCAGCACTTATATGCCTTTGGTTATATATTAAAAGGAGCAAAAGAAGTTGTTTTGAAGGGGTTGGGATGTCTATGGTAAAGTTTTATGTGAGTTCTTTATTTTCTTGGTTCTTAAAGGGGTGAGCGTATAAAAAAAAGATGGGTATTTTCCTCAAAGTCTTTCATTGATGTTTGGGAAGATGTGAGTTGTGGATGATTCAGGCTTTTTTTCTTCCTTATTGCATGCACCACATGTACATGGGTTGCAACCCTAGGGGCTTTTTTTTTTATAAGTAAAGATAAAATAGTATTAAGGCACCCAACAGGGGCAATTCCATATGTACCAAAAGGAATCCAGTACAACCATTAATGCCCTGAGGTTTCCCAAAAATATCAATTAAAGAACCACACATAAAGGAGAGGCCTCTTTAACCCAAAAGTATAATAAACACAAAAAAGGATCTTTGAAAATAAAAAGGGGGCTTCTCTATGCCCTAAAAAACACCACTCTCTCTCTCTCTCCAAAGACTCCAAATCAAGAAAATCGGCACCAATCTCCATATTAGGTAAGCATCCTTCCTAACCCTCCCTCCCTTCCAACAAAAGAGTTCTCTCAAAGAAGCCGGCAACACCCAAGCACAACCAAAGATCAAGAAAATAAGGCTCCAACCATCCCTCACCATTGGACAATGCAATAGAAGATGGTCTATCATCTCCACATCCCCCTTGAACATATTACACCAATGGGCCATATGGAATCCCCTTCTTTGAAGATTATCCATCGTCAACATAGCTCTCCAAGGCCCTTTTGTTCCCATGCACTGTCATGTTCCCTGAAGCTGCTGTAACCTTGTTATTTCCATGGTTGGATTCACATGGGTCATGCCAGAGACCGTCAAAGCCCTTTTGTTAGCATGGGAAGGGTGCGTCCTTCCAAAAGAAACTAAGAGAATTTGGAGACTAGCCCCCATCTGCCTATTGTGGTGCCTATGGAAAGAAAGAAACAATCGTGTCTTTGAAGATCGGGAAGCTTGCTACTCCCTATCTTAAAAACACTGTTTTTGCGATTATTATTTTTTTGGGTCAAAGAGGCTTTTCCTGTAAATGTTTCTTCTTTTGTTGACTTTTTGGGGTCTTTAAGACCGATGTAACTCTTATTGGGGTTTTTGCCCTTTTGCCCTTCTCGGGCTTCTTAATATATACTCCTTACTTATCAAAAAAAAAAAAAAAAAACATAGCTCTCCAAGGCGTCTCCCAAGCGAAGAAAGTCGTCGTAGTTGGAGCTCTAAATTACCAAATCAATCTCCACGGAAAGTCTAGATTGCAATCCCCAATCAAATCCCTACAGTGAATGTCCTAAGGCCCTCCCTCCACACCATACAATCCTCATCCCCTCTCAATGTCCGAAAACTGTGAAAAGTCTCTAGGAATCTCTGCACCTTCTCAACCTCTCAATCAAAAAAAATTCTCCTAAAAAACCCGAGCTCCAAACCACCTCACCTCCCTCCCCTCCCACCCGCGAGCAGCAACAATCAATCACCCAAGCTTCCTTGTCACTAGCCAAAGTAAACAAATTAGGGTTTCTCTCCTTCAAAGTCACATCCCCACACCAAGGGACCACCCAAAACTTCACCCTATTCTCCAACCCCACCTCAAACTCGATTCTATTCTTTAAGTCAATAACTCCTCTCTAAATCAATTTTCACAAACTACACCCCAAAGCCTACCCTACTTCTTTGGAAAACCAACCACCCTCCTCATTCCCATAATTGGTGATCAACGCCCCTCCCCCCCTTCCCCTTCCCCTTCCCCTTCCAAAGAGAATGCCCCTCAATGCCAAATCTCCATAGCCATTTACGTAATAAGGCACTAATAAACACCCTCAAATTCTTTACACTCGAACTCCCTATCTGAATTGTGGTCTTCACCTTCTACCACCTCACCAAATGAAACTTTCTCCCCTCCTCAACCCCACCCCACAAAAAATCTCTTTGAAACTTCTCTCGTCTTCTTTCAACTGACCCCAGCATAGGAAACAATGATATATAATAAATCGGTAGGTTGGCTAATGTGTGTTTACTAAGCGTAATTCTTTCCCCCTTGGACAGATATTGCCTTTTCCACCCCACCAACCGTCTCTAAAACCTTTCCACCACCAGATCCCAAATTCCACTCGACTAAGTCAAGGCCCCTAAAGGCAAGCCTAGGTAAGTGGAGGCAAGTGAACCTACCTTACACCCCAATGTGTCTACCAACTCCTCAATACCTACCCACAATCCTCTATCGAGCGGATCTCACTCTTCCCAATGGTAACCTGAAACCTGAACACCGCCTCAAAACTACCACAAGTCACAACGCATAAATCTCAATTGTCTATCATTCGGATCACAAAAAATGATAGTGTCGTCCACAAAAATAAAACAGGAAACCGCCACCTTGCCACCATTACCTCCCTGCACAAAAACCCTTCAACAAGCCTCCCACTTCAGCTCTAAACATACAAACAATTAAAAAAAATGTTACATCCAGTTCTTTTATTGACTTTCCAACATTGATCATAGACACTGTCACACTGGACATACTAAAAATTAAAAAAGAAATTCTTTATGTATTGGGTCTGCAACCCAATCCGCCACCTCTTGTAAGCATGATTTTTGAGTGGCAAATCAAGACTTATTGACATTGAGACATGATTACTTCAACAATTTTCACCAATGACCATGTTGGTCCATGAAGGACTAGCCACACATTTGTCATCATCAACCATTAATCTCTCTAAAACAGGTCTATTTTTTTTTTTATAAGAATTTGCATTAAAAGGCACCAAAACAAAAAACTATACAATACTATCATCTCTTCAAGGAACTCCTTAAAAAAAAATCTAATAAAAAAGCTTAACTCCCCACAATCCAAAAATAGAATGTAACATATTAAATTTTACACCTAACAAAGAAAATTCAACCCCATCAAAAGACCACCTATTCCTCTCCCCCAATAAACTCCAGGCAAAGACGCAATGAAGCAGTCCTCCACACCTTTATAACCCTTTGAGACACTATGACCTCTCCAACTCGATAGAACAGCCTCCACCATATCGAGCATCACCCAAATAAGGCTAACAGGTTGAACTACAACTCCATAGCCACGGGACAGTGAAGCAAAGAGGTGACCCTCAAACCCTTCACATTTCTTCCAGAGACAACACCAAATGACACTGATTTTCCTTCTCTTCATAAATTATCGATAGTCAAGATCTTCCCAAACGTTGATGTCCACCCAAAGCCTACTTTGATGAGCTTTTGTGTGTCAAATTTCTTTTCATGGAAAGTTGGTTCTACCACTTCACCTAATGTCTTTGTACAAGAATCATACCTGAAAATGACCCCCTCTCAAAGAAAGCAAGCTCTACATATACTCGTCATCCATCCTCTAATGATAAAGAACACCATAGAAGGCTGTTATCTCTTCCATCTCCCAATCCTAAAGGGGTATAAACCATATAATAATAAAAATGTCCCAAACTATGATTTACAACTAGTTCTAAATAAGCTGAGTAATAACGGATAAAAAGCACCCCGCCCAACACACCAAATATGATTCAATGGCCACTCCCAAACATCCATCTAATATGCTTTGAGAATTCATCTCATCCTATTCTTCTGCTATAATATTCTAGTGTAGGTGATTGGTAAATAAAATCATAGTGTACATCATCACAACTTGAACATTTTCTAAGATAATAGTTAGTACTTTTCTCCTACCAATTTTTGATAGTCTCAACGTTGGTATCTCAGAGTTAGCTCAGTTAATTATGCGTGGTTGTTTCAAAATTTTCCCCAATTGTAACATAGCATTTTGATGCACTAATCTAATCTAATCTAATCTAATTACATTTTACATTTTACATTTTACTTCACCAAAAAAAAAAAAAAACAACTCAACAAAACATTATCCCAACTATTTTGTGTTTGCCTACACGAATCTTCTTTCATCATTTTGTTCTAGGGGGTTAAAATTATTGGTCTTCCTTGCACGTGACCGAACCATCTTAATTAGTTCTCTCATTTAATCTCCAGTAGGTGCTTCCTCCATCTCACGGATGTATTCATTTTTACTTAGACCAAAAACAAATAATTAAGAAGGCAAAAAAAATAACTTCCTCTCACAAATCCCATCCCCAATGGTGCAACAAATATAAGACCACGTCCAAGTAATTAGGTTGAAAAATGTAACTACTGAAAGAAAGAGATGTCATATTGAAACTACTAGTGAAGAAAATTTCTCATAATTTTTTTTTTTATATAGGTAAATCACACACACACTTCGCCCCTTAGGGGACTTGAACCCTCGACCTTCCTTGTGAGAAGGTGGAGGAAGTACCAGTCAAGCTAGAGCTTGTGGGAAGAAAAATTTTCGTAATATCCAGAAATATTTTGTTTGAAACCAGAAGAGTGCTACAAAAGCAACAACAAAAATGACTCGAGTAATGTAACCTTACCTAGGCTCTCCAGCATGCCCTCCACCGTCTCAGGATTGGCAGTTATTGTTGATCCATGAGTCAGTTGACGGTTGAATGTATGATATGTTCCCAAGGTTAGCCTCTTTGGGTCTAACAAAGATATGCATATGGACAATGAGTTAACCAAAACTGATTTAGGTCGTGAATTCTCCAAAGCATGACGAAATAATCTTCCAATGAAACTGTGGAAGTGAACAAAACAAATGAGCATATCAAATAATGACGTACATGGATAATATCAATTTGCAAACTTCTGTTCAACACAAGAAACTAAATGCTACCTTGGGCTGGAGATTTTAGCAGCAAGCCCTGGGGGAGCATATCGAGTTAACGCACATAGTGTTTCTGCTGCATTAGCATGCACTTCTGCAGAATCCTGTAATAATCATGTCAAATGGACACTTGAAACACATAAACACAAAACACACATATATTGATAAAAGTATTCATTGAAAGGTGCCACCCATATAAAAGAGGCAAAAACAATAACACAATTAGCCCCTCAAACTCAAAGCTCCTAAGAACCCTAACGAAAGAATTGGGATCAATCCTCAACAATCCCGTATCCAAAGGACAAAAAAAAGAGACCAGAGCATTAAAAGCATCTAAAAACTAACAGTGTTCACCCCCCTCAAAATTTCTCCTGTTATGCTGCCTCCAAATGCACCACATGATACATGAAAGAGCCAAAAACCATAATGGACAGACTCTTCTATTTTTGCACCCCCTCGCCAACTTCTAAGGAAATCAATCACTGAGCCCAACATAACCCACGAAACCCCAAAAAGGGCAAACAATGTAGCCATAAATCCTTGGCCAAGGGACAAAACAAAAGAAGATGCAAAGGAGACTCCTCTTCGGATACCTATTTGCCATTCTAAAACTTCGTGAGAATGGCCTCTCAAGCAGCTGACCATACAAAAAAGGCCACTTTGAGGGGAGCATTTGACTTCCACATGCTCTTCTAGGGGAAAGAAGGTGCTTGAGCTCCTACTAGGTGCTTGAAAAATAACTTCACTGGGAAGACCTTTCCACTAGCTCCCTTCCACCTATGCCATCTTCACATCTACCCACCCCTTCAGTGTGTACAGAGCCTCCAGCAATTCAGTGAAGGAACCCAACCCCCAATCCTAAAAAGCATGTCTGAATGCATGGGTCTAGATCATACCTCCTCCATGAAAATTAACAAAATCAGCAACTGTGCTACCTAATTAATTGATGGTGATAAGAAAGAGATCCTGAAACCTCTCCTTGAGATTAGTCTTGTGACTCTCACCACACCAAATATCAATGCCAAAAACAAACTGACTAACTTGATCCCACCTTGAAAAAAACCAAAGGCTTCCTAACCTTTCATAATAACTTTACAAATACCCACCCCGTAGGGTAATCAACGCTCTTGAAGCCCAACCTCCCCACGAGCAACCATAGTTACAAACTACAACCCTTCTCCAAAGGGCATCCAAATGCAATATTGATAAAAATATTACTTCCAACTCTGAGCAAATATAAAAAGTGAAAAGCCAGCCATTAACTCTCTGCAGTACACAGATATTTTATAGGTAAGTGGCCCATGAGATGAGAGTTGAACCTGGGACCTTTGGGATATTACCCAAGCCTCTTCCCAACTCATCTAACCCCAAGGGTTTCTGCAGTATGCACAGTTAGGAGAAAGGTATAGAGAAAATTAACAAAAAATTTATACTTGGCAAATGAGGCTATCTGATAGTATTGTTTCTGGCAGTCATACTCTTACAATTCAAGAAGTCATTTTAGGGAGAATCATTAGGATGGCTTGGACTTGTGCAACCAAGAAAAAAGATAACAACTTTGATAAGCACAGTGGTGCAGGACTAAGAAGTCTGGTGCATACAATGCAACTCAAGAGTCAATAATTTACAAGTGCACCCCCCCCCCCAACAAAAAAAAAATCATGACCCACTCAATAATGAATTAGCTCCATAGTATTTGTGTAAAAAAAATAAAAAAATAAAGAATGGATAACTTCTTCCAATCCACATAGAGAATCCAAAGAGCCTCAAGTAATAAGCATACCGCAACGAGTTAATCCAAAATTTCAAAAGATTCTAAATCATTCAGACCACTGCTGCAACTTACCGATGAACTGAACTTGTCCACAATCATCTCCAGCACATCTGTACCTTCTAACCAATGCATTGAGTCCATGTAGTTGGCATACAGATGTTCGTCAGCACCAATCAAACGAATTAAAACCTGGTCAGCAAGAAATACATTAGCAAGGGTTCAAATTCAGGAGGCAATAAACACGTCCAACAACGAACCTCCATGATGGATGTAATTCCAATTAAATCAACCAGCTTCCTGATGATTTCCTGATGGGCCTAGATGAGCAACATAACAAAGACATCAGCTCACACATATTTAGTACTGTCAAAAAGGAGGCTGAAGCAGAAAAAGGTAGTACAAAATAAGGCATTTGCCACAATCTGAAGGGTAAATAGATAGAAAAGGAAATATAAAATATATATATATAAGGTTAAATATCACAATATACCAGTAAGGACAAATTTCTAAATTATATGATACCCTAAAATGAGAATAACCTCAAATCTCTTTATATGATACCCTAAAATGAGAATAACCTCAAATCTTTTTAAACTTAATAGAACAAAGCTTAAACTCTAAACTGGTTAGATACTTTAGCATTTTTTTCTAGTATGTTGACTCAAAACAATGCGTAACATGTCAAATATAATTACACAACGATAAATCAATAGAATCGTGGTCACATAGCATTTCAGGCATTAAATGGTACGACAAATGAAATTACATCCACATCACGCCGGGTCATGCTTTCAAGAAAAGGGGTTTGAGTTGTTTGACACACAGGAAAAGATAAGAAACGAAAAGGAAAAGGAAAAGGAGGGGGGAAGAGAGAGAGCATGTACCATAGTCCTAAAGAAGTTGTAGCAGTTGCATGTCTGAACCATGCCACTTTTTCCATTACTACTCTTTCTTTATTGTTTTCATTATAAAATAGATATTCTACCATCTACTTAAATGTAGGGGTGTCAATTTTTAACACGACACGACAACACAACTCGAACACGACACGAAGTTGATGGGTTTGGGTTTAGCATAAATGGGTTTGGGTCATAAACGGGTTGACATGTATAACACGATTAATAACAGGTCGGGTTTGGGTTTTACTAGTGTCAACCCGTTTAACACGACTTAATACGTTTAATTATAAAATATATTATGAGTTAAGGTAATTCATCTCACATCAAATATTTATAAAGGTTTTGAGATTTTTTATTTATAAAAGAGGTTTCTAATTTGATTTGACGCATATCCAAAGTTACTAAACTTGAAAATTATCTATACATATTAAAATATAGGTAAATTTTTTTATTTAAAAAATAAAAAAATTAAAATAAACAGATTAAGTGTGTCGACACGTGTAACCTATTGAATAAATGAGTTAGGTTTGGGTTTGGGTTTTGAAACTTGACATGATTAGTTAATAGTGTCGAGTTTTGGTTCACACATATTTTCGAATATGAATGCCCTAACACGATCCGAATACAACACGATAACACGAATTGACACCCCTACTTAAATGAAGACAAGAAAAGATATTATGTGAAATATCAATAGGACACTTTGTGGTTCTTATCAGAGAGTATGAACAAAAACCACAAATATTTGTTGTGGTGAAGCATGAATCCTCGAAAAAATAAATAGTGTGCTAAGAAATGCATGTGCATGTGAGTATAGAGGTACACCTAGATCTCACACTACCACAACCATTCACACATTCGTCACAAGCAAAAAAGAATTTGTCTAGTAAAAAAGAGCAAAATTTCCCAGACTTACTTGAATATAAGTCATAAAAGGAACTGTTTTCCGCAACAAAAGGCATACGACAACCTAGCAAAAAGAAGTCAGAGCATCAAACACCAAGCACAAGCAAGAGCAAGAATAGGTCAAGAAATGGAAATATATATATATATATATATATATCGAAATCATTCTATAAATTGTGCAATAGTAGTTAAATTCAATTCAAAAGAGACAAATGTGAACGTTTTGCCATCCTTGATATTAGAAATAGGAGCATTGTAAGCAAAGTAATAAGATACCTTGCTAAAGTAACCAGCCAGGAGTGTGCTATGAGAGTGTTCAGGTTCCAAAAAGGAGAACAACAAGTTCATCAACTGTCAACCAGAAATGGACAACCAATTTGCATAAATATAATGATTAAAGTTTTTTGTATAACTATAACTATATTGAACAGAACCAAGAAGAAAACTTTTTATTTTTACTGATATGGAAAAAAGAAATATAAAGAAAGTGAAGCAGGAAATGAGCATGCTTAACTCCTCACCTCCTCATCTTCTACCAATGCTTTGAGTATGATATCAACCTCACATGTAAAAATTTCACAAGCAATAAAAGGAAACCTACATGGACAAGAAAATGGCAAACAAAGATGTCACTAACGTATCCAAGTATACATGAGAACATCCGAGTGTCCATAAGAACATCTGGAAAACAACATTTACATGTTCAGCCAAAGACACCTACTTAAAAGATCGTCTTTTTTCAGAATCCTCAGGAGCTTCATCCACTATATATTGAAGAAGTTGTTCAACATGTTCTCTTTCTCGCAAGCTGCAAGGGAACCATAAGGAAAATAAATATAAAAAAATATTTCCTGCTGAAGTCTGAACGAACCGAAAACCGGTATCACTTAAATTTAAAAAAAAAATTATCCAGAAGAATCTTTATTTATTATAAGTATTGAAAATTCAAGAAGAATCTTTTCAATCAACTTCATAGTTGCAGAGCAAAATACATATCAGTTCACATCAGAAACAACCACAAATGCTTCATGTCTCTGTCTTCACATCAAAAACAAGAACGCACCAAAAAGTATCAAATCATAGCCATCAAGGGATTAAACCAACACGTTACAATGCAGAGACTCAAGTAACTATCAAAGCATATATTGGGCAGCAATAAAATAATATTCCATACACAGATCTGCCAACTACAAGTCGTGTTTTCAACCGAAAATGGACAACTTTGTATCAAAGCCTCAACATGAGGCAAGCACAATTGACCTTGACATTTGGATTACCCTGGAAGTTTGAGGCAGCAACCAAAAAAAAAATGGCATACTTCATAGCAGGACAAGATATATGATAAAGAAATGGTTAAGGGCTTTCTCCACCAGCAACTCATGCAGTAATCAGCTTTCAAGTATTGCCAAGCTTCACTACCCCCCCCCCCCTTCCCCCTCCATAATCTAAATAGGTTACAACTTTTTTGCTTGGAAGTCTGCGTTTCTCAAGTCCACAATGCACTGCCCCTAGAAGTCAGCCCCAGATGAACTGGTAATTTCCTCAAGTCTATGAAGCACTGCTCCTTGTAGTCAGCCCACTATGCATTGATTACCTCATTGCTTGACCCCCTCCATAAAGAGATTGGCTTCAGTAATTGGTCCTTGCCTTTTTAACTCAATCTAGAACAGCCACTGAGTTTAAGATTTACTCTAGGCCACATTCTGTATGCAGCTGAGAATGACAACAGCATTTAAAGTTTGCAGTCCAATGCCAAAAACAACTTTTATGGCTCAGAGGAACATGCCTGAATCCTCAAAAATGACCAAGTTTGAAAGGCCTGTGACTTCTCTGTTCTATTTACATATAACTTAAAAAGAAAAGAAGGAGCAATCAGTGCGCTCAAATATTGTAACTTCTGCATGCCTGTAATTGAAAATTTAAGTCAACTAATAAAAGCGAAATGAAGGAACAAGGCATGCTGATATTGGCCAGTATCAGAAATACCATCACATTTCCAATCTACACACCTACACCCCAGGCAAAATAAATGACCCAGATAGAATCCCATTAATAATATAACAATTTATCTCAGCGTATCTACACAATCAGGAATGCCATGAAAACAACATCAGGTATGATGGCTACTATCAAGGGCCAACCAAGTAGCAGGTTAAATCTATCAAATATTTATTTATAGTCTTCCTAATCACAAAATCATGCCAAAGTACCATCTTTGAAGAGCAGTGAGCAATGATGTACAATTCATAGTCATTATCTGGACACAGAGAAAAGAAGGGGCCTTGCAATTAGCATTACAAATTTTAGCATGTGAGTAAAACATAGAGCATTACAAATTGATAAGGCGGCTATTAAGAGCTTTGCATTCTTGAATTATTTCATCCTCATCAAGAAGCTCCTCCAATGTAAAGTTTTCCTTGTCCAAAATGGTCTCCACCTGAAATCAACATACAACAAGAAAAAAACTATGGATGAATTCAAAACATTTTTTAGACCTTCACAGTTAGCATTCAAATCCAGCATAATTAGAACTGATTTTACTATACAATAAGCTAACCACAACAAACAGATGTGGTTGCAGGAAATTATCTCCTTCCTTCCACATATAAGCATCAAGAGACTAACAAGATCCAAATTTAATGACTTGCCAAACTTTTGTTGCAGAGGGGAAAAGACATTAATAGGCTTATGTTTTTTGGAAAGCACTCATTTAAACAGATGCATGGACGCTTGATGGCTACATGGAAATCTGCATTCAGTATCTCAATCTCAAGGAAGTAGAAGATGCAAGGGATATGCTATGTGCATAGTTTTTAAAATACATTTATTGATGAACGACAGGAGGCAAAACAACACAAAAATGCCTCTGGGTTTAAAAAATTAAGGGGGGCTCTTGTTGGTCATATACCTCACAAGCCAAGTAATGATTAAAGGTGCACCTTTCTATACCTTAGCCTGCAAGGCTACACCTCACTTGACTGGCTTTTTAGTTTTGACCTTTAATTTTTAAAGTGGCTGAAAATGTTCTTCTGCTATTTGTGCAACTAAATTTTATTTCAACCATATTTATATTTTGTTTTTATCTTTTATCAAATTAAACCAGTTTCTGGATTCAACCATGTCATAAGTATAGGCCATCCTCCCTCTCTTTACATAAAGAAGCCATGAAACCAAGAACATGGACACTTCTATGAAGGTCCCATATCCGTTTCAATCACGCATCACACACGGACAATTTGTGGACACTCTTATACGGGTCTGACACCTTGTGCGTGTATCTATAATTTAAAAATAAATTTCATTACTCTAGTCACCTAACAACAAATGTCAAAAATGCCCAGACATGTGACTTGTGTAACACAAACACATCTTAGTAAGAGTTATTTAGTGTCCTACCTTTTTATTGTTAAAAATAAATAAAAAAATTAACACTATACACAACTACCACAAGTCAAACATGGAATGAATACTTTTATGATATTTGTAAAGAAAAAGTAATAGTGGTATGTGTGTGCATGTGTATCTTTATAATGATCTTTATGATATATATCGTTGTGTCCTTACCATGTTTGCATCCTTTTTTTTTAATTTGCCATGTTGGTGTATCCATGTCATATCATGTAAATATTTCTGTCTCATGTCAGTCCTACTTAGTATGAAACTCAAGTGTGAGCCTCTGTTTTTTTCTAATAAGTGCTCAAATGCAAAGCTTTTAACGTTAAGGATGGCTTTGGGCCATCTCAAATGTCCCCATGGGGGTCCAATCTTCATATAAATTTTCTACCAGAATATTAGGGTCATATTTTCTTCCTGTTGTACCTTTTTTTTCTTTTATTGGTCATGAAAATTTGTATTATAAACAAGGTGCCCGAGGGAGGCAAACCCATGTACAAAAATATCCTTAACTCCCCCAAAAAAGCTATAAAAGCGTCTAAATACATAAGAAATTCCTATTTACACAAAAATTATCAGTCTAAAAAAATTACCCTTGAATGCCCAACTGGATAACTCCTTGCCCTCAAACGTCCACCTATTCCTCTCTCTCCAAATACTCCAAACAAGGCATAAAAGTACCACCCGCGACGCGCCCCTCAATTCTTAGTGTCAAATGGAATCCCTTAATTTTTTAGTTATCCAAGAATAGCTCCCCTAAGCCGCCGCCTAACAAAAAATTGCCACTCTAACCATTGTAAAATTATGATATTAAAATGTTCTTATAGCTTTTTTAATTTATTTTACTTTACTATGTTCTTTTCATCATATTTCATTTTATTTAATTCAATTAGTTTTATACTTTTTTTGAAAAGTACAGGTGCTGTATTAAAACCACCTAAGGAGGACGAACCCATATACCAACCAAAAAAAAAAAAAGAGGCGACTTACAATTTTTAATCCAAGCACAATCAAAGAGCAAGAAAAGAAGACACCATGCATCCCTAACCACTGAGCAATAAAGAAAAAGGTTACAAATAGTCTCTCCTTCGCACATGCAGCACCTGCTAGTAAATCTAGATTCTATAACATCTTTTCTGAAGATTATCCATAGTCGAAGTCACTTGCCAAGCAACAGACCGAATGAAGAAGCATCGCAAATTTGGAACACAAAATGGTCTTCCAAGGGAACTCTGGATCTCCCTTCCTAGTCATCTCTTTGTAATACAACCGAGCAGTGAATTTTCTAGAACTATTCAGTTTCCACTTAAGGATATCCTCCCAACATACAATATGCTTGAAGCGCTGAAGAAGCTCTAATGCTCTATTACACTTAAGGCATCATCCATCTCCCAGTCTCAGAAACTTCTCCTAAAACAAGGATCACATGCCATCTCATCCCCTGACCAAGACACACAATCGGCCACAAAAGCATCCCAATTTGGAAGTAATATGAACCAAAGGGGAAACTGATCCTTTAAAGCTATGTCTCATCTCCAAGCATCCATCCAAATCCCCTATAATCTCAAAGCTAATGAAGCAAAAGAAATTCTCCCACCCCTTCCTTGTGGTTTTCCACATGCCCATGCCGTAAGGTCCTTCCATGCCCTTGGTGACCCAACCACCTATCTCGCACCAAAATTTAGCTACTGTAACATTCCTCCACTTTGCATTATGCTCCAAAGCAAACCTCCATAGCCATTTCCACAACAGATCCTTACGGAAGACTTGCAAACCCTTAATCCCCAAACCTCCCTCATGCAAAGGCGTTCTGATTCTGTCCCAGTTGACTAGCGAGATAGGATTCGTGTATTGAGTTGAGATGAGTTGAGCTTATTCCAAGGTATTAAATATCGACCACTACATAATGTAACAACTTTTCAAACCTATTGTGTCGAATACTCACCAATTTATTTGCGTGAAGGAAATTCACATGTGCAAAGCCCTTTATGGTAACGTTTGTTACTCGCATCAAAACACAATCAACATATACTGACTATTATTAAGAGGCAAAGATAGTGAGATACTAACATGACCTCTTCTTTTCTGCAATTTTTTACTCTACTTTTCCTTTATTCTCTCATTCGAAAGCTTGGGGAGCCATTTTCAAGCTTGAATCAGCCAGCAAGATTGAAGACTGCCACTCTCAACAAGGTTTGGATTTTTGTGCATTTTCCACAATTATGTTCGAAGCTTTCCAAAAAGGGGTTAGGTGACTTAAGTCTTGTAAGAAACCCTTGGATCTTGTATATGAAAGCCTTTTGTAGACATCACCTATTGTTTGAAGACTAGTTGTTGAGTTCCTAGCCTCTGAACAATGGTGAGTCAATAGATGTGTTATTCTTTCTTTGGTGATCGGCTTGGAATGGGAGACTGTGGGTATGGGGGGCTTGGATGAGGGCCATGGGCAAATAGTTGTTTTTATGGTATTTAGCTGGTACCTCTCGCTTTTTGTACATGGGAATGCCCCCTTTGGCATTGTTTATAATATATACATTTACTTATCAAAACAATATGGGAGACTAGGTATTCAGGCTGAGCATGGGAAGCACAAAAGAGATGGCCGTGAGGTACTGAGGGTCTTATATTGCACTTCTAGGGCCTCCTTTTCTTTTTTTTATTTCTTCTAGACTGTGGCGTGCAAAAGAGAAATTTTTTCTCTTGTTACTAGTTTTTCTAATGAATTGCCGCAAGAAGAACATTGTTTTTCCTTTTCCTTTTTGTCTCAATGAAAATTGAAAAGACCCTACAAGCTTTTTTAATTTTTGTCCTGAAAATCTACCCCGCATAGTGCCACTACAATTTTTATTTTTAATTTATTAACAATGAAAATAACAAATAAATATAAATAAATTCTAACAAAGTTATTGACTAAACAAAAATAAAATAAAATAAATTTAGAGTAGATTATTGACCAAACAACAAATTAATATCAGTGATGTTTAATTATTAAAAACATTAAAAAAAAAAAAAAAGGAAAATACATTAGACCAAAATTATTGACTTGGTAGTTAGTATTTAGTATTAATTGTAGTAGTTAGTATTCAATAATTAATAGTCATTGACTAAAAAACAAAATTAGTGCATATTATTGACTAAACAACAAATTAATAGTTAGTGGTTTAACTTTCAAATAAATAGTAGTGGTATAATTTATTTATTAACAAAAAAAATTATAATAAAAAAAAGATAAAACAATACTTAGTAGTTAATAGTAATTGACTAAACAAAAAAAAACTAGGGCAAATTATTGACTAAATAACAAATTAATAGTTAATGATGTTTAATTTATGCACAAAAAATTAATAAAAAAAAGGAAAATAAATGTAAGTCCCACCTCATGTATCATATTCTAGCCCTCAATACTATATTACAATCCACCACCACCACATAGTACAGTCCCACTTCCTCTCCAGAGTTATGGTGAGCCAGTCTGAGTTTTATGGTTATTATGAGCAACAACGATGACGGAAGAATCAAGAAAGAAAAGAAGGTTTTGTTCTTGAACTGGAGTAGCAGAACTAGCACGACAAGGTAATAGTTTACAAATACTTCATTGATGTTGGATAGAGAGCAAGCATCAACAACAATAAGAATCAAGAAGTAGTGGCTTACAACTAATTCATTGTAGTCAAAATAGAGACCAAGAGAGCAAGCTCTGATCAGGGCATGCCATTTTTTTGGGTGGTGAAGCCATGATTTATGGAGTTATTTTGATTTCTATCTAATGATGAGTAGTGACTATTGAATGATGAGTCTAAGAACTTAATGTGATCATTAATGACTATAAGAAGTTATGTAGAAAATTACTCCTTACTAATATCATTGTTTTATTAGTAAAACCAATGTTTAGTCCAATACAATTAGAAGAACATGCTTGTAGGTGTTATAACATGCTTGCGACTTACACTTAACCAAAGAAAAAAAAGCTTGCAAATTACATTATAATGTGATAAAAGTATAGTCAAAACATGCGTCAAATTTAGATTTTTGGGGTTGCTAGTGAACAAAAAAATTTCAAGGCCAGCGATATTCGATTCCCATTACCTCTTGACCAATACTTTGACCTCAGTTACGCCGCGACCGTGATCTTTACATATCCCGATACCGTAGATTTAAGACCTTGATCCAACTTCACCACTAATGCAGAAATTGGATACAACGACATGCAGTAAATAGGGAGACTAGCAAACATTCCGATAGATATTGCATCTTCTACCCTACTATGGAACCGGTCTACCACTGGATCCCACACCGCTTTGGCCTTCAAAGAGGCACCCAAAGGCAAACCCAAAAAACTGTAGGTAAAAGAAAAATCCAACTTCACACCCAGGTTCCAAAACCAAGCCCTCCACCTCACTGATCTCCCCCATGGGAATGGTTTTACTTTTACTCAAATTCATCCAAAGCCCCAAGACTGACTCATAACAAAACACATCTAAAAAATCTAAGTTGACTCTCCTCTCCTCCGCAAAAGATAATCATATTATCAACAAAGAGGAGATGTAAGATTTCAAGCCTTCCACCTGATGTATCCCCTATCCCAAACTCTCTCATAAGACCTCCTATCCTTTGCCCTGGACAACAACAAAAAGGAAAGGCAAGACAATATCTCCCTGCCTTGAACCCCTCAAGCTCCAGATGAAACCACTAATGAGCCATTCGACAATACTAAGAGAGCAGCAGGAAGAAATACACCACCCCATTTACCTTCTGCACCTGTTCTAGAACAATAGAAAGCTCCAATTCACATGGTCATAAGCCTTCTCAATAAAGGAATCGGAGGAATTATAAACAAGTCCTAACTTAATCATGTTCATGGATGATGACGATTTAGGAGCTAAAAGAAAACAACAAGAACCTATCAAAGGATATAATAGAAGTGTTGAAATATACTAAAACAATTTCAAAAAAGTATGGGATGGAGAAACTAAGGATCAACTTTGATGATCCACTCACAACTAACAACAAAGAAAAAACAACCGAGTCTTGCCCATTATATTGACATGAGCAGTTCAAAAACCTACAAAAATAAATCAAACGAATGAAAGATTTAATTGACCTAGAAATTGATGTGCCTTTGAACAAAAAATGAATAATAATCCATGGCCTATACCTTTCAATGGTAGTAAGTTCTTGGATAACTCCAACCATAAATCATCCATACCAAGCAATACACAAGCCAGCTCACATCAAAATTGAGTGATGCTTCTAGAGATAGGCCATTGTAATTCATTCGATTCTATTATGATTATTAAGGGCCCCTAAACAATTTTAAAAAACCTAAAGCCAGCTGAACGTCTCATAATTATGTTCAATTCCACAGAAAATCGAGGCCTTCATAGTTTACAAAGTTAGTAGGTGATAAAAATGGATAAAAATATTTGCCTAAATAGTTTCTCTTACATCTCCAATCTTTTACTTTATAATTCAATATAAGTACACCACATATGGTTGAGTAGTAACATATTCACTTACACATCTATGTCAAGAACAGATATTGAACTAAGTTATGCATAAATCACCATGCATAATTTGTTACTAAGACTGAAATTCAGAGTACTGCTTGTTCATCCTGTATATGTAGTGTAAATAAATCAGAAAACATGGAACATCATCTTCCTTTACCAAGAGAAAGTTTGCAATCAATCTGTACAAGTCTGACCAAATATGGCTTCTACCAAAGATTCCGCTGTTCTTCTCAACACTGTTGCATTGAACATTGAACTTATGGAAATTTATGGACTAGAATAAGGTGGAGCTTTAAAATAAAAATAAAAAATTAACACAATTAAAATAGGATATTAAATTAAATCCATTCAAAGCCTCCAAGGTAGATAACAATAAAAAGGTATCAGTGTACTAAAGCATTATAATTCAACATAAAATGCAATCAAGCAAACTTATAAATTCATGAGCCAATTTCCAAAGAAGAGCCAAATGAGAACTACCAAGTTATCTATTTGGTTGCAGATTTAAACCCAAATAAATAAATATTTTTAATACAACATTTTCCATTATTGGGACCCGACAAAACATAAACGTCCACTAACGCATAGGATTCAAAATGCTTGTTCATTCACTTTCCCTCCATTTTTTCAGCAACAAAACAGATGTTTGGTAAATTGAAAATGCACTTCACATTATCTTTAATATTCATAGAAGTAATGGATCTAAAAGGATAGACAATGCGTCGGTTCAAAAAAATCGAGTACTTACGGGAGACGCAGTGGACAAACCCGCCATACGCCAAAACATCTTGAATATTAAAGTGAAACCGCCTCCTGCGAATCTTTCCAAGTAAGATCTGCCAACTCAGAAACCCTAACGTCTATTAGTCGGCAGAAAGGCTCCTAAGATCTGCAAAACCAAACCCTAGAATTCCAAAACGAGGAAGGAAAGAAGAGATTGTTGTCGCTGTATCTGATGAAGAAATGGAAAGATCAAGTACATTCAAGCCCTAGATTTGGAGGGATTGGATGCGAGAGAGGCCAAATAAACCAAAATACCTGCAATCGCGGTACAGGGTCGCTTGGGGTGAAAATAGTACCATATCGCTAATCTATCTTCATAAATCTGTGATATATCGGTGTGTACAATACTAGAGGAGTAACACGCGCTACACGCGTGCATTACCTCATGTTACTAATTTAATTTTAAGAGTTCAAAAAATAAAATATTTGGTAGTTGGAAATGTACAGCAAAAGGATTATATTGCAAATAAGACCCCGCATGAACGGTTTTGGAGGAATGTTTTTACCCGCATCGTGCCCCTGTTTTTTTTTTTTTTATCCATTCGCTCCAAGTAGTGTTAAACTTATTTATCGCCCATTTAGTTTTTAAAAATAGAATTTGAAGATGAGCTTTTATGTTTCAATTTTTTTAACAAAAATGCACATTTATGAATTGTACTTTCAATTAAAGTTAGAGGTGTTATTCAAGTCGGACTAGCAAGACATGGTATGGCACAATAGTTAGTGGGCTAGGTCAGATATGGCACAACGTGATAGGCCAGGCTGGGTCAGTATTTGTAGGCCCGTGACCCAGTCCAACCCATCTCGGCCCAACCGCAATTCCCAATCCTTTTTTATTTCAAAAATATTCTTTTACCATTTTACCCCTTCAACAACTATATTAATGGCTAGTTTAGGGGGCATTTTTTGAAAATTAGTTAAAATGACGTTTTTGTCCCCCTAACAATTATATTAACGACTAGTTTTAAGGGTATAATTATTAATTTAATACCATTGACTATTTTAGTCTTCCCAACAACTATATAACGGCTTGTTTTAAGAGTAAAATTAAAAATTCACTAACTAAATTTTTCTATAAATATCCTATCATCTCATTTTAATTTTCCTCACCAATTCACTCATCTTTTCTGTACTCTACAATCATTTCTATAAGTCCTCTCATCAATAGTAGCTCAATTTATATTTTTACGAGCATTTTTTATAAACATTTTGTAATTGTTTTGAAGATTGAAGTGTGATAAAGTCTACTACAATTTCAAGTTTGTGAATTGGAAGAAGTTTATTAGTTGTTATTATTAAATAATAATAATAATAATTGTTATTAGTTAATTGTTATTATTAAAAAATTAAAATAATAATTATTTAATTAGTATTATTGTTTAACTGTTATAATTATTTAATTAGTACTATTATTTAATTATTATAATTGTTTAATTAGTATTATACTTTAATTAGTATTATTTTTAATTGTTATTGTTTAATTTTATTAAATTTGAAAATGGATTTTATTAAAAATATTAACTTAGAAAATCTTGATTATGGTAAATATAATGAATTTGATGATGAACAATTTTCTGCCAATACTAGTATCCCTACACCAAACAATGCCACATCTAGTCATCCTCTTAGGACCTAATAGATCCCGCATATCCGAAGTATGGGCTCATTTTTACTTTAAAATAATTAATTATTAATGGCCAAATAGAAGAACGGGTTGTGTTGCAAATATTGTAAGACCAATTATACATGTAAAAGTAGTCATGCCGCACGAGCCATTTTAATAGACATATAAAAAAATATTTAGAAAACCATGGCGTTAATGACCCTAGACAAGCACAACTTAGTCAAAGTAGTAGTAGTGGTGTTGTGAGAAATTAGACATACTCAAATGATAATGCGAGGGATGGCATTGCTAGATATATAGCAACTAGGGAACAACCTTTATTTTTTAGGGAGGATATTCATTTTCAAAATCTTATGCACGATTATATGAAACTTGGTTATAAAGCAGTTTCTAGAAACTCTATTAGAAAATATTGTATAAAAAAATGTAAACATTTAAAAAATAATTTAATTACTTCTTTTAATGCATCTATTTCTTGCAAATGCAACTATTCCTACCACTTCATCTGATTTATGAAATGGTAGAAATAATGGAAGTTATTGTTTTGTGACTGCACATTATATTGACAATGATTGAATTTTAAATAAAAAGATTATTACATTTCGTAACATGGATCCTCCTCATAATGCAAGTGACATATTTAATTGTATTATAAATATTTTTAGAAAATATGGAGTTCAAGATAAAAAAATTTAGCATTACTTTTGATAATGTTACTGCTAATACTACTTCAATTGATATGTTTAAAAGTATCTTAGGTCCACCATTAGATGATATTTTTTTTTTCATAATAAATGTGTTTGTCATATAATTAATTTAATGGTGCAAGATGGTTTGAAATTAATTGATGCCAAAGTAGCGAAAAATAGGACAAGATTTTTTTGAATTTTTAATTCAAATTTTAGAGCTTATGAATTTAAAAATTTATGTAACATTTTTAATTTAAAATCAAAAAAAATTAAAGCAAAAGTTACAACTCGTTGGAACTCAACCAAGTAATTATTGATTTTTATAATGAGAAGCATAGCAATCACATTTTAACTACTCTAGATTGGGCCTTAGCTTTTACATTTAAATCAATTTTAATTTTTTTTTATACTGCAACAATTAATTATTCGCATGTTTATTATCTCATTTCTTGTATTGTCATATCTAAATCATATAATATTTCTTATACTTTTTTAATACAAAGGAAAAATAAGAATTTTTAAAATATATATGCAGTAATGGAAGAAAAATTTAGAAAACATTGGGAAGAATTACCCCCAATTTTTACTTTAATTGTAGTAATGGATCCAAAAATAAAAATGAGAGGTGTAGAGCATTTTATAGATGGAATAGCAGAAATTTTAAATTGTCAATTAAAAATTACTAATGAACAAATAAAAAGCTTATTATATGATGTATTTAATAAATATGTAATAAAATGATATACCACAATGCGACACACCAACCACTACTTGAAACGTGTAACTACAAGTCAGCTTATGCTCAATCATTTAGCTCATGCTCGGTCATTCATCTCGTGCTCGGTCATTCATCTCGTGCTCAGTCATTCAGCTCATGCTCGGTCGTATAACTCATGCTCGGCCATATAGTTGATGCTCGATCATATAGCTCATCCCCGGTCTGTCAAGGGCAAGACCCCCAAAGACCGAGCTCATATCATTAGAGCAGGATTGCTCTCTTGCAAAGCTAACATGTATAAGCGCAAGCCTTCAGTACGATACATCAATGATCAGACCTCATCACCGCCTCAATGTGCACTGAGCAGGAAATACGGAAACAATCTCCAACAAGGAAACTGTCACACTCTGTTGCCATATTCAACAAGGTAACTGATATCTCCAACAATCCAATCCCTATCTTCATGGCTCCAAATCCTAATCAACTTGGGAAAGACACTGCCTATAAATTAAACCCTAAAGGTACGCTTTATTGGGATGCTCATTATTTGGTTTTCATTACAGTCTTTCAATTCAGTTTATTGACTTAAGCATCGGAGCGGCTACCGCCGGAGCCAACCCAGTGGTCCTCTGATCTTCTGTTTTGAGTATTTCACAGGGAGCCGAGCTTGGATCTTACGTAGGCCAAAAAGTGCAGCATCATAAAATATGGTAATAATGAAATTGAAAATGTTGTTTCCATTTCTTCTTCTAACGTTTTGAGTAAAAGTCATGCATTTGCATTTCTTAATAGGATAAGATCGCCAAGTACTTCTTCTTCCCCCTCCTCTTCCTTTTCCTTTTTTTTTTTCTAACTTTGAACTAATTAGATATTTAGAAATTGACATGGTGGAAATAAAATGAAAGGAGCTTTCCTATGTTTTCTATCATGACCTGTAATCTACTAATACCTCCAGTCTCAACAATAGCATCGAAGTCTGCTTTTAGTGCAAGTAACAGGGTATTAGATGAAAGAAGATCCATGGTGGTATCAGACATTTTGGAGGCCCTCATTTGCATGAAGGATTGGTGTTGGTAGGTCTCTTGGTGTGAAACTAACCTAGAAGGAGGGGGGATTGAATAAGTTTGTACTAAATTTTCAGTTTTTCATCCACAACACTAATATACAATAAGGATAGCACAATATATGAATTGAAATTCCAATCAATAAACACTTAATATTTTCAATTCAACAATAAGCTAAATCCACCCAATGTAGTAGCAATAGTGTTCAACACACAAATCAATTTCAACACAAGCCGAATTGATTAACTAATCCAATTCAAATGTCAATTTCACAATTCAAGTACAAATTAAACTACGTCATTAATTTTCAATTCCTCAATTTAATAAATAATTCAATTACTCAATTAAGGTTCTCAATTATTCAATTGATGTCAAATTTTCATAATTCATGAAAACCTAAATCTAAATCAAGCGAAAGCATTCAAGTAGAGCAAATTGAAAATTGTAAAGCATGAAGAGTTAGAGAGTTTGTAAACCAAAGTGATGATGGAGAAACCACCATGAAAAATTATCCGTGATATAAAACTCTAAAGCCGACTATGCTCATGGAATAATCCACTATGTGTGAAATTGATTATAACACGATGATGACCTAGACTTAATTCCTCAAGTTCCGTTATACTCAATCATCTTCAATCTCCCTTGAATCCACAAGTCTCCACCATAGCTGAAATATTTATACAATCGCAAGCTCCTTACAGTTTCAGAATCCTCTGATCGACGCTCTTCACAATTGCAAACTCCATGCAACTCGGACTCCTCCAATCACTTAACAATCGAATCCACAAGATTGAACTCCACAAATTCTTCAATTGGATGAATTGATGATTGAGGCTCCTTGATTGAGTTGGATCAAGTGAGATGATCAAATCAATGAATGATGAGAGTAGAGATGTAGATGAATTACATATATGAAATTTCTCTTATAAAAGTCCTAAATTCTCTCAAGTGTTTAGCTCTCACACACTGAACTTTCTCTATTTCTGTTCCCTCCTCTCTAAAACTGAATTTTTGTGAATTTATAGTTTTGCGATCAGATCTCAAAATGTGTTTCAAAATAGAAAATATTTCTATTTTCGCACAGTATTCATTCGAACAAAGCAATAGATCGTTTGAACGAGCACCACTCGTTCGAACGAACATCAAAGGATCATCAAACGATAACCTTCTAATGTTCACTTCATCATGTCTATCAAATGATGATTAATCACCTTCTGGTGTTCGTTCGAACGAGACACTTGGTTCAATCGAACGAGCAACACAGGCTTGGTCATTTTCTTATTGCATTGTGAACTCAATTTCCCTAAGTGTTTTTGAATATGCATTTATGGAAAAATTGTTTCACAACACATTTCAACTACATACATATGATGATATGATGTCAACTATATGCAATGCATGTAATGTATGAGTGTGTGAGATCGAAATCAAAACAAAAGTCTGAAAGATCCAAAATACCCTTCATGAACTAAGCCGGCCGGTAGATGTGCACGACAATGAAGCTTGAACCATCTTGAAATAGAACGGGACATTGAGTCATTCTAAGCCTAGGACTAATGTAATGATTATAATCAAAGCACGTTTTGTCAAACTAGATTAGGCAATCACAATATCGGACCCTTGGTCCTAACAAACTTCCTCTTTAGCAATCCGTGACAAAACTGCACCATTAGTACTAGACTACAATACATCAAAATATATAACCCTCAAAGAACCAAAGAGAAGGAAATTATACATTTTGACCTAGTATTCTTTACTATATAAACACTTAGTATTACTCAAAAGCAGTTACACATGTTTCCTATACATTATTAAAAAATAAAGGATGATCCCAAAAAGGTACTACGTCAAGTGTACTGATCTAGCCGTCCACATTAACCCTAACTCTAGATGATAAATCAAATAAATGGTAGGAAAGTGAAAAAAATGGACCTAAGGACTTACCGAAACAATGAACGATGGGAATCTAAAACTGATCAATGAAAGTAGAGTCCTCGACACGTAGATCACACTAACTGGAACGAAATATGTAAATGATGAATACTAGGATCAATATCAAGCAAGAAATGTGAGGAATTTGAGAGAAAACTTGATAAAACAGCAAGAAAATGGTTCAAATGAGTGGTGACTCGCATGTTTGAACTGATCAGCCACTCGTTCGAACGAACAAGTCACCTTTGTTCAAACGAGCCTTCGTTTGAATGAAGATTCATTCAAACGGGCATCAATAAGTGCTCTTCTCTAAAAAAAAATAGAGTGTCCTACTCTGTTAAAAAATCCTTTACTCAATTCAACTGGGAAAAAATAGGGAAATTTTTTCTCAGAATTTTTTTTTATTTTTAGCAAAAAAACTCTATGAAGAAATCAATTATCTACAAAGCTAAAACACAATCTCAATGTTTTTTAGTTGAAAGAAAAATTTGTAGAACATTTTAAGTAGCATAGAGAGATTGAAATATGTTCTAAATTGAATAAAAACATTCAAGCAATCTTAGAACACTTAAACACACGCAAACTAACTCTCTACTCACTCAAACATAGTGTTTAGGCATATGCAACAACTTCAACCATGAATGTTCTTATGTCAAAGTTAACTCTATGGTATTGAATGATTTATACTTCAATACGAGCAAATAACCATAATCAATCAACTTAGGAAATTTTGATCATTTCCAACCAAAACTCCTCCTCAACTAAAGCCAAATTTGTAAACTTGAATTTGCACTTTTCTCACATTTTGCAAGGTAGCTTTTATACAATTGAGTAAGCTGCTATTTTCAAAGTATTTTCAATGCTAGCAAACATACTATTTCAAAGGTAACCCTTTCCTTCCTCTCATTTGAAATTTTATTTTTGTGTGTATGCCATTTTATTTTTAGGCTTTTTCTTTTAGGTCCTTTGATTTTTTCAACCTAAATCTATATTTCTAGCCATGGACTTATTGAAGTATAAACATAAAACCATTAAATCTAACCTATCTGCAAGGCAATCTCATGTAAGAAGTATGCAAGACTAAAGACTGTGAGATCACAAGTAGATTGAAAGATTATATGCATTCAAGTGATTAAGACTAAGTGAAGATAGTAATAAAATGAAGTACATAAATCATAATCTCAAGTACTCAAAATGCATCTTAATTCATTTTTTTTTAAAAAGATCATCATTAGCAATGAAGATAAAAGAAAAATGTGTTTGAATTTTTGGATTCACAAATGTATAAAATGAACCTAACTATGAATTAAAGGCAAAAACCCAACAAGATAAACCATAGACCTAAAATAAATGAAAAACATTAGCTCACCTAGATTATGGAAATATGACAACTTCTTCTCAACATAAATAAATTTTTTTTTTTAAAAAGACATATTGAAACAAGAAGTATTAAAGCACTTCATAGGGAGACTCTAAAATAAGAGTGAAATATAAGATCCCTAAATTGCTAAACTTTCTTTTAATCATCTAAGAGAGGAATTTGTTTTCTCGAGGAAGAAGCAAATTGGGATGGTGACTTGCACATTCCTTTTCAAGATATTTCAACTTGTCATTCCTAACCCAAATTTGTTTTAAAGGTTTTTTGGGATTAGGTGCGACATTTTGAACCTTGGCCCTCTCTACCTTAGATTAAGGACTAGGAATAACATGAGCTTTCTTAAAGTTAGTCATGCCAATAATATTTTGAGCCATGCTTCTAGATCTTTGAACATGAGTATTCAATTGTTGTTTCAAAGAAGCTATCCTCATTTTGTGTTCTAAGGTCATGAGATGAGAGCTTTTTTATTTTGTCTTAGCAAACCCACATCTCCTCCTAGAGTGACCATCAACCTTGCAATAAGAACAATAGAGTGATATAGGTTGATGTGGAACTTGAGGATGTGATTGAGATTGTGGTTGATGTTGTGTTTGCCTCTTAGGTTGAGGTGTCTCTACACCTTTTAGCTTAGGGACAACAAATACAACTGGCTTTAAAGTAGAAGATTGGTTTTGAGTGGATGTTAAAAGCTTGTTTTTCTCCAAGAATTTATCATAACCTAACCCACTTTTATTATTCTAGATTTGACGGTATTAAGCATTTTTTCTAAATTATTTGACCTAACCTCAAGAATGATTTTAACAACCATTACTTGTTTAAGTTCGTCACTAAGAGAGTGAATTTTTGAAATCAATTCGTTCTTTACAAGAACACAAGTTTCTAGGGATGACCTAAGTTTCCCAACTTCTTCAACTATCAAATTCTTCTCATGTTCTAAGCTTTTTACATTTTCTAAGAGAGAGAATTTCTCTTCATTGAGTTGTGTCAACAAAGATTGATCAACCATAAGTGCACATTTCTCTTTCTCACTTAACTTGAGTTTAGTGACTAGTTTCATGTTAGATTTCTTGAGATTGAATGATTCATTAAAAAAATTTTCATAAGCAATCTCAATGTCATTTTCATTATCACTAGACACAAGATTTTCATTGTCCTTTTGTTTATCATCCTCAATAGATGAAGAGCCTTTGAGGACATTGATGATGCTAGTGAAATCCAAAATTGACTTTTTTCTACTTTAGCATCATCATCATCTTCCTCTTCATTCTCTTCCTCAACATCGGTTAGAGTTGTCTTCATTGCCCTTCTATTATTTGATTTTTTCCTTCTTTTGTTTGGGCAATCAGCGGTTATGTAACCAAAGTTATGGCAATCATAGCACTTTATAGGCTTGGAAGTGGATTGAGATGAAGGTCTTCTTCTATCACTATTAAAGTATCCTTTTTGGACCTTGCCTCTTAGATTGTTAGAATTTCTTAAGGGTTTTCTATTGTAATTTTGGGTTCCCTTAGGATTAGACATTCTATCTTTGAGGAACTTGTTGAACCTCCTAACAAACAAGGCTAGGTCATCTTCATTCATGGACCCGGGGTTAACTTTTACATCCCCTTCATCGTTATCTTATGTTGATTTTAAGACAAGACTCTAGTCTTCTTAGCTTGCCTAAAAGTTAGTTCAATGGTTTGCAATGAATCTACTAAGTCATCAATTACAAGTGAGTCTAAATCTTTACTTTCCTCAGTGGCTATGACCTTGGGTTGGAATCTCTCAGGGAGAGATCTTAAGATCTTTCCCACTATTTTGGTCCTTTCTATCTTTTCTCCTAGGTTGAAAGATGAATTCATTATGTCACTTGATTTTGCATAGAATTTAGCAAATGTGTCTGAATCTTTTATCCTTAGTGATTTAAACCTAGAGGTTAGCATTTGTATCTTGGACCTCTTAACTACCGACATACCCTCATGGGTAGTCTCAAGGATATGCCATGCCTCTTTTGAGGTCTCATATGTCATCATTTGATGGAAATCATTCAGAGTTGCTGCATTGAATATTACATTTAAACCTCTAGTGTCATAACCACTAACTCTCAATTCATGTTCATTCCATGTGTTGGGAGGCTTGGCTATGGAGGGGACTTTTGTAGTAGTGGTTGTGACCAGTGTGGTCCAACCGTCATGGACGGCGAGTCAAACTTGCTTATCCATGGCTCACAGAAATGCTCTCATGTAAGCCTTCCAATAAGCATAGTTTGAGCCGACAAATAGCAGTGGATGGGAAATAAATCCACCTTCTCTCCTCCCTTCCATTTTTCACATTAAATAGGATTCTAATCTATTGCCTTAGAAAGTGTACTCTGATACCAATTTTTTTAGTAGGTTCCTTGGTGTGAAACTAATTTAGAAGGGGGGGTTGAATAGGTTTGTACTAAATTTTTAATTTTTCATCCACAACACTAATCTATGTTTACGCGGAGGGATACCACAATGATATCACTCAAGGTCCCAAAGCGTGAATTACCTAGAAGAAGGGGGGGTTGAATAAGTAGGTCTTGAATTAAAAAAATTCTTCCAAGTTAATTATAATTTTTGGTTAAACACAAAGATGACACAATTAACAACAAATCACTCAATGTTATTATTTCAACATTTATGCCCTTCCACCAATGAATCAACCAATTCACCAACCTATTCAAACTTCACCTAATTGATCAACTAGATTGATTTTATAGCAATTGTCACAATTCAAAGCAAAATCAATTAAGCTATCAATTTTTAATTTCAATCAATTTACTAAATCAAGTTTTTCAATATATCAAATTAATGAATAATTATAGAAATATGAAAATCTCAATTTCTAAAATTAAGAGAAAACAATTCCATTAAGCACATAGTAAATTGAAAGAGATGGAAAAAGAGAGAGAGATTGCAAACCGATTGATGATGGGAAAAACTACCAAAGACAACAATCCTTGGAGTAAAACTCTAGAGCTAGGCCAATGCTCATGGAAGGAATGCACTATGATGGAAAGTGAAATACAATGAATCTACGAATGAGCTAAGTACCTCTAGTTTCGTTCTCTCCGATTACGACTTCAATTCCCCTCGAATCCTCAAGCTTCTCATAGGAAATCCTTTAAACAACCGGACCCCTCTACGGTCTGGGACTATTCTGATCCAGCCGTTCTATAATCGCAAATCCTTAGAACCTCAATGTCCACCGAGCGCTCAACGATGAATCCTTGTTGAATTTTATCTATCATCAATGGTAAATTTGACGTGAACCAAGGCTTTTTAGATTTGATTGGATCGTGTGGTTTGATCAAATCCGATTAATGGAAACGAGTAGAGATGATTATGAATGTCATGTATGAATGATCTCTCACAAGAGCTTTAAGATTTATCAACAAATTAGCTCTTACAATTTGAGACTCTTTCAATCTATTTTTGGTTGCTCTAAATCATATTCTCTCTTATTTTTGCAAAGAACTTGATTGATCCCCAAATGGCTAGAAATTATATTATAAATCTATTTTTTGCGTTCGCTCGAATGAACCATCATTCGTTTGAACGAGCACTTGCTCATTTGAATGAAAAAGAAACGAATATCAAATGAGTACAACTCAGAGGTTGTAGCAACTCATTTGATATAGAGTGTTTGAACGAATGAAAACGAATGAGAACGAACTTCTTTGTTGTTTGTTCGAACGAGCCAAGCTTCATTCGAATGAGCAATAGTAAGTTCCTCATTCTTTGCTTATTTTGTAAACTAAAATTTTTCCTTAAGTGTTTTAAAAATGCATTTTAGGAGAATTAGTTCACAACTATAAGTCAATCACATACATGATGATAAGATAAAATCTATATTCAATGTATGCATGATGTTAGTGTGTGAGATCTAAATCGAATACGAAAGTCTATTTTACCCTTTGAGAACCAAGTCGACCGATAGTGATACACAATAATGTCTCTTGGACAAACTTAGAGAAGAACGAGCATCGAGGTACTCACTCGTAGGACTTATGTAAAAATTACACACAAAACACATTTTTTCTAATCAAATTAGCCAATTATAATATCAGACCCCATGGTCCTAACAATTTACAAGAAAGATAGCACAATATATGAATTAAAATTCCAATTAATAAACACTTAATGTTTTCAATTTAACAATAAGCTAAATCTACCCAATGTAGTAGCAATAATGTTCATCACACAAACCAATTTCAACACAAGCCTAATTGATCAACTAGTCCAATTCAAATTCCAATTTCCCAATTCAAGTACAAATTAGACTATGTGATCAATTTTCAATTCCTGTAATTTAATATATAATCCAATTACTCAATTAAGGTTCTCAATTATTTAATTGACATCCAATTTTCATAATTCATGAAAACCTAAAGCTAATCAAGCAGAAACATTCAAATAGAGCAAATTGGAAATTGTAAAGCATGAAGAGTTAGAGAGTTTACAAACCAAAGTGATGATGGAGAAACCACCATGAAAAATTATACATGATGTAAAACTCCAGAGTAGGCCATGCTCATAGAAGAATCCACTATGTGTGAGATTGATTACAACACGATGATGACCCGAACTGAGTTCTTCAAGCTCCGTTATACTTAATCATCTTCAATCTCCCATGAATCCACAAGTTTCCACCATATCTGAAACCTTGATACAACCGCAAGCTCTTTACGGTCTTGGAATCCTCCAATCGGCGCTCTTTATAATTGCAAAATCCATGCAACCTCGGACTTCTCTAATCGCTGAATAATGGAATCCATAAGGTTGAACTCCACAAATTCTTCAATTGGATGAAGTGATGATTGAGGCTCTTTGATTGATTTAGATCAAGTGAGATGATTAAATCAATGAATAATGAGAGTAGAGATATAGATGAATTACATGTATGAATTCCTCTCATGAAAGCCCTAAATTTTCTCAAGTGTTTAGCTCTCACACACTGAACTCTCTCTATTTCTGTTCTCTCATCTCTCAAATTGAATGTTCATGAATTTAGAGTTTTGAAATTGGATCTCAAAATTTGCTTCAAAATAGAAAATATTTATGTTTTCACACAGTGTTCGTTTGAACGAAGCAATGGCTCGTTCAAATGAGCACCACTCGTTTGAACGAACATCAAAGGATAATCAAACGATGACCTTTTGATGTTTGCTTGATCATGTCTATCAAACGATGATCGAATGACTGAAAACGATCACCTTCTAGTGTTCATTCGAACAAGCCACTTGGTTCGTTTGAACAAGCAACATAGGGTTGGATATGTTCTTCTTGCATTATGAGCTTAATTTCCCTAAGTATTTTCAAACATGCATTTTTGGAAAAAATGTTTCACAACACATTTCAACTACA
This sequence comes from Nyssa sinensis, assembly GCA_008638375.1. Taxonomy (NCBI): domain Eukaryota; kingdom Viridiplantae; phylum Streptophyta; class Magnoliopsida; order Cornales; family Nyssaceae; genus Nyssa; species Nyssa sinensis. The sequence continues at coordinate 19,458,428 of CM018049.1, read as the reverse complement.
CACATATGATGATATGATGTCAACTATATGGAATGCATGCAATGTGTGAGTGTGTGAGATTCAAATCAAAATAAAAGTCTAAAATACCCAAAATATCTTTCATGAACCAAGTCGGCCAGTAGATGTGCATGGCAATGAAGCTTGGACCATTTTGGAGTAGAACGAGACATTGAGTCACTTTAAGCCTAGGACTAATGTAATGATTACAACTAAAGCATGTTTTGTCAAACCAGATTAGCTAATCACAATATCAGACCCCTATTCCTAATAATTGGGAGGAATCAAGACTTCGCATTCAAAATTGAATAGATGAGGAGACGATAGTAGCTTTCGCAAACTTAGACGTAGATACAGATTCGTCCCAAGTTTCGTTGGAATAAATTACTTTTTTATGTATTTAAAAAATTACATTGTAATACAAATGTAAAGTAAAAAACTATGTAAGGCTTGATCCCGAAAGGGTATGTAGGCAGTCTAGTACTTATTATAAACTAGATGCAGTCACAAAAAAAATTATTTATAATTCATTTTCATTTTCAATAAAATGTTGAGGTTTATTTATATTATAGTGTTAAATATTATAAATCTTAATCTAACAATTTTTTTAAAAGGTAAATAACTTAAAAAAATCATGTAATCTTAAAAAAAATTGACCAAAAAAAGAAGAAGAAAGGCCTAAAAAAAAAATAATGAAAGCTAAGTAAAAAAAAAAAAATATTAGATTAACTAACATTTAACTACAATGTAACAACATTAAGTAAATAAATCTTAATCCAATATTTCTTTTAAAAAAAGGTAAATAAATTAAAAAAATATATCATGTAATCTTAAAAAAAAGTTGACCAAAAAATAAAATAAAATGAAAGGCCCGAAAAAAAAAGGAAAGAAAGTAAAAAATATATATATTAGACTAACTAACATTTAATTAAAATCATACAACGTAACAACATTAAGTAAATAAATGTTAATCTATTAGTTTCATAAAAAAGGCAAATAACTTCAAAAAAAATATAATGTAATCTCTAAAAAAACTTGACAATTATTTTTTCAAAAAACCCGTGAGCTTGCACGTCTCGCCATGGGCCGAACTGGGCCAAATGGTTTCGAAGATGGGCTTGACATGACCCATTGGCCCGGATGGCCAGCCCGGCCAGTTTGACACCTCTAATTAAAGCGTACACTTTTAAGAAGCGCAATCCCAAAATGCTCATTTATTAGAAATCATAACACACTAGACAACACTGTTAATATGTAATATTACCTGATACGAGTAATTTTTTCCTATCTAAATCATTTCAAAACACTTGTATTAATGTGTGAATGAATGTTAGGTCTCGGTCTGGATTGACTTTTTCTTATTTTGGACATTTTTACCCCCGAAACCCTAGGAATCAATAAATTGAAAGTTTAAATTTTGTTTGATCTCTTTAACTTGTAAAGTACCCTATCAAGGTCATATTTTTTCATCCCATTACTTCACTTAATTGTATTTTTGTGTGATGGAATGATAGGTGTTAAATCAGAGTCGGTTTGTATTTTTTCTACAAATTTTTACCCCTCAAACCCTAGGAATCAACAAATTGAAAGTTCAAATTTGGTTTGGTCCCTTTAACTTGTAAACTACCCCACCAAGGTCATGTTTTTTTGTCCGATCACTTCACGCAATTGTATTTATGTGGGAAGGACTGGTAGGTCTATGTCTAGAGTTGGTTTCTCTTGTTCTGGAAAATTTTGTCCCCCAAACCTTAAAATACATTTCTTAAAAATTTATAACTTAGTAAGTCCAATACGATATTTCCCCCACCACACATAACACACACACACACACGCATATATATATATATATATAGATATTACTTGTTAAAACGAAGATGTGAAGATATAAAAATGTACTGTATATATTAAAAGATTCTATACATGTGTTTGATTTGATTAACAAAAAAATCTAATACATGTCCAAAAGGCCAAAAATATATGATAGATATTTGTCTACAAAAAAGAAAGAGATGAAACTAAGTGCCACAAGCTGGTCTCTTTCTGTTCCGTATTGGTCGACCACCCTATTATGTTTCCTGTGTGAGATCTAGTGGACCAACATCAATGTTTCTAGACCAGTCCCTCCTGCCACGCCCTCTAGCCCTTGTGTGTATACTCTGAGTGGTTGATCGTCTACCTATGTTTCCAACTGTGTCTCCACCCATGTCACTGGATGTTACTGTGACTTAACTTGTGTCACCGCCTTCACAGGTTCCTCATCCGGGACATGCTATGAGTAAACAGGAAACATAAGCAGTGAGACTAAAAGTCTGGGCGGAGGAGAAGCCTCATATTGCAAGGTCATGACAGTTAGCGACGAGGTCCATACTATAGATAATCTGGACTCAAATGGCTGCACAATGTTGGAGAGGCCTTAGTCGTATCTAATTGTGGGGGAAGGGGGGATAAAACCTTCTGGTTGTCTTTAATACCGAAGTTATGGCTGAGTCTAGGACTGAGTATGAGACTGTGAGCCAAGTTGAGAATGGGGTCGAGACTGAGTTTGGGGATCGGGATGGGACTGATACTAGGGCTTTTATTGCTCAAACATGCGACGCTCCTCGTATACAACCTCCAAGCAAGTGGTAGATATTCCCTGAATCTGTCGCATAGTACCCATCAAATCTATTGGAGAAGATGTAGCTTCTATAGTGCTACATGAGAGGCAGTATATATGCGCCACAAAATCCTCTTACAAAAAAACATTGGTTTTATAATGAGGTGAATGGTCACACTAATTTGATAATTTGAATTAACATAAAGTTATATCATATTAGTAGATCTCTGATGTTGGCCATTGGCTGTAACCCAATCGGTGGCCTCTTAACTGAAGGACCGACGAGTTTGTGTGTCATAGATCTATATCTCCTGACCTAGTAGGTAATATTCTGGCAATGATGCCATGACATCTATGGTATAGGGGGCCTAAATCATCTGTGCAACAAAATAGATTTTTACTTAATTTGTATGCTAATATAACAAAATATCAATTTTGAAATATTTATGTAAATACTAGCTCCTCCCTCATCTGGTTGAGCTAGTCTATGTATAATTGGGCTCAAAAGACGAGCTTTCGGGGATGTCAACTGACGAGCTCCCATACTCATGTGTCAGTAATGTCATGAATTGACCAAGAGCGTGACTACTACCATACCCTCTAGACATATCTTCTGTTTTCACTAAGGGTGTCAATCGTGTCGTGTCAAGGTGTGTGTATTCGACTATATGGGTCAACTCATATACGACATGATTAATTAATTGTGTCAAAACTCTCGATCCTAACATGACACGTATAATAAATAGGTTGACATAACATGACCTGTATAACCCATTTAATAAATGGGTCGTGTTAACACGAGTTACACAACATGACCCGTGCAACCTATTTAATAAATAACCGAGTTAAAATTAACACGATTAACAAATGTAATAGGTTTTGACACATTTAACATGTTTAACCCGTCTAATAAATGTACTTGTTAAGATTTTCTCCTTTTTTATTATATTTTTTCTTATACATTTTTATTAAATTAAAATATAATACTTTTAAATTTTTATATTAATACTTATAATATAAAATAACATTAATTTTTTTTTCTTATACTTATAAAAACTATTTATTATTACGTATAAATATATAACATATTCTTAATTATTCGTGTTTATCTATGTTAATCGTGTCAACCTAACCTCGACCTGTTTAATAATTGTGTCAATCGTGTCAACCCATTTATGACCCAAACCCATTTAACCTCAACCCAAATCCACTAACTCCGTGTCGTGTCATAAATTGACACCTTTAGTTTGCACATACAAGTGAATACTGTTTATTTCATGATTCTTAAACACATTTTCCAGCATTACCTCGACAATATTATCATCAACGATTTCCAACGGCATGTATTTTATCAACCGAGGTCCTAATATTGATGGAAATCTACATTTTATCCTCAACTGATAGAGATTTTTGTCTAGCTGCAGTACAGTGTAAACAATATCCAGAAACTAAGTATAACTAGTTCCTTCAAACAAAATAGTTTCTTAGATTGTGAACCATATATTAAGAAGCTAACTTCAAACAAAATAGTTTCTTAGATTGTGAAATCTTTGTCAAATGGACACTCATCAAGAGAAGATATATAATGAACATAAGCAACTGAAAAACATTAAAATTAAAGTATTTATACTAAAAAACAAGGACTAAAAATCCCAAATCTTACAAAACAAAACCAACTTGGGAAAGTTTCCATCAAAGAAAAGTTGACATTTATTACTGCTTTGAGTATTATTATAATTATTACTAGAAGAAGAAGAAAATCAAATGTTTTTAAAAGAAAGTAAATAAAACCCAGAAAGTATTTTGGAGCTTTGGAGGTTTCTGATGATGAATCCCAAATCTAAGAGAATTGGGTACCTCTTAAACATACTAATAAAACTTGTTTTTCTAGTTGTGGGATGACACATTTTTCATGTCTCTGTTAGCCCCATCAACATAAAGCATGATAAGATCAAAGCTAGTCTACTAGTGCTTATTGAGAATATTTATCAAGCTTATAGGCTATACGAAAAATATTTAATGAATCATGTTAAGTGATGTTCAGATTAAACTACCATTACAACAAACTCAACCAACAAACTCAAAACACAAAATCAAAATAAAAAAATGAGTAAAAAATCATACCTCGGAAGATCATAATGGCATGAGAGTGAAAGAGTGTGAGACACAAACACTTGAAAAAGTGCTGTTGAACGCAGAATGTGAGAGAATGAGAGAAAACAACTAAACAAAGAGTGAGAGAGTGAGAAGGCGAGTGCTGCTAAATGTATGGTTTGTTGGCACTGTATAGACCGCCCCATAATGACTACTTTCTTGCTCTATTTTCCTTATTCTTTTGTCAAGTCGTAATGGAGAGAGGCACAACGTAAAGAATTAGAACAGGAAGAAAAAAAGAGCAGGTGGTGGGGTTTTTTTTTTATAACTTATAAAAGCGCACATTAGAAATGCGTCTTTTAAAAACGCACTTTAGAAATGTGCTTTTTAAAAACGCATTTTCAAAAATGGGCTTCTTGAAAGCACATTTTCAAAATGGGCTTTAATGGGATAATTTTGTAGAACCTAATTAGACCTATAGCCTTAATCAAAAGCGTAATTCAAAAATGCGCTTTTAAAAGGCGCACTTCCAAAATGTGTTTCTGTTGAAATTTTTTATTAGAAGCGCATATTGAAATTGTGCTTTTAAAAACTACATGCGTTCGACAAACAAATTTAAAACCACTTAGTTTAGGTTAAAAAGAAAAAAAGGCACGAAATGGGTCAAAAATTCAATTTTGGAGCGTGAGCCTATGCTCATTTCTTTTTTGGTTTGAAGTCTATTAGTTTTATCTTGTTTTTTGATTTGAGAATTTTTTTATGACATGCATTTTTATATTTTTCTAAATGTCTATTATGAGGGCAAAATGTCACTCACCAAATAGTATCATGCGATGTGCTGGGGAAGGAATGTAGTGCCCAAATTGCCCTTGTTTAATGTGGTTTGGACAAAAGGTTATGGCCGAGCCAATTATAACTTTGTTTGAATTTGTCTAGACTATGTCACGGTGCCCTATCCTGAGCAGAGCTGAGCACCACCTAAGCCAACTATTTGCCGAAACATAGCTCAAACACGGGCCTATCGGTAACTCATACAATCAAACCAAGTCAACCCTTTTCAAATATCCCAAAACAAAAAGAAATCATAATCCCAAGATAATTGGGAGCATAACCCCATTATAGGTGCCATTCATGGCGATATGTCCTCCCATAATTAGGAAGTTACTTGTAATCAAATCACATATTTAAACCCTAGACCCTATACACACCAGGTATGTAATTCTAGGCAATATTACGCCATCTCAAGCAATAACTTACTAGCCTTCTTACATCTTTTATTGCTTCTTCAAGCAGTCTTCTAACTTGACCGTTAGAGAGCCTTTGGCAAGTATCACACCGATGTCGCATAACTCCTTCGGATAGTTTTTTCTTTTTTTGTAGGAGGGAACTCTAATTCTTGATTTTTCACTTCCACAAATTGGCCCTTATATTAAAGTCTCGAGAGTCATATACTTAAAGATCAACTCTTTTCCATTAATTATCTTTTCTCTTCCAAAAACCTTTGATCGTTATCAACAGATGGTATAGGCAAAGGATGTGGAAAAGGCATACGTGGTGCAGCCTGTAACGTTGGTTTTCATATAGCTGACTCTCTTTGGCTTGAAAAAGTCAACAAATGAGACCACCTAATCCAGGATCAACAGATTGAGGGAAATGTTGCCATAATCCTTAATGCTTAAATATGAGAAATGTGAAACACAATGCATCAACAAATAGTGTTCATACAAGTCATGCAATAACAAATTAGTAAGTTACACCAGCAACACAATGCTGATGATGAACATGTGTCTACCACTTATAGCTATGTTGGGGACGACTAGAGTTAGCAATGTGGAAATGACAATCCACCCCTAGTGGATAATCCAAACCCTATTCAAAATTGGGCTAAAGACCGACGTCTACAAAGGAACTCATCCTAAAAGATATCTCAGAGGGACGAAGCCTGAACTGCTAGAGTCCAACCATTATAGGGTCCTTTTGAAAAGGAAATTGAAGAGATCCTCAATCGTAAAATTGATGAGATAAAAAAGAATGGGCTTCGGTCAAATGGGTAGCTCGGGAGGGATATCCATAACTTTATAAAGAATCTGTACTCTAGGGAGATCCTCAGAAAGCAGCCCCTAAAGAACTTTGCGGTTCCGAAGTTCAAGTACTACAATGGGACCTTAGACCCCATCAACTACATCTATCACTATAGGCAAGTGATGGCTCTATTTAAAGGAGAATACGCCTCATTTTATAGGATCTTACCTTCTAGCCTGGAAGGAACCGCCTTGAGCTAGTATCATAGCCTAGCATCAAGCTTAATACCCAAATTCTCCAAGATATGTTTGGTCTTCCTAACATAGTACTTGACCTGTGAGGATATCAAGAAAGACGTCGAACACCTTTTCATAGTCTGGATGAAGCACGTCACGTCCCATAGGGAGTACGTCAAATGATTCAAGTAGGAGATGCGAGGAAGTGGACTAGTGTGATAACAAAATTTCCATGCTTGCATTTAGAAGAGGGATGCGTATGTCACACCCTCTCTTCGATTCTCTATTTTACAAGAAGCCAGAAAACAAGGCCAAAGTATTTTTTAGGGCCTAGAGATACATCACCTTTGAGAAGGAAAAAGAAAATCCTTATGCGTCAATCTTTGGACAACCGTGCCGCCTAAAAAAGACAAAAACTAGGGCAAAATCAGTAGACAAGCCGGGCAGATGGCTTAGAATGCAAAAAGGAAGAGAGATGATCGACCTACGGAAAAGGATTGCACACCCCTCACATTACTGATCAATCAGACCCTTCACCAAGTGGATGATCAACTTTTAGGTTAGCATACCATTGCTATAAAAATTGACCCAACTAAGAGTGAGCTAGATAAATATTATTCTTTTCATAGGGACAAGGGTTACTACACCAGGAATTCATATCGAGAAGTTAATTTCTCAGGGTTACCTCAAGGAAATCATTCAAAAGGCTACCTAAGTAGGATTGTTCCAACAACTAAGTATGGAAAGAAGGGAACAACAACCTACATAGGAAGATTGGCATTCCCTCCATCACAATAAGAGCTTTAGATAGTAAACATTATGCAAATCACCACTCCATTAGAAAGGACAATTAATAAAGAGAAATAGATCTATTATAAAAATGTTAGAGAGATTGTCATGGTTGACACATTTGCTTCATCTAAATTGTCAGGAATACTGACCTTCATTTAATAAAATCTACAACTAGTACATCTTCATCACTATGTTGTATTTGTCATCTTAGTCTAGATGGATAATTACTTTATCCACATAGCATTGGTAGACAATGGTAGTGCAATCAACATCTTGTTCCTACATGCCTTAAAGGCAATGAGAGTCTAGATAGACAGGTTGATCCCTAGAGAAGAACCCCTTCCAGTTTTAGTGGAGGGGTAACATATTTAAGGGGCAATGTATCACTTTTTGTAGTGGTTGGCCTAGTAAACTTGATGACATAGTTTTTCGTGGTGGACGCCTCCTCCCCTCATAATGCTATATTCGGGAGGACTTGGATCCATAAGATAAGGGCAATGCCATCCACCCTTTATCAAACTCTAAAGTTCTTCACTCCCACAAAGAAATGACATATAGACGAGTTTGAGATTAATGATGACCAAGTAGTTTTCTAGAGCTACACTGTTGTCGTGCAAAAAGAGTCAAAGAAAGCGGCTCCTAATTTTGGGTTCACTCAAAATGGAAAGGCAGTTTTGGGAGCGAATTAACAATGATAGCACTAAAGTTCAGTTAACGATGAAGAGTCTCCAAACTTAGACACTTCTGATGATGATGAAACCTGATTAAACTTGGTAAAAGAAGGAGTCGAGCTAATGCAACTAGATCCCGATCTTAGAGAGAGAATAACCCGAATTGGGTTAGTGTTAAGCAAAGAAGAAAAAGAAGAGTACAGTCAGTTCCTCCAGAAAAACCAGGATGTATTCACCTGGTCTACCCAGGATATGCCAGGGATTGATCCTAGGATCATTCGCCATCGGTTGTACGTGAACCCGGATAAAAAACCTAACCGACAAACGAAAATGACTTTTGCCCCTAAGCGAAATGAAGCTGTCACATCTTGAAATCCACCTTATGCAGATTAGGGACTATGACCGACCAGTTAGTTACACCACCCGCATCCACCTTGTGCGGCTGTGAGTAATGCAACCAACCGAAGGCTATTTCTAACTTATTCCAAGTTGCTTGCATTCTTTTAACCTTTATTTGGTAACAAAAACACCAAGGTTATTTTTTTTCGTGAATGCAATACATACTTGGTAGAGTTTTGCTAATTTATTACTTATACATTATACAAGTTTACAACATCATGAGCCCAATATATTACATCTCATAACTAATAAATATCTATTACAAGTCTACTAGACTATCTCTTTTCTTACTCTAAGTTGAGGTTTACTCTTGCTAACTAGAACACTCTTTGTTGTGCTCTAGCAGGTTCCTTCTAGGCTTAATTTTTTTTTTTTTATCATAGCTTACTGTCTCTTCTATTTTTGGAATACTTAAAATATCCATGGATAAACCCATTTGAGCTTTATGAAAAGCTCGTAAGTAACACTGGTATCTTATTATGGGTTTTAGAGAAACCTGAGGTATCTTTACAAAGATAGCGTAGACACCTTTTTTTGTGACCCTTGATTAGGTAAGGACATTTAGGTCATTGTGCTTAGAGTCCCATCTCAAGTAGGACTTTTAGTCAAAGTCCCACCTCTAGTAGGACTCTTTTATCAAAGACCCATCTCTAATAGGACTGTTCCCGTTAGAGTCCCATTTCTAGTAGGATTCTTCTACCCGTCAAAGGGCGTTTTGGTAATTTCGACACTGGTTTGCCCATATAGGGCATTTTGGTAATTTTGGCACCATTTTACCCTCAGTGGGACTTTTAGGCCACTTGAGGAAAATTTTTATACTTTTATGTCATTTTACCCATCTAGGGGTAATTTGATAAGTTTTGCCATTAGGTGACAAATTGGGAACATTTTCATGCCTTAAGGGGTAATTTGGTCATTTCACATGCCTTGTGACAATCTAGTGATTTTCCACCAAATTAGGGAAGATTTGGTGTTCTGAAGTGATAGTAATTTATTCAAGTATAATTAGGACTTTTCATTTTTAGAGTTTTCATAAATCTAGTTGCTTGACATTTCCTTTAGAGGAGATTCATTGAACCTAGACATTTATCTATTTCTTAGAATAAACTCACTCACATGGGTGCATTGAGTGTGCACTCATGTCATTAGTCCATATGTAGCTTAGTTGGCATGTAGGATGTATTGTAGCCATCTCATTGGTTGACCTATTTAGGTTTACCCATGTTGTATCTATATACCTTACATTTAGGTGTATACATTATGTATATATATAAATATATAGGATACATACTCATATGGGATAATTACTATACATTTCAGATTATTGAAAAATCCCTCACAATTATCTTTTATTTTCTTTTTCATTATTTAAGAATAATCTATTTATCTTGTGTTCCATTGGCTCTTGCATGTAGCATTCATTTTGATAGGATCATGCATTTTCTATAATTCATTTTAAATTCATATTTAAATCATTTATTGAGGATATTCATGATTTAGGATTTTCATTTAATTTTATTTTTTTTAAATCATGTAAGTATCACTTAAAGTATGATCCTAACTCTCTATTTGTGAGGTCAATTGTGGGCTATTGGATCAAATCTCACCTTTTGGCCTACAAATAGACCCCTATGGTCACCATTTTAAAGATAGACAATTGAATAGCCTTATGCTGCTAATACTACTCTAGAGTTCTCTCTCACTCAAAAGTTCTCTAGTCTTTTTCCTTTTTCAAGATCGGAGCCTTGCTCAGTTAAGGGTCTCGAATCAAGTAATAAGTCGGAGCTTTGCCGAAGTGACGATCCTGAGTCAACCATTCCTAGCCAAAGTGCTACCCAACCATGACAACTAAACAAGGTATGCTTTTTTAAACCCTTTCTATTCCCCTTTCTTGGTTGATCTCCCTCTTTTATCACTCTTGATAAAAAAAAGGGATAAAATTGGAGAACTACATGACTTTGATTTCATCTTAAGATGGATATGTTGGAAGCCTACAAGCCCAAGTCAAATTCCTTTCCTTTTTCCTTTCTTTTTCTTATTTCCAGCTTATTTACTTGATCATTATTCCGATTATATGATTCTTCTTCTCTATTTCATTTTTCTTATCTTACACTTTAATGATAGAGCCTTGTAATTGAATGTTTGAGGTCAGTTCATTTGGATCGAGTGAAGTGCGTGCCTAACACCTTCCCACTTCGCTAGCCCCGAGCCTCTTTCTTTTGTTGCGTATTTCTAGTTGCTTTTATTATTTTGACCCATGTCAAGGGGTTTTTAGTATGTATTTAGGAATCAAAGCAGTGTAATTTTCTTTTATTTCTTTCGGTTTTCCTTTGAATGTTTTGTTCAAGTTGTAACGGGTTTGCTTGTTTAATTGCCCAAAACAAGCTTACAAGTCCTCATTTTTTTTATCTCTCTCAATGGTGTTCCTTCCCACTTTTAAGGAAAGAGACAATCGGGATCCCCTTACATCCATTTAGAGGATTTTTTTTTGGCGAAGGCGGTGGCAACCACAAATTGCATTAAAATTATTTCATAAAAGTTACTAGCATTCTTTAAATCATACTTGTAAACTGGTTATTGCAAATATAATAATAAACCATGCAATGTTATGCCAGCAAGTAATGCTGCATTAAACTATGCTAAATAACTTTAAACTTGATGCTGATAATCTTGTATAAGATGATTTTATGCCAAATGACTAGCTGTATGAGACGTGGTTATCACAGAGTGACTTGGGTTGTTGTGTAATGACCTTGTACACACAATGATGCTTAGTAATCGAGAGCTCTTGACTTTCTTGGGCCTACCAGCTTAAGCTTCCGGCGAGGTATATAGGGTGTCAAGTAATAATCTGTCATATACATGGCATATAAAAACTAGTAACAAAATTTATGATAAAAGCTTGAATTAATTAAAAAATTCTAGTTAGTTGTGCTTTTAGAGTCATGTGTATCTTCACCTATTGATGTAGAACACTGAGGCCTTGTGTCTTCAAGAGGTCTCTCACATCCTGCTTGTTGTAGAGCATACATTTAGACCTTTTCAACATAGTTTAAAACATGCTTGATAAAACTTTACTTTAGCTATCCAGGTTTATAGGGCAATTAAGATACAATAAAGAGCATAATGTTGTTCAAAACTAAAATCATAACTTGTACTAACATTTGAGTAATATGACAGTAAAAAAAAATACACTTTAATAAAAGGCACCAGTTCAAGGTACAGGGTTACTCACGTGTGGTCTAGAGTCCATAGTAACTTGCTAATTGACTTGCCTCTATAGTCATCTTATCTCCATTTCCATTCTTGTGATCCTCAGTCATGGATCATAATACATCGATAGTAGATTAGTACATATCTCACCTTAAATCTTGCTTATGTAATGCTTTTAGTCTCTTACAAACTTAATATTATTGTTTAATATTCCCTTAAATTCTCTAATTAGGGTTCCTAATGCTTCTTAGTTCATCTCGTAGCTTACTTTAGCCCTGAGGGGCATTTTGGACATTTATCCATTTTCATGTCTTATACTATTCCGCACTTCATTTGCCTAAATAAACTTCATTTTTGAGCCTAGAGGATCCTTAAACCTTAGGGTAGGTCCTTATTTTATTTTTTGAGTTCATATGATTGCTTAATTAAGCGTTAAGGGTAATTTGGTAATTTTACCATTTTTATCCCGTGTTTTAGGTACCAAATTATCTTAAACAAAGCTCATTTTTTGACTCGAAGGCTCCTAGAAACATTGGTATAGGCTCCTCTTTACTTTTTATACTCTTCTAGTAGCTTTATTAAGTATTAGGGGGGTGTTCGTCATTTTAGAATCTATTTCAGAGTTCTATTTTTCCCAAATAGACATCATAGTTGGGTCCGAAATGTCGAAGATACTAAACTTAGCCTATTCTAAATCGTAATTTTCCTTCTGATGGCTTATCTTAAGTCTTTGGGTATTTTTGTAATTCCACACTTTCATGTGCAACCATGTTCAGGTACCTCAATGCTCAATTTGCCATTAGGTCTAGAGTATCCAACAATGTTGGATATGCCCTTTCTAATTTTTCTCAATCTATCTAGTAGTCTGTGTATTACTAAAAATCATCTAAGAATTACACATTTTTATGTATTTGTATCTTCGGTACCTCGTTTGACTGAACGAATCCCACCGTTGAGTCTGGATCATCGAAAAATGTTAGGATAGGTACCCTTGTGGTTAAAGGGTTCATTTGATAGCTTAATTAACTTGCTAAGACTTATTTAGGATTAGTCTAGTTTGTTTGTTTATATATTTTGGGGTCCAATTTCTAAATCAGAGTTCGCCATTGAGTCCAGAATGTCCAAAAATATTGAAAATGCCTCTTCTTGCACTTTAATTGGTCTCCGCTACATTGCTTTTAGGACTAGGGGTAAAATAAAAATTTTACCTATTTATTAAAGGGCATAAAAATATTTTTTTATTTTTTTGGGGCTAAACATAATTTTCTTAAAAATCTAGGGTCAATCTATAAATACCAAGAATTATGGTTCAAGGGCATAGGGTTGAACCCACTAGTTCAGTGTTAAAATAAGTGAACCCATTGATTTTCTCTATAAGTCAACCGGTTTACCCTTATTATAAGTGAACTGGTTCAAAAATTGTCAAAACCGACCAATCGAAGTTGGTTTGACACATCAGCACCTAAGCGTCTTAAAATGACACCGTCTAACTTATGATTGAGACTCGTTTATGTCCGCAGGTTAGCCCAAATCCGTCACAGACCCAACCAGAACCCGGGTCATTGTTCATAGTCTTCCCCTAGTAGGGTTTACTGTAGTATGCTAAAACCTAGAATTTCAAGCGCTCTTTCGAGGCATTTCAAAATTCATTCAAGCCTTTTCCAATTCCAATCGATTTCTAGAAGCTTTCTCTATATTTTTGCATTGATTTAACTCATTGAATTGAACTGGGGAGCTTGATCTCAAGCTCTTATGGCCACACCTGCATATCCCTTGTGTGAGCTCACCTCTCAACCAAATTGTGTGAATCTTTTTTCTATTATGACCCCCTCTCAATGATGTTTCATCCCCCGTTCATAAATTTAAGCTTTTAGCTTGATTCAAGCATTTTCTTTTTGGACCAAATATTGTTCATCATCGGCTCTCATTGTTCTTAAAGACTACTTTTTATAAATTTTTTTATTTTTGTGAACCTTATATCGTTTAGTCTCATTGTCATTCCTGAACCTTGTGATTTGATAACCCTTGTCATTTTGAATCCTTTTTGTTGGGACTATTTATCTATCCTTGATTGACAAAACCATCATTGATTTGTAAAGTTCAGCAAGTTATTGAGTTTAGAGTGTTCAGACCTTATGTTCTCTTAAGAAAGTCTGGAACTAGTCAAAGGCTATCATATTTCCAGTTGCATAATTCAAATATCATATGGTAGGGCTTGGAAAGTGATTGGTGATTTTGGATTTGATCTATCTTACACACATCCACTTATGCATCTAAACTATTTTTATCATTTCAATATATTACTATGTGATGTGAAGTTGATTAATAAATAATAGTAGCTCATTTGATTATGTTTTTTCACTTCAAATTATTTAACAAGTGGGCTATTATACTTCATTGATTCAAAACTAAAAAAATTGGGCATTTACACTATATTTATTTGAACAAACGAACTATTCGTTCCCACAAATATAATAGTGTACTTTTCGTACATTATAACGAATTATTCATCATCTATTGGTTCGAACGAAAATTCCAGAGCTCCATTATTGGGAATTTCATTCGAATAAATGAGCCCATGAATTTTCTAGTAGCTTATCTTATCACATTCGTTTGATAGCTCATTCGAATGAATTAAGATTTGTATGAACGAATATCCTATTTGTGGTAATGAATGTCGCAATAGTTAGTTTCCTGTTTTAATTAGGACCGCGTTTTTGGGAATGAAAACCCTTCATATAAAAGGATTTGACTTTGTTTTATGAGGTGAGAACTTTTGGCTGCTTCAATATTGTTTTACAATAATCTTTCCAAAAGGTTTTCACCTTGCATATCATGTTCACATAAATCAAATCCTTTGAACAAGAACCTTGAATCATATTCTACATATCGTTCATTGAGTATAAGCTTGTGGAGTTCACGTTTGTGCAATCACCGAAGTTCGTGATTGCGTAGAGTTCACAATTGTGTTGTGGTTTGCCGTTTATGGATTTCGAAGCGGCGGATTCACTTGCGGGTACTTTGAGGATTCGAATTTAAGAAGATTTAGATTGTCAACAAGACTTAAGGGACTAAGTCAGTGTTTGTATAAAGTCTGTAATCATCAAACATCTTCTACTGGATTCACATCTAGGTCAGCACCCCGAGGTTTTCCCAAGCAGATTCAGTTAATCTATGGAGGATTCCTCATCAACAAATTTGGTGCAATGTCTCTATCTTTTACTAGTGCTTTATTTATTATTGCTATAGTTAATCATTGCTTGCCATTGACTTTGATTGCACTCACTAGAACTTTAATTATCATATAATTGAAGAGATAATCTTATTCTCCTTGTAGTAAAATTAAAATCGACGAAGATAATTTTAATTTTCCATATAGACCTAATCACCCCCCTCTAGGTCTAATGCTTGACATCTAGACATATGTTGGGCATTTTACTTTTACAGATTCTTATGATCGCTTCATTCACAAATGTTTTCATTCTAAAAAATCAACAAAGGGACAACGAGAGAAATCATCAACCAAGACTAGGATGTACCTCTTGCCACCTAGACTTTCCATCCATATTGAACCGATGATGTCCATATGAATTAATTCCAAGGCACGGGAAGTGGCAAGAGAGGAATTTTTTTTGTGTGAAACTCTTGTTTGCTGTGCTTTTTGAAAAGTTTCACACACTCTGGATTCTTTAGCTTAGGTAACCTTTAGACTAGGTCATGGTTAGCCAACCTCTTTAGTTTCTTGTGATTGAGGTGACCTCGCCTTTCATGCCATAAGTTGCAAGAATCAACCTTGGTACTATTGCATGTGACATTCAGGTTGGGATTTATGCTATAACAATTGTCAGATATCCTCAACCCTTCTAATACATACTTTCCATTTTCATCAATCACCTTACAATATTTCTTGGTGAGGTGCGCATTGAAATTTTCATCACACAATTGACTAATGCTAATAAAGTTAGCCTTTAGTCCTTCCACATACAACACATCATCTGACCTAGGAGAATCACCTAAAACAATTGTTCATTTACCTAGGATATTAGATTTATTTCCATCTCCAAAGGTGACCGCCATTTCCTTATGGTTCACAAAGTTTGTGAAAAAGGGACCTATCAGCAGAAATGTGTCTTGAGCAACCACTGTCAAGGTACCATTGACTTGAGTTGTTAGCATTAAGAGATGTATGAATCATAAGACATTTTAACTTGTCCTTCCTAACCCAAACTTGTTTCATTGGTTTTTTGGGGTTAGTGACAACATTTTGAACTTTAGTTTTTTTTTTTTTTACTTTTATTTGAGGCTTAGAGTTAGCTTGTGGCTTCACATGATTAGTCATTTAAATGAATTTTTGTGCTAGACTCCTAGACTTTTGAACAAAGGTATTCAACTTTTGCTTCATTAAGGCAAATTTTAGTTTTTGCTTATTAGAATGTTTTGTGGTTGTACATGTTCTTTCCTAGTAGCTCTACTTAGCCTTCTAGGATGACCATCAACCTTACAAAAAGTACAATAAGGGGCTTTGGGTTGTGGTTGAGGTTGATATTTGGATTGAGATAGCTCTACTCCTTTTTTCTTGGAAGGAACAAACCCCATTGGCTTGAAAGTAGAAGAAGTGTTTTGAGTAAATGATGATGGCTAATTAGGATTTAAAAATATATCATAGCCAATTCCACTATTATTAGTTTTGATTTGGACAGAATGAAGCATTTTTCATAACTTATTAGACTATCCTCAAGAGAGATTTTCACATTTTAGCTTGCTTAAGTGTTTGGATTGAGGAAACTCTACTCCTTTTTACTTGGAGGGAACAAACACAAATGGCTTGAAAGTAGAAGAAGTGTTTTGAGTGGATGATGATGGCTTATTAGGATTTGAAAATCTATCACAACCAAATCCACTCTTATCAGTCTTGATTTTGACATAAATAAGCATTTTTTCTAGCTTATTAGACTATCCGCAACAGTGATCTTCACATTTTTAGCTTGCTTAAGTTTTTGATCAAGAGATTAAACCTTAGCAACTTTCTTTTTCTCACTTTCACTAGTCTCTAATGATGACTTAAGGTTTCCTACCTCCTTATCCAAGGAGTTTCTCTCTTGCTCCAAGGATTTGAGCTTTTCTAAGAGAGTTGCCTTGTGCTCATTGAGTTGACTCAACATGGCTTGATTAACCTCTAGAGAACTTTTCTCATTCTCACTTATCTTAAATTTAATGTCCAACTTCAAGTTAGCCTTTTTGAGATTGAGAGATTCATTGTATACTTGCTTCTAAGTAAACTAAATATCTCATTCAGCTTCACTCTCACTATTTTCAAAATTCTCACCATCCTCTTGTTCATTATCATCAAGGGATGTAGAACCTTCAAGGGTCTTAATGGCGACAATAAAAGCCAAAAATTGACTTTCCTCTCCTTCATCCTCTTCATCTTCTTTTCATTCTTCTTCCTCTTTTTCACCATCGGTTAAGGTAGTTTTCATTGCCCTCCTATTGTTTTATTTTCCTATTCTCTTATTAGGGCAATTTGTAACTATGTGGCCATAGTTATGACAATCACAAAACTCAATGGGATTGAAGGATTGATTAGAAGGTTTCTTCTATCATTAGTTAAGAAACTTTTTTGAACCTTGCCTTTGGAATTACTAGAGTTTCTAGTGGGTTTCTTAGATGAGTTTTGGCCACTCTTAGGAGTGGAAGTTATATTCTTATAAAATTTGTTAAACCTTCTAACAAATAAAGAAAGATCTTCCTCATCGAGAGACTCGGGGTCTATGTTTACTTCTTCTTGTTTTAGACTTTCTAGATTGTCTAAGAGCTAGTTAAAAGGTTTGAAGAGACCCTACCAACTCATTCACAACTAGAGCATCAACATCTTTGCTCTTTTCAATAGTAATGACTTTTGGTTGAAATCTCTTATGTAAAGTCTTAGAATTTTTCTAACAATTTTAGGTCCATTAGTTTTTTCTCTTAGGTTATATGTTGAATTCACATTATCACTCAAGTTAGCATAGAATTCAGCAAATGCCTCAGAATCTTCCATTCGAAGATACTCAAATTTAGAAGTAAGCATTTAAAGCTTAGACATCTTCACTATGGTAGTACCTTCATAGGTAGTTTCCAAAATGCCCGAAGTCTCCTTATAGGTTTCACATGTCATGATACGATGAAATTCTTCAAGTGTTGTGGTGTTAAATATCACATTTAACCCTTTGGTGTTATAACCATATATCTAAGTTCAGTTTCATTTTAAGTGTTAGCAGGCCTGGGAACGGATGGGGTTTTAGCTGTGGCTATTGTGACTAGATTGGTCAACCTTCTTGAATGGTAAGCCACACATGTTCATCAATTACTCTAAAAAATACTTTTATATGAGCTTTCCAATAAGCATAATTTGACCCATCAAATAATAGAGGTCAGGTCACGGACCAATATTTAGGCATGCCATTCATTTACACACGAATTAGGATTCAATCAATTGCCTGAGATTGTAGGCTCTAATACCACTTTCAGAGGGACCCTAATGTGAATCTTGATGGTAAGAATTAACTTAGAGGGGGTGAGTAGGTTGTATCATAATTTTTACACAATTCAACCCATTAAAATTTGCGTGCTATCAAATCAATTCAATTAATCAAGATAAATTAACCAATTAACAAGTTAATATAGTCAATTTAAGTGGAAGTATTCATGCATCAATTAATTTCAAAATTGAAAGAAAGTAAAGAGTATAGAGATGGGAAAACCGATATGGTGACGAAGAAGCCACCACAAATCAACAATTTGTGATGGAAAACTTCGGGGCCCTAACCCAGATGAAGAGTCCACTAGGAATGCTCCGATCGAATATAGATTCTCGATGAAACGAAATCTAACTCCCTCTAGCCCCGTTCATCTCTCCAATTCTGATTGGTCTTAAATCCACAAGGTCGTTTCTCCGATGGAAACTCCATCATAATCATGAATTCCACATGATTTCAAACTTTGTCGATTGCCCGATGCTTGAATCCCACAAGAACGGACTATGTGATAATAGAAGATCTAAATTTAGGCCTTTGTTATGATTTGAATGTGTGAGTATGCAAATTATGTGAATGTTATTTGAATTTGAAAATGTGAGCTCTCAAGAACACTCCAAAATAGATTGCCTAGCAGAAATGAATTCTGGGACTTTTAACCAAAGGTCACAGATTTTAAAATGGTGCGTCAAATCCTTAAAAGGAAATGTTTGATTCATAACTTGTTTAAACGAGGGCCTTTTTGTTTGAACAAGATAGCCTTCGTTCGAATGAACTATCAAATGTGTGATTGAAATGGCTATTGTAAAAATTGTGGGAACGAGCCTTTCAATCCAATCGAACAACCATCGAATGAAAACTAGTAGGAAAGAGTCTCAGAGCTTAACCGAATGAGTGTAAAATGAGTACTTTTTGTTAGTCGGTGGAATGAGGGCACTTTCGTTCGAATGACCAACAAAATGGTCCAGAAGCTTGGAATATGAAATTAAATGCTTCCCCAATATAAAGTATGAAACTAGTTTTTCAAATAAAACCATGAGTTGTATATTTCACAATCCAAGTCCAACATATATATGTGAGAATAGTAAATATACAATACATAACTAGGTTTATTATACCTCACATGATTAGAAAGACTGGAAGATGTGCACGACAGTCAATCTTAAGAGAGATATGGGGTTTGAGGGACCTCGGGAACAAATTCTTTCTTGCCTAGAAGTTTTCTCACTATCACGGAAGAACTCCTTATAGATCACTAGAGGAAAAGAAATATGACCAAAAGACTGGTCGGTCAGAGAGAGAGAGAGAGCTAGAGAGAGATTTGAGAGAAATGATAAGGTGAAAGCAAGAGTGAACCTAAGTCTTCATTTTATACCAAAACTCGGGAATATAGAAAGATGAATGGAAGGTAAAGAGTCTGATGTGTATACTAACAAAAAAATGGCTGATGGAATGCTAAATGATGCACGAGAAATGAAGAACTTTACACATGCGCCGCTGGAAATGATAGCTAGAAGGTGAAAAGATAGCTTAGTTTTGTGTGCATATAAATTGCTCGAATGAAAGCCGAGGTACATGTGCAAAGGGCAAAAATGTAAGACTACATCCGAGGTGACTAGATTTGCCGAGGTCCCCAAAAGGTAAAATGGTAAAATCAGTACTAAGTAAGTCACAAAGATTCGAAGGAAAGCCTCTATGATGGCTGAGGGCCTCCCCAATTAAATATACTCCAAGGTTTCCAAATGTGTAATGCCAAGGGAAGCCAAATAGCCCCAACATTATCGGTGAAAGCCCGAAGGGGTGACTAGATGATAATTGCAAGACATCCACTCGAAATTGTTAGCCTTGAACTAGAGATTAGGGTAAGCTCCAATGATGTGACGTGCTCTAACCCCGCGGTTATGGTGATCCTTCAAGTTGAGATACGTCATAACCTTGGGACACAGTGTTCTCGTACCACATCCCTCTCGTAGTCATGGTCTTGCTCCTGCGTACGATTTGGTCATGGCCCACGATTTAGTCTAGTGTGAACTGTGATACACCAGGTTGCAACCGACCTTGGGAACAAAGGATTTAGTGTATTAGAGGTTGGTAAGAGGGGCTCTGTATTGACTAATCAAGGAATTTTCCTATCAGATACCTTTGGCCAAAAAGGAAAAGATAGACATTATGGCAAGCGTGAACGGCGGGAAACCTAAACACTGTACATTCGAGGTGCCTATAAATAGCATCAATGCCCAAAATGGATAGACCAAACATTCCTCCATAGAAAATGACCCTGGTTATTCCTCTTTGCCATAACAGACGATGACTAGCTTAACCTCATTTTCCTTGACCTCTCATCCATCATTTTCTCCATTGACTTTGTGCTTCCATACTATCTTCGTCCCCTCTTTGGTCATCCTAAGAGGAAGGCTACCGGGAACCCCTATCTTTCACTTACAATTTTGCAATTCTGTTTCGGATTGCACCACTTTTAGGATGGCACCAAAGAAAGCTCGAAATTGAGGTGGACCTTCTCGGGCACCATCGATAGCTCAAGAGGCCCCTATAGCAGCTGGACCTGTTGCGGTTACTGTATTAGGAACATATGTTGACTTACTCCTTCGTGAAGCCATGATGAAGATGTACGAGACATTAGAGAGGATCTTGGCAGCCCTGATGCAAAGGCCTCGGTCCCATTCACTACCTTAAGCTATATTTGCAGCTATAATTATTCCACCCTAGGTGCCGGTTGCTAAAACTCACGCAGACTGCCACGACCACTAGTATAACACCTTACTCCAACCTTGGAGTGATCCCAATTACCGTACCAAATGCAACTTCAAACCCCATGGCAAGCCCAAGAGTGAACGCTTAGTCCACCCCCTCCGAGGTACCCTTTGTGGTTGCATTTGCTACCGTAGAACAAGTGCGAGCCCTTTTTCCAACAAAGAGGAACAAACTTATCACTTTACCGAATGTTGATCTATGACCCTTATACTTGAAGAAGATAACCAAATCACCATACCCTGAGGGCCCCATAGTGCCAAAATTTAAACCATTTAACGAGAAAAAAGAAACATTAGGGAGCATGTTACCTATTTCATCGACATGCTCGAGAGCTTCCAAGAGGATCAAAATTTGAGGCTGAGAGAATTTTTAAAATCTCTCACCGAACAAGCCTTCACTTGGTATGCAAACTTTTTAGCCAATTCAGTGTTTGACTAGGATGACATGGTAATGAAGTTTTACACCAAGTTTTGCCAAATGGATGAGTGAGGTCACTACCCTCACCCTCACCAAGGTTATTAAATGATCAGGTTAGGATGTAGTTACCTTTGTTAAAAGATTTAAGGGAAGGTCCTTAAAATGCTACAAGGATTTTACGGAAGAAACTTTGGTGAAGATTTGTGTCGATGAGATGTACCAAGAATACATGATTCATCTAGTCAACCATGATTTGAGGAACTTTTCAGTCCTCTTAGATATAGCGAGGAAGTTAAATGAAAATATGTTTCCCTTGAGACCTTTCCCCACATCAAGAACTCGCAGAAATAGCAAAGTGTCTTTTGCGGAAGCCCAGATTTCACGAGGGGAAGGTTACTGGCTGAGGAAGAGAAGAGGCGAGGATGAGCCTATACCATTCCCATATAATGTGGAGAAGGTAGGAACTATGCTGAGAACTTGGCTCTAAGACAAGGCAATCACGATCCCCTATGTGAAAGTATCTATCATTGAACCACTAAACATCTAACCAAAGAATGCTGGGCCTTAAGGGAAATTTTCCAAAGAAAAATCGCTGACGGTGAGATTGAAATCAGGAACCACGATGTCAATGTCCGACCCTTCCCAAACCATGTTGTCGCAGTAAACATGGTGGGTAGTGTAAAAATTATAAAAATAAATGAGCTGGACCAAGAAGCACGTGCCTTTACAGAGGAAGTAAGTTTATCTAAGACAAAGAGGTTTAAACACTTCTTGACCAATGCGGCTTCATAAAGAAAACGAGGCAAGAAGTGGCCATAGCAGTAATAGATATTGCCTCGGCAAATGGCGAGGTCTGTATAAATGGGGGAGTGGTCATGAGGTTGACCCTCCTACACTAGAGTGCCAACACGTTTATAAAAAAAAAAACATGTAAGTTCCCTACCTTCACAACTGCCCTTTGTATGTCCCTATGAGAATCAATGGGGTGGAATTTAATAGAGGGTTCCTTGATAGTGGGGCCTCAGTGAATATCATGGCTCTTAAAACCTTCAAGGGTGCAGGGATTCTAGAGTCGATACTCGCCAAACAACCCATAAGCATCGTAGGCTTCACCGGGGGACATTTTTATACCTTTGGGCAGATCACTATGGATCTAGTGGTGGGTACTATAAGATTTCCAAATATGTTTCATGTCATCCAAGGGGAACCATCTTATCAAGTTCTCCTTGAAAGACCTTGGATGCACTACTACACTGTGATCCCCTCGTTATATTACCAATTCATGAATGTGAAGGTTGGAAAGAAAACAATCACCATTTAAGCCAACAAAAATCCTTTTACTTCTAAAGAAGTCCACTTGGCAGACGCATAACATTTTGATGGGTTGGACGAAGCAAGGGCAACCTAGGAAAGCTAAAAGGAGTCCCTTTGCCAAAGTGGGAAGATATCCTAGAAGCCAAGGCATCAAAAAAATGCAAAAAAGAGGCAAGGACGAAGCCACATAACTAGAATTAAGAAGGCAGATGAAAAAATTATGTGCCAATTATGACGGTGCGAGGGGTCACATCGAAAAAATAAAGAGGTGTACCTCGAGGAGGCAGAAAAAGAAATGAAAGTTACCATAGTAGAGGAACCTGACCCAGCTCCTAAATGCATGGAGGACTCATTAAAACCCCGAGAGGAAGATTTCAAACAGATAGACCTCGGATTGCTAAGTGATTCGTGCCCAACTTTTATCTCATAGACCCTCAAACCTCAAGAAAAGAAAGACCTCATGGAGCTGTTAAAATGGTACAAAGACATGTTTTCATGGAACTACGAGGAAATGCCTAGGCTAGACCCATTCATTGTAAGTTACCATTTCCATGTGATGCCCTCAGCCAAACTTGTAAAGGAGGGCCAATGAAAGTTTACACATGAGATGGAAACCTAAATCAAAGACAAGGTGATGAAGTTGTTGAACACTGGGTATATCCTCCTATCTAACATCCAGAATGGCTAGATAACATCGTCCTCGTGATAAAGTGCAATTAAAAAATTCGCATATGTGCGGATTACCGAGACTTGAATTAAGCTGGTCCGAAGGATGAATTTCCACTTCCCAACATGGACCTTATGATTGACCCCACTTCAGGACATTAAATGTTCTCATTTACAGATGGATTTATCGCGTATAACTAGATACACACGACTAAGGTAGACGCTTAGAAGATGACTTTCAGGACAACTCTAAAAAATTTCTACTATAAAGCAATATCCATCGGTTTGAAAAATGCCAGGGCAACTTATCAGAAGGAAATGACAACAATATTTCATGATATAATGCAAAGGGAGGTGGAAGATTATGTTGATGACCTGGTGGTCAAATCCAAAGAGAGGGATTGTCACCTATGGGATTTGGTCGTGGTCTTAGAAAGATGTTGGAAATATAAACTTAAGATAAACCTACTAAAGTTTGCATTCAGGGTTACAGTAGTGAGGTTTTTAGGATTCATGATCCATCGCCACAACATTGATGTCAATCCTGCCAAGATCGAAGTCATAGCGGGTGTGAACTCACCCAATAATGTAAAAGAATTAATAGGATTCCTCTGGTAGGTGTCGTATTTGAGAAGGTTCATACTCACCATTGAAGAAATCACCCACTCTTTTGGAAGTTTGCTTAAGAATAAGACACCATACATGTGGACGAATGAGCATCAAAAGGCATTTGAGCAGGTAAAGAGGGTTTTGACCTCCCTTTTGACCATGATCGTGCCACAAAAAGGCAAGCCTATCCTACTTTACATTACTCTATGCTGCGGTCCATAGGAGCTTTACTCGCCTAAGAGGTGGCCGAGATGGAGAAGCTAGTGTACTACATCAGTAGTATTTTGTATGGGCTAGAGTTAAGACACTTTAACCTCAAGTAGCATTGTCTAACCTTGTCATTCGCGGTTGAAAAATTTTAAGCATTACCTCCTATTATTCACCACCCATTTAGTCACAAAATGTGATCCTTTCAGATATCTCCTAACTTGCCCTGTATTAATTGAAAGCATGAAAAACTGGCTCTTAACTCTAGCAGGACTTGACATAACTTCTGTGTAACTAAAGGCAATCAAAAGCCAGGCATTGGCAGACCTTATAGCACAATTTCCTGATGAAGAATATGAACCTACTAAGAAAGACCTACGGGAGGATTTAATAGAAGTCAACAATCTAGCTGAGTTCAAAGAATGGATCCTCTCATTTGATGGCTCGGTTAATGCTAGTGGGGTGGGAGCAGGCGTAGTCTTAATCGTGACAAAGTTAAGGGAACAAGTGAGTTTCTCCTACAAGCTAGATTTTCCCTACACCAACAACGAGGCAGAGTAAGAGGTGCTAATCCTAGGGCTCATGGTTGCCCACTCCTATGACATCTGACTATTAAGAATTTGAGGTGACTCCAATCTGGTAGTAAAATAGATTATATGCATATTCACCACAAAGGAGCCTCACATGGCAGTCTATAGTGCCATTTTCTAATAATTGATAACTTAATTTAAAGAAGTGAGCATGGAGCATATGCCCTGATCAGAAAACAGGTTCCTCGATGCCCTCGCAACTTTGGCAGCCAAGCTAGAGGTCTCAGAAAAGATAGCCCAGTTAGAGGTCATTCGTAACATAGTGCCTTGCACCATCGTACAAACCTTCTTTGAGGAGGACATGCCTGACAGGAGGACGTCGATCATGGAACAACTTGAAGGGAGGGAAGAAAGCCTTTCCCCTGAAGAATTAAAGAAATTCTATTTCCACCTTAGAATGTTGTATTTTCGCAGACCCGAAGGGCTCTTAGAGAGGTGCGTGAATGAATAAGAAGGGAAGGTACGCCTCGGTCAAATCCAAGAGAAGGTATATGGAACAGGTGACATTAGCCTATATCAGAGGATGCAGAGGGTAGGTTATTATTGGCCCGACATGGCAAAACAGGTCACGGCAGCCTAAAGGGAATGCGAAAGGTGCTAGGAGTTCCCAATGTTGGACGAAGGTAATTTCTTTTATGATACGATGGACTGGAAAATACCTTACTTGGAGTATCTAACTCAAGGAGTGTTGCCTGCGTGACCCTAAGACACGGCACACATGAAAAGAAGGACAAAACACTATTGAGGGACAGACCTCTAAGATGCTTGTTAGAGATCGCGGTTCAAAAAGTCTTATATGAAGCTCACAACACCAAACACCAAACACCTAGGTATGACAAAGCTCTACCAACTCATCCTACATCCTTGAGATAGGGTACTATTGGCCCATCATGGAAAAGAATGCCCTCACCTATGTGAAACATTGCCATAAATGCCAAATCCATGGGCACCTTCTTTAGGCTCCTACAACAGAACTCCTTTACCTGAAAATGTTGTGGTCATTCCACACTTGTGCTTTTGACCTCATTGGACCAATCTTTCCACCCTATCGTGGGTATGTATGAATCCTAGCAGCTACGAAGCTGTTTTCTAAATAAGTTGAAGCCATCTCCTTAAAATGCGCGATAGTCGTGATAGTCCAAAGGTTCATAAAATAAAACATAGTTAACCATTTTAGTATCCCCAAGGTAATCTTATTGGACAATGGAACTTTTTTCGTAAATCACCAAGTTGCCATATTAGCTAAAGACCTCGGCATCACCCATCACAGGTTTACTCCATACTACCCTCAGGGAAATAGGCAAGCTGAAGCCATAAACAAGACACTAATTAGATTCTTCAACAAGATAGTCCATGACCACTGAAGAGATTGGGGTGAGCAGCTCCTAGAGGCTTTATGGGCATACAGGATCTTCAAGAGAAAATCCACAGGAGAGTTTCCATTCACCTTGGTTTATGACTCTAAAACCATACTACCAGTAGAACTTGTAATCCCCTCAGCGAGGGTAGCCTTAGCTTGCGGCCTACATCCAAAAATGAGAATCTTTGACCTCAAGAAAGTAGGTGAGAAGAGAGAGGAAATGATGATAAAAGTCCAAGCATACCACTCTCAATTAGCAAAAAACTAGAACAAAATGGTGAGGCTGAGAGAGCTATAGGAAGGTGACCTTGTGTTGAAGACTAGGACTGAGGTCATGAGGGGGAAAACGTGCCTAAATTCACACCAAAATGGAAAGGACCTTTTATAGTGTCAAAGGTTAACCAATTAGGGTATTGTGAAATCGTTGAGCTAGATATTTCTAGTAACGTCAAACATGTAAATATCAAATGGTTGAAGAAATATTATCCTTAAATAATGATGACTTATAACACGAGGCTACTCCATTGATTAATGAAATGGAAAGTGCACTGAAGCTTAATGATATTTATATTTTCACGATGCATTATTTTATATTGTGTTTCCATTCCTTTTATTATTATTTCATCCTTATGTAAGTACAAGGCATAACCACAAAATGATCCATTCTAGAATGCATACGTGATATAATCAATAATAACAAAAGGGGGGCTAAAAGCCATTTTATAGATTGAATCATAAGTACAAAACCCCGAAGGTATAAAAATAAAAAAAGAGAGAAATGGTACAATTTATGAGACCAATGTAAACCTTCTAGGATTAAGCTATCCTATTAATACTCCCTAGAGAAGCCTTAACATATCTACACTGCTCCATTAACCACTTTTTCTCTGCCTCGACCTTTGAAAAGGCATCATTCTTCTCGACAAACGCCTGTTTTAACTCGGCTAGTTACGTAGTCATGGCTTGCACCTCCTTGAATAAGTTTACGCGTCGTGATGAAACCTTTTTCACCTGGTTAAAGAGAGGTTGAGGATTGCCTTGCCATGTAGGCGTCGAAGCGTTTCTCTAACCAGGAGATGTTAATGCCGACTTTGCAAAAATCATGAAAGACCCTTATGAGGTCCCGAATAACCCGATCATTGTGGTCAGAAATGCGGACACAACCATAACTCTTGAGATACCCATAGATTGTGCTGAGGTAGAGAAGTTGAACGGTTGAAGTCTTTATGTTAAAATTTTTAAAAGTCTTGAGATAGGCTTTGATACTAGAATCCGAAAGAGAAACATTGTCTTTGCAAACAAGAAGGCCATTCCAATAAGTGTTTTCATCCGATGGGTAGGGGACTGATGACTCATGAGCGTCTAAGGTGCTAGGACCCGATGAAGCTACAACCTTCGTACTAATGGAGTTGGTAGTTGGAATGACATCATGAGGGCCCCGACGTGGAGAACTGTGGGTAACTTCAGGGAGAACACCCTTTAAGGGATCTTTATGATCTGCCAATGGTTCATCCTTGATTGTTTCTTCAACCTTGTCCTTCTCAAGACTCGACTCGTCTAGAAGGACCACTACTTGGAATCTCATTTTTTCCCTCTCAATGGCTACGACTACCCTTTTGATGGTTTCTTCTAGCGAGGACAAGTAAGGTTAATCAAAAGTGTCACAACCCGAGACCCATCCTATGCGGATCTCGTGTTGCAAACCCGACTTGACGCTGCTATCGAATCGAGTGTCTCAACTTGCTACACAATCAGTGCTACTAACATGCAACAACTATAAAAGTATAAATAGCAGAAAACTTAAAAAAATAAATAAAAGCTGCATGTGATATATATAAGGTTCTCAAAATACAGACTATAAAATTCTTTAACAACTGTTCATCCCCAAGACGTTAATGACATGGGAGCTACAAGACTGTACTAAATATTACACTTGCAACTTCAAAAGTAATGTCCACCTCTAGCTATCAGGCTCTATCGTCTGCTCTCGATATCTGTGCCTGAAAATGAATGTAGTATCTGTATAAGCTATGAAAACTCAGTAAGTATTCCTTTGCTCTGCCATGTATACAGGTGAATATAGGAAGCATTATCCATAAAAGAACTAGGATAAATGCAATATGCTAGCCAGTCAAGAAATAAGGAAACTCATCAAGGAATATCAAATGATAGGAACTCAAATGATAAAATAATGAAATCTGCTCTGCTAACAATGTCATACTGCTATAGTCATGAGCTATCTCAAGTATGAATTGTAAGTACTCAAATGAAAGCTGTAAAGTCTCATGATCATTTATAATAATATAACATGATCAAGTTATGATAATTAATAAATGACAATGATATCAACAAAAAGAGATGCACTCGTGGGGCCCAAAAATCTCCCTAAGCTCGTATTCAGTTCCACGCGGGCTCTCTGAATAATACTGCTCTGTATACAATGTAACTCTACGTCCCATGCCTCACATAGCAACGTAGCAAATGTTCCACTCGGAACCTTGACCCTAGGGTCATAAATAGCATCAGATGGAGTGTGATTGAGCACAAATCCGGTACTAATAATATATCGGAATCATGCTATCTTCCACGAAGAGTATAGTGGAATCATAACTGATTCTAGACAATCTGATGTAACAATAGTTTTCGAGGCTATGGTTACTAGACTACTTCAAATATAACTGTCTGGCCCTCACGGCCCTAGGTACAAGTGTACAAAAAGAACTCTATGCACAAGTGTACAATCATGATCGAGATATATATAGAAATCAATAAATGCTTCTCACATGATAGGGCAATATCAATTTGGCTCAATAAACACTGGTATTCATAGAATACAATAGGCAATATACAAAAGAACTATTGACATGGCTTGAAAAATAATACATGTAGAGATCAGATTTTACTTACCTCTTAGTGTCTCTAACTAGAAGGTCTAGACTGCATTCTTCTTGCCTTTCGGTGTTCCTAAGATTCATAAAATACGTCTCAGTCTATAGTTACATGAACTATGCTATTCATCAAATTTTATGTCTCTATGCTATAAGTTTCTCTTTTACTAAAATAGATTCTACTATTGAATCTAGAACGTCGAAAAAAGTCAGTTTAGGCTTTCGTAGAACTCAATTCGGACATTTGTACTAAAAAGGGCAAAACGATCATTTTGCACTTTTACGTGTCTTTATTTTTTGGAACTCTATCTAGTAAAATGGACCCCTCCATTGGCTTCAGAATGTCCGACACATAAAAAAAACTCTATACATTTACTAATTTTGGACTTCGTCTTAGTTTTCTTTAATTTTCCTAATTAAATTAATTTATTTAACAATTTAAATAAATTAACTAATTATAAAATATATATTTATTATGTCAGCATATGGTCACATGGGCCTCAGTGGCCCAGTGGTCCATGTGCCCTTGGTTGGATCCCTCTTCTACTTGGTCACCTGTTCGAATCATGGGGGCAGCACCCCTGCGCATTTTTTTCTTAAACCTTGAGAACCAAATAGTGGACTAGGTCTAGAACAAGGATAGGATAACCCCATCTCCAATTAGCATACCAGATTAATCTCCTATTCCAGTAGCCAAACAATCCAATTTCGACTATCATCACCCTCGACTTTCAGGCGAAGCTCCGGTAGGGTTCCGTCACCTTCTCCGGCGATGATGACCTTTTTTTGGTTGATTTTCAACCTATTTTAAATAGGGTTTTCTCAGCTTCTCATGGAGATTACATATTCAAACTTGGTTTTCAATTTGGTTCACTAAATCTGCACGAATTTAAGGAAGACCGTAGCTCTGGCCAACTATGTTTTTGAAATTTCGTGCTTATTCTTTTACTATTTTTATTCATTTCTTTCCCTAAATTCTTCCTGCACCATTGAGGATCAGTTCCTCACAGTTTAAATGAAGTTTAACACATGAAATATTAAAAACCCAAATTATCTTATGACCTGTAACTAGCTATATCTTCCTCAGTTCTTGACTATTTTTATTGATTCAAATTGCTAATTTAACTACTTTTCATGCTTGGTTGAACCCTATACTTCAAACTATTTATCATGCTTTCTAAAATTAAAAATAGAATCTAACTCACATACTTGTTTTCTGATTTTCTACTCGCGGTATCTCTTCTCCCTTCACTCATTCCTTCTTGGCTTCACTTCTGAACCTCTCCAACGTTTATAGCTTCTTTAAGTGGTTTATTTCTTTTGCTGTTTTCCGCTCAACTCATGCACCTATATATATACATATAAAATTCCAACGGCCTTAGCTCTCTTCTCTCTTGGTTCCTACTCTCTTCAAGCCCCTTTTGTTAACTATTTTCCACTGCCCATTTCATCTCCTCCCTCCACGTTTTAACTTCAAAGATATTTGTTATATATATTTACATATTACATCCTCCTTGTGTCGGCAGCTTGGCTGTTGTTCCCAAAACACTACTAACATAAACTGATTTCACACACATACATACAGTACACTTAGTTCCCCCTTTCCTCTTCCCTTCTGGTTTATGTATATATAATTTACTATATATATATATGTATTTTTATTATGTAACTGTATATATATATATATATATCATTATTTATACTTATCGTATACATATATATATATATTCATATACACATATATACGAGATTTTAAGTACATTTACATACTCTTATATTTTGTGGCCTATGCATGCATGGATACATACTCATGCATGGGTTTATGTGTGTACACGCGTTACGATGTTCAGTTCTGGGTTACTCGGGCGTTGCCCGGCACTGACTGTAAAATTGAAACCGTTTCAGTCTAAAATCGTTCCGTCCATATAATATCATGATATAGAGCTTTAACAACTCGGGTTCCAACTGTCATTACACTACTCGACCCAGCCTACCTTAGTTTACGTGCTATTCTAGGTCAGGGTATTACATTCTTTCCCCCCTTAAAATAAGTTTATCCCCAAACTTAGTATATACTAGGGTGGAAGATTTAACTACTAAAATGAAAATAACTATGGATACTTGACGCGCATGTCGTCCTCTCGCTCCCAAGTAGCTTCCTCTATCTGATGATTCCTCTACAGAACTTTGACTAAAGAAATAGTCTTGTTCCGTAAAACCTGATCTCGACAGTCCAAAATTTGCATTGGATGCTCTATGTAACTCAGATTCTCTTGGACGTCTAAAGGCTCGTGCTCAACTACCTGATCTGCACTCTATACACACTTTCTCAACATCAAAACATGAAACACACTGTGTACATGTGCTAACTTTGAAGGTAAAGCAAGCTGGTAGGCTACTGTCCCGACCCTTCCCATAATCCTGAAAGGTCCAATGTATCTCAGCCCTAGCTTTCCCCTCTTGCCAAACCTCACTACACCCTTCATGGGTGATACTTTCAAGAACACGTAATCATCTACATTGTGATACATCTTGGTGCTCCTTAGATGCAAGGCAAATCTCGAACTGTGTGCCTCTTGAAGGATCTCCCTTCTCAGCTCTAGCACATCGGGTACGCAGACTCTGCCCTGATAGCATAACACCTCTTCTCGCACTAAAATCTCGGAGTCTGTGTCTGAATCAGCCTCCTGACAAAGCTTAGCCAGCTTCTCATCCTGAGTCTGCTGCTTTATGATCCTGTCCACAATCGATAGATTGACTGTGACGTTGGCACACAATGCCTCAGAGCTAGGCAGAACTACCTCTATCTCCATATCCTCCAAGTCTCTCAGTATCTCTGTCTGAGTGGTCAACAGGCAAGCTAAGCTTCCTGATGACTTCCTACTAAGAGCGTTAGCTACCACGTTCGCCTTCCCTAGGTGGTACTGTATGCTAAGCTCGTAGTCCTTTATCAACTCTAACCAACAGTACTGTCTCATGTTGAGCTCCTTCTGTGTAAACAAATACTTGAGGCTCTTACGGTCAATAAAGATCTCACACGTGGTTCCGTATAAGTAATGCCTCCATATCTTTAAGGTGAAGACAATGGCTGCTAGCTCAAGATCGTGTGTCTGGTAGTTCTTTTCATGTGGCCTCAACTGTCGTGAAGCATATGCTATTATCCTCCCACTCTGCATCAACACACACCCCAAGCCCTTCAATGAGGCATCACTATAGATCACAAATCCCTCGATTCCATCTGGCACGGTCAAGATCGGAGCTGTAACTAGTCAGTCCTTGAGCTCTTGGAAGCTCTTCTCTCGCTCCTCTGTCCAGACAAATGGAACGTTTTTCCTAGTCAACTGTGTAATTAGCGTAGCTATTTTCGAGAAGTCTTTGACAAACCTTCTGTAATAGCTAACCAATCTCATAAAACTTTGCACTTCCGTGACACTGGTTGGCCAAGGCCAATCTACGATTGCCTCGATCTTTTAAGAATCGACAGAGATCCCCTCTTTGCTAATCACATACCTTAGAAATGCTATGCTAAGGAGCCAGAACTCACACTTCTTCAGCTTAGCATATAGTTTCTGCTTCCCTAACTTTAGTAGAACCTTCTTTAGATGTACTTCATGCTCCTCCTGGTTCTTGGAATAAAACAAGATGTCGTCTATGAACACGATCACGAAGTCATCTAGATGTGGCTTGAAAACCCTGTTCATTAGATCCATGAATGTAGCAGGGGCATTAGTGACCCCAAACGGCATCACTAGGAACTCATAATGCCCGTAGCGAGTTTTGAAAGTCGTCTTCTCAATATCTACAGGTCGTACCTTTAATTGATGGTACCCAGACCTCAAATCGATCTTGGAGAAGACCTGTGCTCCCTTCAACTAGTCGAAGAGATCATCCATCATTGGCAAAGGGTATCGGTTCTTGATGGGGAACTTATTTAGCTCACGTTAGTCAACACATAACCACATAGTCCCATCTTTCTTCTTTACCAACAACACTGGGGCAAGCCACGGTGAAGAACTAGGTCTGATGAAGCCCTTGTCTAACAGATCCTGTAATTGTAGCGTCAGCTCCTTCAGCTCTGTCGGTGCCATACGATAAGGATTTCTGGATATCGGGAAGGTACCTGGCTGTACATCGATAATAAACTCTATCTCTCTATCCACAGGCATTCTCGACAAGTCATCTAGAAAGACCTCGGAAAACTCTCTAACAATGGGAATTTGCTCTAAGGGTAGTTGTTATGAGCGAGTGTCCATAACGCTACACAAGAACCCATAGCATCCCTTTCGTAACAGACGTTTGGCCTGGATAGAGGATACAAAATAGGGTAGGGTAGCTACACCTATCCCATCAAACTGGATGCTCGAACATCCAGGTCTTTGTACACTGACTGTCTTGGCCACGCAATTTATAGATACATGATTCGCGGCCAACCAGTCCATACCGAGTATAACATCAAAACTATAAATGTCTAACGGTATCAGATCGGCTAATAAATGTGAATCTCCAATTTGTACCTTACATGCTCGATATACAGTATTGCTATATAATGACTCCCCTAAAGGCATAGAAATGGTTAACATGTAACCTAAGGGTTTTGTTTCTATGTTCAGCTTAGCAGCAAATACTGGTGCTATAAATGAATGTGTGGAGCCAGTATCAAATAGTACTCTAGCATACTATGAACAAATCCGAAGAGTACCTACGACTACTGATGTTGTAGCCTGTGTATCTACGGGTGTCAGTGAGAAAACCTTCCCTAAGCGTTGCGGCTCAGCTCTCTGTCCACCACCTCGAGTCTGTGCTCCAGCTGCAGTTGTAGTTACTGAGGTAGATAGAGTACCAGCTGTACTCCCAACTGACTGGCTCTTCTGGGGGCAGTTGGTCTTGAAATTTCCTTCTTGGCCACAAGAGTAGCAGGCACGAGAGTTTGCCTGACATGGCCCTCGATGACGTCTCTGGCAGGTGGGGCACTAGGCTATGCCTCTATCAGTGCAATTGACCCCTGATGGTCTGGGTCCAGCATTCCTAGGTCTTGCTCATGGCCGAGTGAAATAAGGTCCTATCATTTTGCTATGACTCCCTACCGGCCTTCAACTCTAACTCCCTGCTAGCCACGGGGCTAGCTGATTCCCTCTTGGACTCGGGGTTGGGTTTGCCCTTCTTTTGGCAGACTCTTCGCCACTTAACTCAATGATCTTCGTAGTATTCACCACTTTATTGTAAGTGGTTAACTGCATGGGTTTAACCTTGTCCCTGATGTTCCATCGTAGTCCGTCCTCAAACTTACGAGCTTTAGCATGCTCGTTCTCGAAGATAGCAGGAGCAAGTCTAGCTAGTTGGGTGAACCTGGCCTCGTACTCCTCTACTGTCGAGTTCCCTTACTGCAGAACAAGAAAATCAGCGACTCTCTGGTCCTTAACTTCCTGTGGGAAGTACGTCTCGTTGAAGATCACTGTGAATCACTCCTAAGTCATCTGAGGATCTCTGGCCTTCTCCAGCAGCCACCACCCATGGGCTGCTCCCCTGAAAGTGAAAGTGGCGAAGGCTATATTCTGCACCTCGGTACAAGTCATAATATAAAAAATCCTTTCCATCTCGAGCCGCCATTCTTCGGCTGCAGTGGGGCCTCTAGTACCGTCGAATGTAGATGATCGTAGTGGCTAAAACTACTTATAAAGATCAGCCTGTCCTCTATCGTTCTCCTGCCGAACTATACGTACTATTGGTGGTGCTTGTTGCTCCGATCGAGCCGGAGTACTAGGACCTGCCTGGTTTTGAGGCGCGTTATGTATAAGCCTCTCCACCAATCGCTCTAATCGTGCTACGTTAGTTGTAGCATCCTGTAAGGGTGTGGTGGTACGAGTGTTCACCATTTTCTACAAATGGTTAGAGGTCAGTTTCATATATTTAAAAGTTTAATATCGCATGTCAGTTTCTATCTACTGACTCTACTTGTAAATTTGTAATACTAGTACCTTAGTCTATCTCCTATGAACCACTGGATAACCTGGGTCTGATACCAAGCTGTCACGACCCGGGACCCACCCTATGCAGATCTCGTGTCGCAAACCTGACCTGACGCTACTGTCGAATCGAGTGTCTCAACTTGCTACACAATCAGTGCTACTAACATGCAACAACTATCGAAGTATAAATAGTGGAAGACTTAAAAAAATAAATAAAAGCTGCATGTGATATATATAAGGTTCTCAAAATACAGACTATAAAATTCTTTAATAACTGTTCATCCCCAAGACGTGGATGACATGGGAGCTACAAGACTGTACTAAATATTACACTTGCAACTTCAAAAGTAATGTCCACCTCTACCTATCAGGCTCTATCGTTTGCTCTCGATATCTGTGCCTGAAAATGAATGTAGTATTTGTATAAGCTATGAAAACTCAGTAAGTATTCCTTTGCTCTGCCATGTGTACAGGTGAATATAGGAAGCATTATCCATAAAAGAACTAGAATAAATGCAATGTGCTAGCCAATTAAGAAATAAGGAAACTCATTAAGGAATATCAAATGATAGGAACTCAAATGATAAAACAATGAAACCTAGTCTGCTAACAATGTCATACTGCTATAGTCATGAGCTATCTCAAGTATGAATTGTAAGTACTCAAATGAAAATTATAAAGTATCATGATCATTCATAATAATATAACATGATCAAGCTATGATAATCAATAAATAACTATGATATAAAAAAAAAGATGCACTCGTGGGGCCCGAAAACCCCCCTAAGCTCGTATTCAGTTTCACGCGGGCTCTCTGAATAATACTGCTCTGTATACAATGTAACTCTACGTCCCATGCCTCACATAGCAACGTAACAAATGTTCCACTCGGAACCTTGATCCAAGGGTCATAAATAGCATCAGATGGAGTTGTGACTGAGCACAAATCCGACACTAATAATATATCGGGATCATGCTATCTTCCACGAAGAGTATAGTGGAATCATAACTGATTCTAGGCAATCTGACGTAACGATAGTTTTGAGGCTATGGTTACTAGACTGCTTCGAATATAACTGTTTGGCCCTAGGTACAAGTGTACAAAAAGAACTTTATGTACAAGTGTACAAAAAGAACTTTATGCACAAGTGTACAATCATGTTCGAGATATATATAGAAATCAATAAATGCTTCCCACATGATAGGGCAATATTAATTTGGCTCAATAAACACTGGTATATATAGAATACAATAGGAAATATATAAAAGAACTATTGACATGGATTGGAAAGTCAATACAGTCTGATCTTGTGAATCCACTATCCCTTCAACCCTCTAGGAAACTCTAGGTTGACCTTGTGGCAGTGCTACTGCTATTTAGTTTTGAGTTTGTCATAGAATCCCAGGCACACGAACTACAGGTGGAGTCTATCCTATGGGTATAGGAGGATGTTATTCAGCCAGAATTGAAGGTTATTGAAGTTCCGAAAGCTATGGAAGCTCTAAATTTACGGGGGTACACCAAAAGTCGAAGGTATTGGTACAATTCTCCTATTCTGATAGTAAACGACAGGGTGAACTGATGGAATACCCCTACTCGGATAGTACCTTGGGGGTGTACTGCTTGAGCATTAGGTATCTCGGTGCTTTGAGGGTCCCCTTTTGCAACAGTATTGGCATGAAATTGGTTCCCCCCACGTGCGGTGTTTGTGGGTGGATGAGGATGAGGTATGTTTTGTTGGCTTTACACAAGCGAGGCTAGTGCTTCTAACATGGCCCTGATCTGTTGCTGCATCTGATCGGTTTGCCGTTGCATCTGGTTTATTTGTTGTTGCATACAAGACGGTGTTTGTTCTTATCCTCTACCAGCAAGGGGCTAGTTTTGAAGATTTGGAAGGTTTATTCTATGACGAAGATTTGGGGCCATTGTTGATGAAAATTTAAGCTTTATAAGACGTGTGAATAAGAACTTTAATCGTTCCCACAAATGGCGCCAAGTTGATGTTACCAGTTTTTTTATTGGAATGCTACTCTCCTTAAATCGTCTATTAAGAACACGAGGTCAGAGGGCCATCAAGAGAGTTCTGGTGGTAGCCGTTCCAATGACGAAGTTAGAACAAAATAATGATAGTAATTGAAGGAATTGAACATGAATTGGAAGCGTACTTTATAGCCTTATTTATAAGTCTTAGATCTCCCAAGTTCAGTAGGATTAGGAGCCATAAAAGTAAGAATTTGATAATATCCATAGATAATAGTTACCATGTTGAACTTTGCTTCCTTATTTTGTGATTGGTAGTACATGAAAGACAGTGATCAGTTCAGAACTCTTAGATATGACTGCTCTATAACCCATAGCTCGATAGATATTTAGCTAAGTTTGATCCACATACTTCAGAGCATTTTTGGGGACACATGTCATGTTTTGAAGCCTTGATCAAATTATGGTATATCACAACCTTTATTCTCTTGCTTGACTCTAATGGTCATTGTAAATTAAGGAAATAAGGTATTAGAGTTTTTTAACACTAGGTCATGTATAAAATTTGTTTCTCGTGTTGAAGGAATATATATGTATATATATTTTGGAGTAAACAATATCAGGCAAAAAGAGGATGCTACCTTGAGTTCTCTACACATACGCTATCACCATTTCTTTACTGCATTGCACATATTTATTTGTTCTAGTCCAGGGTATTCTAATCTGCCGGTATATGGAATATAAGAACCACAAATTTTCGCTTGTTGGGTGTATAGATTTAGGGTCATATTTGATATGCAAGAATGAAATGAAATAAAAATGATATGGAATGAAAATTCTTTATTGATTGTTTGGTAACAAACAATGAAATAGTACAGAAATTGAATCATTGTTAAGGAAACAACAAACAATTAAAATTCCCGACTGAGAGAATGGCAGTGGTGGTGGTGGTGGCTGTCCCGATTTTTTTTTCTTTTATTATTTTATTTTAGACTGAAATGGAATAGGTATTACTTATATTAGACGCTTGGCAAATTTTTTTTATAGAATATCAAAGAAGAGCAAGGAATAAAAAAGTTGGAATGAATATTCTTGAAGTGCATTCTCATTTGATTGTACCGTGACAAGGCATTATGCTGATTAATATTGCTTATAGTATCCAGAAATATTATATATTGCTTGTTTAGAAAGAAGATCCGTGACAAGGCATTGTGCTGATTAATATTGATAAGCTTCTTTTCTATACTTTGAATACCAACCACGTGCTGCTGAATAACACCAATATACAGATGGCCTTATTCTCTCTCCTCCCCTAAGAAAAAAATATTCTGATCTAAGTAGCATCCAAATATTACATGTTTACCCTAATTTCAGTTCTGATGTAATTGAGTGTGCCAACCGCCAAGTATGGTTGGGTGCTTGTATATATATATATATATATATATATATATATATATATATATATATATATATACACACACACACATACTTCCCAGCTGATGTGATGAGGCAGTTAGGATGTTTGTGCAGTTTGAGAGGGCAGAAGATACAACCTGGAACTGGAAGGCCGTTTCTTTGGAGCTAGCGTTCATGGCTACTTTCTATGATGAGGAGTTGGGTCCGATGCCAGGGGAAATTCCTGGCTACCCTTGCCAAACCATTACAAATGTTTCAGATGTGAATCGTATCAGCAAACTCATTAATTAGGAATGTTTGAGGAATTTATCTAAACTTTTGTAGACAACTGTGAGTAGCATTCAAACCTGGAGTTTGCTTTAGTTTCTAAATCTGGGCAGTTGCTTCAATTCATGCATCTAAGATATATATAAAAGAACAAGAAAAAAACAAGGAACAGTAGTTGAGGACATTGTTTTCTGTGAGAAAAATGCTTTGGCAACATTAGATCTCCCAAGGTCTCCATCACATCTAGTTGATGCAGTTTTCAGATCGATGAGAGATCAGTAATATTTTCAAAAAGATTTGTTCTCGAACATTTCAAAAATATTTCTGATTAAATTCCTTGCAAGTTGCAGCAACAACAGCTACCGCATCTCAGCATTCAAATTTTCCATCGTTTGAAAGACTAGAAAAGGAGAGCTACAGCCATAAAATTTTCATTATTTGGGGCCTCAAAAAAAAACCTCCTCATCCTATTTTAGCACAATCACTTGACCCAACTCGAGCTTTTTCCTTATTATGGAAAAAGAGCGGCAATCATGAGGCTACACTTTTTTTTTCTTTTTTTTTTGTTCCTGTTGTCAGCTTTCTCAGCTTCCAAACAGAACATTTGCCGGTGCATTTCACGAGAACCCAACAATGGAGAACAATAACAGAACATTTGCCCAACACCTCTGCGAGGCAAGGTCACAATACTGTGACTTATAACTAGCCTCAAGTCTCTTCAACATTCACATAAGGTTGAACATTAAAAGAGAGAGAGAGAGAGAGAGAGAGAGAGAGAGAGAGAGAGAGAGAGAGAGAGAGAGAGAGAGAGAGAGATTGATGTCATTACAAAACTGAGGGTGAACCTTTTTTCAGCTTTGCCCTTTTTTTCTCTCTTAATTATCACTTGAGAATTTTACATACATCATTCAAATACATTCATATGCAATTAGAGGCAAACTTTTCATCAGAAAATAGAAAAAAGAAACCAAATAATACTTAAATTCAATACCCCTTCTCCCCTAAGAAAAAGTTAGGTCAGGATTACTTTTTCTAGATATATTGTAGTAGGGTCAGTGAGGCATTTCAAGATTCTATTAAAATCCAAGACCCTTTCTCCCCCAAGAAAAAGGTAGCAGGATTACTTTTTCAAGATATATGGTAGCAGTGTCACTGTGGCATTTCAAGATCTGGTCTACGGTCAAGTGCTTCTATTGTCGAATCATCAGGAAATGCATCTGGATAGGTAGCCAAAATCTTTGCCTTCAAACTCCTGAAAATTAAAAAGCAAACCAAATTATGGAACCGGATCAAAAACCAAACAGATATTCACTAGAGGAAGTAATCAAATGAATTAGGTCTAACACTAATCTGACATCAAGTCCAAATATATCTAAGAATTCAGGAATGGGACTCAAGTGATATACTTCCTCATTAATCATATAGCAGCACAATGCAGAGGAGGGGGTGTTGAATGACAAGTAAAAAAGGAAGATTCTAAGAGTGAATTGCCGTAACTGCTCAGGATGTTATTTGTCGAGTTGACTGGCTTCAGTTCAGACAGCAGAAACAGGATCTTAAACCGCCACCATATAAACAAAGTTTTACATTGATGAGACATCAAAATAAAGTGCAAGATGATGGCAGCAAAGGCTTATTTGATTACAAATAATTGGATGCCAATACCTAACATTACTACAAGGAATTGGATGTTAATATGCTTCTGCTTATATTGTCCTTAAATCTTAAAGATACACTCATCCTCCTATAACTAACAACAAGGGAAATTGAAAAATTAAAGTAGAAGAATACAAAATTTCCTGGAAATATTAGCCTAGTTCAGTTAAAACAGCTGATACATCAATTTTTTTTATCAAACATCCAACTTAGCTTGTTAAGAAGGAAATATAGGGAAGAACCCCCAAAACTGCTCATAAGGACATAAAGAACTGTATTCTTATATGAAAATCCCACAAAAAAAAAAAAAAAACACACCAACACGTTGATTTGGTCAGGACTTTAGTTTGAGCTCTGAACATCTTGCAACTGAGGAGGAGGACAGGTATGTAAATATGATTTTTATTCTTGAGTTGCCATGGTATCTTCTTCATCATCATCCTAATCTATCCACTAGAAATGTCTATTTTGAAGTTTGAATTGAGAAGGTGTGGTGAATCTGCAAATATATCATTTATATTTTCAATTTTCCACCAAGCTAAGTTCATATATAATGTTATTTCTTATTTTTTATAATCAATTATCAGTACTTGTTCGATTCCATGTAATGAAAAAGTTTGAATCATTGATGATAATTTTATTAATGTGATGTTTTTATTTTTGTTTTTTATTATTTATTAATTTATTTTTTATACCTATTTATTTTTGGGTAAATTGCACTTTTCACCCTCGAACTTTACCCCAAATTTCACTTTAGTCCCTATAATTTTAATTTTCTCAATTGTAACCTCTAATTTTTAGCCCCATTCCAATTTAGTCCTTCTGTCACAATTGACCGTCTAAAATGGATGGAAATCAATCATGGGCATTGCACATGTCATTGTAAAGTGAAATTTGATAGGTAATACTCACACACTCATGTCCCAAGCAGGACTTGAACGCACCTCTCCCTTTGGAAGTAGCATAAGATACCACTTAAGCCAACGGCTGGTGATATTTCTCATCCATAAATTTAACAAATATTACAAATTAATGTTAAAAAATAAGATTAGTATTCTATAAACTATTCATTTCAAATAATTTTATGACGCGTGGAATAGTTATATGGAGCTTCAAGTGCAAAGGACAGTGGTAAGCAAAGGCAAGGTAAATCTGGAGGTGATGGTAGTAGAAGTATTGCATCTTGATTTAGCCGATCACATAGCATACATGATTTTAATGGGAGTGGCTATTAATGGACTGACATCCCTGATATCAAGTTGAGGGCAGTGGATCCAAAACTATAAAGAATGAGAGTTCTAAATAACCAAAAATCAATCCAAAAAAAACATGAAGACTAAGATAATGGACATAGATATTGGACATGGATACGACACGACACGGACATGGCATTTTCTCAAAAAAAATAGGACACGATATGTCAGGGACATGCAATGTTTTAAAAACCAGACCGGACCGGCCAATCGAACTGGAAAAACTGGGAACTGGTCCTCGATCCGGTTGGTTTGATAGCTTAAAACTGTTTAAGAGCACAAAACCGCTTTCTTTAGTAAAAACTGCCAGTTTAATCAACGGTTTACTTGAACCGTTGCCGATTTTAAGAATCCGTTTGGTCCAAAGAATGCTAACACTTGGACCTTAGGAAAGATAAATTTTTTAAACTTTTGTGCATTCAATGCACCGTTTTGAAACTTGGAAAGTTGTGCTCTCTAACATGCTACTGGTAAGGCCTGCCAATGAATCATTTTATAATCTCTATATCATTCCAGCTTCTTGTTTTTGTTCAATGTGGGACAACGGGTGGGTTGAAATTTCTTTTTTTTTTAAAAAAAAATAGAATATCAGCTTTTATAAGCATTCATGTCTTGCACTTGCTCACATACATCCAATGTGGGACTTTCTAAAATAGAGAACCACCCTATTAAAATTGACTTACATTTGTTTTATAAAGCAATTTAGAGAATATAAAATATAACATATAAAGCTGAAAAATTGAACTTTTGTTATTATTTGTAAATTTTAAATTGACTATTTATTGATATCTAATAAGCACGGATACGGACACAAGACACAGATATGACACGACACGGACACGCAGACACATTATTTCTCAAAAAAGTAAGACACGGACACGTCAATGACACGTTTAATATTTATAAATATTTTATATAACCATATAATAAAAACTTAATGTTATTTCAATTAAAATTGGCATAAAAATATATAAATCACAAAAATATTATTAAAATATTAAAATAACAAAGTCATTAAATAAAAATTAAAGAACTTTATTTAATCATCAACATCTATGATTTAAATGTCAGACGCGTGTCCGAGAAGTGTTCAAAAGTGTCGGCGTCTGACACAGACACGTGAGTCAAAATAGAATATTCGTGCTTCATAGATTGGTATGAATTTGGAGTCATGTAAATGTTGTCCCTGAAGAATGTAATTCTTATATTTAAACTAAGTAATTTAAAATTTTGAGATCACATTTTTATATTTGAAATATTATCTTAATATAATTTTGTACCATTGTTGTATTATTTTGAACATTGTTATATTGTTTTGAATATTTGTGTTTTTTTTTTTTTAAATTTTAAATATCATTACATTTAGTACGGTGATGATAAATTTTACAATTTATATATTTTTAATAATTTCATATATTATTAAGATTAACAATAAATATATTATGACATAATGATGGCATCACGGTTTGATTCTAGTTAACCCAACGGTTGAACCGGTGACTCAGTCATTTTTCCGACTTAGGAAACGGTCTGGATTTGAAAACATTAGTGTGTGTGT
This sequence comes from Nyssa sinensis, assembly GCA_008638375.1. Classification (NCBI taxonomy): domain Eukaryota; kingdom Viridiplantae; phylum Streptophyta; class Magnoliopsida; order Cornales; family Nyssaceae; genus Nyssa; species Nyssa sinensis. The sequence continues at coordinate 19,414,973 of CM018049.1, read as the reverse complement.
GTGTGTATAACAAAAAAACCAGAGGAGAAGAGGAGAAAATAAAGAAAAAAAATTCAAAATGGAAAAAAATAAAAAAAATGTCAAAAAAGTGTCCTAAATGTGTCATAACGTGTTCGGGGTGTATTCGAGTTTTTTTTGGTAAATTACACTAACCTCCCTTGAGGTTTATGACAATTACCTCAGAAGCATGGATACGGACACGGGACACGGATACGACACGACACGAACACGCAGACACGTTATTTCTCAAAAAAGTAGGACACGGACACATTAGAGACACGTTGAATATATATAAATTTTTTATATTTTTTATATGACTATATAATAAAAACCTCATGTTATTTCAATTAAACTTGGTATAAAAACACACAAATTTAAAAACCATTATTAAGATATTAAAATAACAAAGCCATTAAATAAAAATTAAAGAAAATTTTCATTTAATCATCAACATCCATGATTCAAGTGTCCGGACACGTGTCCGGGAAGTGTCCGAGAGTGTCTGTGTCCGACATGTGTCCGACACGGACACGTGAGCCAAAGTAGAGTGTCCGTGCTTCTTAGACAATTACACTGACATTTTTTGAAATTTTTGAAATTATACTGATCTCCCTTTTACCTGAAAATATACAGATATCTTCCTCTTGTCAATTTTTATTCTTCAAAATGACGAAACTGTCCATTTTATTTATTTATTTTTGCATTTTTTTAATTTTAACCACTTTTTTAACCTTTGTTTTAAATATTTTTTTATTTTTTATTTAAAAACAAATTTAAGGTGAAGAATTTATTTTTATTTTATATAAAAATAAATTTAAGGTTTTATCAATATTTATTTGAAAAATGAAAAAAAATTTGTCAAAAATTAAAAATTTAAAAAAAAATATGAATGTGGCAGTTTTGTTATCTTGAAGAAAAATAGACTGGAGTGAGGTATCTGTATATTATCAAGTAAAGTAGGGAAGGTCAATGTAATTTACCCTTAAAAAAAAAAAATTAGACATTTTTTTTCGCATGTCCGTATTGAATAGCATGAAGACTTTAAGGGGGGAAGTTTGGGGATATAGTGTCAAAGTTCTAAGTTTATAATTTCTAATTATGTATCTTTTCATGTGGTAAATTTTAAAAACACAAATAATTTCTGAATTTAATCTAATAGAGGTATTGTGTTTGATAAGTCTTTTTTTATCGGTAAAAGAGATGCCCAAGGGGGGCAAAACTCATAACTACACAAAAAGGGGGCCGGGGGGCACAAAAGGTAAAGCTCAATATCCCTCAAAAACTCTACAAAAGGATCTAAATACATAGAAGTAGTCTCCTTAACCCCAAAACAAAAAAAGATATCAAGGTGCATTCCGTAATAGGTCTCCCATAAAGTGCTTAATTTGTACAAAATCCAACTTAAAATATTTTAACCCCAAAAGTTCCTAAGTATTTTATTGACAACAATGCCCTTCTAGTGTTAAAATTCAAAATTGTAGACACACTACAACGGCCACATCATCACCCCTTTTCCCTAGGAATTTCAAAATTAAATAACTTGTAATATATAAATCTGTTTTTCATAAAAATTATATATTTGGACTTTAAAAATCAAGATCTGTCAAATAAGATTCATATTGCATATGAAATTCTGTCAAAAAAATTCATGTTGAACAAAGAAATTTCTCTATATGAAAAAAATAAAATAAAATAAAAAAAGAGAAAACTTCTTCTCATGTGTTATGTTAATTTATTTATTAGTTTCACCTACACTCCAATGTAAACATCAATACACTCAGATTGTTGCTTGTTTGTACATAATTGTATTTGGTTCAATTTTGTAGCCAAGTGAAGCAAGATGGGTGGGTCCCGAAAAAGTCTATATACAAAAAAATTAATAATAATTAGGGTTGAGGGGCAATGGGTTTTGTATGGAAAGCAAGAGAAGAATGTTTGACAACAAAGCCAAACAATACCTAACCAAATCCAAATCAACGACCTAAAGCCTTGTACAACAACTAAATTACCAAAAATACTTATCCTCAAAATATACATTTACAAAAAGATTGGGGAAATACCGAGTATTAGCGGCTTTAAAGAGCGACAAAGAGAATAACTTAGAAATGCCATTGAATAAGAAATTTTTGGTCTGAAGCTGAGTTTGAAGTACATTAGTTGTATGCTCACTATTTAGATCAAGTTTTGATTTTTGAAAAGAGTTCTCTAAAACAAAGCTTTTGATTTTTGAAAGAGGATGTGCATATATATACTACATTTGCTGTGGGGATCCTTGAAAACCTATAGATTGTAGTGGAATTTTTATTTTTATTTTTATATTTTGAGTTTTAATACCATTTTTTTTCATTATTGAAGCAGAAGAAGTAATGAATGACACCACACCAATGACATCTATGACACTATTGTTCTCCATGCCTTCAACATTACTTATGATTTGGCCTCTTGATGTAGGCTCCTAATGGACACCAAAATTCCATAATTAATTCATTTCTAAAAAATCAGAAGGCTATCTTTATAGCAAGCAAAGGATTGTTCACTCCCTAAAAAATCTTCTTGTTTCATTATCGCCAAATACAACACACCATACAAAGAGGAACCATCTTCCACCCAATTCTAGCCTCCTTTCTCGCTATAGCACATCTCCAACCTTTAAACACCTCCCTAATTGATGTTGGCATAGCTTAACTACATCCGAACACTGCAAAAATTAAACAGCAAGAGAACCGTGCAAATGAATAAGGAGGTATTCACTATTCCTCTTCACGTTTGCATAAGCAACATTGGTTTTCCAATTCAAATCCTGTCCAACAAAGATTACCCATGGTTAATATCGCACCCCTAGCTGCAGCTCTTGCAAAAAAAAAAAAAAACTACTTTAGAAGGGACCTAGGAGCAAGGATCAAAATTTCGTTTCATAGTGTTGTTTCGGTCACCTAGAAAACGGAAATATTTCAGAAACGTTTCGGAAACATAGTGAAAATGATGAAAAAAAATTAAAATGTATAAAAACACTTGGAAACATAAAGTAAAATATATGAATGTGTGAAGATAAATATTATAATTAATTGAAAATGTTTTAGGGTACATGTCTATTTACACAAGAAGATACTATGGTGAAATTAAAAAAAAAAAAAACGTAAATATAAATTAATCATTAATACCAAATAACTCATTACTTATTAGAAACTAGTATAAACTATTTAGAGCTAATTTGTTTATGTAATATGAATTTATTATATATTTGCTATAAAATATGTAAAATTATTATAAACCATAAAATTATAAATATATATTGTGTAATATCCACGAATTAGACAATTTGACACAAGTTACATATAATATAATAAGTAAAAATATAGTAATTTAAACCTATTATAATTAGTAACTAAGTATTAAAATAAATTATTTATCTACATTTTATTTTCACTACTTTTACTTCTCATTATCTATTGTTTTTGAGAGAAAATAGAAATATTTTCTTATAATTTTGGGTTTTAATCTTTCAATCTCCTCCATTTAAAAAACAAATGGATATTATCTTTTACCAACTTCTAAAAGTATTGCTGGTACCAAATAAATGTTTCCATTGTTTCGGTATGTTTTTACGGAAACAACTTTGTTTCCATTGAAACATGTGAGTTTCGGTATTCTACTTGTGTTTCATTTCGGTTCACTAAGAAACGGAAACGTTTCGGCTGTTTCGATGGAAACGAAACAAAATTTTGATCCTTGCCTAGGAGCACCAAATCAACTTCCAAGGGAAATTTGCTCTTCTCCACCTATTAACACCTAAGAAGCACCGACACGTTTCTAAGGCCAAAGTGTCAGTATCCGACACATTTGGGACACAGACACGTTTTGGACACGCTTGGACATATGTTCGACACGTAAAAAATGAGTATCTAATTTTTTTAAAAAAATTTCAAAATTTTAGACACGTCCAGACACGGTGGTGAAGGAAGAGAAGAATATGAGATAATTTCACAATCATTTTTCAGTGTTTTTTTTCGAAAAAAAAAAAAAACAATAATTTTAGAGAATAGAATCAACCAAATCTTAGGGAAAAGAAGGAAAAGAACGAGAAAGGAGAATATACATAGTGGATATGTTATGCTTATGCTAGATCTAACTACAGACACCAAAAATACTAAGGTACGTACGTTAGTTGTCCTCTTTCGCTTCTGCTTCCTCCTCTTTTTCGGCTTCTTCCAACTTCTATTTTCCATAAGCAATCTCTCTCTTCCAGATTCGTCGAGATAGGTTCTTCATTCTCCGTCGAGATGGTTCCTAATTTTCTTCTTTGACAAGTCAAGATGGTTCTTCTCTCTCTCTCTCTCTCTCTCTCGTGGAACTCTGTCTCTTTGGTTTTAACACCCTTGGTTTTGAGCGTAAATGCCTTTTTTGTTTTTTTTTTTTAACTTTTGATGAATTGTGTCAATAAATAATGGCTTACAACTGGTAGACATTAATTATTTTTATTTATTTAATCTTTAAATTTAAATTTAAATTAGTTTAATCCCTTTTAACTTTTATTTTTAAAAAGATTTTAAAAGATAAATCCTTTTGTATCTCTTTAATTTTTGTTCTTTATTGAATCAAATAATAATAATAATTTATATGTTTAATTTTTTAAAGTTGTGTACTTTACCAATATGATTATTTTAAATCACAAAATTAGTCCCAAAAATATTATATTAATTTTTAGTAAATTAACTTGATGAACTTGTTATAAAATGAGTCTTAATTATTTATATTAATTTTTCATAAGTGGTCTACTGGTCTTGAAATTAATTAAAATAATGTTAAAATTAAATTATATGATTATATATATAAAGATAAATATATATTATTTAGCGTGTCCCTGATATGTCCGTGTCTTATTTGTTTTTTGGAAAAATCCCATGTTCATGTGTTTGTGTCTGTGTCATGTCCGTGTTTGAGTCTGTGCTTCTTAGGTTAGCTCAAAGAACAAACTGTGATTATTCCCGGTCCATACCATCAAATTGTCCTTATCTTCACTTATTTTAAATCTACTAAGGATTTCCAAGAACACCATCACCTCTCCCAATCATAAAAATCTTTCAGAGATTGGGGACTCCATACAAAATCTCCACCCACATTAGTCGTATAATCCACAACAAGGGCATTCATATCAATAGCTGGGCCAAAGAGACATGGAAACTTCTCCAAATTTTTGTCACAACACCACGCACCATTCCAAAACTTCACCCGTGAACATGGTGTTAAATATCGGCCGTTACGTTACGTAACGGCTGTGACGTAACGGATTTTCAAGGTACCGAGACCGATAAGCACCGATAAATCAGATTGGAAAAAATTCACGGCCGTGACGGCCGTTACATACCCATAACATGCGTTACAGACAACAACAAAGAATCAGTCCATAGTGAAAGAAAAAGGCAGATTCTTGGCAGGTTTAGGCAGAAATCAGAGAATAGAGAGAGAGATATTAACTAAAGCAACTAAAAATCTTAATTTGAAGTGAAAGAAAGCAAAGAAAAGTTTGGAACTAAAGTGAAGTTTGAGCTGACTTGTTCGGCTATTCCATGTCTCTCTTCCAGCTTGAAGAACTTTTCCTTTATTCTCTCATTCAATCTTCCGATAAGCTTTTGAATTTTGAAGACACTAATTGTTGAAAAAAAGTGTTTGCTTCCGGTAAAGCTTCCGATTTGGACTTGTGCAACTTCTGATCAAGCCAAAGGTATGTAAAATCTTTTCCAATCTTCTATTCTGTTTTTTTTTTCTTTCCCTGGTGTTCATCGGAAGTCGTCGACAGCCGTCGATCGTCATCTTCTTCGGTGGTCGGCAGTCGGCTTGGTTCCCAGGTGGGTCGTCCGTCGTCGCAACTTGCAGACCCTCGCGGCCTCACCCTCCCTTTTTTTCCACTATGTTTTGTTTTGTTTTGCGCAGGGACCTTCTAGGTCGTTTCATTTATGCTTTTTTTTTTTCTTGCACAGCTTCGACTTTGTTTTGTTTTGTTTTGCGCAGGGACCTTCTAGGTCCTTTCGTTTATGTTTTTTTTTTTTTTTCTTGCGCAGCTTCTAAAATAGCTTGTAGTATGTTTTTCTTTCTTTCTTTGGAATTTGTTTCCCTTCCCCATGGTTGGTTGGGAAGTGGGAATAGAGAGGCTAAGTTTGAATTATGTTTTATAATTTTTTCCTAAAAATTTACTTATTTATTGTCACTTCTTTTTTTTTTTCCTTTTATTTAATTTATTAGCAACAAACTTAATTTTTTTAAAAATATTACCTATCAAAAAAATAAAAAATAATTATATTGACAGTAACTTTTTTTTTCCTCTTTTCTAATTTATTAGCAACAAACTTAATTTTTTTAAAAACATTACCTATCAAAAAAATAAAAACAGAAATTATATTGACAAATAATTAGTAACTAATAATTATTGACTAACAGAAAAATACAACATATCAATGACTAAAAAAATTAACAATTTGTAATGTTTAATTTATTTATTAACAATAAAATTATTAAGTTCATGGATTTATTTTTTTAAATTATGTTTTATAATTTTTTCTTAAAAATCTACCTCTTTATTGTCACTTTTGTTTTCTCTTTTTTTAATTTATTAGCAACAAACTTAATTTTTTAAAAAATATTACCTATCAAAAAAAAAAAAATTATATTGACAAATAATTAGTAACTAATAATTATTGACTAGCAGAAAAATACAACATATCAATGACTAAAAAAATTAACAAATTGTAATGTTTAATTTATTTATTAACAATAAAATTAGTAAATTAATGAATTTTTATATTTTAGTTGTTTTTAAGATTTTCTTTCAATTTTTTAATTTATATGTTGTTTTTTTGCATAAATTATAATTATTTTTCTTTAAAATCCAAAATTGTTATTAATTAAAATGGCCCGTGGAGGTGGTGGTGAGCCTTCTGGTACTAACCGTGATAAGGGAAAGGGAATTCAAGGTGGAGGTGGAAGTGGAGGTGATGCTACAACTCCTAGTACTGATATTGGATGGAAATTTGCCACTCCATTTCTAGATAACAGGCACAAGTTGACACATGAATTATGTGGAAGAATTGTCACTAGGGGAATAACTAGACTGAAGCAACACTTGGCGCATGCAAGAAGGCAAGTTGCATCATGCCCTAATGTCTCTCGAAAAATAAGAGAAGAAATGGTGAAGCATCTCAAGGATTACAAAGAGAAACAGAGAGAAAAGAAAATAAAGAGATGAAGTTGAAAAACATACAAGACAATCTCAGAGAGATGATTATGAGTTGAGGGAGTAGTTCTCTCTTCTAGTGATGATTCTGATCCAAAAATGATAGTTGCACGACAAGCAAGTTTAAGTGAATACCATATGTGGGGTGAGGGACAAAGATTTATATCACATGCTAATTTTGCTGTTGAGGGTAGTAGTGGTGGTGGGCAGGCCTAGGGTTATGGGTCGATCAACTACTATTCGTGAGTCTAGAGGCAATGGTCGCCAATGGATTGATCCAAATAGTCTAAAGGCTCGATTAGCTACAATGGATCTTGCACTTCATCGAAGTAAAAGTGCTAAACAACCTAAAATTTCTGCTGCTGTAATGAAGACTTTGAAAAAGAAACTTGGGACTGCAGTGAGCCAGTTTGTTTTATTCTCTCGATCTCTTGCACGGATTATTGCTAATCCTTGGTTCAAACCAATGTTAGATGTTGCAATTGAGGTGGGAAAAGGGGTGCCTCCTCCAACTCCATATGAGGTCACTGAAGTTTATTTAAAAAGAGAGTTGGAGTAATTGAGAAGTTGGATAGAGTTGCATAAGCCTATTTGGGAGGAGAGAGGTGTATCCATTATGTGTGATGGATGGATAGGACCTACTAGGAAACACATCATCAATTTCCTAGTATATAGTAATCGGGGTACAATCTTTCACAAATCAATTGATGCTACCGACATGAACTCAAGGAATTCAAATTACTATTTTGCCCTTATGGACAAGGTGGTTGACAAGATTGGTGAGAAATATATTGTTTAGATTGTGACTGACAATGAAGTTGCATTGAAGCTTGCTGGTAAGAAGTTGATGCAAAAAAGGTCAAATATGTATTAGACAACATGTGCAACACATTGCATTGATCTTTTTTTTTTTTATAAGTAAGAAGTATATATTAAGAAGCCCACGAAGGGCAAAAGGGCAAAAACCCCCAAAAGCTTTACATCGGCCCTAAAGACCCCATGAAGTCAACAAAAGGAAAAAAAACCCCCCAAAAGCTTTGCATTGATCTTATATTGCAAGACATTGGAAATAAGAAAAGTGTTGAAAAAGTGTTGTCCAAGGCCAAAGAAATCACAAGCTTTATTTATAATTCTAACAGAGTGGTTGATTTCACGAAACGGTTCACTAATGACCAAGAATTGCTACGCCCTGTTGTCACACGGTTTGCCACCAATTTCATTGCATTGGAGAGCATTGTCAAACATAAGAGTGGCTTGAGAAATATATTTAATTCTGATGACTGAAAAAGGAGCAAATGGGGGAAGGAAAAACATGGAAAGGCTCATGATGTGAAAAAGATAATACTTGAAAATGATTTTTGGAGCAAAGCGAATGAAATCATGAAAATACAAGAGCCACTTGTGAAGGTCCTTCGACTCGTAGATGGGGATGAGAAGCTCACCATGGGCTTTATTTATGAAGCCATTGATAGAGCAAAACTAGCCATTCAAAGATATTGTCACTACTACTTGGACTATTGGAAGATTATTGACTAGTGATAGAATTTCCAGCTACATCACGACATGCATGCGGCTAGTAAATAACTAAGTACTAAATATAGACTACAATTCTAATTTGTTGCATCAATTATTATATATTCATTAAGTTGCTTAATATCTAATTCTTTATATACTTTGTTTATGTTAGGTTATTTTCTTAATCCCCAATTCCAGTATGGCGAAAACATGTCAAATCATAGAGAAGTGATGGAAGGGTTAAACAGGTGATTTAAAAGTTGGAGCCAAACATTGATAAACAAATAATGGCCATCAACCAAGTAAGTTTTTGAATTAGAAGTTTGTTTTCTTTATTTACAATAAATCAGCATTTTGAGTAGTAGAGGCTCTTACAAATGGGCATTCAATCAAGATACCCATTATACTATCCCCCAGGTGCAGAAGGACCCCTACCACTACCACTAAAACCACCAGTCTACTACCCACCACCTCAGCAGGGATACCCCCAACCATGACCTCATTAATATCCCCTCCCACCACCACAATATGCAGCTCCACATCCACTTCCTTCAAATGCAGAGGCTCTTACAAATAACATCTTTGGGCATGCAATGCCTTACGGGGATGGGACTAGGTATTACATGTAGCAACAACCAGAAGATTCCAGTGGCAATAGTACATCAATAGGAGTGGAAGGTTCAAATTATTTCAATGGGCAAGTGCTGGAGAGACCATATAATGATGATGACAATGATAGAGACTATCAACCTGTACGCCATTCATTTTGGTGGTAGTTCCAAGAGGTACCAACTAGCTACCAACTAATTAGATATTATATTTGCCTTCTTTTGTGAATTGTTATTGATTATGGACTTTTAATTGCTTTTGAAGTAATTATTTACATTATTTGTTGCAATGTTATTCTTAAAAATCATAAAAATATTATTTTTCAGTATTTTAACTTTAAAAAAATAATATAAAATTATAAAACATCTTTTTAAGTGTCATAAAAATGATAAAAATTACTTTAAAACCCTTAAAAGTAATAAATTGAAGTAAAAACATGTGTATCAGTAAATCTTAAGGGGTTTGCTAATGTTTGAAAAAAATTCACAGTCACAGTTTCCGATTCCCGTTACGGGTGGGCCAATATTCCTGATATCGTTACACCGCGACCGCCTCATATCCCGCGACCGCGATTTAACACCATGCCCATGAACCCTTCCCCAATTCTATTAACACCACTAATGGACCTAGTAGGACTGTTAAGTATTATTTTGCGTTTTTGAACACAACCATTGAAGAAATTGGAGAAAAGTACATTGTCCAATGGTGACCAATAATGAGATTGTACTTGACTTATGTTCCATGACATAGCTAAAAAAGAGAAATGTGTCAAAAGTGTCAAGAGGATGAAAAATCAATTATTGGTTACATTTATAATTTGAGTTGAGTGTTGAACGTAGTAAAGAAATACATGGAAGGTAGAGAATTACTTCATCCTACTACTATGGCAAAAGTGTACTAGGATGCAAAATCAAATTTATAGTCTTGAGAGCAACGTAAGGTACAAACAAAATTTGGCAAATATATTCATGTCTATTAAGTGTGAGAATATTAGGAAGGTGAGAGCATAGATGGCCCACCATGTAATGTGACGAGGTTTATTTTGTACAAGGATTTCTATTAGAATAGAGACACTAGTGAAAGTATTGCGCTTAGTTGATGGGAGTACAAACCGACAATAGGTTTCATAAATAAACAAAGGTAGCAATTCAAAAATATTGATAATAAGACTTGGTTTATTGGAAGAATATTGATAGTGGTGGTCTCTCCAATTGCACCATGATTTGCATGTGACAGGTAGGTGACTAGGTTTAAAGCACTGTATTTGCATTATGTATTTATCTGTTTGCATTAATAATGTAATTGCACTTCTATCAGTTAGTGTAACTAACTGAAAGTTCAAGATCCATTAGTAAAGGAACTGCAGTTGGTTAATGGGGATGAAAACCCACAATAGGTTTCATACATAAAGCTACTGATTGGAAGAAGTCAGCAGCTCATCAAGATTGCCAATACTACTTGGATTGTGGGATAGGCGGTGGAAAGCGTTGGATGGAGTGAAAAAAAAAAAGGTGATAACTAGATTAGAGTCCAAACTAGATTCTCAAATTTAAGGAAATTAGTTAAGTAGTGTAATTATTCGTTACTACTATGGTTAGTCATTATTTTTTAATAATTATATTCAGCACTCACTATGCAGTGATTTAGTGCTTAGTACTTCTAAATTTATAAATTATAAGCAATTCCAAATGTTGTAGCGTGTTAGGAATATAATCACCTAACCAAGATCAGTGAGACACGAAAGCAAACAAGAAAATAAGAACGAATCTAAAATCACACGCACACACAATAACACAAAGATTTACATGGTTCACCTCATAATAGGACTACGTCCATGGCTATTGTGGTTTCACTATGATCTGAAAGTGTTACAAATTCTAGTACAAAGAGATGCGGCTCTTCAAATATAAATACATAGTATTAGGATCCACACTACCCAACATAGCGAGATAGACAAGAATTCTTTCGAACTCCATTAGCACAAAGATCAGTAACCCAAACAAATCCCGATAATTTGCTAATTGCACTCATAGAAAAGCAATTTCAAACTTGATATGCAAATTCAATTATTCAACATTAATATATGGTTCATTAACTAAGGCCAATCTCAATGCACGAGGCTCCCGCCATTGCAAGGTTTGTAGAGGGTTAGACACACATAGCCTTAGTTCGGCAAAGTGGAGAGGCTATTTCCACATATGGTTCATTTACTATTAACCAATTTTGTTTTATGCAACTGAATGGTGGATTCTTCATGGTAGTTGTGCTCTTGAAACAGATCTTGAATTTCAACGAATTGCATTCAAGTTTTTTCAAGTCAAATTACCTCATCCTTGAACTGTGAACACAATTTAAGCACTTTCAGCCTCATCTCCATGAAGACAATGAATAGGCTAAAATAAATTAAGCTTCAAAAAAAATCTTCATCCATCAAAACATGAAGCTTAAGGGACAACATAAGAAGCCAATAAGAATTTGATGCTAACTTCAACCCATCAACCTAGATTACATATCTGAGAAAGATGATTCACTAACTCTGCGGTCAGAGGAGAGAAAGCACCATTACTACATGGCCAAGACCTTTCTGGTGGGTTAGTTTTGAAAACGATAAAGACAACATTATAGTATATCAACAACCACAAGTCAAAACGTAGGCCATATGTTCCCTTACTCCACTAGACTTGGGATAATTGAATTCATCCTCAAATTCTGGCATTCCTTTTCGCACAAATAATCCATGTCACCACGCAGATTCTGCACATTCGCTTCAACTTGCTACTTTTATTGTTTCCATATCTAATTAAAAGGTTATCTTCAACAAGGAAGAAATATGGGATGGATCAATCCAACACTAAGACATCCTGAAAAGTTCCTAACAACCAACAAGCTTTCGCTTGGTTGGTACCTCCTCCAACTCCCCACATGGGAGGTTGAGGGTTCAAATCCCATTAAGGAGCAAAGTGTGTGGGTGTGTGATTCACCTATCAAAAAAAATAACAGTTCCTAAAAAACATCCACTGAGACAAAGCAAACCACAAGGAGATGGTAATTGGCTCCCCACTCTTCACACACATTGTGCATAAAGTCCAGTGAAAGACATATCTTGGGCCTCCTCTTATGCGGCATTGGCACTAAATGGCCTAATTGATCAACCCAAAGCCTTGATTTTGCAAGGCATTTTCACTTTTCATATAGACATGGATTACTAATTATGAAATGAAAAAGGGATTTATGAGAAAAACCATCTCCAGGATCAAGACACCAATATCTAGCTTCAGGCAACAAAAGTTATATGAACCAGATTTTTTTACCTACAGGCAAGGTTTTAAATAACGGTCACGACCGCCGTAACGGTAACGGTCGTGATGATGCGGATGCGGAGTGTAACATAACGGACACAACTATTGGAAGCATGAAGTTTTTTTCTCATTGAACGAAACCTAAAAATGGCACCGATATGCATGTTTTAATCACACAATTTCATATATTTGGGTTTTTTTAGTAATTTTACATCATTGGAAACAATAAAAGTGTAGTAATTGTTAATTTCATTATTTTTTTGCATCTAAATGCACTTAAAACATGAAAATAAATTAAAATTAATAAATGTTAGCCACTCTAAAATCACAATAATAATAGAAATCACAATGTCTCAATAATAAATAAAATAAAAGGGAAATTTTGAAATTACCTGTGTCATTGCATCATTGTTTAATCAAACCACCACCATAAAACCAAGTGTTTAAATAACTATTAAAAAAATTAAATTATCAACGAGGAAATAAATACATGAGGTAACTTATGGTACAAAAACAAAAGGTAATACATCAAATAATACGTGAGGAAATAAATTATCAGTAAAGAGTTCATGTTATGGATCCCAGCTGAAAAATAAACATAAATAAAAAAATATTTAAAAAATAAAAGAGTTTTTGTAATGGATCCCAATTGTACAACATTACGATAAAGACAAATCAAAAAAATATTTAAAAAACATTAAATTCTAGAAGAGTCTAATTGCCTAACAATTTACGGTTGTTCAAGTAAATGAAAAAATTATTAAAAAAATACAGCTATTAGAATACGAAAAGACTCTGGAAGACTCTAATAAGTTCCAACTTCCAACACAATCTACATTAAAAAAAATAAAGATGTAAAGAGAGGAGCTGGACCACTGGAAAAAAGAGAGGAGCAGTTGTGATGTAGATTGATCAAAACCCAGAAAAATACCATAGATGTAGTGCAAACACTACGAAGGCCAGAGATGTAGATCGATCAAAGAAATACAGTAGCAGAGATGCTAGTGTGAAGGCCGAACAGCAGCCGTGAGTGGATTGTGCGAGCAGTTTGTAGATCGATCAGCTTGCCCCAAAGTCACCACCGGGCCACCAGTAGGTCTTCAGTCGAAAGTCAAGACACGAATCAGCTTTAAAATTTCTATTCAATTTCCTTCCAACTTTTTTTTTTTTTTGAAAATCTGAAGCAAAAACATAATTTTTTTTCCAGAGAACATGTGTTGTCACGGATATTACTGTTCGGTAACGGCCGTTATGGCCGTTTTGACAATGTAACAGCCGCGACGCATGTGAAATCCATGCACTCGGCAATATTGGGGTGTAACGGGTTCAGCATGGGCGGAAAACGTAACACCAGTTACGTTACGTAGCAGCCGCTATTTCAAACCCGTCCTGCAGGTTCTTTTTTCTTCTAGGCCCCCCTTATTGAAAACTAAAGGAAAGCTTTTGATGCTGCTGTACAGACATCAAATGTTGGATATCTCATGCACAGACTTGTAGTAGTTCAACACGTGATATTGGTTGTAACTGGAGTTCAACTCTAAATACTATATTTTCTGTTTTTCCCTCTTTCTTTCTTTTTTTCTGTGTAGTTTAATCTAGAGAATATCTTCCTAGTGAACCCCAAAGTCAGATCTCAATTTCTAGGTCTAGGATATATTATTTTATCTTTACAAGCAATTCAAACTCTTTCCAGGTTAACTACCAAATTTATAAAGCATAGTTGAAAAAGTTGCTAATAGCAAGTGTCTTAGCAAACCCTAGCAAGTCTAGTACAACTAAATAAAAAGCCTTCAGCAGCAATGTTTTAAAAGTCAGAACGGTCCAGCAGGTTGAACCACTGGAACGGTGACTAGTCAGCTTTCCAGTCTTAATTGACCCCAAGAACTGTTTATTTACAAAGAACCACTTCATTTAAAGAGAGAGTTTCTTTAGAAAAACCACTTCATTTTAAGAGATCCATTTGAGCCGTCAGTCAAACCATTGCTCTGTAAAAACTGTTCACGGTTCCAAGTGACCAGCCAGTTCAGTTTACAATATTTTTTTTGATAAGTAAGGAGTAATATTATAAATGGTGCCAAAGGGGGGAAACCCATACAAAAACCTGAACTAGCTTTACATAGGTCTTAAAGACCCCAAAAAATCGACTATGGAAATAACATTTACAGGAATAGCCTCATTGGCCCAAAAAAATAACAAGCATAAGAATTGGTCTTTGAACTACACAAGGGGTTGCTCTAAATCCTCAAAAAGACGCCTATTTCTTTCTTTCCATATGCTCCATAAAAGACAAATAGGAGCCATCCTCCAAGTATTCTTAGCTTTTCTTCCTATCTTGCACCCCAACCCAGCCATTAAAAGATCCCTCATAGTCCTCGGCATAACCCAAGACAAGCCAAACACAGTCAAAATCATATCCCATAAATCCCGGATCATATGACAGTGCATGAGCAACACTCTCTTCCTCTTTCTTGCAAAAGTAGCACCTGCTCACCATTTGAAAGCCTCTCTTCTTCATATTTTCCGCTGTCAAGTTTGGAATGCCATATCATGTTCCAAGGGAAATTCGAGTCCTCGTACATTGACAAGCTTTTGTAGAAAGATTGCACTGAAAAAGCCTTCTTATGTGGCGTCCACACTAACTTGTCCTCCCTACTAGTCGAAACTTTGAAATTTTGAATGTGCCTAAGAAAAGCAGCCACCTTCAACTCCCAATAAAGAAGTCTCTTCTAAATCTAGGATTCCAAACCCCCTCCTCCCCCACCCCCTCACCCAAGCCCCTTTAACACACACCAGACCATATAAAGAATGAATTTTTTACTTTAAGGTTAAATCCCCACACCACACACCCAAAACTTGACTTTAAGCCCATCTCCCACATCAAACCTTGTCCTTGCCCTAAAATCCCTCCACCCTCTAATGGCACCCCACAACCCCCATCCCCTAGGACCCTCCACAATGCGTGAACACCAACCTCCTTCCTCGTACCCATACTTAGAAGCAAGGATCAAAATATCGTTTCGATGTACAGTTTCGGTCTGTCCAGAAACGGAAACATTTCGGAAACGTTTCGAAAACATAATGGAAACGGAGAAAAACTTGGAAACATGTGGAAACATAACTTAAAATTTGATATATAGGCTTATTTATACAAATAAGCCTATTTATTAAATATTTATGCATGTTTAAGGCATATACATCATATTCATGATAAATGACATGATAGATATATACTATGTAATATCCACGAATTAGATAATTTGATACAAGTTACATATAAAATAAAAAGTAAAACAAATAGCGATTTAAACCTATTATAATTAGTAACTTAGTATTAAAATAGTTGTTTCTCTACACTTTATTTCTCCTACGACTTTTCTATTATTTTAGGAAAAATAATAGAAATATATCTTCTTGTAATTTTGAGTCTTAATCCTTGAAAAATAAATGGATATTATTTTTTACTTACTTTTAGAATTATTGTTGATATAAAAGAAATGTTTCCTTTGATTCGGTATGTTTCCATTAGTTTCGGTATGTTTCTACGGAAACAATTTTGTTTTCATGGAAACATGTGAATTTCGATATTCTACTAGTATTTCGTTTCGGTTCCCTGAGAAACGGAAATGTTTCGGCCGTTTCGATGGAAAAGAAACGAAACTTTGATCCTTGCTTAGAAGCAATCATCTCCTGCCACAACTCCCCCTTAACCACCCCAAATTTCCGTAGCCACTTACCCAAAAGAGTTTTGTTAAACAACCTCAACTCTTTTACTCCTAATTCTCCCAAAGACACTAGCCTTTTGACTCTATCCCGGCTCACCGAATGAACTTCCTCACCTCTCCCTCATAACCCCACAGAAAATCCCTCTGAATTTTTCCAACTTCCTACTAACCAAAACATGGATGGGAAATAAAGACATGAAATATGTTGGAAGGTTCTCCAAAGGGCTTTTCACAAGGGTGAGCCTCCCTCCCTTAGATAGGAATTGCCCCTTCCACCCAGCTATACGTCGTTAAAACGTTTCCACCACTAGATCTCAAACCCCACAGGATCTCGCTAGAGTTCCCAAAGGAAGTGCTAGGTAAGTTAGAGGGAAGGACTCCATCTTGCAACCCAAAGTACTGGCTAAAACCTCCAAGCCTTCCACGTCCCCAACTGGCGAGATACAACTCTTTGCCAAGTTAATCCACAGACCCAACACAACTTCAAAATACACCGGGATACACCGGATGAATAGCAGTTGTCAAACTGAAGGCTCACAAAAAATAATTGTGTCATCGACAAACAAGAAGTGAGAAATATCAACCCTCCCTTCCCCTCCTGTTATGCACTAAAAAACCCTTTGACAAGCCCATACTTTCTGCTCTACTCATAAAGCGGCTAAAAGCCTCCATAATGTTAGATATAGTTTTTAATTCATTAATCAATCCCCAATTCATTCCCAAAGGTCCGAATCATTTTCTCGGTCATAGCAATATCTCTATTGTTGCAACAACGTTTCTTTGGCAACCAACAAACGGTGAATATAATCACGCTACAACAAATGACAAGAAGTCAATATATTTCTCCCTCTTTCTCTCATATTTTCTCCTTCCTTGTCTCTTTCTCCTTTTTCTCTATTTCACCCTTTCAATATCTTAGTATTTCTCTTGTTTCCTTCTTAGATTTTTTTCTCAGCTATAGTTCTTCGCGATGCTACAAACATCAAATGGAATTGAGGCTTCGCTATTTTTTCCCTCCTAAGATGGGCTCTCTACATTTTTTTCTCTCCTTTTGGCAGGTCAGTATTTTATCTGTCCACATTATTTCTCTTTACTCTATGATTTCCCCCTCTCTCTCTCTCCCTCCCTCCCTCCCTCCCCCATCCCCCCTCCCCAAGGATGTTCTGCTTTTGAGTTCTAGAGTTATACCCATATAGACATATCTATACATACTATAGGCACACAACAGATTGTCTTTGTGATCGATTACTCTCTTTCAAAGTAATGATTTTAGTTTGAAGCATCTTTTGTGATTGATTGCTCCCATCGTGAATTAATTTGTAGTGATTTGTTTGAATTCTGGAATGTGATTTTATTTTGGAGACTCTCTCTCTCTCTCTCTCTCTGATTGATTGCTCTGATTTGACTTTTTCTTTCCTTTGGGTCTCATTCATCCTTTATTTTCTCTTTGAAATATTGGGCGGTGTTAAAATTTTTTATATTTTTTGTTATTTTTTAATATTTTTATTAATTTTATATGTCACTAATTTATTATTAAAGTTACTATATAGTTATAACATCATGGTTCAATTCCAGTTGACCCAAGGTTAAACCAGTAACCAATGACCTGGTTCCTTTTCTGGTTCATTCAGTGACTAAGAAGCGCAGACACGTAACACAGATACGAGACTAACACGTGAACACGAGATTTCTCAAAAAAGTAGAACACAAATATGTTAGGAACACATTAAATATATATATATATATATATATATTATAAGACCATATAATAAAAATCGAACATTATTTCAATCAAAATTGTCATAAAATATACAAATCACAATAATTTTATTAAGATATCAAGATAACAAAGTCATGAAATAAAAATTCAATAAATTATTTATTTAATCATTAACATTCATAATCCATGTTCTAAAATGAATATGCTAATTACTACATAAAACAAATATACATCTATAACGCAAAAGAAAAGCATAGAAAAAGAGGGGAAATCCCCAAACAAGAGAAAAAAAATCCACAAAAAAAGTGTCCCTAGCATGTTTAAAACGTGTTCAAAATTCACAACAAAAAAAAAATATTGAACATTTTTTTTCACATGTCCGACAAGTGTTCAAGACGTGTCCTGAATGTGTTCGTGTCCAACACAGATAAATGAGCTAAAATAGAGTGTATGTGGTTCATAACTCATTGATATGGTTTTTAAAACATTGTTCATAAGGAAGTCTTGACCTATAATCTCAAGTAATGGATTTTTTTTATAAGTACTGTAAAAAACCACCAGAGGATGGCGAACCCATTTATAAAAAGGACGTGACTCATAGATGGGTCCTCATATGGAGCTTTGGGAAACTAAATTAAAATTTTCGTTGTGTAAAATAGAAACACTGTTTTGCAACTATGGGACATAGTTTCCCTTCTAATATCAGGAGTTTTGGAAGTTTTTACAGTTGTGCTTACTATTTCAAAGTTAAGCTAGCTGATTGACCATTTTCATCGTATTACATGCTTGGTAACCCACACTGCATCAGTAGCTTACATTTCTCCCAAAAAAAAAAAAAAAGGCAAGCATGCATGCTTTAATCTTATCTGGTGACTAATTGAGTTCGTGTCCTGTATTTGGTTTTCAAATTTTAAGTTGAAATCAAATGCAGTAAACACTTCAGTATAGTGGCTAAGATCCAGACAAAAAATGGGACGCCAGATGAGGGGTGAAAAAGAAAAAGGAACGCCAGACTAAATGATTATATCAACTTGGTATATTTGTAATCTGAAACAAACAGAATCAGATAAGCATCTGTGGGCCTTTTCTAGAACAAACGACTACTCTCATGGAAGATAAAGAACAACTGCAATTGGCCAGAGGCAAAGGGATAGCTTAGATTTTCTAGGTAGAATAATACATCACTTAGGACTGAAAAGACATCAACCAGAACAGAAACAAAATGCAGCATAAAGACCAAGCTTAAATACAAATAAACCTCTCACACACACAAATTGTATCCTAGAACTACTTCCAGATCAATTATCATCCCACTGTCATGACAGGCAACCATGTAAACAAACAGAACTCATCATAACAACTCCATTCAAATTATGTGCAAGTACTCAGCTACTATAACAAAGGTAGAAACGGGAAGTGGAAAGAATACCTCAGCTTCTGAAATATGTAATCGAGGTCTGACTTCATAGACCTTAAGAGACGTGTATTTCTAGAAAAATCACTTGAAACTTCTGCGAAGCAATGTTCTGAATACTCATTAAAATGGGATAGCACTGCATTGCTGTCCTGCAACCTTCCCAATCTGCAGTTTCAGAGCATAAAGGAAATATAAAAAACACAGTAGCAAAAAGATTAGGAACCAAAATAAAGGCACCTTCGCAAGTAAGGATCTGATTCTGAGAGAGAAGAAAAATAAAAAATAAAGCAGAGGTCAAGTAGTATGTCATATACCCATAGCTCTCCGAATTTCTAATTTATGGGTATAATGAAAAAGGAAAAGGAAAAAATCAGCAATTCCTGAATTAAACACCATATGTTACTGCTTTTTAAGTTACTGTGAAAACTCTAGGTTAAATTTCACTTTTAAAAGATTTTTGCAAATGAAGAATTATTGGGCAATGAGGAATGTGTGGTTGACCATGGAGAAGAGCATCGCCAAGCATGTTTCAGCTCATAAGTTAAGAAGCACCAGCATCACGGCCTTTTCAAGTCATGATAGCAACGCAGTTGCTGAGATGTGCACTACTAACACCCAGGCAGTAACATATATGGCACTGGGGCAGTCGGAACTTAATAATTAATAACATCATGTTAGTCATATTATTCTTTATGGCTTGTGAATAAATAGGTAAAACATGTCCTAAAAAGGACATTACCCGGTGGTGAATTCCCACAGAACAACTTTTCTTAAATTGATATATTTTATACAACCAGAGAACAATTTCAATGGCTAAACGGTGAATTCCATCTTGCACACCTATTTTTGTCTCACAGAATACTACTCTCACCCAGATAAATAAGAATTCACCAACGTAATAATTGAAAATCTTGCGAAGCAATCTCATTACTCCAACATGATAATTAAAGGAGCACAATTAGACATTTAAAAAGGGAGTGATGCAAATAATGATAACAAACTAGAGGATGAGAAAATCAAGAGATCAAGGGATATGAAAAAAGAGAATGAGACAATCCATTCATGGATCTGAGGTTGAGAAGATCTGCTACAGGTCAGGAAGAAGCTATGAAACACGGACACTCTATTTTGGCTCACATGTCCGTGTCGGACACCGACACTCTTGGACACTTACAAGACACGTGTCCGAACACTTGAATCATGAAAGTTGATGATAAAATGAACAAGTTATTTATTTTTTATTTAATAACTTTTGTTATTTAAATATCTTAATAAGATTTTTTAAATTTGTATGTTTTTATATCAATTTTAATTAAAATAACATTAAGTTTTTATTATATGGTCATATAAAAATATAAAAAATTATATATATTCAACGTGTCCCTAACATGTCCGTGTCTTACTTTTTTGAGAAATAACGTGTCTGCATGTTAGTGTCATGTCATATCCGTGTCCCATGTCCGTATCCATTCTTCTTAGAGAAGAAGGATATAGCGATTCTCTAACATCAAAAAGCGCTATTAAACAAGCTTATTGAGTTGTTTAATTTAAATGCAATCCAACCCCAACTATTGAATAAATATTAAGCAGGAATCTACTCGAAATAATCAAGTGGGTTGTTTCTTTGAATAAAAAATCAAGGCTGCAATTTTACATTTTTCTGGCCTGGGGTGTGCATAAAAAGTAACCATCACCAGAAAAAACATGTATAAAGTTACCAATCTTATGCTTTCATATAGATTTTGTAATAAGTAGATAATACTTCTCCCACAAATTTGAAAAGTATGTAAAAATGCAGTTATTAAATTTTGTTCTATAAGTAAAGGTGCAGTTATTACTGCTTCAACAAAATTTTATTGGCAAAATTGTGCAGTTACCTTGCCTTCTAGTTTGTTTGTTGTAGTGGCAGTGTTGAGCAATAGCTTGCATATACACTTTTCTCTTATGTCACTTAATGTCGGGTGAGTGCTTTTATGTTGCCTAGCGCCTTGGGCCCTCTGCACCTTAAGGGCACTATTGCCCTAAACCACACTAACGGTGATCTTGTTCATACTATAATTCCTGGATTTTGTGTTGAGAGATTCGGAAAGTGTAATCTCCATTTTTTCTAAGATACCCAAGACTGTTGAGAAAATTTTTAATTTACCTCTAACCACACGATTTCGTTTCTTAAGTTCTGACTATACCATGGTATATTTCAAAGTCCTAGAATAAATTTATGTTTTGTCTTTATGGCTAAGCCTGATTTGACCACTGGCTCCACATGGCACCTACTAGTCATTGAATCTTGGTTTGCTGGAATTGTCTGTTGGTTAGAACTGATATCTCCCTAGCAAGTCTCAAAAAAAACTCTGCAAGTATCGGAAGCCAGCAAAGAAGAGCATGGAACAGTTGAAATTAAACCCTAGGTATTGTAAGGGTTTTATTGAAAAAGAAGAAAGAGAAATAGAAGAGAGTGAGAGAAGGTTTTTTAGGGAGAGAAGAATTAGAGAGAGTTATATAGCTCTCCTCTAACTCATGCATTTATAATACAAGGATATAAAAAGTTTACAAAGATAGACTATATATCCTATCAATATCTAATGGAATACTCTTTATTCTATGCATATCTTAAAAGCATAATCTAACACTCCCCCTCAAGTTAGTACATATATGTCCTTCATGCCCAACTTGCTCACAATTGGATGAAACATTCTGCTACAAAGTCCCTTAGTAAACACATCTGTTAGCCGCTCTCCTGAAGTCACAAAGGACATATAAATAAACCCCCGATTCAGCTTCTCTTTGATAAAATATCTATCGATCTCAATGTGTTTTGTTCGATCATGCTGAACTAGGTTATGTGCAATGCTAATGGCTGCCTTGTTATCACAATATAGCTTCATAGGTTTATCTATCGGCACTCCCAGGTCATTCATAAATGTTTGAAGCCACATGAATTCACAAACTCCATGTGCCATGGCTCTATATTCAGCCTCGGCACTAGATCCAGCTAACGCTTATTGTTTCTTGCTCCTCTAAGTAATTAGATTACCTCCTAAGAAGGTACAGTAGCCTGAAGTAGATCGTCTATTCCATGGAGCATGCCCAACCTACATCTGTGAACACTTTCAATTTCAAATGATTGTGGCATGAGAACAAAATTTCCTTTCCTGGAGTAGACTTGAGATATCTCAGAATGCGATATACTGCCTCTAAGTACTGGACTCTAGGACCATGCATGAATTGGCTAGCAACTCCCATTGCATATGCTATGTCAGGAAGTGTGTGAGAGAGATACATCAATCTCCTTACTAGTCTCTGAAACCTTCCCATATCCACGAGATCTCCCTCATTACCACTCAGTCAATGATTAGTTTCAATGGGAGTATCTGCAGGTTTGCTTCCTAACACCCATGTTTCCTCTAGTAAATCAAGGATATACTTGCATTGTCAGATGAAGATCCCCTTACTTGATCTGGCAACTTAAACTTCAATTCCAAGAAAATATCGCAAATTTTCCAAGTCTTTGATCACAAATTCTTTGGCTAGATAACTTCTCAACCCTATCACTCTTAAAGAATCATTTACTGTCACAATTATGTCATCCACATAGACAATAAGAATAGTGACCTTACCATTTACCCTCTTAATGAACATGGCAAGATTTGCATGACTTGATCTACAACCAAACTTTATCATAGCCTTATAAAACCTGTCAAACCAAGCTCTTGGAGATTGCTTAAGTCCGTAAAGAGCCTTCTTCAATTTACATACCTTCTCTTTTGTTGCTTTGGTAGTATACTGTGGGGGAACCTCCATGTACACCTCCTCAAGATCTCTGTGGAGGAATGCATTCTTTATATCCAATTGTTGCAATGTCCACCCCAAATTTATTACTACTGAGAGTAGAGCCCTGATGGAGTTCATCTTGGCTACTGGAGTAAAGGTCTCTTGATAGTCTATGCCATAGGTCTGAGTGAACCCTTTGGCAACTAACCGAGCCTTCCATCTATCAATTGTACCATTTGTTTTCTGCTTGACTGTGAAAACCCATTTCCAACCAACTGGCTTCTTTCCTCTTGGAAGTAAAACAAATTCCCAAGTTCCATTTTTCCCTAGAGCTCTCATTTCCTCATCCATGGTAGCTTTCCATTTGGCATCAATTAGAGCCTCTTTCCACTCCTGAGGAACAGACACAAAAGCTAGGGAGTAAATGAAAGCACGATATGAAGTGGATAAGGAATCAAACGATACAAACTTGGATATTGGGTGTTGGGTACAAGCCCGAACTCCCTTTCGAAAAGCAATGGGAATATACTTACAGGTGATGCATTAGAGATATCATCATCTAATGGAGAGACTAAAGAAGCTAGAGTCAGGGATTGCGACTGTCCTGGGAGCACATAAGAGTCTATTTGCATATCCTAACATCCTGGGCGGGCCTGTCGAACCGAACACACGTCCTCAAGTCAGCTCTATCTAACCGTTCGGGTAGTTTAGCTACTGCCTCGGTATTCTCATGCATGGTCACCTTTTCCCTCTCACTATGAGTAGGGGGAGGCAACTAAAAAAACATATCTTCCTCCTGAGTTGAGTGTGAATCCCTATCCCTCTCTTGATCCTGCTCCCCGAGAAGGATGGTCGAGGAACAGAGTAAAAGGATTCTGTCTCATGAAAGGCGACATCCATACTAACAAACACTTTCTGAGTCGGTGGGTGATAGCACTTATAGCCTTTCTATGTAGGAGAGTAACCAATGAAAACACAACACAAAGCTTTAGGATCAAGCTTGCTTGTAGTCTTCCTATGGTCCTGAACAAAGCAGACACATCCAAAGATTCGGGGAGGAATGGGGAGGAATGAAGTAACCAGAGGAGACCCCTGGAAGCAATGCTAGAGGTTTTTGGAATTCCAAAGGTTTGAGAGGCATGCGGTTAATGAGATAAGCAATAGTCAGGCTAGCATCACCCCAATAAAACTTAGGCACAGTCATGGTGAACATCAAGGAACGGGCTACTTCAAGAAGATGTTTGTTCTTTCATTCAGCCACTCCATTTTGTGCAGGGGTATCCACACCGCTAGTTTGATGAATAATCCCATGATCACGAAGATAGTTTGAAAAACCTCTGTCTTCATATTCACCCCATTATCGGTCAGCAAAATCCGAATTTTAGCATCAAACTGTGTCTGAACCATTTTGTGAAAAACTTGAAAGCATTCAAAAACATTACTTTTGTGCTTGAACAAATAGACAACCCGGGAGTAACAGATAGACAACCCACGTAACACAAGAGTAACAATTAATAAATGCAACAAACCAATGATGGCCAGAGTGAGAGACAACCTGGGAAGGTCCCCATACATCAGAGTGAACAACGAAAATAGGAGCAGTGCTTTTATTATTATTACTAGGATAAGAAGTACGAGCATGCTTAGCAAGTTCACAAGCATCACAAAGGAAACTAGGTTTACACTGCTTAACAAGAACAGGAAAAGCTTTCTCCATAGTGCTAACTGATGGATGTCCTAACTGTCGATGCCACTGTAATAATTCTTGAAACTGTGAAGAGCTATCTACCTGAAGAGCTTGTTGAGATAAAGGTATAGAAGGTGTAGTCTCGAGCAGATACAGACCCCCATGTGCCTTACCATTGCCAATCGTTCTCCCTGTTCCCAACTTCTGGAAAAGATAACGAGAAGGAAAAAAGGTTACTGAGCAGTTTAAGGCTTTAGTAATGGAACTAATTGATATTAAATTAGTCAAAAAATTAGGAACATGGAGAACAAAGGCCAAAGATAGAGAGGAAGAACAAAGAACTAAGCCTTTGCCCGATATTG
The DNA here is from genome assembly GCA_008638375.1 of Nyssa sinensis. NCBI lineage: Eukaryota > Viridiplantae > Streptophyta > Magnoliopsida > Cornales > Nyssaceae > Nyssa > Nyssa sinensis. The sequence goes on along the minus strand of CM018049.1, from coordinate 19,389,643 downwards.
AGGACAATGAACCATTTGCTACTCTAACCTTATCCGTACCAGAGCATGTAGAATATGTAGAAAATAGATTAGAGGAACCTATCATATGACCAGTAGCTCCTAAATCAATGATCCAAGGAGTAGGAGTGGAGCTAACACTCAAAGTGGATGTTGGAATACTTGTATTGGAAAAGTTTGAATAAGCAGATGTAGGGCCAGAGGTGGAGGAGTCAAGCTGAGCCATCATGCGTCAAAAAATCTGTAGTTCTTCAGATGTGAGATGATCGGCATCGCCAATGCTAGTAGGGAAAGCCTCTGAAGTCTCAGTCAAATGGGCATGTGGTCTACCTGATCCTGGTTTGTCACCGCCTCGTTTTGTATTTGGGCGACCTTGAAGTTGCCAGCAATTATTGCGGGTATGCCATTTCTTGCCACAGTAGTCACACTTAACCTGACCCTTCTTAGAGTTGCCACCTTTGTTCTCAAATTGGACTAATGGTATTTTGGAATCTTTCTGAGGAAAGGTAGCTAAGGTAGATCTGTCCTGTGCTGGGGCATGAAGCATAACCCCTCTTCTGCTTTCCTCTTGCTGCACAAAAGCATATGCCTGTCTCAGAGTAGGAAAAGGATCACGTCCAAGCACCTGACTATGAATCTGATCATATTCAGTATTAAGACCTGCCAAGAAATCATACACACGCTCCTTTTCCTTTAGCTGTTGAAACATGACACTCTCACTTGGACATTTGGCTTGAAAATTCTGATAGTGGTCCAATTATCACCAGAGACCATTGAGATCAGCATAATACTCAACAACACTTAGATCTTTTTGTTTAGTTTCATAAACCCTCTTGCGGAGATCATGGATCTGAGCATCATTGTCGATTTGTGAATGTATGTGCTACAGCAGTCCAAATCTCATATGCTTGTTGTCAGAAACAAGAATTCACGGCTAATATGTGATTGCATGAAATTAAAAATCCATAACGTCACAAGGGAAATACTCGAGCGCCACTGCTTAAGTGTTGGATCTGTAGATGACAGTTTCTCAAGTGTTCCATTGACATAATCATATAAGCTAGCTGAATCAATAGACAGTAAACACGCACATGACAATGCTAGATAATTATTCCCATATCTAGCTTCACCGGGCTAATATGAAGAGTTGGGTAACCTCCAGGTATCCCAATACGACTCAGCCCATCTCCTCCAAGGCTAGTTGAACCAAAGCCCTTCTCTACCTCTTTATCTGTTATTGTGGAATATCAGCAAGTCCCTATCATAGAGAAAATACCAAAAACAGTGATTTCTCACCAATTCGGACCAACGTTTGCCTCCACAACTACCAAAAAGATCTCAAGAAGTGCTGAAAAAGGATCAAAGAACAGCAAAAACGAAAAACGAACAATTTCAAAGCCCAAACTAGGCTAGCCGAACCATCTGGATTCAAAGAAATCCAACCAAATCACGTTGGAATACAACAAAACTTCACTCACTCCTCTCTCGACCCTAGATGAGTTCAATGGGTGAAGATCCAACCATCAATAGCCTCTGAAACACGTTAGAATTGCATATTTAAAAAATATGGCCATTTTTCCAAAACTATTTCAAAAATAGAAAACACGCATCAAATAGTTACCTAAAAATTTGGAAAAATCATCATAAATCTCACCATGGAATTCCAAGCCAAGCCATGTAAGATACTATCATTTCTGTCCATACAATGCTGACGTCAACAACTTCACAAAGGCTCTAGAGTTGCAGTCTGATTATTCCAGTAACTCCCAAGGTGTATTCGGATCGCTCTGATACCAAGTTGAAATTAAACCTGTTAGGGTTTTATTGAAAAAGAAGAAAGAGAAATAGAAGAGAGTGAGAGAAAGTTGTTTAGGGAGAAAAGAATTAGAGAGAGTTATATTGCTCTCCTCTAATTATGTATTTACAATACAAGAATATAAAAAATTTACAAAGATAGACTCTAAATATCCTATGAATATCCAATGGAATATTCTTTATTCTATGCATATCTTAAAAGCATAATCTAACAGGAACTTGTGAGTGCTGAATTAAATTTTGCATTCCTCTCCTTGAATGGAAAGATATCTAATATCCATTTAGAAATGTAAGCTCTTTCAAAGATGTTGTGAGGGGAGTGTTGCCACTCCCATCCTATGCCTTCTTTACGAGAGAGAGAGAGAGAGAGAGAGAGAGAGAGAGAGGGAGACTGATTTCCAAATAGTCAAAAAATATAAATTGGGCAGCTGGACCAACTAACCTCTAGTAATTAATGTTTGTAACAACTGCAACACAGGACCAAGGAAATGGCAATATTTTCTAATCTTCCACATCATTTGATTGGTATTTTGGGTGGATAAGAATGGTTATGTTAATTTCCAACTGAACAAATTCAAGTGCAGTATAATTTCATTACGTTTTGGGTAGAAGCCAGCACCGTCGTCTCTCTTGCTGTTCTTTTTCAATATTTTTATTTGTTTTTAACTCAGTTGGGCTAACAAGGATTATCAGAAGTGCAAATTTGATGACCCAAGATCTGAATCACTGCAAAATGAATTTCCCTTTATTTGTTTTTTCATTTGATTATCAAGTTGGCTCTTTCCATTGAAGGCAAAATCAAATTCCCTTTGGGAATTTCTACAGGGCACTAGGGTATCCATTCAGCCCAGGATCTAAATCACTGCAAAATGAATTTCCATGACAATCTCTCCATCCTAATAAATCTCTTGCACAAAACTGCATTATCTTGCAGAACAAAATAAAATCTACACCATCAAGACTGCTTCCAAGACTAACAAAAGCATCTCTGAACTCTGATAAATCTTAGAGCCCGTTTGGCCCAGCGTTGGTAACAGCAGAAGCAGATTGTTGGCTGACACAATGCGAACCAAGATTGTTTGGTTGGGCATTGGAAGAAAAATATGTGCGGGAACTGGGCTTGGGAAATGAATTACTGGAATGCCGGCTAGACCAGCATCTGAGCCCAGCATTTTTTTTTCCCATACGTTGTGCCCTGGTCTTCCATTTATTTACAAATATACCTGCCAGACTTTTGTCTTCTTCCCAGCTTTTTGCAAATCTGATGCCACCTTTTTTGTCTTTCCAATTTATACAATTTGCCATCATGTCTATTCTATGATTTCTATCTACCAATATACTCTATATATATAGAAAAATAAACAAATAAAAGATATATATTTGTGTATAATAAGTAATTAAATAATAAATAACATATAATAAATATTATTTAATTATAATATTAAAATATTAAATAAATATAAAATTTATAACATGGTACCAAACTGTTAGATCACCAGGTTGTTCCAAAAACTTAAGCTTTTAGAGAATGGATCAATAATGTATATCAAGCTCTCAATACTCCCCCTCACGTGCGACCTCGGACTCGCATGTGAAGAGACAAAGAAACCTACAAACAAATGCAAAGGAGAAGAGAGTGGAAATACAAACAGGGAATAAATGCAAATAGAGATACTTGAATCCAAGTCCTCTCATAACCAATGCTCTTGATACCTATGTTAGATCACCAAAAGAGAAAAAGAAAGAGAGAAGAAGAAAAGATATTATTCCAACCACTGTCACATTAATCTTCTGTGTTACATAAAACAAGAAAGTAAACCCTTTTATAGTAGGGTAAAACAAAAGAATAAAAACGAAACTACCCTTGATGAAATACTAACACATAGGGCTAATAATATACTAACTTACTACACTAACACTCCCCCGCAAACTCATGATGCAGGCAGCAAACAACATCTGAGAGTTTGTCAAGCAAAAAGCGGTAACGCAAAACCGTGTGGGACTTCGTAAAGAAGTCAACCAACTGCAAAAAAGAAGGAAGATAAAGAGTGCCAACTCCAAGCTAGAGATGATGGCTGCACAAAATGACAATTCAATCTCAATATGTTTAGTACGCTCATGGAACACATAGTTATGAACTATCTAAATAACACTCCTATTATCACAATACATAGGAGTAAGAGCAGACAAGAGATGCCTAGATCAGCAAGTAACCAACGGAGCCAAACAATCTCAGCAGTAGTGATAGCCATGGCACAATACTCAGCTTCAACAGAAGAACGAGCAACAACTGTCAGCTTTTTACTCTTCTAATAAAAGAAAGTCATCGAGAAAAACACAAAAGCCAGTAGTGGATTTACGATCTATAAAATCTCCAATTCAGTCAGCATCAGAATAAGCACAGAGCTCCAACAAAGAAGACAAGGATAAGAGCAAACTACAATGCAAGGTTCCACGAAGGTAGCGTTAGATGCGAATAACAGCAGCCCAATGAACAGTGGTAGGGGAAGAAACAAACCAACTGACTATATGTACAAGAGTCTCAACTGTCCGAGTATCAGATAAACGGGCTTTCTGAATAACATCAGATGCATACTTGGACTGAGAGAAAAGGTAGCCTTTAGGAAATAAAGCTACCTCAATGCTCAAAAAATATTGAAGAGGGTCCAGATCCTTCATGTCAAAATGATGCTGCAATTGTGATTTTAACACAGAAATCCCAATTGTATCGGCGTCGATGATGTATCGTTAACATAGAGCAAAAGAACAATACGACCTGTAAAAGTAGACTGAAGGAAAAGAGCAAAATCGTGGTCACTAGCACTAAACCCAAGGTCACAGATAACTGTAAAGAACTTCTCAAACCAAGCTCAAGGTGCTTGTTTGAGACCATATAATGCATTTTTGAGTTTGCACACTTCTCCTGACGAATGAGGAAGACCAGGATGAGGAACTATAGAAACTTCTTCAACTAAATCTCCATTGAGAAAAGCATTTTTGACATCTATTTGTGAAAGACTCCATTGATGAGCTGCTACAATAGCTATAACCGTGCAAATGGTTGTCATCTTGGCAATAGGAGAAAAGGTCTCGTCATAATTAATGCCATACTCTTGGGCATACCCTTTTGCCACTAGGCGAGCCTTATACCGTTCTATAAAACCATCTAACGGGGTTTTGATGTTATACACCCACTTACAGCCAATTGCACGAGTACCAGAAGGTAATGGCACCAACTCCCAAGTGGTCGTCTTATGCAAAGCAGAGAGCTCCTCATCCATAGTTTGCTGCCAAAGAGGATCAAGAACAACCTCCTTATAGGAGGTGGGTTCAAAAAGTGCATGAAGACAAGTAAGTAAAGAACAAAAATAGCAGAAAGTGATATCATGTTAGATCACCAGTTGCTCCAAAAGCATAAGCTTTTAGAGAATTAATCCACAATGTATATCAAGCTCTCAACACAAATAACACCCAATACTATCTAATAATATAAAGGACAAAATGGACTTTTATGTTCTTGAATCACTTCTAATAATTTTAACCAAACGCTTAGTAATCTATTCTACCATCATAAGTTATTCTCATCCAAACACTCAGAATCCATTCTCCAAAAGCTATGTCTTCATAATCTATTCTCCATAAGTTGAAGCTCCCCCAAACTAGCTCTTAATCAATAACCAAGACCCCTGCCTCTAAAATTTATCCAAAAAAATAAATATCCTTGCCTCTAAACAGACAAATAATCCATTAAGACTTTGTATAAGCCAACTGATGAATTGACCTCACGAATGACGTCTACCTATAAAAAATGTCCTTAGGTCTAGAAACTTCCTTTTTTTGTCTAGGGGCGGGAGAGCTAATTGAAATATTTTCTCCAAACCATGCAAGAAATTCACGAGTTAGTCACAAACAATTGTAGTTAGTTTGCTACATAATCTTGTTTTCTTTGAAAATGAACAAACCAAACAACCAAATATGACCACGGTACTAAATATCGACCGTTACGTAACCTGTTTTGAACCCTCCGATACCGTTACACACCGATATATCGATGTGTAAAAAATTCAAAGGCGTAACAGCCGTTACGGACCGATGTGTAACAGTATCGGCTAACACATAACAATAATGGTACATTTTCTTTTTCTCTATTCTAATGGTTAAAAAACTTATTTTTGGCCATAGATCTAGTGATTTAAATTTATCAAACACAAGATTTGGAATTATGAATATAATCAAAGTGTTTTGTAAGTCCTAGAATTATATCTAATTATTTATTATCACAAAGTTAAAAGTAAAATTTTATCTTATTAGATTTACTAGATGTTGCTTAAAAATGAATGAATCTTATTACTAGGGCCTAAGCTACTTCTACAAATAAAAAATGAAAAATCTAATTGTAAAAATTATTTATTTGCTACTTTTGTTTTTGTATTAATGTTTTTGCTCTAAAATCATATAAAGGTATCTTAAGTTTTTTTTTTTTTGGGGGGGTAGAAAATTCGAGTATTGTAATATGATTCATCACATTTATATTTTTTGTTATTTTTTGCTAAATTATGTGTTTATTTGACTTTAAATACATTAGTTAACAATTAATTTCACTTATAATGTATTCTTTGTCTATGTTTTATTTTATTTTTTTATATTTGCTGAAATTACTTATAATTGCATTCTTAATTTTTAGTTGTCATAGTCAGTCATAATAGATTATACTTTCTTTTTGCTTTAATATAAAACCAATATAAAATCATATACAATAAGTAATTTTTTTTTATAAGAGCAATAAAAATGACTAAAAATAATTAAAAAGTATTAAATTGGAGCAAAACCATGCATATTAGTAACTTTTAAGGGATTTTCTAGTGATTATAAAAAATTCACAGGTGCGGCTCCCGATTCCCATTACATATCGACCAATACTCCCGATACCGTTACACCGCTATCGCAACCATTACATGTCCCGATATCACGATTTAAAACCATGGATATGACTTACCGAAAAGAAAAAAATAAAACCAAATATGATTAAAATGAGAAATGAAGACGACCAAGATCCATATAATTCAAGAATGCAAAACTCCTCTATAATGGGAATAATCAGACTTGAGAAGGCCACAAAGTTAGTAGGGCAACCACACTTACCAAAGAAAAAAAGGGCAGACACATCATCCAAACCCACAATTGATCCCTCCACAATTCTTCTATTACTATCTTTCAAGACAAACACAAAACTGCTGTCACAAATTCCACAGTATGCAGATCTTAACGTCCCAAGCTCTACATGTCCCAGTCATCCATTGTTTCATCATTCATATATAAACTAGGCATGATCTAAGACAAACTAGATCTCTCTAAAAACAAGCCCAAATGTTAAAAGCAAATCGGCAGCACATAGTCTACACACACAATTGTCTCCCTGGCATATGCATGGAATTTTAACATAACCAAGTTATTACCAATTAAGGCTCGTTTGGTAATGTTATCGTTTTCGGTTTTGGGTTTTCGTTTCAAATTTTTTGAAAACAAAAATAAATAAATAAAGTTTGGTTGCATGTTTTCATTTTTATTTTTCAGAAAAAGTTTTCAAAATTAGGAAAAAAACTAGAAACAAAAAAAAAAAAAGTGGTTTCCAAAAATTTCAAAAACGGAAACAACAAATGGAAGCAACTCGTGCAGCTCTAAACTTTAATAATGCTAAGATATCGACTCCCATTGGCCACAACAATTTTTTACTTTTTATAACATTTGTAAAAGATATACAATTTCTCTCAAACTCTTCAACGTACTCTATACCATTCTAATATTTAAATAAAAATGCAAAGCGAATGATGTTTACTCAGGGCAGTCCCCCCGTAATATATAGATAGAATTCACAAAAGTGAAGTTTATTAGAGTTCGAATTGTATTTGAATTTCGAGTTCCAGAAAAAAAAACAAAACAAAACAAAAGTGACAGTGATTTGATGAATAAGGGAGTATATAAATATATATATATATATATATAATCTGATGTATATATTACTAATATATATATAATCTGATATATATTACTGATATATATATATATATATATAATATGATATACATATATATATATAATACCTATTGTTTTATATATATTACCTAATGTTGTGTATATATTTATATTCCTAATGTACTTAATTTATCTGTGTATGTATGTGTATATAAATCTTTGTAATGAAGGTAGAAACTCTAATTTTTATGTTTCAAGATTTTGTTGGGTTATAGGATCTATGTTCCAAGAATTAGGTAGATTTCTTATATTTGACCAGCTTGTATTAGGCATTTGTAATTATTTCTATAGTTCTTGCTATCTATTAGTAGTTATACTTGAATTTAAGAACCAAATTGCTAATCAACTTTTGAACAAAAATTGAACACATTTCTTGCTTCTTCTTCTTCTTTTTTTTAAGTAGTGTTGTTGTACCAAACGCATTTTTTTTTTTTTTTATAAAAAATAAACAGAAACTAGTTTTCATTTTTTAAAAAAATAAACAGAAAAATAGTTCAAGAGTGCTAACCAAACAACTAAGGTGGATTTAGATTAGATTGGGAAATCTAAATAAAATTTACAAGAAATGGTATACTGGTACTGTTGATCAACACCCAAACAATATCACATAGAATATTCCCCATCAAACAACTTCCATCTCCTGCATCCCTCTAAAGGATTTCAATCTAGTGCTCTAAAGCATTGCTAGCGCACTTCACATAGTAGTCATGTCAAGCGTGTGTGTTTTATTTTTTTTTTTGGGAGGGGGGGTGACCTAATATGGAATAGTTGCTCACAAATTTAAATTCAACTCCTAATCTAAAAACACACATGCTTCTTCATTGTCATCCAAATTTCAGACCTCCTCAAAAAAATCCTTCTTCCTCTCATCAACCTTCCAAGACCACCCCACTGGGCAACTCTAGTATCAAATATCCTCGTTCAAAAGCCCAAGCATCTAATACAATGCAAGCCAGCTCATCCCAGACAGCCCCAGCAGTTTCTCACATCTTCCAAATATTTTTTAGCTTCTTAAAGCCATGAATTCAAAAAATATTGAGAGTCTTCTAAATCAACTAAGTCCATCCAAGAAAGCAGCTTCAAAGGTACCCTATGAAAACCTGCCCCAATCTGTGGCAAATAAAACTCTAGTCTTATAAGTAACTGCCTCTTTGCAGTTCTGTATCAATATTGAATAGGTAGTCCTACGCATCTAAAAACACACATGCTTCTTCATTGTCATCCAAATTTCAGACCTCCTCAAAAATAGCCTTCTTCCTCTCATCAACCTTCCATGACCACCCCACTGGGCAACTCTAGTATCAAATATCCTCATTCAAAGCCCAAGCATCTAATAAAATGAAAGCCAGCTCATCCCAGAGAGCCCCACCAGCTTCTCACATCTTCCAAACATATGTGAGCTTCCTAAAACCATGTATTCAAAAAATATTGAGAGTCTTCTAAATCAACTAATTCCAGCCAAGAAAGTAGCTTCAAAGGTACCCTATGAAATCCTGCCCAATCTATGGCAAATAAAACTCTAGTCTTATAAGTAGCTGCCCCTTTGCAGTTCTATATCATTATTGAATAGGTAGTCCTACACATTAAATCATTATTACTGATTTCAATTTCTAGACTTTTTCTCAAGGCATGAGCAAAAATTTCATTATATTTCCATTTCTACAATTAGTTTTCCTTATAATCTCATTTTACCACCAATCACTTTGTCTCTCAATGTTGGTAAAACTTACAACCACAATTCAAATCTAAACTTTCAACTCTACAAATTTGAAAGGTTGAAAGTTTTCCACTTTTTACAATAAGTAGCTTCGAAGATGCCCAGTAATGTTGGTTGTATTCACCTTTCTTTACAAAATCATGATACTAATAAAAACAATACGAGTATAAGATGGAGCATCAATAGCAGAACGAACCCAGATTGTTGTTAAACTAAACTTTGCTTAATTGTTCTCCTATTTAGGATTTTTTTAATTATATTGGGTGTGAAAGAAGAACAAAGTACAAGCAGAAGATGACTAACAACTGGGCCCCACAAGTACACCAACTTATTATAGTGCATACAACGCACAGAAACAGCTAAGAACAAGTAAAAACAATACAAAATCATCTTAATCTAAAAATTCTCAATCATCAACTCTAAATTCGTAATTTAAATCATAGTAAAAACCATAATTCCTATATTGACCAAGAAAATGCACAGCGAACAATCTATATATATATATAGGGAGAGAGATTACATGAGATGCTGTAATTTCTTGAGAGCATCCAAATCCTCCGCATTGATTAGGGTTTTGAACTCGAGCGAAACCTCTTCCGAAGCCGCTCTGATCGATTTTTCCTCCGATGGCTCCATTTCTCTGGACTCAATTGTATAGGGAAGAGAAAACTTCTAATTTATGGGCTTTGGGGGATCTGAGAAAGGTGGGAACTTTGAACTGGACTCTTGTTGGGCTTAAATAGGCCCGACTAATGTAAATTAGTAAGGCCGTAAATGAACCAAGGAGCAAGCAAGCTAAGTAATGGGCTGCTTGAGCTCGGCTTGGCCTAATTCAATTTGGTTCGGCTATAGCTCCACTCAAACTTGGCTAAACCCGCGCTCGAGCATTAGAATTTTTGTAGGAACATATGGAATAAACCAATCGCACTCAATCATAAAATCTACTCCACTTTTAAGATGACAAATTTTGAAAAGTTAAGTCAACTTTATTAAGGTTCAAGCATGTTTGAGATAGATTTGAGATAAAAGCATTGTATTTCATCTATTTCAATTATATAAATAAAAAAATAATAATATTTTATATTACATAATTTATATTTATAATGATATTTTTTAGTTTCATATAAAATATAGAGATAAATTTTATAGAGTTACATATTGCAAAAAAATAATAATAATTGACATATATTTTTTATTTTTAACATATATATGTGTTAATTATAATTAATTTAATAAAATAAATAGAGACCCCGATGACGATCTGTCTCCACTCATCACGGACTTAAAATGAGTTTGGAAAGAAACATTTTTTTACGGGATTGAAGAAGATATTCCCCATCCCAAACTCGACCCCTTGGCATATCTACTCAACAATATAAATGAATTATGTAATATTAAGGGGACAAAGATTATTTGTATCTCCTATTGACAAACTATAATTAATTTAATTAATAAAATTTATCCACGAATCCGATCCACCCCTTAGATTACGCCTCTTTAACATTCACTTCATATCTTTATAAAAGTTTTGGACGAACATAGAAATCTAAACTTGAAATAGGGGAGTGAAACAGGTATGAAAAAAATCCAATTATTAGAATCCAAGGCTATGTTAGCGGATCAAAATCCCATTAGTGGAGCTCTACTTGCAATATCAAGACCAAAGTTCTAATTTTCTAAAGGAGAAGAACAAGCTCCACTTTTCCCCTCTCTCTTCTACTTGCCTCAAGAACCTTCAACTCCCCCACATCGACAACTATCATTTAGTAATCTTTAGTAAAGGGAATCATTGATCTTAAATGGTATGACAAATAGATTTTAATTTTAATGAGGTCCATTTTACAAGTATTTTATGGCCAAGTGCTCATAATTAATGACACATAAATATTCAAGTATATAAAACACAAGACACAAATTATTAAGTGAAAAAATTCTTTTGGGGAATAAAAACCCACGGCTACAACGAAACAATTCACTAGTAAGTTAGATCCGATACAAGATAACCCAAAAGCATAAACCTAAGAAACCAACCTATTTCCGCATAGATTTATCGCTAATTTTCCATACCAATTTGTATCCTAATTTCCCTTTGACTATCTAGTTTGTTTATCCACAAACCCTTTGTCCATATCATAGGGATCTAAACCATTCCATAACCATGACCACGATCTCAGATCCAGTACTCCAATTGTGTAAACACCATGCAATAATCACTATGGGTACACTATAAGCCCTCCAACTATAAATAAAATATCACATAAATAGAATTTTTGTAAAGGGTGATGTCCTAAATAAATTCTCAAAGAATGGTTGAATAATCACTTAATATGCTTTGTGTGATTAGGGTTACATGTCAGTCATTGTTGTTGGCATTGTTTATTACAAGTAGGAAAGACAAAATATACAAACTAATAAGCAACCTAACAAAAGTAGGAGAATCAATAGCCAATCAGTCTCACGCATTGTTAGACTCGCTTTCGAACACTTACCCACCATTCTAACCATTTGGTCCATGTTTGGATGCACAAGGGTCGTATTAGAACGATCCTAGTTTTGGGGTAGAATTTACGTAACATTTAAGTACCATTATGTTCTAACTATAAACAAACAAAACGTCCATGGTTTGAATGGTCTAGGGATGCATTCAAATAGTCAAGCCAATGTTTTAGCTCTCCGTTTCAAATAACCTAGTGTAACGGTCTCAAGAACCTAGGGTCAAAATTTTATACTTTCTACGATCTTTCTAACCTATAGTCAAAACTAAGAATCTCAAGGGCTTGTGTAAAATTAAATGCAACTCTTTTAACGACCAAATTGAAAGATTAAACACACATTCAAAAATATATATGCAATGCATGCAATACTTGTGTCTTTATTTCTCTCATCAACACAAGTAATTTTGAAGTTTTCAAATACATGTGTTGATGCTTCATCTTTAAAATTATGTTTTATAATTAAGTGTGGCTAGTTTGAAGTCTTTATTATGAATACACCTACCTTTACCGCTAATCCACATTCTTTACCGAGGACTAGTGGTGGATATCACAAGTATAGTATGATGAGCCTAAGATACGGCATCTTCGAATGAAATGGGAATAAGGGTACCTTGGTATTTTAATGTATTGATCAACAATAAAACAAACCTCAGGGTCTAAATTCCATCTTACAAATATAGAGAGAGAATAATAATTAGCTAGATCAGTCCATATAATACATTATGTTATTGGCATATTAATAGTTTAAATGAATTGAGGGGTAAACATAACATATATTTTTAGTAGAGCACTCATTCTCCTATTTATAAGTAGTTTTCTAATTTAAAAAGGAGGGGGGAGGGGAAGGAGGTGGGATGGTAGTGCAAGTCCCTAATACGTGCCTTAAGAATTTTCTTATTCTTTTATAAATTCCACACTTGAACATTAATAATTTTCTAAAATTAATATCTTGACTTATGGTAACTTTGGATCACTATTGAACAAACACCAAAGTTCAAATTCCATATTGATAATACTACTCAAATTGTTTTTACATAAAGTGTCAAATGGTTGGCGAAATCCAAATTAAGAAGAGTGATCGACACATATTCATCCTAAAGTGATAACAAGTATACTAGAAGAAATGTGAGAAGTTTTATCATCCTACTTTAATTATGTGGAAAAATGATTTTATTCACCCTTATAAATGAAAAAAAAAGTTATTTAAATTTCTCACCACGAGTTGGAAATCCTAATAAGTTGTTCACATGAAAAGGATTTAATTCATCCTCATTCGCATAAAAGAAGTTATTTGCAACCTTTTGCCGCTAAAAGGAAAATCTTGTCATGTAAATGCTTTTACTTGAATTTATTCAATGAGCTTCTTGCACAAGACTGTGTTAAATGCTCATTGTTTTAAATTATTGATCATGTCTTATACAATGTGCTATGAAAATCTGTACAATCGATAGTAATTATTTACCATGAGCTCTCCTGTGTTTCAAAACGCAATCGTTTGAACACACGTAACAAATGATGGGAATTATTCATGAGCTTAGTGAAGCTTATATGAATTACCAACATTTTTCAAGTGCAAATGAGAAGAAAGAAAAGGACAAGCAATGGTACTAATGAGAAGTAAGGTGTAAGGATAGAATGCTAGAAGTTATGTAGTAGGGGTAAATGTATAGATGAGAGAATATTTGTGTGTCAACTTGTAACACCCCGACCTTGCGTAATTAATAATTAGTTTACTAATTATTAATCAGAACCGATATAAAGAATAATCATGAAGATTAATCATAATCTCTCAACAGTCACGATAGACCAACAAAAATGATTAGACGCGTCAGAAATGAGGGTGTAATACCCGGACCTAATTACTAATTAATTAGGTGAAACAATGTCGTTTTAACACTGACGGAACTCAAATTAGCTAACTACGGAAATTCCAAATAGATAATAAATGACACGGGGCCCTTGACATTGAAGCTAACTGAAATACGAAACCCTCAGAAGAAACCGCGTTGAAAAAGGAGCAACAGAAAAGAAATTACGAAGGAAATACCTAAAACAGAATTCTGCGCAGCCAAATAGGGCCTAAGCCCAAAATATGGAAAATTGCCCAAAAGTGAGGCCAAGGGGACTTGAACCCTTGACCTAAATGAGCAAGCACATGGCACCCAAAAAATTACCAAGTTGGCTGCCAACATCTTTGTGCCTAAATATACAACCTAATTGTATATGAACCCAAAATAGACCCACTCCACCTCTCAAATGAGCCAATAAGATTTCATGCAGCCCATAAACAAAATATAAAATGTTTATATATATATATATATATATATATATATATATCTGAATGCTCAAGTGAGGTGGCAGCCCCTCATTGGACCACCACCCCGACCAATGAGAATACATGCAATAAACTAAAACAATAAAATATATATGCATGTGTATATGTGTTCTCATATATATGCACTTTGCATGTTGCTTGGGGAATTCAGAAATCAGAAAACTGCCTGTGTGTGTGTGTCCTACACTTAAACTATGAGAGATAGAGAGAAAGTGAGAGCCATGGCCATGTGAGTGTGTGAGGTCTTGTATGTGTGTCCATGGTGTGTGTGTGTGCATGATGTAGTGGTCCACATGGAGGTGCACCATGGAGGAGGAAGGGACTGTGCAGTGCACGACTGAGGTCTGAGGTGCCAAAAACTGAACCATCAAAGTTGGGAGTTCACTGTGCAAAGGTATAAACCTCAAACCTTTGATTTTTCTGTTTAGATTTTGATATTGTTTTTGGATGTTTTGGACCCTAGCAACTGCATGCATGGATTTATTTTAACACTAGTAAATATCAAGAACTGATTTGGAAGGCCAATAGGGCTCGTAGCACTCCAAACCGTGTACAATCGCCATTGATGACCTCTATTAGAGCAGGTCTGAAACAACTGAGACCAAACCAAAATTGGTTGGTCAAGACTTGATCTAGACCTCAAGAGGGTTCTAAAAACCCTAGACCGCAACCCCAACACTCAAGTTAAGACCATTGAAAACGAAGTTGCAGGTTTCGGCCATGAAACCCAGCCACTGTTTAAGACTCATAAACCACATTTTTGGAATGAGAATTGAATCTCCATATCATGAGGATTAGTTTGAGCCAAACCACGCAAGTTTTGGTGATGAATTGAGGATTTACTAGCCAGTTACAGGTTCGGTTATCCACCATTGGACCGAGCATTTGAGCTTGATTCAAGCCCTCAAATGAATGCCAAAATGTTGGCCTACTTCCAGAAATCATTTGGGATGGAAAGTAGTAGAAATCCGTGGCCAAAATATCACGAAATTAAAAAACATGAAAACTGGAAATTAGGGCAAAACTGGGGAAGAAGAAGGGAAGAAGATGAATAGTGCGGGCCGGACTTCAGGTCGGTTTCGGGTTCGGGTTGGAATCCGACCCGTCACACAAACGGTTTTAGTGAGATGGCACCGTTTTCGTTTAAATGTTTTAAAATTAAAACTGAAATCAGTCTGTTTGGTAACATGGATTGTAAATTAAAATTGGAATTCAGGTCTGTCCAAACCATGGATAAGGGGGCCAATTGGGAATAGCAGGGATATTGTATTATGGTTTTCTGAAGGAAATTGAACCGGCTGGTTCACTATGTTTGAGGACCGATCTAGGGTTTTGTTTAAAAAACCAACTGGTCTAGGGGCATAATTGAAAGGAATTAAACCGAAACTTTACTTATTTATACTTTGACCCCCCAACAGTTCTGAATATTTATATTCTGGCCCAGCTTCTAAAAAACTTGTGCATATAAGCCCCTGAAAAATAAAATAATTATTTTAATTATTTTATTAATTAGGTAAAATTACTATTTTACCCTTGGACACTAAGTGACCCAAATGAAGTCCAAATTAAATAAATAAACAGTGTATTTCTACTAATTCGAGCATTCCGGACTCAACGGTGGAGTCCGATTTAGGAAATTGAGCCCCGAAAAATAGAGACACGTAAATGGTAAATGATTGTACTGTCCCTGATGATACCTAAGGCTAAATAAAAATAAAAGATAGTCCATTTTGATTATGTCGGGCATTCTGCACTCAATGGTGGAGTTCGATTTGTGAAACCAAGTTCCGAAAAATACAGACACGTAATTGGTAAATGACTGAATTGCCCCTAATGATACCCATGGCCAATTAAACATAAAAGATAGCCCAAGTTAACTATGTCGGACGCTCTGGACCTAATAGCGAGGTCCATTTTATGAACTGAGGTCTCGAAAGTTTAGCCATACAACATATAAAATTACCAAAATGCCCTTGATGCTATACGAAAATCTAAATGAAGTCTGATTGGGACGAAATTGATACCGATAGAAGCCCAGATACTCGTGAAATTGTACATATGATTAAAGGATGAATCGAGGTCAGAATCTCACGAAATGTAAAATGACCAAAATACCCCTAAGCATGGTAAATGTAAAGTAAAGGCCGAATGAAGGCCAATCTGATCTAATAAATTATCATAAGCATAATTATGGAAATCGAAGGGCTAACTAAGACTCTGAAATAGTCAACGTATAAAATGAGAAATGACCGATGTGTCCTGATGACCTAAAGCAGATACCGAATGAAGTCCAAAAGACTTAAAAATTTATATATGAGATGTATGGAACATTCTGAGGACCACGATAGGGTCCGAGGCAAGAATGACAGATTACCATTTTGCCCCTAAGGTTAAATAAGTACTTAACTGATAACGATTTGAGTCCAAAAGACTTAGAGCTTCATATTTAAGATAGGCAGACTATTCTGAGGACCATGACAGGGTTCGAGACAAGAATGGTAAACTTACCATTTTACCCCTAGAGTTAAATAAGTACTTAACTGATAACAATTGAAGTCCGAAAGACTTAGAACTTCATATATAAGATATATGGGATATTCTAAGGACCATGAAAGGGTCTGGGACAAGAATGGAAAAATTACCATTTTGCCCCTAAGGTTGAATAAGTGCTTAACTAACAAAGATTGAAGTCTAAATGACTTAGATTATAATCCCGATAACTACTAAGCCTAAGTAAAGAATGAAATAGCCTCGGATGATACCCAATGAAAGGGCAATATGCTACTAGGCTATCTTAGGTAATCCGATAGACGCCTAAGATGATGAATAAGACATGAATGGATGGATTTTGATTTATCTGTGATTGATGATGATTATTCAGGATATGTAAGGAGGTACCTGACGTATATGGAGGTTATCAGATTATTTATGCAAGGACATAAGCGAACAGTGAGTAACTTGGAACTTCTGACTTGGTGTATAAGTTACACTGTCTAGATACTGTATTTTGATTCACTGTAACGTTTTGTATGCTATACTATTTAAATGAAAATACTTAAATGCATGCCCTTTTCGTACTATATCACACATGATACGATTTTAGTCTTCTTTAAATTATTGACTATACTCCTGATTGATGTGCTAGCATCCTGTGCTATTCTGTCTGTTCTGATCGATTGTTCCATTTAGTTCAGTCATGTTTTATCCTACTTAAGCTGCATTTAAAGTGGATTTATAAAACTGTTATATAGTGACTAAACTATAAATGTGCTTTGTAAGCAAGAACGGGTTTTGAAACCCATGACAGGAAACCTGTGTTACTCACTGGGCTTATTTAAGCTCACCCCATTATCCTAACATTTTTTAGGATCTATCTCTAATGGATTAGAAAGCACAAGGAAATGATACTAGTAGGCTGTGAGGCAATCCAAATAAGGATCTGACGGCACTGATTTGTGGAGACTTGTATTCTCATGGACTGAATCTGGTTATTTAGGTGAGCAATATGATATGATTGACTTGATTGATATGCACTAGATATTGAGACATGTCTCATAGTAATCGTACTCTAGAAAGATTAGATATGCTCTGTGTTATATGTTTGATTATAGACGTGCTATGTGATTAGAGTTATTAGCTGTATGATTTTAGACTTACTCTGTGGTACATACCCATGCGGTATATGACTGAGTTGCATTCCCGAGATAAAAAGTTTTTAATTTTGCTGCATCTGACCCTACATTTGGAATGCAATTCATCGGTGAGTTCAAAAATTTGCCTTTGGTTGGTCGCATTGTCGGTCAGCAAACCGGTAAGGCAGCTAACTGGCATCACGTCCTCGACATCAGCATAGGGTGGGGTTTGGGATGTGACACAACTACAAGAATTGTAACATTTCATAAATGTTAAGTTTTATTTCCACGAAATGACATGCTTTGGAAATTTGATGAGATTTAAATGATGTTATGATTGAGTGTAATATTGTAATGAACTAATGTAAGGACAAGATGCATAAGATTTCCAAATGTGATTGGATGAGTTCCACATAGTAGTTGTTGTCACTTCTGATAAATACTTATTATTATTATGAGGTGTAATTCGTTTGATCCTATGTTAAATTAAGCTCAACTTATGTTAGTGTAGTAATATTCCCCTAATCCATAGAGGATGGGTTTCAGGATGTGACATTTTGGTATGAACATAACAATCTAAGCATAGAGATGATGACATGTAAACCAAATTAAGAAACGAAAAGAGGCTCTCGACCTCAACACTTCAAAGGACAAGTCTCATTCAAAGGAAGTGGTTAGAGAACACCTTTCAATGTCATTTGGAGCACAGGTACTCCCGAGCTCATGTACTCACTCCCAAGAACTTTATAGAGTCCAATTAGCAAAATTCTACATAAGGATAAACATAATCTATATTTTCTCTCAATTTTAATCCTATCAGGAATAGCATATGCACACCTATAAAAGGAGAGCAACATTACCTCTCAAGTTATGCCTTAATTCTTGGCCTAAGTTACATTTCTATTTTCTCCTACACCTAACTGACTTAGCTATTGGAGGCCTCTTCACCGGACTCTCTCTGACGACCTTTAACCATCCTATTTTGTAGGTTATTGGTTGAGGAACTCTCCACCATTGATCTTACCATCCAGAAATTGATCACATTAGTTTGACATCGCCTATGGGAAACATTTTGTTTTCCTATCTCAAATTACAAGATATTTGTAGACACTTTATTTTGTGACCCTTGATTAAGTAGTAGGAATTCGGTAGTTCTGCCAAGAAACCTATTTCCATTAGGACTCTTCCTAATAGAGTCTTACTCCGATTATGACTCCTCTTAATAGAGTCTTATTTCCATTAGAACTTCTCCTAACAAAGTCCCAGTCCAAGTAGGACTCTTCTCGATGAAATCCCATTCCCGTTAGGACTCTTCTATCAGAGTGTCAGTCCAAGTAGGACTTTTTCTAATAGAGTCCCACTCCTATTCGGACTCTCTTGTTAGAGTCCTAGTCCAAGTAGGACTATTTCCGATAGAGTCCCACTCTCGTTAGGATTTTTCTAATAGAGTTCCAGTCCAAGTAGGACTCTTCCCGATACATTCTCACTCTCGTTAAAACTCTCCTAACAGAGTCTTAGTCCAATTAGGACTTTTTTCGATAGAGTCCCATTCCCGTTAAAACTCTCCTATAAGAGGCTCAGTCCAAGTAGGACTCCTCCTAATAGAGTCCTACTCCCATTAGGATTCTCTTTCCAAAATCCTAGTCTAAGTAAGACTTTTCTCGATAGAGTCTCACTCTTGTTAGGACTCTTTTGCCTATCGGAGGGCGTTTCAGTAATTATGGCACCATTTTGCCCACGAAGGGTATTTTGGTAATTTTGGCACAATCTTACCCTCAGTAGGATTTCCTAGTCACTTGAGGGGCATTTTCATAATTCCCATATCATTTTACCCAGATGGGGGCATTTGGTAATTTTAGCCTTTTGATGACAATCGGGGGTAATTTGGTCTTTCAAATGTCTTGTGGCAATCTAGAGATTCTCCACCGAATTAGGGACAATTTGGTAATATTAAGTGATAGTAGTCTATTTAGGCTTAATTAAGACTTTTCACTTTTAGAGTTTTCATAAATCTAGTTGCGTGATATTTTCTTAAATGGAGATACATTGAACTTAGACGTTTTCATTTTAAAGTTTATTTTCTAATTAAATTCTATTCTTTTTTATCTTATTGGCTCTTGCATGTAGACACCAATTCTATTGGCTCTTGCATTGTTGTAATTATTTATTAATTCATTTAGTTAGGATAATCATTTCTTAGAATAATTTTTAGTTTTCTATTGATTTAATTAGATAATTATCACTCAAGACATGATCCTAACCCTCCATTTTAGGGTTTCATCTTAGACTCTTGAATTGAATCTCCATATTTTCCTATAAATAGCGCCCCCTAGCCATCAGTTTTAGGGACACGATTTTTATAGCCTCACGTTGTTAGTTTAATTCTAGAGTTCTCTTTACAAGAACTCTCACTCTCTCGAGGCTGAAGCCGTACCGAAATGATAACCTCCCTTCATGAAGCAAGTCGAAGTAATGCTTTCCAAATGGAAGAATAAGCTGGAGATCTATCTAATTGAAGCCTCCGATCAAACTTTCCCAGTTGAAGTGTTACCCAACTCCTACGATTGAATAAGGTACGCTCTCAAACCCTTAATAGTTTTCTTTAGATTCGGTTGATCTCGCCTCTTTTATCACTCTTGATAAAAGAGGGTAAATCGAAAAACAAAGAGGGTAAATCGAAGAACTACGTGACTCTGATTTCATTTTTTAAACGGATACGTAGGAAGCCTTCGGGCCCGAGTCCGACCTTTTTTTTTTATATATTTTCTATTTTATTTTATTTCTTCATGTCAAATTCTTTATTATTTATCTCTTCGAGACTCACATATCTCTTTTATTTTTTCTTATGACAAAATAGCATTGCAAGTGAATATTCGAGGTTGATCTATTCGGATCGGACGGGGTGGGTGGGTGCCTAATACCTTCCCATTCCGTACCTTAGCCTCTAAGCCTGTTTCTTTGGTGTTTCCTCTTTATTTGAGTGTTTTATCTTTATTTGATCCATGTCAATGGATCTTTAGAATGTAATTAGGAGACAAAGCGATGTAAATTTAATTATTTCATTCCTTTTCAGTTTCCTTTTAATTATATTCTGTTGTAACGAGTCTGCCTGTTTCTTTCCCAAAAATAAGTTGGCAACTCCTTAATTTCTCTATCTCCCATAAGAGGCATTCCTTCCTACCTTTAAAGAAGTAGACAACTGGGATCCCTCTAAATCCACGAAAAGGATTAATACTTTCCTTTTTTTTCCAGTGTTGGTGCCTATAGTGGGGACTTCATTGAGGACTAAAGAGGGCTAGACTCGGTGAAGTATTCACTTCATGTCTATGTTATTTATCTACTTTACATTCATTTGATGTTTATGCTTTTTGATGGATGTATTAATGTATGGATGCTTGAATATATGGATGGATGAATAAAAAAAGACTAAAATCTGAATACATTCCACACACGGCACTCCATAACATTTGCATTTGTACTACATACCTTCTAAACCTCTGACAGTTAGTAGCCCTCGCCCCGTATGCTCACTCAGCTTGACAGGTGTTGCCGGTGAAAGCCATCCACTCCTTGACCAAACACCGCTTGACCAAACACCGCTTGACCAGGGATGCTACATTCTACAGTGGCCTTGGAATGGTATGCAAAAAGGCGATGCAGTACTATTTAACCATAGTCATTACAATCTAATAGTTGTGGGAGGTATATGGCATGTCCTGTTAGAAGGGGAACCTTTAAACCTTTACCCGATCGAAGCATCATGCATATAATTTGCCTTAGATTCATGATTCAGGACTTTAAACCCAGTTTTGGTAAGACACACACGGATTTTTTTGGGCAATTTAGCAAAGTCAAAAAAATCTAGAAAGTCAGAAAAAAATACTCATCTCTGTTAGTCGATCGGCACAAAGGTTAAAAGCCTCTATGTGTTGATCGGCACACAGAGAGTTGCCTTCCCGCTTTGTAAATTTTTTTCCTATTTTCTGAATTTTTCTGAAAAACTGCAATTTTTTCCTGAAAAACCAATTTTTGAAGCTGCAACAAAACTACAAATGAGACTTTCTTAGATTTTTCTTGACACCAAACAAGTTAAATAACACGTGTTTTTTGGAAGTAAATACCCACAACTGGCTTGGAAACGGACTAGTCGAGGTCGATTAATCTGAACTTTTAACCTTCCAACAAATTAAAAAAGAATAGCTCTAGTTGCAATGGACCTTGAACATATGCTTCAGATTTTGGCCGACATCAAGAAAGACATGGTTGATTACCGAGAGGAGAATCAAAGATTCTCCCTCACAGTTTAAGATTTGGTACAAGAAAGGTTACCACCACCACCTCCTATTCCGACAGGTAATGACAATCCTCGTAAAGTGCCACTAGTCTCACCTTAAGACGGAAACAATAACAGCATTAGCAAAATCAAGATCTGCCGGCCCATGATCCTTATGATTGGGGTGAATAGTACGGACCCATAGATATCCCAAAGCAACAAGAAGAGGGCCCTGCTTACAAGTTGAAAAAAATGGAGACTCTTTATTACAAAGCTCACCGAGGTGATGATATGGTTGATATTCACAAGCTATCTCTTTATCCAAACATTCGGCTTCCCTTGAAATTCAAAATGTCGAACCTTGATAAATTTAATGGGACCACATGTCCAAGAACTCATCTTAAGCTATATGTAGGGTCCATGCAACCGCTAGGGGCCAACATCAATGTCTTGGTCTCGATGTTTCACCAAACCCTAACCGGAGTTGCTTTGTGATGGCACCTGAACTTAGAGGATGCATTTTCCAAAGATTAGGAGGAACTATGCAATGCCTTTGTCAAACATTACAAGTATAACAATGAACTTTCTATCACTCTTTAAGACTTGGAGACCACCAAGCAAGAATCGAAAGAAAGTCTGTCTACGTTCATCACTAGGTGGTAAACTATAGAAACTTAAACGATCCACCGACTAAATGAAGCCGAACAGGTTCAGATGGTCAAGAAGAATTTGCTTCTGGTCTATCATGAAACTTTCTTCGACCAATACTTTGAGACATTCACAGCATTAGTAAGGGCCGAAACACAAGTAAAAATGTGATTAATGATGGCACTCTCAAAGGAAGTGACCCAAAGCCTCACAAGATCTTCCTGACCTCAAAACCAAGTTTTAACACCCCGAACTTAATTATACTGTTTAATTAATGTAATGAAGTCTTTTGGGAATCTAATATAGTGATTTAGCTATTTAAGCTCTATTTTAACACTAATAAAACTTGAATTAGCTCATTATAAAAAACACAACGAAATAAAAACTGACACGAGGCCTTTGACATCGAAGCTAACCTAAATAGAAAGCCACTAGAAGAAACCGTTTCGTAAAATGAGTCATAAAAAAGAAGTTACTAAGGAAATAGCCAAAACAGAAATCTGCGCCAGCCAAACAAGACATAAGCCCAAAATGAGGGAAAAATGCCAAAAGTGAAGGCAAGGGGATTTGAACCCTTGACCAAGTGAGGGAAGTAATTCCATCCAAAAATATTACCAAGTTGGCTGCCAGCACTTTGGTGCTTAATCATACAACAAAATATATATAAACTCAAATTAACCAAGCCCACCTCCCAAATTGGCCAATGGTCATTCATGCAACACCTCATCCACACATCACGCTATAATCTTAGCCTCATCATTATGTCTGCTCCCAGCTCCCATCATCATACTTGAAACACATGATGTGCATGCATGGGTGTACAATTAAATATGCAACCCTACCTTTTGAAGCCTTCAAGTGTAATTGTGTGTGTGTGCTGAATGTGCTAAGAGTGTGAGGGATATTGTGTGGGTGTGAGTGATCGTGAGAGAGAGAGAGAGAGAGAGAACACAAGTGTGTGTGTGTGTGTATACAAGTGTGTGTGTGTGTGTGTAAGCTTGTGCATGGTGTGTTTTACTTGGAGGTGTACAAGGAGTGGGGAACTGGGAAGTACTCAAGCAGAACTGAGCCTAGGTGGAGGGGAGATACACGACCAGAGGTAGAAGGCCAAAAACTCAAAAATTTCCTTTGATTTTCTTTTCATTGTTTTAGCTTTATCTAGGATCTAGACTGCATGCATGCATTTTATTAACACTAAGGAACTGTTATAAACCAAATGAGGGAGTCGAGAAGGCTTGGTATGCTTGAACTCACAAGAACCGCCATTAACAAACCTCTATAGGTGCAGGTCTGAGACCATCGAGACCAAACCAAATTTGGGTGATCAAGCCTTAAACTAGACCTCGGGAGGATTCCAAAGACCCTATCCCGCGACCTAGAAGCTTTAGCAATGATCCTCAAAACACCACTTGCAGGTTTCGGGTTTTAGAGCTAATGTCACAAAACTGCCCCAAAACTAGATTTTAAGAATGGGGGCTTAAACCCCATGAAGAATAGAACCCAACCAAAGAAACCCCATGAGTTTTGGATCCGAAATAAGTGCGTATAACCGAGTTATAGTTATGGCCATGGCGAGGTAAATCCGAGCCTTGAGCTTATTTCGAGGCACAAAATGAATGCCAAAATAATGCCTAGACCCTCAGTAGTCGATACCATGCAAAACAGAAAGGAAATACCTTCTAAAAAGTCACGAAATTGAAAGTATTGAATTGTAGAAACTAGGGCAACAGTGGCTTATGCGATGAAGAAGATGATGAGTCGACTGAGTCGACTCGCCCAACTCGTTCGAGACAAACGTGTTGACTCGGACACGTGTAGGTTTGCGGGTTAGCCACCGCATTAATCAGACAACGCCGTTTCGAGTATGTTATGTTTTAAAATTAAGTTGATTCAGTCAGTTTGGTTACGGACTTAATAAATTCGAATTATTGACTGCATACAGAACAGGGATAACGACTCCTTGAATTACCCCTTATCCGCCGTTTGGATCAAGAAAAATTAGAAAAAAAAGGGGGAGTCGCAGCTCCCTTGAATTAGGACTGAACGGATAGGGGGTGGCACTTATCCACTGTGCCACCCAATTCTCGCCCGTTGGTTTCTGAACAAAATATATATATATATATATATATATAATACTGTTAATTTAAATTAATTAAATTAATTAATTAAAATTATTTAAGAAAGGTAAATGTCCCGATGTCCAAATTAATTAAACAAATAGTGTATTTTGACTATGTCAAACATTCTGAACCTAATGGTGAGGTCCATTTTGTCAACCGGGGTTCCAAAAAAATATGTCCTATAAAACACGAAATTACCATTTTGCCCTTAGGGATACCCGAAGCCAAATAAAAAGCCGCGAAGGACTAGATTTATTTCTTGGACGTTCCAGACTCAACGATGGAACTCGTTTAACCAAATAAAATACTCGGAAGGCCGATGTAATAAATTTAGCAAGCTTAAGAATATGATTAAATAATACCAAGAGAGTTAAAATAAATTACAAACGTTAACATCGACCTAAATAATTGAGATGAGTTAATAACAATTAAATTTATGATTTATAAAAGCCTCCATTGGGAAGGAGAATGAGACTTGAAATTGTAAAACTGCTGGAAGTTATTTTTGAGGTAAGTAATCCCGATGCTTTAATATGGGTTAATCCCAGCCAGTCACACTTATTTTCATTTGCTGCAAAATTTGTACTCTATCACTACCTATTGTACTTGATTTGAAGCCAATCGACTTGTGGTTAGCGGTTATACCTGCCCGTTGGATTTGACTTGCTTGCTTACATCGTTGTACTATCATACCATGACCTGATCTTGAGATATATCCTATTAATAGAATCTTGTTATTCCACACATTTCATGACTTGTTGATTATGATATTAATTATTGGTACGGTTGTACATTCCATGTGAAATTTTATTAATCATGATATTTGGTATGTACCCGGGGTTGTGCTCAGCACAATGGCCCATCTATTCACAGATTGTGTGGGGGAAAGACCCATCAGGGGTCTTGTATGTCCTTCGGGACTTGAGAGATAAGAGCTCTAGCACTACTTAGTAAGCCCGGGATAAAGAGGCAAATCTGAATGTGCGTTACAGTAGGGTATGCTGGGCCTCGGATGATTCACGCATTTCTGGGTTACTGAACTCTATGATGATATATTGTTGCATTCGTTGCATAATCATATTCCATGCCCTGTGAATGGTCATATTATTGTAAGCATGATATGTTTTTGATTGGCTAACATTTGGTTTATGGCAACGATTCATCATGATAGGCTAGATCCCAATTTTGATTGATCTTGTTATTGTCTCTTGTATCATATTATGGGATATGCCTCTTTTGGACCCTTGGGTCATTAGTGTTGTACCTCAGTAACTGGCTATGTTCATACATGATATCTTTTCTTGGCTATCTGTTATCTTTTCTTTATTATTCTTGTGACCTAACCCTGACCTATGTTAAAGTTAGGAAATTACTTACTGGGCTTTGTTAGCTCACCCCTCCCTTATATTTTCTAGGACAACAGGAGGTAGGGGAACCTTCAGGTGCTCCGGAGGTTTGGACGCCTGTTAGCCACGGGTAGCTCTTTTGGTGACTTTTTGTATTAAATTAAATACTAGAAGGTCTTAATATCTCCCATATCACCACGGTCTTGTTAGTTTGTGTTTTTGGAGGATCTGTATTTGTAAACACTTATGTTTTTGGCATGTATTAAATGATGTCTTAACTATGCTACTAGATTTACTGTTTACTATATAATGTTTTATTAAAAACCTTACTTAGCATTTCAGATCCTTTTGACGGGAAAAGGCCCACGGGCCGCAGACCTCGTCATGGACGCTTAATCCGCATAGGTTGGGTTTTGGGTCGTGACAGAGTTGATATCAGAGCTTATGGTTCTAGTGGTCCATGGGAGATTAAGACTAAAGTATTACAACTCGCTAAAGTCTAAGGGTCATAAGTCTAGAGGTCAATTAATTAAATAAACCTTATGAACTATCCTTTTTGTAGTGTATGGTGCAGACCCGTAGCATGACAATGTAGTCTGATAAAGAGAGGATAGATCAAATCGAGCAAATACTAAGCCATGTAGTGGAAGCATTGCCTACGATGCAGGCTCAAGCAAATGAGCCAGTGCAATAGGATATTCCCCTAACCCCGGAAGACAGACCTAGGTGTGAGGAGGATCAGACTTATCTGTATAAACGGTTTCAGAACATGAAGCCGTCCACTTTTGATGGCATTGGGGGAGCCACTGCAGCGAAGGAATGGATGCTGAAAATGATAAGATTTTCAATATTCTGACATGTTCAGGGACTCAAAAGGTGGCCTACGCCACGTATATGTTTGAGGGGGCGGCGCACAAATGGTGGCTACTAGAGAAATCCCGAGAGCCTAACATGGAGTGGCCACGATTTGTTGAGATCTTTAATCAAAAATATTTCCCACGAGAGGTCCGCAACCAGAAGATTTTTGAGTTTATGACCCTCCAGCAAAGAGGCATGTCTGTTGAGGAATATGAGGCCAAGTTTACTGAGTTGGCCAGATTCACCCCTAATGTTTTGAACACCGAAGACATGAAAGCCTGCAAGTTTGAGAGCGGTCTCAGATGGGCCATTAAAGACAGAATTCGGCCCTACCAACTTGCCACCTATGATGAGGTGGTGGAGACCGCCAAAATCATAGAGCAGAGTGGGGAGGAGTTTGCAAAAAGGAGGGGAAACCAGAGGTCTAGGAACAACAGGAGCCGAGGACACGGGTCATCGACATTTAAGACTAGCAGTGGATCACACAGAACCAGTACAAGGCCTAGCTAGAGGAAGGTCGGGTCTCATAATGGGAGCACACCTAAATGTTCCACCTGCTAGAGATATCATACTGGACAGTGCCATTTAGAGACCAAAGCCTGCTATAGTTGTGGACAGGTTGGAAACTTCAAGAAGGACTGTCCTAAGAATAGCAAGTCTGTGGTCAGCACTACACCAACTGCAGCAGCCTCTGTGGCAAGACCTCAACAGAGGAGTGGAGGACCGAGGATTGAGCAGCAGTGACCAAAGAGAGTCTTCTCTATTACACTTGGGGATGTTCAGGCCACTACCTCGGTAGTTTCAGGTACTATTACAGTTTGTTCTCAGCCTGCACATATTTTATTTGATACTGGATCCACACACTCGTTCATATCACTAGCATTTTTTGATAAACTAAACATAGAAGCCAAGCCTTTAGGTTATCTGTTGACTGTTACTATACCATCTGGGGAGTCGTTATTTGGGGATATTGTATATAGATCTTGTGGGGTTGAGGTCATGGGTGTTCAGCTCATGGCAGACCTAATACCATTAGAGATCTACGGATTTAATGTGATTCTCGGTATGGATTGGCTGATTGCGAATCGTGCCACTATCGACTATGTGGCTAAGAAAGTTCACATACAAGGTCCGGGGCAACAGAGGGTTATATTTGAGGGGACGGGAGTAGTCACCCCACCCTATTTTGTCTCTTCCATCTAGGCCAAACGTCTGCTCAGAAAGGGATGTCATGGGTTTTTGTGCAGTGTTATTGATACCCGCTCACAGAAGCCCATTCTTAACCAGATCCCAGTTGCCCAAGAGTTCCTTGATGTATTTCTTGATGACCTGCCTGGCATGCCCACAGACCGAGAGATCGAGTTCTGTATTGATGTGATTCCCAGTACGACACCAGTATCCAAAACCCCGTACAGAATGGCACCAACTGAGCTGAAGGAATTGAAGCTACAACTGCAAGAATTGCTTGACAAAGGATTCATACGGCCCAGGTCGTTGCCATGGGGTGCCCCAATGTTGTTTGTCAAAAAGAAAGATGGGACCATGCGATTTTGTTTTGATTATCGCGAGCTCAACAAGGTCACCATCAAGAACAAGTACCCACTACCAAGGGTAGATGACTTGTTCAATCAGCTGAAAGGGGCACAAATGTTTTCCAAGATAGACTTGAGATCGGGGTATCACCAGCTTAAGGTTAAGCTAGAGGATGTGCAGAAAACGACATTCAGCACCCGATATGGACACTATGAGTTCATTGTGATGCCTTTTGGGGTGACAAATGCCCCAACTGCATTCATGGACTTGATGAACAGGGTCTTGAAGCCATACTTGGATGACTTTGTGATAGTGTTTATTGATGACATCTTAGTTTATTCTAAGAGCCCAGAAGATCATGAAGTGCATCTACGGAAGGTTCTATAGAAGCTGAGGGAGCAGAAACTGTATGCAAAGTTAAAGAAGTGCGAGTTCTGGCTTCCCAGCATATTGTTCTTAGGGCATGTAGTTACAAAGGAGAGGATTTCAGTGGATTCACAAAAGATAAAAGCCATTATGAGTTGGCCTATGTGATATCCCAACTCGGGATACCCGGTCATATGGCACGTATTACGAGATTATAAAAATTTATGTGAAGAGTTTTACACTCAAAAGGATAATTAATTAATTAAATTATTAATTAATTAAATATACAAAATAATTATTTTAATTACAAAATGAATATTGAAATGCACCATTGCATTTACATGGAAGGTGTATCATGTATGTATGAGTATATATGTGATCCAATATGTATGCATGTATGTATATAATTAAATTAAATATATATAAGTAAAAATATCTAAAAGTGTGTGTGAACAGTGCAGTGTGTGTGTGTGTGTGTCGGTTGAGGTGTGTGTGTGTGTCGGTTGAGGTGTGTGTGTGTGTCTCCATGTGTATTGGTGTGTGAATATATATATATATATAATATACATATATACAAATATCAAACCAACTTTATGTAAAGTAGAAAATGGGAAGTTATGAGATGGGAAAGGAAGCAGAAAAATGCAGGCTAGAAGTAGGGCTACAGATAGAGAAATTTATGAAAGAGGAAGTCAAGGATAGAGGCTACAAATAGAGAGAGAGAGAGAGAGAGAGAGAGAGAGAGAGAAAGAGGTCGGTTGGATGACCTATAAAAGCAGGTCATGCATTTCATGCTTGCTATCATTCAAGGAAAAGAGAAATAAGAAGCTCAAGAAGAATTAGAGATTGAGAAGGATCAAAACCGTAGCAAAAAGGTGAGAAAAACTCAAAACTTCCATTTTTCTCTCTCTAGAATTATGATGTATTAGGAACTGTTCTTGAATTATATACACACATATGATGATAGATATATGTTTATAAGTATGCCAAGCATGATTTTAGGCTTCAAAAACATCAAGAAAATGCAAACCCAACAGAAACCGCCATTGAAGACCATGCTATAGCAGGTCTGAAACAATGGAAGCCAAACTCTTTTTGGTGCATATAGACTTCAAGAAAAAGTCACGAGGGTCATGAAAACATAAATCCGCGACCAAAAATCACAAGAAATGGCCTCCAAACATTGACTTGCAGGTCATGGGTTTGGAACCCAAACCTTTAAACTCTGTGTTAAATCCACTCTTACAAATGGGAGCAGAATCCTCATGAAGAGGGGAACAAAACAAGACCAACCTTATGAAAAATAATCAAGAAATAAGCATTTACAAACGATGTGCAGGTCTGGTTATCATGACTGGAACCGAGCACCTGAGCTAGATTCGAAGCTCTAAATCAATGTAAAAATGTGCCTTAAGTTCATATGAGAAGTTTGGAAAAGAAAACAGAGAAAATAGGTTCTCAAAATGCCACGAAATCAAACTGAAAAAATTAGGGTTTCGGATGAACAGTGTTGACCTTCGTGGGGAAGATGACACTGTTCGGGTCGGGTCGGGTCGGATTCGGTTACGGGTCTGGGTCAAACCGGGTCCATCGGATTATGGGTTTAGTAGAACGGCAACGTTTTGTTAAAACCTTAAAACATTAGGACTGACGTCATCCTGACGTCAGCATTACGTGTAAAACCGGCTAAACCGGTTGGTTTGCAAGTGAACCGGACCGGTTCACTTAAGATCTGACCGAACACTTTGGTTTTTGGTTTTAATCCAATTCAATAAACCAACACTTTTGTTAATTACAGTTTGACCCCAACTGTTTTATGAAATTATACTGTGGCCCAACTAATGAGAAATTTATGCAATTAAGCCCTTGAAAAATAATTAAATAATTAATTTAATTATTTAATAAATAAAGTAAAATTACTATTTTGCCCCTAGGTCATATATGAAGTAAATGAAGTCCAAATTAAACATATGAATAGTGTATTCTTACTATTTTGGACATTCTGAGACTAATGGTGGGGTCCGTTTTACGAGACGAGGCCCAAAAAATAAAGACACGTAAAGGGGTAAATGACCAAAATACCTTTTGCCTAAAATTAACAAGTTATTAGTGTATTCTTACTATCTCGGACCTTCTGAGTCCAATGGTGAGGTCCACGACACGAGATGAGGTCCCAAACATAAAGACACGTAAGGGGGTAAAATGACCAAATTACCCCTAGTACCTCAAAAGTCAAATTAAAAATAGAGAATGTCTAAACTGACTTTCTTTGACATCCCGGACTCAATAATGGAGTCCGAATTACGAAACGAAGTACAGAAAAATGAGACGCGTAAAACGGTAAATGACCATTTTGTCCATTTACATATAACAGTCCGAATTAAATGTTAGGAAGGCCTAAACCGACTTTCTTGGACACTCCGGACTCAATGGTAGAGTCTGTTCGACCAAAAGAAATGTCTAAAATAAAAAGACATAAAATTTGATGAATAGAATCTGTCAGATGACTATAAATTAAAGTAATGCCAAAGTACTAATCTACAGCGTATACGAGGACATGAATTACGAAAAGACACGACACGTAAACATGTCAAATAAATAACTTTAAATTAAAGTTTATGGAGCTACCAGAAGAGTATAAATTGAAATAAATTCAATTCCTAACACATTAATTGTGTCATAGGTTAAGAGTACGAGTTAAGTTAAGTACATATGAAATTATGAAATCGTTTTAGGATCTAATACGATTTAAGCATAAGTTAAGGAATATCGAGATGATATTACAATGAATGTGAAGTTGATAAGATGTTTATGAATTGTTCTTAGAAAATACAAGAAAAGTGGGAAAGTGCATTATTAGCACTAACCCTAAAGGACCAAGGTGAGTAACCCTGTATTTGAAATGGAGATTTAACTCCATGGATTTGAAAAGGTTTTAAATGCAAAGATATGAAGTGTTTGAAATTTCAAATTCAGTATTTACATGATTCAGTTTTAAATTGTTCTGTTTTATAACCTTATGGTGACATGCTCAGTGATTGGTTTTCCGCAACAGTTTTTCCTTCAAATGTGTTTCCAGCATGTCTAAGTTAAAATACAAATCTTGTTAAATATTTTGAGTTTGCCTATTTCAAGTATACTAATGTTTATCACAAAGTTATGAATGTTAAGTTTTAAAGTGCTCATGAGAAATATCTATTTGACATACTCATATGTTAAATGTATTTTAAATGCAAGATGAATGGTGCATAAGCACTTAGACAGGATTCTGATTTTTCAGTTGCCCTGTAAAATAGGCAGGATTTTGGGTTGTACGGAACTCAATTGCCCTATAAAATGCCAGGTAGCAGGATCTAATCCCCCAGGCATGAGATATCTCCATTTATAAGTAATATGGGAGTCCGGTTCGAAACGGATTCCACTAATGGAAGTGATAAGATGACAAATGATTTGAAAATGGAAGCAGGTTTTACCCTTATTTTCAATGTGCATATGTTTTGAGATTTATATACTCTACTTAAGAAATACATGTTATGTTATATGTTTTGAAGTTCATGAGTATAAGTATAGCTTGAATACTTTAAATGTTTCAAAGCTATCTGTTTTATGAAACGCATATGTTTTGAGTTATATACTCTATTTGACGAAGTACGAGTTTAGCCTGAATACTTTAAATGTCTCAAAGCTATCTGTTTTATGAAATGCATATGTTTTGAGTTATATACTCTATTTGACGAAGTACGAGTTTAGCTTGAATACATTTAAATGTTTCAAAGCTATTTGTTTTATGAAATGCATATGTTTTGAGTTATATACTCTATTTGACGAAGTATGAGTTTAGCTTGAATACTTTAAATGTTTCAAAGCTACATGTTTTAAGGAATGCATATATTCTGTATTCAAAGTATACGAACAATTGGCGGTGATTATTTTACAACTCTTATGTACTAAACCACTGCTAATTGAAAACCCCACGACGAATACTGGAATTGCTCACAAGCTTAGATTAGCTTACCCGGACTTTGTTCGGACCCTCCTTTCAGGTGATTCACAGCAGACAGGGTCTTGAGGACGATGGCGATGAGTCTAGCTGTTTTTGGGAAGATATGTTTAAGTAGTTTCTTTTGAGGAACCTATGAACTCTAGTAGTACATTTTGTATTAGTAGACAATGTAAGAATATGTATTAAGCCCTCAGGGCAACCGAACATGTATTGTATTAATGTTATAAGTCCTTAAGTTTTAGTTATACTCTGAATGTGTAACCATGTATACTATGTATGGAGCGGCAGTATCGGACGGATGTGCATAATTTAAAATGAGAAAAGAAAAGAAAAAGTTTTTCACGCTTTCGCAAAACGCATGTCGCGCGTCTATTCGATACCGCTGCCTATGTGAGCCTTCGCCCAAGGGTCCCCGGGCCTGAGGGTGGCGGTCGCGATTCAGTGATCCGCAGAGGGTGGGTTTCGGGTCGTGACAGCCTAGGCCAGCCAACGTCATTGAGGTTTGTAGCTTTATGGGGTTGGTTAGATATTATAAGTGTTTTGTCAAGGATTTTTCTAGGATAGCAGCACCGATCACGCAATTGACTCACAAGAATACCCCATTTGTATGGACTGAGGAGCGAGAGAAGAGCTTTCAGGAACTAAAGAACCGTCTGGTATCGGCCCCGATTTTGACAGTGCTAGATAGGACCAAGGGCTTAATGATTTATAGTGATGAATCACACAAAGGCTTAGGGTGTGTACTGATACAGAGGGGCCGGGTAATAGCCTATGCTTCGAGGCAGTTGAGACCCCATGAAAAAAACTACCCGACCCATGATCTGGAACTAGCAGCAGTAGTGTTTGCGTTGAAGATTTGGAGGCACTATCTTTATGGGGCGACGTGTGAGATTTTCACAGATCATAAAAGCCTCAAGTATCTTTTCACATAGAAGGAGCTCAACATGCGGCAGTGCCGATGGTTAGAGTTAATTAAAGATTATGAGCTTAGCATCCAGTATCACCCCGGAAAAGCCAATGTTGTAGCCAATGCTCTCAGTCGTAAGTCTTTAGGGAGCCTTGCTTGCTTATTGACCACACAACGAGAGTTACTAAAGGAACTAGAGAAAATGGAGATTGAGGTGGTCCTGCCCAGTACTAGAGCAGTACTTGCTAGTGTCACAGTCGGGCTGAAGATTGTGGACAAGATTAGAGGGCATCAAATGCATGATGATAAACTAGTCAAGCTCTGTGAAAAAGCTGAGTCAGGGAGGAACTCGGAATTCATGGTACATGATGGGATGTTGTACTATAAGGATCGGAGTTGTGTGCCAGACACACCTGAGATCAGAAAGGAGATTCTTGAGGAGGCGCACAATTCGAGATTTGCTGTACATCCTAGGAGCACTAAAATGTACCACGACGTCAAGACAACCTATTGGTGGACAGGAATGAAAAGGGACATAGCTGAGTTTATAGCACGATGTATTAAATGCAGCAGATCAAAGTCGAACACCAAAGGCCTAGTAGACCATTACAGCCACTTCCAATACCCGAGTGGAAATGGGAGCACGTCACTATAGACTTTGTCTCAAGGTTGCCAAGGACGCCTCAAGGGAGTGACTCGATATGGGTGATTGTTGACAGATTGACAAAGTCGGCTCACTTCTTTGCAACCAAGACAACCCAATCATTAGAGCGGTTGGCAGCGTTCTATATCCAAGAGATAGTTCGACTACACGGAGGTCCTAGTATCTATTGTGTCTCACCGAGATTCGAGGTTCATGTCTAGATTTTGGAGGAGCTTACAGAAAGCAATGGGCACGGAGCTTAGTCTCAGCACAGCCTACCATCTTGAGACTGGTGGGCAGTCTGAGAGAACCATTCAGACATTAGAGGACTTGTTGAGATTTTGTGTTTTGGACTTCAAAGGGAGTTGGGAGAATTCACTTCCACTAGTAGAGTTCACTTACAACAACAACTACCAGTCTAGCATTGGGATGGCTCCATATGAGGCACTATACGGTAGGAAGTGCTGATCTCCAGTATGCTGGAACAAGATAGGCAAGAGAAAGTTATATGGCCCCGAGATGATAGAGCAGACTTCAGAAAAGATCCGATTGATTAGACAGCGACTGCTAGTAACCCAAAGCCATCAAAAGAGCTATGCCGACGTCCGGAGGCGTGAGCTAAAGTTTGAAGAGGGCGACCTTGTGTTTCTGAAGGTGTCGCCCATGAAGGGCGTAGTGAGATTTTGGAAGAAAGGAAAGCTGGGACCCCGTTACATTGGACCATTTGAGGTTATGAAACGGGTCGGATCGGTGGCGTACCGACTTGCCTTACCAGCGGAGTTAGCCCATGTGCACAACGTCTTCCATGTATCCATGTTGAGGAAGTGCTTACATGATCCCAGCCAAGTGGTCGAGCATGAACCACTAGATGTTCAAGAGGATCTGACATATGTTGAGCATTCAGTACAGATCCTAGATCATCGGGAGCAAGTTTTGAGGAACAAGTCCATTCCCTTAGTGAAGGTACTTTGGAGAAACCATCAGATTGAAGAGGCTACGTAGGAAATGGAGGATGAAGTACGGGCCAAGTACCCATACCTCTTTGTAGTATGAGATGCCTAAAGTTTGAGGACAAACTTCTTTTGAGAGGGGAAGGATGTAACACCCCGAACTTAATTATACTATTTAATTAATGTAATGAAGTCTTTTGGGAATCTAATGCAGTGATTTAGCTATTTAAGCTCTATTTTAACACTAATAAAACTCGAATTAGCTCATTATGAAAAACAAAATGGAATAAAAACTGACACAAGGCCTTTGACATCGAAGCTAACCTAAATAGGAAGCCACCAGAAGAAACCGCTTCGTAAAATGAGTAATAGAAAAGAAGTTATTAAGGAAATAGCCAAAGCAGAAATTTGTGCCAGCCAAACGAGGCATAAGCCCAAAATGAGGGAAAAATGCCAAAAGTGAGGGCAAGGGGATTTGAACCCTTGACTAAGTGAGGGAAGTAATTCCATCCGAAAATATTACCAAGTTGGTTGCCAGCACTTTTGTGCTTAATCATACAACAAAATATATATAAACTCAAATTAACCAAGCCCACCTCCCAAATTGGCCAATGGTCATTCATGCAATACCTCATCCACACATCACCCTATAATCTTAGCCTCATCATTGTGTAGGCCTGCGGGTTAGCCACCGCATTAATCAGACGACGCCGTTTCAAGTATATTATGTTTTAAAATTAAGTTGATTCGGTCAGTTTGGTTACGGACTTAATAAATTTGAATTATTGACCGCATATGGAATAGGGATAACAAATCCCTGAATTACCCCTTATCCGCCGTTTGGATCAAGAAAAATTAGAAAAAAGGAGGGAGTCACAGCTCCCCTGAATCGAACCTTGGACTAAACGGATGGGGGGGTGGCACTTATCCACTGTGCCACCCAATTCTCGCCCGTTAGTTTCTGAACAAAATATATATATATATATATATATATATATATATATAATACTGATATATTAATTTAAATTAATTAGATTAATTAATTTAAATTATTTAAAAAAGGTAAATGTCCCGATGTCCAAATTAATTAAACAAATAGTGTATTTTGACTATGTCGGACATTCTGGACCTAATGGTGAGGTCCATTTTGTCAACTGGGGTTCCGAAAAATTATGTCCTATAAAACATAAAATTACCATTTTGCCCTTAGGGATACCTGAAGCCAAATAAAAAGCCGCGAAGAACTAGATTTGTTTCTTGGACGTTCCAGACTCAACGGTGGAACCCGTTTAACCAAATAAAATACTTTGAAGGCCGGTGTAATAAATCTAGCAAGCTAAAGAATATGATTAAATAATACCAAGTGAGTTAAAATAAATTACGAACGTTAACATCGACCTAAATAATTGAGATGAGTTAATAACAATTAAATTTATGATTTATAGAAGCCTCAAAAGGGAAGGAGAAGGAGACTTGAAATTGTAAAACTGTTGAAAGTTATTTTTGAGGTAAGTAATTACGAAGCTTTAATATGGGTTAATCCCAGCCAGTCACACTTATTTTCATTTGCTGCCAAATTTGTACTCTATCACTAACTATTGTACTTGATTTGAAGCCAATCGACTTGTGGTTATCGGTTATACCTGCCCGTTGGGTTTGACTTGCTTGCTTACATTGTTGTACTATCATACCATGACCTGATCTTGAGATATATCCTGTTAATAGAATCTTGTTATTCCACACATTTTATAACTTGTTGATTATGATATTAATTGTTGGTACGGTTGTACATTCCGTGTGAAATTTTATTGATCATGATATTTGGTATGTACCCGGGGTTGTGCTCAGTCACAATGGCCCATCTATTCACATATTGCGTGGGGGAAAGACCTATTGGGGGTCTTGTATGTCCTTCGGGACTTAAAAGATAAGAGCTCTAGCGCTATTCAATAAGCCCGGGATAAAGAGGCAAATCTAAACGTGAATTACAGTGAGTTATGTCAGGCCCCGGGTGATTCATGCATTTCTGGGTTACTGAACTCTATGATGATATATTGTTACATTCGTTGCATGATCATATTCCATGCCCTGTGAATGATCATATTATTGTAAGCATGATACGTTTTTTATTGGCTAACGTTTGGTTTATGGCAGCGATTCATCATGATAGGCTAGATCCCAATTTTGATTGATCTTGATATTGCCTCTTGTATTATATTGTGGGATATGCCTCTTTTGGACCCTCGGGTCATTAGTGTTGTACCTCAGTGACTGGCTATGTTTATACATGATATCTTTTCTTGGCTATCTATTATCTTTTCTTTATTATTCTTGTGACCTAACCCTGACCCATGTTAAAGCTAGGAAATTACTTACTGGGCTTTGTTAGCTCACCCCTCCCTTATATTTTTCAGGACAACAGGAGGTAAGGGAACCCTTAGGCACTCCGGAGGTTTAAACCCCTGTTAGCCACGGGTATTTCTTTTGGCGAGTTTTTGTATTAAATTAAATACTAGAAGGTCTTAATATCTCCCATGTCACCATGGTTCTATCAATTTGTGTTTTTGGAGGATCTGTATTTGTAAACACTTATGTTTTTGGCATGTATTAAATGATGTCTTGACTATGCTACCAGATTTACTGTTGACTATATAATGTTTTGTTAAAAACCTTACTTAGCATTTCAGATCCTTTTAACAGCAAACGGCCCATGGGCCGCAGACCCTATCACGGACCCTTAATCTGCATAGGGTGGGTTTTGGGTCGTGACACAAGTGGCTCAACTCATAGGATCATTGCCGTTAACATGTCAAGGTTATTTTTATGGCCAACATCACAAGGTGTCCCAAAGAAATGCCCTCAAAGGAAATTCTCAAATTTACCAGCACCAATGAGTAAGATATACAATAACCTCCAAGAGAAGGGGCTTCTTCAGCTCTTGGAACTAAGATTGGCTCCAAACCCTTTACGCAAGGGGTTTGATCCAAACCAACATTGCGCCTATCATCAAGGCCATGGACATAACACAAATCAATACCAAGCTCTAAAGCATGCAATTCAAGACCTAATTGATAGAGGAACAATAGGAGCTCTACTAACGAAGCCCATTGTCACCACTAACTTGTTGCCAACCCACAATGCAAGACTTAATATCAGCATGTTAAGTCTCGATGATTCAAATCCAAGTGACCTCATTAATGATTCCATAAATATCTCTAGGTGTAGCATGATTACGTAGGATAATGTCAGTTTCTAATATCCAAATCAAAGGTATAGAAATGTTCAAGCAATCATATCAAGATATCGACAAATAAAATCTCAACATATCCACAAGGAGGTACAAGTGTCAAATTATGGAATCAATAAATGTTAGGTATGCATAAGAGTACAAATTGGCAGCATCGAGAAAAATATAATTGTGACATGGCTAAGGAAATATCACATATTAGAGTTCAGGTTTACTTACATTGGGTTCTTAGCATCGCATTCCCATGTAGGTACCATAATAGTTATCCCATAATTTTCTTTCCATTTTTCATCGTTTGGGTGATCCTATAATCACATATCAAAAATACATTGCATAATGAATTAGTATTCATCCTAATCCCAAACATTGTTATTCAGTATTTTAAGTTCTTTTGAACTTAATCTATGTAATTAAGGGTCTTCAAATTCCCCATTTAGGGTTCCTTGATACCTTATAACTTATTTGGCCCTTTAGGGGTAAATTGGTAATTTATA
Source organism: Nyssa sinensis (assembly GCA_008638375.1). Taxonomy (NCBI): domain Eukaryota; kingdom Viridiplantae; phylum Streptophyta; class Magnoliopsida; order Cornales; family Nyssaceae; genus Nyssa; species Nyssa sinensis. The sequence goes on along the minus strand of CM018049.1, from coordinate 19,350,231 downwards.
GCTTATTTGGCCCTTCAAGGGCATTATGGTAATTTGTACTTTTAATGTTCCATATTTTCTTGTACACAAATTTACATATTCAAACTGTATTTTGAGTCTATTTGGTCCTTATAACATTTATGGGGACTTATTAATTTCATTTTTATACTTCTGGTAACTTCACTAAGTCTTAAAAACGTATTCGTAATTTTTCAGTTTGTTACCGAATCTTATTTTCCTCAAAGGGATGTCATTGCCAAGTTTTGAATATTAAATATAATTAATCTAGGTTTTTCTAGATCTTCATTTCACAAAATAAATCCTGCCATTGGGTCCGGAATGTCCCAAAATATTAAAGTACGTATTTTTACAATCATTAGGGTTCAATTGGTCACTTAACTAATCATTAGGACTTGTTTGAAATTATTCCAGTTTGCCCATTCATATTTTTTGGAAGTTAATTTCACAAGTCAGACTCCATCGTTGAGTCCGGAATGCCCAAAAATATTAGATTGCACTATTCTTTTATTTTAATTAGCCTTCATTTGGCCTAAGGGCATTTTGGTAATTTATCCTATAATTAAAAGGATTTAAAATAAATATTTAATTAATTTCTAGGCCATTTCATAATTAATCAAAACTGTTGGGGTCATTTGGTAATCAACAGAAACTATTGGAGTTATTTTATAATAAACAGAAAGGTCTAGGGGTCAAAACATAATTTCAAAAAATCTAGGGATTCAAAATTGTCTGGTCTGGTTTGGGATTAAGCGAACCGGTTCAAAAGAGTTCAAAACCAAACAGTTCACATAGGTTACTACGTCATGTTGACGTCAGCACCATTTAAATTGAGCAATGTCGTTTGATTTAATTTAGGACCCGTTTACAAGCGGGTCAGGACCCAACCCGTTGACCGACCCAACTTGAACCCGATCACTGTTCATCGTTTTCCTCCATCGCTAGTTTATTGTAGCACGAAAAACCCTAGAGTTTATTTTTCTATTTCGTGAGTTTTAGGGCTGCATTTCTCTTTATTTTTTTATCCGAAATCAATCATGGAAGTTTTGCTTACCATTTGGCATTATTTTGTGCATTAAATCGAGCTCAAAAGCTCAGTTATACTCTATCATGGCCGCACCTGCAACTCAACCGTACTCACTTGATTTTACACCAAAATGCACGTGGTTTGACCTGTTATTCTCCTTTTGTCATGGGGCTTCGTTCCCTGTTTATAAAAGTAGGTTTAACATTTGATTTATGTAGTTCGTTTGCAAGATCGAGACTTGCAACTCACACTTTGGGGGTTCTTTTTTGAGCTTTTTAATCGTGGGACAGTGGTTTCATGGTCCTTATGGAACCTAGTTTCAGCCCCAAGCAATCAATCCTATTTTGTTTTAACTTAAACCGTACTTAAAATTTTTTTCAAGGTCCTCTAATAGTGGGTCCAGGTTTGGCTTCTTGTTTGAGTTTGATTTCGAGCAATCTTGTCCCTAGCATGCATGAAACTTTAAAGGAAATTAAGTTAAGCTAGGTAGGTAGGGTTCAACTTGGTTACCTCTTGTTGCTTTTTTTTAAGCCTTAGTTTCTCTCTCAAGCAACTTCCTCTTTCCTTCTGCTTCTTCTTGTTCTTCTTCCTCTCCTTCTCCCCCTCTTGGTTGGATCCTTGGGTCTGTTTGGTTCAGACAGTGTAGCTTTTCCTCATTCCTTCTTCCTTCCTCTTCCTTCTTTCTCTATAATTCTCTTTCTCTCTCTCTCTCTCTCTCTCTCTCTCTATCAACACACACACATGCACACATTTCTAATTTCTTAAACACACACGCAACATACATATATGCATATGTCACACACACACACACACACACATATATATATATATAATCAGATCTTGCATGAAATACGATTGACTCATGTTAGGGTCCAATGAGGTGTTGACACCTCAGCTCTTGAGCATGCAAACTTGAAATTCTATGTAGCATATATATATATATATATATATATATATACACATATCTTGTGAGATATATAGCATAAAAGTGCTGCAGCCAAGTTGGCTATGATTTTTGTAATAAGATTCTCCCTCTTTTTTTTTTTTTTTTTTTATCTTGGGTTCAAGTCTTTGGGCCAACATTTTTGCCCTTATTTTCTCTTTTTTTTTTTTTTTCTCTTCTTATGCCTTGTTTAGCATTTTAGGTGTGTTTCTTCAATTTTTGAAGTTGTGTTTCAATTACCGTAAAATTTCTTGGTATTCTCGCAAAACTTTTGATTTTTGCACACTCCACCTACCCACTATTTATTTTATTTTTGATACATTCCATCGTGTTTGGTTTATACCAAAAACATGTTATTTTTATTGAAAAATTCTTGATTAATTTTATTTCTCCCTCATGTACTTGTATCATTTATTTATTCTCTTCATGTGTCGATTTCATAAATTGAGATCTTATTAAGTTTTTATAGCCTTCATTGTCTTGTCTTAATGTATTTTAATTATTCTAATAGTCCATCATTATTATTAGAATAATTCCGATTAAACGCGTTCTCGTCGTGCTATTGCTAATCTTGCTCAAGTGCACTTCGTGCACTAATTTTTCATATTCACTTGTGTGTTATTCCTCGATTAACACTAGTCGTAACTTTTATCAAATCATGGCCCTCGGCATTAAATTGCATTCTCACATTGGTCGTCTTTAATTTAGAATTAATTATTTTCATCTTTCATACATTTGTTTTCGTATTTACGAGTCACTAGTCATAACTAGTGTTGCCCGTAGTTATTAAGCAATTTAATCTTGCGATAATCGCCATTATCGTTAATTACTTTGCTTAATTGGATCGGGGTGTTACACCGTCCATCGCATCACTATCATGTTAAGATAGCATTCTTGTCGAGAAAGTCGTCGAGGGACGCATTTTACCAGCCTATTAGGATAGCATTCCTTTTAGGAAAGTCGTCTGATGACGCAAATTCATTATCTTGTTAGGATAACATTCTTTTCAAGAAAGACTTCTGAGAACGCATTTTATCAGCCTATTAAGATAGTATTCCTTTTAGGAAAGCTGTCTCGGAACGCAAATTCATTATCTTGCTATGATAGAATTCCTTTCAAGAAAGTCGTTTGAGGACACATTTTATCAGCCTATTAGGATAGCATTTCTTTTAGGAAATTCGTCTGAAGACGCAAATTCATTATCTTGTTAAGATAACATTCCTTTTAGGAGAGTCGTCTAAGGACGTATTTTATTAGCCTAATAGGATAGCATTCCTTTTAGGAAAGTCGTCTGAGGATGCAAATTCACCATCCTATTAGAATAGCATTCCTTTTGGGTAAGCCATCTATCGCATCACATTTTATCATCCTGTTAGGATAGCGTTCCTTTCGGGTAAGCCATCTATCGCATTCTCTCTTACCAATCTACTATGATGGAATTTCCTTGTAGGTAAAACGTCTAAGGATGTAAGATCATTTCATGAGAACACAACCTCATGAAAGACTTGCTAGGATCGCATTTCTTATCAAGTAAAACTCCAAGGAGTTATTTTCGAGGGCATAACCTCATAACAATCCTATTGAGATGAATCTCTTTAGAGAAATCCAATAAGGACGACACTCATTTTCGTTAGTCACGAACTGCGAATGGTATAATTCACCCGAGGGTGATACGTTGGAATCTTATAGAGGAATGAGTCCGACCATGTCAAAATCACAATCACAATTAAAATGGTTATCTTTTTTTTTTCTTGCGTCGACGTTCACTTGCTTGCAAGTTCCGTCAATGAGAGGCTTTCTGTAGACACCTTATTTTGTTACCCTTGATTAAGTAGTAAAGACCGATGATTATGCTAAGAAACCTACTTCAAGTAGGGACTCTTCCCAATTGAGTCCTATTCCTATTAGGACTCCTCCCGATAGAGTCCCACTCTCGTTAGGACTTTCTTGACAGAGTCACAGTCCAAGTAGGACTCTTTTCGATAGAGTCCCACTCTCATTAAGAGTCTCCTACTAAAGGCCTAATCCAAGTAAGACTCTTCCCGATAGAGTCTCACTCACGTTAGGACTCTTTTGACAGAGTCCTAGTCCAAGTAGGACTCTTCCCAATAAAGTCTCATTTCCATTAGGACTCTCTAATCGGAGTCCCAGTCCAAGTAAGACTCTTCCCAATAGAGTCCCACTCTCGTTAGGACTCTTCTACCCATTAGAGGGCGTTTCGATAATTTCGACACCTTTTTGCCCACTAAGGAAATTTTGATAATTTTGGCATAATCCTACCCTCAATAGTACTTCCTAGTTGGTTAAAAGGAATTTTCATAATTTCCATATAATTTTACTCACATGGGGATAATTTGGTAATTTTAGTCCTTTGGAGACGGATTAGGGGTAATTTGGTCTTTTTACATGTCTTGTGGCAATCTAGAGATTCTCTACTGAATTGGAGGCGATTTGGTAATCTTGAGTGATATTAGTCTATTTAGGCTTAATTAAAACTTTCCACTTCTAGTGTTTACATAAATCTAGTTGCTTGATATTTTCTTAAATGGAGATACATCGAACCTAAATATTTTTATTTTTAGAGTTTATTTTTCATTTAAATTGTATTTATTTTTTATCTCATTGGCTCTTGCATGTAGACACCAATTCTATTAGTTCGTGCATTGTCATGAATATTTATTAATTCATTTAGTTAGGATAATCATTTTTATTTAATTAGATAATTATCATTCAAGACATTATCCTAGCCATCCGTTTTAGGGTTTTATCTTAGACCCTTGGATCAAATCTCTATGTTTCCTTATAAATAGAGCCCTCAAGCCATCAGTTTTATAGACACGAAAATATATGAAGGGAAGACGATTTCCATAGCCTTATGTTGTTAAGTTGATTCTAGGGTTCTCTCTAAGAACCCTCCCTCTCTTGAGGTCGAAGCCCTGCCGAAATGACAGTCTTTCTTAGTAAAGCCAGTCAAAGCGACGCTTTCCGAACCGAAGAACAAGTCGGAGATCTACCCAACTACCACTACTGAACAAGGTACACTCTCAAACCCTAACAATTTCTTTTTCTTTAGATTCGATTGATCTAATCTCTTTTATCACTCTTGATAAAAGAGGGTAAACTAGAGGACTACGTGACTCTGATTCCGCTCTTCTAAATGGATACGTAGGAAGCTTTCGGGTCCGAGACATATTTATTTCTTGTATTTTTTGTTTTGTTTTTACTTCTTTACACCAGATTCTTTATTATTTATTTCTTCTATACTCAATTTTTTTTTTCGTTTTCTCATAAAAAAATAGCCTTATAAGTGAATGTTCAAAGTTGATCCATTCGGATCAGACAGAGTGGGTGCCTAACACCTTCTCACTCCATACTTTAGCTCCCGAATCCATTTCTCTTGTGTTTATATTTTTCAGCGCTTTATCTTTGTTTTGATCCATGTCAAGGGATCTTTAGTATGTTTTTCGGAATCAAGGCAATGAAATTTATTTTTCATTCCTTTCAATTTTCCTTTATATGTATTGTTTAATCTGTAATGGGTTTGCTTGTTTCTTACCCAAAAACAAGTTGATGACTCCTCAAACTCAATCTCCCATAAGAGTTGCTTCTTTCCACCCTAAGGGAAAGAGACAGTCGGGATCCCTCTAAATCCATAAAAAGGATGGCATATTTTTCCTTTTTTTCGGTGCTGGCGCCCATACCCATTATATTGTTGCCTTTGTTTAGTTCAATCACAACATTAATAAGGTAGACATCAGCCTGATTAGGCTCTTGGACAATCAAAAACCTTAGGTTAATGCATGGAGCAAAAACATATAGCTTGGTGTGGCTAGCCTCTTGATTCATGAAAATTTCCAATATGGGAAGTAGGGAGAAGGATTCGCCTTGAACCAATTCTTTTGCTTTCTCCAGATCCAAGTCAAGTAAAGGGGACAGGGAAGAAGAATAACCACACTGTACATAAGGAATGATCAGTTTACCTTGAACTGTGACATCAAAAAGAGCACAAAACTTTTTAAAGGTCGGGTAGATTTCTTCTAGATGAAAGGGAAAACAATGATCTGCAGGATCCCAAAAATGAACACACGCCCGTAATAGATGACAGTCTACAGTAGCTTGGGCAAGAAATAAAATAGATTTCAGCTTCAATGCCCCCAAGTTAATCTTCTTCGAGCCCGAGAGACAATACAGCCATGTACGGATTTGTTCGTAAAAAATAGCTACATCCATAATTCCAAAATCCATCGGAGCAAAGAGGTAGAAAATACAACAATAGAACTGTCAAGAGGCTGAATATGATGAGTTGAGAGGTTTAGGGTTTGAAATATGTCCTAAAAAACTTGCAAGTTCGTTTCCAGGTTAGTTTAGGAGACTAATTTTTGAAAAAATATATAAAAACATGCAACAGACTGCAAAACTTCTCGGGGGCAGGACACGTTGCCGATTAGCACACAAGCCCAGGAAACCCCCCTCTCCTCTCTGTGTGCTGATCGGCACACAGAGGGGATTCAGGTCACTTTGCGTGATTTCGCTGTTTTCCTCATGTTTTGTCAATTTGAAACATGTTGGATGCCAATTCCTTTTCTATTTTTTATGACATTTCACACACTTATGAATAAAGGTGCATGCATTGATCGTTCATTTGTTCAAAACAAAAATAATATTAAATAAGAAAATCTAAAAATGACAAATTATTTATTAGACAAAGTGTTCATCGAAAAAGGAAAAGTTTTCATCTAACGGTGCCCTCGCCGTCCTCTCTCATGTCGTCGAGACTGACGGGGAGGAGCCTTCTCTTCCTTAGTATCCTCACTCTCTCTCTCCGCCACTTGCCTTGATGCCTTGCTAGGCAGAGCTGGCTGAGTGTAGGAGCTACTAAACAAACTCTCGCTTTTCTTCTTGGGCTCTCCTCCTTTCTTCTTGCTAGGAATCCCTCCCTCGAGATGACCCTGGCCTCGGTTCATGTCTTCTAAATGAGAAACCCGAGCAGTTTGAAAAGTCCCGAGTTTCAAATGCAATGTCAAAATGTAATCAATATATGCATAGTCAAAAAAGGGTAATCATGTCTTTACAATGTTAGAGTCTATTCGACAAGTGACTTTTCGCCACAACTCTTTAGTGGCTTGGGAAACCTTATGCTTCAGGGTTGTGATATAGACACAGGCCTCCTTATAAAACGCCTGAGCCACCTGAACATCTTTTGTCAATTAAAAAAAGAAAAAGACCATGGAGAATTTAGGCAAATGAAAACTCTTACCCTAATCAAGTGGTTAGGAGTCGGCAGTCTTTCGATAGATCCGATTGGACGAGATAACTCTTCCAGCCTAAAATTCTCGTCATCGGTCATCACCGATACATTAAAAATTGGGAAAGCTACCGGTAGCCCTACATCAGCCACTATGGTGGCAGCCTACTAAGACAACTTGTTGCTTGCACTTGGCCTCCCTGCCCTAGATGGGGGAGGCAGACCCCTAGTCAAAGGAAACATTAGCTTATCCAAATAACACGTCATATGGCCAAACTAGTTGAAGAACCGTTGCATGGCCACCCTCTCATAAAGCTTGTAAAAGTCGAGGTCGGAGTCAAATGAGTCCAAATTTCTCATATTGGTCGAGGGCGATATAGGCGAAAAAAGTTGTGCAACCATATCTACTTGACGAATCGCTTTTTTGCCCAAGTAATATACCCTTTCAAAAAGGTCTTCCAAAATCAAGTATTGATGTGCTATCCCAATACTCTGCTCCACTAAGGGCGAGACCATCCTTTAAGGATTCCATTGGATCTGTCATAAATTAAAAGCTTGAATTTCTCACGTCACATATTAGCAAAAGGAAATTCCAAATAAATGGACTAACCATCTCTGCCTAGAGCATGTCCCTTGGTGACTGCCCAAACAATGTTGAAACCACCAAGTCCCTTGGTAATTGCCCAGGATAATCCACACATCTGGAGGTGGAAAGTGTTGGTGGTGTCCCATCATCTCTCTGACAGAGCGTAAAGACTATTTTAGTCATGGTCAATGTGGACTATCCAGTCTAAAAATGGCCTAACCCACCGCCCTTACTTGCCCTTGGCATCGGAGGAGCAAATCAACCCACCACTCCGCAATGTCCGCCACCAAGCCCCAAGCTCGGATTTCTAATTCCGACAGAAAGAATTCAAAGTCAATATGTTAGAAAATCCTTTAAAATTCCATAAGCATGCCAAAGAAGCATCAATCAAATGCAAAAATCTAAGGCAAAACAAAAATTACACATTTAGACATTTTCACAAGCGCGTGGTGTGCACCTTCCAAAAGGCACGTGGGTGAAATACCCATGCATGCAATCAAATTTTCATGCAAAACACTTTCAAAGCATGAAAAGAAAACCAAATGCATCAAGAATCAACTCAAAAATCTCAAAACAATCGAAAGAAAACTTAAGAAAATCCATGCTTGGCAATTACGGTACCGTTACGACAAATGGTGCGCCGCCTCTTGGAGCAAGCTCGTGTTGTTCTGAAAGCCTGGGGTTGATTTATATCAAAAAATTATGTCATGCACGGGTCCTGACACCCCCAAATCACTATCAATGTCGAACATTGGGTCCGAGTCATCGAGGCCTTTACTTGACATTTTCTCTTGAAATTTTTTGATTGATTGTTGAGAATCAAGTTGTTTGATCATTTGAAAGGTAAAAACAAGTGCCAAATACTTCAATCTAACTTTTTTCACAACTCTACAAAAAATGGCCACAAGAGGGGTAGAAGAATGCTTAAGAACGCAATGAGAAAATCAAAAGTTGCAACATTTTTAAAGCAAGCTGGGATCGGCACTCGAGTACCGATTGGCACTCACAGGTAACCGATCGGCACACAGAGGGTGGAAACCCCCCTCTTTGTGTGCCGATCGGCACACAAGGGCTGGGCAGGCTTATTTTGAGCTTTGGCCTATTTTCACAAATCTGGGCCCATTTTTACCCATTTCAGCTCATTCTTTGTCAAAATCAAGCCTTTTGTCAAAATATGTCTAAAAAATCTACCGTGATTAGACATTGAACATCTAAGGGCAAATTGATAATTTTCCAAAATCGGTCAATGATCAACCAACTTGTCATTTAGTGGCGTAGGCTCATGATAACTGGTTAAAAAGTGCATATTTATTTTGTTAACCCTAGATATTCTTGCACTTTAATTATTTTAATTTCTCCAATTTATATGCATTTGCAAGTTAATTCTTGTTTTATCTTTTTGCAGAGAAAGCTTGATAAAGTTGATGATTTCGTGGTGGATTTGAAGCAAAAAGGAAAATATTGGGCTTTGAAGTGCTAAAAGAAGTGGAAAACAAGTGATTTTGGGTTAGAAGAGAGGCTTGGTCCATATGTTGGTGGACCAGGGCCTATTTTAGCATTATAGGCTTTATTTTGGAGCACTTTAGACTCCCTTTTTGGGCCCCTAATGTTTAATTACGGGATTTTATTCTTTTTCCTGAATTCTTATTTTGTGGGGGGCATTTTTGAAAAAGAGGGGATATTATTGTGAACTAGGGTTTTGGAAAAGAGGGAGGCCATTTTTGGGGATCTAGACGAAGGGAGGAAGGAAGGAGACGACTCTAAAGAAGAAGATGAAGAACTCTATGGCTATGGTGGTCTCCTCTTCCACTGTCATGGGCTAAGTTCTCTCATTCCTAGGGTTTAGATGAAACCTTAGTCAAGTAATATTACTTCTTTGTATTTTATTTTTGGGTTAATTAGTCTTGGATGTAGATTGTATAACGTTGGGATTTTATTAAAGCATTGATCGTATTATTCAGTTTCACATAATCAATTTCTGTGATTTTGTTTATGTGGTTATACAATAGTAATATGTGTACATACATCAAAACCGTAGGATGAGTCATAACTCAGGGAAAACAAATTGTGACTATGACCTTAGAATTAGCGTAGACAATTTGTGTTGACCCAAGATGATTCGTGCTTAGGGTTTTGGTGCATGGTTTTCTTGATGATTGTATTGAGGCTTGTAGCCAAAATACATCTTTTACATCCAAATTTAATGGCCCAAGAATTAATACAATTGAAGCTAGTTACAAGATTAGTGGTGGATTCAACACCCTAGGAATCCTCTTTTAATTTGATTCATCATTAATTCAGTTTAATATTTGCTTTCATTATAATTCTCATTTAATTTTAGAAAAAAAAATCAAAAACAATCAATCTTTGTTAATTTCAATTAAAATTAATCTCAACTTTAGTTTTTAAACAATTAACAGTCTCTGTGGGTTCGACCCTTACTTCTCTACTATACTAGTAGTTTAGTTTGGTAATTTGATTGATTTCCACGACAGATTAGCTCACTAATCCGAAACCGCTATCAGGTAACTCATGGTTTCTTTTAAAAGATCATGTGAGTAGCAGTTCCTTTAGTGGTCCCTTAATATCCGGGCCACATTTTTTAAGTGAGTCTTGACTGCTTAAACAAATCAAAATCACAGAATCAATTCGGTTCATTCCCCGAAGAGTTCCAAACTGTCATCATATTCTCAAGGAAATTCATCTCCCTAGTAAAAATATATCCTGCCATTCCCCATGGAATATTTAATCTCAGCAAACTGTTTGAGGACGTAATCCATCTTGGCAAACCATTTGAGGACGTAATCTATCTTAGTAATCCATCCGTTAAGGACACAATCTTATGAAAATTCTATTAAAATAGCATTTATTTTAGAAAATATCCCGTTATGATAACATTCATTTCAGTTAAGCCGTCCATCACATCACCATTCTGTTATGATAGCATTCCTTTCGGATAAGCCGTCTATCGCATTATCAACCTATTAGGATAGCATTCATTTTAGGAAAGTCATTTAAGGATGCAAATTCATTATCTTGTTACGATAGCATTCCTTTCAGGAAAGTCGTCTAAGGATGTATTTTACTAGCCAATTAGGATAGCAATCCTTTTAGGAAAGTCTTCTGAGGACGCAAATTCATTATCTTGTTAGGATAGCAATCCTTTTAGGAAAGTCGTCTGAGGACGCAAATTTATTATCTTGTTAGGACAGCATTCCTTTTAGGAAAGTCGTCTGAGGATACAAATTCATTATCTTGTTAGGATATCATTCCTTTTAGGAAATTCGTTTGAGGACGCATTATCAGCCTATTAGGATAGCATTCATTTTAGGAAGATCGTATGATGACGCAAATTCATTATCTTGTTAGGATAACATTCCTTTCAAGTAACTCGTTTGAAAACGCAAATTCACCATCTTGTTAGGATAGCATTTCCTTTCAGGTAAGTTATTTATCGCATCACATTTTATCATCCTGTTAGTATAGCGTTCCTTTCGGGTAAGTCGTTTATCGCATTCTCTCTTACCAACCTACTAGGATGGAATCTTCTTGTAGGTAAAATGTCCAGGGACGTAAGATCATCTCATTAGAACCCAACCTCATGAAAGACTTATTAGGATCACATTTCTTATCAAATAAAACTCCGAGGAGTCATTTTCAAGGGCGTAACCTCACAACAGTTCTATCAAGACAAATCTCTTTAGAGAAAATTCACTAAGGACAAAACTTATTTTTCCTAGTCACGAACTACGAATGGTCTGATTTGCTTGAGGGTGATACATAAGAATCTTATAGAGGAATGAGTCCGACCTTATCAAAATCACAAATCAAGGTCAAGATGGTTATCTTTTTTTCTTGCGTTGGCGTTCACTTGCTTGCAACTTCTGTCAATGAGGGACTTTTTGTAGACACCTCATTTTGTGACACTTAATAAGTAGTAAAAATTGATGATTATGCTAAGAAACCTACTTTAAGTAGGGATTCTTCCTAATTGAGTCCTATTCTCATTAGCACTCTTCCTAATAGAATCCCACTCCCGTTAGAACTTTCCTGCCAAAGTCCTAGTCCAAGTAGGACTCTTCTCAATAGAGTCTCACTCTCGTTTGGACTCTCCTGCCAGAGTCCCAGTCCAAGGACTCTTTCTGATAGAGTCTCACTCTCGTTAGGACTCTCTTAACAAAGTCCCAGGCCAAGTAGTACTCCTTCTAATAGCGTTCCACTCTCTTTAGGACTCTCCTGCCAAAGTCCTAGTCCAAGTAGAACTCTTCTCGATAGAGTCTGACTCTCTTGACAGAGTCCCACTTGAAGTAGGACTCTTCTTGATAGAGTCTCACTCTCGTTAAGACTCTCTTGACAAAGTCCCAGTCCAATTAGGACTTTTCCTAATAGAGTCCCACTCTCATTAGGACTCTTTTACCAAAATCCCAGTCTAAGTAGGACTCTTCCTGATAGAGTCCCACTCCCATTAGGACTTTTTTTCCCATCGGAAGGCATTTCAGTAATTTTGGTACCTTTTTGCCCACTAAGGGCATTTTGGTAGTTTTGGCAAAATCCTACCCTCAGTAGGACTTCCTAGTTACTTGAAGTGATTTTCATAATTTCCATATCATTTTATCCACATGGGGGTAATTTGGTAATTTTAGCCCTTTGGTGATGAATTGGGGGGGCAATTTGATCTTTTCACATGTTTTGTTGCAATATAGAGATTCTTCACCAAATTGGGGCCGATTTGGTAATCTTGGGTGATAGTAGTCTATTTTGGCTTAATTAGGACTTTCCACTTTTAGAGTTTCCATAAATCTGATTGCTTGATATTTCTTTAAATAGAGATATATTGAACCTAGATGTTTTTATTTTGGAGTTTATTTTCCATTTAAATTCTATTTCTCTTTGATCTCATTGTCTGTTGCATGTAGACACCAATTCTATTGGTTTATGCATTGTCATAAATATTTATTAATTCATTTAGTTAGGATAATCATTCTTATTTAATTAGATAATTATCACTCAAGACATGATCCTAGCCTTCCATTTTAGGGTTTCATCTTAGACCCTTGGATCAAATCTCTATATTTTCTATAAATAGAACCCCAGGCCATCAGTTTTAAGGACACTAAAATATACGAAGGGAAGATGGTTTCCATAGCCTTATACTATTAGGTTAATTCTAGGGTTTTTTCTACAAGAACCTTCCTCTCCTGAGACCGAAGGTCTGCCAAAGTGACAACATCTCTCCACGAAACCAGTCAAAGCAACGTTTTTTGAACCGAAGAACAAGCCAAAAATATGGCCAACTACCACGACTGAATAAGGTACGCTCTCAAACCTTTAACAGTTTCTTTTTCTTTAGATCCAGATGATCTCATCTCTTTTACCACTCTTAATAAAAGATGGTAAACAAGATAACTACGTAACTCTGATTCCGTTCTTTTGAACGGATACGTAGAAAGCCGTCAGGCTCGAGTCAAATTTATTTCCTGCCTTTTTTGTTCTATTTTTAGTTCTATACTCCAGATTTTTTATTATTTATTTGTTCCATATTTATATATTTCTTTTCAGTTTTCTCATAACAAAATAGCATTGTAAGTGAATATTCGAGGCCGATCCATCCAAATCGAGCGGGGTGAGTGCCTAACACCTTTCTACTTTGTATTTTAGCCCCCGAACCCGTTTCTCTATGTTTATATTTTTCAATTCTTTGTCTTTCTTTTGATCCATGTCAAAGAATCTTTAGTATGTATTTAGGAATCAAGGCAATATAATTTATTTTTCATTCCTTTATATGTATTGTTCAATCTGTAACAGGTTTGTTTGTTTCTTGCCCAAAAACAAGTTAGCGATTCCTCAATCTCTCTATCTTCCATAAGAGGTGTTCCTTCGCACCTCAAGGGAAGGAGACAGCTGGGATCCCTCTAAATCCATGAAAGAGGATGACATATTTTCTTTTTTTATTCGGTGTTGGCGCCCACAATAATGATGGGCACTAGATAGCGACTAGACTAAGATTCATGCAATATTTTATGAGATTGAGATTGACATGCCCAATTGAGTGGGAGCTCCATCGTAGCATACATTACATATTATATGTGTTATTATTGTGACCTTTATGAAAGAGAGTGAAAGAATGTATCCCTGCTTCGTCACTGTGTGAGTTCTGGGAACCTTTTTGAGTTCCACTGTGCCTTTTGTGACCTAGGACTATGTTATGAAAAGAGAACTTGATGTTGCTACTTTAGCATATTGCTAAAGGATTATGATTGAAGCAATTTGACGAGGCATGTTTAGGAAAACAATGGGGTTCGATTGCATTAACGTGAGTAATTAGGCAAGACAATTCTATAATACACTATTGGGCTGTGACTCATTACCCAGAGAATCATGTTGATTTCTTTGTCTATCGATATGATCATGAATACAATATAGATTAGATGGTCTTTACATCGCACTGAGATTAGTTCTCGTAAGGGATGACGAATACTGAATCTAGTGTAACATAATAGTCTAGGGCATAGACAAGATCAATTATGTGTTTGTAGTGAGGTACTACGTTAGTTTGATGGTAGCTTAATATAGTACTACTACCCTAATTCTTCTCGCATGGTCACATAATCCATTTCCTATATGTGGAAGGTGTCGTAGAAAGCTTAGTACTCTACCTATGTGGATGAGTGAGAGATGTTGGAAATTGGGTGATAGGGACCCAAGCCCATTTGGCATCCACGAGATTTGTGCAGATCATGATAATTATGATAAGAGTTTATGTGTGATTAAAACTCTTATCCATTTTGGTTGTTTTGCTAACTTAAAGATTATCACGTAAGACTTGTAGTTATCCTATTAGTTGTGGTCATAGGATATAAATATATATATATGTATTGGTTAAATGTTATTAATCAATCCATCAATTTACGTATACTTTCCCATAATTATCACGTGAGGTTTTGAGTGATCGCTCTCTCTAAGATTCCTTTTGAGTAACCATCATAATACCCTTGGTCTTGGATCATAGAATTGATAAATGACTCTTACGTAACCGATTTATTGATGGGAATGATCTCTTACAACATTCTAAGGATCTTCATGGTGTTCCAAGAAAGCTGATAATACAATATTCCTCTTTCGCTTCCATTATTTTTTATCCGAAGAAATAACTCGGTTAACACCTGTTTATGTTTTTATGCATATCCTTTAGCTCCATTATCCAAAACCATGGGTTTCTAGATGGTATCCCAAAAAAGAGAAACATGAAGTGAGAGAGAGACTTGTATTGTGTTGTGTAAATTTTCCATCACAATTTATGTAAAATATACTACATATATATTAGAGAGTAGTCTTTCAACACCAAGTCAGAATATGACTCCTGATGAGAATGCAATATGTCATATTTTTCTCCTTTAATATTTAGTCTTTTATACTTATTTGGTAATTAAATGTACTCATTATTCTTATATTTTGATTTAGGATGCAAATGGAGGCGCTTAGTGCAAAACGAAGCTAATTGGGCGATTTTGGACAGTTTTGACGTTGCTTCGTAATTTGGGCATAACTCTCTCATCCGAGCTCCGATTTAGATGATTCAAGATGCTATGAAACGCCCAAAAATAGTTATACAACTTTCATGTTTTGCGTTTTGAGAGATACGGGCTGTTCAAGGTCAAAATTGGGCTTGAAGTTGCTACACCTGCATTGCTGACGTTCTGGAGCATTTTTTTAGCCTGCAATTCTAATGCGCAGATCTGACGTGGTTTATTTTTGGAAGTTTCCAGATTTGGTGCTCAAAAATTTCATTTGAAAACACCACTTTCCTAGTTATATTTGGACTTTATTTTATTTTTAATATTTTCCTTTTTTATAGTTAGATTTGGATACTGTTGTTTGAGGATAGTATTTAGAAATATCTTTAGGAGTTTTATTAGGCTTCCAAGACTGATTTTTAACGTAAAAAGGAAAGC